>OX243837.2:7500000-10000000 GCA_945859575.2 Herminia tarsipennalis | reverse complement strand
ATTGTGGTGACCGGCCGGAAGACACAGTAGAACACACGGTGGAGGTATGCCCCGCTTGGGCCGAGCAGCGGCTTGCCCTCGTGGCAGCGATCGGCGGCGGTGACCTCTCGCGTCCGGGCCTCATTCGAGCCATGCTGCGAAGCGAGAGGGAATGGGAGGCAGTCGTCTCCTTCTGCGAGGAGGTGATGCTGCAGAAGGAGACGGCGGAACGCGTGAGAGACAGACGGTCCTCACGCCCCGGCCGCCGCGCGGCACGGGTGCCAAGGGACGACATCCGGCCACCCTAGGCGCAGGCCTGCGGACGACGAGCAGTGGGTAGCTTGCCGTCCAGCTTAGGACCAGGCCCGGGTCGACGGCGCGCTAGGTTTCCACGCGCGCCTCAAAGAGGTGTCAGCAAGTGACGGGGCCCCATTGAGCCGGCGCCCACCGGGAGTGCGGGATCGTTCGAAAGAGTTACCGTGCTCCCTGAACACCAGGGCGAAAGAAGGAACACAGATGGGTTTTAGTCAGTAAGAGTCTGACACGCCCTCCCGCTCATGCCCACAGCGGGAGAAGTCATTTGATGATTTCCCATCTATAAAAAAAAAAAAAAAAAAAAAAAATCGTCTTGATCGCACAAGTGTTCTTACGTTTGAAAAAAAAACAAATATGTCGACTGTGAGATGTCGAAAAAAAAGTTGTTTTGAATACTGCAATATGGATATCAAATTAAAGGGCTCATCTTAAGCATATCAAAAAAGTTTAACATGATTATGAATGTGATACTAAAAATGTTAGTTAGCAACCATTCTTATATCAATTTTCAATACTTAATTACTAAATTTTCAATGCTGTGATAAAATTTAGTTGTTAGATCGGTTACATACTACAACTACTAAAAAGTATGAAATAAAAAAATAAATTATAAAAATATTAAAACCCGCCTGCACAAAAAAGATGGAAACAAGATCCCCTACATAATTATACAATTTCATGCAGTCGGAGGCACTTCACTTAGTTCATCGAGATTCATTGATGATTATTATTCTACTTCTATTACTATTTTAAATACGAAAGTTTCAGTTCGCGTTACCTTTGAAAGACTATATGTCAATTTTGAGTTTAGAATGCGCCTACCTTTAGTAAAAGTTCTCAAACAATTGTAAATTCAGCCATTACTTTGTAAAAGTAACCATTCAAAAGTTATAATCGTTTAAAGGTGGTCCCTCAATCGTGACTGACTGTCACCCATATCTCATAACTGAATTAAAATTTAAACTGCTATGAATGACAACGATTAGTTAAAGATTTGTGAAACTAATTCACTTAATATATAAAATGAAGCATTATTGTCAATTACACTGTTTCACTTAACTAGATTACATAGGAAATCGCCTTTTAAGCAAGGAATTGCTTGTAGTAGGAGATTCCGCTCTTCTGTTAACAGTAATTCATAAAGATGTGCAATTTTATATTACTATATATTTATTTCTATAAATATATATATATCATATATATTGAACCTTACCAAGTAAGGTACATGTCATACATCGTTCGCTGAAATTTTACAAATATGGCTATAACTATGCCATATGAATGTAATAGGATATCGTAGGTGCTAATACTTATGCCGTAATGTACCTTCATGACATTTAAGCATACTTTTCTTAAACATGTTGTTTAATTGTATTGCATATTACTTAAAGGCATAAAGAGGAGACGAGGGATGTTACTGAAATAAATGGTACGTATCTACTAGTATAGTATTTTTAGACTCTGGTATTTTTGTGCGCATAAAACGATGGACGAGGTGAACAGGAGAATTCGGTTGGGTTGGGCAGCGTTTGGTAAGCTACGTCAAGTCTTCTCATCGTCGATCCCACAATGTCTAAAGACTAAAGTCTTTAATCAGTGCGTCCTACCCGTCATGACATACGGAGCCGAAACGTGGACACTGACGGTACGGCTGGTCCACAAGTTCAAAGTCGCTCAGCGGGCTATGGAAAGGGCTATGCTCGGAGTTTCTCTTAGGGACAAAATCAGAAATGAGGTGATCCGGCAGAGAACCAAAGTTATCGACATAGCCCACCGGATTAGCAAGTTGAAGTGGCAGTGGGCTGGCCATATTAGCCGAAGAACCGACAACCGTTGGGGTAAACGAGTTCTTGAGTGGAGACCGCGGCTTGGCAAACGTAGTGTAGGACGCCCTCAGGCCAGGTGGAGTGATGATATACGCAAAACGGCTGGCAGGAGCTGGATGCGAGAAGCCGAAGATAGAACAAAGTGGCGTGCAATTGGAGAGGCCTATGTCCAGCAGTGGACTGCGATAGGCTGATGATGATGATGATGATGATGATAAAACGATGTAGCAAGTAATAAACATAATGTCAACATAACATCATAGAAAGCATCGCAATCGTGAGGTCACGGGTTTAAATCCTACCGCCGTGAACCCACTCCTAACACAAGCAATTTAGCTAAGCTGGAGGGGTTAACAGGATTGCTAGTAAGGACCCATAATCTGACATAGCTATATTAAAAAAATAATAACACGTTCACAAAAGACATAAGAACTTAAAACGTTACAATAAAACATATTTCGTTGCTCTTTGGCTAAAACCCCAAAACCATTAAAAAGGAACTTGAAAGGGTTCAACAGCTGAGGCAAAGACAAAAAAGATACAGATAAAGCAAATTTCTTTAGTAGATTTATTTTTATCTCGTTTTTACGGGACTGTTATATAATTTTTGGACGATTACTATTATTAGTATTCTGTTTGCGTTTTGACGGGATGAATTACGCTCTCAGAATTCGTAAAACTGACGAACATATTCATCATAACATCACGTATATTTCTCAAAGAGTTTGGTAGTTGTGTTTATTGTTATTAGTTTATATCAAACTACTGATGGATTTTCAGACGGTTTTCAATATGATTTAGATATTTTCTTCCGGATGGTTTTTATGTATAAGGCTGCGTCCATAAATTACGTGAGGTGGGGATTTTTGCAGATTTCATTCATTTATTTCAGAAAGAATTATTACATTGTGAAAAAATATTACATTGTAGAAATGTTTTACATATAAAAAAAGGAAATAAGTACATGCACAAAATACAATGAAATAACAATCACCAATTTACAAAAACAAAGTAAATCATTTGAAATAATTATTAAATACAATTTATAAAGTAGACTTACACATAATTCCGAGCAATAAGATTATACGAGTATCACAATTAAGTCATAGTTTTAAACTTGTACTTTTGGACACCCTCCCTATCTCTAGTGAGTTATCGTGAGATTACTAAATCACAAAAACACTAAAATCGCGATCAAAAAAAGACAACCTATTCTTATACCTACCAAAATAAAAATAAAATGAAATCAGTGGAGCCGTTTCGGTGGAGTTCGATTACAAACACTGTGACATGAGATTTTAATACCTATGTTAGAAGATTTCAAACCGCTTATCTTGTGGAGCAGTCAAATGATTTGTGGGTGTTCCTCGCAGATAAAAATCAATAAGCTTTAGGTTATTTTAAGATGAAATAATATTTTCTGGTGCATTTATATTCGGAGGAGATTCAACTCACACAACGTCATCTGATCCCAAATGAAACAGAACTTGCACTATGGTAACCAGACAACTGATAATAAACATAGGTACTTATATATTTGTAAATACATATATATTATAGATAAATTACACCCAGACACAGAATAAACAATCGTGCTCTGGCTTAGGCGTCAGTGGCACTAACCACTAGAACAACAGGCTAGTTTGAAATTGATGTTAATGCTTTTCTGGAAATATCAAGGAAATATAATGAATCAAGCTTAAAAGTGTTAGAAAGATAAGCTTATTTATCTTTTAAGACGAACGTACGACGAGGAGCAAAGCAAAGATACGTCGTGGCTTCTATATCGATATACATGACTATTTGTAACTAGCTGACCTGCGCAACTTTGTTTGTGTCATTTTCCCCCGTTTTTATTCGCATAAGGTTTCCCCGTTTTTGTAACATTATTCATTGATGCTCCGCTCCTATTGGTCGTAGCGTGATTGGATATAACTTATGATACTCACAAATAACAGGGCTTTCTATTCGTAAAAGAATTTTCAATATCGGTTCAGTAGATCCAGAGATAACACCCTACAGCGTCACAAGCTCTTTATAATATTAATATAGATTGGTATACTTAAACTAAATTAACCACATATATATTGATTGCATTGTGATGCGGTGGGAGTGTATCCAACTGCTGCGCAAAAGGTCGTGGGTTCGATCCCAGGATAAAACTTTGTGTAATGAGCACGATGGTTTATTCTGTGTCTGGGTGTTATTTCCTTCTTTCTTTTTATCTTTAATATGTATGTATTTAGAAATATATGTGTATGTTTATCGATTGTCTGGTTCCCATAGTACAAGCTCTGCTTAGTTTGGGATCAGATAGCGTTGTGTGAGTTGTCCCAAGTTATTATTATTATTGTTATATATACTTCTTTGCATTACACTAAATAACTCTGTAATTCCAGTGTTAAAAAATATTTAGTATATCAACCCTTAACTATCTATTCTTGTCACACAATCACCTATGTCTACGAGACAGTAGTCTGTAGGTGGTTATGGTCATAATTTCAAAAATTGGTAGTAGGTGGTTGAGGGTTAAATACTAAATGTATTTTTAAATCTGATAATACAAACTTATTACGGGAGAACACGTTGGCCCCAACGTCCGTTCCTACCACTCGTCCAAAGTCTGAATCACCAAAATACCATTGGCGCCAACGTTGGGACGAGCGTTATTCTAGATCCACACGTTGGACGAGTGGCGTTGGACCGACGTTCTAGAACTCACGACCTCCGGCTTTGCAGTCAGGGTTATTAACCACTAGACTAATAGGCTAGTCATAAGTTTTCATATAAATACTAGCTGACCCTCGCAACTTCGTCTGCGTCAAATTAACCCGTTTTTGCAAAATAGGGGTAAATAAAAAAATAGGGATTGATCGTAGAAGGGTGAAAATTCAGGGTTGTATGTATTTTTGAATCTGGTATCATAAAAAAATAAAAAAAGTAAAAAAAATCCTAAAAATAAAAAAATAGGGGTGGACTACCCTTAACATTTAGGGGGGTGAAAAATATATGTTGTCCGATTCTCAAACCTACCCAATATGCACACAAAATTTCATGACAATCGGTCGAGCCGTTTCGGAGGAGTTAAATTACAAACACCGTGACACGAGAATTTTATATATTAGATAAATAACCAGCAGGTGTACTAGCGTTTTTGATTGATAAGTGTCAACATTACAGAAGAAAGGTATCATACATGCGTTATTATTAGTTTGATTGATTGAGAGCCTAAAAATAGGATCAGAATTTTATCAGATTCACGTAGTGGACACATATGGGATAGCTTCATTCTAGATCCTAAGTAAACATTTTTGTTTACATACCTCTCCGCGATTGACAATATCGTCAGCTAGATAACAGTGCCAGTTTTAGAACATATTTCAACCTTTTTAGGGTTCCTTGATCAAAATGGCAAAACGGAACCCTTATAGCTTCGTCATGTCTGTCTGTCTGTCTGTCCGTCCGTATGTCACAGGCATTTTACTTAAAGACTACACAATGAATATTGATTTAATTTGGTGAAAAGGTGACTTGTAGTAGCCGCTACTCAGTTCAGCTTCTGTTACATGTAACAGAAGCTGTTTTTTTTTCTCAGTAAACATCAACGTGTGGCACATCATTCGACAAGTATTTTAAAAACATTTAAAGGTTTCTACATTTTTATTTATTAAGGGAATATTTTTGGAAATGATCGCTCCGAAAGTTGTATAAATTGTGTCCCCCCTTATCTTTTCAACCGTGTAACCAAAAATATATAAAAGATCATAAAGGTTAGGCGCTTATTAATTTTTTTAACTAAAATTATTTCGGGTATGATCAGATATACCGTCATTGAGTTATTGCCGAAAAACTGCGTTTCTCAACAAAAGGGCGTAAATACCATGTAGGTACATTCACTCTTCTGCTGGTGCAATTGATCAAATCGGATTTTATCATACGGCAACGGCTCCGGAACCCTATACTGAGTATGGTCCGACATGCTCTTGCCCGGTTTTTGTTTTAAGATTGAGAGAAACCTGACATGATTTTATCAGTTCCTTTATGTAGCCAATATAATTATAGTAACTCCTCTCATTTTATTTAAGGGGATAAAATTGAGTACATAAATAGACTTTATCTATTGTATCTATATTTGTGTATATCGAAATGTAAGTGCCAAATCTTTTTCATTTACGCTTTACTTGCGGACACCCGCGACTTCGTACTCGTGAATACAGTTCACGCGGGATGATGCATTAAACATAAAAACCTTTCTCTTGAATCACTTTATCTATTGCCGAAAACTGCATTAAAATCCGTTGCGAACTTCAAAAGATCTAAGCGTGACAGCGCGAGCGACTTTGTTTTATACTATATCAAGGTTCTTCAAGAGTTAGAAAGAGTAATGACCACTGTCTGTAACGTTTTCCCGCTTGAACTTGGTAACTCCAAATTTGGTATGAATATGATTGAATGAGTTGGAGTCCCAGCAAAGGATATAGAATAGTTTTTATCGGCGAGGAGGTGGGGGGGGGGGGCATTATAAAATTAAAATGCATTTTAAAACCTCTCATGATCTGGTGCTACAGGTTTGTATGTTTGGTTCATAACGAGATTCTTGTGGCGGATAACGATCAGAATGGAGAACAAGGAGGCCTAATGTTTCAGTAGCTGGAACGTAGCAAGTTGATGCTGTTCTTTTCTATAGAGTATTTTCGACTAAACAGTGCTTCTCCATACTAAAAAAATGAACTCTTAAATCACTCACTGCCGTTCAAACGACTCTGAACAATGCAAAAGATTAAACCCATTTATTAACACTATGGTATGTTTTAACTAAAGCTTTCATCACATAAATATTGTATTTAAATATAAAATAACCAAATAACAGCGAGACCTAAAGCTGAATATTTGATGTCACTATTAAAACAATGCTGTGTGATTTAATTTTCTGTCCACGTCAACAGTATAATGTACCTTTATGCAGGTATTAATTAATATTTTATAATTGGAGCTGAATATGACACAGCCAACAAAAGATTTTAGTTTTTGCTGCCTGGTAAAACTAGACTTCGCTTGGCGTTTGGCCCACGTAGTCTTTGTGCTATTAGTTCGGGTTGTGTTTGTGAAAATTAGACGCTATTCCGTTCAGTGATTCAGGAAAAATTCAATAACCAACAAAGTAAACTCTTTGAATCAAGTAACCATACAATTTATCATGTTCCCGTATAATATCGCTACCACAGAGGAGTTAAAGATATCTTTAACCATTCCCAGACCACTACCATGGCTTACCCTGGTTGCAGGTTGTCGAGAAGATACTACAAAAGATCACACTACAATATTAGATATGAGGGCTGGTATATAAATACCGGTATATTCACATGTGGTCACAAAACCAAGCCAAAGACTGTTTTAACATCTTAGACGTATTTTGGGACTTAATCGCGTGAATTATTTATAGGTACGAACCTTTTATTTACCCAACATTTTAATCAAATTGCACCGATCGTGGTCACGAGTTGATTGTCGCGAAAGTTTAAAAATAATATATTTTAACATCATTAGAAATAACCTTACTAAATATGGATTATTGCCAATATTGTCTTCATTGAGAAGTTATGTTGTGGTACAGGAATCCCCACAATGTAGACTATTTATATTCAACGGTCAGACCACTCTCAGTAGGTACAGTGTCGATTTATCAACTAGTTTTGGCAACTTTACATGTCGCTTAAACACTGTTTCATCGCAGCTTTTTGTTACACGGAGGTACATTCTAACTCGGACTATTTAATTTCAACAAAATAATCAACAATGCCCAGTATAATTGTCGACTTTATCGAGTCATATTTCTCATTAATATAAACGAAAAGGCAAAACAAACACAAAATCCTTGCTGGTCAGGACATGAAATCCCTCATTCTATTAGTTCGCTTGGCATAACATGGATATGATACATTGTATTTAACTGTCAGCTACAGACCGACACTCAAATAAGCCCGTTTGTGGTATAAAGCAAATTCATACGTTAAATGAATCGCCATGCCATCCCAGTTCTCATGTCATGAGGCTCTAAGGGCAATAAACCTTGATAGCTCTGGCAGTAGAGAGAAATATTCGTGGATGTCATGACTGCAATCTCATTTAAGTTTACTACCACTAGTATGCTCATTCGCCAATTAATTATTCTATCTTTGTAGAAGAGGTCCCTCTACCCTGTAATAACTTAGCTTGCCTGAATATTGCTTTTAACATTTGTTTTTTTTTCATTTCATTCATTTTGTTTGTTTATATTGCATGTATTGTTAAATGGATGCATAATGGATTTTTATCGAAAGCAATATTTAGAAATGGAAAGGTCTATTTCTAAATGAATGTTATAAAGATGAACCAAAACCAAAGCTTTAAACTCAAATGCGATTCAAAATGTTCACATTTATGAAAGAAGAATATAAAATTAATAGTCATTAAGAAGCCAATTTATTAAAAACGCTATTCTCTTAATCTAGAAATTCCAAATAACGTAGGTTATTAATTCCATGCGTTAGTTAGCGTGCGGCGTAATTGGCACAGTTATTAAAACATAAAAGAGATCAAAGCGAAAACAAAATGAAGCTAAAAAACTAGAATCAATTAATAGAATGAGCGCGGTAGAAAGCTGGTATAATAATAGGATTAATTTCCTCAATAAGAGAACGTTTGAGAGAGATTTTTCACTGGTTTCAGCGCGCTCCGCTTTCGGGCTAACAAATGGTGCTTATCTGTCACTCTCGAGATACGGCCGCTGACGAGTGTCGGGTGTCAAAGCTTGTCATCCAACTACGCAAGCACCTACGTTACACCTATCGCGTTCGTCCCCAGCTGCTCTTTACAGTGTTAAACTTTACAACGATTTATTTTAAACCATTGCGGCGCTGTATGAACGTTCACAAACCGCTTCATTATGTCATATCAAAAATAGAATTTGTAAAGCGCACTCCTCTCACAACGCTGGAGGAAATGCAAACTCTTTATTAAGTTATGAACAAAAGTAACAGGATTGTTTGTTCTTAAAAGGAATTGATTTCAACTCGAACAAAGTTTGGCAATTATAATTTAAATATTCGATTAACATCTATTGAATTTGAGTAAATCTTTGGGAATGAATGTAATTCTCTCACTGGTAGGTTTACGGAATTCTAATTTTACAATTCATTTCAAAGCTAAAACTTCCATCAACCCAAAAAGTTAATGTCTAGCGGATATCGATTGCGAGAAACTTTAGTTAAATAGCGGATGAAAAGTTTGCCTTACCCGACCTAAGCTGAATGGACGGCGAACGAGGATTCATTACTGCTCACGAACAGGTAAGTAACTTTGACAAGCAGGATAGAATTTTAATTCCGTACTTTCAGAATGGATTCCGGAATAGTTACCATTTAAAAAAAACACATAAAAGAGTACAAAGAAGAAAATATAAAAACATACTCACCACTTGAAAATAACGAAACTTTCAAGTTATCTCAATATCCATAGTTCCTGTTACACACATCAAATCCGTGGTGCGTTGTGCAATAAACTTGCTAACAAATCGAAACTTTATGAGTAAACACACTGTATAAATGTGGATCGCGGTGCGCGAGATGAGTTCGGTGAGTCGCGGGTAATTCACGTGGAGAGGTCGGGAGCGACCGCTGCGTCCCCACTCTCGTAGCCGACTGGAGCAGGGATCTCAACGGAGTCTGCGTAATAGGACGGCATCCCTACAGATTGCTATATGGGAATAAATGCTAATAAATTACGAACATCGTATACGCGTAACGCGAACAGCTCTGTGTTCTTGATTAGTTTGAAGTCAGCCGCTCGCTAATGCGTTGGACATACACAGCAGCTTTTCAACGTCGGCACAGTTTAGTTTAGTCGAAATAAGAGCTTTTTATTTCCTGGGGTGTACGTAAATGGGTTTCTCTTTCGGTATTAAGTGCTATTCCGAGGCGTGAGGCCGATGATATCTTACAAACAGTTTTAAGTCCACGCTTCTTAAAGTGCATTCGAAAAGAATGTTGATGAAATCTTTTAGAATTTGGTTCTGTTTAATTAAGTGAGTACCTACGTGACATTTTTGTAAATTAAAAGACTCAAGTTTGATAACATTCAGAGAAACTCAAACAGGTATCAATTTGGGAGAGTAGTTTGTGAGTCACACTAACTTTTGTTTCGCGCGGAGATCTTACACCAAACTAAGACAATAATACTCTTTTGATCCTCCTCTTCCGAACGGCCTGAAACACGACTAAGAGAGTGCTAGTCATCAAGACCAATGATGAAACAGAACTAGCCCAGTGTGAAATTAAAATAATGATAGATGATAGTCATCATTATCATGGACTCTTCTGTCCATTCGCTGAACTTCTGTTCCGGTTCGCGACACTACACACGATCATAGTCGTATTTTATTTAAAATCTTTTTCATCTGTGTAAAATTAAAGATTTATATTTTCATATAAATTCAATTTCATAACATAATATAACCGGATAAAGCTATGTTATTGTTTCTCTTTTTAATAATATTTATTACCAGATTTTGCCCACTTCTTCACCTGCGTATTTTATTTACGTATCTGATTGGATTATTATGTGTACATTTTTGTGTCTTGTCAGTTCTTCTTATTCCGGTCAGCCTAAAAACTTCCAAAAGCCTAGCAGTTTCCCGAGGCTACTGTGATATATACAGTGATATATAAAATTTAAATAATAATCTAGATTATAAACTATCTGAACGCAAAATATCATCCAAATCTTTTAGTCGTTTTTGCGTCAATAACAAACATCTAACATTCAAACATAATATAAACTTAACACATAGCAATATATCTACATGTTTCTCAGTTACATGTCATGTAGAAATAGAAGCAAGCAAGCGGAAATATCATAAGACCTTGTAGTACCTCTAAGTCCGTTTCAGAAAATCAGCACAAGATGTATCGAGGGCGGGCGACCGGTGCGAGAAGGAAATCTGGTCCGGAATTGCCGGACGTGTGGCGCACAGATTAGACGGATTTATCCCGAGTCGTACCTACATGAATACGTTATTAATTTATGGTGATTGAAATGTTATAAGGAATGTTCAACATTTTCACGTTTTTACCTTCTTTGTTTACTTCGGAATATCAATTTATGAATATGAATATTATGATTAATTCATGATATTCATATTCATATCAATATTTGTAAATTTATTTTCCATTTACTTTGGGTTTTTTACCAAAGATTACCTATGTGATTTTGACTTGATCACGTCTTATAAATCGACTACGCGCAACTTCGTATGCGTCAACTTTCCCAGTTGTTACAACATTTTTCATTGCTGCTCCGCTCCTATTGGTCGTAGCGTGATGTTATACAGCATATAGCCTTTCTCGATAAATGGGCTATCCAACAGTGTAATAATTTCAATTTGGATTAGTAGCTCCTGAGATTACCGCGTTCAAACAAACAAACAAACTCTTCAGCTTTATAATATTAGTAAAGATGACCAGCTGCACTCACAAAAAACTGTCTAAAAAAAATTACGTAATTGACTGGTGGCTAAACAACGTTAATGGCGATTCCGCATGCTGATAGGCTGAAGTATTACATGGCACATGCGGCCGGCTCCACTAAAGCTGTCACAGGCATGATTGTTTATTACAATGTCATCAAAGTTTTCTTATGACGTTATTACTTCAAATTGTCGTCCGTAAACCGACTTGACAGACAACCATTTTTTTTACTTCCCGAATTTTACAGTTGGTTCAACGATTGAATTGTGAAAACGTGGACAGCAAATAAATGTTCAGTATTAAAATCATAGCTAATACATTATTTTTTCTATATGTACCATTGCTCTGTTGAAAAGCTGAGAAGTTGTTACTTGTAATAAGAATTGAAAAACATGATTTCTAAATATCTATTCCGAGCCTGGGTTTATTTTCTGTCGTGTTTTAAAGCCCGAGACAAAAAGCTACCTTGTGCTACTCTAGTGCGGAATTGAATTTTAAAAAATAAAAAGGAAGTACATTTAAACTTTTTAAGCTAATGTCGCATGAACTTATAAACCATAGTTCTCTTACTCGAACTCACTATCAAGCTGTTTTCCTTCCAACTAGGATCAACTTCTCAAATAAAGATTTTATAGCGTCAGCAGTAAAAACAGATTCTTTGCATTTAATATTTAAGGTAGGACTACTACACTACATAAATCTGTAGTTCCACTACGAGGTTTGTCGATAAAATGTGTCTTATATTGTTAGGAGCGCTCAAAGGACCGTGCTGCCTTTCATTGAATATATCATAGTACCTACCTGCCTAGTATTTTTAACATGTTTCTGAGAGAATTTCAAAATGATGAATGACTTACGAGGATACATAAAAAATGGATAGGTCCTTTCTTGCTTATTAGTGAATACTTATGAAAACGACTAAGCTACTTTTACTTCATAGTTAGTAGAATACCATTAAACGGGATACTCGCTTATCAATACTATAGCGGCAATAATACGAAACATGAACCACTTCACGCGTCATTTCACGATACAAAAGAAACTGTCAATCAGAATGTTGGTTAAATTTTCTATGCTATACAGCTGAGTGGTTTTCATAAATTGACGCTGAACTTGAAAACCTTAAGGATAGAAAGGGTGAATACAATTTTGTATACATATTTATTTTAAGTTAACCTATAATACATTTCAATTCTCTTTAGTATATATATATGTTCGTAAACTTTCGCGATGTGTACACATTATAGAATTTTATAAGCTACGGGCTAAATCAATAAGCAGCTTATTCGCGTAAATATTTTATTTTAACGCTAAATATATTTCTTTTATTGCCCGACGTTTCGACCGTATTGCAACGGATGTGGTCACGGGTAGATCTACCGTGACCGTGTACGCGACGAGTCTACCCGTGACCACAGCCGTTGCAAGACGGTCGAAACGTCGGGCAATAAAAGAAAGGTATTTAGACAAATATATTTAGCGATTAAGACCCGTAGCTTATAACATTCTCTAATATTTTTATTATGTAGAGTATAAAGTAAACAGATTGTGAGCTATTGATGTTTGAAATCAATGATTGATGATGAAACGAAATATTTGAACCTCTTTTTAGGGTTCCGTAGCCAAAATGGCAAAAACGGAACCCTTATCGTTTCGTCATGTCCGTCCGTCTATCTGTCTGGCTGTCCGTCCGTTTGGTACGAAAGGTGTCTAGTAGCTGCTACTTAGTTTGATAGCTAAATGATAATTTTTTTTTAAAAACATTTTGAGGATTTCAACAAACTTTTTTGATTGACTGAATATTAAAAAAAACACAAAGGTAGCGCTTAATAAATACTTCAAACTAAAATTGTTTCGGATAATATCGGATATACAGTCATTGAGTTATTGCCAAAAAAACTGCGTTTCTCAACAAAAGGGCGTAACTGCCGTGAACATACGCTCTTCTGCTGATGCAATTGATCAAGGCTGCGGAACTCTACACTGAGCATGGTCCGACATGTTCTTGCCCGTTTTTTTTCTAAGATCTAACTTTAGTCAAGAAAATCGCGCTATGGTTGGAACTTGAAAAATAAACGATCAAATTTCGATCTTCAGACGACCCATGGTATTATAATTATATTACAGTTTGATAAATCAAATTCTAATCTATTTAATCAACTCTATATTCAATAAACTTTAGATAAAATAAACGTTTAACAAACAAGCTTATACAAGCTCGTATTTATTCTCGTAATGTTAATTAAAAGCTGGGATAACTGTTCTTATGAATGAGATGGTGGCGTTTTGTATAAACATTTGAGTTCATGTTTTTGTTTCATCTATTCTATTTTCATAAATGCAAAATGGGTTATTTGCGTTAGTCTTCCGGCTGGTCTGGCGGCGCAACGTTGGCTGCGGTTAAACAAGAAGTTTCTTTTATCGCGTCATTTACAAACGGCTCGGTTGGTTAGGAGTAGCGCACACTACTAGCGAAGGGTTAAAATTCTTTTGCGCTACGAATTAACGCTGTTCTTTGTACCTAAGATAGTAGGATAGTAGTAGTATATTATTATGTAACTTTGGAAACTTATTGTGTTCGGCTATCGTTTTTCACCAAATATTTAAGTATACACCGAGATTTTGTAGTCATTTTGGAGCCGAATGAACTCCATATCAATAACCTAGTTCATAAAAATATATCTATTCATGATTGTAGTACCTATTCTTATTGCGTGAAATCGATTAGCGTTACCACAAGTGCTCATTTATTTTCCGCAAACGATATTATGTCAATATTTATTTAAAATATATTATGTCAATATAGACTAGGTTATTCATATAGAGTTCAAAAATGTCGGCTACAAAACGACTATAAATTTACGGTGTATGGGTAGGCAATCAAACAGGCTTATAATATGAAGCTATGTAGTAAATAATGACAGTAAATTAAAGACAATATTTAGTAATAATTATAAGTTTCAAGTGGGCTGGACACATCGCAAGAATGCAAGATGAAAGGTGGATAAAGGCCGTCACATTGTGGATAGAACCAAGAAAAACCAGGAGTTCCTTTAGACCTCACCATCGCTGGACTGACGACCTTGTTAAAGTCAAAGAACTGAGCAGTCATAGCTCAAGATAGAGCAAACTGGAAAGCACTAGAGGTGCCCTTTAACTATTTATTGCCTAGTGCTTAGCCATTCTGTAAAAAAATTGCCTAGTGAATAAGTTTACTTCTTTCTTTTATGTTTGAATTTTTTTGGTTGTGGAGTAAATTGGCTTTTTTATTTTATTCATTTATTCATTAAGTTTCTACTATGTGATCAAAAGCGAGAGAGAGAACACAGCCATGGATTACGTTGTATTCGAGTATATATATTACTAATGGACCGCTCCGGCTTCGGACGAACGTTTCTTCACCATATATACGCATTAAATGCATGTACTATGCATATAAACTATAAAAAAATAGCTGAATGAAAGTGAAAGTCGAATCAAAATCTATTGCATAGTTTAGAAGATCTAAGCGTACAGACAGAAAAATACTTTGTTTTATACTATGTTTGTAATAATGTAAAAAAGAATCACATCTGTCCCTTGAGCTCCTACATAATGACCACGACCACTCTGTATTGTGGTCATTATGTTGGAACTTGTTTTTCCTTTTATTTTCTTCTATCATCTTCTTCTTTGTTGTGAAACTCTTGACAAGAGTTTAGAAGAAGTAAAGAAGATATCGCTTCTGTCACTCTTTTATATAATAAAAATAGTCTACGGTAATTAGTCTATATTTATTACCGATAACTATAGAATCTTCTAAATCATTTTTCTAACGATAAAGTCTTCTTTTACCATTACAAAATTGTATTATATTTTTTATTGAATTAAAACTGTTGTAATCCAACGTTAACAGCAAATACACGAATAGATAAGCACGTGAAATTTTGGCCCGTTATTTCCGTATCGCAGCGATGCATAGCTCCGTTGTATTCACGCCCTAAGTTAACGCCTTGCCATGTACAGGAGACCGGGCTGTGAATGATCCCTTTGACTGCCCATTAGGTTCGTTACGTAAGCATTGCTTATGAAATTCCTTTTGGTATTAATGAATGATTTGCGCGTTGTTAACATGCTTGTGTGTTTTGTATTTTCTTGCTTGCATTTTATTGCTTAATTTGTTTCTTGAGTTTATAATACTGTCACAAACTAATGCGGATTTATATCTCAATATATAATAATAATTTATATATAATATTTAGAAATTTAGCTTCGAATTTAATCAAACATGAAATTATTTATTATGTGATTGTAATTTAATATTTATTTAAATCAATTCTAATATTATATTGTTTTATGCATGCACATAAATTTGTAATATTTATACATCATTCTTTGATAAGATATTCATTATGGAAATAAAGAGGCTATAATAATAATAATAATATATCCTCATTAGTTTTCTATTAACTACATGTCTCAACATATAGTTTCTACTACTACTCTGAGTAGTAGTTCGGTGATGGAAGACGATTTACCACCTGCTAGATAGCTCTACGGCTTAATAAAAGAAAAGTATACAAGCTCAGATAAAATCACAAGAGGTCTTTGCGTTACCCAGTTCTGTCATCAAAAGGCCGTTTCAAAATTGATAGTGCTTTCTGTAACTGAAGAGGAAGTTGGTTCATATAAGTTTGTAATTATACTTTTAGGTTACTGTTGTAACAGTAACTAATTTATAACCACTTGACCATCCGCTAGTACTAGAGGCATGATATTTGTACGTTCGGCTTCCCCACGAACTTGATGCGTACGGCGCGGCATTCACAATACTGTCAGAAAAACCTACATAACTACATAAGCTTAATACCTATAGCATAATAAAAAGAACCCAAATGTGGGTAGAAATATGAAGATTCGAATGATATTTTATAAAAACTTAATTGTTACAATCTTTTGCACAAACATTACAAAACTAGGAATTACCTCGTTTTAAACGAGGTAATTCCTAGTTTTGTAAGTTTATTCCAATTTGCACACCTATTCAGGTAGACATTATTATGTTTAAGAACCCTTGTAAACCCTTATTTCAAACAAATAAATGAATTTTTATTGTAAAAAAAAATATATCTACGCCATTTTCCCGTAATATTTCAAAATTGAAATATACTTAAATTATCTTTTTAAACTCTAATGTTTAGATTTTACTGTGATATGTCTACTTGTATAAGTTCATTTTGATGTATGATGATCTAAGAATAAAACTGTAAAACTTACGACCTTACACCCAAAACGAAGTTCAGTGTATTTAGATCAGCTTGCAAGCCTGTACTATCCCACTGTTGAGCAAAGGCTTCATCCATGTGCTTCCTAACTCACATTTCCATTAAAGGTATTCAGACGGTCACGCTACAACTTTTAAGGCCTACCTCGATGGCGACGTCCATTATTACGAGTTCCCTGTATAATAAAGAAAAACGGGGAGGTGCATCAACGGACAGAGGGGGGCAATTGGCTTTACAAAAAATATATTAAAAATGTTTATATATTTTTTTCACTTAGTTGGCGTACGTAAAATGTGTATCCATGCAAAATAACAGCCTTCTAGCACTAACGGCTCTGAACTAAGCTGCGAAAGAGCGGACGGACGAACGGCCATGGTGAATCTAAAAGGGTTCCGTTTTTGTTACGGAACCCTAAAATATAATATTTATGAAAATATATATATATATTACGGGTCTTAATCGCATGAATAATTATTCGGTCGAAACGTGGAGCAATAAACAAGGTATTTTACCTTAAATTATTTACGTGATTAAAACCCGTAATATATATATTTTCATAATGTGTACAAATCGCGAAAATTTATCAACATTTAAATCAAATATTTATACAATTATTACACAAGAAAGAAAAAAAAAGTTATTCTATTTTAAACATATTTAAAATATTTATAGTACACTGATATACAGTCTGTATTGTGTGTTGTGTTGAATAACATAAAAAACTGCTCATAAATTTGTCATACAAATAGCACAGCGGTATAAAAAAAATGGTGCCTCATTTACAGTCACAGTACTTACAGTGAGATGCAATTAGATCACTCGAATTCAACCCACGTCAAAATATAGCAGCAATAAAATGTTTTAATGTATGTTTTCATGATTTACAAGGACAATGGAAGTATTAATACATGCAAACGTAACAGACACAGGTGGAGTTGCGGCCAATTAAAATTGTGCACTTGTTGACACAACGAAACAAGATTCCCTCTGGAGACGAACTTTGGTAATTTTGAATTTCATAACGATATTGCTAAACAAAACAAATGAGGATTTGTTTATGCCAAAAAGAGATTAATGTTTTAAAAACAATTTGTTTTGAACATGGAATATCTACAAGGTTCGATACTTTTACTTTGGGGTAACGTATGCCAAATTGGATGTTGTGTAACAGTTTCATTTGAGATCCATCCAAATAAGATACACAATTTGTAACAGAAAGGTGTGGTCCAATTTTGGCATAGCATTAGTATTTTTGAATAGTTCTTTAAATTGATACCAAATTATTTACGTTCTTCTGTACTAATTATTATAAAGAGGAAAGATTTGTGATGTTTGTAATGATTAAACTCAAAAACTACTAGATAGATTTAAAAAAATCTTTCACCATCAGAATGCTACATAATCCTTGCGTAAGATAGGCTATATTTATTACTAGAAAAATAAAGGGATCTCTATGTCTAGCCGTGCAAAGCCGGGACGAGCCCCTAGTCTATATATATATTATAAATTGGAAAAATTTGATTGTTTGTTTGTATTGAATAGGCTCCGAAACTACTGGACGGATTTAAAAAATTCTTTCATCGTTGTGAAGCTACACTAACTCCGGGTGACATAGGCTATTTTTTATCCCTGTATTCCCACAGGACCGGGAACTACGCGGATGAAACCGCGAGGCGTCCGCTAGTTAGTTATAAAGACACTAGCACACAAGTCACTAGCCAAATAATTACATTTTCGATCAAAAGTAGTCAATTCAAATCGTAATAAAATAAAGGTTTCTAATATTATGAGTTGAAGTCGTCAAAGAGTTTTTAGATCGGTAAACTCCTGACAAAACTATGATAGTAAGCGATCCCACAGAGCTGAATTTGAACATGAGACAAATTATCGCGACGTGCCTCTCGTGGCACTACGATCTTCGCCTTTTGCTGACTCTGCAATAGGTTGTAGGTGCGAAAACTTGATCTTATACTTTAGGGTACCGATCAATCTTGACCTTTTTCAGTACAAGTAAGGATCGCATAATTTAACCATTTATTTAATATATACATTTTTCATGAATTCATTTTTTCCAACCATAAATATTAGAATATTTTTTCATTACCAACCGGTTGGATAGGATACTTTTTAGTTGACCAACTTTGCTCTAGAATAGTTTTAAACTTGGAATAGCTGATGGCATTTTCTCACGAAGTTTCGCCAATATCTTTGGCATTTATTTTAAGAAACTCTTAAAGGATTCGGGCCGTTTGGCGCCGTTATATGCGAAAATAAAATAGTTAACGTAACACGGATGACACGGCTCTATTAACCCTTACCCAGACGAGATGAACGAGCGCCAGAAAAGGGTTAAGACCGTCAGTAAAGAATGCCGCCTTCCTATAAATTGAAGACAGAATTATGTTGTGGGTTGAGGACTACTCGATCAAAACGCTGAAAGGTTTAGAAGCGTTTGAGGAACTCAATTACATAAGCTGCTTTCCTTAAAATAGAGCCGGGATTAATGGTGTTATATAGTTCGTCCTGCGTCTCATTATTATCGGACGATCAACAACAGAACGAGTACCTGCCTAGTGTCTAAACGACCGTAAATAAAATAAAAAAATAAAAACAATCAGTAGGTACTTACAAATTAATTCATCAAATTGTAATGCAAGTAAAGTAAGTGATGTTATAGTAGTTTTTACAGGCATTTCTTGCCAATCATAAAGATAGAAAAATTTGAAGTCCAGACCCAGGAATCGAACCCGAGACTTCTGTATGCAAAACCGGGGCTGAAATCGAACCATCTAACTGGGACTAGAGCACCGGCACGCGAGTCAGGCCCTCGCTTGCGCCATCTAGCCGAAAGTTAAAGAACTATTACGGCCTTTGTTATTGCTTTGCTATAGAAAGCATTTTTAACAAATTATGATATCGCGAATATTTATATGCATATCTTGCCAATTGAATCTCGGGTTCGATTCCTGGGTCTGGATTTCAAATTTTTCTGTCTTTCAAAAATGCAATTATTGTATTAATAAAGTAAGTAATGGATTTACAATTTTGTATTAAAAGTCATGCCGAGCAAATCAGTCCTTATTAGTTCGGAAGTGATTATTTATCAAGTTACACACTAAGGCGTGGTATATATATAAGGTGGGGAAGGTAAAGCTCAAATTCCTTACCTTCCCTCTGGATTTGTCACTATGAATTATCTGTGATAATTCAAGGTAGAGCTACCTTGAATATAAATCCACGACTATTTTAAAACGATTCCGATTCAACTGAATATCAACATATGTATTTTTAGATCCCAGTTTGTTTTGTAAAACTCTTTCAAAGAATAGATACAGTTGAGGACTCCGTGCTCCGCCGATATCGGTACAAACTTATGTTCTCTATAAGTTGACTCATCTCGAGGGAAATAAAGGAAGGCAGGAAATACGCCTGAGAACTCGCACAAAATATGTCTTCATCTTTTATTATTCATAGTGCACTCCATGAAAATTTAATTTCTACTATATCAAGGTTAACAGAAATTGGCTATTACTGCGACAGTGGGTGCTTGGAGGAGTAACCACCTAACCTATTAATTTTAGCCGTGTTACCTTACCTGATAGTGTTGTTAATGTGATAATAATGGAAGTGAATTTTGGATTAAGATTAATTTACATGATAATAAATATGAATTTACACTGTAAAGCGTCCATAGTATATTGAAATAGGTAATTTACTACCTAATTACTGTTGGTTTGCCACTTAATGCAATGAATATTTTCAATGATGGATAGAGAAAGAGATTTATATAATCCTTAATAATAATATCGTGGGACAACTCACACAACGTCATCTGATTCCAAACTAATCAGAGCTTGTACTATGGCAACCAGACAGCTGATAAATATACTTATATATTTCTAAATACATACATATTATAGATAAATTACACTCAGACACAGAATAAACCATCGTGCTCATAACACAAAGTTTTATCCTGAGTAGGTATCGAACCCACGACCTTTTGCGTAGCAGTCAGACACACTCCCACCGCGGCACAGTGGTAGTCATATATTTGCGTTAGAGCCTTATATTTGCGTTCTGATTCTATCTGTAATTTGTATGAGTTTTATGATATAGAATGATGTAGTATTCCAAGTAGACTTTAAGCAATGATTTTCAATTAACTCTATCTTTATAGTCTGGTGTATTCGCTTAGAAATATAATATTAGTTCGCGACTGCGCCCATGTTTGTTATTCTCAGAACTGAAATCGATTATGATTTATTATTCATGGCTCTGAAATCTACTCATAAGTTAGGTCATCGTCAACCTCCAACTACGTGTAACATAGTTACATAATAATTTAAATGTATGGAGGAAAATTTACTCGCAGGCGAGATTTGAACCCGCGATCTTAAGGGTACCGATCGCGGGTTCAAGTGTGGCCGGAGACAAATTTTCCTACATATCGACATTTAAATATGTATATACAAAAAGTAATACTTTTAACATTGTCTACCATTGGTCTACATTGGTCGAAAATTATCAGATCAAATTATTTTTTTGTTAAAAAATGCAGAATGATTAGATTTGAAATGAATAGGTAAATGAAAAACGTAAGGACGTTTATTTAGTTAGTGCAACCGACATCAAGTAATGCAGATGGGGTTAACAATGTATAGGACTAGGTATAGGACTCTTGACATATTTTACCATTATAATATGATTGGTTACGCTTCTTCGCTCATTGGTCACATATCAGATGACAAGGAATTAGACCGGTTTCCTGTCAGTATCGGCCCACGTAGTGGCTGCGGACCTCCTATAGACATCATTGATCTACCTTTTACGCATATAGCTTACCTAACATTCAGAGTCCTTATTTTTATTCTGTGTCCGTGGCAAGCCCGTGCGAACTAGTGCGCTCAAATCGCACCGGGCATGCGCTTTGATGAATTTCTAAGCACAGCTCTACATTTACCATTACGACAAAATTTTGACAGTTCGCACGGGCTTGCTACGTACAGTACAGCAAAAAAAAGACCCTGAATAAGGACCCCGATTGCTATATTGATCTGTCGTGGACTATCTTTACATTGCCTGTATGTTCTTATGTACTCTGACATCTTTTAAACTGCGGAACCGATTTTGATGCGGTTTTCACTATTAATTAAACAATTTCTTCAAAATACTTGAAAATATAATATCTTTGGACAACTCAAACTCAAATTAATTAAATTAAAAAATGTTATTGGTGAAAAATGAACCTTTTTTCATAGTTTGCACTTCCGATTCCGCATTTGTTACCGCAAAAATTTTCTTTTTACATCTATTTTCGTTTCAGTTTCCGTTATAACTACCGTTGCATTACTCTTATTGTAGTTTTTAATATGTGAAACAATTTTCTAAGTTAGTTCTGTAGTATTTCTGTTTATCCATTACAAACAAAACTAACTTTAAAGCACAAGTTTGACCAAAATCTTACACCTAACTACGACAATCTTTTTAGACTGCAACTCTTTTAAAAGCACAAACAATCAGAGACCAGAGATTAAAATAGGTTGCTATAGTATTTTATTGTATTGTAAAATTGTAATAACCGTCTAACGGCCGGTCTCAATAATCTAACTATCGATGGATTTGACTACTAGAGGTATATATTTGACATAAGCTCCATATAAAATATGTCAAAATTCTACCTCTAGTAGCCAAATCCATCGGTAGGTAGATTATTGAGACCGGCCGTAAATAATGAAAACTAATGAATACTGTAATTAACCATAGTGTGGAGTAGTTGTGTTCCCACACGGGACACCACTTTGTGTGATCCAGAAATTGTTGTTCCGAGTCTGGGTGTACTTTGTGTCCGTGACTTGTATGTTTGTAAAATCCCTCGCGACACAGGGCTTATAACATACTGCGGGAGTCGTCTTTATAAGAAAAAAAACTGTATTCATAATTTTTTTAGAGATAATTTAATTTTAAATACTTTTGCAGTCATAATAAATTGCCCGGGTGTCAACAAAAAATATCTGAATTTCCGATAAATTGTTTTTTTTGTCAAGTATTTATTCATTTAACAAAACTGCATGTAGTTTAAGTATTTTTTACACGTTAAACGCGGAGCTGTACAAATAATGAGAGGTCAGTTTGCCGCCATTTTTACAATTCTATGACTTCTTCTTCTTCTTCTTTGAGTTTATGGCAATCTAGCCGTTTTAACGGCTAATTTCTGCCAGTGTCAAGTATTTATGCACTTAATACATGCACGTAGTCTCGTTCTCAAGTCAATTATCACGTATTCAAATCATTTTTCACAAGTTAAACTCGGAGCTGTAAAAATAATGGCCGGTCAGTTTGCCGCCATTTTTACAACTCCAACTCTATGACTTGTTTGCTAATTAACATTTAAATCATATCTATCAATCAAAAATGTCAAAATAATTTTGAACTTAAAAACGAAAAAATATATTTCAAAGAAAAATGATAAACAATATCCTATGTCCTTCCCTCAGTCCTTGCTCTGGACTCAAACTATTTTCATACCAAATTTTATCTTGATCGGTTCAGCAGTTTAAGGGTGAACATTACGACAGAGTTACTTTAGTTTGCATTGCTAGCAGTTTCATTCCTGTGCAATAGGTTATCGCAACAAAAAGTAACCCATGTCCTTGCCTAATTTGTGTATCATATTTAAACATAGGTATTACGAGACTACACCTGTCTGTTTGACCAGTAGGTACCTCGTACCGAAATATATTTTATAGAAATGAAGATAAATTAAATCAAACAGTTTCCTTTCGCAAATATTAGTTTTAATTTTAAAACGAGGTTAATAAGCAGTAAGAACAATGAAACGAGAAAAAACGTGAATGTGGGAAACTCTAGTAACAAAGTGGAAATAGAGAGCGCCGTGCCCGGATGTTTGTGTAGCCTAGAAGAAGTTTTTATCAGCGACGATTGGCGCTCTAGTGTCGCGCTAACTGCACCCTATGTCCGTACACTACCTAGTCTTATGGCAACTGAACTAAAACTTATATAAGAACCTCTCCGTGCAGCCAATGTGAGTTGGTACTATTTAAAATCCATAGTATTACATTTTAGAATTTATTTTGTTTACCTGCGACGGCCACGGAGACGGTTTATGCGTTTGTGTGGGTATGCGTGTGTGTGTGAGAGTCAGTAACCATTTTTCTCGAAAACGGCTGGGCCGATTTTCATTATTACGCTTCAGTAATTTGTTACTAATATTTTATTTCATTTATTTATTTTATTCAAATCTTCCTGCAAATACATTGCAAAAGGCAGACTTAATGCCATAGGCATTCTCTACCATTCAACCTTTTGGTAGTGAAGAGATAAGGGTAGCAGGTGCTTATTATTTTAATGAAATTACTTAATTACAAAATAGAAAATAAATGCAAATGTATACAAAACGAATACATACAAAAAATAAATATCAAATAATATAATAAAATAATAAATATCTCTCAATGTTTCAAGTTACATAATATTATTACGACTACTTTTAGTTTGTTTGACCAGACAAACCTTTAATAATACCAAAATATTATTTCTGTTCGCAAATATTAGCTGCAATATCACAACCCGGTAAAAAGTAGCTAGGACTGTAAAACGAGAAAAAATGTGACTGTGGGCAACTCTTAGTAACAAAGTGGTAATAGAGAGCGCCGTGCCCGGATGTTTGTGTAGCCTAGAAGAAGTTTTTATCAGCGACGATTGGCGCTCCAGTGTCGCGCTAACTGCACCCTATGTCCGTACACTACCTAGTCTAACTACTTACGTTCAACTTTACTAAAACTTATATAAGAACCTCTCCGTGCAGCCAATGTGAGTTGGTACTATTTAAAATCCATAGTATATTTTAGAATTTATTTATTTTACCCGCGGCGGCCATGGACACTGTATATGTGTTTGTGTGTGTATGTGAATCTGTTACCAGTTTTCTAAGATACTTTTATTATAGATTTTTATAATTAAACTTCAATAATTTCTAACTAATATTTAAAATTACTTATCTTATTACCACTACATTTTGTCTATTTGCCCAGGCACAACTTTAAAAACACCAAAATTATTACTTATTATCTGACCCGCGCAACTTCGTCTGCGTAAATTTTCCCCGTTTTTGCAACATTTCTTATTCTCCACTATTTAATGGATGTTATTATACACATAAACCTTCCTCTTCAATCACTCTATCTATTAAAAAAACCGCATCAAAATCCGTTGCGTAGTTTTAAAGATTTAAGCATACATAGGGATATAGGGACAGAGAAAGCGACTTTGTTTTATATTTTGTAGTGATATACGAACATCTCCCTGCAGCCAATGTGAGTAGTAGTAGGTAGTAGGTACTATTTAAAATCCACAATTTTATACTTACTTCAGTAATAAATTGTCTGTGAATATACCTATCATGTTTTGGATTTCTCGGCTTTGATAAGGTACATAATATTTTTTGGAAAATAAAGTCATGTTTATTTGTAACGATATCTAATTGTGTTTATTGCGTCGACTTGTTTAAATAAATGAACATGCAATCAGGCGAAGACAGAAGATAGAGAGAAATCAATTTATAGTACCTGTGTGGGGTAATTACCTTAATTTTAAGGCACATCATTGGTGTTTTGATGTTTCTGTTTTTTTTCCTCTTTCCTCCGTTATTATTGGTAGGGATTATAGCTCGCACATTCTGTGCATACGGCAGTTTCAAATTTAGTTTCGTTATAGTTTCTTCCTTGAATTATAGTCTCCTTTTTGTCCAGTTATCACACATTTGAAGTATATTTTACACTGTTTTACACGTTAAACGAGGAGCTGTAAAAATAGACACATGTCAGATTGCCACCATTTTTACAACTCGACGTTTCTGTTGACAAGGCAAACTAAAATGTGTAAAAGTCACAAAAGTTAAAGTCACAAAAGTTAACAACGAATGTCACAATTAAAATTACAAAAACTATCAAAATTATATCATGATTGTTAAAATACACAACACAAAGAGTTTTAAAACTAAGAAAAATAAGCACAAATGCATTCAAGATTCAGGATTTTGTATGAAACCCAGCCAACGTCCTTGGTAATGGTTTTTACCGCGTATATTGCGTTAATATTGTTCTGGCTTCATTGAATAAGTTTAATAAGATTTTGCAAACTATGTGCTTGAGAACTATATCTTTATATTTCTGTTCCTTAGAGTAGTTACAACTTAGTGTAATGGAACTTTGAACGTATGAGGAAAATATTGAAAAGATAAGTGCATATCTATTGGCGGATTCTTGTAATCTATGGCTAGTCTGGTAGGGAAATTGAGCCGTTATAGAAAAGATCATAGTATTTTATGGGTTTTATGAAATAGCATAAGAAATTACGAGCTATGCTCTTATGAAATATTGCTCATTTTACACATAATATATTATTATTTGATATTGTTTGCGAAAATTCCTTGTAGTAGGTTTTTTAAATAATTTATCTACCTACCACTTAATACTGGATAACACACCTCAATGTCAAAATATTTGGTATTTTATGAATGACATAATATTCACAATTAGGTACGTATTGAAACGAGTAAATATTATATTGTATTCCTATTATATTTAAATTATGATAAACGAATTATCTTGGAAATGGGCCTGACGGTATTGATCAAATTTTGTATTAGGGGGGGGGGGGGTATATCGTTTTTCTCTATGATGTTGACGTAAATACGTCTTTGAAATTGCTTCCATAGTGGGAGACCAGTCAAAAAGCCAATGATAACAAGATCTGGGTATATAGACTGACTACAGAGGTTATATATACGAGGCTGCAACACCAAAGTGTTGCATCTTCGTATATATCACCTCCATCCTAAATTCAATTACACCATTGGATAGCTAGAAATCAAAGAATTTATTACGCCAAGTTAGGACTGTGACGCTTTGCGCGAGGTGGAGAGGGTAGCGTCGCCATTTTGAGATCATTTTGCCACATATCTAGGTCACAACTTATTATAAGTTTTGATTCGGAAAAGCTACAACGTTCGTTTAGGTCTGAATTGTCAGCTCTCGTCAAAATCTATTGATTGTATATAAAACATTAGTTTGAATTAGTGAGAGTGAATATAATTTGTTCAAATAAATAAAACACATATTATGTTGGCCTATATGCTTCGAAAAGCCAAATCCAAATACATAGATCGTATACGGTTGGAAAGGGCTTCTCAAGAACAATCGAATGGAACCAATAAAGCACCATAAGACCGAGTGAAGCAGTGCCAGGAATGTAAAAGAATAAATGCACCCAAGCTTTACGGAGAGAGCTTGAGCTTCCCGGAGAGAGCTCAGGTCGGGAGCGGGTCAAGCTCCCACCACCGAACTCAAAGCAAAGCTCGATGACTGACTCGGGAAGCTCAGCTTTTTAACAAAACTAGACCGAGCGGATCAACGACGTATTCACGTACAACACACGGCCGTGTCCATGACACAGCCATACCCCATTTTTATTCTACCTTGTTGGTTTGTCTGAAAAAATAAAACGATTTTTTATATTTTTTTTGTAAAAGCTCGAATTTTATTCAACTTAGTCTCGTAAATCTTTTAGTATTGTTAGCACGTACGTAACGTGCTAACATTGTTTCTGATTTTCAACCCAAAAAACACTAAGCCAAACTCGGTCACCCAGCGAAGACTTATTATGCCTAATTGTTTTTTTTCACACGTTTTAAAAATTAAAATAGTTTTAAACGACAATATAAAACATTAAGTTAAGTATACCTAAGGATAATCATAAAGTCATTAATTTTGCTCAAACGCCGTCTTAAATACGTCGACAGGCAAATTTAGCTTCGCCTAAAATTCATGACTTTATTATCTTTGTAATATAGCGTGGGTGTACCGGACACGGCTCGGTACGAAATATGTAGACATTAAAATAATGTGTTAGATATACTTACTTTATATTTTGCCTATTTTTGTTTCTGGCTTTTGCCTACGTGAATTTGGTTTCCATCTGCCTATAATTATGTTAAGCTGCTAATCCGGAGTACGGTCTAACTGTGTGCTAAATTTTATCCAAATCCGTTAAGCGGTTTAGGTGTGATGAGGAACATATCGGGCTATACAGGATGATTTTAAATATACTATGACTTTGGAAAAAACCAAAAACATGCTTTATATTGAAAGCCAATTTTTGTTAAAGGGTTGATGCTTTATAATATCTTGAGACAACTCACACAACGCTATCTGATCCCAAACTAAGCATAGTTTGTACTATGGAAACCAGACAACTGATAAACCTACATAAATATTTCTAAGTACCTATATACGTATTATAGTTAAATAACACCCAGGCACAGAATAAACCATCGTGCTCATCACACAAAGTATAATCCTGGGTGGGGATCGAACCCACGACCGTGCGTAGCAGTCGGACACACTCCCACCGCGCCACAGAGCCAGTCAAAACTCGATATATTCTTGAACAACTCGATGCTCGAAGTTGTTCAAGAATACAGGTTATCCAACTTGGTAGAAACTTCGAGAAAGAAGTCGACAGGAGGACCCGATTGGGTTGGGCAGCATTTAGCAAACTTCGTCGAGTCTTCTCTTAACCTCAACCGCAATGCCTGAAGACCAAGGTATATAACCAGTGCGTCCTACCTGTTATGACCTACGGTGCCGAGACATGGACACTTACGGTTGGGATAGTCCACAAATTTAAAGTCGCGAAGCGGGCTATGGAGCGAGCTATGCTTGGAGTCTCTTTGAAGGATAAAATTCACAAGGTCATCCGACAAAGAACCAAAGTTACCGACATAGCACGCAGGTTAAACACGTTGAAGTGGCAATGGACTGGCCACATTTCCAAAAGGACCGATGACCGATGTAGCAAACGAGTCCTAGAGTGGAGACCGCGACTTGGTAAACGTAAGGTAGGACGACCCCCAGCCAGATGGATTAACGACTTAAAGAAAGCCGCTGGAATGAATTGGATGCGGAAGGCGGAGGACCGGATGTTGTGGCGTAAGTTAGGAGAGGCCTATGTCCAGCAGTGGACCGATACAGGCTGATTGATGAATAACCTTCCGCTCTTAGCTTCTTTACATTACACCAATTAACGTCGTAATATAATTTTAGAAAAAAAAAATACAATCTAACCCTTCGCCACCTACTACCTACTTTTGTCACGTAACCCTTTATCACACATATGTGAGACCCGAAGTAAAATTGATGCTTCTTTGTCAGGTTTAGAGCAATAAACAACTATTTTACTCCAGTACAATAATCTGTAGGTGGTTTAGGTCATAACTCGAAAAACAAGTGGTAGGTGATTAAGGGTTAAAATATTAAATATTTTCCAAAACTGATATTACAAAGTTATTTAGTGTTATGTAAAGAAGCCACCAGCGATTATTAGTATATTACAAATCAACCTGTATATCGACTTCGTAATTTTCAGTGTGTTGTACATACCTATCATAATTTTAGCTTTGCATAAATGCGGTTACAGATTGCGCGTATTTGACAGTTCGCGGAAACGAACCACCGAGCATTGAGTAGCCACCGGAATCCATTGTGAGTTTTGCTTTGTTTGAGCGGTCCACCAAATTATTTATTGAATCAAAATACATTTTTTTTATGTATTATTGAATCATTAAAATATACAATTAACAAATAATCATAGCACAAATGAACCACTGAGGTTTGTCCTTATGCTACGGAAGTCGGATCTCAATACATTTGTTGCCGCTTAAATCTTAATTTAGGTATAATCAACGAATATTATATAACAATATCGATAAATCTAATATGTAAGTGTTGATTACTACAATACAATAGTGTAGTCGTAGTGTGAATCGGTAAGCACATGATTAAGTATAATTCTCAAAGTTGTCTAAAATATGATTTTTGAAAAAAGTTTAATACTATATATTTACTTAGCAAATGAACCAACACAACAAATTTTAGCTTTTAACGCTAAATAAACTAAACAAAATTATTCCGCGAAGCTCTTAGGATGCAATAAAAAACTGCACTCACATACCTAAATCTTAGTCGATGTTCCTCTAAAACACACTATAAATACTCAAAACCTGTAACAGTTTTAACCCTTCACTATGCTCTGTATGATATTAAATATATTATTACCCCATAAACATAATTTTCACCTTAATTGTAATCATATGTTTCGCCATTAACAAATCCTATTTGGTCCAAAGGATTAAATTGGTCCTAAGCTTTTAGTGGGGTTAACTCAATAAAATTCATTTTGTTGGACGAAGTGGAAGGTAAGTAGTTTTGTACGCACTAAAAGCTTTTCGAAGACACGAATAGCCAACACATTTGTAGTATTCAATTACTATAGTAATTATATTACCAGGTCGTTGTATACTCCATATTGTAATTATGTTCATTATTGACTATGCCTGACAATTAATACTTAATGAAACCAATGCAATAACAATTATTACCTTCAATCTCACTACAAAGGGAAAATCTAACCATCAATTTGTGTTCTACGGCAATAGACGTATAATATACAACGTGTAACAGAAAGGTGTCGTCATATTCGAGGGTTGGTATGTGCCTTGGATGATACCGAGTGCAAATACCCAATGCTAGTACCCTATAATGTTATTTATTATTTTTTCATTCGTTTATTTATGAATAAAAAAGTTATAAATTTAAAAAAATATGACTTAAGCCATAAAAATCCGAGAGGATTTTGCACCAGGGAAGGTATAATACATATACCATGCGCCTTTCGCTACCTACTGAAATTTGACAAAAAGAATATGCTTTAAACTATATAATAATGATGCAATAGAATGGCAACCTATAAGGTGCAATACTGACAACATTCACTATCCTCTGCTGAAATTTCAAAACCCTAAGAGTACAGAAGGCAACTTACTTCGGAATGCCTTCGTAACAAAGTGGTCCGAGATTTTATGTTCTCGAATGCGTGTAGTATGAAGTTTACCTTCTGTATCCTCTGTTTTATGATGTAGACGTCTCGGTAACTAAAGACGCTTAATAATTATTCTATTGGTAGTAGTTCGCGACGCGTGTCACTCTATATTAGAAGAAGGATGTAAGCAATTCCTCAGACAATTGAATAATTCTCAGTTTATTTCAATTTCGCTCAATAAATGGTTTGTGTTTAAGACATGTCTACGAGTTTAATTTGTTACTAAAAATAGAACTATCCGCTTTTTAGACGCTTTTTTTGAAGAAACCTCTATAAATGTTATTTTATTTCAAGATCACACATTTTTTTCACTATGATTTTAATATATCACAGTACTTCTTGTCATAATTGACAAGAGGTTTCATAGGGGCAAATGAAATGTCATCCATCAACGTAAGCCTTTGAAACTCTAACAAGTAAATGGTATTACCAAATTGTCAACACTAAAAATAATTAATTAATGAATCAAGTGGCCGAAAACACGCTTTCAACTTAAGTTCAGAAAAACTACTTATAAGTAATTATCGAAATCTATTTCGTTTTGTGCACAAATTTAATTAAGAGCGTTATTTAAGAGCTGTCCGAGTTTGAGAAAACAGAAAAGTTATTTGTCGGAAAGCCCCAATTAAGGGCAAAGCTTTCTGGACTTAATCCAATAAACCTACTCATTTAGTGAACGGAATGTAAGGTAAATAATTTTAGGGGTGGCGGTCGCTGGTTATGCGACAGTTGTGTTTTCAACCGAGGGTTGGTAGGACATCTATGCTGAGTGTAGAATTGATTACACAACGAGATGCGAAACGGAATCCAATTTGTGCAACGATAATAGGAATACTGGATTTTAATTGCCGCTTAGGTTTTTGGTCCTTTTATTGACCTTGTAAGGTAGGTAGCCTACCTTACAAAATCATTATCATTGTGTAAATATCGATATTGATCAATAAACCATAATATATGGTTATTTTAACAATATTACATATTCAATACACAATGATATTGACCTTATAAGGTAGGTAAGCCTACCTTACAGTGTCAATATCATACATACATACATACATATCAACCCATATGATGGCCCACTGCTGGGCACGGGTCTCCCCAGTAAAACCTACTGGTATGTAGATCCTGAGGGTAATTGCCATAATCGCCACGCTTGGCGAGCGGGTTGGCGATCGCAGTAAGGCTTCAAGTACGCAGAGGACGCTGCTGCCCGTCATCCGGAGTGAAATCCCTTAGTCGCCTTGACGACACCCACGGGAAGAGATGGGGTGGTGCTATTCTTAAGCCGGCACCACACGGCATCAATATCGATACTGATCGGTGTCAATATCGATACTGATCAATGAACCAATATACTCATTCACAATATTACTCGAATTATTATATATTATTCGAACACAAAAAATATTGATCAATATATTGTAAATGTAAAGAGTATTCTAAAAACCATCAGTGCTAACCCCGACAGTCCCTTCTTGGCCCACTGGGTATACATACATACATACTGTAACTAGATGCCATTGACCATTTTTATTAAGCATATAAAAATAGCCTATGGCATCTAGTTAAATAAATTGTTTTAAGAATTGTATTTATCCGAAATACAAATATATTATTATTATGCTCTTTAATCATTTTTTACCTTATTTATTACATTTTTAAATACATGTAAATTTAAAAATATAAAAAAAATAGTGACCCTACCGGCACCGGGTACTGGGACCAAGATACCAGTGGTTAGGGCTCCAAAGAGAACTAATTATTACTATTATTCAGTATTATTAATCGTTTGAGGGCATAACAAATTGCTTCATTGAATTGACCGTGTAAGGTACGCTAAAGGCAAGTTACAAGTTACAACTTGTATGAGGTATTTGAACTTGTACAAAAGACACAAATCATTTGTGTTTGTTGTTGAAAGTATGAACATGTTTCCAACGCAAAGCAACTTGTGACGTCATACTTGTACGCAAGACTTGCCTAATAGAATAGCGCCTTTAAGGTCATTTCAGGATACCCAAAAAGTCCCTGTAGCAATTTACAAGTGTTTTGTTTCCATCTTTGTAAGCTTTGCCCGTGACAATATCAGAATACCACGAACAAATTCATGCCTTTAATATCTTGGGACAACTCACACAACGCTATATGATCCCAAACTAAGTAGAGCTTGTACCACGGAAAATAGACAACTAATAAACATACTCATATATTTCTAAACACATATGTATTATAGATAAATTACACCCAGACACAAAATAAACCATCGTGCCATCACATAAAGTTTTATCCTAGGTGTAATGTCAAAATAAGAGCTTATTTACTAAATGCATAATAAAGTATAGGTATACGGTACTTAAAAGACAAACACAGTTTTTTTTCTGTGTTTCTGTCCTTCTGTCTGCTGTCCCGGCTAATCTCCAAAACTGCTCAACGGATTTTCACAGGACTTTTACAGTCAGACAGCAAATTATGTAAGAAGTCACATAGGCCATAGTATGTACTGTGACTTTATGCGGACGATATCGTGGTTAGCACAGCTAGTCTATACTAATAATACCCATAAATAAAGTTTATAAATATGATTTTGAATAAAAGTTAGTTTAAAAATTGGCTAAGGACATATTTAGGATACATTTTGAATCACCAATATTACAATATACAGAACAGATAGTTCGAATAATACGTCTAGATTGACTTCTGCCAAAATTACAAAAGCAAAATAAAATAACTGGATTTTAGTTATTTATATACATCAAATTCAAAGTCCTGACTGACCTTTTGATGGAGCAACGCACAGCCTAAACCGCTGATCGTAGAGACGTGAAATTTTTAGGGCGAATTCTTTATACAATGTAGGCATCCGATATGAAGTGATTTTTGGAGATTCGTCACCTAAGGGAGTAAAATAACAGTAGTAAGTTTATGTGAAACTCTCTCAGTTTTAAAGTTAGTTATGTGAAATTTCGTATTTGGCTTTTTGGTTTAAAATAACGAAATATGTTTTTTTAGAAAATTAACCCCTAACAGGGCAAAATAGAATTGTAAGTTTCAAAGAAACTGCTACAGTTTTAGAATTAGATCTGTAAAAAAATGAATTTGGCTTTACGGTTGTAAATAAAGAAACATAGATTTAACCTTTTAAATTGAAAGTTTTATCGAAATTTAACCCTTAATGGGATAAGGTCATCCACGCGGGCGAAGCCACGGGCTATAGCTAACACACGTATCTATAATATATATTATTATACCTTAATATAACATATAGGTATTATAGCAAGCTACCACTCACGGAAACGATATAAATATATATAGTTAGTTAAGAAAAAAGTTACATCTGTGTCGGGCTTGACTATAGTGCACCGATGGGCAACGGAATATAAACGTGTATTTCTTCAGAGGAAAATATTGGGTTGAACCATTTGAAGTGTCCTTTGAACAGGTAAACCTTCTTGAAGAAAGTAGAACTCAATGAAATAATACTTATGTTAAGAGAAGTGGATGAGTTAATTTCGTAGCTGCCTGTTGATAATTGTATCTATGAAGAATAGATATTCTAAAAAATATCAGTAGAAGTATTTAGGTGGATGATTGATTAGTTAACTATGGATATTTTTACTTTTTGTTGCTACTTCAAACATGAAATACCTTTATTGTTTTTAAACTTTCGAGATTTTTATACATATTAGATATATTTCGGAACTTAATCGCGTGAATTATTTAAAGGTACATTTCATTTACCCGACGTTTCGATCGAATTTCAGTGTTTATTATATAACCTTTAAATCATTCATGCGATTAAGTCCCGAAATATATCTAATATTAAATATGTTTATTTCGTAAAATCAAGACAATGATTGTTTGGAAACGTCATATTTTTTTTTTTTTTTTTTTTTTTTATAAAAAGATAACTAGCAATGTGGGATTGTGGTTCCACATTACTAGCAATCCTGTTAACCCCTCCAGCTAAGCTCTATGGCTTGTGTTAGGAGTGAGTTCACGTCGGTAGTATAATGGCCAGGATTCGAACCCACGACCTCACGATTGCGAGACCGATGCCTTAGCCATTAGGCTACCGCCGCTTCAAAATAAAACATAATTTAATAATAACGTCAAAATAATACATAATTTAATAATAACAAGTTTACAATTTTTTTGAAAAAAAACGAATTGAAGTTCGCAAAAGGCGGCAGTTCCAATGCTCTTCAAGAGAAAAAACTGCGAAGAAACTCACGTGCCACTTTTTAAAAATCATTAAATTATATTACAAAAAGATTTAATTGAATAAACCATTACTACTAACTGGCTTAGTAGTCAGGTTCACTAACCACTAGACGAATAGGCGAGTAAAAAAAAACACAAATAATCCATTTAACGTTGGAGCCAGTTACAATCGTAGATTATAAGAGGCCTGAATCCATAGGTTTAGCTCCCATGCCATGTTTACTATTTAATTTACAGTTAATAATCATTAAATTATAATTTGTACCTTATGTAGGTATTTCTTATTTAGTTCTTACACAATAAACTGTAAAAAGTAAATAACTTAAAGTAACTAAGCTTTGTAATAATTCAATTGCAATATTTAAAGGCAGTGGCGATTGAAAGGAATATTACCCATTTAATGTTCCTTTTTTTAAAAGATCAGTATAATTTAACAAATTCGAGTGTCCATTAGGTAAGATAAATGTATCTATGAAGAATAGATATTCTAAAAAATATCAGTTGAAGTATCTAGGAGGATGATTGATTAGTTAACTATGGATATTTTTACTTTTTGTTGCTACTTCAAACATGAAATATCTTTATTGTTTTTAAACTTTCGCGATTTTTATAATTATTAGATATATTTCGGGACTTAATCGCGTTAACTATTAAAAGGTACAAAACCTTTCATTTAGATACAACTTAAACTTTCATTTACAAACTCATTCGTTGCCTCTTCTTAAAGTTAATGACAGCATTTGAAGAAAACAAAACATTCGCCAGATACTGATATTTTTTTTTTCTACATAAAACATTTAACCACTTTTATCACAGTTGATTCTCAAGGAGTTTCATTGTCTGTCTCCGAAACTTATTATCAGATCTTTACATGGACCATTTCGATATAAACCTCTTTTGGGTAAAAAAGAATTTTGAAAATCCGTCTATTTATGACGGAGTTATGCTCGAACATACATAAAAAACACACACATCCGAATTGCGAACCTCCTCGTTTTTTAAATCGGTTAAAAATACTCATTTTGGTTTTAACTTCATGTCTTGAAATCAAAATGAGTTTTGCTAACGATTTCAATATTATTCTACTTTTTAACAATAGATAAATTAATAACACAGTGAACATAAACCAATCAAAATTGCTCTGAATAGTACTTAATCCTATTATTTTGATAAATTGAACCTTATTTTATCGCTATAATTTTTCCAATTCTATTGAACGGGCACGTCAGCTGAAACTAGTAATTCGATATATTAGTCGTGTAGATAATAGGATTGTTCGGAGTGCCTGTCTTCTCGAAGACTCAATACATCACTTTCATTTATTATTTGCTCATCGTCTTGACCGATGTACCCATTCTTCAGAGCACTAAGATTTACCAGGTCTCTAGTGTAATTACGCTGTCGTTTCAAATTACTGGTAATAAGAGATAGGAACCCAAGGTAGAGGCCATTGACACTTACATGTAAGATTGAGAATACATGAGAGCTTTAAGGGGCGTCTAAACGGGCCATTTTTTACGGCAATTTGTGGTGGCAATGTTGGCAACTAATTGCTCGGCCAATAATGCCAATATGTCTACATTTGTATGGCGCATGATCCAGTCTATCCTAAACGGGCTACACAACCCGGCAACAATAAAATTTAAAGCGACTAAAACAGCAACAAAATTGGCCGGGCAACATTGGGGAAAATAGATCGCTCAGCAATCGTCCGGCAACCGGAGAGTAAAATCATGTTGCCGGCCACAGCATTGCCACCACAAATTGCCGTAAAAAATGGCCCGTTTAGAGGGCCCCTTAGACTAGGGACAGCAATGCTCAAATAAACTGAAACATAAACCGACTATGCTAATACGAATGTTATTTGTGTTTGCATGGGCTCGAATGAACTCTAGATGTAAACTGTTCTAGTATTATATTATATGTATATTAAGGTTCAACGACCGCCCTTTATACGTCGTCTTCTACACATTCATTGGTTTTGATTTATGACGAAATGGTTGACAAGACTGCCGAAGTAAACAAGACTGCTCTCGAGCGGTTGCCAACATCTAATTTAACATTGTTCAATTAGAGTACTTGGGCCGTTAAGGACCTATACTTAGCATTACTAGCACTTGGATACCAACTAGTTTGAAGGAGAATGCGATTGCTCGAGTGATTTACATTGACAGCCCTAGACGTGTCAACGAACAGTCCTTGTAAGCTCCTGTAGGTATATGACATAGCCATGTATGCGATCGGTTCAGTTGTTCATAAATTATACTTATTATGCGTGTAGGTATCAAAGTAGACTTGTTCATGCAAGTTATTGGTGGCGTAATGTAATAAATTATCTTTTATGGTGAATCGCTTTATTTAGAAACGTTGTGATAAATACGGTTCAATTTCTCGCAAGAGTTGAAGACACGACCGAGACAATGGAAAACACCTAACAGTAATAATAATAATAATAATTTTTCGCCTTTTGATACAATAAAAGCTTAAGTCACTGGCCAGACTTGACGCTGTTTACGTATTCAATTTCATACAAATCAGAACAGTGGTTAGACCATAAATTGCATATGTATAAAAAACGGACCATCATACATTTTTTACAGTAATAACTATAAATTTCTCAGTTCTCTTTCAAACTGAGACGCGGTGCTTCGCAAAAGAAGTGAGGACTCCTACAAATAATAATTTTATGCTCAGTGGGTATTATAGAGTTAGTAGATTAAAACCTATGAAGCAATTTAGTCTAAACGTTTGTTGCGAAACCAATATCGATACTAACTGTTGGAATAGTTTGTGAAAGTTATCGTGAAGTCCTAGAATTAATTAGTTAAGTTCATAGCCTCACTGGCTTGCGCTTGTGATGGTAGTTGGTAACAAATGCTCTTTCAAACCACTATGATTCAGTCTTCGAGATAAAAGGTGTCGTAAGTTGCCTAATAATATGTGAGGGCAAATCTTTAAATCCCTTTTGACGTTACAACTTCTTATAAATCGATAACCGGCTGCACTCACGAAACAATGTGACATCACCACTCACGTTACGTTCCGCCTGCCGATAGCCTGAAGTATTGTGGCCGTCGGGCGCATGCGCCCAAGTCCACTAAAGCTGTCACGGGCATGGTTGTTTATTACAACGTCATCAATGTTCTGGCGATTGCAGCGACTTGCGATATGATTGGAAATTAAAAAAAAATAAAAAATCTGTCACAGGCATGGTTGTTTATTCAATGTCATCAATGTTTTTTTCTTATAATGTTATCACGTAAAATTATTGTTCGTAAACCAACTTTAGAGACAACAATTTTTTAGGATACATATAGAAAATTGCGCACGCACGTGTGTTAAATTAAGCTAATATTTTAAATAATATGGATAACAAATATTTGTTTGACTGCCCATCGTGCCCACTTCTTTTCCCTACTTTCTATCCGAATCCAGTCTTCTTGAAAAAACGAATTTGAACTGACCTGCTAATATTAATCATTGGGTCATGTCATCATCTCATCTTGGGAAGCATTCAAGAAAGCAATAAAGAAGCAATACAGTCCTACAAGTACCTTTTGGGGCTTCGATTACATTGAAATGAGGGCGCTTTACAAGATGGTGGCGTTAGTTCAGATTTCAGCCACATGCCAATGCCATGAGTTAATAATACTGGCCAATGGCATTTGGATGACATTGACATAAGGGCGCTTTACAAGATGGCGGTGTTAGTTCGGATTTTGGCCACGCGGCAAAAGATCCTTGCAGCACTGTAATAGGGTATTTGGCATTTGACAGAAGTAAAATCACCATCTTTTTAAGAAACGTCAAAAACGGCCCGCTCCGTACAAGTTTGTATGATAAACGAACACGTGACGTCACATTTATTGTGATCAAATCACATACTTCTAGTATTTCTTACTTATTATAGATAAAGATGGTTAGTATATTTAAAATATTTTATTTTAATAGTAGGCAAATATTAAATTAAAATAACAAAAACAAACTACTTAAATACGTTTCTAAATTAAAAGCATACTAAATTAAAGCAATTTTTTTACTAAACGTAAAATAATTTGTTATGAGTACCGACAAACTGTTAACGGTAACGGTTCCACTCAACTTAGCCGCCACTCTTGTTTCTTTTACTAGCTCACTAAGTAAAAGCATGAAAAGTTTTGCTCAGTTTAACATTTTCTATTCAAATTTTCCGCACGCGGCTCTCCTGCACGCGTTCGTTAGCAAAATGCATAATGCAACGTCATCCTTCCAGACTCGCTTGGACCGTTGAGCCATAAGTGAAATTTTAAGAAAGTCCTGTGCACGCTTGTTTACATATGACTCTAAATGTTATATGTAATGTTACAAATAAACTAGTACAATGGTTATTGTTGTTTGTTTGTTGTAATATGGATATAAATGGCTGATAAAGTTGATAATGGGCGGAAGGTTTATTTTTAACCGCGTAGAATAAAGGTGGTTCTCTATTTGCGATTTTCTCGAAAAATAGGAATGCGATTTAGATTGGGTTTTCGCTAGTCGATTGTATATTTTTCTGTGAAGATTTAGGTGTATAAAACATTGTCCTACCTTATAAAAGTCCAGAAATATACACTAAAACATGGGAGTAAGTAAGCGCAATTTGTATTCGGTTATGTGCTTTATCTTTTTGACGTGATAACATCTTTTAAATCGATGACCGGGTGTACGCATGAGAAAGTGTCACGATCCATCAGGTTCCGCCTACTGATAGGCTGAAGTAATAAGCCCGGGCCCACTAAAGCTGCCAGAGGCATGGTTGTTAATTACAATTTCATCAATGTTTTCTTTGCGTTATGACTTTACCGACGACCATTTTTTTACTTGATATTAATTTGAAGGAGGTTCATTTTTTCTTAAAAATATATAGTTTCACAACTTTCTAGATAATCTTAATTGGTGCGAGATAGCATTAATGGTCTGCTGTAACATGCGGCAAATTACTGCAGTATATTTATGGAAACACTGGCTAAAATATAATCTAGTTCAATGACTCATGTTGCCTTTTTTTTATTTTGTTATGTATCCTATCCACTATTTTTGCTGAAATAAAAATGTTTTTCCTGTTCCTAAAGACAACTGTAAGAAAATTTTCCATAAGGCTTGTGTTTTAAAGTTTTTACCTAATGCTATATCTTCCGTATTGTTTCGAATCTCTGTTTTATATATTTTTTTATAGCTAAATATATATACTAGCTGTCTCTTCGAACTTCGTACCGCCTTTTTTTGTGGATCGGGTTCAATTTTGGATCTAAACCATTCTCAAATCCACTGGAACACACACAAAAAAATCATCTTCGTTTGCTACATTTTTGCCCCGTTTTTTTTGCAACATTTTTCACTTCATAATATTAGTATAGACTAGGTGATCCACGCAACTTTGTCAACATCAATTTGTCTTCGTAATTAAAAAAAAAAACTTTTCGACCTAATAAATAATCTAACATTTTGTAAACCCTATTTACCTACAAAATGTAGCGAAAATATCCATATTCATAATTCGCTTTCGTAAGCAAAGAAGTTGCAATTATACTGCACTTTATTAAGAGCTTCAGTTTCAAACATGTTTGCTGTTAATATCAAAATGTTTGAGCAAAACATAGAGCAAAGCTAAACGGCTCTCGCAGCTTACTAAATATTTCCATACGGCAGAACGAATTGGCCCATACATATACAAAACTAACTAACCCATTTAGTATAACGGGTATACGTGGTTAGCTTTGCGGTTTTAATTTCTGCTTAAACAAGACTAGAGCTAAATTAATTTTACAAAAGAATCATAATTGAGAATGCAGTGTGTACATTTTACATTGTTTTGTGCCTTATTTTACAATGGTAAGGTAATTATAATACTTATTTGATGGTTTAATGTGAAGGATCAGATGATTTGTTTACTCGTTCATTGAATTGATGCATTTTCTTGAGGGGTTCTCAACTCAACTCAGTGATTTTTGACCAGATTGAAAGAAGAGCAATGAGCAGCTTGAGGGAGCGTGTCCATTGTAAGATAGAACAATTTTCTAAAATTGTAATTTTGTTTTTTTTTTTGTTAAGTTATCATTGGTCTTATTTAGTCATCATCGGTCTTGAGCATAAACAGTCTGTGGTGGTATAGGGTTTCCAATTCGTCCAGACTCGCTTGGATCGTTGAGCCATAAGTGAAATTTTAAGAAAGTCCTATTCACGCTTGCTTAAAATGTTATATGTAATGTTTCAAATTAACTTTCACAATGGTTATTGTTGTTTATTTGTTGTGAATGGATGACTAATAAAGTTGATAGTGGGCAGAAGGTTTATTTTTAACCGCCTAGAATAAAGATGGTTCTCTATTTGCGATTTTCTTAAAAGTTAGTGATCCAATTTAGATTGGGTTTCGCTAGTCGATTTATTGCAGTGTGTACATTTTTTATTGTTTTGTGCCTTTTAATATAATGGTAAATTAATTATAATACTTATTTTAAAGATTCGGTGTGAAATGATCAGACGATTTGGTTACTTGTTCACTGAATAAAATTATCACTGAAACTCGAACCCAGAAACGAAGAAAATGCATCATTTTCTTGAGGGGTTCGAGACTCAATGATTTTCGACCAGATTGAAAGTAGAGCAATAAGCAGCGGCGGAGCGTGTCGACTGTAGTAGGGAGACTATTTTTTTTTAATTGTCATTTTGGTGCGCGTACCTACCTACATGTTAAGTCATTATCGGTCTTGTGCATAAACAGTCTATGGTTGTATCGGGTTTTCAATTCATCTGTCTATAATTACGAGAGTTTGCTCGTATTGGCGCAATAATGTCTTGCATAGTAGACTACTGTTTGTTATGGCTGGCCGCCATAATACAAATTGAAAATAACGTCATTATTAGTTACTAGTTTTAGTCCCGTAGCTTTGCTGTTGTTTAATTCACAAATAGAAGAATCATGTTTAGGTTGGGCGTTGATGAGTAAATGAATAGGTCAAGAGTTTCATTGTCTTTTTCAGATGAGCCTGTTTTAGGATCGGCCCCTCTAATCCTGGGAAAAAAACACCACTCTGTGCGTCTTTGTATTTGTTCCGGGTTTACGTCCATAGTCATTACCTACGTCTTTGGGAATAGTTCCCATCCAGGTTACCGGCGGGCGACCGGGACCTCTTTTAAGAAGTTGTGCACTGTTAATACGTTTCAGGTCATATGTTCCTATGGGCGCCTCATGACATAGCCATGCTAACATTGCCAACGCAGTCAATTCCCTCGAAGTTTTATGATTATAGATTGCTTAAAAGCTTATTATATTTTCCTTATAAGCTTAATTTTTATATAGCAGCCTTAACATGAGAAATTTGAGGTCCAAATAGTTGAAAATGCGTAACGTACACAATATGGAAATCGGTCGAACCTTAATTAGTAACAGGTAGTTGATTAACTACACTGTAATTAATGAAGCGCCAGTAGACCTATTACAGAGGACACAATTAGCCACATGTTATAATGTGTTCGAGTCACTCATATGTGAACTACGCAATATACCACTTACCGTACCGTACCTACCATTAAAAAGAGAAAGAGATTTCATGGAAACCCAAGAAATCCCCTTGAAGTCATCAGCGGTATCTAATTTCCTTTTTAATATAATTTATTAATTATTAAAATATATGTATATATATATTACGGGTCTTAATCGCGTGCAAATTAATTTGCGTGGAACAAAGTGTTGATCTAAGGCCTTGTCACAAGACGTCAACGGGAAATCACTGTGAACGAGATTTTTTTACTTCGGCGACCGGGACGACAACAGATGTGCGATGCACAAACGGCTATAGTAATTCTATCGCTACTTTGGCGACGTCATGGTGTCCCGGAGACGGGCTGCAGTGGACAAACGCCCTTAGTATCGTGTACGTGAACGATCTATGTATGCGTTGCTCAAGCGAAGTACCTGCGTATGAAAGTTTCCTTCCGTACTTTTGGTATTCTGTACCTTAACAGTAATAAATAGAGTATCGTTTTATAGTTAAATTTGATATTTGACTACTATCAAAATAAAATATTTAATTTTAACCATCAAATAATATTAAGTGTTTTAAAAACAAATATGTTCATCTCCTGTAGATAATAATAACTACTGTCTTCTTTTTATTAAACTAAATAACTTTGTAATATCAGTTTCGAAAAATATTTAATAAATTAAACCTTATCCACCTACAAACAATTTTACTGGAGTAAAATCGATGTTTATTGTGATGTTTAGGCCCTAAACCTGACAAAAAAACCAACGATTTTACTCCGGGGTCTCACAACTGTATGGTAGGTGGTTGTGTGACAAAATAAGAGTAAGTGGTAGGTGGGTAATTATATATTTTTCAAAACTGATATTGCGAAGTTATTTATTTATTCTATAGTTAAGAAGCCATGAGTTAAAGGTTATAGTATATTACAAATCAAATTGTATATTTGAACCTGTTTATTGATATTTAACCATAAAAAGAAATACAAAAAGTATATGATTAGGCTGTCGAAAACGTATGGGAAATATGTGACGTCATAAATTATCGCTTTTTTTTACTGTGACCACTGGTGTTTTAGAGGTAAGTAAGGTGCTTTCAGTTGGTACTTTGATCACGTGATCAACAGTGACAAGAAATTTAAATTAATTCCATTGATTCAGACAAAATGCAGTTAATTCAATTGATAATTACCTTGAATAGATATTCAATTTTTAAATACATCTACTTTTTTTTTTAGTTGACTTTTTAAACTGTACATGTAAAATTTATATAGGCGGATAATAGTATACTGAACTGCGTTTCGTTTTATACGAGTACAGTAACCAGTTTTTAGCTTTATAGAAACGGCTTCACAGTTTACTAAATTGACGTCACACCTTAAAGTGCTCCAATACATATCAGAACATAGACACCCCAAGTCTGTTGTCACCTTCAGTTACGTATGGAAAATACAAGTGACCCAATCTCATTCCCACAGTCTCATACAGAAAATACAAGTGACCCAATTTTCAACAGAGGGTTGTAAGGCATTGCATAACCCCAGTAGGATAATCCCATATCGTGGGCGTCATATGAAGAGATTAAGTGAAGAGGTTATATTATAATGGAATCTCGATTATTATAATCCACTACTTACTCTAGTAAGATTTAGCTAACATTGGTCTAAATATTTCTATACAATTCTTTAATAAATATTTTTAGGGTACTTCGATTTTGATAAAATTAGGTATGTGCACTTAGTATCATGGGCACATACCAACAATTGAGTATGATTACACCTTTCTGTTACACCCTGTATAAAAATAGGACTTCCGAGTCTTATTGTCATAGACCATTTAGGTATTCCATGGGCGTACCCAGCGAAACGATTTGGGGGTGAAACCCTCCCCCCCCCCCCCCCCGAAATTGTAAAAAGGTAGTTACATAGTACTCGTTTGGCAGTAGGTACGTAGTAAATTGTATCCCCCCTTGAAAATGATCCTGGGTACGTCCATGAGGTACTCTCTCAGATACCCACAAAACTTCAAGCCGTCGCCAAATAAAAATATTGGCAAATGTTTCAAATGTCGTTATCTTCCTATACGGCTGTAAATGAAGATAACGACATTTGAAACATTTGCTAATATTTTTATTTTGTATCTATTAAAAATAGAAATCAACAAGAATAGAATTGCACAGATTTCCACTAGCAAGTCATATGCAGCGGGTAGTTTACAAAGTTTGTCAACATAACGCCCGTAAAGGCCTACACCTAAACATATTAACGTAATAGTTGTTTACTTACCCATCAAACACAATGCGGTGTGATGTTATGCGTGTGAGACGCGCAAATTATTTAAAACAAGATTTCTCGTAGGGTTGCTGTAACTACCTACTTAAAAATATTGTTAGAAAATTAGCATGTATAAAAACTGCCTTTTTTAAAAAAAAAAAAGATAACTAGCAATGTGGGATTGAGTTCCACATTACTAGCAATCTTGTTAACCCCTCCAGCTAAGTTCAAAGGCTTGTGTGAGGAGTGGGTTCACGTCGGTAGTATAATGGGTAGGATTCGAAACTGCGACCTCACGATTGCGAGACCGATGCCTTAAGCTACTGCCGCTTTTAAAAATACTTTGTCTATCTAATAAAAAAATGTTAGTCTGTAAAGTCAATTTTGTAGTTTAATTTTAAGTGATAACGTCATAAGAAAATATTGATTACATTGTAACAAACAATTTGCTGTTGCTTAGCAGCCATGCCTGTGACAGCTTTAGCGCAACTGGGCACCACGGCCACGATACTTCAGCCTATTAGCAGGCGAAACGTGACGGACCATGACTGTGACACTTTTTCGTGCGTGCACCCGGTCATCGATTTATAAGACGTTATCACGTCAAAATATATATGGTTCCCTATTATCTAAGTTTTCTATTCGGTAATAGGGAATATGCATGTATTTTTTTTAGTTCTTATACAATGGCCTACATCGACATATGATTAAAAATAAAGTTGTCTGTAAGGCGGTTTACGGACGATAATTTTACGTGATAACGTCTTGACTGCCTCTGTGGCGCGGTGGGAGTGTATCCGACTGCTACGCAAGAGGTCGTGGGTTCGATCCCCACCCAGGATAAAACTTTGTGTGATGAGCACGATGGTTTATTCTGTGTCTGGGTGTTATTTATCTATAATATGTATGCATTTAGAAATATATAAGTATGTTTATCAGTTGTCTGGTTTCCATAGTACAAGCTCTGCTTAGTTTGGGATCAGATAGCGTTGTGTGAGTTGTCCCAAGATATTATTAAGATATTATTATTATATGAAATTATTGATGACATATACCGCCATACGCGTTGCTTAGCAAGTAGCCGTCGGGCTCCGGACCGTGACAGATCGTGACACTTTTTCGTGCGTGCATCTGGTTATCGATTTATAAGACGTTTTCGATGTCAAAAAACTACTCCTATTTGGAAAACATGTAAAATTACTAACTGATAAAAGCATTTTCGAAAAGTCGCCTTGGTGTGTAAAAAGTTATGAACTGTGACGTCACAGCAATCGTGACAGCCAATGAGCCCTCATTGGCTGTCACGATTGCAGTGACGTACGTGATGTCCATATTGTAATTTGATAATGAACACGAAAAAATATGTGAAAAGGCGCAAAATCGATAGAACTTTTAAAAATAATAAACGCGTTCCAAATTCAAAGTAATTAAAATGTTGAAAAAAAGAAAAGTTTTTATGTAACAGTATTTATGGCCGGACTAGTTATTATTCAATAAAACATAAGTATATAAACCGTAGCAATATGGTTGAAACGTCGGGCAATGAATAATACAAGGTATTTAATATAATTTTATAATGTGTGCAAATCGCGAAAGTTTATCAACATTTATAAACAACGGGTTGTACTCCGGGAGTGCCGGCAGAAGTGAAAACTTGAACATTAACGGTGTGCATTTTTTAATATTTTGGAATGGTTAGGGAATAATTTCGCACGAATTGCTTTATTTATCATTATAAAAGTACTATCATATAAATGGTTAAATACAATGCCATCGTTCACAAGCATAAATAGCAGGAGCAGGAATACATTTTTAAGAAAGAGAATTCGTTTGAAAATTGAAACCTGATTGAAAATTCGTAAAACGGAGGGAGAGTAGACATATCCAGGTAGAGTAAGTAATATCCCCATATTACTTACTCTACCTGGATATGTCTACTCTCCCTCCGTTTTACGAATTTTCGATCAGGTCACGTGTCCTGACGCGAGTTTAATATTTTATACCCATCCCAAAAAAGTGCACAAGCTGATAAAAATATTAAGCCTCTTATTTGCGTCATTAACATATTCCTTATTAAGACCGAAGGAGGGTTCTTTGTAATTATAAACTATTTAAAGAATATTAGTGTTACATGGTATTGTATTGTAAATAAATTAAAACTTTTTAAAAGTTTACTAAGAAACAAAAGAATAACCTTTTTACGTCTTTACATCAATAATAAATTATTTATCATGTTAAAATTATATAGATAGCACACAGTCTCAAAATAGTAGTCAAATTTATCCATATCTAACTATTGATAGGTTTATATTGTAGCTATGTATCTATTTTATATTTTTACATGCATGGTATTTCAATTTCATCCTTCCTTCAAGATCAGCACTTATATGGGATGAAATCGTATAGGTACATTATCTGTGATTGGTGATTATTGGAAGTTATTCAAGGTATCAAAGTTTAATTACAATCTTTATGATTGTTCTGATGTTGCATATCTACCAAAGAAGCATACAAATAAATAATATATTTTTTTTAATTAAACATTTCAGTTTGTGATGACAACTTTTATAATGTCAACAAATGTTTTTAAGTCACATCACTAAATTCAAATTGCTTACGTTCACTCACATGCCTAGGTATAAATTTTTGTCGTGATAACGTCTTATAAATCGATGACCGGCTGCACTCACGAAAAAGTGTCACGTTCTGTCTACGGTCGCGTTCCCCTTGCTAATAGGCTAATACAAGTGAACATTCCGCCTAAAGGTTCATTTCCGTGCATCCCGGCCGATCGCGAGCCGCGCGCGATTTACGACAAACGGTTGACGCGCGCGGCCGATGTGACAATAGTCAGAGTATGAGAATATATGGTACCGTTTCCGAGGTAAGCGACAGACGCCGACGACTTCGAAGCGGCGGTAGCCTAATGGATAAGGCATCGGCCTCGCTATCGTGAGGTCGCGGGTTCGAATCCTACCCATTACACTACCGACGTGAACCCACTCCTAACACAAGCCTTTGAGCTTAGCTGGAGGTTATCTTTTCTAAAAAAAAAAAAAAAAAGGCTAATGCAAGTGAACGTTCCGCCTAAAGTTTCATTTCCGTGCATCCCGGCCGATCGCGAGCCGCGCGCGACTTACGACGAACGGTTGACACGCGCGGCCGATGCGACAATAGTCAGAGTATGAGAATATATGGTACCATTTCCTAGGTAAGCGACAGACGCCGACGACTTCGAAGCGGCGGTAGCCTAATGGATAAGGCATCGGTCTCGCTATCGTGAGGTCGCGGGTTCGAATCCTACCCATTAAACTACCGACGTGAACCCACTCCTAACACAAGCCATTGAGCTTAGCTGGAGGGGTTAACAGGATTGCTAGTAATGTGGAACCACAATCCCACATTGCTAGTTATCTTTTTTTATAAAAGAAAAGAAAGAAAAAGACTGTCGTAGGCTGCACGCGCACTCTGAATATTGTCGCATCGGCCGCGAGCGTCAGCCGCTGGTCGTAAGCCGCGCGCGGCTCGCGATCGGCCGCGATGCACGGAAATGAACCTTAAGTGTCACGTTTCGCCTGCTGATAGACTGATACAGGTGAACTATTAGTCTATCAGCGAATGGCGATTGCAGCGACATGCAATTGGAACTAACGTTATTGTTTGGTTGCTAAGCAACAGCAAATGACGATTGCAGTGACATGCAATAAAATAGGAACTAATATTATTGACTGTTTGCTAAGCAGCGCTAAAGGCGATATGTCATCAATGTTTTCTTATGACATTATCACGTAAAATTATCGTCCGTAAACCGACTTTACAAACAGCGGACTATATTTAAGCGGCGGTAGCCTAGTGGCTAAGGCATCGGTCTCGCAATCGTGAGGTCGCGGGTTCGAATCCTATCCATTATACTACCGACGTAAACCCACTCCTAACACAAGCTTTTGAGCTTAGCTGGAGGGGTTAACAAGATTGCTGGTAATGTGGGACTCGATCCCACATTGATAGTTATCTTTATTTAAATTTAAAAAAAAAGACAATCAAATTTTGGGTCAAATGGCAAACCCGTCACATTTCTTTTCTCTAATAACATCGACATATTATATTAAGTACCTACCTGTATAAGTAGACGAGCTTAGTGTAGTTTAATTTGGCTGAACGTTTAACTGTTTTACCCAATATCCATCTTATTGGTGAATGAATGGATCGAAGTAACGCGGAACCAAATGTTTATATTATAAATTGCTTTCGATACAATAATCAATTTATAATCACGTCACGCCTATATCTACCGCAGTATCAACAAAGCAGTACCAACCATATTATATTGCGTACATGACAAATCCCTTTAAGATATTCATGACAACCCTGCGTATAGGTAGGTAATGTTAGTAACAGCGCTGGTAATTGAGTTTTCGAGCTCACACGCGGTAATGTTTGCTCGTCGTACCTAAGTACGCCTGTAACTTGCTTGTAATCCGCTCGATGTACTCCGATTAACCATAACAGATCGATTAAGAGGCCATCAACCCAAGGAGATGTATTCAGCTATTTTTTTACTACCGCCAGTCTTGATTGGATTTGTTATCGCAGACCTACGTATTTGATTGAAGATTGGATTCTAAGTTGGCTCGACTCTCAAACAAAGACTGAATTCTAATGATAAGAATTTTATTTATTTCAAATCAAGATCCATAAAATGCGAGTTACAAAAATGTAACATTTTCAACCTATTCTAATCCATAGATGTCATGATGTTATTGTTATGGGCTACCATGAGATCTAAAGGAGAGGAGTTACAGATCGCATGAATCGCATACCATGGTTGGTGGTAAGGAAGGAACATTGCTTTTTAAAGCAATATTTTGAGTGATTGCCCATGCCCATGCCAAATTTCAGAAAAATCTAAAGGGGCGTGCTGTGGTACCTACTCTTTAATATTGATTTGGTGGTTGCCGGACGATCGCTGAGCGAGATTTTCCGCAATATTACCCGGTCAATTTTGTTGTTGTTTCGCCCTTTATTTAATTGTTGCCGTGTTGTGTAGCCCGTTTAGGAGACTGGATCATGCGCCATACCATTGTAGACATATTGGCATTATTGGCCGAGCAATTAGTTGCCAACAATGTCGCCACAAATTGCCGTAAAAATGACCCGTTTAGACCCTTCGTTCCCACTATACCAGATTCCCAAAATACCAGATGATCAAAATAACAGATTCCTATTATACCAGATTCTCTTAATACCAGAAAATGTACTGAGACGCCCTTTATGTCATTGAGATGAATCTCAGGATACTACCTACACATACATATTCGTCATGTCATTAGTAATACATTATATACCTTTGCATTTACCTATGTTTGTCCTTGGCCGTAGGGCTAAACTTACAAATCCGATACTATAATATGAGAAATTTAACATTGATTCACAATGGACTGGTTCAATAACTTGAATTATTAATATTTACTTAGTTAATACAATTTAAAAATATTAGAGTAAGTTTTTTCAATATAGATATTATTTTAAATAATAATAATAATAATAAATCTTTTTTCGCTCTTTGGTTACACTTTTTAAATAGAAGCCCTGCCTCCTGAACTAAGTTATAAACTTGTATCTCAGGAGATAGTTCCTTCCCTCACATATAGTCTTATTTAGTTATAGCTTATGAATAATCACAAAAAAAAAACAATTACAAGAAAACAGTGATAATAATAAAAATAAAACAAATCTAAATGAAATTAATAACTAAGAAAAAAAGTAATAGATAAGTAGTAAAATTCCTTTAAATATTAAAACTTTTTTATTTTTCTTTTAAAAAGTTAACTAGGAATGTGGGATTGTGGATCCCACATTAGTAGCAATCCTGTTAATCCTTCCAGCTCAATGGCTTATGTTAGGAGTGGGTTCACGTCGGTAGTATAATGGGTAGGATTCGAATCCGCGAGCGCACGATAGCGAATCCGATGCAATTAGGCTACCGCCGCTTTTAATATTAATCATATAAAATAATACACGAAAGGTCTGAAAGTTATACGTTTCATCAGTCCAAACATTAAAACAAATGGACTGGTTGGTACTCTTCCATTCGTATGTTTGAATTATTCATGTTCACAATCTATAAAGCAGACAACAGAGAGCATTTTACAAAACAAACAAATTTTATTGATCTCTCAGGCGCTGTTTGTGCCTCCACAATAAAATATTTACATTTACTTCGCAACACCTGGCCTATCTAGACAACGCCCACCACAGGCATTAGAATAATGAAACGTTTGCCACCACCTAACTCACTTCTATTGAATAAAACATTTTTTAAAAGTGCTAGTACATAGTTCCCTTTGTTTACATTTCGTTTTCAGAAATAAACTTGTTCCGAAATGATTTTGTGGCAAATTTATTCGTTGCCTTAAGCGGTTTAAGTCTACTTCCACAAGTTGCATTTATTTCACGTGGTTTGAACAAAAGTGGGTCAACGGCATATTTTCTTGGTGAAAAATTTAGAAAAAAACTTCGAGGAAATGAACGATACCTTAGTGAATAATGTTATACTAAAAATAAATATTATCGTTCGGGGATTTCCGCCAAAGTGCTTCGGTAATCACTGTATATATACCAATTGGTACTGAAACGGAAACTACTAAGAGAGGACATGAATTTTTGATAACTATTGCGGAGTGCGTCGTCAATTTGATAGAAAAAAGTACAGGCCCTTGAGAAAAGCTCATTACCTTTAACTGAAACCAGGTTGATCGCATTTTGTATTTCTCCGTTCCCTATCTTGAATACAAGGAAAAAAATAACAGAAATACTTGATCGCCCGTTTGTTATTTCAAAATGGTTTCAATTTATCCACGACACTTACAAGAACTCTGAAAACTATTATGTTTATTTCTTTTTGCTATTATGAATAATACTGTGAACTGATTTTCCTGGAACTTGGAAAATGTTGGAATAACGGTACGGCTGTACTTATTTCGTTATCATTTAATCATACCATACTTCGTAGAAACCAAATGGTAATAAATATTAACCCAGCTTTATATTTTGTGGTTGTATTCAATAAAAGTTTGGTATTTATATAAACAATGTATTTAATAAGTACATTATCATCATAATTTGATACAATAATTATCGTGCCAAAAATTGAGGATGGGTCATTGTGGCTTTCTGTGTTGAGGTTTTTAGTAGCGGTTTTTAATATAATGAACGATGAAAATATTTGGTAAATAATGCAATCATATTTGATATCAATATTATCCTCATTATGTGGTAGGTAACTACTATTATTTTTATTTTATTTTATTTTATAATTTATGAAAACTTACAGCTAATACATATGTTGTGTTTAAGAAGGATATTACCTAATGGCCAATTATAAGTTTTCATGTTTACATTACTACGTGTTTTCTAAATATTGGCAGACGACAACCTGCAAATGAATTTAAAAATAAAAAAAGAGTAAAGAGAAAAGGAACCTAAATACAAAAAATGGACAAAAAAATATATATATATACTACTACCTACTTGCAATATACCTAATATTAACCAAATTTCAACTAATTCTGTTTATCGATTTACATTTGATTGAGTTACAACAGTTAGCGAATTAAGGTAACTGAGGTAGAGATTCAAATTAACCTTAAAACACAATTATATCAACATCTATCGCGCAATGTATGACACAAAGGCTTTGAAATCTCCTAAGACTAGAGCTATAACGGAAACTGTTGTAGTTCATATTGGCCTTCACTGATGAAATACAGACGAAAGGTAAAACGACTGTTCTGTTTATTAGTTATATTTCGGGACTTAATCGCGTGAATTATTTAAAGGTACGAACCTTTTTATTTACCCGACGTTTCGATCGAATTGCACCGATCGTGGTCACGGGTCGACTGTCGACCCGTGACCACGATCGGTGCAATTTCAATCACCGAAATATAACTAATATGTATAAAAGTCGCGAAAGTTTAAAAACAATGACTGTTCTGTTTTTACGCTTTCTCGTTCTTTCCTCGTTGAAGAACTATAAAAAAATGGTTTTGGCAAGTTTTCTAAAAATACTAAATCAAACAAAACCCCAAAAAGATCACAAAATTAATAAACGTGCTGCAGAAATGTAGTTTTACAAAACCAGCGTTATATATGCTAACCGGTTAACGAATTCGCCAAAAGTCCGTTCAGTTTTACGTGCAAGTTTTAACAACACTCTGATTTTTTTGATGATTTTTTATTGAGGTTCTGTCAGGACGTAAACCTTGTTTAACTACTTTTAGTTTTTCATTTTCAGCAACGAATTGTGCATAAAGTTTATAGACGAACGCAATTTGGAATATTAACGAGTAGTTACTGTCGATTAAACCATGTGTGATATGCAAAAGACTTGACAAGATTAATTTATCAAATAAAATAAGTACTAAAATGTATGTATTTGTCAATTGCTCCTTCTTGCACACATTTTTTTTTTTTTTTTTTTCATTTTTATAAATGATAACCCAACCGATTTAGGTTACGGCGGCCAATCTCATCAGAGACTAGTTATCTAGGCTAGAGATACTATAGTGCACTCTCAACTTCCTCACTTTGACTGTACGGAAAACCGACACGCCCGGTGAGAGATTAGGCGTAGGACCGTTGGCTAAACATGCTCTCAGAGATAAGGAAGATGTGGCATTTTTGATTGGTTCGCTGTTTTGTCCTACGATACTTCCGGCCTATGGGACGACTCAAGACTTTTTTTTAAATCTGCGATTCGTCTCATTCTTAGCAATTCTTATGAAATTTATTTATTTTATAATGATTATTATGATAATATACCAAGGTACTGTTTTATTGTTCAGTAAAAAGTATAATATAGGTATATATCAAACTGATATACTGCGTCATACTAGATTTAAATTTAATCAAACAATATTTTCCCTATAATTTGTTTTATTGAACCTGTTACGATTTACCTAACTAAGATTGTGTTACTGACTGTACAAAAAAAAATAGATTTCATTATGATAGAATATAGCAACGAGATGAATCGTGGAATCAAACAAATAAAATAATTTGAACCCTATGATTCGTCCAATGAGCCGAAAAAATCGTAGGACGAAACAGCGGACGAGCCCTATGAACGGACTGCGGCAACGTTACTCTTTCGATTGCTTTAATATTGATACCTAAGAAGAGTATTCATCATACTAACGCACATCATCAAAAATTCTTTACAGTTTTTCGTATCATGTAATCACCAGTTTCGGTAGTGAAAATAAATGCAATATCATTCTGTTGCGTATAAACGGATTACTCAGTGTGTATTATAGGTGCCAATAAAGCCCATCTGTACGGGTATCGACTGGCAATAAATTCGTTTTGAGCAGAACTAAGAGTACGGATTATTTCGCACCATTTACTCTTTTCACCTACGATCCCCATAATGCCGCCTCCATAAAAGGATTTTTCTTCAGCAGGATTGAAGTTTTCGACTATCCTTTAATCGAGCTTAATCGATTCTACCGGTTTTATGAAAAATGCTTGAAAAGTTTTCCTTTTATTGGCCGTTATATTTTACGGGATTAATTAACTATTGAAGAGGTATACTTTTGGTTGAGTTTTCAATTCCAGTAGTTACTAACTTTGTGGTTATTAGTATAATTTTGTTATTGGAATTTTAGTTTTATGAATTTTACCTGATGTAGACCATAAATTGTAAAATGTTTACCTGTCAATTGCAACCTTAATGAATCAAAGTGCATCTAAAAGTATTTTATTTCAACAAAAAGACATTTATTCATCCATTTGAAAAATTTAAGAACATAAAGGAAAATATCGCTGCAGACGTAGGCGGGACTTGAACCCGCGACCTTAGGGGTATCGGCCCTAAGCCGTTACCAACTCCGGCACCGAGACATTTCCGCTAAAGTCGAATTTATCCTCCATACCACCACCAGCGGCGGTAGCCTAATGGCTACGGTATCGGTCTCGCAATCGTGAGGTCGCGGGTTCTAATCCAACCCATTATGCTACCGACGTGAACCCACGCCTAATACAAGTCATTGAGTTACACAACGCGTTAACAGGATTGCTAGTAATGTGGGACTACAATAACACATTGCTAGTTATCTTTTAAATAAATAAAAAATAAAAGTGTTCTAAATAGCACATAGATAGACACACAGAAATCCGCAGTAAAAATCTCCATAGTTCCTTTTTAATGCCATTTATTCGTGTTGCAGCTAATCCAGTAGGAAGTTAACACGTAACTAGAAAAGTAAAGTGGTTCAATGATAGCTCTATGAAACCATGTCCAAATGACATGTTCGGTACTGTTAGCATTCACGGTCCAATCAAGCCGGCCAGTATGATACGTCAGCAATTTGCAAACCAACTGTAACGGGGAATGCGAACCGAAACGATTTTTGAAATTTTTAGGTAGGTTCTGCTATTATACAATTCAAAGCAATGTACCTATTGGAAATATAACCGAAATAGTTTACCAATGTGTACACAACAAGCGTTGGTTCACAAAATAAACGCCAGTAAATGTTGATCTCTCGTTTGTAAAGGTTTGAGTTAATGGAGAGATCAAACTTGAACCAAAAATAAGGAGAATACAAATTTAAACTACTTTGAAGTAATATTTATAGGCATTTCTTGCCAATTACTTTTTTTGCATTGCATTTTTGAAAGATCAAGGAATCGAACCCGAGACTTCTGTAACCAAACCGGGGCCCAAATCGAGCCACCTATCTGGACTATGTTACTAGACCTCAAATTTTTCTATCACTTGATGCTCGCGAGTTGGGCCCTCGCATGCGCCATCTAGCCGGTAGTTAAAGAACTATCACGGATTTTGTTATTGCTTCGTTACAGAGAGCATTTTAACAAATTATGATGTCGCAGGCCGAATATTGAAGTAATTTTTATAGGACTTTCTTGCCAATTACTTTACAAATACTATAATTGCATTTTCGAAAGATAGAAAAATTTGAAGTTCAGACCTAGAAATCGAACCCGAGACTTCCGTAGCCTAACCGGGGCCGGAATCGAACTACCTATCTGGACTATGTTACTAGACCTCAAATTTTTCTATCCCTTGATGCTCGCGCATTGGCCACGCAAAAATGCAATTAAACTATTTTTATATTAAACGGCCGAGGCGACATGATTTGTTTACATTGGATAAATCCCGTGAACACAAAGATTACTCACTGTTATTTTCAATGGATAAGGAAATTGTTTCGCTATATACATTCACGAATACACAGTTATATATATAACGCGAATAAGAATGTGAAATGTTGTGTTTATTAACATCATTGAACAACTTTTTCTATTTCATTGATGACGGAAGCATTACAACGTATATATAATTATATAACCTTAAACAAAAGTACGAGTAAGTCTGGGAGTATGGGTTCTTTATTGTCATCAAGTAACAGATACAAAACTTTATAAAACTTACTTTGTTGTCTTTTAGGTTCGCGACAATGTGCTTTTCCTCAACGTGGTCGAGTTTACTCAACCTGCTGAACAGTATCATTAAATAAGTTTTTATTACATTAGTTTTAGACGAATGTCCAGAAGAAGTGTAACATTTTACGGGTGTATGTTACGTTCCTTCGGGGCATCCTTTAGACCTGAAGGCCGAAGGATTTTCACAAATAAGGTGTTGTTGAATTTGCCTGGTGAACCGGAGCAAACTTACAAAATAAATATAAACAGCCTTTATCATTGACAGGCAAGTAACGTAATTCCACCGTAGGGAATAATCCCCATGTTGTGCAAGATGTTACACTTTAAAATCATGGAAACAAAGTACATTCAGATACAAGAAAAATGTAAGGCTGAACAATTGGGGTACCTTTGCCGAATTAAAAAAAAATGAATGTAAGACCGGCTGTTGAACCATTGCTGATTTAAAAAAAAAACCGGACAACTGCAAGTCGAACTTGCCCACCAAGGGTTCCGTACAAATTTGTAGGTAGGTACATATTATAAATAGTTGAGACAGAGATAAGAGTCTCGCAGTTTTAAATATAAACCTCCGTTTCCTTTTTTTACGTCACCTTAGAAGTTTGATTTTTACACAGCTTCAAGGCACTGTAGACTTGAGTATATGGTTTTAATTTTTCCATAGCTTGACGTGTTCCCGAAATCAATGGTCTTAAGAGACATACAGACGGACATCAAAGTGAACCTTTAAGGGTTAAGTTAACGGCGTAATTCTGGCCGACTTATCCTTACGTAAATAGCCGATCAGACTCGCCTCATTACATACTTTAAATAAAAATATGAGGGTGAATTAAAAAACGTTTGCTTCACACACGGAGTTGTGTCGTTATCTCACCAGACAGCTTGTCACCACGGGCGGTGTAAGTTCAAAAGTTATATTCAATCAAATCTGCAACAGTTTTGTGGCTATAAGGTCAGGTCTCAGACCTTGATGGTAATGGCTGTATGCCATTACCAACAAGGTAAGGACAAACTGAGCCTTCTTATGCAACGTGGGAGAGTTGATGGTGTGTACATTTGTCCCATGAATAACACGGATATTGACGTCAAACTCATCAGGGGCTGTAGTGTTGGGCTTACGCGTGATATGGCATATGATATCGCCTCCACCTTGCGTGGGACGCGTATGATAGTATGTTTCTGATTCAATTGTTTTCATACCAATTCAAGAGCCTAGATGTCATAATGCGTTGCATACGTGGGCTCCGTTTGTCCTTACCTTAAATCTGTGCAGTCAACTGTGACTACATAACTCCTGATTGTTCTGTCCTACATTGGCACTATAAATCAACAACACTTAAGTAGTTTATATTCAAATAGTACAGATATAACAAGGTAACAATTAGTAATTAAACTCATAATGTAACAACATAATAGCCATCTTAATAGAACAATTGTAAACGCTCAGTTGAGTTCTTATGTTCCGTGAAACGGCTAACGGTTTTGATGTTCTACATTTGCACCAAACCCTCACTAAGTGAATGTTTATTTCTTGATATATTTTACCTTAAATGAAATGGCGGTGGCCTAGAGGTTAAGATATCACGACGACGGTTGTTAACAGTAAACGAAAAAGGAAGAATATAAAACGGGACATACAAAGACACGACAAGACATAAAACATGTTACTGGTTCCTTAATCACGTTCTTTTTTCCGTGTCCACGACAAGCTCGTGCGAACTGTCAAGATCTTGTCTTAATGGTAAATAGATAGCTGTGCTTAGAAATGCATCAACGCGCATGCGCGGCGCACATCTTTGAGCGCATCGCGCTTGCGCCAGTTCGCACGGACTTGCCGCGAAAACTGAAAAAGAGAAAGTGAATAGAGACCCTGAAATGGGGCCAGATACGTTACTGAAACGCGTATTGGAACAGAAATATACAAGATTGTGTTCTGTAACAAAATTACTAAATTATTTTTTTAAATTTTACTTTAATCGATGTCATACCGATTTATCCCGTACATTATCAAAATTATTAATTTACGTAGCAAGCAAAATACTACTTTTGTGAAAAGTCATGATTCTACATGTACCTACATTTTAATGCCCGTCGCAAGCGATAAGTAAAGCCGGAGAAAAGAACAAAGCAACAAATGCAGGCCAGTTTGTTTGTTTATAAACTGTATTATGTATTTAAATATATCAACCTCAATGGGTACAACATAGCATGGGCGGATCCAGGATTTTATATTTGCACGAGAGGCAAACATTTATTTATTAATTTAACACTTAATGTAGAAATCATTTACAAAGACGGACTTAATGCTAAAAGCATTATCTGCCTTTGGGTGATATAAAGATAAGAATATGTAGGTGCAGATTGTAGAAAGCTAGATAACTAAAGTTCATAAAAATCAAAAAAGTCGAGAAAAAAGTTATTATATAATTATATATACACAAAAATACATAAACAAATACATGCTAATATAAACATACATGTATATTTAAAATATACTTAAATACATACGTAGTTTTATACAAATGCACAATGCAAATTGGCAAAGAATTTCAATTCAATACAAGAATTTAGCTACACAAATAAGCCGTCTAGCCCCCTCCCGTCTGGATCCACCTATGGAGCATCCACTTATAGGTATTGTAAAAAGTATATATTGTGTATTAAACATGCTACGACTCATACAAATCTACATGTTTACTTGTTTAGCTCCCCAGTACACCGTAGTTACAATTTTACAAACATGGTAAAAGTTGCATATGATAGCCAGCTTTACAAAGCTTGTGCCTACTTTATTTCTACCACTTCGAGAGCACTTCATATGCAACCAATGTTACAAATCCATTTAGATTGCTTAAAGGCATTTCTAAATGTTCTGTAACGTGACGCTTTACGTGTACCCGTTTAGTAATCACGTCACTATTGAGTAACGTATGATTTCCGTTCCTGTTAGGCAATCCCACATTATGTAAGCAACTGCTAAATGGATTTCGAAGTAGTGCACTTACTATTTATGTCATCATCTGAAAGACATAAACATATTGGTTTCAGTATTTACCTTATCTTCAGATGCAATTTGTATACAATCTTAGTAGTTCAAAGTTAGTCAAGGAGTAGATAATTTGACGTTAATGGAGCTCTTAATTGGCTACTAGTAACATCTTTGAACTTGGATGAATTTGATTAATTTAGACCTGTTCCATCTGTTTAGCAATAATATTCTGATGACGATGATGGAGCCAGGATCCTTATTCACGATCTTTATTTCATGTTCACGGCAAGCCCGTGTAAACTGTCAAAATCCTGTTATAATGATAAATGTACGCTCACAAATGCCTCAAGGCGCAAGCCTGGCGCGCTCAAAAATGTCCTCCAGATTTTGACAGTTCGCATGGGCTTGCCGTGGACACAGAAAAAAGATCGTGAATAAGGGATGGGATGGGACCCAGGAGGATAAGAAACGTGTATTTAGTTTTTGAATCGCAACACTACTAAAATGTTTTTAAACTAAACACTAAATATCGTAAACTTAGGTACTAGATCTAAGAAAACTGAAATTTGGCAGCTAGTTTAGTGCAGATAGAAACGGATTTTTAGAAATTCCATTCATAAAGGGGGTAAAATAGGAATCAAACGGGGCGGAACCGCGGAGAATGGCTAATTTGTTAAAGTCTAGTATACAGACAGAGATTCATTAGTACTCGTATTAATAAATCTCACTTACGATTTTGGTTCGCTTAACAGTTCATCAAAGTCTATTTTTTACTATTACGTTATTTATAAATTAGAAGATATTTCTGAGGATCGATCTTGATTCGTTTTCTTTGGCATTCTTGTGAAACCAATGAAAATTTTATGTGTTCGTCAGGGGCTATTGGATACTGATATACTTACATGGACATAAAGCAGCCTTATTTTGTCATGTTTAAAAAATACTCCTAGTATCGAAAGGCAAAATAATCTCACTATTACAAAGAGCAGGACTTCTTTAAGTATTGTACTTATTCTACTTATAAGATACGTCTTTATCTGTGTCTTTATTAAAAATCAACAAACAAATCCCATGTACAGAATTTCGATATCATAAAAAGTCAGATTACAATAAGATAGATATACTATAAACCAATAGAACATTCTTTAGGTTTTATGTTTCTATTTCCTCTTGTTGAAGTAATTAATTGCTTGGGTTAAATTGGTAAAGCGATAAAGTTCATAATAAATAAATTAACCCAGAATGAGTAATTAGCCAAAACAGAGCTATACCCAGTTTATGGTGTTATACACCGTGATTTTGTATTCGTTTTGGAGCCGAAAGTTTTTAACTTCATATCAATTACCTAGTCCATAAAAAAACAGTTCAACAAAATATCAACATTTTAGGGTTCCGTAGCCAAAATGGCAAAACAGAACCCTTAGAGTTTGGCCATGTCTGTCCGTCCGTCCGCCCACAGCTTTGCTCAGAGACTTATAGTGCTAAAAGGCTGTAATTTTGCATGGATATACATATTACTTATGCAGACAAAGTGAAAGACTTAAATCTTGAAAACCATATTTTTTTAGGGTACATCAGGGTATGTAAAGTGGAGATGTGGTTTCTTTTTATCACCTATCCCATCGTGTGGGGTATCGTTAGATAGATCTTTTAAAAATGTTTAGGGGTTGTGAAGGCCATTTTTAGGGTTCCGTAGCCAAAGTTGCAAAAACGGAACCCTTATAGTTTCGTCATGTCCGTCTGTCTGTCTGACCGTATGTCACAGGCATTTTACTCAAAGACTACTCAATGAATATTGATTAAGGTGAAAGGTGCTCTGTAGTAGCCGCTACTTAGTTTGATGGCTAAACAATAAAAATAAATATTTTTAGGAGGGCACTTCATACATGAAACAGATTTTTTTTTTAGCAAACATCAACGTGTGGCACCTCATTCGACAGGTCTTTCAAAAACATTTTAAGGTTTCTAATTTTACTTTTTTGATTAATGAATATTTTTGGAAATAATCGCTTCGAAAGTTGCTTTAACTATGTCAACCCCCTTAAGTTTTGAACCGTGTGACCAAAAAATATGAAAAAAATCACAAAGATAGCGCTCAATAAGTACTTTAAACTAAAACTTATACTTATTTGGGACATGATCGAATATAACAAAATTGAGTTATTGCTGAAAAACTTCGTTTTTCAACAAAAGGGCGTAAGTGCCATAAACATACGCTCTTCTGCTGATGAAATTATTCAAGGCTGCATGCACACTGACCATGGCCCTCATGCTCTTGCCCGGTTTTTAGATTTAGGGTTTTCAACATTTCCTGGCACCGACTTCAAAATATTTAATTATTTTTTGTTGTGGTATTTTTATTATTTTTTGATTTTTAGTTACCTTAAATTAATTTTGGAAGTCGGTTTTTATTTTTTTGTAAAAAAAAAAATAACCTTAAATATTGCCTAAAGCGGCGCGAATGATATTTATGACGTAAAATGGAGTAGCGTTACCACAAGTACTCATTTATTTTCCGCAAACGACATTCATTTCAATTTTTATAAAAAAATATTAATGTTTCTTAAACTGATATTCAATTCTCACAAAAGACACCAATTTATGTGATCCACAAATTGATATTTCGAGTCTGGTTGTCTTATACTTCAAGTCCGCGATAATGTATGTTTGTTAATCACTAGTGCGTAAAATGCCCTTTAAAAACAAATTTTAATGTTGATATTACCATGGGAACCGTACAACAATCTTATCCACACAACTATCAACTACACTTAATTCCAACGTAATGATGTAAGTAAATACAAGTGCAAGGGCACAAATGGGTCGTGCGTTTGTACCTGCGGCTTGAGGACAGGCCCCAAATCCGTAGACTCTGGTAATTGCGCAACTTTGAAACACCGCTGCCTCCCCTTACATATGTGACCGTCTTTGCAACCTGTAGGGGCATAAAATGTCTCCTTATTGCTTGCTCTTGCTCTCACTAATAACTATAAAATATGTGTTAATATACAAAACATTAAAAATAATGAAGTTATCATTATAAACAAATTGCAGCCACCCGTGATTTCACCCGGTCATCATTACTAATATTATAAAGCTTGAAGAGTTTAATTGTTTGTTTGGTTGAACACGATAATATCAGAAACTACTGATGCTAATTGAAAAATGTTTTTATTGTTGGTTATACCATTTAGCTAAGAAGGTTATAGGCTATATAATATCTACATTTTTTCCAATAGATGCGGAGCATCAATAAAAAATGTTGCAAAAACGGGAAAAATTACGCAAACGAACATGCGCGGGGCTGATAATCTGTTTTAGTTGCGTTAGTTATTCTACAAACTATACTGAAAATTTTGCAATATTTGTTCGTAAACTTTCGCGATTTGTACACATTATATAATTTTATAAGCTACGGGTCTTAATCACGTAGATATTTTATTTTAAGGTTAAATACCTTTGTTTATTGCCCGACGTTTCGACCGTATTGCAACGGCCGTGGTCACGGGTAGACTCGGGTGTGAGTCTACCCGTGACCACGGCCAAACAAAGGTATTTAGCCTTAAAATTGTAGAAGAAAATTCTATAATGTTTACTGAATTTTAAGGCTAAATGCCTTTGTTTGGCCGTGGTCACGGGTAGATTCACGCCCTAGTCTACCCGTGACTACGGCCAAACAAAGGTATTTAGCCTTAAAATTGTAGAAGAAAATTCTATAATGTATACTAAAAAGTTTCATCACACTGCGTTTAGCACTTAGTTTCAGCGTGAGAGAAACAAGCATTTATCAATCCACATAAGCTTTCACTTATGCAACTCTATATGTAGATTTAGTTAACAGAATTAAGCTGGATATATTCAGCCTAAGTACTATAAATACCGTATGCTTACCTATAAATTTTGAGGTATTGGAAACCGCGTACAGGTTAATGGATTACTGTAATCACGGACAGATACAAGTTGTTGGCGTAATGGTCAACGCGTGTAATGTTCTGAAAACGGATCTACGGAGCTATGAGCTTCTGTCACGCACTTACCATACATGGGAATTATTGGCAAAACATAGAATTATCTATCCTTTTGGTATATAAATACCGATTTGCATTAAATGCTCTTTAATTATTAAAAATAAGACTGTGCTGTTGGTCTAGTTTGTAGTGTGGTCACTGACTGTTTAGCCAGAGGGAGTGGGTTTAGTTTTAATCCAGAATATGTATTCTATAGGTATGTGAGTGTAATTTATTTAAAACTGCGTATTTAGAAACATCTTTATCAGTTGTCTGGTTGCCATAGTACAGGCTTTGTCTTTTGGATCAGCTGGTCATGTGTGAGTTATCCTAAGATTATTGTTTTTAAACTTAATCGCGTGAATTATTTATAAATTATTTATTTCGATCGAAACGTCGGGTATATAAAAGGTTCGTACCGCGATTAAGTCCCAAAATATAGCTAATTTGTCCTAAGATATTTATTTCAAAGTTTTGTCCACATCTACCTACTAAAACAAAACAAACATGTAATGAATAGCTGACATTAAAACAAAACTTAATATCTGCAGAAGTATATCTCTCCAAGTTGCAAGTTACTATTTTAATTAATCATCATAAGTAATGGATTCATTTCGACTTGTTTCTATTTACAAAAAAGAACACAGCATACTTTAGAAACACTTTTCCAAATTAAAACTCTAATAACGGTATTACATTATAATTGGTAAAATGACTCCGTCATAACTTTTACGCTTAATTATGTCAATTTAAGCAAAGAGGAAATAAAGTGGAAAAAAATAATCCAAGTTTATTCCAAAGACATTTTGTACTTTGATACTTTCATTCCCTTCGTGTAATTGGAAGAGAGGAACAAATGATTGGGAGGGAATCTTCAAATTTCTTCATTTACTTTTGTAATAGGATAATAAGTATTGTCTTTCGAATAAGTGTAATGGATTTGTTCTGGGCTTATTTGTTTGTTTCGGGTCTAGGTGAAAAAGCTGTTTGTGGAAATATGCCTTCCTTAAATTAATTCTGTAACAGGTACCGAAGTTGTTATTTATTGCCTATGAAGTGAAATGGACGATCTTCTGATGTTTTAACGACATCGACAGTCAATTCTAGATTAAGGTTTCGTTTAAATTTCGCTGTGACATTCGATGAAATTTTGATTGAAAATAATGAAATTGAATCTATAATCAAAAGTAAGTACGAGTGCCTAAGTCATGTTTATAACAAAACTGTTGACAACTTTTGTATTGAGAATACTTTTAAACTTGTATTCTTTTGGCAACTTATTCAAACCTTCTCAAAACAGAATGTAAGATGCGATGTTATGTTGTCATGATAAATTAATTTTGTGGCGTTAGACTCCATATTTGGGACAGACCGAGGGTCTGGACGATTACACAAAACGATGTTCCACAAAATACCACAGTAACAGCCTATAATACGTGAACGTACCTTGGTCTGCTATGTTTGTGGTCTCTGATCCGCCTTTCGATGTTATTTCACCACAGTGTAGTTTCGGATGAGGGTCACAAGCTGCTCAGGTATATATCAAGCAGAATATCGATATAACGAATTAACAATCTTCGCTGAGAGATTGCGAGTTGCGCGTGCGTTCGAAGGTGGCGTTATGTTCAAAGTTTTTACGGTAGTGATGTAACCACGCATGCGAGTAGCGCCAATTGGGTAACGAATACGTCACGTATGACAACTGCAACTGACAGTTGTGAGTGCTTCTGCAGGAAATCGATAGGAACGTCGTGTGTTGACCGTTAAGAAATTTAAACGATATTTAGTCTTTTTATGATGATGAAACGGATGTGTTTATACATACCTACACAATATTAGAAAATGGAGTGTTTCCTAACTGACTGCAGGTCGTGCGCATGATGCTAAGCGTCACGTGAACCCATAACAGTATCAGTGCCACCCAAATCATTGTTTTTCAAAGATCTGAATGTCACCGCACCGCGCTCCTCAAGTGTGACATTTCGTAAATCTCATTTGAATAAGGTCCTTTACACACGTTCCAAGTTTTAATCCGGTTTTTAATGGTACCCGGCGTGAATGTACAGGGGCTAGAGCGGACTGTCGCCGGAGCATGTGAAAACTGCCATATAATTCCATATGTGGAGGCCAAGGTGTTAAGTCCCTCCAACAGAAAGGGAGGATCCTCCGACCAGGCGAGGTGATCGTGCCTGGCGTGCCGCGGCCCAACGGTTTACGTTGAGAAGAACAAGATTTGACGCGAGCTGTCAAGCGGCAGTTTTATTTATATTATTTATATGTGGATACCGCCACACACACATTTCGCGCCGGGCACTCGGTCGCCGGCTACCCGGCGCCGGATTGAAAGCGGAACGTGTATAAAGAATCTAACTGATACTGTTGTGGTCCGATCAAGACGGCCTATGGCTTAGACCTATCACTTGTCAATTATATCTTTAGATCTCGGCTATATTCAGTATAATAATAATAATAATAATAATAAAAATCATTTATTCACTTAGGAAGCAAAATACTACACTTGTGAAAAGTCGATTCTACATTTACTGGTAATGCCTGTTCGCAAACAATAGGTAAAGCCCGAGAAAAGAACAGGCAATAAAAACTCGTGGCCACTCTTTTCAAATTGCCAATGTTTACAATGTTTCTCTGTTTATAAACTGTATATGCAGGTAAGGTGCTGCCACCATTATATTATACACCATATATTAGAGGACTGATGCAAAAAAAGAGGTCACTAATATTAGAAGAGTACACGAGATCGGATACATCAGCCTCAATGGGCACAACATAGTAGGAGCATCCACTTACGATGTAAAAACTTTATGTGCTTAAATATTGGTAAATACTGCAATAGACGAGTATCTGCAGAAGTGCGAAGGGTCCGTAGAACGCCATTACTTTCGGTCCTTTTTGGATTGTAGTTACTTAGTTTTATAGGTACAAAGAACCATGTCCAGTAAGATATATTTTTGTATTGGGTTACCTCAGAAAAAAGTTTAACCCTTCGCCCCTGATCTGCAGTAATGCACAAGAATACCTTTGTTACAGCCTTCAAGGGTCAAAAAGTTTCTTCTTTACTTACCCTGTAGGTAACCACTAACAATGTAAGTTTATAACTCCAACCATTGTCAGTATAACAAAATGCTACGGAAAACTTTGCCTATGAATACGCAGTCTGACATACATGAGAATACTTAAACATAACAAAATGACATTGCAGAGCAATACCGTCAACTTTACCAACAGCTTTCAGCTTTGTTATAAAAAGCGATTATTCATAAAACTTCTCAGCATTTGCTTTGGTTGTTCCCAGGTCGGATAAAATGTAATTGGACTTTCGCTATCAGAAAGAGTTTCGGGTTCACTCTTTGAATTGTAAATAATGGGATTATAGCAAAAGTTTGTAGGACATTGAGTACCAACATAAAAATATGCTCTCACTTATTTTAAAAGAAAGAAAATATATTGATTTTGCTTTCATATTAAACATATATTTTTGTTAAAGACGACTCCAGCATTAGGGTACAAGTCCTGTGTCACGGGGACTTTACAAACATACAAGTCACGGACTCAAAGTACACCCCGACTCGGAACAACAATTTGTGGATCACACAAAGTGATGTCCCGTGAGATACGAACCCACGACCTTTTGCGTAGCAGTCGGACACACTCCCATCGCGCCACAGAGGCAGTCCTTTTACCCAACTGTAAAGAAGGGTTATGTTTTTCGCGCGTATCTTGTATGTATGTATGTATGTAATATTCTTTATTACCTGATATCTCACATTCCACTGAACGGATTTTTACAATTAAGACGTTGTTACATTCGCCTTGACCGCCCAAGTGTTCTTAGATATGTGACGTTTGAAAAAAACAAACATGGCGGCTATGAGATGTCAAAATAAAGAGGTGTGAAAAAATAATTGTTTTGAATACTGCAATATGGGTATCAAAGTAATTTTTATAGGCATTTCTTGCCAATAACTTTACAAATACAATAAATGCATTTTTGAAAGATAGAAAAATTTGAAATCCAGACTCAGGAATCGAACCCGAGACTTCCGTAGCCAAACCGGGGCCAGAAGCGAACCACCTATCTGGACTATGTTATTAGATTTCGAATTTTTCTATCTCTTGTTGCTCGCGAAATTAAGGCCTTCGCAGTGACATCTAGTCGTTAGTTAAGGAACTATTACGGCTTTTGTTATTGCTTCGTTACAGAGAGCATTTTAACAAATTATGATGTCGCAGGCCGAATATTGAAGTAATTTTTATAGGCATTTCTTGCCAATAACTTTACAAATACAATAAATGCATTTTTGAAAGATAGAAAAATTTGAAATTCAGACTCAGGAATCGAACCCGAGACTTCCGTAGCCAAACCGGGGCCAGAAGCGAACCACCTATCTGGACTATGTTATTAGATTTCGAATTTTTCTATCTCTTGTTGCTCGCGAAATTAAGGCCTTCGCAGTGACATCTAGTCGTTAGTTAAGGAACTATTACGGCTTTTGTTATTGCTTCGTTACAGAGAGCATTTTAACAAATTATGATGTCGCAGGCCGAATATTGAAGTAATTTTTATAGGCATTTCTTGCCAATAACTTTACAAATACAATAAATGCATTTTTGAAAGATAGAAAAATTTGAAATCCAGACTCAGGAATCGAACCCGAGACTTCCGTAGCCAAACCGGGGCCAGAAGCGAACCACCTATCTGGACTATGTTATTAGATTTCGAATTTTTCTATCTCTTGTTGCTCGCGAAATTAAGGCCTTCGCAGTGACATCTAGTCGTTAGTTAAGGAACTATTACGGCTTTTGTTATTGCTTCGTTACAGAGAGCATTTTAACAAATTATGATGTCGCAGGCCGAATATTGAAGTAATTTTTATAGGCATTTCTTGCCAATAACTTTACAAATACAATAAATGCATTTTTGAAAGATAGAAAAATTTGAAATCCAGACTCAGGAATCGAACCCGAGACTTCCGTAGCCAAACCGGGGCCAGAAGCGAACCACCTATCTGGACTATGTTATTAGATTTCGAATTTTTCTATCTCTTGTTGCTCGCGAAATTAAGGCCTTCGCAGTGACATCTAGTCGTTAGTTAAGGAACTATTACGGCTTTTGTTATTGCTTCGTTACAGAGAGCATTTATTAGAAAGCATGGGTATCAAATTAAAGGGCTCATCTTAAGCATTTCTAAAAGGTATAACATGATTATGACTGTAATAGTAAAAAAGTTAGTTAGCAACCATTCTTTTTTCAATCTTCAATACTTGACAATAGCTGTAATAAAAGTTAGTTGTTACATCGGTTACATATTACACCACTAAAAAGTATTAAATAAAAAAATGTATTATAAAAACTAAAAAACTAGCCTGCACAATAAAGATGGAAACAAGATCCCCTACATAATTATATAATTTCATGCAGTCGGAGGCATTAATGAATCTCGATGAACTTAGTAAAAAGCTGATTTTGTTTACTTGTTTGGTTGAACGCGGTAATTTCAGGAACTACTGGTCCGAATTGAAAATTTGTTTCACTGTTAGATAGCCCATTTATCGAGGAAGGCTATAGGTTATAAAACATTACGCTACGAACAATAGGAGCGAAGAACCAATGAGAAATGTTGTGAAAACGGGAAAAATTTACGCAGACGAAGTTGCGCGGGACAGCTAGTAATTTATATAGAGAAGGAGTGCGGACTGCTCATATTAAAAAATATATATATTAAATAAAATATAATTATAAGAATTTAACTATTACACAGCTATATCAATGGTACACGGGTCAGTTTAATACGTTAAATCGTCAGTGAAAACCTTGTTTATGCAAACTTGGGTTTATATGTACTTTTCATTTTGTACATAATGTGATTTGTACATTTTGCATGCCGTGCTCATTTTGCGTTTTGTACATTCTGCGCCGAAGGAGTTTTTTACCTGTCACTTTAAAACAATATCGATTACTTTCACTGACCAATCGCCACTGCTTTTTTCTATTAGGTCTGGCTCTTATTAGTACGTATACCAGCGCAATTAATACGGAAATGACCATTAAAATGACTCACTGTTGGGTCTACTATTCTGGAACGTAGTTTCTTATCGCACGATATTATTTTATTGCAGACTAAGAGGCTAGACGAAAAAAAGTGTAACGTTTTGACATCGATCAAAAATTTATTATTTACTTGTGTTAAATAAATTAAAACACAAAAAGAGCACGGCATGCAAAATGTACTTTAAGTTTTTCAATTGAAGAGCACTGTAGCAAGCGAAATTATTAGGCAAATGAGATATACGAAATAATGTCTGGCATGAGGAGCGCGGTGCTGCTGCAGATCAGAAACAATGATTTGGGTGGCACTGATATTGTTATGGGTTCACGCAACGTATAAAAAATAACACAAATATTTGACATCGATCAAAAATTTATTATTTAACTAGTGTTATATAAATCAAAACACAAAATGAGCACGGCATGCAAAATGCACTTTTGCATGCCGTGTTCATTTTGTGTTTTGTACATTCCGCACCGAAGGGGTTTTTCTTACCTGTCTAACACTTTAAAACAACATCGATTACTTTCACTGACCACTGAGTTACTAATATAACACCAATTATGTGACGTAAGCCAAACAATGGCATCCAAATTACTGTCCTACACCCCATATATCAACACTATCAGTTGATATTAATCACTCTATCATTTTATTTGTGTAAACGTTGGTAATCGGCCATTAGCCGGTGGCAGCCGCTTCTCAAAGCACACCACAGGTAATACATAATGCAGTCGCCCATTATTCAACGACCAATGTTTTATTCAACGATTGCTACCTGTTATCTAAGTCTATTTGAGCACTCTTTGATTTTTTAAAGATAACTTTGAAGGGAATAATGATGTGTGGTTGAAACCTCAGTTCTGAATGGCAGTGATAAATGCGTCAAATATAAATGATCCCTTTGAAGGTATTCTCAATAAAGAGGTGGGATGAAATCGCTGCAATATCTATTATTCCGCAAGGATGATAATAATTTATTCATAAAGCGATTTCATGAGCGTCATACGTGAAAGACCGCATTTATTGAATGGCAATATTCCGTAATACTTTAAGTGATAAGACTACAATTCAATGTATACTATTTTTTTATCTTTATTGGAGCTTACTATACCCCTCAACTTTATCATACCTGCCATATAACTCACCTCATCAACACACACACACACACACACACACGCACGCACGCACGCACGCACGCACGCACGCACGCACGCACGCACGCACGCACGCACGCCCACGCACACACACACACACACACACACACACACACACACACACACACACACAAAGAGAGAGTATACATTTCTTATTTATTAACTAACATAGGTAAACAAAGAGTACCGTACCGTACTTTTATGTAAATTGTTGTAACGATTTGGAAAACCATACATGTATAAATAAGGGGGGCCTGGTGTCCTGAATCACAAGCCTCGAGCTCAGCTTAGGCACCAGCCTCCCACAATAAATTACTAAAATATACAAAACAATAAGAATAACATTGTTCAAATGAGATGAAATGTAATTGTTGTGGTGAGAAAATAAAGATTATTATTATTATTATATTAAAAAAAAAACCGAAGTCGTAAGCTGAAATGAAAAAGCATTATACCAGCATATTTTGTCTCAAGTCAGAATTAGATTGTCACATTTGTTGATTTCAAATCACAACCACAGAACATTTATAATGTAAGAGAGACAGATTTCAAAATTTCCTTTCTTAAAACCCGAAGCCGCGTCACTTAACATCCCTTTACTCTTCATTTTATGTAAAAATGTAGCCTTATTTATAAGAATTATTATCATAATATGAGGACATTACCATTCTTTTTCCGAATATGTAATGCGAGAACGATAAATTTGAATTTTGTCACAACGTTCACACACTTTATCGTTTCTATGTATTCAAGGAGTCAGATTTGATGTGTGTGATGTATTTTTTTTGTTTATACATTTTTCTATCTACAGGTGTTAGAGCCACTGAGTTATTTTATTTTTGTTATAAATCTGAACTAAGTGTATTAAATTCTTAAGGATTGAAACAGCACCTATTACCTGTGGAGTTGAAAGGCTGACTACGTTCACACGTATAATGCAATAGGTCTTGGTATGTTGGTTTTTAAACAATCAAAAAAGCTTCTTAGATATATTTCGGAACTTAATCGCGTGAATTATTTAAAGGTTACGGTTACGAACCTTTTATTTACCCGACGTTTCGATCGAATTTTACCGATCGTTGTTGTTGATCGTTGTCGACTGATGGCAGCTTAGCGATGTATCCGTGAGACGCGGGGTTTTTCAACTACCCTCGCCTGGTCTTGATAATTTAGATAATTTATCAAAATTATCAATCTATGGATAAAAATCTCGAAAGTTTAAAAACAATAAAAAAAGCTTCTGTTAGCAGTAGTCCGGTTGTTAGCCTGATTGATCGTTCTATTGCAACTCGTCAATTGCAGTGTTTTGGTTATAAAAAACAAGAATTCAGAATATAAGATAGGTATGTTGATATATTTGATTCCATATAAAGCAAGTTCAATATTCAAACACAAATATTTAATTCCCAATTCCTACGGTAAATAAAATTCTAAACACCATAAATTATAATAAACTCGGATCTAGCTATTAAAACGGTATATTTTACACAAAATATAACCATAGCGCTATTCGTAAACCGTTCCGTTGCAACTAAAATAACAAATATCTAAATATAAACAGTCATTAAAGGTGTACGGTTTATCGTTTACACATCGCGTACACTCATAAATGTTTTCCTGTATTGAAGCGAACATCTCTCCGTGTCTAATTATTTTTGGAACGGGAGCCCTACTATGAGTTTCTGATATATACCACACTGGCAAAGTCTGAGAAGCGACTTCTTAGGAACAGTTAAGTTTAAACGATAAACTGCTTGAGTATTTTTTCTATGATAATTAAACATAGCTCTTATACTATTCCTATAAAGGTGAAAATAGCGTGAAGAAAACATTGCAACATCCACAGCTTCGTGTACCATTTGCAAGTCTATTTGAATTTTAAAAAGGACAGTATTTGATTTTCATAGGTAAAATATTCAAGCTGGATTCCATTAGGTGTATGACTCTTATTAGTAGGTACATATACCAGCGAAGTTAATACGGAGATGACCATTGAAATGACTCACTGTTGGGTCTACTATTTTGGCTTATCGCACAGTATCATTTGAGTGCGGACTGAGAAGCTAGACGAAAAAAAGTGTAACATTTTGACATCGATCAAAAATCTATTATTTAGCTTGTATTATGTAGTTTGTTCGTATTTTTGTAAAATATCGTAATGTTTATTTTACCTATGTCAAATTGGCTGTAACAACAAAAGTTGCAATGTTTATTTTACCCATGTCAAATTGGCTGTAAAAAAAACAACAAAAGTAACCGGGTGTCCATAAGACAGAAATAAATCTATTAATCTCAATGATAACTCTTTAGTATAGAGCTTCTTATGATAAATAATAGTTCACATGTAAAGTTTAACGACCCATACGTACAATTTGTCTTCATCTTTTGCGATAACTGTAGATTTTTAGAACAATAACAAAATGTTGTACTACTTAAACGTTGCGAAATATTTGCATACTTAAGTGTGTGTTGCATACCTGTGATTTCAACCCATGTAAGATCTATCTTTATTATTATTATAAAGCTTAAGAGTTAGTTTTTTGAACGCGGTAATCTCAGGAACTACTGATCCGAATTGAAAAATTCTTTCTTTGTTGGATAGCCTATTTATCGAGGAAGGCTATAAGCTATATAACATTACGCTGCAATGAATAGGAACGGAGCAGCAATGAGAAATGTTGCAAAAACGGGAAAAAATTACGCAAACGAAGTTGCGCGGGACAGCTAGTTAACTCATAATTGCCTAGATCCCTGTATCTTAAAACTATCTGAATCCCATTATGTACCTATTAATATGATTCAATCATATGAGTTATATATATATATATATATATATATATATCTATATAGCCATTTGAGCTTAGCTAGAGGGGTTAACAGGATTGCTAGTAATGCGGGACCAACAATCCTACAGCTAGTTAACTTTTTAAAAAGAAAAAAAAATAAGTCAAGAACTCAGCAGATAGTATTAAGTCAATCTGTGAGTCGGTTTACAACATCAGTTCAAGTACCAGAGCCGCGAGCGCAGCTCACACAAATCCATTGAGATTTACTCATGACTAGAGTTAATACTGTCAGTGGTATTAAAACGGTTTAATGAAGACATTAAAGTTTAAGTCTACATGTAAACAGTGCGATTTACTGTATCGGAAATTTAACGTAAACAAATAGTAGAGTAAGTTCAGTAACCCCGACATGTGGTAGATACTCAAACGTTCATTCTGCAAAGCAAAACCAATGGAAGTGAACGCGGAAGATACTAATTGAAACAACGCAACGGTAGAGATGCGGTTTCGACTACAAACCGTATCCCAAGCGTGTAGTCTAGGTTCGTGTTTGTTAATTTGGATATCGTAAGTGTACTTCATATTGAAGTACTATTTATGTTACCAGGGATTGTTAAATGCAAGGTAAATTAACAGTTAGTTAAAATTATTATTAAAATTATAACATTAACTGCCATCGTCATTTATTGCATAAGTTGAAATTGTTTATTTTGTCTCAAAACAGTTACATACATTTTGGTATAAATGAGACATCCCCTGTAAATAATTATGAATACTTGTGTTGGGGCTGTCTCGCTCCTTCCCATAATAATAACAATATTGAGACCTTTGTTTACAAAGTATGAATAAAACTAAAATTAGGATTAAAATCAAAATTAAGAAAAAAACATAAAAAATTAAATTAAAATCAAAATTAAATTAATTTAAAAACAATATCAAATAAAAAAAAAATGTGTGGCACTCGGGGATTGCCGCGGTAAAGCTATAGCATAGCATTTTTTATCAACTTATGCAATTATAATTATTTTTTATTTTTGCAGATTGTTTTTTTTTTTTTTTTTTTGTTTTCATTCAAACTCAAACTCAAATATCTCTATTTCGTAAAATCAGGTTAATGATTATTTGAAAACGTCAAATTAATACATACTAAAAAATTTATAAAATTATGATTGTTTGAAAAAAAAACATTACATTTCGGAGCAGCTCGTCTCAATCCGTGCGAACTTCGTACAGTCGTACCATATACGTTAAGCGAACGCTCGGCCGAGGTACATGGTAGGCGGAGTGGGGGGTGTCAGGTTTTATTTTCGTTACGGAATTTCTTGATTCGGTCGCCGCGCTCAAAGCCCGCAATAAAAGCTATGCAATAAGCTTTAAAAAAATTGAGATCAAGATTAAAATCTAAGCTTACTTAAATTATTACTTTTTTAAATGTTGTCATATAAAATCATAGAAAAAATAAATATGTATCATTAAAATTAAGACACTTACAGGCGCATCGTCGTGAGCTGTGAAACGAGAACCGAATCTCAGTTTTATCATATTAATTTAAATTAAGTATTACCTCTTTGTAACACTGCACCTTTAGAAGTGGTACTATCTGTCGAAAAGTAAATAAAAAAACTAATATTGCACAAATGCCATCATGTTTATTTTTTATTAATTTATTTCATCATAAGTCCATTGCAACTGAAAATATCTTATTGGTAGCAGAACAGACTAATCAATTATAAAGAACACATTAGAAATATATTTCGGGACTTATTCGCGTGAATTATTTACGGGTCGACCCGTGACCACGATCGGTGCAATTCGATCGAAACGTCGGGTAAAAAAAGGTAAAATATCTAATATGCATAAAAAACGCGAAGGTTAAAAAACAAAATTATACGAAGAACACATTAAAAAATTTAAAATAATTTATAAAATAATAATTTAAAATAGCATAAAGTATGTAACTGTTATTGTGTGTGGGAGTATGTGTGCGAGCGCTTGCACTGATTCCTATTTTTTTTTTAAATCTATACAATTTTATTAAGCTGTAGAGTTTGTTTGTTAGAACGCAATAATCTCAGGAACTACGAGTCCGAATTGAAAAAATATTTTACTGTTTGATAGTTAGGAGCGGAGCAACAATGAAAAATGTTGCAAAAACTGGTAAAATGTACGCAGACGAAGTTGCGCGGGTCAGCTAGTTAACTATAAAAGTAAAGCAATGGAAAAATGCATATTATTCATCAATAACCGCTGCGCGCTGGTAGCGGTGGTGGAAAAAGTGATACCTTCATTAAAATTTCTAGTCTCTTTTAAAATTAATACGACTCTCATGGCTGGACAGCTTTGGCGAATGCACCTTTTTAACATAAAATGTTAAAAAAGACAATGGCACCATGACATTATAAAGAAAACGTTTTTTGTAGGTATAGTAAATACAATTACAACAAAACAGTTTGTGGCAGTCGATAATGTTTTCCTCAAAATATTTTTATACAATTGTAAAATACATTTTTGCGGCATTTTTCCAGCGGAATGAGTGTGGAATATTTCCAATACATTTGACATGCATGACAAGCATGCATTTTCCTGTTTGACTAATTTCTGCTTTCAGCCATATCCGCTCGTGTCACTGTCTTTGACAGGCACTTGCCTCTGAAGTCGAGAACATATAAAAACTGCTTCAGTGGGTGGTAACATCTGATTAAAATTGCTAACTTTAATAGATTTTTGCAATTTTAATACTTATAGGCAATACTGTTTTCTTCAAAACACCTTTAACTTGCGCAGTGTGATACAACTCCTTTGTCAGGGAAGTCTTTACAAATGTACGAGTACAAATCACCGACATAAAGTAGGTACACGTAATAGTAATAATAATAATAATATCTTGGGACAGCTCACACAACGTTATCTGATCCCAAACTAAGCAGAGCTTGTACTATGGAAACCAGACAACTAATAAACATACTTATATATTTCTAAATACATACATATTATAGATAAATAACACCCAGACACAGAATAAACCATCGTGCTCATCACACAAAGTTTTATCCTGGGTGGGGATCGAACCCACGACCTATTGCGTAGCAGTCGGATACACTCCCACCGCATTTTGAAGTTGGTGCCATGAAATAGCAGTCTTTATGTTTTATTCGGCACCAACTTCAAAATGTTTAATATGTTTTTGTTATTCTAGGTATATTATTTTTTGTTTTTTAGTTGCCTTGTATTTATTTTTGAAGTCGGTAATATTTTTTGTTAAAAAGTTTTTATTTCTCACTTTTTAGTGGGTTGGTTGTGTCATCTGCTCAAATCCTTTTACGAAATATTGCTTGCTCCGATGCATGGCCGTTAATTGTTGAGGAGTTCACTATTAGCTTTATTACATTGTATAATAGTAGTATATCGAGATTAAAGTGCTACTCAATACCATATTAAAGTACTTAATTGAATCGCAAACTGTGAAATATTGAATAGGTCTGCTCGTAATTTTTGGTCTTCATCATCAGTTCCACTTCACCAATTGGTGTTTTTTGAGAGTAAATGCACGAATCACTATGAAATATACCTAAATCACTGTAGGTGTGCTTTTAATATTTTAAGAGTTCCCCTATTTCTCCAGGATCCCATCATCAGATCGTGATCTGGGGACAATGGGACCAACTTGGAAGTATACCCTTTCAAACACAAAAAGAATTTTTCAAATCGGTCAAGCCGTCTTTGAATAATCGGTGAACAAACATACAAAAAAAAAAAAAAAAAAACGAATTGAGAACCTTCTGCTTTTTGAAGTCGGTTGATAATATTAATATACATTCACAAAGTGCCAACCACTTTGTGATGTATTCAAGAAAAAAAAAAAACTTGAATAAAACAGTTTCAAATGTAGATGCCTGATCAGTGTAAAACAATCTACTGTCATAGTAGTCAAATATCTAATTTCCATAACTCATTTTTTGATTTAAAGCTCAGTTTTATAAAATAAAGTTTCCTTTCATTCTTTTAGTTTGGTACCGCTTTGGCTTTCGAAAATTGATTTGAAAAGGAGTTGCGAAATGCTTGAAATGTTTCCAGCAGTAAAAGCATGATTCAAGACTAGCTTTTGCCCGCTTCTCCGCGTTGATGTTGGTTATGTTTTCGCATTTGTAATAGGTAGGGTCAAAAGTATTTTCGTATAGGGGCAAATGTATTGTTAGTAATTAAACCTCTTTGGTTGTACTGACTTTTTGTTTGTACTGGCTGGTTTTAATACCATTAAATATTGACATTTTCAAGATTCAATAAATAAAAAAAAACAGTTCCCACCATCTTTCAATTGTTTTTCAAGCAAGCAAAATGAACGTATGTGACGTATATGTGACGGAGAAATTCGGTACAATTCAAAGTTTTATTACAAAAAAGGTGAAAATAAAATAATAATAATAATAATAATATCTTGGGACAACTCACACAACGCTATCCGATCCCAAACTAAGCAGAGCTTGTACTATGGAAACCGGACAACTGATAAACATACTTATATATTTCTAAATACATACATATTATAGATAAATAACACCCAGACACAGAATAAACCATCGTGTTCATCACACAAAGTTTTATCCTGGGTGGGGATCGAACCCACGACCTCCTGCGTAGCAGTCGGATACACTCCCACTGCGCCACAGAGACAGTCGAAAATGAGACGAACGCCGCGAATAAAATTTGTGGGGTTTACGTACCTAATGCGATATCAATACGAGTAGCACAAATGTGGTTCAAGCATTTCAAGTCTGGAAATTTTATTGTGAAGGATGAGAAGCGCTCTGGACCCCCTGTCATCGATAAAATCGGTGCCATCTTTGAAAAAGTGGAACAAGATCGACATATTAGGTAGTAGTTACGATATTGCTGAAGAACTGGACATGTCAAATCTCTCTTTAAAAAACGATTATGACGTCATTATTTTCTGGTGTCAAACCAAAGGCAAACAAAGATTGCGAACAAAGCCTTCAGTGCTCATAAAGCTCGCCTAATCCGACCTACTTGTTGAGTAACTTAGTTAAATAGTAACCAAATGTAATGTACGTACTCGTTGTACTACCCGCTACCACATAGGCCAGCCGTTGCCACATAGGTTAGCCGTTGCCACACAGGCCAGCCGTTGTCACACAGGTCAATCGTTGCCACACAGCCCAATCATTTCCACACAGGCAGGTCAGTGGCACACAAGCCATGCCACACAGGCTAGTTGTTGCCATACAGCCCAGTCGTGGCCACACAGGCTTGTCATTGCCACACAGGCTTGTCATTGCCACACAGGCTTGTCATTGCCACATAGGCTTGTCATTGCCACACAGGCTTGTCATTGCCACATAGGTCAGGTCAAAAACACACACGTCAAGTTAGTCATACACTTCAATGCCATCGCCCTTCAGCGCCCTACCACCCTCTACCATACACCCCAAAACACAAACGGTTGCTCTCCTACCCTATTCTGTCTGGCTGCCATAGTACAGGCTCTGCCTAGATTGGGATCAGATGACCGTGTAGAAGTTGTCCTAAGATGTTATCATATAATTTGATATTATAATGTATTTACTTTATTCACGCTAAATACTGGCGATTGACTGGAGTCCACTATATCAGGTTACCCATTTAAACTACCAACAAAGACAATCCTGTCGCTTATAACCGACCCTCTAATACCTGACCCAATCGGAACTCCAACCACAGGCAACGCAACAAAAATAACATTCTAATCTTGATGGAAATTAAACAAGGCAACTATAACAAATATAGTAATTAACAGTATTTTACAGTGTTATACAGTGTTCTACAGTGGTCTACATTACTGCTTAAAGGTTCATTTCCGTGCATCGCGGCCGATCGCGAGCCACGAGCGGCTTACGACAAGCGTCAGACGCGCGCGTCTGTCGTTTACCTCGGAAACGGCACCATAAATTCTTATACTCTGATTATTGTCGCATCGGCCGCGCGCGTCAGTCGTTCGCCGTAAGCCGCGCGGCTCGCGATCGGCCGCAATGCACGGAAATGAACCTTAACCAACAATAAACTATCTAGTACTTAACCAGTACACTTTTACGTACTGATTAAGTACTAGATAGTTTAGCCCTGGTTAAGTGCTAAGGCTTGCTGTGCTATTTATATAGCACAGCAAGCCTTAGCACTTATAACCTTTAACCTTACCAGTGACAGATCAGTACTATTTAATCAACCACTAACTTGGAACATTAGTAACGATTCATGTAACAGCTATGGAATAACTAAAATTTCACGACCAATCATTAGAAGATATTTATCGAGCATAACTGAAAAACTGTTGAAAAATGAAAATATTGGCCCTATACCAGTCACAACGACACGAATATAAGTATTACAGTAGTATTACTATAAAAAAATAATGAAATTTCCGCCCCTCTCTACCACGCCATACTGCACTTATCAAGGGTGGTGTTTTGGCGATTGGCACATCTTTTTTTTTATAAATCGCCATTTTACCTATACTTTCTCCCATACGTGCAAGTACTTTGCGATTTTTTGCGTAAATGTGCTTTTTTCTCTAAATTCACTTTTATCCCGAAAACAACGCGTTGTTTCGAAAAAATAATGGAAATCTTGGGTCACTTTAAAAAACTCACTACTACACCGAATACCATCTATTGGCACATTTTTACCCGACTGTCAAGAAGGGTTATGTTTTTCGCGCGTATCTTGTATGTATGTATGTATGTATGTATATAATATTCTTTATTACCTGATATCTCATAATCCACTAAACGGATTTATACAATTAAGACGTTGTTGGATTCGTCTTGATTGCCCAAATGTTCTTAGATATGTGACGTTTGAAAAAAACAAACATGGCGGCTGTGATATGTCAAAATAAAGAAGTGTGAAAAAAAGTTGTTTTAAATACTGAGATATAGATATCAAATTAAAGGGCTTATCTTAAGCATTTCAAAAAGATATAACATGTTTATGACTGTAATACTAAAAAAGTTAGATAAGAACAATTCTTTTTTTCAATTTTGAATACCTGACAATAGCTGTGATAAAAGTTAGTTGTTACATCGGTTACATCCTATAACCACTAAAAAGGTTTTTTTTATTTTTATATATAAAAAAGCCCGCCTGCACAAAAAAGATGGAAACAAGATCCCTTACATAATTATATAATTTCAAGCAGTCGGTAAAAATCGCTATTTTCTACTATAACGTGTTATTTATTGTTCATAATTCGTTCTTTGTAGCAAGCGGTAGCAAGTGTGACATAAGAACATTGCGGTTAAAAAATCTCTGTCAAAAATAACTCACTTCATCAAATGGTAATAACTTTAATGTAGCAATAATTCTCACGCCCAATAAAAACGCAGTATAAATACTCAGCATAAATGCTCACCACAAAATTTAAACGAAACAGTATTTTTAGCAAGTCACGTGTCACATAAGACGTTATACACCATATGCAAAGAAACTGAAACTAGATTGAAAATACACCGTATAAATATTCAGTATACCTAAATGCTTACCACGAAATTTAAACTAAACAGAATTTCTAACTAGCCACGTATCATGAGAGGTTAGAATACTTTAAGCAAAGAAACTGAAAATTAATTTAATTTTGCCGGTTTCACGAATATCGTTTGAACTATTACATCTACTCGCCTCAATCGCGACGAAATAACTCACTCACTATTATAACTTATAGTACTGGGACAACACACGAAATTCCATTTCTAATGTGACTTAATTAACATTGTATGCACAAAATTTTAACAGCTACGTTGTGTCTACTTGCGTCATTTCCTCGTTTAGTCGTCTGCCATAGTTTATGGCTAATATTTCTAGAACGAAATCATTTTTCGTAAGTACAGAATCAGCAAACAAACCCTATACCATTGCATCGAGGAGTGAGGCAAGGGGACGTTATTTCCCCGAAACTATTCACAAATGCAATGGAGGATATGTTCAAGACGCTGCACTGGAAAGGGCGGGGCATCAACGTCAATGGTGAATACATCTCTCACTTGCGATTTGCAGACGACATTGTCATCATGGCGGAAACGCTGCAGGACCTGCAACGAATGCTGAATGACCTGGCTGACTCCTCTGTACGCATCGGCCTACGGATGAACTTGGATAAAACCAAGGTCATGTTCAATGAACATGTACTACCGGAACCGATAGCGGTGCACGGCGCCGTTCTCGAAGTTGTTCAAAAATATGTGTACCTCGGGCAGTCATTGCAGTTAGGTAGAAACAACTTCGAGGACGAGGTCAACAGGAGAATTCGGTTGGGTTGGGCAGCGTTTGGTAAGCTACGTCAAGTCTTCTCATCGTCGATCCCACAATGTCTAAAGACTAAAGTCTTTAATCAGTGCGTCCTACCCGTCATGACATACGGAGCCGAAACGTGGACACTGACGGTACGGCTGGTCCACAAGTTCAAAGTCGCTCAGCGGGCTATGGAAAGGGCTATGCTCGGAGTTTCTCTTAGGGACAAAATCAGAAATGAGGTGATCCGGCAGAGAACCAAAGTTATCGACATAGCCCACCGGATTAGCAAGTTGAAGTGGCAGTGGGCTGGCCATATTAGCCGAAGAACCGACAACCGTTGGGGTAAACGAGTTCTTGAGTGGAGACCGCGGCTTGGCAAACGTAGTGTAGGACGCCCTCAGGCCAGGTGGAGTGATGATATACGCAAAACGGCTGGCAGGAGCTGGATGCGAGAAGCCGAAGATAGAACAAAGTGGCGTGCAATTGGAGAGGCCTATGTCCAGCAGTGGACTGCGATAGGCTGATGATGAAATCATTTTTTATTTATCAGATAACTAACAACCCTAAACCCCTCCAGCTAAGCTGAGTGGCTTGTGTCAGGAGTTGGTTCACGTCGGTAGTATAATGGGTAGGATTCGATACGGTCTCATCATTGCGAGACCGATGCCTTAGCCATGGCTACCACCGTTTCTTCTTTTGTCCATGAACTCGTATGTAAGTGGTCCTAAGGGAGCCACTCACAAACCTGTGATTGTGTATTAGTTTATTAGATTATCCAAACGCTATCACTTCACTGACACTATAAATAACACTAACACCTTACACACACGCATTTTAATTAGCAACAATTCTGCCAGAGAGGTGGTTTTGCATCGAAGATTCCTTCCGACTTCCGAGTAAAACTTACTGCCACATTCCCGCCATTTTAAATGTAAATGTCAAACTAAAGACACGCCATATTGCGGCGGCCATGTTTAAATTAGGTCACTAGACTTTCTATTTAATCAAAACAGATGTTAAGTCAACGGAAATCATTTAGATATTTAATCATTCTCCGACTTATAGTTTCACAGTTAAAAGCAAATAATACTTGGTTCTAGGCAGCAAAACATTTTCTAATGAAACACGAACACTCAATAGAATAATATAAACTTTAAGGTCGATTTCACATTTATTTTAGATCCCTTTACAGCGTTCGTGGTCAGAGGGTATCCGGCGGAAATGTTGAACGTTTATAAATGTCAAAAAGTTTTGTGTTTACCATCCTCGACGTTGTTACTTCGATAGTCCCCTCTCTGCGTCGTTAGCAATGGTGCTTTAATAACCTACTTGATTGAACCTGATTGAATAAACTTATTACAAACTTTAGATTGGTAGATATTATTAACATTTAATATCTTAAACAATCATGGTAAAACTGTTTCAACGTAAAATGTAAACAAGAAACGCATTATAATCCGAAAAGTTATTATGTAAACTGATCTTAACAGCTTCAAAGAACATTGAAACTTTGCATTTTGCTGCATAGTCGCATAGACTTAAGATGCAGTTGAACAATTGCGTATTTAACATAATAATGAATGTTGTTCGTATTATAAGCAGAGGATCCTGTTTCAACTGAGCATGAAGTGTATTCGTCTAGGTAAGATTTCAAAGCACTAAATGGAAGAACGTCACGTCGCCAGCACTTGTCCTGAAGTTTTGCCAGCTCTATAGTTCCACATCGTGTCTACAACTTTTCACATAAACTGCACAACTTTACACGGCGCCACTTATAACAAATTGCCGTTTTCTATTCAACATATTGAAATTTTTGTAAAGTTTCCATATATTCAAAGAATTCCATTATTACTTTCAGTTGCTGTCCGAAAAGTGCAATTCACAGATTTGTTTGCAATGAAAACTTTAGCCTATCTTCGTCAGTTTCAATGCTGACTCAAATTTCGTGCAGAATAGTCACGAGTTTACTTTAGAGCAGTTATAGATGAGAAGTTTCAATTGCATGATATTTCTACGTTCATAAAATATGCAGTTCAAACGCCGAATTTGTTGCCGAAACAGTTTTGACTACCTTTGCGTTAACCATAGCAGCTGTTATACTATTTTAAGATGTAGTTTCACAATGTCGTTCAGCATCTAAAACGTGATCATTAGCACTATGTTGTGTTGCACTTAAGATATGTTAATTTAAAACCACAAATTGGCTGCATGGCTGCAAAGGAGGCTGTGGTTTTGTACTATGTAACAGTGCACTTGTGGGTCCTGGTGTCGACCATGTTGATTTTGCGACGTCATTCGAACAAATTGGCCAGGGTTTGTTAAGAAAGTAAAGCATAAACTCATGAAGGTATATTTAGATATCCGTTCCTTTTATACAAATATATTGATTGGGATTGGGGTCCCGTAGTTCCCCATCCGAATAATTCGGCGTAAGAAGTGGGTTTTCTGTTGTTTTTGTTTCATACTACTAACAACTTTAAATAAGTATTTGTCAGTCACTTTTACTTGCTAGCTTAGATTAACTATAATATAATAATATAATATCTTGGGACAACTCACACAACGCTATCTGATCCCAAACTAAGCAGAGCTTGTACTATGGAAACCAGACAACTGATAAACAAACTTATATATTTCTAAATACATACATGTTATCGTGTTCATCACACAAAGTTTTATCCTGGGTAGGAATCGAACCTCCGACCTCTTGCGTAGCAGTCGGATGTGTCACTCCCACCGCGCCACAGAGGCAGTCATACTGCACTGTTTTTTTCACGAATTTTTAATCATTCATGATTATCGCCAGTTATGTAAATGCCAACATAATTTACTGCCGCTTAGTTTAGTATTAAAGTAACTCATTAAGACTCATTCTTTCTAAATCAACTTTTGTAGCAGCTTTTCAGTAAATTTTTCATAAACGTTTTGACAATATTTTGCCCCCAACAAACTGTCATCTTTCGTTCATAAATAAATATTATCTAGTGGAAAGCCAACATAATTTGTTTTCATATCTCTAGTTTGTTATAGTTAAGGGTAATAAACTCGTTAAAACATAATTTTACTAATGCAAAACGTTATTTATGACGATATAAATGATAAAGGCACTTAGGACTTCGAGCATATAAATTTTCTGAGCTTAATATTATTTTGAATGTTTTTAAAATTCTTTATGTTTTATTTATGAACTATACTAGCTTTAGTATATTATATATTTATAGCCTACCTATGTTCTATTGTGATGTATATACAAAGTAAAGTTTCAGTATATTTTGTCTATACCTACTGTGGTTTAAGTACGTCTTAGTTCGGAGTTAGGTATGAATTTCTATACTAATATTATAAAGAGGAAAGATTTGATTGTTTGTTTGTATTGAATCTCCTAAACTTCTGGACGGATTTGAAAAATTCTTTCATCGTTGTGAAGCTACACTAACCTCGGGTGACTTAGGCTATTTTTTATCCCTTTATTCCCACGGGAACGGGGACTACGCAAGTGAAACCGCGAGGCGTCCGCTAGTATGTCTATAAAGTTTTATATAATTTTGGACTACGTCACGATGTAACTTGGACAATTGCAGCATATAGTATCGTGTACATAGTATCATTGCGTTTAATCCCGTCTCCTATTTTAAAGAGCACTATGAAAAGTTGTGATCAACTGCCTCTGTGGCGCGGTGGGAGTGTGTCCGACTGCTACTCAAGAGTTCGATTCCCACACGAGACACCACTTTGTGTGATCAACAAATTGTTGTTCCGATTCTGGGTGTACTATGTATCCGTGACTAGTATGTGTGTAAAGTCCCCTGCGATACGGGCTTGTAACCTAAAGTGGAAGTCTACTTTAAAAAAAAGGAGATAGTTTGGTCCATTGACGTATCGTACCGAGACATGGGCCGAGCCATCCCTTTCAATTAAAAAGTAAATATTGCCAGCAAAGCGTGAGAGAGAGAAAACTCGTGCGGCCCTGTTTTTTTTGACAGGTATTGTCCACAAAGTAGCGTTGTCTCTTTCTAGAGAGTGGTCAATTTTGTGAGGTTATGGCGCAGTTCAGGTCTGTGCGTCAATGGTAATTAGGTACACATATCAAAAGTATCTATGATCAAGGACGTTTTGGAGCATAGCCGCTTATTGATTATTATTTTTACTTTTTTGGATCATTATTGATTCTTTCCAGGGATTTTCACTATTTAAATAAAGAATATTTTTTAACTTTTTATTCAAAAAAGAAAAACAATCAACACAACCATCCTATAAAATTGTGTAATAGTGTTTTAACAAAACCTTTACAATTTCTGCATAGGAACTAAAAAAGTTTGCATTGATATGGAGCGAAGACATCATTTGACACGAGAAGAGATGATTAGAGCCGTTGGAATGTTGCAAGCCGGTTACAGGCAACGTACTGTGGCTGTCTTAAAACGTCATAAGCCGACTCTGGATACGCTATCGTATCACGGGCAGTGTGGCCGAGCGAACTAAAGGACGATCTTGCATCACTTCACTAGCAGACAGGACACACAGAACATTCAAAATACTGTTCGACGGTATCTTACCATGACAGCCATGATCTTACGAGGGTCCATAGCTCTTCTGGCTTGCTGATAAGCGACCAAACCATCCGGAATCGTTTACACGAAGTGGGTCTGCGTTCCCGAAGGCCGCTGAGAGTTGCACCCGCAATCGTAGGACCCGTTTGCTATGGGCTCATGAACACTGAAATTGTAAGGAAGAAGACTGGAGTTCGGTTTGCTTATCCAATTAATCTTATTCCAATATGAGGCCGGACACAAGACGTACTCGAGTTTGAAGGAACTCTGGATGTAAACACGTTTGATATTTTGTTAGGTAGTACATTCATAAGGAGAGGGTACAATAATGGTTTGGGCCGGTATTTGGATCGGTGAAAGAACCGATCTCATTTAGATCAGGGGCAACCTCAATGCTCAGATTTATGTGGAGAGGATTGTTTCAGACGTGATCATCCCTTAATGAATCCAGTTGGGTGATTCGTTTAAGTTAAGACTAATCCATGACAATGCACGTCCACACACGGCTACAGTCGTAACGCGAACTCTTGCCGATGCTCGCATCAACGCTCTGCCTTGGCCTGCTCAATCGCCAGGCCTCAACCAAATTGAACACGCATGGGATATGCTCCAAAAAGAGCTTTGTGAAGTATGGATGTCGTGCATACCCCACAGCAACTTTTTGATAAGTTAGAAAGAACGTGGGCCATTCTTCAAAGTGATTTTGATGAATTAATTTTATGCATAAGCTCTGTGATTGTGTTATTCGTGTCAAAGGTGGAAACACAGATTTTTATTTTTTTTATATGTACAATAAAAAAATTAAAAATCCTCAATTTTGTCTCTTTTAACCATTTAATTGATCTGGCTCAGTTGGTGCCAAACTGTTCTGAGGATGCCTCAATGCCTGAAACACGTGTCGAAGTTTCACTTCGTTGAAGCGGAATATTGCAAGTCAGGGGTCCGGAGGTGCCTACCACTCGACTTGATAAGAGTACCTGTCACTAATTTTCTTTGTTGCAGGTCTCTCTTTTTGAATGCGGTCTGTCAATCTATTTCGATTGTTGTATTAAGGGCATTTCCTTACTACTTCAATCGTGGTGATTCACAGATCGAGGGTGGGTGGTGGGATCCCTCCCTTATGATCTACTTAAGATGGATTTCCGCCACGTTACGCCAGATTCAATCGGTTATCATTTAATTTATATTAACTTAGGTTAATTTACCACAATTAACTGTTTTATAAAGTAAGCACATTACAGCGACTTGCGATACAATTGGAACTAAAGATATCACAAGCATGGTTTATGTCAATGTTGTCAATGTTTTCCTATGACGTTATCACGTAAAATTATCGTCCATACCGGTGTATGGACGATAATTTTACGTGATAACGTAAACATACAAATCTATACGTAAAAATGAATCCCGAAAATGTATTTACAGCATAACTTCAAAACGACTAGGATAACCCAATAGGCTAATTAATTTTTGTTATGTTTGTTGTTCAGAACGACAACGTTTGTACAAAAAAAAAAAAAAAAAAAATGGTTATCTGTAAAGTCGGTACTTTACAGATAACCGTGACGTCAAATTCGTTTGCTTAGAAATAGTAATATCTAGTATATAGCTAGGTAAAAATACCGGTTTTCTTTTAATCGTGTCTATAGTTTACCATTGTGTGTGGTCTATGCTACAAGAAAGCTGACCTATAACTGATTATAACCACATATCTTTTATTATAACTTTTAAAGCTTACGACACACAGGAAGTTCCAAGGTGGTCCTATTCATAACCGGGCCATCTATATTTAGGTGACGTCGAAGCAAAAAGAAAACGGAATTCGGAAATTGTGTCAGGCCGCGCCCGTCACAGCCCATCCGACCAAAACCCTGTACAATTCAAAACGGTGTACGGCTGAGATAACATTACAGAACAAAAGGAAGACCTAATAAAATAAATCTTGTAATCGTAGCACACATACACCGAAAACACCCGAGTGGAGAAACTCCATAAAGGTACTTTGTCTGAGCAACACACACATTGACACATGTACACGAACTTTGGCAACAAAGTGTTGTAAAATGATACTAATAATAATATCATGCAGTCGGAGGCATTCATGGATCTCGATGAACTTTATATAGTGCCTCCGACTGCATGATATTATATTATGAAGGAGATCTTGTTTCCATCTTTTAGTGCAGGTGGGTATTTTGATTTTTTAATTTATAGGTATTTTATTTAGTGGTTTGTAGGATGTAACAGCTATTATTTTTTTTCACAGCGATTGCCGAGTATTCAAATGAATGGTTGCTAACTAACTTTTTTTGTATTACAGTCATAATCATGATTTACCTTTATAAAATGCTTACGACGAGCCCTTTAATTTGATACCCATATTGTAGTATTCGAAACAACTTTTTTTTCACACGTCTTTATTTTAACACCTCACAGCCGTCATAATTGTTTTTTTAAACGTTACTTATTTAGGAACACTTGGCCAATCAAGATATTGTAAAAATCCGTCTAGTGGTTTAAAAGTTATGAGGTAATATAGAATAAATACATACGTACATACAAGATACACGCGAAAAACATAACCCTTCCTTACAGTCGGGTAAAAAATAAAACATACAAATCTATACGTAAAAATGAATCCCGAAAATGTATTTACAGCATAACTTCAAAACGACTAGGATAACCCAATAGGCTAATTAATTTTTGTTATGTTTGTTGTTCAGGACAACGTTTGAACAAAAAAAAAATAAAAAAAAATGGTTATCTGTAAAGTCGGTGTATGGACGATAATTTTACGTGATAACGTCATAGGAAATCATTGACAACATTGACATAAACCATGCTTGTGACATCTTTAGTTCCAATTGTATCGCAAGTCGCTGTAATGTGTGCTTCACTTTATAAAACAGTTGACAGGTTGCAAAAAACAATTTCCGATCGTGCCTCTTTCTTTTTCTTTTTTTTTTTTTAATTTCTCTCTATTGCTTGTTCCGCGCTCTCGCTTGCACGAGTATCGTGACACTTTATCGTGCGTGCATCATCGATTTATAAGACACTAGCTTTCGCCCGCGGCTCCGCCCGCATGGATGTCGGTTATCGCGATAAAAACTATCCTATGTCCTTCCTCGGGACTCAAACTATCTCCATACAAAATTTCATCTAAATCTGTTCAGCTGTTTGAGCGTGAAAGCGTAACAGACAGACAGACAGACAGACAGACAGAGTTACTTTCACATTTATAATATTAGTATGGATTATCACGTCAAGGATCTACATACCAGTAGGTTCTACTGGGGAGACCCGTGCCCAGCAGTGGGCCATCATATGGGTTGATATGTATGTATGTATGTATCACGTCAAAAATCAGGAACATCACCCGTGCACAGCCGGGACGGGCAGCTAGTTGCAAATAAACTTCACCAGCTCATAGTTATTGTTCACTAAATATATTAGAATGTTTCATTTGCTATATAAATAAACATTGAAATGGTAACGACGGAAGGACGTTAATAACTTCGTAGGTACGATTGCAAATAACTATGTTATGACGTGTCAGTAGTGTAGAGTATGATACGAATACAGTGAAATAGATACGCATCTGTTCCGGCTGTTTGGTAAATATCAGTCCGACTGGATATTCCAACAGATCATTTGTTTGATCTCATAGTTGATATTCGGTTTGAAACCGTATCTAAAACAAATATTGCGTTGTATTGCTATAATATACCTGAACTAGTAGACTTTAATACCTATAAAGGTAAACGTCTAGTAATCTTAAACGTATAATACAATGATATACCTGAACTAGTAGACTTTAATACCTATAAAGGTAAACGTCTAGTAATCTTAAACGTATAATACAATTATAATTGATCGCTGTGTGTACCTACATAGGTGTTATTAAAAGAGTTATTGTAACATTAATGAAAATTTAAAAAAAAAAAAAAATCAATTTAATTCAATTCATTTATTTGCAAATATGGGTACAATAGTTAGGTCTTACATAGTTATGGTAAGCTGCCATATTTCACCTGCTGGCATGCAAAAAATTAACATTTCCAAATTTAATGACTAATATTAGTTATTTACGAGTATATCTCTATTACAAATGAGTCAGGTCCATAATTATACATTTTCAACTTATTTAATAGTAATGTCACAGGTTAATATTATTAATGAATGCAGATCATTAATAATTATAATAATAATCACAGAAATAATAATCATAAAAAACAGTGAACATATCAATAACACTTCCAATTAATCTTCTAAATACTCTTTAACACTATAATATACCTTTTGCATCAATACATTATTTAATTTATTTTTAAATTCATGGATGTCATAATTCTGTAGGTATTTTGTTATAAATTCTGGAGATCATACAGAAAATACTCTTGTTCAACAAGAAAAAAGAGTAATCTCATTAGTTCAAATTAAAATGTAGGCTAAAGATTATGACAATAATTGCCATGGAAGCTAGGCAATAAGGGATAACATCTTTAAGTTTTTTACACGAACAGAGGCAAATTGATCGAAATCATATCATAAACACTTGCACACTGCCTCTGTGGCGCTGTGGGAGTGTATCCGACTGCTACGCAAGAGGACGTGGTTTCGATTCCCATCCAGGATAAAACTTTGTGTGATGAGCACAATGGTTTATTCTGTGTCTGGGTGTTATATATCTATAATATGTATGCATTTAGATATATAAAAGTATGTTTATCAGTTGTCTGGTTTCCATAGTACAAGCTGCGCTTAGTTTGGGATCAGATAGCGTTGTGTGAGTTGTCCCAAGATATTATTATTATTGCTTACCTTGATCGCATTTATTCGTTTTCTATCAACGCGAAAGTTCAAACGTTAATACTTTTCCGTACCAATTTTTACACATTAAGAAACGTTATAGCTTTCATTCAACTATCTTACATTTCTTTTAACATTATCTTCGTCTAGTACTCTACAGCTCTATTTCGCCTTCTATTTAAGTCTCCTTCACTTTACGTGTTCTCGTGCATCGTGTACATTAAGTTTGTTGACTCTTATTGGCTTCCACAAGATCTTGAGAGGGTTGTTATAACGAGTAAATTACATTTAAATATCACAAATGTACGGAATGTGTAGTTAATTATTCGCGTCGGTACACTTTGCTCAGTTTAATGTAAATGTCAGGTGTTCTGTAAAAGTTTGAAGATGAAACACTCTCGTGAAATGAGACGCGTTTGTGATGACGATAAATTTTGCTACCTTTCACTTGCGGATTTCCCGTATGGATATTGGTTATTTAAATAATAATATCTTGGGACAACTCACACAACGCTATTTGGTCCCAAACTAAGCAAAGCTTGTACTTTGGAAACCAGAGAACTGATAAACATACTTATATATTACTAAATACATACGTATTATAGATAACTAACACCCAGACACAGAGAGTAAACCATCGTGCTCATCACACAAAGTTTTATCATGGGTGGGGATCGAACCTACGACCTCCAGCTTAGCAGTCAGGGTCACTAACCACTAGACCAACAGTCTAGTCGAAATGAAAAATGAAAAGTTGAACACTTGTTTTTATAAATATAGTTTTATTTGCCAAGGTGAGTTTTGATTGCCAAGTTCATTTCTAACGGCTTTTCTTTTGCGAACTTGGCATTAAATGTAGAATCATCTATTCCAAATTTTGTCTGACGTTCATAAAGTACTTTGACTTTGACTTGGCATTAGTAAGTCAAAATAATACCTACCTATAATTATGCCAAATATACAGGCACTCCTGTTGTTCTTAGTTTGCACTTTTTCCCAACAGTTACAGTTTGGCATGTACCTAAATTCATTTTCTATACTGGCTTTTAATTACATTTATAAGAAGTAACCTTTTCTATAAGAAAAACAACTCTCGCATTATAGTATTGGATTTACGGAGGACTTTGCAAACTTGAAATTAATGGATACAACATGTCCTTTGTCCATTCATTCAATGTTCGTAAAGTCTCCCATCTCAACTAGACAACAAATAAAGTTTTGTTACAGTGGATCGAACCCACGACTTTTTGGTTTGACTTCTGCCACTAAAATATTATTTTATAATCATACTAGCCGACGCCTCGCGGTTTCACCCGCGTAGTTCCCGTTGCCGTGGGAATACAGCCTATGTCACCCGGGGTTAGTGTAGCTTTACAACGGTGAAAGATTATTTCAAATCCGTCTAGTAGTTTCGGAGCCTATTCTGTACAAACAAACAATCAAACAAACAATCAAATCTTTCCTCTTTATAATATTAGTATAGATATAGATATAGAAGTACAGATATAGATTAAAAATACCTGTCATAAATGAATGTCGACCTATGTACCTAACAAAATGTTTCAAATACAATTTTATGTCAGATCATCCTTGAATATCAAGAAAAAATGCTGTAAAGGCAATAAAGTTTTATCTTCAAAGATATAAAAGGGCAAGATTGCAGTAAATTGACGTCGTATAATCGCATCTACCACCGTAAAAAAGCGATCAATCGGTAAAATATGCAGCGGAGATAACAATATTTTTTCCCGTACTTGTGGATTTGAGATCAACCTTCTTGCTATCAAAGTGATTTTTAATGAAAAACGGTGGATATAATTGCTTTTGAAATTACATTTCTAGTCTCTAAATTTTCCGGTTTCATCGCAGTGGCCAACCTCACTAGAAGCTAGTCAACTACGCAATATTTTCTTACTAGCTTTCGCCCGCAGCTCCGCCCGCGTGGATGTCGGTTATCGCGATAAAAACTATCCTATGTCCTTCCCCGGGACTTAAACTATCTCCATACCAAATTTCATCTAAATCGGTTTAGCTGTTTGAGCGTGAAAGCGTAACAGACAGAGAGACAGAGTTACTTTCACATCTATCATGATGTTACTTTCACATATATACTTTATTAGTATGGATGATATGTAAAATTATCGTCTGTAAACCGAGTTTACAGACGACCATTTTTTTAGATCCATTTTGTTGTTATGAACGCACACTCTTCTTTTCTGGGAAGTGTGCATATAGCGCAATTTGAATATTAAAACGTTTTTATCCATTTTTACAAATCAAGTCACGTTTGTCAAATCGAGTAATGATTTGGATTGACTATCTAACGTTACAACCAACCGGATCAAGTTATATTAATCTATTGCGATCCACGACTTTGGTCGGATCGCAATCTAGATTGAGCGTAAAGGTAGCCATTACGGCTGCCTTTTAGGCCGATGGGAAAACAGACACGACCGCAGAAATCAGGCGCAAGATCGACGATTTAATTTGAACTCCAGAGCATAATAATATATAATATCCTAGGACAACTCACACAACGCTATCTGATCCCAAACTAAGCAGAGCTTGTACAATGGAAACCAGACAAAACGTACATATTGTTCTAAATACGTACATATTATAGATAAATAACACCCAGACACAGAATAAACCATCGTGCTCATCACCATCGTGCTCATCACATAAAGTTTTATCCTGGGTGGGAATCGAACCCCGGAAATCGAACGACCTCTTGCATAGCAGTCAGATACACTCCCACCGCGCCACAGAGGCAATCAAAAAGAGGCATAGAGGGGTTGTGTGATTTTTTTGAAAAACTATCTCAATCTTGTCAAGTCAGTCACCTTATAAATTGTAACTAAGTATTAGCATTTAAAAAGAGTACCTTAAGCACCATCGTACTGCTATTTTCTTACTTCAATATAGTTCCGGTCTTTAACTAACTCAATCCTAAAAGCACCATTTATTGATTCACAATGCTTTTAATTTATTAAAAAAAAGCACCATTACTAGCAATCTTGTTAACTCCTCCAGCAAAGCTCAAAGACTTGTATTAGGAGTGGGTTCACATCGGTAATATGATAGGTAGAATTCGAACCGCCGTTTCTTGATTACAACGTGTCGCTTAATAGTTGAATCGGCTTATTCAAAGGGAGCTCGCCATCTAGGCGCTTAGTACGGCGACAAGCAAATAACATGCAAGACTCGCAGCTGCGCAACTAATTCTGCATAGACAAGTTCAATAAGACCCGCCAGATGTGATATTAGTATTAATAAAATATACCAGTTCGAAGCATAAATGCTAAATAATGGAAATTCGAAATCTTATTGGATGATACTTGCTTGTTCGCTTAGTAATCTTTAAGTGGCAACACCTGGGATAGATTACCACTAGTGTGTACATGTGTAGGTATAGTTTGTGATGAGTTGACATGGCAATTTTTGAATTTAATCATAGTATACAAAAGCAAACGAGTCCTAAAGTGGAGACCATGACTCGGAAAACTCGACCCCCAGGCAGGTGGACAGACGACCTAAAGAAGGTCGCTTGGATAAATTGAAAGTGGACTATGAGAAATTATTATCTATTATTAATTATTTCTTATGGTGCTCTTTTTAAATGCTAATACTTAGTTCCAATTTATACCAATTTATAAGGTGAATGACTTGACAAGATTGACATAGTTTTTCAAAAAATCACACAACCCCTCTATGCCTCTTTTTGACTGCCTCTGTGGCGCGGTGGGAGTGTATCCGACTGCTACGCAAGAGGTCGTGGATTCGATCCCCACTCAGGATAAAACTTTGTGTGATGAGCACGATGTTTTATTCTGTGTCTGGGTGTTATTTATCTATAATATGTATGTATTTAGAAATATATAAGTGTGTTTATCAGTTGTCTGGTTTCCATAGTACAAGCTCTGCTTAGTTTGGGATCAGATAGCGTTGGTGGAGTTGTCCCAAGATATTATTATTATTATTATTATTATTATTTGTAAAATTCTACCAGTAGATAAAATATATATATATATATATATATATATATATATATATTTAATAGGATTAGAACATTATAATACTGAAGATTACAAAGTAAATATTAGCAATAAATACAGTACACAAATTGTAAGAGAGAAAAGACAGGTAAAACCGAAGGTCAATAACTATCAATACAATAATAGAATTGTTAAGAAGTGTAGCAAAAGTGTTATAAAAGCAAGACTGAGGACTTGTTCCTCAATGCCGGATAGACATCATCTTCTTGCCATTGAGAAACTAGACCTTAGCCTTGTTATATGTATAAAATATAGGTAAAGACGTACATATTGTAACTAGATAGCAGGTATAATGCATGATAGTAGTAAATTGAAATAGAGCGCATCTTACCATCTCTTGTTTAAAATAAATAAAAAAAAATGGCGGAGGACCGGGTGCTGTGGCGTAATTTAAAAGAAATTTATCGTCAGCAGTGAACCAATACAGCCTGGTTGATTTGACATAAATGTAGGTAGATGCACAAATTAAAATAATATATATATTTACTTTGTAAGAGTACTGTATTTGCTGAATACGTTTATATTTACTAATTTTAGAGTAACATATAGTACTATTATTTAGCTGTCATAAGCGTTGACATTTACAAAACACACTGGTTTTTTCAATAAAATTATTATTGTATAGTAAAACTTGATGATTTTAAAAGAGTGGCCCATGAGTTTCTTGGCAGCTTCTTCTCATGAACTTTACACTTGGAACTGCCGCCTAACTTCATTTAGTTATTTTTTTTTCAACATAACATAATTTCATTATTCTTTTAGTATATATTAATTTGACGTTTTCAAATAACCATTCATTTGGTTTTATGAAATAAAGATATTTGAAATTTGAGTTTGAAAATTAGATCTGCAATGGTGTAGGACGTGTGCCATCATGATCTTCAACGTCTAATTTCAGTCCCTGCCACGGACTTTACGTTGTGTGCTTAAAAACCTTAAAATCTACACTATCAAATAATTTACTGGACTGTTTTGCAACTTACTTTACATAATAATAATAATATCTTGGGACAACTCACACAACGCTATCTGATCCCAAACTAAGCAGAGCTTGTAGGTACTATAGAAACCAGACAACTGATAAACATACTTACTAAATACATACATATTATAGACTAGCTGTGCCCGCGACTTCGTTCGCGTGGAAGTTGGGTTTATATTGAGGTAGTTTATGTTACAATTTTACTTCTGTGTAAAACATATTGGAAACATGCTCCACAATGCTCTGTGGCAGGTGGCAGGGCCCGACCTATGGCAGGGCAAGCCAAGCAAATGCCTAGTGCAGCATAATGAAGGGCGACAAAGTATATGGCGCCAGACAGACAAATTATAAAAATTACCATGCTTAGCACCTCGACAAAAAAATATTTTACCAAAACGATTTGCATCACATCAAATATTATTAATATTGAATGATTCCCCCCCCCCCCTCCCCCGTCACGCGAGTACTTGGGCAGTTTCGGGTTAAATGAAGCCCGAAACCGCCCAAGTACCTACTCGCGCGAAATTTTGTGTTAAGGAGCTTCGATTCTGACTCCGAAAGGTCGAAAATTCCGATTGATTTTAAACCTCCGACTCCATCTTCGGCTCCGATACTTTGAAATCGGACGTTTTAATCGGAGGTACTGTGACGTGAACCTCTTGCTGGCTTTGGGGTGCGCAGCCGGGATTATTGCTCTCGAGGATGAGGAATCAAACAACTTCTTCAGCCCAGAACGATATTATATATTGAATAACTTGTTATGTGATTTCTTTACATATTCATTCTTTTTCTAGACCATTCGTCTTGACGCTTGGTCTAATTCCCCCAATTGTTTCTTTCGTTTTCTTCTTCGTCATTATTTCAAAGTTTTGGAACGTCAAGACAAACAGTTCACAATTAATGAGGCTTTATGCGAGTGGCCGGTCAAGTTTCCGACGCACCTGCCACACGCCGCCGCCTTATGAAAAAAAAAAAAAATTTTTACATTTGAGTACTAAGTCAATTTTTTTTTTTTTTTTTATATATATAAAACAACAAATATAAACCTAGCTGTGCATTTACCTATCATGGCGATATAGATTTTTTTTTTTTTTTTTTTTTAATACCCCCCTTGATCTGTCTCTATGCAAAAGACAACGTGTAACTGTTATACCTAATCCAACAAAATTTATGTCAACAAACACTTTACATAACAGTTATACGATGATGCTGGGCAAAAAACGCCATTAAAATAAGCACCAGTATCAGATTCGTTACCTAGCTAAACTTATGTATAACTAAATTAAATCAATCATTAAACACCAATTGACCCCAGGCAACAAATTGGGTGAAAGTCCTGCTTTGTTGTAACTGGAAGAAAATTCATCTTTAAGTATTAATCTTATATCAGTTAAATAATTGGTCAATCAAGCTATCGGTGACCATCTGATCACATCTATTGATTATTTAGATAAAATAATCACAAACGAACTTCCCAAGTTCGATTGAACCAAATGCAAAACTGTCTGCTTAATCACAGAGTTATATTTATAATTCAAAACAATAATACACCCGTTTTTGTTTGCCTAGTGCTCTATGGCATCAACATTGTAGGACATTTCTTCGCCGTGTGGTTGTACATGCAAAAACAAACAACATTTTAGAATCAGATCTAAAACCATTAACCATCCCTAAATATACAATTGTTTACCCGTCAGACTATTAACAACGTCGCCACTTCTTTTCTGGCATCACCTACTCCTAAAAAAATAATTCTCATCAACTACTCATGTTTATCATGACTTAATTATAACATATGTTCATATAATAAAAATTCTCAACTACATAAAATTAAATACTAAGATATCGATATCTATTCGTCCATCCTCATAATAAACGGTTTCAATCTATTCGCATGAACAATCTGCCTCTGTCTTGAACCCACTTTCTTTATAATGAAGTTATTGTTATTCAACCTATTTTCAATTCGAAATGGCCCTAAAAACTTTCTACATAACTTCTTCGATATCCCCGACCTTCTCTTTGGATTAAAAAGTAAAACTTTCTGACCTATGTCATACGATACTTCAGTTGCTTTTTTGTCAAATAATAGTTTTTGTTTCGCTCACGACTTGTCCAAATTTACTCTGACCCTTGTAAAAATGTTTTCTCTATTCTCTATTCTACTCGCGGTATTCTCATTCACTTTAATATTTAAATTAATTCCCGTATCCGATGGCAATTCTGGTTGTCTTGCAAAGACCAGAAAGTACGGTGACACCCGTGTCGATTCTTGTTTACTAATATTATATGCAAACGTAATTTGAGGTAAATATACCGACCAATCTGACCTATCATCTCGACCGTACTTGGCCATCATGCGCGACATAGTTGCATTTAATCGTTCTACCAACCCTAATGTCTGATGATGCATCGAAGTTGCAACTTTATGCACCGCCCCGAAGTTTGTAATCGTTTCTTGAACTAACGCCGACGTAAAAATTGACCCTTTATCCGTTATAATTTCTTTTACGACCCCATGTATTGAAAAAATATTATTAATAAGGAAGTTCTTTATTTCAATCGCTGTGGCCTGTTTTACTGCCTTACTAATCGCATATTTTGAAAAACAATCTATTGCCAATATAATATATCTACTTCCATCCGTCGCATTATTTAACGGGCCTATCGTATCCACTTCTACCTTTTCAAATAACCTGTTTGTAACAATCGGTTGCAACGGCACCACCCTATTTGACGCCCGCACTTCTTGACATACTTTACATGCTTTGATATAATTCTCTATTTTCTTAAATGACTTTGGACAGCAGAATCTTGAATTAAATTTTTCTACTGTCTTCATCAAACCTAAATGACCTCCATATAATGGATCATCATGAATCTCACGCATAATTACTGGAAACAGTTCATCCGGAACTACCAGCAATCTTTTTATAACATTATTTTTTGTATTTAATTTATATAACATGCCGTTGTGCATAAAGAATCCTTTATATCTTTGTAAGTTTTCATCTATGATTTTATTTCTTAAAGATGAACAAAAATTATCGTTCATTTGAGCCCTTATTACTGGGTCTATTTCTAATTTGCAGATTTGCTCATTATTCTCTGTACATCTCATCCTAAATATTTGTAACCCGTCAGTGACCACGTGATCATCTTGACTTATTAACGGATTTCGACTCACGAACTCCGCATCCGAATCCGAATCCTGTTCTACAACTACTGAAGAGGAACTATCATTACAGGAAGGACGAATGCTACCAACATTCACTAACTCACTCACTTGTTGACGACTGATCTCACTCTGTTTAAGTGAGACCCGATATGAAGGTTTTTTCACAGGAACCTCGTTCGAAGTTTTTATTTTAATTGGGTTATTTCGGCACCCACCTGGCCTAACCTTACCAAATGAGAATTGTGGCTTGTATTCTTCCACTAAGTCATGTAATTTATTATTATCACCTGTACTCAGATTTTTATTAATATTCATTTTATCTTTTGACACATTTAAATCAGGAAGAATACAAGTGTTATTCTTATTTGACTCACAAATATTACTAACAAATAAATGATTATGTTTAAAAATATTAACAGACATTATTTCCTGTGTATCGATAACAGAAACTTTGCCTGGTCTAGCAACAAAACATATTTCATTGTAGTTTCTCAATGTTATTTTATTATTCACAAAATCTAGGGATGCCCCATTTTTGATTAAGAAATCTTGACCCAAAATCACTGGCCAACTGACATCTATTACCACATAAAAAAGTGTGTTATACACCACATTATTAATTATAACGTTGATATATGTTTTGCCTGCGACTGGTATAATCTTACCATCGGCCGTTTTTAAATTAATATTATCACATATATCTAAGGTTACTTTGTTCATTAATGCTACTTTCTTCGATAGCAAGGACACTGAAGCCCCACTATCTAATAAAGCAGGAATAGCACCTGAACTTAATTCTACTAAAATGACTGGTTCGGACTGACCATAATTATTCTTCTTGCCGTCTTCTATGTTTGAGCGCCGCTGCGTACTCATTGCTGCGACGTGATGCTCGCCTACTCTCGTTGTCGACGACGCTGCATCACCAGCTGATTGAACCGGCATCGGCAGAGGTTCTCTGCTCCTTAAAAAGTACTGGCGGGGATTTGACTCCCGCCTTGGTGTTAACGAACCGCTTGGTGAATCATTGGGTGGAACCCGAGACACCGGGGATCGGTATTTACTATACGGAGTCGATTGATTGCTCCGAAATGGACTATTGGTCGGTCTGTTGGAGTCTCCTTGCTGCCCAGACCTCACTGCTACCGCATTCTCAACCTTAACCTTAAGATTGATTTCCCTTTCAACCTCTTTATCATATACTGATTGTAATTGTAAAACTGTGGCCTTTAAAATATTTTTATCAGCACATACAACTGCAGCGAGCTTTGATTTGTAGAAACTATTACATTTCTTTGGAAAGCTCCTTACGAACGTATTGTCGTCAATTTTTCCCTTTTTGGCTATATTTGAAAGCTCGTAGTAAAATGAAACAATATTCTCCTCTGGCGCCTGTATCCTTTCATAGAATTTTTCCGTATAATTAGTACGGTTTGGGAATTCTGCTTTTAATGCAGTGATGAAGCTCTCGAAGCTATCACAATCTTCTATGATTGCTTTGTATAGGTGTAGCGCTGGTCCAGCCAGATACGCCGCCACAAATAATTTTTTTTCCTCATCCGAAGTGATTTTATTAATCACACAGATGATCTGGAATTGGTTGACAAAATCATCTACGGACTCACACAATCCCGTGAATGCACTCATTTTTAATTAACTTTACATAGAAATACGACTTAGCTCTTTAAATGACTTCCTCTGAAGAGTTCGGCGCCTCCACCATGTGACGTGAACCTCTTGCTGGCTTTGGGGTGCGCAGCCGGGATTATTGCTCTCGAGGATGAGGAATCAAACAACTTCTTCAGCCCAGAACGATATTATATATTGAATAACTTGTTATGTGATTTCTTTACATATTCATTCTTTTTCTAGACCATTCGTCTTGACGCTTGGTCTAATTCCCCCAATTGTTTCTTTCGTTTTCTTCTTCGTCATTATTTCAAAGTTTTGGAACGTCAAGACAAACAGTTCACAATTAATGAGGCTTTATGCGAGTGGCCGGTCAAGTTTCCGACGCACCTGCCACAGTACCTAGCCGCTCCTTCAAGTTAATTTATACATAGGTAATAAAGGTATGATGGAAAAAACTCTCACAGATTCCCTATGATCGCGGGTTCGAGTCCTGCCCGAGCGATCTTTTCCGAGTCTAAAGTACACCCACTTTGTGTCCTTGTTTGTAAAGTCCCCCGCAAAATAGGGCTAGTGTGAGTTATGTTTTTAAAAAAAAATCCTGTTTTTAAAACATTGCATTCCCGCGGTACTGTGATGCGTGTTCAAACAAACAGGCAACATTCAAACGTTTCTGAAAGATATAGATTATAAAAAATATTGAAATAAGTTTAAACACAAAAAAATATAGCTGAGTAAGCTATCTTTTTTTGTGTTTAAACTTATTTAAATATTTTTTTTCACTCACTTTAGAAGATTTAAATATTATTTTATAATGCCTACATTGGTGAATTAAAAAATATGTGTGTCAACCTGTCGCAAATTAAGATCATCATATATTCATATCCTTCTACGTAAGAGTTTCAGATTTGTTTTTAAATCAATTTTCCTGATTCTTTTTAATTTGTATAGCTGTGCCCGCGACTTCGTTTGCGTGGAAGTTGGGTTTATATTAAGGTAGTTTATGTTACAATTTAATTTCTGTGTAAAACATATTGGAAACATGCTCCACAATGCTCTGTGGCATCTATGGATATTAGGGCCTAGCTCTAATCAGGGCCCGACCTATGGCAAGGCAAGCCAAGCAAATGGCCAGTGCAGCAAAATGAAGGGCGACAAAGTTTATGGCGCCAGACGGTTAAAAGACAAATTATAATAGTATTTTACCAAAATGATTTGCATCACATCAAATATTACTGTTATCGGTTTCGGGTTAAATGAAGCCCGAAACCGCCCAAGTACTCGCGCGAAATAGGGCTAGTGTGAGATAAGTTTTTAAAAAAATATCCTGTTTTTAAAACATTGCATTCCCGCGGTACTGTGATGCGTGTTCAAACAAACAGACAACATTCAAACGTTTCTAAAAGATATACTGAATTAGTATATCTTTTAGAAACGTTTAGTTTAAATACTAAACTTATTTCTTTATAATGTCTACATTGGTGAATTAAAAAATAGGTGTGTCAACCTGTCGTAGCCGAGGATAGAACAAAGTGGCGTGCAATTAGAGAGGCCTATGTCCAGCAGTGGACTGCGATAGGCTGATGATGATGAACCTGTCGTTAATTAAGATCATCATAAATTCATATCCCTCTACGTAAGAATTTCAGATTTATTTTTTAAATCAATTTACCTGATTCTGTTTCATTTGTATTTAAACGCCATCTATTTTCAAAACTGGATAAGTTTATTTTAATACTTGATTACTTTAAATTAAATTATACTTAAACTATCATGCATATTAAACGTAGGTAAGCAAGGTATTTAACCTAAAATTATTCACGCGATTAAGACCCGTAATATATATGTATATATATATTCATAATATCTGTGCCCGCGACTTCGTTCGCGTGAAAGTCGGGTTTAAATTAAGGTAGTTTAGGTAACGAAATAACTTCTGTGTAAATATGTTGGAAACAATCCTGTTGACTAAATACTTACTAAATAAAAATCGGTCTGTTCTATTCTTTTAGATAGTTAGTTTGGTGTGCATCTTAAGAAGTGGGTTTTCTGTTGTTTTTGTTTCATTCTTTCAACGTTATACCTACTTATTACCTAATAATTTTTAATAGAATTTGTACGAAAATGTTGTTACTTCTCATGTGATCGTAAACTTGTAAAGCCTAAGTACTTAACTGTGATAGTTTTCCTTATAATTTTAGTATTTATACTACTACCCTGAATTTTTTCACATACCCAACATCAACCATTTAGCTGGCAGGGGGACACTTGACTCTAACAAAAATGTTCACTATAAAGCCTAATATTATACACAAAGGAATCCTTAAATCTAAAAATAGTCTTCACAAACCCTAAACGCTTTTTAAAAGACCTATTTAATGATACCACACACGATGGGGTAGGTAGGTGAGAAAAAAATCACATCCCCACTTTACATATATGAGAGGTACCCTTAAAAAAATAATAATTTTCAAGATTTAGTTCTTTCACTTTATCGGCGTTAGTAATTTATTCATGCAAAAGTTGCAACCTTCTAGCACTAACAGTCTCTGAGCTAAGCTGCGGACGGACGGACATAAGGGAACTATAAGGGTTCTGTTTTGCCATTTTGGCTAAAAATGGGGTGTATTTCATATAGTGTTACAACGCAATACTAATAATAAAACTGCTGTAACACTTTTTGCCGTGTGGTGCCGGCTTAAGAATAGTACCACCCCATCTCTTCCCGTGGGTGTCGTCAAGGCGACTAAGGGATTTCACTCCGGAGGACGGGCAGCAGCGTCCTCTGCGTACTTAAAGCCTTACTGCGATCGCTAACCCGCTCGCCAAGCGTGGCGATTATGGCAATTACCCCCAGGATCTACATACCAGTAGGTTCTACTGGGGAGACCCGTGCCCAGCAGTGGGACATCATATGGGTTGATATGTTGTATATATATGTTGTAACACTTTAGTAAGCAAACACAGAGCTTGTCATGTGTGTCATGCCCGCGAAAATGTCAGATATCCCTAAAGGTACGGTTGACAAACAACGACCCCCCTCCTCCCGTCACCCGAACTACTCACACTTGACCGATGTTGAGCCATTCATTATCGTTGAATTGATGAACACGTAATCTCCAACCATAACCCCAAAACATGATCCTCGATGCACCTGTGTGATGCGTGGTCAAACAAACGGACAGACAGACAAACATTTCTAAAAAACATAGCAATGTGTTTCTTTTAAAACTTCTTTTACTAAGTATAGAACGTTATTGAATACAACGCCATCTACTTTCAAAAATGTTGCCACTCAGCATCTCAAGCACCTATACCCTAATAAAATTTGATCACGGTGAACAATTTGATTTCATAGATGGCGCTACATGTTTTTTTTTACGTGTGTAATGTCTTTTTTTTAGACGAACACATCATTTCTGGAAAATGTCGAATACTTTTTAATTATAATGTAATATTGTTTTTCATTTCTACTACGATTAATTAATTACTCTCAGCAGTGCATGCAATACCTATAATTAATTTATCTACGTGCATAATATACTTGATTTTTAATATAAAAAAATAATAACCAAAGTAAATAAGTTACTTACGGTCGAAAAAATAACTAAAACATTGAGAAAAATATTAATAAAGACAATTTAAAAAAATACAAAAAGAACATAATCAGACCTCGGATTCGAGACCGGGACTTCGTCGTCAAAGTCCGCTAGCATAGCTTCGAGGCTATACTGTTCGCTACTTGCCACGTCAAAATAACTGTTCTTATGAAACTTAACAATGTTATGTTTAGCTCCTTTTAGTTTTAGCGTGAAGTTATGTATTCCATGGGTTACAATTATAGATAATGTCTAATTCTGGAAAATTTTGTGATAAACCATTATGGTGCGACAAAAAATACGTTGCTACTCGTTCCCCATAGACGTTAGCGTAATGATTCATAGTGTAAATAATGTCCTATAGTATTTACTATAAAACTGCAAATTTTTATAAAGATCCGTCTAGTAGTTACTGATTTATAACGAAAAATAGCTACAGACATTATCCCTTACTGCTTAGCTCCTATGGGAAAAAGCGTGATAATTTATAGCCTAAATGTTAATCTGCATCTATTAGATTGCACGTGCAAAATTTCAACCGAATCTGTACGGTAGTTTTTGCGTGATGCGTGTTCAAACAAACAGACAGACAGACAGACAGACAGACAGACAGACATTTCTAAAAATGCAGCAACGTGTTTGAATACTCTTTTCGAACATTTCCTAATATTTTTTTTCACTAAGTTCGGCCATGTACAGACACGTGAAATTTACAGTTTTATTATATGTATAGATAAATAACACTCAAACACATACTAAACCATCGTGCTCATCACACAAAGTTTTATTTTGGGTGGAGATCAAACCTTCGACCTCTAGCTAAGCTGTCAGGCTCACTAACTACTAGACCAACAGGCCAGTCGAACATACATATTATGTATTTGTGAACTAGTCTAAATTGAAAGTGAAGTAAATCATCATTGAATTTAAAATTCATTTGATTTGTTATGTTTTAAACACACAGATCACAATAAGATAAATAAAGTAGCAAATACTTCAAAACATAAAAGGTCTACGTAGATAACTTTCATATATATCTCACATCAATTTTATTTCACTTTATTTTTGACCAGAGTCCCTTGAAATGTGCAATATGGCGACCCGAGAATATATTTCAGAGTTTTTATATTCTGGTGCCGCATGCGCGCATGTACCTACATATCGTTGTCACTTTTTTATTTACGAGATGAACAGAGTCCCAGCGGACCCGACGCGAAGTGAATTGGCATCGTATAGAGGGGCTGTGCACTCGTAACACGTTGAACATAGTGCATAAATACTGAATCCACTCCAGCCTACTGCTACAAACAGCCTAATTTATCGACATACTGAACGTTGAGAGACAAATTCCTAAATAAATTTTTTAGAAAGAATATAAGTCTTGATGCATTATGATTTATCATTACGAAAGCTTTGTTTGTCGATTTGGTTCTCTTAGTTAAAATTCTCGTCTATGTGCTCTATGTTAGTAATAAAATAATTACATACAGTTGAATCAACGTAACTCGGCCTCGGATTGAAGTTAGGTTCATATCACTTTCGCCCATGTCATAGAGATGCGACCCTTAAATTACTTAAAAAACGATTAATTATGTTTTATCAATAAAAAAACTAACAATTAAAAATACTATTTAAATGAGTTCATAAAAGTTTAAATATAGTTACAGTTACAGTAAATAATAAAGAAAGTTTGAAAAACAATTTCTTCACGAAAATAGCCACAAATATCATGAGTTAGTAATATTAATTATGATAATGTAATGCGTAATCGCATCTCTAATTCTCTTGGTTTAGTTACCGCACCCGGCTCCCGCTTCCTGTCACCATTTACTTCCAAAAAATTGCATTTGCGAAACCACTTGTCGCCAACTTCAATCCGGCCGAGTTACGTTGATCCAACTGTAGCTTGAAATTAGGCAGTGACAATAGGTTGGTGATAACCCCGGCAGCACAAGGACGTATTGAATAGGTTAATTACTAAATTTTACCTAGCTACTACCTCTGTGACGCGGCGGTAGTGTGTCCGACTGCTACGGCTACGCAAGAGGTCATGGGTTCGATCCCCACCCAGGATAAAACTTTGTGTGATGAGCACAATGGTTTATTCTGTATCTGGGTGTTATTTATCTATAATAATGTATTTAAAAATATATAAGTATATTTATCGGTTGTCTGGTTTCCATAGTACAAGCTCTGCTTAGTTTGGGATCAGATAGCGTTGTGTGAGCAAAGATAATAATATTATAGCTGCTTTTTGGTACTATGATGGATTTGTCGCGTATCGAACACTGCTTAATATTCTTGTTTAAGCATTCTCCGTAAAAGTGAACTGAGTGATGTAACGTTCATATTTGATTTATTTGATTTTGAATAAAAAAGGGAGAATTAAAAAAAAGGATAGATTAACAGACTTGACAGGGCGAAGTAGAAAAGAAGTAATAAGCTCTTTGACAAGAAATAGTTCGTGATGTGCAGTGTTTCAGTAATGTAAATCCTACACAGAGATCCTGTTACCTGAACACAGCTACTTACTTGAGTATTGGACCCCTGAACGTGACTTGGTGGAGGCGCTGTCTTCCTGTTTGAATCGGCTTTACAAATCTTGCTTACGCAAGTATAAAAAAAAAAGTTTAAAATTGTGTTTCTAAAAAGATTTCTTAATTGGAACGAAAGTTAGACCGTACATACAGAGTCCATAATCACGTTTTTTTTTCGTCCGTTTTCGCGGAAAGCCCGTGCAAACTGTCAAAATCTTGTCATAATGGTAAATAGAGAGCTGAACTTAGAAATGCATCAACGCGCATGCGCGGCGGACATCTCTGACCGCACCGCGCATGCGCAAGATCGAAAACGGAAAAAATAACGTGAATAAGGACCCTTCACAATAGGGACATTGACTGTCAAGTCAAATCAGGCTTTTTTTTTTAGTGTCAAAATGACAAGCTCTATTCAAAAACTTGTTAAATTGAAAAGGACAAGTATTTTCACAGCATTTTAAGATCTATTATTACCTGATTAGTATAAAAAAATTACTTTTACTGTAGTCAACTACCCAATTAACACGGAGTATGCACATACAAGAACGTTATGATGTAAGATGTTCAACACGACACATACATCACATTCATATTTACGTAGACAGTTTTTCATAATGTACCTAATGCGTTTGCTGAATGTTTTATTACGTTAATGTAGTAAAAACTTTTTATTAAAATTATACATTTTGTCTATTGCTTTGTAGGGTACAAAGCTAGCTTAGTTTAAAAGCAGGACTATTTTTTTTGTACAAAATTTCCCAAAAGTTGTAACCTAACCTTATTAGTCCAGTTGATTCCATGTTTATTTAGTCTGACCTCCATCTTTATTAACGTGGTCTGAATGTATGAATTGTAAGATTACAGAAAACTTCGCCTGTAATATTTTAAACTAAACTAGTGTAAACTCTGTGACATAAAATGAGTCAATAAGTAGAATATAATATAGAAAAAATGTCGTAAAGTTGAAGTAAAAATGTTAAAATTAGTGGGAGTTAACATGGATACTTACCTACTATGTTGTTAAGGCCTTATTAAATAAGGTAATGAAGAATCTATCTGTTTATTTCTTAAAATGTTTTCATCCGCGTTTTCTTTTATTTTTTTAACCTATGTGATACTTTGAAAAATAAACAACATTACACGCATTAAAGTTTCATTAATATCCGTTTAGTAGTTTTAACGTAAGGAGTAAAAGACATCCATTCTCACAAAATACCATATCTATACTTATAATAAACTAGCTGATATGATTCAGCAGCGGAGAATCATCATATAGTCATCTACTCGTATTGATAGCTTTAACACCCGAAAGCTTTGTGAAAATAAATAAGTACCAAATACAGACTCTTTAGGTATTCGTTTACTGTGTTTTTCTGTCATTAATGTGTGTTATTTGTGTCTCTTTTCTTTTTGTCTATTGTTATTTTTATTATTTTACGGTTTTATTTATTGCTTTTTTTATCTTCTGCATGACTTTTCCTGTTAAATTATAATAATTTCTATACATGTGTCTTCTGTGTACTAAATAAAAATCGTTCTATTCTATTATTTTATATAGTTAATTTGGTGTGCGGCTTAAGAAGTGGGTTTTCTGTTGTTTTTGTTTCATTCTTTTAACGTTATACCTACTTAATACCTAATAATTTTCAATAGAATTTGTACTAAAATTTTGGTACTTCCCATTTGATCAGATGTTTATCGTAAACTTGTAAAGCCTAAGTACTTTACTGTGATAGTTTTCCTTATAATTTTAGTATTTATACTACTACCATGAATTTTTTCACATAAGCAACATCAACCATTTAGTTGGCAGGGGAACACTTGACTCTAACAAAAATGTTCACTATAAAACCTTATATTACACAAAGGAATCCTTAAATCTAAAAAAAGTCTTCACAAACCCTAAACGCTTTTTAAAAGACCTATCTAATGATACCCCACACGATGGGGTAGTGAGAAAAAAATCACATCCCCACTTTACATATAAGAGAGTACCTCTCTTATATGTTACAATGATGTAAGTAAGAAAAAAAGACATGGACTCCCCCTCCCCCAGACTCCGCGTTGACAGACAATGGCCCCCCACCCCCCTCCTCCCGTCACCCGAACTACTCACACTTGGCCGATGAGTCATTATCGTTGAATTGATGAACACTTGATATCCAACCATAACCCCAAAACATGATTCTCGATGCACCTGTGTGATGCGTGGACAAACAAACGGACAGACAGACAAACATTTCTAAAAATGATAGCAATATGTTTCTTTTTAATACTATTTTAAAACTTATTTTACTAAGTATAGAACATTATTGAATACAACGCCATCTACTTTCAAAACCAGTGAAGTTTCTTCTAATACTTAATTACTAAAATTTAAGCAATTTAATTAAATAAATAGGAGAATCTTGCCACTCAGCAAGAAACGAATCCGAAGATACGAACCGTCATCGCAAGCATAAAATAAATGTTTTCACAAATAAGGAATTGTTTGATCACGGTGACCAATTTCATTTCATAGATGGCACTACATGTTTTTTTTACGTGTGTAATGTTTTTTTTTGAGCACACATCAATTCTGGAAAATATCGAAAACTTGTTAAATTGTAATGTAATATTGTTTTTCATTTCTACTACGATTAATTCATTACTCTCAGCAGTGCATGCAATACCTATAAATATCTTACATAAGTGCATATTTTACTTGATTTTTAATATAAATAAATATTAACCAATGCAAATAAGTTACCTATGGTCGAAAAAATAACTATAACATTGAGAAAAATATTAAAAAAGGACAAAGACAATATTAGATTATAAGGGAGGGATCCCATCACCCACCCTCGATCTGTGAATCACCACGATTGAAGTAGTAAGGAAATGCCCTTAAAAAAACAATCGAAATAGATTGACAGACCGCACTCAAAAAGAGAGACCTGTAACAAAGAAAATTAGTGCAGTCGGTGCCAAACTGTCCTGAGGATGCCTCGTGTAGAGGCGAAACACGTGTCGAAGTTTCACTTCGTGGAAGCGGAATATTGCAAGTCAAGGGTCCGGAGGTGCCTACCACTCGACTTGGTAAGAGTACCTGTCACAAATTTTCACAGGTTACGACGGAACCTTAAAAAATGGAGTAACTTCTCCCGTTTTCCCAACATTTCCCTTCACTGCTTTGCTCCTATTGATTGTAGCGTGATGAAAAGTATACTATAACCAACTTAGGAGTATGAAAAATAATTGTACCAAGTTTCGTTAAAGTCCGTCGAGTAGTTTTTGGTTCTATAACGATTATACAGACAGACAAAAATTTTACTGATTGCATTTTTGGCATCAGTATCGATCCCTAATCACCCCCTGATAGTTATTTTGGAAATATATTTCATGTACAGAATTGACCTCTCTACAGATTAATTGTAAGTATAGATCTGTAGAGAGGTCAATTCTATACACTTAACTATAACACTCTCAGTCATCCCTAATTAAAAAAGTTAACATAATTAACTATTCCATAAAAAATAATCATAGAAATCGGTATATAAACACCAAAGTTATACATGAAATACGCTAATAATAAGCCATCGCGCGTGAATACTGAATCATGCTATCTATCTATATCTATACATTTAATAAAATTGTAAATTTCACGTGTCTGTACATGGCCGAACTTAGTGAAAAAAAAATTAGGAAATGTTCGAAAAGAGTATTTATACACTTGCTGCATTTTAAGAAATCTCTGTCTGTCTTTGTTTGTTTGAACACGCATCACGCAAAAACTACCGGACAGATTCGGTTGAAATTTTGCACGTGCAATCTAATAGATGCGGATTAACATTTAGGCTATAAATTATCACGCTTTTTCTCATAGGAGCTAAGCAGTAAGGGATAATGTCTGTAGCTATTTTGCGTTATAAAACAGTAACTACTTGACGGATCTTTATGAAAATTTACAGTTTTATAGTAAATACTATACCTAGGACATTATTTACACTATGAATCATTACGCTAGCGTCTATGGGGAACGAGTAGCAACATATTTTTTGTCGCACCATAATGGTTTATCACAATTTTTTCCACAATTAGAAATTATCTTTAATTGTAACCCATGGAATACATAACTTCACGCTAAAACTATAAGGAGCTATACACAACATTTTTAAGTTTCATAAGAACAGTTATTTTGACGTAGTATGTAGCGAACAGTATAGCCTCGAAGCTATGCTAGCGGTCTTTGACTACGAAGTCTCAGGCTCGAATCTGATATCTGATTTTGTTCTTTTTGTATTTTTTAAAATTGTCTTTGTCCTTTTTTAATATTTTTCTCAAAATTATAGTAATTTTTTTGACCATAGGTAACTTATTTGCTTTGGTTAATATTTTTTTATATTAAAAATCAAGTGAAATATGCACTTATGTAAGATATTTATAGGTATTGCATGCACTGCTGAGAGTAATGAATTAATCGTGTAGAAATGAAAAACAATATTACATTACAATTTAACAAGTATTCGATATTTTCCAGAATTGATGCGTTCGTGCTCAAAAAAAAAGACATTACACACGTAAAAAAAAACATGTAGCGCCATATATGAAATCAAATTGGTCACCATGATCAAACAATTCCTTATTTGTGAAAATATTTTTTAGGGTATAGGTGCTTGCGATGACGGATTCGTTTCTTGCTGAGTGGCAACGTTCTCCTATTTATTTAATTAAATTGCTTAAATTAATAAAAAAACATGAAGTATTAGAAGAAACTTCACTGGTTTTAAAAGTAGATGGCGTTGTTTTCAATAATGTTCTATACTTAGTAAAAGAAGTTCTAAAATAGTATTAAAAAGAAACATTTTTAATACTATTTCAGAATAGCTATCATTTTTAGAAATATTTGTCTGTCTGTCTGTTTGTTTGACCAAGTATCACACAGGTGCATCGAAGATCATGTTTTGGGGTTATGGTTGGATATCAAGTGTTCATCAATTCAACGATAATGAATGACTCATCGTGGGGGGTCATTGTCTGTCAACGCGGAGTCTGGGGGAGGGGGAGTCCATATCTTTTTTTCTTACTTGCATTATTGTAAGATATAAGAGAGGTGCTCTCTTATGTAAAGTGGGGATGTGATTTTTTTCTCACCTACCCCATCGTGTGGGGTATCATTAGATAGGTCTTTTAAAAAGCGTTTAGGGTTTGTGAAGACTATTTTTAGATTTAAGGATTCCTTTGTGTAATATTAGGCTTTATAGTGAACATTTTTGTTAAAGTCAAGTGTTCCCCTGCCAACTAAATGGTTGATGTTGGGTATGTGAAAAAATTCACGGTAGTAGTATAAATACTAAAATTATAAGAAAAACTATCACAGTTAAGTACTTAGGCTTTACAAGTTTACGATAAACATCTGATCAAATGGGAAGTACCAAAATTTTAGTACAAATTCTATTGAAAATTATTAGGTATTAAGTAGGTATAACGTTGAAAGAATGAAACAAAAACAACAGAAAACCCACTTCTTAAGCCGCACACCAAATTAACTATATAAAATAATAGAATAGAACGATTTTTATTTAGTACACAGAAGACACATGTATAGACATTATTATAATTTAACAGGAAAAGTCATGCAGAAGATAAAAAAAGCAATAAATAAAACCGTAAAATAATAAAAATACCAATAGACAAAAAGAAAAGAGACACAAATAACACACATTAATGACAGAAAATCACAGTAAACGAATACCTAAAGAGTCTGTATTTGGTACTTATTTATTTTCACAAAGCTTTTGGGTGTTAAAGCTATCAATAGATGACTATATGATTATTCTCCGCTGCTGAATGATATCACGGCTCACCGGACAGGACTGTTTCCAACATATTTACACAGAAGTTATTTCGTATATAATAAACGTATATAAATAAACTACCTTAATTTAAACCCGACTTTCACGCGACCGTAGTCGCGGGCACAGCTAGTTTATAATATTATTAGGAAGTTGGATTTAGCAATATTTAGTGCACCTAAAAAATGTTATAGTGTTACTTGTTTGCAATATATGTGCCTAAACTTTCGCAATTTGTACACATTATAGAATTTTATAAGCTATGGGTCTTAATCGCGTAAACATTTTATTTTAAGTCTTTATTTTGACATCTCACAGCCGCCATGTTTGTTTTTTTTTACACGTCACATATCTAAGAACACTTGGGCGATCAAGACGAATCTAAGGACGTCTTAATTGTATAAATCCGTTCAGTTGATTGTGAGATATCAGGTAATAAAGAATATTACATACATACATACAAGATACGCGCGAAAAACATAACCCTTCTTTACAGTCGGGTAAAAAGTGATCAATTGGATTAAAAACACACTAAACTTAAGTTGAATTACATTTCAAACTAGTCATAATAGCATACACTTAAAACTTAAATATACTTATAAACTACAATAAAAGAAAATTGTTATCCACCCGCGGTCATTCTGTGCAATTTTCGTGATGCCTATCAAGTAACAAAAAATATTTGGACACTATCCAAGACGCCTCATGAAAAGAAGTTAAATAAATTTTACAATCAGAGTCATTTGCCGGTTTTGTGTTATGAAACTATTGAATAAGTTGAATATTTGCAGCTGTTAATTTCTTTAAAACTGGAGTAAACGTTGTCATTCCAGGTCAGTATTCTTCTAAAGGATTGCTTTAATTTATGACTGCCTCTGTGGCGCGGTGGGAGTGTGTCCGACTGCTACGCAAGAGGTCGTGGGTTCGATTCCCACCCATGATAAAACTTTGTGTGATGACCACGATGGTTTATTCTGTGTCTGGGTGTAATTTATTTATAATATGTATGTATTTAGAAATATATAAATATGTTTATCAGTTGTCTGGTGACCATAGTACAAGCTCTGCTTAGTTTGGAATCAGATGACGTTGTGTGAGTTGTCCTAAAATATTATGTTATTATATATTATTATATTATCGCAAAGTCGGCACCAAATCTGATAAGAAATCATACAACCCATGTTAAAAAAAATAACATCATCATCAGTCCATAAATCATAAACACGTGTATTTATTGAACAAAAATTAAAAAAAAAATACTATGACTTAATTGATCATAATTATGATGACATTTATTTATTACTAGCTAACCCGCGTAACTTCGTATGCGTCAATTTTCTCCGTTTTTACCCGACTGTAAAGAAGGGTTTTTGCAACATTTTTCATTGCTGCTCCGCTCCTATTGGTCGTAGCGTGACGTTACATAGCCTATAACCTTCCTCGATAATGGGCTATGCAACAAATAAATATTTCTTCAATTCGGACCAGTAGTTCCTGAGATTACCGCGTTCAAACAAACAAACAAACTCTTTTTATCGCGATAACCGACATCTACGCGGGCGGAGCTGCGGGCGAAAGCTAGTAGTAACATAAAACAAAATGGCAGTGCACGTCAACTAATAACAGTTACAAGCATCGAGATAATATGTACCTACTAACGTAGAGTACATTATTACCTCAATGTTTATAGGCAATTTTTTTATACCTTAGGTTACATTAATGTAATATTTTCGTAGGTATCTCAAATATTTAAAAAAAATACAGCCTATGTACTACTCGCTGATAATGTTGCTTTTTATTGGTCAAATAATTTTAAAATCAGTTTTACTTAACTGATTTTCAAAATTATTTTAAACCACTGTTTAGTTATGAAATCGTAACAAACGCACTCACCTTCACATTTATATCATTCGTTTTTTTTACTGTCAAACGTTATTTATTTAATAAAATAAAAATTAACAATGTTGTTATTATACATTAAACTAGATTATCCTATGAACTAATTATTTACAACTTACCTAGTAAACTACAAAAAAAAGTATTATATAAAAAGGGAGTCATAACCAGTTTAGGCGTCGAAGAATTCCTCCCCATCGATGTCAACCGGTATAGTGCCCAGAAGGCTGGCAGCATTGCCACGTTGAATGCCAATGATTATTCTCTGAGCATAGAAAAGGCCAGCCTTCTGGTCACGAGATGCACTGATAAGACGCTGGGAAATATCTTTGAATAAAAGGCGAGCACTTGGACCCCATGGCCCTAGCGTCTCAATCCCAAACGGCTCAAATATGTTATCTCCGACTAGATTACTATATTTGCGCCGTTTGAGAATCTCTGCAGATGCAGCAGCAGCGCAGGCACAGGTTTTAACAGTCGTTAGGTTTAATGTTGCCCTTTTTTTATTTACTTTGCTCGCGTTTAGGATTACGATTAGGGTTGATTTTAACTTTCAAACGCTGAAATACGTGTTTCTTTATGCATAAAGGCTAATTTTCACAAATCTAACTTTAAAACTGACGAAGTAACATACAAACTTGCAACTCCTAATTAACCCTCTAGGGGTTGATTTTTCAAAGACGGTGAAAAACGCATTTCTCTATTTAAAAGCCAAATACGAAATTTCATAAATCTGACTTTAAAAGTAACAAAAATTGATAAAAACTTACAACCCCTATTTCATCCTCTTAGGGGTTGATTTTCTAAAAGAATTTTATACTTAAATACATTGATACTTACTCAAAGTTTGACTATTGCTTTGTAGATTATGTATTAAACGGTAACTTCAACACAAGAATATGTACATGAGCAGACAAACTTGCCTAAAGTGCGAAACTGAACCAATATTCTGCTAAATCTCGCTCTCTTTGAATCCACTTAGAATACAAATCCGATATTAAACTGCATTATGAAAAGATTACTCCTTATTTTCGTTGTTTAGTTAAAAACTTTACTAGGTAACTACTTATACTAAATACACAATTACTTACATGGACACAGGCTGTTCCGGCTTAAAAGGACTTTTCCCCACTTCACTCAGTACACATGCACATGTGTCATTACACCAGTTCATCCTCAGGGTGTAAGAGGCGACTAAGGGAAATACACCGCAAATATAAACAGTACGAAGAGAGGGAAACTCGAATCCAAACTCGACATGGTACCTCCAGTAAAACAGGTCCTGCTGCCGATCTGGTGCCGCACGTATTGGCTAATCATTTCTATAGGTCAGTTAGGTCGATAGGATGACGCAAGTTCTGAAAATGCTTGCGCCACCTAAATTGCGTCCCAGGCGGTACGTCATCCATGGAGAGGGTAGTCACTTGCGAAAATGCTAAGGCTCTTGTGAGGCTGTTTTATTTGATGAAGATGGTATAGACCAATGATGATGATGATGAGTTCCTTTAACTATTCGGAAGAAATTCTTGTCTTCTGAATAAATGTTAAAACCGTACCAAATCATAGGAATGCCGATAATAGTAATTGCGTAGCCACTTGGTGCCGAGAACAAGCGGCTACGCAATTCAATGCGGTGACGCATAAATTTTCTTTAGTAATCAGAGGCTTAGTTTAGTAAATCTAATCGTATATGTAGAACATACAGAGGGACGCGACTTTGTATTACACTATGTAAAGAAGTGTACACATTGCCGTGGTAGTACAACTAAGAGCATGCGTACTTTAGATGGTGTATGCACATCACCCAAAGTAGAGAAGGTATCCCTTATAGGAAGCGGGTACGACATCGTTAAGGACATTGAGTGTCGGAACGCCTTTATAAGAAACTAGCAGACGCGTCGCGGTTTCACCCGTATAGTTCCCGTTCCCGTGGGAATACAGGGATAAAAAATAGCCTATGTCACCCGATGAAAGAATTTTTCAAATCCGTATAGTAGTTTCGGAGCCTATTCAATACAAACAAACAATCAAATCTTTCCTCTTTATAATATTAGTATAGATATAGATATAGGAGTATAGATTAGTTTGAAGTGGTCTAAGATTTTTGGCGGAGGACAGTGTTTAGGTGGGCGTTCCTGGAGCAAAGTGTTTACTAGTTTAGGTACTATTTTATAGTCCGAGATGGTAGCGACAAAAATTGCAAGCATTTTCTAAAGAAACACCCTCAGTAAGTTGGATTTCTTAGCATTTAGCGGAGAGGACTTTAATTGGTTACTGAGTTACCACACCTTAAAAGGGCTAATTTATTTAACTTGATTAGGTTTACATGCTAAGATTACTGCTTGCGAGGTTTATGGTATAATGATTGCAGCACCTGACTTACTAGCATAACTGTATTATATAATAATAATAATATCTTGGGACAACTCTCACAACATCATCCGATTCCAAACTAATCAGAGTTTGTATTATTTCTAACACAACGTTATTCTTGGTATAGTGCACACTTGAAAGTAGTTTGTTCAGAATCAGTAACACATTCCGATGAGGTAATTTTTGGACCATGTTACATTTTTCGATTAATTAATTAATTAATTCATTAATCATTCTAACAGTCCAAATCCTGTTCACTATATGATTTGAAATGTAACCATCACTTATCTTTCAATAATAACCATGGATTATGGACTATGCGGTGCAATGAGCACGATAGCGCGAAGAACATACGACAACTATAATCTATAATCCATACTAATATTATAAATGTGAAAGTAACTCTGTCTGTCTGTCTGTCTGTCTGTCTGTTACGCTTTCACGCTCAAACAGCTAAACCGATTTAGATGAAATTTGGTATGGAGATAGTTTAAGTCCCGGGGAAGGACATAGGATAGTTTTTATCGCGATAACCGACATCCACGCGGGCGGAGCCGCGGGCGAAAGCTAGTAATGTTATAAAGCTGAAGAGTTCGTTCGTTTGTTTGTTTGTTTGAACGCGGTAATCTTAGGAACTACTGGTCCGATTTGAAAAAAGTAAAGTATCTATTATTTAGGTACTAGTTTATAGTCCGAGATGGTAGCGACAAAAAATGGAAGCATTTTCTAATGGTAGAGTAAACTAGTTGATTTTTACTGACGGCATCTTTTGTCGTTCCCCTCTTGGATTATTAGGTAGGTACTAGGCTACCTTCTCTACTTTTAGTATTTTGTGTCTGTAACGCGACTAAGTACAGTACAATGTACAATAGAATTAGCTGCTCAAGTTATCCCGTATCTGCCTAAGTTTCTCCTACATACTGTTTAATATTGGTTCTAACGCTGCTTGCTCGTTGCCTCGCGTCGGCATCTATTAACTTGTAAAGTCACATAAACTTGTTTAACTTGTGTTTCAGTACAAATTCTTCACTTTGATATTCCAATGTGTTTCTGTTCATGGTTGTCAACACGAAATTTGAAAATATCCCTAAAAGAAAACGAGTCCACATGACGTGGAAGAGTTCAATGGGGTAGTTTACTGTCAAATGAAGTCAGTCCCTGTTACTGAAATGTCAAAACGACTTTTGTTAGGAATTACACGCTATGACGTCAGAAGATGATATCGTTAAATCATTTACTTGTATTTGTTTTGATGATTAGAAATTCAAAGACATGTTAAATTGTGAAGTAACATTAATTTTTAAAGCATTTTAAGACCTACTGATAAGCCTGAGTAACATAAAATAATTTATTTTTACTGTAGTCCGGTCAAGAGACAGGTAATCGCTGCGCAACAGGGGGTGCATTCTCTAAAAAATATAAAACCTTTAAAAAAAAAACACCCATTTTACTCTAAATCTAGTTGGAAAACTCCTAATTTGACAACCGTGTTTCTGTTCAACTGTTCATAGCATTATGAAGTCATTACGCGAAGTTTCTACTGTTTCTACCGTAGGCGTGTTTACAAATATCATTACCCGAGTTTGGTAAATATTTATAATGTTGGTTTATAGATGGAATTCTATTCTTTGAATAATATATGAAACAATACAGTTTTATTTGATTTACTGTTAAGCGGCGGTAGCCTAACGGCAAAGACATCGGACTCGCAATCGTGAGGTCACGGGTTCGAATCCTACCCATGATACTGTCGACATGAATCCACTGATAACACAAGCCATTGAACTTAGCTGCAAGGGTTAACAGTATTACTAGTAATGTGAGTAATAAGTATGCGATACAAATATCACGATACAATTTTAAAAGAATAATAATGGAGGCACTCAGTTCACAAAAATGCGGTGAAAAGTCCTCATTTATCTTTGACTAGCTGTCCCGCGCAACTTCATATGCGTAAATTTTCCCCGTTTTTGCAACATTTCTCGTCGCTACTCCGCTCCGTCGTAGCGTGATGTTGGATAGCCCATTTATCGAGGAAGGCTATAGGCTATAGCCTATAGCCTTCCTCGAACGCGATAATCTCAGAAACTACGGGTCCAAATTGAAAAAAATATTTTACTTTTAGATAGCCCATTTATCGAGGAATGCTATAGGCTATAAAACATCGCGCTACAACTAATGGGAGCGGAGCAGCAAGTAAAAATGTTTGCAAAAATGGGGAAAATTTACGCAGACGAAGTTGCGCGGGTCAGCTAGTATTTATATATTTTCTTGGCGATACATACACCGCCTAAACTTGGCTTAAATTTTTGTAAATTTGTCCTATAAGGCCGTTTGTCCACCGCAGCCCGTCCACGGGACGTCAACGAGAAAACACCGTGAACGTGATTATTTTACTTCGGCTCACGGGAAGATGACGGACGTGCGGTGGACAAACGGCTATAGTAACTCTATGTATCGGTACTTCGGCCACGACGTCATGACGTCCCGTTGACGGGCTGCGGAGGACAAACGCCCTAAGGGGGTTTAAGGAAACTGTGTATAAGGGTTGCAAGTTTGTAGGTAACAGTGTCACTTTTGACGTTGGCTCAGTAAATTTAATTTTATTGCTTTAAATAAAGAAGCCCGTATTTGAAGATTTATTTTTACTCTCTTATGAGGTAAGTAGGTAACTAAATAAAAATTAACGAAAAAAAGTGTCTATCGTCATTAACTGTTTACAGTAACTCCCTCATTTAATGCTAGATCTAATGATCTAGCATTAAATGAGGGAGTTACATTTATAAATGCAAACTTTTTAACAATAACACACAAACGACCAACAAAGTGCCTACGACAAATTTCAAAGCAAATTAATCTCCGTCGCCGCATCATCGCAATAATATTTTAATACCTGCTGTCCCGCCCAACTTCGTCTGCGTAAATTTTCCCCGTTTTTGCTATATTTCTCATTGCTGCTCCACTCCTATTGGTCATAGCGTAGTGTTATATAGCCTATAGCCTTCCGTGATAAATGGGCTATCCAACAGTAAAAGATTTTTTTAATTCGGATCAGTAGTTCCTGAGATTACCGTGTTCAAACAAACAAACAAACTCTTCAGCTTTATAATATTAGTATAGATAAGATAATATAAGATAATATAAGGTGCACGTAAGTACCTACTTACATTATTATACTCGTACATAAATAAAAAAAGGAATAAACGCAAATCAAACATTACTTGTATGTCCGAGAAAGGTTCTCATACAGAGAAAATAAATGAAGAAATACCTGTAAATACGAATTTTTAGGGTTCCGTAGCCAAAATGGCAGAAACGGAACCCTTAAAGTTTCATCCTGTCTGTCGGTCTGTCTGTCTGTCCGTTTATTCAAAAACTACAAAATATTTTTAGATGAAATTGGGAATATAGCCGTCTTATATAAACCGCTACTTAGTTCGATCTTTATATAACAAAAATAAATATTTATACTCCTATAAATATTTATTTTTGTTATTATAGACAGACACTCCATACATATAACAGAAGCTGATTTTTTTTTCACCAAGCATCTTCATAGGTCTTTTAGAAACATTTTAAGGTTTCTAAAAAAAGTTTATTGATTAAATGAATTTTAAGAAACAATAGCTCTGAAAATTATGTACCCTATACTGAGCATGGTTCGACATGCTCTGGTCCGATTTTTCCTTCCTTTTTCCAACCAAATTGTTCTAGCTCAAACATTTCAACACTGCATGATATAAGCAATTTGTAAAAAACTAATTTCAATTAAAATCAAACGTAACGAGGGCGAAGCAGGGGGAACAACTAGTGCCTACCTAACGAATAAAATCAGCATTCAAGGATCAGTGTGTAAGCACTTAGCGGTACACGGCTGCCTGTGGCAGTTTCGCTTGGACAGCCTTTTGAAAAGATGAGAAATAGTTATTTTCTCGTAGAGGACTCCCTACGACGATTAATCATCCTGCTCGCCGGGCTAGGGATTGACCTGTGTCCATTTACGTCACTTTAATCTACAGACTTACGTCTTTGTTTTATAGTTTAACTTTGAACAATGTCGTTTTAATAACGGTATTATTGGTGTTTTGAAGTTATGATTTATTATGGCTTTTGCTTGTGGCGCGGCTTGCGTGCATGTCAAGAATCGATATAAATATCTTCATCCTATTTGATATTCTAAGATTTTAGCTATAATTACTGCAGTTTCATCAATCTTTTCAGCTGTTCACAGTGACATGGTAATAAACATCGAAATAAAGATAAAGAGATAAAGATAAATTTATTTGTCTCAAACATGTGTACAATATGGTGTTATGGTAATTAAATTAGTTCAAACATGGCTGTGTCTATATTATCAGACGTACAAATATTAGTGTAAAAAAAAAAATATATAAAAGAAAAGGACATACAAAATTACAAATTACAATACCTTACTTATTACTGTTTGCTTAAATTAAATATACATTTCATAGTAGGAAGTAGAACATTTTACAAATCAGAATCTTCAAGGACATCCTTATGAGATTTCCATTATAATATTAGTAGAAAATAATTGAATGTTGTGATAGAAATTTTATAAAACTATGTCTTTTGCTGTAATTAACTTCACTGAGATCACATCACATCATCTTTATTAAGTTTATTAATTTCGATTAGTAATTCGATTTCGATTTGAAATTCGATTTCGAATAGCGTTGACGCGTGGACGTCAGTTACTGCAATAAAAACTCATGCATTACCAAGGAGGGCTCAAACTATCTCTAAGTATAGCTAAGTCAAGACAAAGTCAGCTATGCAAATAAAATTTAAACTTCTACTTTAAATACATACCTACATACACATTGTTGTACAGATATTTGGACCGTTATTCGGTCTGGTTTAATTTAATTCACCCAGATGATTCACCTGGATGAATTAAGTCCTCCGCTTGGTAGACTTAATTCGTTGGGATTCACCCAAATATATTTAAGGGCACTAAAAAGTGCCCCTAAATATACATAACAATGTTTTGTTTTTATGTAGCAAGTATAACATAACAATGTTATGTTATTTTTATGTAGCAAGTGATTCATCTAAAGCGCTACTTATTTTACCCAGGCAATATGTATACCAATAATTAATAACAATAGTAACTCAAATATTTACCTTATTTTTCATAATGTTATGTCATTTGTTTTTACCGCCGAAACCCAGTATTTTTCTTCACCTACACGATTACTAACTACGACGACTCGACGACGAAAAAAATAAACTCTTAACAAGCTTTGGACGCAATGAATATGTACACAGAACAAGTAAAAAAAAAAATTGTGTGGCACTCGGGGACTGCCGCGGTAAAGCTATTGCATAGCATTTTTATCAACTTAAGCAATTAAAAAAAAAATATATATAAAATGTTTTTTTTTATTTTGAATTATAAAAAAAACAATGCTTTTAATTTTTTTTTTCTTTAATTTTTTTTTAAAAAAGCATAAAAAAAAATTTAAAGTTTTTTTTTTATTATGAAATTTTTTTTTTTTTTTTCTTTTTAAATTTAAAAAAAAAGTAATTAAAAGGCGATTGTTCAAGTGACTATGGAATCTAGTATCGCTACAAATTTTGTTGTGCCAAGATGAAAACTACTGATTTATGTAGACATTAATATATACTTTTAGAAAAACCAACAATGATTTACCTAATTTGCCGGGTTTAATTGATATGGGTGGATGAACTTCGAAAATCGAAATATTTATAACACTTTTTTTTTGAAAATAGTACATAACTATGTTTTTTCGTTACGGAATTTCTGGATTCGGTCCCCGCGCTCAAGGCCTGCGATAGAAGCTATGCAATAGCTTAAAAATATTTTTTGTATTACTAATTTATGCAGTTGGTACTTATCACTATCTTGATGTATGGGGACTATAGTTTTTCAACGGCAAAGTTAAGTTTGTCATTTTTAACATCTATTTTCTTTACTATCGTACCACTACATAAATTTGTAGTATTCACAAAGTTAGGCGGCTCGTCAAAATGATGCTATCATGACAATACCAACTTGATATCAATCACTTTAAAATATGTAATTTTTTAGTTTTATTTAAAAAAAAAGTTTAGATGATCCTTGGCTAATATTGATTTAATAGGGTTGATTTTTTTTAAGTTATCCCTTTTATTGCAATATAATCAAGTAAATAACAGCCACCTTTTCAAGAATTTATTTAATTTATTTTCCTATGTGTAAAATAAATCACTTTAATTTAACAGTAGTACGGAACCCTAAAAACGTATTAAGATTCTTCGAAATAATAAGTTTTCAAAATCGAGTAAATTATTTGCAATTTCTTGATACTCAAGAGATTATTCACTCCCTATTAGATACTTCTACCAAGTTTAGGTAAATATTCGCTACCTATTCCGATTCCTGCCAATTAGACATCTGTCAAAAAGGACTTCGTTTTTGAAACGGAGTATAACTAGATACATCAATTTGTAACTCGTGCTAAATAAACAGTGATAAGCAAACCATATCTCCCAAATGAGTTTAGCTTCCATTTTGTATGTGTAACAGTTTGTTTGACATCTGTCGGTTAACAGAAAACGTCCATCCCATGAAGGTTTCATTATCCCTTATAATTAATCCTTATATGTTTTATTTGCCTCTTCAAATAAATTACTGGATGATTATAAAATTAGACCCATTTAACAAGAAAAGGTTCTGTTTGTTTTGAGAAAAAATATTCCTAGAACTATAACACCGGCTCCATACGTTGGCTCCAATGTCGGTGTCAACGCCACTCGTCCAACGTGTAGATCTTGAATAACGCTCATCCCAACGTTGGCGCTAATGTTATTTTACAGAACCACACGTTGGATGAATGGCGTTGGGACCGACGTTGGAGCCAACGTTTGGAGAACCGGCTTAATTGTTTCACTAACTACAAAGGAAAGCTCATCATAATATGTGGCCACATATTATTTTTGTATTAATTATAATTAGGTTTGTTTTAGTACATTTTCTCATACATTTGACTATTTTGTATAGTATTATTATTAGGTATAATTTAGTATTAACATTAAGAAAATACAAATGCCTATTTTTTTCTAAACCTATATTTTAATAAAGTTTTCCTTATAATTTCATAAATAATGTCGTAAGTAATTTAAAACCCATTATTTAAAAAGTATTTCCATGTGGCTCTCTAAGAACAAGTTTCGGTTAAAAGGCCCTGTAGCAAGTGTACTTACTAGGCAAATAAGATTTACGAACAAATGTCTCACATGAGGAGCGCAGTGCAGTGACATTCAGACCTTTGCCAAACAAGAATTTGGGTTTCACTGATACTTTTATGTGCTAGCGTGACGCGTAACACCAGCCGCATCATCTGCTAGTCTCTTCGTTTCGTTCTTTATCTACCAATCAGCATTGGGCATGTGTCATAATTTTGCCACCAAACTGAGAGCATAACGCAGGCTCGAGTAACATGTTTCATTGCACTTTGAGGACGAAGGGAAAAGAATATACTTATAATACCATAATATCTTCTGTAACACCGGCTCGGTAAACATAAGGTGAGACATTATCCAACCCAATGGATCGTCGAATGCCTAAAGAAGGTCGAAATGTCGAATGGATTACATTCGAAAGGCGAAACACTCTGTGTCGTGGCCTATATCCAGCAATGGGCCGATAGAAGCTGATGATGTTGAGGATGTATATCTGCTGAGTAGTTGATTATGACTAGTTGGTAAAATGGAATCAAAAAGTTGGCTAGAAGTAAATACTGCGCTCTCACTACACTTTATTCTATCCTTAATTCACCTTCTTCCTCCTTTTATTTGTCATGTAACTTTCAATACTTGCGCTCCAACTGCGGCACAGATCTTCGATTTTCTAAGAATTGCTTCTCCTAAATCCTGTTCATTCTTCTGGATTCATCGGATCCTTTTTCCTAGTTCAATCTGTCTTACTCTGGAATCCTACATCTCTTACCTCAAAATTAGGACGGCACCTATCACGGCACGTACTTCATTCTTCGAAGAATCAGTTGACTTATCACGTTAGTACGACAATATGTAATTATATGTTATTTATGTTTTATGTGTGTATATATGTATGTTTGTATGTATTGTTATCTAGTATTGTTATTTGATAACTCAAAGTATTGCTGCATGTGACAGCGGCAGCAAAAGCAAAAAAGGGCCTTCAAGAATATCAGCGTAGTGGTGCAGACTACAACAATAGCTGATGTAGGTCCTTAATTGTTCCGCGTCAATCTACCTACATAATTTGTAATGTTTTCTTTATTTGGATCATGGTACAAATAAAACTATTTTGGTCTTGGAATGTCATTGGGATAAATGTCATTCCTCTACAGACACCTGGCGTCTACAAAGCAGATTGCAACTGTGGTAGTTCCTACATCAGACAAACCAAACGCACAATAGCGGAAAGGGTTAAGGAACATATCGCAGCTGTGAAAAACCGACAGACAAATAAGTCAGCAATAGCGGAACACTTGCTGGATGAGGGATCCAATCACTGGATTGAACTATATCAGCTATACTCTAAGTGTGTTCCGCGGAACCCTAGGGTTCCGTGATACCTCTGTCGGGGTTCCGCAAGAATTTAGAAATAAAAAAATCAAAACACCTCTCTCTGGTCGCTCCGCGGCTGTGCTGACTCCGCGGCCGCGCGGAGACAAAACGCTATGAATGTTATTTATTTATTTATTTGTATTTGTATAAGCTTGTGTTACATTAGCTGGTACAATATCTTATAAGTTTGGTCTCAACAATTTTATACTTGTAGAACGCGTTCGCTCTAAGTTTGCCGGTCTGTGGAATGCGCGTACCCTCCCCCACGTGACAACAAAACTTATAATGTGTCATAGTTTTACCCAAATATCTACCGTACACAATTTTTATTGTTACAATTAAATAAAAAATTTCGAACGTCATACACTCATACCTATCGCCAGCGGCAAACTTAAAACGAGCGGGTAGTATACTTGTAAGCGCTCAGTCTCTTTGATAAAAGCCGCCTCTGAATTAGACGCTATAGTTGTCAACAAGCGACTTTCGTCTCTAACTTCAAAGGATAAAGTCGATATTGTTTACAACGCTATTTTTAAATTTCTGTTTTTATTTTTGCTTTTTGTTTATCAAAGGTGCCGACTCGAGTATTTTCGAGAATATTTGAGATCGAGTCTAGGACTAAGTATAAAAGCGGCGATCGCGCGTTGGCGTCGTCAGTTGATGATTAGCGTTCGGAGCGATAAGTTACTACCTACTTACAAGCTCGCTAGCGAGAAACTAGTGTTCATTGTTTTACTGCCTGCTGTATTCTGTTGTCTCAGTTTTATACATTTCTTCCCTGTAGGTTCTAAATTTAGTCTCTTATACGCAGTAACGATTGTGCATTATTTAAACCCCACTATCCTGACTTGTAACATTATAAATAAAGAAGAATGGAACGTTGGCTTAAAGGTGTTAAACGTGTTCCAACAACATCTTCTAATGACGCTGAATGTTCAAAAGCAATGCGCGCGGAGAATTTAGCAATCACCGATCCAGAAGATGATGCCACGAGTGCCACGACGTCAAGCTCGACGGTTTCAAAGACGAAAAAAAGGAAGTATGATGAATCTTATATCAGTTTCGGATTTGTTGATTCCAACGGCTCACCTCTCTGCATGCTCTGTAGTAAACTGCTTCCTAATAGTTCCGTGGCACCTGCCAAATTGCGTCGACATTTAGAAACCGTACACCCCGAGACTAAAGACAAGAATAAAGAATTTTTTGTTCGCAAAAAAGATCAGTTATTAGAAAGTCAAAAAAATATGATGCATGTAACACAAACTACCAACGAAAAGGCCACGGAGGCATCATATTTAGTTAGCTATCGCATTGCACAAGCAGGTGAAGCGCACACTATCGCTGAGAAATTAATAAAACCATGTGTATTAGACATAACAAAATGTATGCTTGATGAAAAATCTGCAAAGCATCTTTCTACTGTTCCGCTATCAAACGATACTGTTTCACGACGAATCCATGATCTGGCAAGCTACGTCAAACAAGAACTAGTTACACGTCTACAAAATACACGATTCGCTTTGCAAATGGACGAGTCGACTGATGTCGCTGGTTTGGCTATCCTGCTGGTTATTGTGAGATATCCATATAAAAGTTCTTTTGAAGAAGACATGCTTATGTGTTCATCGCTGCTTACAAACACTACCGGGGAAGAAATTTTTAATAAAATAAATATATTTTTTGAAGAACATAATCTCAGTTGGAACAATTGCATTGACATTTGTACAGATGGGGCCAAGGCGATGACAGGTAAAACAGCAGGAGCAGTGTCACGAATGAAAAATAAAGCGCCTAATTGTAGTTCCAGTCATTGTATTCTGCATAGACAAGCACTTGCGATGAAGCAAATGCCGTCTAATCTAAAATTAGTTATGGATGAAGCGGTAAAAATAATTAATTTTATCAAATCACGACCACTACAATCCCGATTGTTCTCATTATTGTGTGAAGATTATGGCAGCAAACATAAAACACTGCTGCTCCATACAGAAGTGCGATGGCTGTCTCGGGGAAAAACTTTAACAAGGCTATTTGAACTTAGAGCCGAGTTACAAATGTTTCTTTCAGCAGATACTTCTTTTAATTTGAAGGACCGTTTGTATGATAAGACTTGGTTGTTCCGATTGTCTTTTATGGCGGATATCTTTCAAAAACTTAACGAATTAAATTTATCGTTGCAAGGTAAACAGACAACAGTGTTTCAGGCCTATAATAAAATAACTGCTTTTAAAAGAAAATTAGATTTTTGGATCATTTGCATTGGTAAGAAAGAAATAGAAAGTTTTATGTTACTCAGTGAGTTTGTTAGCGAAAACGACTCAGAAATGTTTGAAGATAATGTGTTTGAAGAATTGGTCCAATATCTCAGTTCGATGCGCGCATCTTTTGAAAAGTATTTTTCCGAAGAACAAAATACAAAAATTAAAGTGAACTCCTGGATTCATAATCCTTTTTTACCCAACTTGGAAAAGCCTGAAAACATGTCAAATGAGATATATGAATCTCTTTTAGAAATGTCATCAGTCATCAGACACAAGTATGGAGTCATTGTTCAAAACGACGCCTCTTAATGATTTTTGGTGCAGAATCCAAGATGAATATGCAATGCTTGGCCAAATGGCTCTGGATATTCTTCTCCCGTTCCCAACTACATATTTGTGCGAAACAGGATTCTCTACCTACGCAGCCACGAAAACAAAATATCGCAATAGACTGGACGCCGAAGCTGATATGAGACTCCAACTTTCTTCCATCAAACCTGATATCAAGCAATTGATGAAAAATAAAAAACAGTTTCATACCTCCCACTAGTTAGATTTTTTCTTTTTTAATGTTTTCTATTATTGTCCTTACCAAGTGGTGAAGTAAATAATAATTAGTAACTGATACATTGTACTTTTATTATGCTGATTAATAAAGAATACACTTATAAAAATAATTGTTTTATTGTAGGGTTCCATCAAGTATTTTGGTTCCCAAAAGGGTTCCGTCATTTAAAAAGTTTGAGAACCACTGAACTATATAAACAACAGGTCCTCTCCACTGACCGTCACCAATACTCCAGGATGGCGCGGAAAGCGGTTGAAATCAAAAAACACGTTAATTTCAACCGAGAAGATGGATATCGTTTGTCAACATCGTGGAATCCAGTGATCAGCAAGTGTACACATCGCCGAACAAACATTACGCGCCAGTGTGCAGATGTCGTTAGTGTTGTGTGTCGAAATACCGACGGTTCCGTAGTAGTGAGTGATAAAAATCAAGCGAGGGTAGTTTCCGAAACCCGCGCTTCTCGGAGGCGATGCTGAGCTGAATCAGTCTACCCGTGACCACGGCCATTGCAATACGGTCGAAACGTCGGGCAATAAACAAAGGTATGCCTAATTTTGCCTTAAAATAAAATATTTACGTGATTAAGACCCGTATAAAATTCTATAATATTTTCTTCGTCTATCTTCTTATTGTGTGTAGGTATATGGTATATGTATAGGTATTTATATTATTATTTCGTTTTCACATATTGATTATTATACATAGTTTAGCTGCCAAAGAGATTATTGCACCTACTTCTATTTTTATCACTACATCACCCTAAGGTTGACTCGTAGAGAAAGCTTTTAGCATTAAGTCCGCCTTTGTACAATAACTGTGCATAAAGTTTTTAAATAAATAAGCATAGACACAGAGACCGGACTGCGCTACCTTTCAGGTACGAAGTATATACCTACAGGCCACAAAGCGTTGACACAAAACAACAGAGGGGTCAGTAATTGGCTCTTTCTAGAAACCTGATTAGTCCACATCATGTTACTTTGACATTAGAGAGAGACGGTTTTGACCACACAGTCGTGTTGTCTCTTTCTAGAAGCTGGTCAACTTTATAAAGTTATGACATAAACCATTCAATCCAACAACTAAATGCGCATGTGATGTTAGACAGTTTTTAGTCACGTGTTTTATGATCCTACGCCAGGAACCTAATTAAACATTCAACCTCTTTTTACCGTTGTAATATTAAAGAATTCGGTAACCAACAGAATATAAAATAGAATATATCATTACAGTAACTCTAGCACGAATCTTACTATACTTTTGTATTGTAATCGTACACTTAACGCAATATATATATACTAATATTATAAAGCTGAAGAGTTTTTTTGTTTGAACGCGATAATCTCAGGAAATACTGGTTCGAATTACAAAAGAATTAAGTGTTGGATAGTCCATTTAAAGACTATAGGCTATTTAACAACACGCTAGTCGTCATTTTTCATTGTTGCTCAGCTCCTTTTGGTCGCAAAACTGGTTCGAATTACAAAAGAATTAAGTGTTGGATAGTCCATTTAAAGACTATAGGCTATTTAACAACACGCTAGTCGTCATTTTTCATTGTTGCTCAGCTCCTTTTGGTCGCAAAAGGGGCTGAGCAACAATGAAAAATGTTGCAAAAACGGGGAAAGTTGACGCAGACGAAGTTGCGCGGATCAGCTAGTGCAAAATAAACTAGGACTCCGTGTGTATTTTATCGTAACGTAACATATGGAACCAATAGCATTCTCACTTTAAACGTGGCAATGGCAACCTAAACGTCTCTCTCTCTCTCAAGAGCCAAGTACATTAAACTAAACACAATTAATTAATTTTTGACATTGAATTTTTTATCCCTAAAAAAAATGTGTTGTACGTTTACAGTATATATCTGTGTATCTGTTATTTTATGTTTATGCCTGTGCCACCAGAACTCCATGTGAAAAGGACCGATTTTAATGCGTTTTATTAAAAGGCTAGTTTATTCAGTTTGCTTTTAAGCTTAGTTTCATGAAAATTTAATTAGCTGATTCTCAATTAATCAAGTTTTTATCTGACACAGTTATTTTCATATAATGTTAATTCTACGATTACTATACGAAAGTGGAAAGTTTCCTGCTAGACTTACAGAGCAAGCAGTAAACATTTTGCCAATCCCGGAGGCCTCGTGAGTGCAGCCGCGGGTTAAACATAGTATTTAAATATTAACGGACGTACGGTTTTGTCTGTGAATAGCATATGTTACACGATGTTTGTTAAATTTTTTAAAATGCTTTCTAGCTTGTACCTACTACAGAGGTTTCGTTTAAAAAAGGTAATGCCAGTTCTGGTTTTTCTGTGCGGTTAATTAAAACAATGTAAGGGAGGAAATGATTGTGATTCTACTATCCAACTACTATCCAACTACTACTACTTAACCTAAATTTAATGTATTACCTATATTATTGAGACTCCTCAATTTCTCCATATTGGCTTCTCCTTTCATTATTTTCATTGTTTTGAATTGGGAAATTCGGGATTGGTTGATCTAAAACAATAATCAAACAATATAAATTTTTGTCTTTAGATTATAAATTAATTTAAACTCTCGTCTGTACAGTAGATAAGTACATGAGTCATCATACCTACCTATTTAAAAAACGCCTTTATTAAATGTATGGAGGCAAAATTCGTCTTAGGCAGCACTTGAACCCGCAACCTTAGGGTTACCGGCCCTAAACCGTTTACCAACTCCGGCACCGAGACATATCCGCCTAAGTCGAATTAGTACTATTAAATAGAATTCACATGACACGACTTACGGCGATCGTCGCGCCACGAACCGTGTCTCCGAGGGACTTGTACTGCTTTGTGAGTTTCATTGCAGAAACTATTAAAACACAGATTAAAGATGACGGTAGATCTTAACATTTTTGTAACTTTAAAAGCATTTTTATGCAAATTTTTAGACATACACATTAAATGTATGGAGGAAAAAAGCGTCTCAGGCGGGACTTGAAGCCGCGACCTTAGGGATACCGGCCCAAAACCATTTACCAAGTCAAACAAGTCCTTTATGAATATATATATATATATATATATATATATATATATTACGGGTCTTAATCGCGTTAATAACTTAGGGTAAAATACCTTGTTTACTGCCCTACGTTTCGTCCGTATTGCGACGGCCGTGGTCACGGGTAGACTAGTTCAGCTCATAATGTGTACAAATCGCGAAAGTTCATCAACATTTATAAATAAGTCCTGTCTGACAAGATTTTTTCCTCCATACATTTAGTATGTACTATGTATAAAAATTAGCATAAAAATGCTTAAATAATTACAAAAAAGAAACGCCTTTGTTAACAAGTCAAATGAAAACTGAAGAATACTAGACTGAAAGTGATATCTTATCGGCCTAAATAAGAATAATAAAATAACATTGAAGGTAGGAAACGTCGGCAAAGAACAGATTTCTAGAAATTTCAGACCTAACCTCTAAAAAGTTAATTAAAATTTGTACCTATGATAACTACGCAAGCGCAGGCCAGCCATAATATATATATTCGAATGTTTGAATGAATGAATGGATGTTTGATTACGCCAGAACCACTTAATGGATCTTAAAAAAAAATCACAAATATATTTTAAATAAGGAAAAATCATTTCCAAAAAATCGGTTCCCATGGGATTATTTTTAAAATTTGAACGCAAACGGAGTTCTGCTCAACAGCTAGTATCATATAAACAGACACATTTAGTGTAATACCTCAGCTTACCTTGCAAACTACTGGTGTATAGGAAGCGTGGCGAGAAACTTCGTATAATGTGTCAATAAAGAAAGACGTTCCCAGTCCTTAGCCGGTAAGTGGTTTGAAAAATACTACTAGGCTTTTATTTTAACAGTTGGTTTTAGAATCAGGGTCTACGTTGGTACAATTTATCGAAAATAGTGTTGTTATAAATACACAATAAGTTATATTTTATTATTTAGTAGATATTTTGGATAGAAGTTGACACAAAATGCCGTGACATTCTCATTTAGAAGCCTTGCCATTTAACTTTATGAAAAAGAATAGATTAAATGTTTCAGAAACGTGAATGAATAATAGGTACCTACAATTTTTTTTAAATAAATTCTATCTCTAAAGCCTTTTAAAGTTTTTTAAGTTTGATTATTTTTAGGGGGGCACTCCATAGATGTAAGATAAGCTAAATTTTGTTTCTTTTACCAAACATCAACGTGTGGCACATCATTCAGCAGGTCTTTTAAAAACATTTTAATAAACTTTTTTGGTTAAGTGAATATTTTTGGAAATCATTTCTCTTCGAAAGTTGTATAAATTGTATCCACCCTGATTGTTTAAGTTGTATAAATGGTGTTATCTACTAAAAATATGAAAAAATTAACAAGGCCGTAAGTGCAAATCGGATTTTTTCATAGGGCAACGGCTCCGGAACCCTACACTGAGTTTTTAATATTCTGGAGGGTTGATGCACTGGCAAGAGGTAGCTCTTGCCGATTCATCAGTCCTCTAAAATGGTCAATAACCCCTACGTATAACCAGTTTATAAACAAACAAAAATTGTTGGCAATTGGAAAAGAGTGGCCGCGAGTTTTAATTGGCTTGTTCTTTTCTCCGGCTTTACCTATTGCTACTGTTATAGGTATGACTCATGCATTATTCTGCTTCCTAAGTGAATAAAGAATTAAAAAAAAAAACACGTTAATAAACAGCTCGTTTTCCTTGTAAGATCATGGCGTGGTAAACAGAAGTCCACCTACTAAATTTCCATTCAACATATCAACTACTTATACCTACTAATTTATTCACACTTGAGCAAAACCTTAACTCGGGGCCAGGTAGAGCCCTAAAAACTATAGAGATAAGTGATAACATAAATTATGTGTAGGTAACTTAACCCTGTGTTTGTTAGCAGTAATTTGGGACCTACACGTTCTGTTTTGGTTGAATATACTTATGTAAAAGGTATCTCTGTTATCAATGTAGTTAAAGTATATTTGTCACTAGCTGACCTGGCGAACTTCGTACCTCCTAATAGTCGAGTTTTTAATATTTATTCTACTTTTCGGGACGCCAGGTCAGCTACTAAGATAAAAAAAGAAAAAAGAAAGTTAATAATAAGTCAACAATTATATTATGTCAGAAAACAAAAATTATAAAACACCTGAAATTCATTTAATAGTCACTAAAAAATTACAATGAAAATTACTATTCTTATTATGATACCTACTTATTATATTTCATTTTATTTTTACTTAGAACTTAATGGTATGGTATTAAAGTTCAAATTGAGTTTTAAGTAGGTATTATTACGAATCGATTGTATGGGAGTATACAAAAGTGTTATTTTTAGACCATTTCAGGTAAGTTTTCTCTCCGTAAGAAACGTCCTCGTACTTCAAGGAATATTCTAAAAAAAGAATTAGAGAAATCGGATGAGCTGCTCTCGAAATTTGCGCTTAGCAACACATTCAGCGATTCATTTTTATATTATAGACTAGCTGACCCGCGCAACTTCATCTTAACAGTTTTTATTGATGCTCCAATCCTATTGATTATAGCGTGATGTTAAATAGCCTATAGCCTTCCACGATAAATGGGCTATCCAACAGTAAAAGATTTTTTTAAATTTGTACCTGTACTTCCTAAGATTATCGCGTTCAAACAAACTCTTCAGCTTTATAATATTAGTATAGATGAATTGCTTCTTTATAATAATGAACACTTTGAATACATATAATATTGTTTAAATGGAGCGTTCCTATAGAACAGCTATACTCTAAGTGTGTTCCGCGGAACCCTAGGGTTCCGTGATACCTCTGTCGGGGTTCCGCAAGAATTTAGAAATAAAAAAATCAAAACACCTCTCTCTGGTCGCTCCGCGGCTGTGCTGACTCCGCGGCCGCGCGGAGACAAAACGCTATGAATGTTATTTATTTATTTATTTGTATTTGTATAAGCTTGTGTTACATTAGCTGGTACAATATCTTATAAGTTTGGTCTCAACAATTTTATACTTGTAGAACGCGTTCGCTCTAAGTTTGCCGGTCTGTGGAATGCGCGTACCCTCCCCCACGTGACAACAAAACTTATAATGTGTCATAGTTTTACCCAAATATCTACCGTACACAATTTTTATTGTTACAATTAAATAAAAAATTTCGAACGTCATACACTCATACCTATCGCCAGCGGCAAACTTAAAACGAGCGGGTAGTATACTTGTAAGCGCTCAGTCTCTTTGATAAAAGCCGCCTCTGAATTAGACGCTATAGTTGTCAACAAGCGACTTTCGTCTCTAACTTCAAAGGATAAAGTCGATATTGTTTACAACGCTATTTTTAAATTTCTGTTTTTATTTTTGCTTTTTGTTTATCAAAGGTGCCGACTCGAGTATTTTCGAGAATATTTGAGATCGAGTCTAGGACTAAGTATAAAAGCGGCGATCGCGCGTTGGCGTCGTCAGTTGATGATTAGCGTTCGGAGCGATAAGTTACTACCTACTTACAAGCTCGCTAGCGAGAAACTAGTGTTCATTGTTTTACTGCCTGCTGTATTCTGTTGTCTCAGTTTTATACATTTCTTCCCTGTAGGTTCTAAATTTAGTCTCTTATACGCAGTAACGATTGTGCATTATTTAAACCCCACTATCCTGACTTGTAACATTATAAATAAAGAAGAATGGAACGTTGGCTTAAAGGTGTTAAACGTGTTCCAACAACATCTTCTAATGACGCTGAATGTTCAAAAGCAATGCGCGCGGAGAATTTAGCAATCACCGATCCAGAAGATGATGCCACGAGTGCCACGACGTCAAGCTCGACGGTTTCAAAGACGAAAAAAAGGAAGTATGATGAATCTTATATCAGTTTCGGATTTGTTGATTCCAACGGCTCACCTCTCTGCATGCTCTGTAGTAAACTGCTTCCTAATAGTTCCGTGGCACCTGCCAAATTGCGTCGACATTTAGAAACCGTACACCCCGAGACTAAAGACAAGAATAAAGAATTTTTTGTTCGCAAAAAAGATCAGTTATTAGAAAGTCAAAAAAATATGATGCATGTAACACAAACTACCGACGAAAAGGCCACGGAGGCATCATATTTAGTTAGCTATCGCATTGCACAAGCAGGTGAAGCGCACACTATCGCTGAGAAATTAATAAAACCATGTGTATTAGACATAACAAAATGTATGCTTGATGAAAAATCTGCAAAGCATCTTTCTACTGTTCCGCTATCAAACGATACTGTTTCACGACGAATCCATGATCTGGCAAGCTACGTCAAACAAGAACTAGTTACACGTCTACAAAATACACGATTCGCTTTGCAAATGGACGAGTCGACTGATGTCGCTGGTTTGGCTATCCTGCTGGTTATTGTGAGATATCCATATAAAAGTTCTTTTGAAGAAGACATGCTTATGTGTTCATCGCTGCTTACAAACACTACCGGGGAAGAAATTTTTAATAAAATAAATATATTTTTTGAAGAACATAATCTCAGTTGGAACAATTGCATTGACATTTGTACAGATGGGGCCAAGGCGATGACAGGTAAAACAGCAGGAGCAGTGTCACGAATGAAAAATAAAGCGCCTAATTGTAGTTCCAGTCATTGTATTCTGCATAGACAAGCACTTGCGATGAAGCAAATGCCGTCTAATCTAAAATTAGTTATGGATGAAGCGGTAAAAATAATTAATTTTATCAAATCACGACCACTACAATCCCGATTGTTCTCATTATTGTGTGAAGATTATGGCAGCAAACATAAAACACTGCTGCTCCATACAGAAGTGCGATGGCTGTCTCGGGGAAAAACTTTAACAAGGCTATTTGAACTTAGAGCCGAGTTACAAATGTTTCTTTCAGCAGATACTTCTTTTAATTTGAAGGACCGTTTGTATGATAAAACTTGGTTGTTCCGATTGTCTTTTATGGCGGATATCTTTCAAAAACTTAACGAATTAAATTTATCGTTGCAAGGTAAACAGACAACAGTGTTTCAGGCCTATAATAAAATAACTGCTTTTAAAAGAAAATTAGATTTTTGGATCATTTGCATTGGTAAGAAAGAAATAGAAAGTTTTATGTTACTCAGTGAGTTTGTTAGCGAAAACGACTCAGAAATGTTTGAAGATAATGTGTTTGAAGAATTGGTCCAATATCTCAGTTCGATGCGCGCATCTTTTGAAAAGTATTTTTCCGAAGAACAAAATACAAAAATTAAAGTGAACTCCTGGATTCATAATCCTTTTTTACCCAACTTGGAAAAGCCTGAAAACATGTCAAATGAGATATATGAATCTCTTTTAGAAATGTCATCAGTCATCAGACACAAGTATGGAGTCATTGTTCAAAACGACGCCTCTTAATGATTTTTGGTGCAGAATCCAAGATGAATATGCAATGCTTGGCCAAATGGCTCTGGATATTCTTCTCCCGTTCCCAACTACATATTTGTGCGAAACAGGATTCTCTACCTACGCAGCCACGAAAACAAAATATCGCAATAGACTGGACGCCGAAGCTGATATGAGACTCCAACTTTCTTCCATCAAACCTGATATCAAGCAATTGATGAAAAATAAAAAACAGTTTCATACCTCCCACTAGTTAGATTTTTTCTTTTTTAATGTTTTCTATTATTGTCCTTACCAAGTGGTGAAGTAAATAATAATTAGTAACTGATACATTGTACTTTTATTATGCTGATTAATAAAGAATACACTTATAAAAATAATTGTTTTATTGTAGGGTTCCATCAAGTATTTTGGTTCCCAAAAGGGTTCCGTCATTTAAAAAGTTTGAGAACCACTGCTATAGAAAACCTAAAAAATAACTAAGTCACTGTTAGGACTTTGGAATAATGAGTGGCGCGGTGGGAGTGTATCCGACTGCTACGCAAGAGGTCGTGGGTTCGATCCCCACCCAGGATAAAACTTTGTGTGATGAGCACGATGGTTTATTCTGTGTCTGGGTGTTATTTATCTATAATATGTATGTTTTTAGAAATATATAAGTATGTTTATCAGTTGTCTGGTTTCCATAGTACAAGCTCTGCTTAGTTTGGGATCAGACGACGTTGTGTGAGTTGTCCCAAGATATTATTATTATTATTATTATCAGGACTTAATCACGTGAAATACCTATTTAAAGGTACGAACTTTTTATTTAAGTTCTCAACGCGACGCCTCGATCCAACTGCACCGATCGTGGTCACAGGTCGACTGAAGGTTCATACCATTAAATATTTCACGCGATTAAGTCCCGGTATTAAATTCTAAACCAAAATTCTTTATTCCCTTAGGATGCAAAACAACAACTGTGATACGTCGGGATTCTACATGTACATGCAAATGTCAAGTACGCAAACAATAGTTAAAGCCGGAGAAAAAAAAACATGGCAATAAAAACTCGCAGACACTCTTTTCAAATCGTTTTTTTACAATGTTAAAATGTTTATAAACTTGATATGAGGTACGGTGCAGTCACTAATAGACTATACACCATGGTATCTGTTTGGATTGAGGAGCCACTCTTCGTATCTTAATAAAAATAATATATTATTTAGTAGTAAGTTTAAAAATTTTGTAGGCTCGGTCCTCATTTTGTAATACTTCAAAAGTTTTATGAACATACTTGTATAGGTGGCACCTCAATCTAAACATCTGAATTGAGGAGCCACCTCGAACACGGAAAGTATTATATTTTTTTTTTAATTTTGCAACATTTAGTAGTAGGTATTTGTTTATAGTGTCTACTAAAAATCTAATTCCAGTTCTGTTAATGTTCAAGAATATACAATATTTTTAATGTGGCTCTTCAATGAAAGTAAATGTTCAATTATTATTCCACTCCAAGAACATTTAGTAGTGAGTGTGTTAGAATTTGTAGCATGTGGACAATGCAGTAAAACTGAGGAAATTTAGTAAATAAATGCATTTTATTTGGCTTCTCAATTCTGATGTTCTGTATAATAAACAGTTCGGATAGTTACAGTCGTAAACTCGTAACTATCCGAGATCACAACGGAATCAAAAAGCCACTACCATTTAGTAGAAATATCTACTAAATGTATATGTACAGATCAACATTGTATATATTTAGTGTCTGAAAATAAATTACTTTTCAATATTTCTTCAGAATTCGCTATTAAGGGTGACCATGATAAATGAATCAAACCAGGATAACTATATTTTTTAAATTTAATTTAAACAAATCGACAATAGGTATAAGAAGGGATGTACAACTTCTTTGAATGTTTTAGGTATTTCGAAGTCAATTTCCACATAAGTTATAGAATAAATTAATGATGGTTGGTCTGTGCTTTTACAAATTTTGCTACAATTTAAGATGGCAGATTAGATATCTAGACAATAAATAATCAAAGGTACTTAAATTGCAAACAGAAAATGAAAGTGAAGTTACTATCAGTCATTTATTAAGCACTACTGCAGCAGCAATTAGTATCCCCACAAATCAACAATGTTAGTAGTTAGTTTAGGTAGAGTATGTATAACTATTTTGGAAATAGAATATATCTATCTAATATAGATATTTTTACGTACATGTGTGCGCAAACAAGTCGCTAATGAATGTCAGGTTACTAAATATATATTGAGGGTAGATAAGTAACGGCATTACAGCTACCCCCAAAAATAAAATTGATTCGTGTTGCAAAAAACATTAATTCATGGATACCCTACAGTACAATTTGTTAGGAAATTAAATAATAGGTAATAACTTCGTAGACATGCACTTTTTTATTGCAGGATTATACGAACAATTAGTAGAAATTTATACAAAATAAAGATGGCTTTTGTTTTAAATTTTTACACAAGTATAAGTAGATTAGAAGCAAATCAAATTACCGAAGTATCTCAAGAGGAGCCAGTTAAAATTAACGGAAAAATTGCGCATTAATTGAACTACTGCTTCTTCGTAAAATGAGGAATCATTTAAGTATGGTCTGAGGAACCACATAAAATGTATGATAACATTTTTATTTTAATACTACCGAGCTCAAATTCTAACTACTCTCAAAAGCTACAAAATCATACCAAATTATGATAAGTAGGTATTTATGCATGATGTTTCTAGTTCTGACGTGGCTCCTCAATCCTAACATTTAGATTGAGGTTCAGGACCTTTATGTTCATGTAACTTTTGAAGTATTATACTACAAAATCAAGGACCGAGCTTAGAAAATTTTTAAACTTCCTTCCAATATAATATATTATTTTCATTAAAATACGAAGAGTGGCTCCTCAATCCAAACGGACTACACCATGTTAGATGACTTATTAAATTATATTGATTAAATATTGAAACAGTCGAAATAAGAAAGGTAAAAACTATATGTGCTTAAAATATTGGCCAAAGTAGCTACTGAACTAATTAACAATTGATTAAATATTAAATATTAATTCTAATAACAGAAAAAAATGGTCTTTATTCTTCACAAATATATATAGATTGGTAGTACGTATATATTTTACAGATTATACTGAAGTATATTAGTATATAGTATTCTCTGTTACATTTTTATGTCAATAAACTATTATTATTATTCTTTGGAGAGCATCGAGTTTTAACACATAGGGCCTTAAATATTTAAACTTCTAGTACCTAGGTTTTATATAGGTATGTTATTTTGATTTGTTGTATACAACATTTGATATACAGGTTGGACCAAACAAATGGACTAAAAAACTGGAAGGAAAGTACCCTAAATATTTGAGTTAGCAAATTTCATTCATACAAGACATTCTTTTATTTTTAAAATTAAAAAGAACTGCATTCAAAGATTTTCTAAAAGTCACTTGCCAGAGCCGGAAATCGAACACGCCAAATGTGGGGCATTGATTTGGTCCACTCTGTATAGTTAATACACCGCTAGTTCAATTCGCGTTAGAAGGCTAAAAGCAGTTGAACTAAAATAATAATATGTATAGGTAGGTACGTAGATATGTAAGAAGGTTTCACTTTGTATGAAAAATATTATCATTTAATAAACATAATGTTCCTCATACCTTTAGGTACTGTATTATAATCTAGATATGGAGACGAAAGTAGGTACAGCTCTCAGAGGTACATTACAATAACGATGGAAGCCTCTGAGAAATTACGTAATAAAATATATTCCAACTCTAAATACAAAAACAAAGCTATTCAAGGCTTTCAAACACTTTCAAATCATAATAAATTAAATATTATTAACAAGACATGACAAGTTATTATACTATCATGCTAGCATGCATGCTATATATGAAACTATACAACCTGCGCAACTTCGTCTGCGTCAATATTCCTCATTTTTGCAACATTTGTCATTGCTGCTCCGCTCTTATAGCCTTCCTCGATAAATGGGCTATCCAACAGTAAAACATTTCTTCAATTCGGACCAGTACTTCTTGAGATTATCGTGCTCAAACAAACAAACATACAAACAAACAAACAAACGAACGAACCACCAAACAAACAAATAAACAAACTCTCCAGCTTTATAGTACTAGTATAGATGAAAATTGTTCTCTCTAACGGATGTGTACACAGTTTGCGTAACTATATGACGCCCGTTGTGATTTTTTTTCTAATGCTTATAAGATAAGATAGCGTTTAAATATTAGGTATACCTATTTTAAAAACGAGCTTTAAAGCTACCTCTGTGGCGCGGTGGGAGTGTGTCCGACTGCTACGAATGGGTTCGATTCCCACACGGGACACCACTTTGTGTGATCCACAAATTTTTGTTCCGAGTCTGGGTGTAAAGTCAGGGTGGGTGTGGTTGTAAAGTCCCCCGCAACTCAGGATTTGTACCCTGCGGGAGTAGTCTTTGAAAAAAAAAATATATATGCCTAATCTTTGCTTAACATTCATTGAAATATGAAAAAAAATAGATGGACCAAAGACCGCTTAAATCCCTATAAGTACTTTTTGAAGCACGAACCATCTTTGAAAACACTCTTAGTTAATAAAAGGAAAATTGAATTCTGTTAATTTGGAAAACTCGTAGTCCCAAATACGAGAATACAACTGCGGTTACGTTAACCACAATAATCGATTGAGTTAAATACTCGGCAATGCGTCAAAAACCACAAATCTAAGTAGAATTTATGATATATTTTCAAGCAAGAAAGTTTTTTTACATCCATCATGATGACTGACCAGAAAAAATAACAAGGGCTTAACTGGTTCGTAAAATAATGAATGAGGTACTTCCGTGATTTTCATTCAATTAGCTTATTGTGATTGATTTGGTTCCGGCAGGTCCCATTATACTAATGATTGCCTGCCTAGTTCTTTTGGTAAATTAATTTAAAGACCCGTACAGCTTAGAGTCTGTCAAATAGCTGTTACAACTGCGGGCACAGTAATTAAGCTTTTATGAGAAATAGAGGAAGAATTCTGATTAAGCAATTTCGAGTATGGAGACGAATGTTACATTTTACTTGAAAGTTGTTTAGAGGCAACGAGAGACTTTCATTTAAATAGGTAGGATAAAAAACAGGCACGGGCGTGTTATAATTTTCTATCAAAAAGCTAAACAGATTTTTTATTAAACAAAGCTAGGGATCATTCCTAAACAACTATTTTTTTAATAATTAAAAACATAATTATGAAAATTAAAATATCCGCCTGCACAAAAAAGATGGAAACAAAATCTTCTACATACAACACAATTATTTTTGTATAATAATAATTTAATTGATGAATAGTTACTTGGTTTGTACCTACTAATTTGTAGCAAAAACAATAATAACATAACAATAATACGACTGCCTCTGTGGCGCGGTGGGAGTGTGTCCGACTGCTAGGCAAGAGGTCGTGTGAGTTTGATTCCCACACGGGACACCACTTTGTGTGATCTGTGACTTGTATGTTTGTGAAGTCCCTGCGATTCAGGGCTTGTACCCAACTGCAGGAGTCGTCTATTAAAAAAAAAAAAAACAAAGCGACATACTTACCATTTTTTTCTAAATATCACTTTCATAAACTCAACTACTATTAGAGATAAAAAAGATACTATTTATTTACGAACTAACTCAAAATAAAACGTTAGATGCTTACTATTACTTCGTCGTGATATATTTTTCTTCGCGCATTGGACTCAGTGAGATGTAAAGAGTCTGGCACACAGGAATTTTGTAACTATACGTGACAATATACAATGAATACGGGGCAGTCCTGCGTGAAATTGCTCCTTGGCTGCACCACACGGTCATGAAATACCTCTCTACTATCTTCCCAAAGTAGAAACGTAACATAATTTTAGGCGATATTTTGCCAGCCAAGCAATCAAATTTGAATCAACAAAATAAAATTGCAATAATTGCATGTTACTAAATTACGAATTTAATAGTAACACTGGACTTTACTTAAAACTATCGTTTCAAGTAAATTCGTTATTATAATAACAAATTTTAATGTTTTGTTTGCCCATCTGTGTGTTTCGAGTAATTGCCGAATTGGCGTGACCAATTACGGCGGGACTTTAACCGACAAACGTTTGATATTATAATAATATTTGGGAACAACTTACACAACGCTATCTGACCCCTAACTAATCAGAGCTTGTACTATGGAAAATAGACAACTAATAAACATACTTATATATTTCTAATTACATACATATAACACATTGACACAGAATAAATCATCGTACTAATCACACAAAGTTTTTATTCTGAGTGGGGATCCCACGACCTCTAGCTTAGCAGTCAGGGTCACTACCCACTAGACCAACAGGCCAGTTGATGTACTTATTAAAAGGAGTAACGTAGACTAGTACTACTTTAAACGAACGTTTTGTTGAAAACGATCAAACAATTAAGAACCCAACAGCGGTAACTTAATCGGTTTTGTAACCTTGTGTCACGTTAGGGGCGTCGTCTTAACATCGTAAGTAATAAGAATAAATCGAGGACGACATTCCGATGACATAGAGTGACATACCAGGTCCCGAGGGAAACATTATCCATCACAGAAGTGATCGTAGCGCCCTTAGTAACGACTTATTTGCTTTTGTTAGATATCTATTGAAATTGACATGTTTTATTTACTTTTAGAATTACTTTTCGAGAAATTTCTATAAGTTATCGGTAAAAGATGTTATAGGATAGACCTGGTGTTTGCCAATTTAGTTAAGTAATAGCTATTCTTTGTGCAAACTGAAAGGAGATCCTTGGGGAGTGTTTGTCTTTCAGTTTTGTTATGCCTACAGCCTACGTAACATGCGAAATAAGTAAGAAAGTTTTCCTTTTATAAAAAGTTTAGTTTTGTGTGTCTATTTTAACGATAAGTGCTTACATTTTTTATGATGATAAATTACTAGGAATATCTATATTACAAGACTGACTATCAATTTTACTAATGTTATAAAAGATAAAATTTGTGATGATGGACTGATGTTTGATACTCGTTCTTAGAAAAACTACTAAGTAGTCATATTTTTTTAGAAACTTGAAAATCTTAATATTAGCTATAAAATTTAGTCATATAACTATGTGGGATTTTGAGACCCACATTACTAGTAATCCTGTTAAACCCTCCAGCTAAACATAGCTTGTGTTGAGAGTGTGTTCACGTCGTTAGTATTCGAATCTGCGACCTCACGACTGCGAGTTCGATGTCTTAGCCATCAGGCTACCGACGCTTTTTGAAGCCATGAAGAAAGACTATTCAAGAAAAAGTTATTTATGGAAATTATTTCAGAAGGTAAGTATTTGATAAAATGCATTAGGATTATACCTATTTATTACATTATTAGATATATTAAAGGCATTAGATAAACACAGTGAACATTGAAAACAAGGTGGAGACCGAGACGGGTCACTAGTTTAGTATAAACAAAGGGAAAAAGGTGAGTTCTTACTAATAAAATATTTACATACAGGTGTCGTAGAATACGTCAGCATCGCTATCGACTGGTACGACTGTCCACGTAACGTACCCAGAAGACTGGCTGTATTGTCACATTGAATGACAATGCTGATTCGTTGTTTGAAATACAAGGCCAGCTTTCTGGTCACAAACATTTTTAGCTTGTAAGAAATGTAGAACAATAAGAACCTATTTGGACTTAGAACAAAAAGTCATCTACATACCTATTGGTTATATCTATTTTTTGAGTGTATGATGAGGGTTATTAACTAGGAGGTAAAGAGTTAGTTGATTCAATTCAATTCAGTTTATTTGTGAAACACAGCTTACATGAGGTCTTATAAAATAATGGCCGTTTCCTGGTGGTCATTTTGTATGACTTCGAGGATATACATGTCCTCATAGTTATACTCATTTTTGTTAACCTCCTGTATGAAAAACAAATGCCAGCCCATAGAAAAATAATAAAAACCGGGCAAGAGTATGTCGAACCCTACACTGAGCATGGTTCGCAGCCTTGAATAATTGCATCAGCAGAAGAGCATAGGTTCATGGCACTTATAACCTTTTGTTGAGAAACGCAGTTTTTCGGCAATAACTCAATGATGGTATATCCGATCATGTACGAAATAATTTTAGTTTTTCATATTTTTTGGTCACACAATTCAAAAGTTTAGGATATCAGATACCATTGGAAACAATTTATCCAACTTTCGTAGCGATTATTTCCCAAAATATTTACTCAATCAAAAAAGTATATTAGAAACCGTATGTATGGAATATTAAAAATTCTCCATACATACGGTTATAGCTGTCAAACTAAGTAGCGGCTACTACAAGACAGTTGTCTTGTAGTAGTCGAATTTTCACGAATTTTATCAATATTCGTCGAGTAGTCTCTGAGTAAAATTCCTGTGACACACAGACAGATAGACAGACCGATATGACGAAAGTATAAGGGTACCGTTTTTTGCCATTTTGGCTACGGAACCTTAAAATATTTATACATACAGGGGGAAGGACAACTTCCCCCTGTATGTTCTCTCAGTATGACTATGAGGACATATTTAACCTAGTAGTCATACTGATATAACAAATTAGTATCACCACAAGGAAACACAGGACACACATATGATTGTTTACATAGAAACAATTGTAATTGTGACTATACTAGGATTCAGTATGAAGACAATTTTAAATACTTAGGCCTAAGGATTGATAAAAACTTTAGTTGGGTATTGCATGTTTCTGACGTTTGTAATAGGTTAAGATCAGTGTTAGGAAAGTTTTATCAGCTAAACAGGGTACTGAATAAAGGTACCTAGAGAATTATCTACTATGCCCTTGCCGACTCACTGATTAACTATGGATTAATTGTGTATGGACGAACACTTGCAACTTACCTTAAAGATGTTAAAAACTTACAAATTAGGCTGATCAAATACTTAGTGAAATATTGTTTTGTAATTTATGTATTTCTATTGTATCGTGTAGTGTAGTATTATATTGATTGTTTTAAGAGCGTATCTCGCCGTCAAACGGTATTACGTTTGGCGAGGATTTATGTATTAGAATAAGATTGTAAAAATTAATAACTAATAAATATAAAAAAAGGGAAACAAAATGTGTCTCCGTGCCCTGCCCTGCATTAGGCGTTCATTAATGACATAAATATCAATGAAGTGATACTGGAACAGCTACTTGTAAATTAAATTTTTGAACTTTTTTTTTAATATACATAGTCACGTCTGGATAACAATTTATTGTATTTACTTAGGTTACTCTTATCGCAAATATTTTAAGTCATTTCATTTTGCTGGAGCAAACTGACAAATAAAAAATATGTGGTAATAAGTTAAGTTTAATATTTATTTATTTTTAAAGAGACAACATTATTTCCAAAATGCCTATACGACTACGAAAATGTTTTTATGCTTAATTTATTTGTAAGTTCAATTCCTGGTTAGAAAATGAAAAATTTATCGGTAATTTTATTTTTGTTCATATTTATCTAGGTTAGTCTAATTTTCATATAAATTATGTGTTTAATGGACATGCAAACGACCACTGTAATTAAACGAGTAGTCTAACCACAGTTCAATAATTGCTGGTCATTAGTTTGACTCCAAACACGCTGATTTAATTCCCATCAATGTCCATCATTCCCAATAGTCGGTTACTAAACTGCAAACAAAACAAACCTACCTACATTCGTAGCAAATTATGTGTAAACAAACAATTGTACATTTAGCCTTAATTCTACTTCTATTTTACATATTAAATCTATGTACAATCTATAGCATTTCCACGTATTACAATAATTATAATTATATAATAATTAGGTACATAACTACTAAACAATCATAAGCAGGACTCACAGTTCTGGTAAGTTTTTTTTTCATATTGTTTTTCAAAGAATAATAACTTAATATTTACAAATTTTCAGTCTAATAAATATAATAACGCAATCTGTTTGTATACGACGGCAGATGCACTTATTACTCGTGAAATACATAAAAATTATACATAGTCTGTTGCTAAAATATTACAAAAAATAAATACTATTTACTTTTTGTAAAAACTTGGATTTGAATAATGCAATCATACATTAACGTCTGCGTCAATTTTCCCCGTTTCTGCAACATTTTTCATTGATACTTCGCTCCTATTGGTCATAGCGTGATGTAATATAGCCTTCCTCGATAAATGTGCTATCCAACAATAAAATATTTTTTTCAATTTGAACCAGTAGTTCCCGAGATTATCGCGTTCAAACAAAGAAACTCATCAGCTTTTAATATTAGTATAGGTAAAGACTTTTTAATTTATAACGTTTTGATATTATGAAAATATTTCTGTTTTCAAAATAAATAATATATTTTTTTTGGATTTTACAAAAAAAAATGTAAATGAAAGATTTATAATATTTAGATAATAAGACATAATAAAGTCATAAAAACTGTGCAAAAGATTGCAATCAACACAATACATAATACCTTGACCTAAAATTTGATATTAAATAAGCATTCTAATTTAACTTTATTTATTCTGATGACAAAAATGTAATATTGTTTTTTAATTCTAAATTGTATAATAATTCTAATTAATAATATTAATTTAAGTTCCTAAATATTGCATGTCTCAATGACTATAATATATGTTAGAAACAAACTCATTGTAACAACTGCTGTACATAAAACATTTATCGCAATGAAGAAATCTGAATCTGAATCTAAACATTGTAATAAATAAATTTATACTTTCCTTAGACTTGGCGCTACAAAGACGATGTTATGAAAACAACGAAACAGTTTATACCACAAGCTTAAATATGTAAATATTATAAATCTGTGCAAAGCCGCAGTTTTAGCATACACCGAAGTAGATTTAACGGCCGATCCAAAATTTCAAAATAACTCTAAATGTATCTCATTCGTACAATACAAGGGGAGGCACAGAACATATGGAACATACGTATATTATACTAAGGATTTATTAAAAGAGGTCAGGCCGGTGAAAACGTCTGAAATATTGAGGATGTCAGGTAAATTTATAGGGATAATATGTTGGAGGTACGAGGAGCTCAATTTCCGAGAGAGTTTACTGTGATTTTTTCTGTCTAAGAAAAATAGATAGCAAAGAATGTTAGAACGTCAAAAAAGTTTGTGCAATATCTGAGCGCCCGCCGTCGCCGAATGGCTACCTCAGCTATTTTTCCGCTCAAAGGTTCCGCCCATACTACGTATCTCTTGCTTGCACACCACCTTTTTCTCATATAACGTAAATATTAGAAAGAACATTAATAAATTGAACCTTTAGATTTACTATGCGTAAATAAACCTGTTAACTCACTTGTTAAGTCTAGTTTATATAGATGTTTTACTTGATTAAAGTGCATTATTTTGTCTGGTAAGTGTTTATTGAAAACGTTTATTCAGCACATTATTTATGGCTACTTATTAAATAAATTATTTGATTGTCAATCTATAATCGCTAATATTTATATATAATTTTTTTCATTTGTTTATTTAATTTTTCCCCGTTTTTTAAACATTTCTCATCGCTTCTCCGCTCCTATTAGTCGTAGCGCGATGTTATATAGCCTATAGCCCTCCTCGATAAATAGGCTATCCAACAAAAAAAATTACATTTTTATAATTTTTCAAATCGGACCAGTAGTTCCTGAGATTAGCGTGTTTAAACAAACAAACAAACTCTTCCGCTTTATAATATTAGTATAGATCTTAAAAATAAGGTTGGTGTTATTAAACAGAAATATATTTTTACAAAGACTATTTTTCCAAAAGCTACGTTAACATATAATATCTATGAGTACCTATGCCTAGTACAATTTTTGTGACAAGTATTAAACACAAAACCAACCTATAAAAACTACCAAAACAAAGCACTTTCAATCACCCATTAAAATCAAGATTTAACGTTGATTTGATGTATCGGACGCAAATAAAACATTATGTCACCATCTAAACTAAACCATAGACCGGGAAAAATCGAAATAACGCGATTTATTTTACTGCTACTAACGTTCTGTTAGAACACATTCTTCATTGCAGAACGCGATCAACTGCTCATAAAAGTTTATATGAAAACAAATTCTCTGGCAGCTCGTAAACGGGACACCATAAAAATGTAGGCGCGATCTCCCATTGATATGGCACAGCTGATGAGAGCGATTATGTTTATGGGACACGCATTCCCTCAGGATGACGTCCTGAGCCTCTGACGCTCGAGATGCCATCCCGAGTACGCCGATGTATCATTTTTATAGCCCTGGCCAAAGTGAATTTGCAGGCCAAGATAACTCGAACGTGTTAGTAATTTACATCTAATGTGGCTAACCGTAATTTAGGGGTAACAACTTTCCCCAAAAATTTCGCTTTGGCTCTGCAATTAATTTTATCCCTTATCAAGCTTTGATAATTGTTTTAGATAAGTCTTTTAATGGCTCTGTCGTTGCGCCAGATATCTACAATCTATGAAATATTTCAACATTAAAAATCTAATTTATGTTTAATGAAATTTCGAAAATATAGATAAGCCTGCTACCTCTAGACAAATATTTAATATATCTTGATTGTACTGAGAATATTTTTAATAAACTTGTTATTTGTAACTCAAAGTAATTATGCTTCAGTAATTGAAATTAAGTAAAAACATTAATTACGACTCAGCGACTTTGTCTGAGTTCAAAAGGCAATAATTGCATACACTCCAATTAGCAAGAAAAACAATTAAGAGCACCACAAACATGTCATTTCTGGAAGAATTTTTAATTAAGTAGTCGACCAACGGCTGGGAGGTTAGTTCCGTACACTACTGATTTTAATTTCAAATTACTTACCTACCTTGTATCTATTGGAATTGCTAAATTTGAAGTTGAGCACGAATTCACTTGTAAATGTTCGTTTAGTGGTACATGCCTTACTGAAAATTTAATTTAGGTTACATAGTTACCTATATAAATAAAGACAGTTAATGTACGACAGGTTTCGGAAATGTTTCAGCTTAGAATCTTTGTAAAATCTTTACAATACTATATATTATATTTACTTCTTTGAAGAGTGACAAACAATAATATCTATAAAAGCAGGTGATTTTATTTTAAACTAGACACAACCAACGACTTCTCAACCAGCAGTTCTTTTTTATGTACTGCATGTCTGAAATATTGAAATATGCTGTATACAAATGTCATCCCTATGCACTTAGCAACGCCTTGACTATTCTTGTAGGAAATTTCATTTGACCATCACACATGAGCTTTATAAGAGAATTCTTTGTGACTAGTGTCTGAGCCACACCGTAGAGCAAACAAGTAGTTGTGTTATCATTATAATAAATAAAGTATTGTTTAAAATAACGTATGAATATTTACGCCTTACAAAATAAAAATATAAATTAATTAGTGGTGGTTCTTATAACACAATTTTCTTTTGTTTCTCTTTCGATTAAAGATTCGTAATATCAAAGGCAAAAAGAATAGTGTCTAGCAAAATGTTTTAGTATAGGTAGAGTTTATTATATCATCTTATGTCACACTCCTTGCCATAATTGCTACGCTTGGCGAGCGGGTTGGCGATCACAGTAAAACTTTAAAGTATGCAGAGGGCGCTACTGCCCTTCCTCCGATGTGAAATCCCTTAGTCGCCTTAATAAAACCCACGGAATGAGATGGAGTGTTAATATTCTTAAGCCGGTACCACACGGCTCAAGGCGGCTTAGTATAGAGTTAACTACATCAGATTTTTTTTTACCCTTCGACTTTGATATTAATTCTAGTTATAAGACTAGAATAATTTGACCAGCTTTTGAATTCGATTTCTAACCACTAACGATCACGCGTAACTTTTTACAGAGTTATTCGATTTCAATCATTATTCTTCTATGTCCCTTTTCGCGCCCTTCTTTTATAGCATGCGTCAAACATTGCTTGTACATCGTACAGAGATGCGCTTCCAGTTAATTATACTCCAATGTTTCCAGCACGCAAATTTAATTACAGTTAATCCGCAATATAAAACACAAACAGTGTATACGCAAATAAGAATGTGAACCATACCTATTGCGGGTATAGGTTTATGTAACAGGATAAATTTCCTCGGGGCTGAAGTTTCAAATAACATCCACTTAATTAAAGTTAATCTGGAATGGTGTTGCGCTCGACGACACGATTCCATTAGCAAGCTACAGTGAACTGGCTTTAGCTGACTTTATCTAGGTCGTGTTATAGAAGTCGAACTGTTTATATTATGAATCACGGCAATTAAATTTGAAGCATGCATTCACAGTGATTACATTTTGTTCAGTCAGCTTGGTTTGTTAGAAAAAAAAAGTTATATGGATGTCGACTTGGCTTTACATACACAAATGGTAGGTACTGTCGCTAGTTTATTTCGGAGTTGTGAATTAAGTTGTAGTACACTTCGTTCTACGTCGACTTTCATTCCTCTCTGATCAAAACAGTCTCCCACAATTTGTGTCGTGCCTTGTCTTCACAGACCACGAATATAGCAGATTTGAAAATAAGGAATTCCGATCCTACGTGGCCTTATATCATTATTGTTAAAAAAATATATATTGACATGCTCACAATAAGCCCTTTCATTCGACATATTACAAGATACAGTTAGCGTCCGTGTTTGGGTTAAGGTTCATTTCCGTGCATCGCGGTCGATCGCGAGCCGCGCGCGGCTTACGACAAGCGGCTGACGCGCACGTCCGATGCAACAATAATCAGAGTGCGCAGCCTTCATCAGTCGTCGGCCGCGCGTGTCTGTCGGAGACCTCAGAAACGGCGCCATACATACTCTGACTATTGTCGCATTAGTCGCACGTGGCTCTCGATCGGCCGCGATGCACGGAAATGAACCTTTACAGAAATAGGTACATAAGTTGACTAAATTTTAACATAATCGGTCCAGTAGATTAGGAGCAAATTCGCTGTGACAGAAGGACAGACAGAAACACAAGTGATCCTATAAGGTTTCCGTTTTATTTCTTTTTGAGGTACGGAACCCTAAAAAACACAATATTTTTAGCATTTCTAAGTTTTTTTTTTAGGGTTCTAAAAAATACTGTGAATCGTTGGGATTACTAATCCATTTGCAGTTGTTATCACAGAATGTAACCCTAGGGATGGAATGACTAAAACAATGGACTGTAACGAGTCCGTGATTGATTGACTTTTGTAGTTTGAATTGTGACATTTGTATAAAATCATGGAGGGAATATTTATTTTACATTTTTTAATAATTTATAAAAAGTGGATTGAACTGATTTTAAAATTTTGGCAAAAAAATCTTTGAATCTATGCTAATATTATAAAGCTGAAGAGTTTGTTTGTTCTTCTTTAACTTCTGATTGGAATTGAAAAATTATTTCACTGTTGGATAGCCCATTTATCGAGGAAGGATATAGGCTATACAACATCACGGTACGACCAATAGGAGCGGAGCAACAATGAGAAATGATGCAAAAACGGGGAAAATTTACGCATACGAAGTTGCGCGGGGCAGCTAGTTAATTATACAAATATATAGGTAAACCTTTTTTTTCCGTTTACTGTTTAAGTACTTAACAAAGCAATACATATATTTGGATAGTCTATATGTATCCAAATATATTTAACAAAAGTCTTTAAAAAACTTATCACTGTTGAATAACGATTTAGGAATTTAATTTTTAGATTTTATGTTTGACCTAGCCAAAATAGACAATACAGACTTGAGTTAGATAAAAGCGGTAGGTGGCTGTAGCCCGTCAAGTGCAGTTCATCCATGGTTGAATTCAGCTCTTGACCATTCCGAATAAAAAAAATCTTCTAAAACTCACATTAATGCTAAATTAAATATTAATTCAAGAAAAATGTAACATTAATGTTTGGGTTTTGACTAAGTTACTGGAGTAAATTGAAAGCAGTTGGTGCTTGTAACCTGTCAAGTGCACGTAGCCTAGTCCTTCCATGGTTTAACTCAATTCTTGACGTAGAAACTACAGAACCAATTTCATTGCTTTCCATAGAAATAGGTATAATTCTATGTTAAGCAATGAAATTCTATAGGTACTAATAATCAATACTTATATATTAAGTACTTGGAGCTTCGTTTTATATACCTTTTTTTTAAACGACTTTTTCTAAAAATGAAACCTATCTAGATCGATTTATCGCCCCTGAAACCACAGGCATTCATAATTTCATGAAAATGGCTGGAGCCGTTGCCGAGATTCAGATTATTTATATATATATATATATATATATATATATATATATATATTATTATGTGAGTTAGTTATGTAAGTATGTATTTATTTGACGTTTTCAATCAATCATTAACTTGGTTTTATGAAATAAAGATATTATATTTAAATGTATAATTTGCCATAACTTGAAAGATGTTTTAACTTACTGTCGAACATAAAAATCATACATTACAAATGGCATTTATTTCGGTAAGTGTTTACGTATTATAGGCTTTTTCTCTTTAAAAAAAACTTATACTGGGACTGGGACGATTTTCCCCACAGTTTTTAACTCGTTCCTTACCAATAATAATATTTTTTTATTTGTAAAACACGAGTGTTCATTTACAGGTCTGTAATGTAAGGTGTTAAATATTATAAGAACTCTACATGTTTCCCCATGTTATTGGCTTATAAATTTCACAAATTACATTTTTTTTTAGAAATTATTTGAATTTATATTTAACATTATACAACAATAGGTTACTTACTCATCTACTATTAATAAGTACCTACTAATAAAAAAATACAATTTTCATCAAATTAGTACAATTGTTGAGGAGATTACCTACATTAATACTTTCAAAATAAACCTATTTAACTGTTTATAACATTAGATATAAAATCACGAGTAAATAAACATTACATTAGTTTAAATTTATAGTTTTTAAACAAGTACCTACCGCATACCAATATCCAATAAAATCAACAGTCAGTTACATTTTATTATGCCGCATTCCTCCCTAGTGATCAATTTAACGAGCAATCAATGGTAGCAAGACCGATGAAAGTAATATGAGCCCGAGTACAGTTGATTGCTGGTCACCATTTACGTGAGGGAATCGTATAATTGCCCTTTTGCGACGCCCTCGGGAAGCAATAATCTAATAGTCCAAGAGGGCAGTGCCAAAAACAGCAAGTTCCTTATAAAGACTGATCTTTTCATATTATGCCACATTAGTGGAGAAAAGAAAAACGCTTTCGTCAGTCAACTGGATTCAGAGGCGGGCTTGTTTTTTTTCGAATGAAATAATTATATTGTAAAACTGCTTTTTAAAATTAAAAAAAAAATGTTTATTGTAATTCAGAATAAGTTTTACATTTGTCAGTCAAGCAAAATTTTGTAACTAGGAGTCAGCCATGCGTTAAAGTTGTATTCTTTAATAGTACTTGACCTGGCGTGCCAGCGGATACGTGATCTCAAATTTAGTATATCCGGTGAAGAATATTATCAGAATCACACAACAATTGGTCAGTCAGTATAACTTAGTAACAGATGCTGTCAGTAGCCGATTAAAGTTCTGTACGCTAAACGCTAAGGAATCCAACTGACTGACGGAAGGGTATTTCTTTACTCTACTAATATGACGTAATATCAAAAAAACATCCTATAAAGTACTTGCATTTTTTGGCGCTCGCCTCCCGGTCTATAATGGGCAAATCTAAAGGTGGAATTTGGTTTCGAGTCAGAAGTATGTGTGTGGGCTAATAGATAATCTGAATTCGAATTGTCAGATTATGCAATCGACCAATATAACTCGTTTATTGTTTCTTTTAGATGCTGTAATAAACTGCTATTCATTGTTTTAAACTTTCGCGATTTTTATACATATTAGGATAGAACACAGGTAGGTACTATCATCGATCGCCACTACTATTCCAGGATAGTGCGCGATGCGGTTGAGATTAAAAAGTACAAGAATTTCAACCGATAAGATGTATACCGGCTCTCACCATCTTAGAACCCTGTTATAAGCAAATGCAATCGTAGCCGTAACGACACCGCGCCTCAGTGTAAAGACGTTGTAAGTGTAGTGTGTAAAATTACCGACAGTACAAATTATCAAAATTATCAAGAAGGCGTCGCGGGGTTTTTTTAACTACCATCGCCTGTGATGGTAGTTAAAAATACCCCGCGCCTCACGGAGACATCGCCAAGCTTCAGTGACCACGATCGGTGCAATTCGATCGAAACGTCGGGTAAATAAAAGGTTCGTACCTCTAAATAATTCCCGCGATTAAGACCTGATTTATACCTAAACTGCTATTCACCCACAACTCCGCCTGCGCGGATATCACTTATCACTTTAAAAAATATATACATATGTCCTTCCCCGGGAGACCACGTGTCTCCTTTAAATATGATTTAGATCCGTTCATCCGGCACAGCTTGATCACTCCACCCGTGCAGTCAAGCGCTTATGAAAAATCTTTCTTCTATCGGCCTCTTTTTACTGAGAATAAAAACTACTTCATACTAAATTTATGTAAAAAATAAATTTAAGAAATCAAAAAAACCGCCTGCTTATAAAAGATTGAAACAAGAGAACCTTAAATCATGCAGTTGGAGGCATCTTAGTGAACTTACCATAGTTATATGTTACTGTTGTTTTCTAAAAAACCGGAACACCCTATTCGCGACAGCAGTTCTACAGAATAGCAATGACTATTTCTTATTCACCTCATTTACCTCCCAACAATTCTAAAACTACTTGATATTTTTGTAACAAACTTGCAATTCGATTTGCCCTTTGGCAGATCGTTTACATTTGAGTAGAATCCACTGGAATAACAAATGAACTGTCTGACCTTTGCAATCAATATTTCGACTGTGGAAACATTTTGGTCTGTAGATCCAAAGAAAAATCGTAAAGCATGAGATATGGATGACTATTTGTTAGAGCGATTCAAAGACTATATTGATGACTTTGTTCATGTTTTATTTCGATATAAAATAACTTGCAGACTTTATTAGTGTGTTTCAGAATGGCGGGTGCAGTCCTATGATTCGAATATAATTTACTAGCCGACCCGCGCAACTTCGTCTGCGTAAATTTTCTCCGTTTTTGCAACATTTCTTATTGCTACTTCGTTCCTTATTTCTCCACTATTTAATGGATGTTTTTATACATATAAACCTTCCTCTTCAATCACTCTATCTATTAAAAAAACCGCATCAAAATCCGTTGCGTAGTTTTAAAGATTTAAGCATACATAGGGAAATAGGGACAGAGAAAGCGACTTTGTTTTATACTATGTAGTGATATGTATCTGCTATTTATCTTTGTGTTGGCACGTAATTTTCTGTACAACTGTTGATGCAGTTTTATTATTATCCGGAATCCATACTAATATCATAGATGTGAAAGTAACTCTGTCTGTCTGTTTCGCTTTCACGCTCAAATAGCTAAACTGTATTAGATGAAATTTGGTATGGAGATAGTTTGAGTCCCGGGGAAGGACATTGGATAGTTTTTTATCTCACACATCAACGCGGGTCTAGCCGCGGGCGAAAGCTAGTAAGATATAAGAATGGGCAGCATATATTATTTGCCAATTTAGCGACATAAATCTGTGAATTAACAGGTAGGTAGGTACGTTATTTTTTATATAAATTAAATGCGAATTGGAGATTGCGCACAAATTTCTTCTTTTAATTGTAACCTAATAAACATTGCTAAATTACATAATAAGGAGTATTATTTCTTTATTATTTAGTTTAAATAGAATGTCATATCAATATTAGTAACATACGTCGTTGTGTTACGTCGAACGACTGCTCATGTCACATGATCTTGTTGTCTAGTTAAGTAGACCCACATTCAAGAAATAAAGTCTTAATTAGGTATTCTCTCGTCTGCTCAAATAGTGAAGCTTTAAATAGGTTAAACTATTAAACGTAATTGCTTCGAAATGTCGTTCTTGAAAACTTTGCTCACAACAATAAATTCATTACTAAGTTTGAGTGTCTGTTATAAATGACTAAAGAAGCCTGTTACAGTCTAAAGAGTTGAACAGAGGTGTGTTATTGTCTTTTCATAGTTGATAAATTTAGTGTTTGATAAACTTACTTAGTCCTGAAATACCAGAGAAATAGTCTTATTTTTAGGCTCCAAATGTGTCACTAAAGTTGCTAACTAATTGCTCGGCCCATAATGGCAATATGATCCAGTCTCCTAAACGGGCTACACAACCCGGCAAAAATAAAGTTGAGGGCGACTGAAACAACAACAAAATTGGCCGGGCAACATTGCGGAAAATAGATCGCTCAACGATCGTCCGGCAACCATCAAATTAATATTGGAGAGTACTGCCATAGCATTGCCGCCACAAATTGCCTGAAAAAATGGCCCGTTTAGACGCCCTTTAAGATATACAATCAATAGGTCTATTTTAGAGCAACATTTTAAATTCGTTGCTCCTAACCGGTTACGGCGGCAAATCTTATCGGAGACTAGTTAACTATGCAGAAGATATTATAATGCACAAGTGCCCCCTCTATGCCCTTAGTTTCATAGTCCAATGGGACGGAAATCCGACCGCATAGAGATTGGGCGCAGGACCGACGGCCTAGCATGTTCTCCGAGGCAAGGAGAGGTGTGTCATATTTCGAAAACAGTCACCCACCTATGGACCGACTGTGGTAACCTTGCAGATATCTCTGTCGTCTCTTCAATGACTATAGAGATATCTGCGAGGTTACCACTGTCGGTACGGCTTTCAAATAATCGTTACTTTGCTACATTTTTAACCCTAGAAAGGGTTCAATGTTGACAACAAAATCGAATTAAAGTCCGTTAATTACTTAAGTAAAACATTTTTAATATTAATTAAAGGAACGCTGCGGATGTCGGACGAAGAGTTTAATCAAAGGCTCACCGATAAATACCTACTAATTAATTTTATTTCCTTTCTTTAATTAAAAATTCCTTTACCGAACCAAGGAAATTTTTGTTCGGTTCCCGACCCTTCGCACTAGTAAATAAAACAAAAAAATATTTTTAGAATTAACTTCTGATTTGCCGTTTCAACTTCTTTGTCAATATAATTATACTCTCGTTTGGTATTTACAGATATATAACTATATTATTAGTAATATCGCAGATTATAATATCATAAGAAATGTATATTGTATTCTATCGACAGTATTTTTTTCAATTTATACAACGTTATTCTTGGTCTGGTGCCAAACTGAAAGTTGTTGGTTGTACCACAATGTAATGGGGTAGTTTTTGGACCATGTTACATTTTAATATTAATTAATTATTCAATCATTTATTAATTAATTAATATTTTTACAGTTCAAATCTTGTTCACAACGTGATGAGAAAGATAATCGTTTACTTAACTTCAATAATAACCATGGCTTACGTACTATGTGACGCAATAAGAATGATACGTATGTAAGACAACTATAATGGCTTATAACTTGGAAAGTTTTCAATATTTTCATTTTCTTCCGTAGCCAAAATGGCAAAACGGAACACCTTATAGTTTCGCTATGTCCGTCCGTCCGCAGCTCAGCTCAGAGACTGTTAGTGCAAAAAAGCTGTAATTTTGTATGGATACACATATTATATATGGCGACAAAGTGAAACATGCACTAGCCCGGTTTTTTAAACAATTTCTTGATGTAAAAACTCTCGTTGGGATGTCTGAGCGTTGCGCTATACCAGAAAAAACCTTGTATATACTACGGGTCTAAAAATCGGCAATAAAAAAGGTATTTACCCTAAATTATTCACGTAATTAAGACCCATAGTATAAATAATTTTATAATGTGTACAAATCGCGATAGTTTATCAACATTTATAGTAAATTATTTGATCCCCTTTAATTTATTTTAATTGTAGTATTATAATAAGAAACACGCCTAGTAAAAATGTATAAGTAATTAAAATAGAGACAAGGTGATAGTGTATGAATATTAATTCTGTGTACACTTAAAGTCTGCTGGTTCTACAGTATCCATTTTTTTACCATTTTTTTTCTGAATTTAGATTGAAAGCAAACTAAATTTGCAAAAAAATGGTTGTCTGTAAAGTCGGTTTACGGACGATAATTTTACGTGATAACGTCGTCGTAAGAAAACATTGATGACATTGCAATAAACAACCATGCCTGTGACAGGTTTTTTAAGCAATTTGCGGCGACGGAATCAAGAAATTCCGTAACGAAAATAAAACCTAACACCCCCCACTCCGCCTACCATGTAGCTCGGCCGAGCGTTCGCTTAACGTATATGTATATGGTACGACCGTACGAAGCTCGCACGGATCGAGACGAGATGCTCCGAAATCGGACGAATACGTAATTGCATGAATAATTTTGTATCGCATGTTGCTGCGATCGCCAAAACATTGATGGCATTGTAATAAACAACAATGCTTTTTCCATTCAACATTTTTTTTTAAACATTCAGCTTTAGTAAACCGGCCACAATACTTCAGCCTATCAGCAGGTGGAACGTGACTGTGACACTTTTTCATGCGTACACCCTGTCATCGATTTATAAGACGTTATCACGTCAAAAATGAAATCAGATTTTGAATTAATAATGGTTAACGATTATAACATTAACACAAGTAAAACCGCAAACACGAGCTAATTATTTTAAATTTTTCGCATACGTTCAGTAACTTCCGAAGCTGACCGTACTCCAAAACCCCTATCAATTATTCCCCTAGATTAGAAACCATTATATATTTTTTCGAACGAATCGAAGTTATGGCAAATCATGACAAATGGCCGTCCATATCCGTGTAACGTGGGAGGGTACTTATGTCATCATATCGGAAAAACCTTATATATCTACGTGTTTTTATTATATCCGTCCTGTTGAGGATGTAGGTTTTAGGTTACTTACTGACTTCGATAAACTTTATTACTTACTAGCTTTCGCCCGCGGCTTCGCCCGCGTGGATGTCGGTTATCGCGATAAAAACTACTACAGACTATCCTATGTCCTTCCCTGGGACTCAAACTATCTCCATACCAAATTTCATCTAAATCGGTTTAGCTGTTTGAGTGTGAAAGCGTAACAGACAGACAGACAGAGTTACTTTCATATTTTTATTATTAGTATGGATTCTATGATAGTACTACCACAGTCTATATTAGTTACACACTAACTAACCCGCGCAACTTCTTCTGCGTAAATTTTCCCCGTTTTTGCGTCGCTCCTATTGGTCGTCGCGTGATGTTATATAGCTTATAGCCTTCCTCGATAAATGGGCTATCCAACAGTCAAATAATTTTTGAATTCGATCTAGTAGTTCCTGAGATTATCGCGTTCAAACAAACAAATTCTGCAGCTTTATAACATTAGTATAGATTCTCTAGGTCTAAAACGGCTATTACACTACCCTGAATCAGGGCCTTAAATCGAGGGGGCCTTGCAAAATTATTAGAGAATTAGGGCCCTAACTCTTATTACACCGCTCTTTTTAAGGATTTAGGGTCCCTGATTCAGTGTCCTGAACTTGTATAAATGTTGTTTTTTTAATACATAATTGTTTTGATATCTTTATTAAATTTCAATTTTCAATATCTATAGTTATTTAATAAAGCAAATTACAAAAACTCAAAAATATGGCATTCAACATTCACCATTTCGTTTGAATTGAAATCTACACATAGAATTTCGAAAAATGAACTTACCAAATAAAACATAAAGTCAATACAATTATTTGAATGACCGCTATAGCACTTTTAATGATAGTTCCATTGTTTCCTTACAAATGGGGCGTACTACCTACTTCACTGTCTATACTAATTATACGAAGTTGGCGTAATGATTCAAATACGCCTTCTTGATGGCCTCTTTAGTAAGGGGAAGCGTCGATCGTTCCCCATAATCAAAATTCAAGTCGCATATCAAACTATCATTTTGATTTAATATAATTGTTATTATTGTTTTTAAACTTTTGCGATTTTTATACATATTATATATATTTCAGGACTTAATCGCTAAGTCGACCCGTGACCACGATTGGTGCAATTCGATCGAAACGTCGGGTAAATAAAGGTTCGTACCTTTAAATAACTCACGCGATTAAGTCCCGAAAATATATGTAATATAATTGTTATGATTGAAGTTAAAGTCAAGGATACGTTATTCATGATCTTTATTTTATTATGTTAATGTACATTAACATAATAAAATGAAGTAATTTCGGTTGTAGCGGCCTATCTCATCAGAAACTAGCCTTCTATGCATCAAGTATAAAGGTGCACAGTTATGTCCCCAGGCATAAGTGCACTCTCTATTCCCATAGTCTCACGGTCTGATGGGAAGGAAATTCGACGAGGCCAGTAAGATATTAGGCGCAGGATCGCGACGGCTTAACGTGTTCGTCGAGTTACGCAGTTGTATGGCAATTTTCGAAAAAGTCATTTATATCCGATCATATTCGAAACAATTTTAGTTTAATGTATTTGTATATTATTTGGTCACACGATTCAAAAGATTAGGGGGAGGGGACACAATTTATGCAACTTTCGGAGCGATTATTTTTTAAAATATTCATTGAATCTAAAAAGTTTATTAGAAACCCTAATGTTTATATAAGACCTGTCAAATTAAATGTCACACGTTGAACCATAGAAGGGTGACCGTTTACGTAAATTCTGTGAAAGAGGTAATATGGCTTAACCTCGAAGATCTATAGACCTGCTCGATCACCCTTAAGTTCAAAAGGTTACAATAATAATTTTACAAGTTTTGAGGTAATATAAACTTGGAACCTTGTGAGAGCTAGAGTCCGTAATAGGTTCGAGACTTGTACGACGTATCTCCAGGCTCTCTCTTTCTTACTTGAACATACTTGCTAGTAAACATTTTACATTTTGAGATATAAAGTATATCAATTAGTAATTAGATCTTTAATTGTAACATTTTTTTTCAATTTTAACGTCCTATCAATCTAAATTAAAGTCTGTAAAGTCTGTGTGTATTTTGATTTTAATTTTTTCATGGGTACGTTACAAAATAGTCATATACCTCTTACCTACTCGTAAGCATTTTCAACGATATAAAATGTAAGATTTTCAGATAGGAATAAAATAGGTAGGATCGGCGTGGTCTTGACGGCTGTTATTGTAATGATATGCTTACGTAATAGGGTCCGTTTTTAAGATCACGCATATATTCTTGAACGGATATGAAAAATGTGTGTACGGGTAGAAACGGTTCTAGGAATTTCGGCAAAGATGCGTAATTGACTGGAAATTTCCGTCAATGAAACGTAAATATTGATAGGTAACGTAACATCACGTAAACATGATGTTTCCTTGGAGCGTTCAAGGATGTTGTCTTAGAGTATATACTTATTAATGTTGTTTTATTTTACTTGCTATTCGTCGAGGAACTAGTAGCTTGAGTTTTTTTATCGTGAAAATCAACATACGGAGGTATGTTGGTTTTCACGATAAAAAAACTCAAGCTACTAGTTCAATATAATGATTGACTTGTTGGCCTAGTGGTTATTGACCCTGACTGCCAAGCCGGAGGTCGTGGGTTCGATACCCAGGATAAAACTTTGTGTGAAGAGCACGATGGTCTCTTGGTGTCATTTATCTATGATATGTATGTATTCAGAAATATAATAAGTATGTTTATTAGTGGTCTGATTGCCACAGTACAAAGCTCTGTTTTGTTTGGGATCAGATAGCGTTGTGTGAGTTGTCCCATTTGTACATTTGGAGATAACCTCCTTTATCCAAACTTACAAATTTTATTCTTTTATTACTTAAGTTTTCTTCTCTAGCGGTGTATTTATTTTTAGCCAATTAAGTACATGTAGAAATAATTTGGATGATAGTCCCGATGGTAAAGTTGGTATTGCAAAAGTAATCTTTGACGTACGTTTGTTTCGACCGGCCGAATTCAGCTGATGATGTCAGTGCATGCTTCGGTTGGTGACGAATTTGGTGTAACTGTACCGTGACGATGAGTGAGATAGCCGTGCAAAGGAGAGACATAATATTATATATAGGAAGGCCAAACCCCACACGAGCCCAAAGTAATACCTATCGATCATTGTCGCTATGTGGGCAGGACGGCCGAGTAATTGCATGGCCCACATCAACTTTTTTTTAAATTTCAGTAGATATGGGATCAATTCGCTAACACGCAGAACAAGACACTGTCTTGTTCCGCCGAACACATTTTTTGTGTTGGTGTTGTGTATTGCGTTTTTATACAATAGCAGTAACACTGAGCATTTGCTCAATATTAATACAATATTATTGAATAAAGACGCTATACATACAATAGACACAAGTTTTTGGTGCCTCACGCAATAAACAATTTATAAAAAATGGTTGTTAGTAAAGTCGATTTACGGACAATAATTTGAATGATGAAAACATTGATGACATGTCGCCAGTCGCGTCGCTTAGCAACCAATCAATAACGTTAGTTCCAATTTTATCGTATGTTGCTGCAATAGCCATTCGCTGTTCCTTAGCAACCAATCAATAACGTGACCATTGGTACGTTACACTTTTTCGTGCGGTTATCGACGTATAAGAGCGTTATCTCGTCAAAAAAGCCTTTATCAAACTACCTTTTCAACCGACTTCAAAAAGGAGGAGGTTTTCAATTCGACTGTATGTTTTATTTTTGTATGTTTACTCACCGGTTACGCAAAGACAGCTGGGCCGATTTGAAAAAATATTTTTGTGTTTGAAAGGGTATACTTCCAAGTTGGTCCCATTGTCATCAGACTGGAGAAATCGAGGGAACTCTTCAAATATTAAAGGCACACCTTCAATATACATTTCATAGAATTTAAAAGCTACGGGTCTTAATCGCGTAAATATTTTATTTTAAAGCTTTATTATTTATTGCCCGACGTTTCGACATCCTCACGATTTGTGAGGATATATCCATACATTCGTCCCTACTCAATATCAAGATATCATAACATTTTATACCACACATATTACGCGAAAACGGAATGAGTTTTAATAAACCATTCAATATGTAACGTTGCGTTTTAATTTATTCCGTCGATAAAACCACTCAGCTTTTTAATAAACACGCATGAATTACTCTCCTTCGCGAGATCCTGAATAAATAAATGGAGGGCCAGCCCACAACGTTCCTTCATTCCCTTTGTACTCTCATACTTCCTGGCATGCGTAATGGGATACCCTAACAAAATGGCGGTATAGAAATCTTTGTGCTAAATAAAAATCAGAACAATGGGCCAGGGGCAAATAATTTTAGTTGTGGACCTGCATTGCATAGGAATAAAGGAGTACCTTTTTAATTTAACGGTTAATGACTGCGTTTCGGTGATTGTATTTTGTCTCTTTTTATTGTACCATATTTACACAAGTATAGAAAGAGACAAAACAAATGCTAGATATGTGATAAAAACAAAAGTAACATTTTATATTTATTGATTCGTGACCTATTTTAGTATGACACTATTTTAGTAATTATTTATTTTCACAAAAAATAAAAGCGAAGATAACTCGTAGGCACAATTCTACCTTAATAAACTTAAATTGAACAGTTTATTACAATAACGTTCTGTTTTGTTCTTTGACAGATACCTAATTCTAAATTTAATTACCAACGCACTTTAACATATCCATATTATATTGGGTATGTTCCGATATACACTGCGAGCACTGTTCAGTGTTTTTACTGGGTAGAAATTAGTTCCGTTATTATGACTGACAGTATACTGCCGCAATATCCTTGGGAAATATGTGACGTCATAAATCGTCGCCATTTTTGTACTGTGAGCACTGGTGTTTTCGAGGTAAGGTGCTCTCAGTACTTTGATCACGTGAAAAACATCGATTAAAAATTTTAATTATTTCCATTAATTTAGACATTATGCAATTAATTAAATTGATAATTACATTGAATACCCATTTTTTAATATAATATATTCATTTTTTTTCTTGTTGATCTTATACATTGTACATATAAAATTTATATAGTAAAACAGTATACTGGACTGCGTTTCATTTTATACAGTAGCCATTATAGTTAACTATATGAACGGCTTCGCAGTATGCTAACAGTGCTCTAGTGCATATCGAAACTTACCCATTGTGTAATATAGCAGTACCTACCTACAGTAGTAGAAGTATTGTGCAAAGAATAAATACTTTTTCTTTATATCCTTCTTTCTAATAGTACCGAGGCACTTGAAATACACTAGTAAATTACTCAGCAAAACTAAAGTCATGATTACGTTACATTTGAATCTGTAATCCGCATTCAGAAACTAGACGCAAAATCATCTCGTCTATATAATGTTTTAAACTATTCCAAACATTCATTACGGGGTCTCACCTGGCTTTGTCCTGAATATGTTAACGTAAGCTGGTAATCTAACCTGGTGCGCCTAATTACTAGTACTTGCACGGAGCACCCGCTCCCTAACCTCTGAGACTCAAATAAAATAAAGGTAGGTAGAGTTGAACAAGCACAAAATTCGTAGGATTTTTGGGCTCTCTATATTATTTAGTAAAATGCTTATATCATAATTTGTACGCTTGTAACTGCTTCTAAGCCGCATATTTATTATTGTTGAAGCGGCGGTAGTCTAATGGTTAAGGCATCGATCTCGTAATCGTGAGGTCGCGGGTTCGAATCCTACCCATTATGCTACCGACGTGAACCCACTCCTAACACAAGCCCTTAAGCTTAGCTGGGGCTAACAAGATTGCTTGTAATGTGGGACTCAATCCCACATTGCTAGTCGTCTTTAAAAAAAAATATGCGCGCAAATATTCGTACCATAAAATACTTTAGGTGTTCTGAGTAGTCGGTGTTTTTCTGAGTATATTAAATGCAATGTTAATCGCACAGGTATTTGCAATTTATTTGCATTTGCCATTCTATACTTGGAGCATTCGGCTAACTACTGAAAAGGAGGTTTTTTTTTTTACAGATAACTATCAATGTGGGATTATGAGTCCCACATTCTAGCAATTCTGTTAACCCCTCCAGATAAGCAATTTTTTTTTAAGACGACTCCCGCTGTAGGGCCCTGTATCGCGGAGAAATTTACAAACATACAAGTCGAGGACACAAAGTACACACAGACTCAGAACAACAAATTTGTGGATCCCCCTGCGTAGCAGTTGGCCACACTCCCACGACGCCACAGAGGCAGTCATATTTACTTTTGGTAGGAGTGAGTTCACGTCGGTAGTACATTGGGTAGGATGCAAACCCGCGACCTCACCATTGCAAATCCGATGCCTTAACCTTTACCTATGGTTTAACTATAAGAATGAGTTTATTTATTATCAAGTTAGTCTTAATTACCTTTTGTTTCAAAATTCAAGCAATCCTACAAACCAATGACTCGTTGCTACATTGGTTCTATATAATTGACATTTATTTATGTAAAGTAAAGTAATAAAAAAATACCAATCAACTCTCAATTTTCTTGTTTGCCGAAGCGTTATGGAATACGTAATTATGAATAATATTTTACTACTGAAATTATAGATACTCATGTAGTCAAATTATTTCTTTGTATACGATACTGAGTCGCATTATCTATATTATTTTTATATTCATTATTTACTAAGTAATTATATTAATATCTTGGGACAACTCACACAACGCCATCTAATCCCAAACTAAGCAGAGCCAGTAGGTATTAAGCCAACCAGACAGCTGATAAACACACATATGTTTTTTCTAAATACATAGGTACTTATTAGACTAGCTGACCTGCGCAACTTCGTCTGCATAAATTTTCCCTGTTTTTGCAACATTTTTCATTGCTGCTCCTATTGGTCGTAGCGTGATGTTATATAATCTATAGCCTTCCTCGTTAATTGAGCTTTTAATATTTTTTCAATTCGAACAAGTAGTTTCTAAGATTATCACGTTCAAACAATCAAACATACTCTGCAGCTTTATAGTATTAGTATAGTTATATAACACCCTGACACAGAATAAACCATCGTGCTCATCACACAAACTTTTATCCTGGGTGGAGATCGAACCCACGACCTTCGGCTTAGCTGTCAGGATCACTAACCAGTAGACCATCAGGTCAGTAAAAAATTAAATTATATATTATTGTTAATTAAATAATGTTTTACACACCCTCAAAGCTCAAATAATATTATCGATTGAGAATCGATCAAATCAATTGAATCGAACAGCGCCACGAATACTTAAATATTATTAAAACCTTATAAAAGAGACAATGGCAACATGAGCATTAACGACATCTCAGAACCGATCACATTTGAGTATCTATTCAATCGTAAATATATTAACTTGGATATTTCAATGACGAGATCTTAAATAATAGAACTGCTAGTTACACTTTTTTTCTATCGCCATATAAAGTAGGATATAAAGTAGCTGATCACACACACCACACCTTAAAAAACAACATGAAGTTTAATAAAACGCAACTAAGGAGTAATTGGCATAACAATCGAACTGATCCGCATTGCATTCTACCTCAGACACATGCAAACAAAATTAAACCGTATGGTCAACGCAAACATCCTGCTGATTGCTATCCTAATCAGTCCACAGCTCAAAGACTAAAACGGCACACCACACATAAAATATTGATCGACCGAGACTCATTAATACCACGTAAAACAAGCACTCCAATTAACGTTCACAATTTGTGCCAGAAGTTAAGCGATCAATAAACTTTACTCCCCATTCGGCACTTAACGGCAATTTTACCAGCGCTTATATTTTTACTCCTGGTATATAGAAGTGGAACTTTCAAGATCTGTATTTACTGACATCGTATTATGCATATTTAGGGCTAAAATACCTTGACTTGAGACATGCAGGACAGGTTGATGCAACCCTGGTTTCAAACGGACTCCGAGCGGTTTCGAGCGAGCCTCTTTTCTTTGTGGTTTTTAACCCAGAACATCCTAACAAAGTTTCATCACAATCTGATAAACGGTTTTGGAACGCATAGAGAACAAAAATACGAACATTGATTATTTATTTATATTGAAGACTAGCGGACGCCTCGCGGTTTCACCCGCATAGTTCCCGTTCCCGTATGAATACAGGAATAAAAAGTAGCCTATGTCACCCGGGGATAGTGTAGCTTCCCAATGGTGAAATATTTTTTTAAATCGGTCCAGTAGTTTTTAAGTGTATTCGTTACATACAAAAATACATTTTTTTCGTCTTTATAATACTAATGCGGAAAACAACTCTGCATTGTGAAACTATGTACTACGTTTTGTCTTGGAGGGACTTTAAAACTATTCAATTAAGGGATCCTACACCCAAACTCACAAACGGCCCGTATGGAACGATACCACAACCTATCGAATATTCTTCCTTCTTCTGTTATATTTTAAAACTATAAACAAAACATTCAACAGTTAAAATACTATTATTATCATTATAAATACGGGGTAAGTATCCAGAACCATTTGGCTGAGTTAGGTAGATATAAGCGCAACACCTAGTATCAAAGTGTAGATGTTTCGAACACCGACTGGGGTATTACTCATCGCAACGCGGAAGTGCAGACAGCGACATCCGCGATTGCAGCGCAGTCGTGTTTGTCAATGTTCCAGTGATTTATCGCTAGTGGTCTGAGCCAAAACTGCACATATGTGTTTACCTTTACGACAGTTTACGATTTACTTTTAACGGCTCGCAACATGGATATTGATGGAATAGATATGCGAGTTGTAAGTAAGCCGCAGATATCATTAACAACTCATTTCTATAACATTTCCTATTCCGCCTATGGCTCTGTGGCGATCAAGTATCCATGCGTCCATCTCTCTCCAGTCGTATAGAATATCCCATCGTATTATGAGAGTGCGAAATTAGAGAGTACACTTATGATAGTACATTATCTTTACTATAATATCCCCTGCGTAATTGGCTGATCTATGGTAAGGTAGGAATCGGATCTGAGAACTATGTTTTACGTCGAAACGTTCCCTATGCTTACTAAGTACAACACCAACCAAATCAAAGACGCCATAAAACGCTCGCAATGATGTCAAAGAGAAAGCAACGCAAATGTATCCATCAATTTTGATTACAAAATGAAATGTTCTTTTCCATCATGACGACTTCAAGAATGACATGAGGATTACTCCCAAGTGAAGAAGAAATAAAAAGTAGTTTACTGACGACAGAACCTACTATGCATAGCAAAAAAGATGTAAACTATTTTAGGAGCCTAAATTATAACTAAAACAAATCTTCGTCAAAATTGTTTGATGTATAACAAGGCCGTACCGACTATTTATAAGATGTCATGCTGCCATCCGCAGTTCCTTTTCCCAGTTTGCAAACTGATCGCGTTATATCTGATATTTGTGTCACGCTTGTTTTTCGTACAATTTGACACATTTGCGGTATCTATTGAACTCAATATCTCTGACACGCACCGGTGGTTATGCTGTACTCGGTGTGTGCCGTGAACTATTGACGTTTACGGCCGAAGTAAAGCCACTAACGTGCAGCGTTCTGTGTTTTTTTCTGGTCTAACATGTGTTTGAACAGGTAGAAGTGTATCATTATTTACGGGCCGTATTTTATTATAAACTGGGGTAAAGTTTGGCCTCTTTTAAACAAAATGGCGTTCGTAAATTTTTGTACGTCAAAATGTGGTAATCTTTTGAACATTATAGGGCTGAGAAACAGCTGAAGTAAACTATTTTTATGTTTTTTATGCTTTATAAATCACTTTCTTCCTGTCGACCCAGTCGTAATTTTTATTTAGTAAAATGTTAAAAAATATTCTAGGAGATAAATATTGTAATTTAATACTTAAAAAATATATATTTCCTATGAAAATTGTGAGCCAAAGACTATGATAGTCTTGGGGTCACCATTGCTCTCGTGAATAATATCTTCAAATAAAATTATTTCATAAAGGAAAATGCCTACCTCGACCTTTAAGTAAAGGAATCGTTGAGCAACTTCTAAAGTACATTATTTTTAGCGTTCTGTACCGAAATTAGTAAAAATTTCCATTTGTTTATTGTCTGTTCGTTCATCTGTTTGCCTGTTTGTTGCACACATTTTATTCGTCTACTGTGAGACAGAGAAGTTTAAACATACCAAAACAATTAGTAACTCAATATCCATTATGAAGTCCAAAATTATATCAAGGATTTAAAACATCAAATGGAAGTACATTTTAATTTTCTTCTCATACAAAATTAGCTATCCATTTAAAGAGGACCGCACAACTCCACCCATAAAACTAAAATAGCCTACGCAGTAACTATTCAACATGCTTTAGTAATATTCTCCATAGTGTCCAGAGCTCACACACATAAATCCATACCTAGAAAATCTATTGTCTATGCCTAGGTAATACAAATATTGGCTAGGCGCTTTTGGCAGAGGTAACCTATTAAATTCCATATTCTAAGACTCTGTCCCACAGATTGTTATTGACTTACACTACTTGAAATATACAACGTTATTCTTGGTATAGTGGTATAGTGTTTTTGGACGATGTTATATTTTTCAATGAATTAATTAATCAATCAATAATTATTCTAACCATTAAAATCCTGTTCACAATGTGATGTGAATAATAACCAATGTTTCAATAATAACAATGGATTACGTACTGCGGCACGCAATGAGCACTATAGTGCGATTAACACAAGAGAACTTGAATGGCTTTTAACTCTACAAGTTTTCAATATTTTCATGTTCTTTTTTTATATGACTTCTTGAAGTAAAAATCTTATTGGGGTGTCCGAGCGTTGCACTATACCAAAAATAACCTTTTTTAAGCTCTAAATCGTCCAACTTTCAATAACTATTAAGTGGATATAACTTTTTTTAACCTTATTTTTATCTTTAACTTATAACAATGGTAGATAATTATGATTATAAAGTTATTTTTGCATGTAATAAGTGTAGGTACTTACTAAAACCAAACTGAATTTTACCTAATTATTTTTTAATGTTGGGTAATTTGTAGTAACCTAGATGATGAAAAAAAAAAGAGGATGTTTAATCCCCTTAGATTTTTTTATTGTGTTAAAAGGGATCCATCACTTTTATTTCAATTTGATACCGACATATCAAAATAAAAAATAATATTATACCTACGGAACGTCGGCTGCTCTGACGACTTAAATTTGCTGGTTTTTATGAATAAATTCTATTTAAAGGCGTTCGGGCGTCTTCGATTCAATGATCGAACTTAGCTCATATTTCTTCTCTTGCGCAATTCAAGTTTGTTAATGAAAGACCCTTGTAACTTTAATCCTTGCGAAGTAAGAAATTCGTTCTGAAACAATTTTACCCGTGTTGAACCTGTGACCTTTTATATAATGTAAGTACAAATTAATTAATAATATCTTGGGACAACACAACGCTATCTGATCCCAAACTAAGCAGAGCTTGTACTATGGCAACCAGACAACTGATAAACATACTTATACATTTCTAAATACAAACATATTATAGATAAATAACACCCAGACACAATAAACTATCGTGCTCATCATACAAAGTTTTATCCTGGGTGGGGATCGAACCCACCGCGCCACAGAGGCAGTCAAAATTAATTAGTTTAAAAGCAAGAACAATAATCTAAACAATTTGTTTTTTCGCTTCGGTTTTACATAATATATAATATCAAATTGTTGGAACTGATAGTACCTTAAGTATTGACAAACATTATTACCATGAATTGTATATCCTGACAAGCTACTTTTATTACGATTTAATTCGATTGGCATCTAGGAAACCGATTGCCTATTTCGGTTAAGTTTATAACAATAACAATTTACGGCTACTTATGAAAGAAATTTCGTATATTTTTTTAAGAGAATATATTATTTTTAGTATCCGATTTGAATTTAAGAGTTTTTATTTGAAAATATAACAATAAAGTTTTTATGCCTTTCTGCCCTAACTTCAAACGACATTTCTAATGTAATTTGTAGGGACCGAATGAAAAGAAAATTTAATAAATTTGATGCCTTTTTACCTTTACCTAGAGCTTTTTCAATAAATTATTTATTTCTTTATTTCTGTGTCACATCCCGTTTAAAAGTTTATTTGTGTCCAAGAAAATAAGACGAGAGTTTTTTTTTTTATAGGGTGGGAAAAGAACAAAGTAGTGGGTGGTGAAATGGTGTTAACTGGAATAGTCAACATTGCATTATAATCATTTTATTTTAATAAAATAAGTTGATTTTTTTTAAAGATAACTAACAATGTGGGATCGAGTCCCACATTACTAGCAATCTTGTTAATCCCTCCAGCTAAGCTCAAAGGCTTGTGTTTCACGAGGAGTGGGTTTACGTCGGTAGTATAATGGATAGGATTCGAACCCGCGACCTTAAGATTGCGAGACCGATGCCTTAGCCATTAGGCTACCGCCGCGCCGCTTCAATCATTGTTATTCACAAAATTCTAGTTTAATTCCAGGTTAAGTATAAAATTCTGATCATTAACTACTACATACGTACCTACGATACCTATAAGTACATATACAGGATGATTTTAAATATACTAATAACCTCCCGCTCTTAGCTTCTTTATATTACACCAAATAATTTTATAATATAACTTAAAAAAAATACAAATTAACCTTACTACCTACTTTTATCACACATCCATTTACCACACATCTGAGAGACCCTGGAGTAAATTTGATGTTTTAACCAAAAAAAAAACTCACAATAACTCACAACTTCAAACTTAAAATAAACCTCCCAATAAACAATCATTTGACTGCCTCTATGGTGAGGGGGAAGTGTGTCCGACTGCTACGCAAGAGGTCGTGGGTTCGATTCCCACACGGGACACCACTTTGTGTGGTCTACAAATTCTTGTTCCGAGTCTGGGTGTACTTTGTGTCCGTGACTTGTATGTTTGTAAAGTCCTCTGCGACACAGGGCCCCAATCTACCCCAATGCGAGAAACGTCTCTTAAAAAAAAAAAATGTCCAAATACTACCATCTTGATCCGTGGTCAAATACTACGATCTTATTCTAGGTTATGCATATAATTCTGATCATTAACTACTACATATTTGTAATTGTCCAAATACTACGATCTTGATCCGTGGTCAAATACTACGATCTTGTTCTAGGTTAAGCATATAATTCTGATCATTAACTACTACATATTTGTAATTGTCCAAATGCTACGATCTTGATCCGTGGTCAAATACTTACGATCTTGTTCTAGGTTAAGTATTTAATTCTGATCATTAACTACTACATAATTGTAATTGTCCAAATACTACGATCTTGATCCGTGGTCAAATACTAAGATCTTGTTCTAGGTTAAGTATATAATTCTGATCATTAACTACTTTATATTTGTAATTGTCCAAATACTACGATCTTGATCCTTGGCAACGTGGCTACTGAGCTCAGCGCCACGTGTGAGATAATAGAGAGCCAAACCACTAGTATATTATAATATCTCTGCTTAATTAGCTAGTATCTATTAAGATTAATCGTCATTAACGAATCAAGTTAAAAACATTATTCAATTACTAAAAGGAGATAATACAAAAGTTTGCAAGCATGAGGAAGCACCCACTCTCTCTCTTTGCAGGTGCGAGGTAATTCATAACACCTAAAGCCAGCACATTAGAGGGCACTTAATCACACTAGACGACGTTCACTCCAGTAAGGCATAGTCGACTTCATGGTCAGACTAAATCGTGCAGATAAAGAGTGGCATAGTCAAAGATTTTTTAGGTCGCAGCGACTTCCGAGCACTTCATTATAGTCCAGATACAAATCGACTGACCTGTTAATCTACTGGTTGGTGATCCTGACTGCTAAGCCAGAGGTCGTTCGATTCCTAACCAGGATCTTTGTGTGGATGTAATCTATACTAATATTATAAAGCTGAAGGATTTGTTTGTTTGAACGCGGTAATCACAGGAACTACTGATCTGAATTTAAAAAATATGTTACTGTTGGATAGCCTATTTATCGAGGAAGGGTATAGATTATATAACATCACGTTACGACCAATAGGAGCGGAGCAGCAATAAGAAATGTTGCAAAAATGGGGAAAAATTGCGCGAAGTTGCGCGGGACAGCTAGTTTATCAATAATATGATTTTATATAAATATACAGAATGATTTTTAATATATTAATAACCTCCCGCTTGTGGCTTCTTTACATAAACACTAAATAACTTTGTAATATCAGTTTTGTAAAATATTTAATAAATTAACCCTTTATCACTTACCACTTGTTTTTGGAGTTATGACCTTAACCACCTACAGACTCTTTTACTGGAGTAAATTGATTGTTCATTGTGAGGTTTAGCCCCTAAACCTGACAATAAAACATCAAATTTACTCCATGGTCTCTCAGATGTGTGGAAAATGGTTGTGTGACTATTTATTGTACGGGAATTAACACGCATTGTTTACCTTACAATATGCTTCACAAGCGGTCCGCTTGTGACCAAGACCGGTGCAACCTGGTCGAAACGTCAAGCTAATTGCAATCAAAGCAATGCGCGTTAATTCCCGTATAATAAATAGTTATAATCATGCAACGCGAAAGTTTAAATGTAAGTAAATGGTTGTGTAACAAAAGTAGGTGGTAGGGAGTAAGTTTTTTTTTTTTAAGTTATATTACAAAGTTATTTGTTGTAATGTAAAGAAGCTAAGAGCGGGAGGTTATTAATATATTTAACATCAACCTGTATATTTACTTACGAGTATCTTACGTATGTTAGTTGCCATAGTACTAGCTATGCCTAGTTGCGACCAGATGTGCTGTGTGTGAGTTGTCCCAAGATTATTAATATTATTACAATACAATGCGAGTGATTAATAAAAGTATAAATATTAAACAGTCGTAATTATACGAAGTGGTTCTCATCGCTTATTATTATCTGTAATCGAGCTACGTTTATCATTTGTATCGGATGCTACAATATTTCTGTTAAAAGTAGATAAGGAAAAGTGATGATTATTTGTGGTTATAAATTTTCTGCAGAATAAAACTCCTGTGTACACGGAATGGTTATTACTTTGGAATGAACTCAGTATTATTTCGGTAACAGTAACAATGTTTTGTGCACTTATACAGGGTGTAACAGAAAGGTGTGGTCATATTCAAGGGTTGGTATGTGCCCATGATACTGAGTGCATATACCTAATTTTATGAAAATCGGAGTACCCTAAAAAAGTATTAATTATTTTTTCATTCGTTTATTTATGAATGAAAAAGTTATTAATTAAAAAAAGTATGGCTTAAAAAGTTCTGTGCCATAATAATCCAATCCAATTTTGTACCAGGGGCGGTATAATTCTTATGCCATACGCCTTTCACTACTGAATTTTGACAAAAAGAATATGCTATAACTATGTAATAATAATTCAACCAGCTATAGCACCATGGTAGGTGCAATACTGATAACATACCCTATCCGCTGCTGAAATTTGACCACACCTTTCTGTTACACCCTGTATATAAGTGTTTAGTGTGCTAACCTTGCTATATTAGAGTCTGTAGTAGGTACTACAATAGGGCTAAAAACCCGGGCGAAAACATGTTATAAAATATCTGCATTTGCATTTTTATATTTCACTAGATGACCCGCGCAACTTCGTATGTGTAATTTTTTCCCGTTTTTGCAATATTTTTCATTGCTGCCCCGCTCCTATTAGTCGTAGCGTAATGTTACATATCCTATAACCGTCCTCAGTATAAATGGGCTATCCAGCAGTAAAATATGTTTTCATAACAATAATAATGAAAAACTAAAGTAAATAGGAGTACACCACATATTGATTCCTTAATTTAAAAAAAAGTTTAATTATCAAAAAAATTATGAAACTTTTGGGCTCCTTTAGGAAACCCCCTACCACACCGAATCCTATAGCATTTTTTTTAAAATAAAAAATCACTGTTTCCTATATCTGATATAACTGCAAGATTTTGGAGAAAGTAGAAAAAAATGTTTTTTTTATTATAAAAACAAAGTCAATAAATGGTATTCGTTGTGGTAGGTTGTTTCCTAAAGAGGTCCAAAATTTAAACTCCCGCGTAGAATACAAGACCTGCGTCGTGGGGCACTTTGCAAACATTTAACTTAAATTCCCTATTTTAAGTAAGTCGACTCTTAAATTCAATTATATTTATCACGAACATGAATAGGTACAAATACAAATTACTTGTGCCACGGCAACATATTTTTGATAGGTCTACAAATAGCAAAACTAGTTGTGCCAAGATACGAGTAGTTGGACCAAGGGCATTTCGTGAAACTTTCTGGTATAAAATTGTGCTGAATAAGTAAACCTATAGGTTTGCTCGTTATTTTTAAAAGTATACCTACTTATATAACTCACTGCCGGAAATTGTAAGCCACAAATTGCGTAAAATAATACCTCTTGAAGCACCGCACGCTTAACAATGTAAAATACATCGTCAATCGTCAACGAAGCATTTGACGGCAAATCGTTCTTCTATTCCGCTTCTTTTCATACAAATAATATGATACGAGGAGATAAAAAATAAATATATCATACACCTCAGTGAATCAAATACTCAGCGATAAAAATCAGAAGGCGTGAATACATGTACGCACAAGGAGATTTACATAAGCGAGTCGAATGTTGCGAGCGTACGCCTCAACAGATTTGTATCTACGTGGATGTATTTTGTATGAATTCGATGCTATTTTTGTGGAGGACTATTGGTAGTTCGTTAGCATTTAAGTCTTGGTTTAAAACATGTTTAGGCTTTTTCGGAAATATATGTCAAGGATAGACGCATATTTACAGGCGTTGAAATCATAGGAGTTTTTATTCCACACTGTCGACTGGAATCTGTAAAGCATACAAGCATTAGTTTTTAATGACAATTAATTAAAAACAGTAGTTTTCTTAATGTTATTTATTGGTATCATGGACATTCCACTTTTAAAACTACACTGTCTCTTCGCCCATAGTTCTATAAAAATATCACAAGCAATGGATTAGAAAAACATCTTTTCTTTAAAAAATCCCTATTATTTCCAATATTTTTACCATCTCAACCAAAAATCTAAAAATTTCGTTACTTAAATTAATTAACATCATCTTTTAATCTGACTTAAATCAAAGTTATACACAAATTAACATGAAGCTAATTTGAGACACTTGAAAAAAGCTCGGAAAATAATATTAGTAATTCATAAAAATTGTAACATTAAATTACAGTACTTGTGTTTTTTTAATATTTCTCTCTACAGCACCAAGTACAAACCCTTTGACCTTTGTAAAATAACGTAGGTATAATTTGTGTGTCCTTTTTGGGTAACATAATCCTTAATTAAGCCTTACCGAACCTGGCGGTTCATTTAATCGTGTTTGTCATTCCTAATTTACCGTATTTAGATCAGGTTACAAAATGTGTTACGAAGAGACCACACAGTTCACAAAACAAATTATTTTTAAATGAAATACGCATTGTAATGTGTGCCTGTGCCTTTTATATTCAAAGAGTTTTAAAATTCAAATTTGTTCGTGAATGTTTATGAACAAACATGTTAGTACTGGCCGCCAATAAAAACTTTTTGCGATGTCTTGTAAAAACAATGAAATAAAATACAAACAGTTTCACAATTCAACAAAACCGTTAATCTACTGAACATTTTCCATAGTAAATGCTAGTGCCCGCTTCACCGTTGAATGTTTACTGATAAAAGATAGACATTGTTTTTCAACTCACGGTACTGCGGCTTAATATACATTTTACCTGAGCTTATCCCACCGTTGGGAATCATTTGAGCTCTATACTGTAATTAATAATTTTCTTTCAATCGAACTTTAGTCCGCGAAGGTCCCTATAGACTACCGGGTCTACCGTTAACTCGAATCCTTGGCACAGTTTCATAGAGCCGATACCTATTCTTAATATCACAGTGAGATTGTAAAATTGTGCTAATATTATAACTTCAGAAAAGTTTGTTGGCCTTATAATTTTTCACAAAGCTTAGGATTTTAGAAACTACGTAGTACGAAGTAGTTAAGTTGATATTTATATAATATGCCTGGCTGATTGGTAAGATGATGAAATGTTATAATCTCAGTCCAAATATTTTTATTTATACCTTAGGTAGGCGTATAAATGATCATTTACTTGATATTTCAATGACTTGTGATATACATCTCGATTCAAAAGTCACGAAGTAAAATAAAAGCCCTATTTACGCAGGTAACAACAAATATGGCCGATGGGCAGACCTTTAGTGTGGGATGCAACCTGCGTCGACACCCTTGCGTCTTCCCATCTACCAAACACGGTAAGCTGTGTCTGCACTGAGACTCTCAAACGGCGCAAATATAGTAATCCAGTCTTTAAGCCGGGGGTCGAGATTCTAGGGCCATGGGGTCCAAGTGCTCGCCTCTTATTTAAAGATATTTTCCAGCGGCTAGTCAGTGCATCTCGTGACCAGAAATCTGGCCTTTTTTTTTAAACAAAGAATAAGCATTGCCATACAACGTGGCAATGCTGCCAGCCTTCTGGGTACTATACTTCTGGGTTGACATCGATGAGGAAAAATTCTTTGACGCCTAAACTGGTGGTTTCCACATCTTTTTATGTTACCCCTTTTTACCTGACTGTAGAGAAGGGTAATGTTTTTCGCGCGTGTCTTGTTTGTAGTTTTTTCTGATAAGTTGTAAATAATTTGTAAATTTAAGGTTTATTTGAAATTATTTTAAACAAAGTTGTTTCGTAGGATACCTAATCTAGTTTTAATGTAAATATATGTAATAACCTGTAAAAAAAGTAATATTGATTTATGGTTCTGTAAATATCGAAAAATAAAGCTATAATTAGCTTTGTTACCTGTAACCACCACGGCGTGTATTAAGCCAGAATATACGGTAATTTCCCTACATTTATTATTCTCCCCATACTTATTACATCAACGTTCATTTTTTTAAATTGATCTCCGCCCTACTAATGGGACATATTCGGAATGGTCGATATTAAGCAATTTTCCAATTAATACCCAAGAAACGACGTTGAAAAGGTCAATTAAATTTAAATGATTGTCAATTTTGTTAAAATCAATCACGGTAGAGGAAATAGATCCTACTTAATGAACTATTAGTTCATTGAATTGTATATTTTTAACAATTGACATAACCTTGTATTATGTTCAATGAAGTATGATCACTTTGATGTTTATCTAGTCAATTTTACAGATGAACTATTGCTATGGATATTGTCGGATGGATGAGTTCTACCCGGAAAACTACTTTAAATAGATTACCTACCTAGTTTGAGTATATTTTTTTAATGGGAATAAGTTGCTAGTAAATTTCCTTTTTTGGTTTAATTCTATTTTCAGTAGAACATTTTCGGGAAGCTTCATAATTTAACTGGTAAAAAAAATCATTTAATTTTTTTTAAAAAGAATGGTAAAAGATAGAAACTAGACTTTTGACATATAAGGTAAAATCAAAATGAGTATTTTCGTATATATCAAACAAAGAAAAAAAAGCTATATTTTTTTATTTATTTATAATAAGTATGTGCCGTTTTGATCGATGACTTGTTGCCATCGTTTTGGTAGTGCCATGATCCCACTGCTGTAAAAATTTTGATAAAAAAAATCCGACTGGTAACTTTCACACTGTTATTTTGAGGTTAACTTTATGCTTCCTAAAGAGTTCTGAAGTGACTGAAACAGGTAGAAATCTGATGAAGCAAGACCAGGACTATACGGAGGATCTTTTTCGGACTTTCTTATCGTAAGTGACCCATTTTTATCACCCGTAATCAACCGTTTAAGAAATGGGTTGGAATTGTTACGTTTCAACAAATAATCGCAAATGGAAACACGTTGCATTAAGTTTCTCTCAGTGAGATCATGTGGTACCCAAATATAGTTTTTTTTTTGTACCCAGACTCTTAAAAATGTTTTGTGATGAAAACAAATGAAACTGGATGTTGTTTAAACATTCAGTTCTTCAGCAATATAGTAACTACTAATATGTTGATCTTGCTCCACTTTTTTAAAGATGGCACTGATTTAATCCAGAGCGAGCCTCATCCTTCACACTACAATTTCTAGACTTGAAACGCTTGAACCATTTTTGATAAACTTGTATTGTCATTAGGTCCGTAAACCGCACAAATTTAATTCGCGGCAGCGGCGCTTGTCGCATTTTTACCTTTTCTGTAATAAAACTTTAAATTTCTTGTCACATACGTTCAATTTGCTTGCTTGAAAAACAAGTTGTGTTGAAAAATGCCGCCAGTTGAAAAATGGCGGGAACTAGTTTTTTTTATTTAATGCATCTTCAGAATGTCAACATTTAATGGTATTAAAACCAGCCAGTTACATTCGGTACAATCAAAGAGGTTTGATTACTAACAATACATTAAAAATACGAAAATACTTTTGCCCCTACCTATTATAATACCATGCAGTCGGAGTCGGAGGTTAAATGTGAAGGGTATCTTGTTTCTGTCTTTATGCACCCGGTTTCATGAATTTTTTAATTTATTATTATAATTAGGTTGTTTTTTTAGCTTTTCTTATTCCAGGTTACATTTAAAAATATAGGTTATATATAAACATTTGTTATCAGCTTTTAAAATCTTTTATTTTGTTTTTTTTTGTTTTTTTATAAAAGATAACTCCCGCAGTAGGGTACAAGCCCTGTGTTACGGGGGACTTTACAAACATTCAAGTCACGGACACAAATTACACCCAGACCCGGAACAACAATTTGTGGATCACACAAAGTGGTGTCCCGTGTGGGAATCGAACCCACATACATTTGATACCACAAAGTGTCTTTTCGCGTCTAAATTACTTCAATGGTTTTTTAAATTTTACAAGTAAGACGAATCTAACGACAACTCTCAAGCTAAAATCCATTAAGCCGTTTCGGCTCTAGGGCGTATCAAAGAATTGTACATACATAGGCTCGAAAAATATAACCCTCTTGCGTAGTCGGGTAAAAAAGTGCTTACTCTCTTCTAAAAAGCCGGAAGTGCACCTTCTATATGTCTATGGTGTCGATGTCAGATGTCCAAGGGCAGTTGTAATAACTTACCATTAGGTAGTTCATTTGCCGCCTATCACATAAAAAATAGAACACAAAATTCAAATTCGTGACATCCATCAACCGTTATCCAAATGACACCACACGTATAAACCCTTATCAGGGTGTACGGTAGTACCCCCGCCAAGGCGCGACAGTGAAAGCACAGGGCCTACCTTTTCTCGAAGCGCTTCGTCGTATTTTTGTATTTATCTGGACAGTGCTAGAAAGTCCAAATTAGGATCTTAGGATATGATGTCAATACAGTACTTATTAAACATGGCAAGTTACAAAGGTATCTAATATGTTTATAAATTATTCATGTCTTAAATACCTACCCAGATTTCGTCGCTGACTCACTGATGACCAGAAAAACCGTAAGGGAACTTCCTGAAAGTTGAAAGTTGCTGTCCTAGAAAGCTAAAATTTGGCGTGAAAGCTAATATTATTTACACGAAACGCAGTTCTTCATTTAAAATAAGACAAACTGGTATTTAGACGAACTTCTTGTCATGAAAAATTATCTATGCATCTAAGAATCGCGACGATTCCGCTCTTGGGGTGTAGAGTTAAGTGCTCGGTATTCCATAAATTCTGATAACTTTTTTAAAGTGGTAGCTTGGAGTTGTAAAAATGGCGGCAGACTGACATGTTATTTTTACAGCTCCGCGTTTAACGTGTAAAACTGTGTAGAATATACTTGAAATACGTGATAAATGGACAAGAACGAGACTTTGTGATTCAAAGAAGAAAATACTTAAACATGAAACTGGCGTAGGAATGCACGGAATGTGCGAGATGTAATACCCTACCGAATAATATCTGTGGTTGAAATACGTGTTAACTGGATAAGAACGAGAGAACGAGTCATCGTAATTCAAAGAAAAAGAACTAGAAAAACGAGAGAACGAGACTATGTGATTTAAAGAAGAAAATTAGGAAGAAAATAAACTTGAAACTGACGTATCCAGAGAATGTGCGAGCCATAATACCCACCGAATAATAACGTAAAGCCTACCTTTTAAAATGGCAATACGTTAGCCACGTCATGTCAAATAAAAAAAAGTGGTAGCAATATGTACCTACTCGTCTTAACGTCAATTAACATAAAAATGTTTTTGGGGGGATTAAAAATGTGAACTCTATTTAAAATAAAGTTACAATTCACAGCAGCAAAAATGTTCTAAGTGAACCTCATTAAAAAATTTGAAAAAGAATTCTCTGAAATTACATAGCTTTTGCAACTAAAATTTAATCTTAAAAACTCTTTTACGTTCTACCAATATTACATTGAACTTTTAATAACATATTTCATTTCACAAAGAAAACATAGCGTCGCCAAATGATCGTAGAAAGTCCTCAATGTGAACTGGAACAGAATATAATTAAGTCTGCCAGCCAAAGTTTACCGTTTGCAAATACATAAATGTGTAATCTCATATATTTATCACGGAATTAGTAACTTTACACAGTAATGATTTCGTTTGCTTAATTTCGCACAAGAGCTTCAGACTTCCATATTAATATTACAAATGAGAATGTAACTCTGAACCTACATATCTATATAAGAGACTCAAAACACATTTGGTTTGCTCGTATTGAGCAGACTGGATAGTACCTTTAGCTTACAAAACCGTAAAAGGTTGCAGAGGAATTTGTTAAAGAAAATCTAACAATTTAACTTTTTCCGTACAAAACTAGAGAGTAGAAGTTGACTGACTTTTTCTAGTATTAACCAGTCCAAACTGGCATCTTGAATTCATTAGTTTAGTCGTGAGAAGGTAGCAGACAAACAGGAACGATTTACATTTATAATATTAGAATCTTTGCATTTAAGATGATTTTTAAACTATACAAATCCAAGATACGTGCATAAAAAGGATAAAATATCAAAAGCAAACAGTAAGAAATATACGTGAATACTCTATACTTTTCCCAAATGTATTCCGTCCCGGTGTAACGTGATTCGCCTGACTACCAGCATTTACATGGAGCGACAGACGTCTAGCCTACGTAAACTAGTTGTTGGTATTATTCAAGTTTCCGTCCGGTAAGGATTGTCGTAAATTTTCGCTGACAACTTACAGTGGCGTCATACACCATCTGAAAAGTTTTCCAAGGTTTTATTTATCAAATGCGCGGCATCGGTTTAGTGTTGAGATTTTGATAACATGTCATCTATTTGCAGAACATTTAGCTTACTAAAGTAACGTACTTACTTATTTCTTCAATGTTAAAAGTTTATTCTTTGATCATAATTTCAAACTTTCCAAGTACCAACTAAAATATTTTACAAATTAAGTAAATGTTATTCTACATCTGTCTTTGAGATTTAATTTAAAATGCTGAGTGCAATTAATTACGTACCATTTAAATTAGCACTTTTACTTAGTGTTTCAATTTATGTATAAGTTGTAACATCAAACACAAATTAATAAAATAAAGTAGAAAGAAAGTTTATTTAAATAGTTATTTTAATCCATGCTCACTCGTCACGACCTTTTATATAAAGATCCAGTATAAAGCCTTTACGTGAATAGACTGAAGTCAGAATATGTCCAAATTCTCTAATACGCTCGGCCAGGCCGGCCCATTACGTTTCACAAATAGACCATTAGGTCCCAATCCCTTTGCTATTTCAAAAGGATGAAGGGTTAATTTACGAGCTCAAAATTTAAATCTACGACCAACTTGTTTAATAGCAACCTTCGGGGTTAATTCTGTTGTTAAACTGTATTATTATGAAGCGCTCTTACACGTTTACTTTCGACGGTGTAACACTCCGCCATTTTCAACTTGCAAATTGCTAGTACAAGGAAACTTTTCCGGCGTTTGCGAATGATTCGGAAGCTTTATAACTTTGTATTTGAAACGAAATAAATGTAACGGAACAGTGGTTGCGATGTGAATGAAAATATTATGTTAATATGTTGTTAAATTCATCAATAAACAACAACGTGGAGTATAAAGTGATTGTGACTTCCATTAAATTAGAAACAAAGCGGTGGGTGGTTGGTTTGGACGAGTGTTGGAAGTGCTCCCTCGCGTCAGTTGTCCACAATTAATAATAGAGGTCTGCAAGTTGAATGCCACATGTTGTTGCATGGGCTTCTCTCGGCTTGCATGTTGAATACAGATGAGCTTATTTATGTAAATTTGCGTCGCCTCCGCGCCAGAGGATGACGCTCCGGTTTGAGTAATCCCCGACATAGCAAGTGATTGATGCCGAAGCCGTTGACATTCCGCTTTGCTGGCGATCACGGCTGGCTTATGTAACATACTTTTTATCATGCCTGCACGATACCAACCATTTTTTAAGAACTTAAGTGACACTTTTCAGATATTCTAAAATTATGTTCTTGGCACTTTTTATCGCCTTTCATTTTTACATAGAAACGTAAGCCAACCTGTAACAAAATCTTTTGGTAGCTCAGTTTTTAATAAAAATGAACGTTAAAATTATTTAAAGGCATATTTCTATACCAAAGAAGCCGCGGCATACAATTTATTAAGCTCCCTTTACTTGGGCGGCACAGAACGAAAGAGGTCTCCTTTAACGCCCGGTCTTCCGACACAATGAGAGTACGGATGCTTTCAGTAGGAAAATACAATTTAAAGTTTCTTTGTACAACGAATACATTAAATAAGGGCAGATCACGAGACTATCTAATTCAAAGAATGGAAAGTTTTAAAGGGGATTAAGGACCTGATGCGGATGTAGAAACGTGTTATTTATTCTATCTAGTTGTATCAACCTCCAAGCGGTGGAATTAGAGGATAGGTGTAGAATTAGATTTTACATGCATTATTACTACAGTTTGGTAAACGAAGACAGTCAAACAAGTTAGGTCCTAGGGTGTTGAAGCTTCAATATTTAGTGTAGAATCAGCTACAAGGCAATGCGTTGGCGACTAGTAGCATTGTAAATCTTGGAGCGATATCCTGCTATTACTCACGGGTGTTGAGACTGAAATATTATACAGATCTGTACATTATGTGCTCCCCGCAATTTATGGAACATTTCAGTAATGCCAACAATCGTTTTCATAGATCAAAGTTAGTAGCTATCGTAAATGTTTAACAGTATATTTAAGTTTCAAATTCAAATTAAAGTACTTTGTTTTAGGTGCCTTGGGAGATGAAACATCCTGGAAAGTATTATGAGAAGAAAGGAAGAGTGTCTTGACTTTACATCACCCATTCTCACACATCTGCTCATAGTCTCATAGGACTGATCGCAAGATCCTATTACAAAATCATTACTTTGTTACTTCAATACTATTCAATGTTGATTTATATAATTATAAACATAGTCTTATATTCATGAATTAATAAAACGGTGTATATGTCACGTAACGATCGTTCAGTAAATAATAAAGTTTTAATCCCCTATCACAAGTCGGGATGAAACGAGCATTCCAATTAGTGCTGGATTCTCATTAAGATCCAGATTCTTGGCTCCGACTTTGATATCGTAGCTACGTGATCAAGATTCACTTCATTTTATTTCAACTTCAATAAATTCTTAAACCTATAACGAACGTATCTACAATAAATACTATTTTTAGATTTCCCAAACCAATTATAGCAAATCTATTGAGAGATTTTATAAGAAATCGTAATAACAGAAGTGTTACGAATATCAAAGAAAGTTGAGGTCCTATTGCTTGATGAAAATACCTATTGGAATTCGTTTATTGTCAATGAATTGAGGCATTCATCTCCATCGAATTCTTTATCCAATAGATGAAATTTTCCACTCGGCAAAACGGCGTTATCAAATATGAATTTCGAAATTCAACCGTAGGCAATGTTTAAAACAAAAAGAAAGTTACCTAAGAGACCGCAATTCTATTAAAGTTTCCTAAGAGTTTGTAAGTGTTGGAAAAATTTGTGGTGGAAATGGCCAGCGTTAGTTCCGGATAGGAGGCAAGGTGTGGGTCCACGTTCATGAATAACGCAGGAGCGTCGCCGCCTTTGCCGTGTTCTCATTGCAATAACGGCAAATTCTTTTTTACGCGTTGATTTGTAGACTGCGTTTGCCTTACCGATTTTGTACGAAAAGCTTCGAATAAAAGTTATGGCGAGCACACGTTACATGTACATTTTTCGCAAGTTTAAATAAAGCTCAACAATGACTCTTTCCATAGCAAATAACTTTAAAAGGTTGCGTTCTTTTGAGCAGTCAACAAAAATGTAAAACGAGCGTGCAATGTAAAGAGTATTACTCACAAAATAAATAGCACCATTACAGTTAAAAATGCTGAACTACACTTAAGTAAAATGGAAAAAATATTTGCTTCGAAACTGGATGCATGCCATCAGAACTTGTGCAAACTTTAATTTTAAGATTATGTAGATGTATTTACTCAAGACAGAGCGGATCCTTATAAGCTGCTTTGTCATTCGACGTAGCTTGTGCAGTTTCATTTCGGTCACAAGAAACTTTATGAAACAGCACTTCTCAAGTATTTATCATCAAAATATGAGAGTAGCTAAAACATCGTTGCTTTTGCAAAGAATAAGTTCAAATTTGGCAAGAAGACGACAAATTTTCATTGCAACTAGACGGAGGCAGGTGCGCGCACCGTGAATAAAGAAAAACTTGCTGCTTTTACTAAGAATATTTTTATAAAGAAAATGTATCGCGAACGCTGAAGAATCACAGCTTACGTACGACTCAAAGTAAATGTACCTAACATTTAATATATCCGATTATACCATTTTCTGTTGTCGAATAGTAATATATCTTGGAAGGAAATCCAACTTTTATTCAAGGAGCATAATTGATATTTAACTTACAACTGAATAATATTTCTTTGAGCTATTTGTAAGTCAAATACGTAATTTTCACTGAGTTCGAAGAATTACATTTTTATAGGATGAAAAGAAAGCGAAAGAATCGAATTCTTGTTGATCTCGGTCATCACGTAGTCGAAATAAGGCTTCTTAAGTAGATTTGATCGAAGTGACAGCTTTTTTTAACAATGCCTCGTCTTTGCAATCAACAATGTTTTTATAAATTTGGCCATAAACAGATTATGGGGTGAGAGGTCAAAGAACGCAGTGTTGCTTAAAGATGGATATTACCTTTGAAGTTTCATTTTGTTGAGAGACGAGTAATATTACTAAGAACAAGGGCTAGGTAGGTAATTAAAATGATCAAACAGTATCGTCATGAAATATTATAAGGGGGTACAAATTACAGTCTACGTTATTCATACAATTTAATATTAGTGGCCCTTTAGGTATGATGGCTTTCACTCAGTGAAGGCTTTTAGATTTCTTCTTGATTTTTTTTTATACAGTAATATCATTAGGCAAATTCTAAAATGTATGATTGATGTATGTAATCTGTTTTTTTTTTCTATGAAATATTCTGCAGTTTATTTGATATGATTTTAAACAAACTTCGTATTTTAGCTAGCTTTTAGTTCAATATCGATTCCTTAAATTTGGCTTTGACATTGAAATAACTTTCACTAGTTAGTACACCCGTTGAATATCACCGGGTGTACTCATTTGGAGTAAACATTCAAAGTCACGTGTCCCTAATTGCACAATTTCCAATCAGATCACGTAGGCTCAGAGGCAGCAGTAAACAGGCGATATTTCGTGGACAAGGAAAGTTTGTCCCGACCCCACCGATCTACGAACACCCTTTGCCAACAGATTGTGGGTCGTTTCTACTCGGAACAATTAAAGCCAAATGCTCACCAACACCAGTGTTTCATTGTAAGCCGTTACAAAGAAGTGCGCAGAGAATTTCGAGTAACAGATTTTGCTGATATTTTTTTTAATAACGTCGTTAACGTTTTTTGTTTTAACTTCTGTTATACGATGACCTTATTGGTGTTGTATTTGAACAGATTATGTGTATGAAGTTGTTACTTTTTTGAGTAATAAGTAATAATAAATTATAACAGCACTAACTGCTCGCCCCTAGTATTTTAATGAAGAAATTAAGACTAAATCTTCCTTTGAAAGTACGACTATGCAATCATACTTTTTTTTAATTTTACTACATCTGTGTACTGAGTATTACATAGGTACCTTTGCCTATAGTATGCATCTTTTTTACGTTGCGTTTCACAAATTTTTAGTAAAATATATTGCTGACATGGTATCTTTTATGCCGCGTATTAAGGCATAAATCTGCTGCCTACTGAATAACTAAAGAGGAGGAACATAACTTTCTCTTTGTCTCAAGATTTTGTAACTTTATTTATTGAGATTTAACTTTGATTATGATTTAGGATTATATTAGAACCTTAAACAGAAGGGTTTTAAAAAATTGTCAAAGGTAAAAAATGATTTCGAAAATATCAGTTCTCTGATCTATATCACTTAAGTTGTGTTTTAGTTATATGAGGGTAGGTACCTATACACAATCAGTGTCTAATAAAATCAAATCAAAACAGACAAAGACAGATAGGTCTAGAAATGGTTAGATAAATAATTAATCGATCCTATAAAAACCATTTGGTCATCGGCATACCGCTGCATCTAGCGTTCTCTAGTTTAGAGGCCATTCTGTTTTGACCGCGTTATGTGCTCTATCCATTAGTCAGGCTCCGTTGCAAATGAGGCAGCCTTTAGCTCGCACCAAGTATCTCCACTCGTAGCTACCCTTATCATGCATCTCTTACAGTTTGCGATGAAACTTCACACCTGGTTTTAAAAACGCACGACATCACATCTTACCTAAGTTTTAAAAGACATTTTGGTTTCGTTTGAAACAATATTACTGTAATTGTAATTTGTTCCCTCTATTCCCACCTGTTCTGTTGGCAAAACTACTGGTATTTTTTTTTTATTTATAATACTATGCTTTACACCGGACTTATCTCAACTATTACCACCTGTTCTGTTGAGTAGTTCTGTAGGCAAAACTCGTGACCTTATGTCCATACCATGATTTGTCATGTCATGAAGGCTAAATATTAAAATAAACCTTTTTAAGCGGTTGTAAGGTCATTGTCACATTTCAAACTTCTTTAAGTGAATAAAGGTTATTTTATTGTTTTTTAGGGTTCCATAGCCAAAATGGACAAAAAATCGGAACCCTTATAGTTTCGTCATGTCCGTCTGCCTGTCCGTTTTTTAAAAACATTTTAAGGTTTTCAATAAACTTTTTTGATTGGGTAAATATTTTTGGAAATAATCGCTCCGAAAGTTGCATAAATTGTGTCGCCCCCCTTAACTTTCGAACTGTGTGAACAAAAAACATAAAAAAAAATTACAAACGTAGTACCTAACAAATACATTAAACTAAAATTATTTATTTTGGACATGATCGGATATACCGTCGTTGAGTTATAGCCGAAAATCTGCTTTTCTCAACAAAAGGGCGTAAGTGCCATGAACATACACTCTTCTGCTGATGCAATTATTTAAGGCTGCGGAACCCTACACTGAGTATGGTACGACATGCTCTTACCCGGTTTTTTTTAATAGTGATAATATATATGTGATCAAGTCAGCTCATTCGGTTCCAGAATTCCATTCATTAAAAAACAATTGTTATAGATGTCAAACCAGTTACGCCGACCCAAATCTGTATAATGGACAATTCAGTGTAAACCCTTCTACTCGTATTTGTAACTAGAGCTCATTCTCAGATCCGGATGTTTACAACAATGAAAATTTAACAAACTTTGCTTGTGCAATTTCGAATACTGCCATCCCGTAATGCAAATCAGGTCCTATTACTATAAACTGTCTAATGAAATTATGCTTAAAAGTTTAATATGCGTGATAATTACGTTGTATCTGTTCATATTACCATATAGTTTGCAACTATAGGTAGTACATTGGGTGCGGATCTCATATGCCTCCTAATACAGCTCCGTAACTCCACTAATTCGTATAGGCACGTGAAAGGGGAATTAACCCACTGTTCTTAATTACATTTTCGCATGCTTCACTTTCGTTTAAAAGGGTCCCTTTGTACACAGTATGTCCATCCTATTTCATTCATAGCTGAGCTTTCATCCGAATTTTTGCTGAATTTTAATACCTTAGTCATTTTAATGAAGAATGTATTTTTAGCATACCTTACTCATGTAAAGAACTTTACAGGTGCGTTATGTTTACATTTTGACACAAGTGTTTTCTCTCAGTGTCGTCCATTTCCTTCCTTGGGGTTTAAACTGTTCATACTTGAACTCCGTCTTGCAACGCAATAGGCTATTTAAAAACAACTTTAACATCTATTTCTCCATGATTGCAATGGAATCTTTCAACGATCCACCCTGTACTCTTTTAAACTAACTAATTCTTTCTAACTATACTATAAAAATAAATTTATAATAAAGTGTTCATTTTTAGTAAAATTTTTTAAAACTAATTTATTTTGACAGGCGCAAGTAGCTACGGGTATGTGAAATGGTATGTTAAAATCGTATGTGGGCTGTGCCATAAAGTATTTTAACAATATTAAAATATGAATTATAAATTAATTTATCATTTCAAACAGACCACTTTATTATAAATTCAATCTATTAAAATTATATTAAAACTGCATTGGTATATACATTAACTGCCTGCCCCGGCTTCGCACGAATGTCACATCGTAGTTTTTTATACCTTGTGTTAAATTATTGTGATTTTCGTAGGGATTTCTATTTTTTTTGACAGTAAAATATAGTCTATGTTACTTCTCGATAATGTAACTTTTAATGGAGAATTTTTAATATCGGTCGAGTGCTTTTTAAGTTTATTCGTTTCATACAAAAATACAGATCTTTGTAATATATTTATAAAAATTGGAAGTTCTTTCATACACATTAAAAGAAAAATATTTTTTAAAAGGGCTCAAACCGTCCTAATCATATACTTCGTTAGATAGCTTTATGTTTTTTCTTTCGCAAATTTCAAATAGCATCAAAAATAATCGGCACATTACTATAAATGTATAAAGTGTGATAATACAAATACAAAGCCCAAGTGCTACAAAAAGGTACATCATCAAACGTTCATCTCAAGATAGTTAGATATATGAATCCAGTAAGCTACCAAAACCTTCAGGGCATATGATATTTGTGATACAATACGAAGCACACAACGCGGTGTAATCGCTGTGGTTAATTAGACGTCAGTCATAGGATTGTGTGCTTGGCACTACGCGTATTCACGTAGTACCGCCAGTTTGTTCTCCACAATCTGATTGCTGAACTTTAAATGCTATTTCTATTTAAATCGCAACCGGAATTTTCGTTTGCTCTTTTAAAATTTCTTCTTTTAAAATTTATAGTTTTTGGTAAATTTAAAAAGTTGCTGTTTTCAAAATAATTTTAAAAAAATCTGATCGATTTAAAATGAGTTTATTCTGAGAACAACATTTCAATAATAAATTTATTAGTTTAAATAAACAATATTTAGTTTATAAACGTTCGTTTCTAAACTAACGTTACTACTGTAGGTACAAAATAGTCTGATTGGTCCTCAGGCACCTGTCCCACCAACGGCGAGAAAGCGAGTAGCGATTTATCGCTCAAGAATCGTACATACTTAAATAGATCCCATGTAAACAAAAAAGATACAGATATAATAATAGTTGATCGCTGACTGTACACACTTCTGGCAAGAACTCGCTCTATACTGCATCTCTTTTGTTTACACGGAGGGGATCTACAATATACATCTATTGTACGTTTCTTGAGCGATATAATCATAAAATCACTACTTGCTTGTCGCCGTTGGTGGAACTTCCACCAACGGCGACAAGCAGACTTGCTTTTTTTAACTTTTAATATAGATTTAGTTTTAGATTAACTATTAATATATATCTGTATCTTTTTTGTTTACCCGGGATCTATATAAGTATGTACGATTCTTGAGCGATAAATCGCTACTCGCTTTCTCGCCGTTGGTGGGACAGGTGCCTGAGGACCAATCAGACTAATAAGCACGAAGAACACTCAGTGCACAAAAATATTTCTAAACTATCACGATTTAATCGCAAAGAAATGTTATTATAATTTTTCATTTTATTTTTATTTTCTCATACTTCGGTCGTATTGCATCGAATAGTTGTCACGGCTAACGAGCGCATCAACTATGTATTATTAAAACTTTCAATCTTAGATACCAATTGCTTGGGTCTACGGATCCCCTGATTGATCACTTATTTGACAACTGATCACAATCTCCCAACACTTTTATAAACTGACGGTTTTTTATAATTACACGGTGACATTAAATGTAAGTACTTCATTTGCAACACATACATTTCGGACCATAACAGCACCAGTAGAGTAATTACAATTAAACACCAATTTGTTCTCATTACCGTTAATTGTGAAGTTAATCACAACGTTTACCGCGACAAATTTAATATTCAATAGCGTTGTATATTCGCAGATTAGACCCTCCTATATGTTTTCAATTCAATTTAATTCACAATACGAATAATACAATATAGGCAAATACTCAGTTTCCTAAAGTATAAATGTTGATAAACTTTCACGATTTGTAAACATTATGAAAATATATATATATTACGGGTTTTAATCGCGTGAATAATTTAAGGTAAAATACCTTGTTTATTGCCCGACGTTTCGACCGTATTGCAATGGCCGTGGTCACGGGTAGACTTCAGAATACGGTCGAAACGTTGGTATTTTCATATAATGTATGTTCTTGCGATTGCTGTTTTTAATTTTTTACTAAATATACTTTAAACTAAAATTATTTCGGTCATGATCCGATATAGGTACTCTCATTGAGTTATTGCAGAAAAACTGCGTTACTCAACAAAAGAGCGTAAGTGCCAAGAACATACGCTCTTCTGCTGATGCAATTATGCAAGGCTGCGGAACCCTACACTGAGCATGGTCCGACATGCACTTGCCGGGATTTTTCTCTTTATTTACACTCTATAATATATCTTTGGACAACTCACACAACGCCATCTGATCCCAAACTAGGCAGAGCCTGCACCTACTATGGCAACCAGACAACTGATGAACGTACTGAAGTATTGGATATTCTAAATAGGTACATACATATTCTAGATAATTCACATTCAGACACAGTATAAACCATTCTGGTCATCATACAAACTTTTATCCTGAGTGGGGATCAAACCCACGACCTTCGGTTAACAGACAGGGTTACTAATCACTAGACCAGTTAAAGAATAAAAACATTTTTAATAATTCCTTATATTAATTATATTATCGTCCCTAACTATTTCCATTTTTACAAACATTAAAACCCGTAGTATATATAGTTTTATAATAAGTCAAATATCTACGTGTAACTTTAGATTCTTGAAAATGATGAGGTATTCTTATAACTTAAAGGAACAGGAAAATTTTTAAGGAAAACTTTGAGGAAATTTCATAGTATTTTTACAAGATATAAGCCTTTAAGTACGACGACTCCTTCAGACATTAGTAGAGTTCATAAAGTAGATATTTTCTGTCACATAGATGTTTTCTTTTCTATACTCATATTATAAAGAGAAAAGATTTGTATTTTTGTATGTAACGTATTAACTTAAAAACTACTAGACCAGTTTCAAAAATTCTTTCTTCGTTTGGAAGCTACACTATCCCTGGGTGACAAAGGCTACTTTTTATCCCTGTATTCCAACCGGAACGGGAACTACGCAGGAGAAACCGCGAGGCATCCGCTAGCATTTAATAATTTCACCTTTACTACCAATGCAGCCACCGCTTTTTATTTAATTTCGTTTCCATTCCCATACGATGTGATTACTACTGTTTCCGTTCTTCATTTATGTTGTGAAAGTTGAAATTGATAACCTTTTGACCGCTATGGACGTCTATGGACATCAAATTAAACACAACATGGAAGGGTCATGTTTTTCGAGCGAATGATGTCGTTATTATATTTTTCGAACCACTGGCAACAGACGGATTTAAAAAAATTGGATAGCTCGTTTTCAATGTTTTGCAATGGCGGTGATAAAAGTTACAATTGTTTCACCCTGCAACAACTAAAAAGTATCAAATAACAAGATAAATAAAAAAAAATGTGTGGCACTCGGGTACTGCCGCGGTAAAGCTATTGCATAGCACTTTTTATCAACTAAAAAAACCACAATTTTTTTTTTTTTTTAATTTACAAATTAAATATTTTTTTTTGTTAATTGCAAAAAAAAAAAAAATTTGTTTTTTTTCTTTTCATTACATTTCGGAGCAGCTCGTCTCGATCCGTGTGAGCTTCGTATAGACGTACCATATTCATATACGATAAGCAAACGCTCGGCCGAGCTACATAGTAGGCGAAGTGGGGGGTGTTAGGTTTTATTTTCGTTACGGAATTTCTTGATTCGGTCGCCGCACTCAAAGCCCGCGATAAAGGCTATGCAATAGCTTAAAACGCCTTTCGTAGGTAGGTACTTCATTAAGTACACATCGGGATTCATGAATGCCTCCGACTGCTTAATGTATTTTCTTGCTTTAATCTTTACTGTGCAGGTAGGTTTTTTTTTATCTAAAACAAAGCCCTTATACAGTTGTTTCTCGAGACTTGTAAGAAACAATAACATTTGAAATAAATAACAAGGTAAAAGGAGTACGAATTACTTAATAACATGCGTAGGTGCCGTGTTTGACGAGAAATTATACAGTTAACGTAATGCTGTCATTCTAAACGGCTGTATAACACGAGAAGCTTTAAAATGTTTTCACATTGAAGTTATAACTTCTTCGTCTTCAATGTTACTAAATGCGTTGCTAGACAGAAAATTGATGGGCCTACGTGAAGTTTCTACAATGTCCATCATTTTTTTATGCTGATTTAATTTCAGATATATAAACGTTCCTAATTACATCATGATCGTTGACCAATTTATGTAGCATAACTTAGAATCCCTATAGTCCAGATAGGTGGTTCGCTTCTGGCCCCGGTTTGGCTACGGAAGTCTCGGGTTCGATCCCTGAGTCTGGATTTCAAATTTTTCTATCTTTCAAAAATGCAATAATTGTATTTGTAAAGTAATTGGCAAGGAATGCCTATAAAAATTACATCACTATAAAGTATTTCCTATAAAATACAATGGAATTAATCACTACATAGTATAAAACAAAGTCGCTTTCTCTGTCCCTATATCCCTGTGTATGCTTAAATCTTTAAAACTACGCAACGGATTTTGATGCGGTAATTTTTAATAGATAGTGTGATTGAAGAAGAAGGTTTATATGTAAAATAACTTTAAATAACCCGTGCGAAGCCGGAGCGGGCCGCTAGTATTAAATATAAATTTCTGTAATAATACCAACATACAAAGTTTCAAACCTAATTAAGTATTTAGTAAACCGAAAACTTTCGATAACACGCTAGAAATTAATTTCTCACTTCATACGTACCATGCCCTCATTGGTATTGTGTGGTGAACTATTAAATGACTTTTAATTAAAATTTCCCTCAAATTTTGTACAGAAAATAGCGCTTTATTTGTATAAAACCGAAGAAAACAATCTCTTACATTTTCAGATTCCTTATTCACGATCTTTATTCGGTATCCACGGCAAGCCCGTGCGAACTATCATAATCTAGTCATAATGGTAAATGGAGAGCTGCACTTAGAAATGAATCAACGCGCATATGAGGCGGACATTTTTGACCGCACCAAGCAGGTGAGGCGGACGTTTTTGAACGTCCCGCGCATGCGCCTCGATGCATTTGTGAGCACACCTCCCCATTTCCCATTATGCCAGGATTTTGACAGTTCGCACGGGCTTGCCGTGAGCACGGAATAATGATCGTAAATTTGTACTGCAGACAACTTGAAAAGAAAGATTGAACTTCGAAAATACACAAGAGCTGACAAACATTTTTGACCCCCGTCCCTTAAAGTTATTTTAATAGCAAAGATAAAGATGCTGATAATATGATGTTATAAGTAAAAATATGTCGATAGGTTACATAAACAACATTCGATCTTTAAAACGGCAAACTAATGCACACATGGATAACCTATATTATGTTATCCGTTTTAAAAAAAGTCGTAAAGGTAGGAAAGCACGATTTAATTAACACCAGTGAAAAAGAGAAAAGTCTAATCCGCTCCTTTCATCTGTTGACGCCAGCGATGCGACACTGACCGGTCATATAAAACCGGGCAAGTGCATGTCGGGCCACGCACTATATAGGGTTCCTTAGTCCACCCCCCCCCCCCCCTCATCCGAATAATGTGGCTTAAGAAGTGGATTTTCTGTTGTTTTTGTTTCATACTTACAACTTTATATCTACTATTTTCGTACAAATTCTATTGTTCAATGGAATTTGTACGAAAATTTTGTTACTTCTGCTTAGCTGTGTTAGTTTTCCTTTTAATTTCACTGAATAATTATACTACTGCCATGATTTTTTTCACATACCCAATATTAACCATTTAGCTGGCAGAGGGGGGACACTTGACTCTACCAAAAATTATTAAAGCTTAATATTTTACAAACAGATCCCCAAATTAATAACCGTCTTTGAAACCCCTGTACGTTTTTAAAAGACTTATCTAATGATACCCTACACGATGAGGTAGATGAGAAATAAAAATCACACCCCTACTTTTCATATAGGGCAGGTATAATATTTTTTTTTTTCAAGATTTTATTCTTTCATTTTGTCGGCGTAAAAAAAATGTATATCTATGCAAAATTACAGCCTCCTAGCACTAACAGTCTCTGAGCAAAGGTGCGGACGGACGGACGGACATGGCGAAACTATAAGGGTTCCGTTTTGCAATTTTGGCTACGGAACCCTAAAACCTAAGTCAACGCTTGTAACCTATAATTATCAGGTAAAGATAGGTTTACCTATTTTCACCTTTTTAATTGAAACATCATTGGAATTGGTACCAATAATAATAATATCTTGGGACAACTCACACAACATCATCTGATCCCAAACTAAGCAGAGCTTGTATAGCAACCAGAAAACTGATATACATACATATATATTTCTAATTTGGCATACATACATACATATTATAAATCAATTACACCCAGACACAGAATAAACCACCGTGCTCATCACATAAAGCTTTATCCTGGGTGGCGATCGAACCCACGACCTCCGGCTTAGCAGTCAGGGTCACTAACCCCTAGACCAACAGGCCAGTCAAATACCCTATAATGTCATAAACCTATGTACATTAAGTACTTAATCCGTATTTATTATTTAAGGCCTCAAAAATTAAGGAAACTCACAGTACTGTTAATAAAAACAAATGCAGTTATTTCTAAGATTTTTTCTAATTGTTATGAATGTTGCTAGAGTTTTTTCACTTAAAATTTTCAATAAACAAATATAAACAGCAATCTACCGAGGTTTCAATACTTTAGAGGTTACTTCGTTATCGGGAATAGAGGCTATACGTTTTGCGGCCTTTCACCACCGTTTAGAGCTAAAATTTATCTGTGCTAATAAATTACGCGAGCGTAGGCCGAACCTTGTTAAATAAACACGACGTTCGCACCACATTTTTCATTGCGAAACATCTCAACGCCTATCTATAGCTATCTATAGCTCGCGGTACAATATATAAGCACAAAATACCGAAAGTGTAGAAGGGAACCTCCAAACAACGCGCGCAATAGCAATGCAGATATTCAATATATAACTTAACCCGTGTCCGACCGGAAAGGGTGATGCAGGTGTTCTATTAATTGCTAAAAAATAGAAAATATATTTTACGTCAACACAATTTTTTCATTGAATATTAAATTTCACGATTTTAGTAGATAGGTGAAAATCAGTCACTCAGAAATATGTAAATTTTCAAGAATAGTTTATCAACATTGTTTGTCTAATTACTCTTTTTCAATCAAGACAATCTTTTCCGCCGCCGCATATCTTGACGTGTCACTTCCATCAAAAAAATATTTTTCGTAATTATATACACAATACTGGATCGGACAGGGATTAAATACACACCTGTAAACATCATTCACGGACACGGAATCTCACGCCATCCGAACAAAGTAGTCTCTAAGTTCGTGTATGTGGTGGTGGTTTTAAGAGAAATCGCTAACTTAGTGACAATCGAGCAGATTCAGATAATGGTAAAGTTAAGCAACGTGACTACTGTCAGTCCATAGATGGGTGACCATTTTAGGAAAATTCCACACGCCTCCGTGTCTTGAATAGCACGTTAAGCCGTCGGTCCGGCGCTCAATCTCTGTATGATCGTGTCAGATCTCTATTGCATTGGACTATGAAAGTGAGGGAATAGAGAGTGCACTTGTATTTGCGCACACACTTGTGCATTATGTCCTGCGTAGTTGGCTAGTCTCTGATAAGATTGGCCGCAGTAACTGACATCAGTAAGGAGACTATTATTATTATGTGTGCGTGAATCGAGCGATGAAAGTTACATTCTGCGTTCTTGGTACTTTGTGGTATTAGGGAAACCACTCGGTGGATGCAGCTATTCATTGAAACCGCAGACCATGAATTACTCTCGAAGTTCCCGTGTCTCCTCCTCCACGGCACCCTCGACGTGACGAAGAGGAATGTTCTAGAGCATTCAAGTTGTTTGCGAGTATATCATACGTGAGAAGGATATCATAATAATGCATTGTTAGACACCTATAAACCTTTATTGTTCTGTCTGAATGGAAAATAGAGCATTGGCTGTCAATTAAAATAAGGTTAGACCTGTTTTGATACTTGATTTATATAAAAAAAATCAGACGAAATTTTATAACCTTAAAAACATTTACGATAATACTTTTTTATCGATGACATTTAAAATTAGAAGGGTACTTCCGTAATTTACATTGAACTGATTAATTGAGGAAGCAGATTGCAATTGCTATTGAATTTCTGCTTTAGTGCTTACGAACAGGGTCCTTATTTACTATGTTTTTTTTTTGCATTTTCGCAACAAGCCCGCGCGAACTGGAGCATGCGCGGGCGCTCAAAGATGTCCGCGCATATGTGCGATGCATTTCTAAGCGCAGCTCTCTTTATTCTATTATGAAAAGATTTTGACAGTTAGAAGCGCGGGCTTGACGAAGAAAACGAAAAAAAAGAATGTAAATAAGGACCCCGTTGAAAATCGTTACTAGTTGACAGCTGTTAAATGTGACGTTTTTTAAAGGATGCCGATTTAGCGGACGCAATGTTTTTTTTTATATTTCGGTTAGGATAAACACATACCTAAACCAAATAAAAAAAAACAAAAACCTGACTGTATTATTTACAAATGTAATATTGCCACAAACAAGACAAATCTAATATTAACCTATATCATGCAAATGTTAAAATCTAACAAAACATTTAGTTTCCAGAGCGTATCAAATAAATCAATACATACCTACACCAATACACACACATCGACTGGCCTGTTGGTCTAGTGGTTATTGAACCTGATTGCTAAGCTGGAGGTCGTGGGCTCGTTCTCCACTCAGAATAAAACTTTGTATGATGAGCACGATGGTTTATTCTGTGTCTGGGTGTTATTTATCTATAATAAATGAATGTATTTAAAAATATAAGTACGTGTATCAGCTATCTGGTTGCCATAGTACAAGCTCTGCTTGGTTTGTGTTGTGTGAGTTGTCCCAAGATATTGTGATTACGATTTTTAATATATTAATAACCTCCTGCTCTTGGCTTCTTTACATCAAATAACTTCGTAATATAGGTAGGTAATTAAAAAAAATACAAATTAACCCTTCACCACCTACTTGTCACACAACTATTTAACACACATCTGAGAGACCCGCAAAATAGTCAGTAGGTAGTTATAGTCATAAGTCCAAAAATAAGTGGTAGATGGGTTAATATATTAAATATTTTCCAAAACTGGTATTCCAAAAATATTTAGTGTTATTTAAAGAAGCCACGAGCGGAAGGTTTATATATATATATATATATATTAAAAATCACCCCGTATACACACGAGTACCTACAAAAATAATTACATTCCAAAGACTACCTACCCACATCAGCATTAACGATATTAATAACAGTCACCATAATAACTAGAACTTACTTTTTAAATATAATGTAGCAATAGTCGACACCAGTAAATTAGTAGTATTAGTAGATATACATATATATATATATATATATATATATATATATATATATATATATATATACGTATAAGTAGCCAAATGTAATGGCCCATTATTTCCATTGAACTATTACTAAATAAACCGATGGTCCACAGTATATTATCGTTTGGAGTTTAGCGTCCCATTACATACAAATTATGTTAATTTAATGTTGGTACAGAAGGTATATGCTGAATAATGCATTTCCCATAGGTACCTTTTCAATAAAATATATATTCGGCTGCTGTAGCAAACGAGTCCTAGAGTGGAGACCGCGATTCGGTAAACGTAAGGTAGGACGGCCCCCAACCAGATGGAGCGACAACCTGAAGGAAGTCTCTGGAATGAATTTGATGCGGAAGGCGAAGGACTGGATGTTGTGGCGTAAGTTATGAGAGGCCTATGTCCAGCAATGGACTTATACAGGCTGATTGATTGATTGATATCTTGGGACAAATCGCAAACGGTCATCTTATACCAAACTAGGGAGAGCCTATAAATGTTGATAAACTTTCGCGATTTGTACACATTATGAAAATATGTTTATTACGGGTCTTAATTGCGTGAATAATTTAAGATAAAATACCTGGTTGTTTATTCTACCCGTGACCACGGCCGTTGCAATACGGTCGAAACGTCGGGCAATGAACAAGGTATTTTACCTTAAATTATTCACGCGATTAAGACCCGTAATATATATATTTTCATATAGCGAGCTTGTATTGTAGCAACCAGACCAATTCATAAACTTATACAAGATGATTTGTAATATATTAATGACCTCCTGCTCCTGGCTTTATAAGATAACACTAAATAATTTTGTACTATCAGTTTTGAAAAATATTTAATATATTAACCCCCACCTATTTTACTGGAGTAAAATCGTTGTTTATTGTCAGATTTAGGCATTAAACCTGGCAAAAAAAATAAAAAAATTCTCCGGAGTCTCACAGATGTGTAGGTAGGTAGTTGTGTGACAAGTTAAGGGATAAGGTGGTTAAGGGTTATTATGTAATTTTTATTTTTCAAATTTTAGACTACAAAGTTATTTGGTATTATCTAAAGAAGCCACGAGCGGGAAGTTTTTTGTATTTTAAAAATCTACCTGTATAGCATAGATGAAATACACGTGGACAGCATAAATTATCAATTGTGATACGACCTCTGGTTAAGCAGAGTCAGGGTCTTTAAACACTGGAACAGCTCGTCAAAAATAATATCGAATCATTGATTGGGAATTATAGTAAATATTGTGCATATGGGAAAAATTAACAATCCTGTAGGAGAAGTGGTTAAGAACCGTTTATTTGTAGTCCACTCATCTTAATAAAATAAAAAGGGATATAATTACTTTCTTACAAAAAAATATTATCGACTTCAAAAATAATTCAAATTCAAATTCTTTATTGTACACACAAAAAAAAATCACAAACAATAGTACAAAATACATAATGGTTACAGTTCAGAGTAAGAGAGATACAGTTTCAGAGTAGGGTGTTGGTGTAGAGTAATTGAAAGTGTTACAATAAAAAGAAGCTAACATAATAAATATATAATACATATTTAAATATGTAAATATATTTATTATGTATATAAAAATAAATACAAGACCACTAAAAAGCACAAAAAAAATTAAGAAAAAAAAAAATTGAAGTTGGTGCCATGGAATAGATATTAGTTTTTTATTTTTTGTTAGGCAACTTCAAAATGTTTACCTATTTTTTTTTTGTTATTCTATATATTTTTTTCTTTTTAGTAGCCTAGTATTTATTTTTGAAGCAGGTACTATTTTATTGTGAAAAAGTTTTTTATTTCTCACTTTTTAGTGGGTTCGTTTGTAATTCACGTAAGTTACAATAGTCTTATGTCAACTGCTCAAATCCTTTTACATAATATTAATTTTCCCGATGCAGGGCTCTTATTTGTTCAGAAGTTCACATGATATTTCACCATCAGCTCTATTACATTGTGTAATAGTAGTATGACGTGAATAAACTGCTACTCAGTACTATATTAACGTACCTAATGAATCGAAAACTGTGAAATATTGAACAGTTCCGCTCGTCATTTGTGGTCTTCATCATCAGTTCCACTTCATCCATTGGTGCTTTTTGAGAGTAAATGCACAAATCCCTATGTAATATTCCTAAATCACTATAGATGTGCCTTTAATATTTGAAGAGTTCCCTCGATTTCTCCGGAATCCCATCATCTGATGACAATGGGACTAATTTGGAAGTATACCATATAAAACACAAAAATATTTTTTCAAATCGGTCCAACCGTCTTCGCATAAACGGTGAACAAACATACAAAAAAAATACACCCAAATTCGAAAAAGGAAAGTACTCAATGAAGAACTTATTCTTTTTTTTTTGAAGTCGGTTGAAAAAGCCCACACGTTGTTAATGAAGTCAAGTTTCTACCGCACTGTTTTCAAAATATTCTATTTCACAATTAAAATCGAATTGTCTACACGTTTGAAACTATGTTTAGAAACAAATTAACAACCCACTATAACATCATACCATTATCAAGTTTCGTGCTGCTTTTAAATTCCTTCGAACTTAATAATAAAGGAACAAACTGAATAGATATTCCTGTGAGAGGCTTTTTGTATTGACCTCTTTGAGGCAAAGAGTAACGACCCTGTTCGGAGCCAGATTCACTGCCGCAGGCCAAGGCTGGTCTACTTTTAAGATGAATTTTATTTTTCATTTATTTGAACATCTCTTAAAGTTTGTCGCAAAATGTTCGATGTTGAAAAGTTTATGTGGGTACGACATATTGTACATTTTGGCCAATTTTATATAAAGACTCGTGAACATGACAGTAGAAATTCAAAGTTGGCTTTCCCGGAAATTTGATTATATGAATTATCTGAATGTTTTGGCATCAATAGTTATAGGCATAGTCTTTGTTAGTAACAGCATACGCGTTCATTACCTAAAATGAAAACCCAATGCAACAGTTAATGGAAATTCCATTCCTGAAACTGTTTACGAAACAGTGGAATCAATTCGAAATAGACCGGATTATTTTATGTTTCAAAGTCCATCATTTTCAATCGCAGGCCGTATTGGGCATTTGAAACGTCCCCATATGTCCGAAGTAATCTCTGAACACGGACGCAGAGTTTATCCCGCTATATATCTTTGGCCGAGCCGCGGTACAAACTCATACGCTTCAAGGCAATCTGCCATACTAAATTATCAATTTACCGAAAACCCAGCACCTGCCTAAATTGTTGCGTGCCTATATACCATTAATCAGTAACTGCCGAAACTTGTTAAGCAATATAATCTTCATAATAATGTTGTCGCGTTGATAGTTGCTTAGGGCTTTAGGAGCCTACTAGAAATCTAGGTAGACCTAATAGCACGCGGCCCACGCGTGGTTCGGTGAGTGCAGGTTCTGATTGGAGCTAAATAATAACGCTTGCAAGACGATATTCCAGATTTTATATTGGCAGATATAAATTACATAGGTCCGCGAACAAGTTAGGGCTAGGCTCAGCGGAGAGCTAGGTTCTGCAGAGAAAGGCGTGGTTCCAGGGTCCAGGCTTGATAGAAGGGAGCCACTTAACTCGGTGCGCTGCGGCACAGGTAGAAGAACGATTTCTGCGCGCGCGCCGCTTATATAGGCTCGTGCGGGGGGATTGGCCACGCCCACGTAGGTTGATCCCGCGAGGACGGCGCGCGGCTGTATCAGCGCGGTGTCACACCCCCCCGGTTTGGGGAGAATTTTCCCTGGGCGGAAATTCGCTGCTGCTGGGCTCGAGGTGCTGTAGGTGGTCTGGCAGCCGGCTCCGCGCAGGATCTGAAACCAGGTTAAAGTAGGCATCAGGGACTTTTAGGTGAAAAGAAAAAAAAACTGGGTGTATATATATAACCTTTTATCACTTTCATACGTCACGCAATCAGAGGGCGCCCTACAAAAAAAAACAACACTATCATACGTCTGATTCAAAACAAAGCCGTGACACCTATAACGGTGCTTTAGCTAACATTCACTACATCATTCCTAGCAAAACCTTAAGGGAGAATGCACGTAGGCTATATATAGTTAACCCTAGAATTAGTCTAGATTTAAGTTTTTGTTTACGTTAAGAATAGGTATCTAGTTATTTATTGCATATAAATTAGCCGTATTTAAGTTTGAAACAAAGTTTGCAAAACAACTCATTCGACAGAAAAAACAAACAAAAGAATTCGACGAAGTCATTGGAGAACAATAGGATTAGTCCGAGCGTGGGAAACACATTCCACAGCGGCGACCGCTTGCCAAACGAAAACAGGTCGTAATAAATCGACATTGAGTAGAAATTCAAGTGCGAGTTATATCATGCAAAATTGTTATTGAAGAATGGGTTAGTGATAATTATTGAATGAGTGCAATATTTGAAAAAGGATTATTCTTTGTAGTTAGTTAATTTAATATCTTTTATATGCCAATCGCCTAGCGGTTTTCCTGACATATCTGACAGTTTATACACTAAAGGTGACTTTTTACCTGTAATTTTACATTTTATAAATTTAGGGGCCAGTTTCTTTGTAAAGTATTTATCTTTGTCGCTAAGATAGAAAGTTCGTTTCCAAACAATGTCGCCGACGTTAAATTCCGAGGGTTTTCGACGGAGATTATAAGACTGACAATTTCGACTGTGAGCGACTAGAAGGGCTTGCTGTACTTTCTCGAAGAGAGAAGATAAGTAGCCTAGGTTTTCGGCGTAGCTATCGCGTGGCTCATGGATTATATTGGGGTCCGACCCATTACGGATATAATGTGAACCGCACGTAACTAGTTCACGACCGAAAACAAGAAAACACGGCGAGAAGCCAGTTGATTCGTTAACTGCGCAGTTCATTGCGAATTGAATTTTTGGAATGAGGGTGTCCCATATGCGTTGATCGTTTTCGATGAAAGTAGACATAGCTGTAATTATGGTTTTGTTGTAACGTTCAACGGAGTTTACATGAGGTGTATAGAAAGGTGTATAGTGTAAATTTGGAATTTTGTATTTTGTTAATAAATTTTTAAATGTGTTACTAATAAATTGTTTTCCATTATCTAATACAATTGAAGAGGGTACACCATGTATTAGGAAGACATTTTCTTCTAAAAGCTTAGTAATAATTTCAGCGGTAGCCCGTTTTATGGGAAAAATTAAACAATATTTTGAGAAACAACAAGATACGACAAAGATAAAGGTGTTTTGTTTTCTCGTAGGAGGTAGAGGACCAATTAAGTCGAGACTTATCATTTCGAATGGTTTTGAACAAGATTTAGGGTTGCCCATAAGGCCTAAAGTAGGGTGGTTTTGATGTTTGTGAGCGATACATGTGTCACATGAGTTTACCGCTTTTACTACGTCTGAGTACATACCTGGCCAAAAGTAGGTTAGTGCCAATCTTTTATATGTCTTAAAAATGCCAAAGTGACCGGCGGTATGTGAAGAATGGTTTTCGTTGATAATGTTTGACCTTTGATCAGACGGAATGACCTCTTTCCATTGAAAGTCTCTAGTGAGTGGATTTAAACTCTTTTTGAAACGGTAAAGTTTGTTATTTATAACCTGATAATCGACGTAAGAAGTTGGAGACTTTTTACACCCATTATAGATATTCGAGTACCAAGAATCGTTAGTAGAAACTGGCGGATTTGAGTTGGATATGATACTGTTGTCTGTGTCGCTAATAATAGCGGAAACAGGAATAGAACGAGATAGAAAATCGGGTAAAAGGTTGTCTGAGCCTCGACGGTGTTTAATTTCGAAGTTGTAACATGATAAGCGAACTCCCCACCTAGCTAAACGACCTGTAGGGTTATTTAGTTTTAGGAACCATTTGAGCGCGGCATGATCTGTATAAACAGTGATTTTTTTACCGTTCTCGATATAACAGCGCCAGTGTTCAAACGCGGATAAAACTGCTAGTGCTTCGCGTTCCGTGGCACTATAATTTTTCTCTTGGTCAGACAGTGATTTGCTGTAGTAAGCTATGACTTTCTCTTCTCCGTTTAGGACTTGAGAGAGGACTGCTCCAATGCCATAGTCGCTGGCGTCTGTATGAATTTCGAAAGGTTGCGAATAATCCGGGCAGGACATTACGGTACAAGAAATTAGACAGTCTTTCAATTTGTTGAACGCGTCATTTGCCTCATCGGACCAATAGAATGGCGGTGATTTTTTTCCTTGAGATGTTAGTTTGTTTAAGGGAGACGCGAGAGTACTGAAATTAGGAATAAAACGTCTAAACCATGATACGGCGCCTAGAAAGCGACGGACCTCTTTTTTATTAGACGGTGTAGAATAATTTTTTATTGCCTCGACTTTTTCGGGGTCAGGGTGTAGACCCTGTGAATCGACAACGTAACCTAAATATTTTAGTTTGTTTTTAAAGAAATTACATTTGTCGATGTTTATAGTTAAATTAGCGGTTTTTAGTTTTTCTAGTACTCGTGTTAGGAGAAAAATGTGATTTTCAAAAGTTGAAGAACTACAGATAATATCATCAGCGTAACAGAAGACTTTATTTTCGAATTCAGGGCTATGAAATAATCTGTCGACGAGTCGTTGCTGAGTTAGACCACAATTAGAGAGTCCAAACGGCATACGTCTGAAGTGAAAAGAACCGCGAGTAGGTATATAGAAAGCGGTCTTGCAACGATCTTCGTCCTTAATTAAGGTCTGCCAATATGATTTAGAGAGGTCTAGATTTGATAAAAATTTAGCGTCTCGTAAATTGTCTAGAATTTCGGAGGCGTACGGTAGGTTGTAAGCGTCTTTTCTCGTTACAGAGTTTAATTTACGACTGTCCAAACAAAAACGCAGCTCGCCATTTTTTTTAGGGACCAAAAGAACGGGATTCGACCAAGGACTCTCCGAGGGTTCGACAATGTCTTCTAGAAGCATCTCGTCGAGATGTTTAATTAAAATGCGCTGTTTCTCAGGAGACATGCGATAGTAACGCTGACGAATGGGGGGGCTATCACCTGTATCGATCGAGTGAGTAATAAGTGAAGTGCAACCGAGACCCCGCTTTTGGTAAGAAATATCGGAAAATTTTGAGATTAAGTTGTCAGCGGTAGCTCTCTCGTTGGCCGTTAGATTATCATACGAAACTAAGTGGGTGCCCGAGTCAGGCTGTAGTTCGGTGACGCGAGCGTCAGATTTGTTTAAGAGTAATATAGAATCTAAGTGATTAGGAAACAAACCGAAATTTCTCCAAAAATCTATACCGAGAATTAAAGAATTTTGAATATTAGGGACAATGTGCACGACAAGGTCAATGGTTTTGTTTTGAAATGTGAAAGGAAGTGAGATTGAACCCAAAGAATTTAATTTTTCTCCACTGGCAGTCACTAATTTTAAAAGTTGAGCGTTTTCGAGCTGATCGCTGTCATTCAAAAAATATTTATGAGAATTATTTCCTAGGATTGTTACGCAAGATCCCGAGTCGAGAAGACCGGTGGCATTTTTGCCATTTACTGTAAGAGGGATATACGGAGTGTATTCTATATTAGAGTATCGGATTGAGGAAAGATGATAACATGTGAAAAATTTTGAAATGTAGTGTAACCAATTGTTCCACTCATTTTTATTGAAGTTAGGGTGTTTAGAGGTTCCACAATCCTTGTTAATTAGTTTTTTGAAGGTGAAGAATTTTGTTTTGAATTACAGTTAGGGCAGTCGGTAGCGCGATAATCTTTTAGGCCGCATTTGAAACATACCAAATATCTCGGCTGAGGGCACGCGGCGAGCGAGTGTGAGTCGCACCTACAACGTGGGCAGAATTGTATATTTGGCGGACGTTGAACGGTGTTAATTTGTACTTTTGAATTAGAATGAGAATTGGGCGGTTTGTTGAAATTTCTATCTTTGTAGTAAGAGGTTTTATTATAAGAATTTCTATTATAGAAATTATTTTTAAAAGTAGTTGAAGAACTTGAAGGGGGGTAGTTGTATGCAAATTCAGGTGCCAAGGTGCTAGCGGATGTTCTAGGAGGCTCATGGAAATCCCTACTGCGACTGTCAAACCTTTCGAAATTCCTACAAGCATCGACTAAAGAAGCAATGTCAGATACATTTGCAGTCAAAAGAGCGTTTGTGTAACAAGGTCTGATGTTATTCAAGAGAATCTCGAGTTTTTCGGGCTCGTTGACAGGGGTATCAAGGCGAGAGAATAAGCCTTGCATTTTTGCGACATATAAAGTGATATTTTCACGTTCGCCTTGAGAGCGTTGTCTTATTTCGGACATTAACCTGTAGTCATAGTTATGTGGGCTAAAATCCCTTTTTAAAAGCTCGCATAAATGATCCCAAGAAGAGACGCTATCCCTAACACTACGATACCAAGTTAGGGCGTCGTTAGAAAAAAATTCAAAAGCAAAAGAAAGTATTTTATTCTCAGGAATATTCCTACTCGACACAAACTCATTTACCTTTTGAATAAAGGCGCGAACACACGAGTTACCATTATATTTGAATTTAGATATATCCGAAAAAAGTTTGCGTTCGTATGAAAACAAAGTACCCGAAGGGTCAGAATTAGCAACTGAGGTACACGTTGTTTGCAAATTTTGCTCAGGTTTTGGAGAAATTAAAATTTTTAAAAGAGAATATAAATTATGGAATTCATTCCAGGCTACTTGGATGCTACTTGTATCTGGTAGGGCGTCCACATTCACACGATTTAACCTATGGTACACGTGGTGTAATAGTGCCTCCGTTCTAGTAAGTAGGTTTTTGTCCAATCTTGTTTGTAGCATTTTGATGTTGTTTTCTGCTTTAAACAAGGAGATCTTTACGGCCGAAATGTCCACATCGGGAGTTAAATGTGACTCTAATATCTCTTCGGATGGTGTATCTGTGAGTTTAGAGATTTGTTTTCGTAGTTCGTCTACGGTATTAGCAGTTTGGCCGCCCCTTAAGGCCACTTCATAAAGAAGTTCGCTTTTGTGCAAGCACGCGAATTTAATCTCGTAGGCCATAGTAAAGAAATTAAAGTTTTATTAGTTGAAATTTAAGAAAATAATACGCGCTGTGGGTAAACGGTTGGGATAGTTTATCTGCCGTCAAAAATGTTAACAATACAAGCAAAATGTGGAAATCCGTCCAAAGGTATTTTTTTAAGTAGATATTTTAATTAATTAAAGATTTAAGATGGCGCGCGTTTAGATTGCGCTTACGCCGCTGTAAATGTAGTGGTAGGTAGGTACCGAATGAAAATGCGTGATCGATCACACGTGGATGGAATATTCTAGAATGGTTTCGACACTTTTTGGAAAAAAATAATTACGTGATCACTTTAAACACACGCGGTCTGTTTAAACACTGAATTAGATTAAATAGAAATTAGTAACAAAAGTAAATACCTTGGGACGGTTCTCCGTGCACACACAGTAAATCACAAGAAAAATAGCACAAAATAGAAAAAAAAACCGTGACCTTTAGAACCAAGCCTTTTTCTTGCCTAAAACGTTGGGCGCCAGTGTCGCGTTGATAGTTGCTTAGGGCTTTAGGAGCCTACTAGAAATCTAGGTAGACCTAATAGCACGCGGCCCACGCGTGGTTCGGTGAGTGCAGGTTCTGATTGGAGCTAAATAATAACGCTTGCAAGACGATATTCCAGATTTTATATTGGCAGATATAAATTACATAGGTCCGCGAACAAGTTAGGGCTAGGCTCAGCGGAGAGCTAGGTTCTGCAGAGAAAGGCGTGGTTCCAGGGTCCAGGCTTGATAGAAGGGAGCCACTTAACTCGGTGCGCTGCGGCACAGGTAGAAGAACGATTTCTGCGCGCGCGCCGCTTATATAGGCTCGTGCGGGGGGATTGGCCACGCCCACGTAGGTTGATCCCGCGAGGACGGCGCGCGGCTGTATCAGCGCGGTGTCACAATGTTCACATGATGACGGATTGTTTATCATCGGAGATGTTGTATTTAAGTGAAGGTGATAGCAATAAATTGGTTTTAAGTGCTTTCTGATATAATTTATAACGGACGCCTAATAGTTTTAATAAATATAGAAGTAGCACTCCGGGGATTTCCTTCCAGACTGTAGTAAATTTATTATATCATAGACGTGGACTTTGAAAACTTGTTACTTATTTTTTGAGTAGGTACTCTTTGTGTTTCAAATCCTAATTTAATGTGAGTGTTTTTACTAATTTGGTTTGTCAACTGAAAGGTTAATCTGATTTATTTTGAGTACATTTACCAACTTGTCTTCCTTTTTACTTGAAGCTTGTAATTTGTAAATACAAATGACATAAATTAAATCTTGAATAAGTAGATACTTACATTACTAACAAGAGACGAAATGATATAGTCTGCACATCTAATTCTACCTCAAGATATACGTTTACAAACAGATTTTTTAATTTTATAGGCCCTTTTTTGTATAACCAAATAAACCGAATAATAAATATATACTATCTAAATTATCCATTTATATATATTTTAATTGTAAAATAGCTGGATTTACTTACTGGTTGTAATAAAATAAAAAAGGGCCCAATTTTCTCACTAACTTTGTAATAAGAATAACATAAGTTAATTTATTTATTTTTGTTTTATATGATAACAGTTCTTATTTTTAGTTAAGATTAGTTTTGGTTTCAGAAAGTATTTATTTTAAATACCATTTTAATTTCTCGCCTGAAACACAGATTTCAACCTAGTTCAGGCAAATATCCAACTGTGCCGTTTGTTATTTATAAATGTACCTAAGATAAGCTATTGTACCTATACTTTCCTGAATAAATTTTAATATTATTATTAATAAAAAATAAAAAAAAACTTAGCCATAAGCTCGACATAAAAAATAACAATGAAATAGTTGAAATGAAGAAATGCTTAAAGTACGAGTATACAGCTGTAGATTAATTAGTAGTAGTATTATAGTTTGGTGAACTACGCGCAAATGCTATTAGTGTTTTTAATTTGTGAAACAAAAACCAAATCAGACAGTCTATTAGTACTTTTAAATTAATTTACATGCTAATCGGCACCAGTGGGGAGCATAAACGTTGGTGGTCAGTTTGAATCTGATAGTAGCGTGGCACGTTAATTTGTTCGTCAGTCAAGCCTGTCGTATGCAGTCTCTCACATTTGCACGAATACCTACGTGAACCCATACAAGTGGGGAATAATATTTGTAAATGAATAATATGCCAAGTTTACGAAACATTTGTGCTTTTCCAAGCAATAGGTATTAAGGTTTTTGACAAATATCAAAACAAGCGATTTAGGCATTGCCACACATGCGTCAACCATCTGAAAAAAGTCAAAATGAAATAAGCAAATGGTTTGGTAGATAATTAATAAGAAATTAACATTATATTTTTTAAACGCTGACCGCGGATTGTTCGAATGTTTACACACATTTAAGAGGGATAGCTACGAGTAGGTACATGTCATTTACAGGTTTAAATTTAAGACGCATTTAAAAGAGTGGCTAAAATAATTCAGCTACGATGATATTGAGAATACCTATGATACTTAACAAGGTCTACTAATGTCCCCCTTAGACACGTGAGCGCATACACACACACACACACACACACACACACACACACACACACACACACACACACACACAGACACACACACACACACACACACACACACAAACACACACACACACACACACAACACTCAAATGTCTAGTAACTCTGCGGCGGCAGCCTAATGGCTAAGGCATCGGTCTCGCAATCGTGAAGTTGCGGGTTCGAATCCTACCCATTATACCACCGACGTGAACCCACTCCTAACACAAGCCATTGAGCTTAGCTGGAGGGATTAACAAGATTGCTAGTAATGCGGGAACCACAATCCCACATAGCTAGTTATCTTAAAAAAAAATAAAAAAAGATACATATTATATCGTTTCTTTGTTTAACCTAATTATAATAATGATATAACATTGTACCTATAATTTATGGCGAAGACACGGGACTCTGAAATACAGTTCACACTAGTTCAGGAGAATTCACAATTTTTGTATGAAGTTTATGTCTATAAATATTATTATGATTATTATTTAACAACAACTAGCTAGCTTACTTACTCATCATATACAGTATTGTGTATGATGAGTAAGTAAGCTAGCGTGTCGATGCCTATGAAGGCCTATCTTTTTGGAACAGTTAAAATCAATATTTATTTCTTTATAAAACACGGTTTGTAACATCTTGTGGGTAGAGGAGAAACAGACGCGAAAGGTATCTTTATTATGCAACGTGAGTCAATAATTGTCAAAAAAAAAATATTGTTTTGTAAAGTTGGTTTACGGCATTGGCGTATAGACCTGGACCACTTACTAGAAAGAGACAACGCTACTTTGTGTACTATAACTGTCAAAGAGACAGGGCCAAACGAGTTTTTTTTCTCTTTCACGCTTCGCAGTCAATATTTACTTTTTAATTGAAAGGGATGGACTCGATCTAGGTCTACGGACGATAATTTACGTGATAACGTCATAGGAAAACATTGACGAGATATCGCCTTTCGTGTTGCTTGGCAACCAGTCAGTAACGTTAGTTTCAATTTATCGCATGTCGCTAGAATCGACCAAACCGATCAACAATTAATACCGAACTGTCGATAAAAATTCAACTTAAATAAACATGGAATCGCGTCAACAGTTTTAATTAAAGCTGCAATAAAACTCGATATTTACACCCTCGATCAGTGTAACGTCGCAATATTTCTTTAAATATTATGACCACTTTAAAATATATTACATATTCCATTAACTTCGTTAAAAACACTGACTGACCTGTTGCTCTAGTGGTTAGTGACCCTGGCTGCTAAGCCGGAGGTTGTGGGTTCGATCCCCACCCAGGATAAAACTTTGTGTGATGAGCACGATGGTTTATCTTGTGTCTGGGTGTTATTTATCTATAAAATTTATGTATTTTATTTATTTTATTTTATTTATTTATTCATTTGCATAAATGTGGTACATATTACAAATCTTTAAAATACATACTCGTATTATTGAATCAGCACACTTGCCAATAATGGCATGCAAATTACATCATTGGTATGCGCAAAATTTATCAAAATTACAAAGAAATATATTTAAAAAGTGAAATAGTATTGAAAAAAAAAAATTAATGTACACCAATGTAATAAAATCCGGTGACTTAAATTTCACATGTCTCCTTTCTAAATTATAAAATTAACATGGGTATTTATTTAAATATTCTTCAACCGAGTAAAAACATTCGTTTACTAACCAGCTTAGTAACACACTGCAGAACTTTTTATATGGTAGATTTTTGATTGAATTGGGTAAAGCATTAAAGATTAAGGGAGCCATATAAACACAGCTGCCCCTCAACAGTTCTAACCTAGTTATAAGGATTACAAAATCCAATTGCCTCGCTTTTCTAGTACTTGTATTATCCCTTAATTCAAATAATGATGAATTCGATTTGACTAACTTAGCTACTTCATAAATATATATGCAAAGAACTGTCAAAAGTCCATGAGATTTATATATAGCTCTACAAGATATCCACTCCACATTAAAAATGGCCCGTAAAAATTTTTTTTTTGTGCGATAAACACTCTTGTTACCTCAGAGGAGTTACCCCAGACTACTATGCCATATCTAATTACTGGACAAACATAGGCTTGATACACCAATAAAGAAGAATGTTTAGAAGTCACGTTTTGAATCTTTTTTAGGGCAAATACGAACGAGTTTATTTTTTTACAAATTGTATCTATGTGATTTTTCCATAGTAAATGTTTGTCTAGCGTTAAACCTAAAAATTTTGTGCTTTCTAGTTGTCCAATATTTTCTTTATTATTGTTAATTATAAATTGCGTATTTTACACTTTTACATGTTTTAAAGTGTACTAAATGTTTTAGAAAAGTTTAATTTTAATTTATTAATATTTATCCATGAATTAATGTCATCTAATGTTTGATTTATTACAGAATTAATATTTTCTCCATTTTTGCACTCCATTACAATTGTGTATAATGTCTGCGAATAAGATACATTGATGTAAGATACATTATTGCATGTGGCAAGTCATTAATATATAGTAAAAATAATAAAGGTCCAAGAATGCTACCTTGCGGAACACCACATGGGTGGATTTTAGAACCCGAGTCATAATTTTCTACTATATCATTGTAGAGTTTCGTTATTCTTGTAATCTGTGACCTGCCACTGAGATAGGACTGAAACCATGTTTGGACAGGCCCTCTGACTCCATATCGTTCCATTTTATTAATGAGTCTTTGATGATCAACCAGATCAAAAGCTTTACTTAGGTCTAAAAACAGTGCACAGGACGGCCTTTTTGCGTTAATATTTTCTACGATAGCTCTTATCAAGGTATATATTGCTAACCCTGTTGACTTATTTTTTCTGTAACCGAATTGTTCCTTGGCAAGTATATCGTGTTTTTCTAAAAACTTGAGTACACGCCCATGCATAACTTTTTCCAAGATTTTTGAAAGAACCGGTGTTAATGCTATTGGCCTGTAATTATGTACCTTAGATCTTGAACCCTTTTTATGTAACGGTTTTATTAAGGAGATTTTTAATCTATCCGGGAAGCAGCCTTGTTCGAAAGACAAATTAACGATATACGCAAGTGGCTCTGATTTATATTGAGACACACGTTTTATAAGTTCGGTTGTAATGTTATCGTAACCGGCTGACTTCGTATTTTTTAAGGATTTAATGACATTATTAATCTCAATTGCATTTGTGGGTTCCAGAAATACACTTTGTAGATTCGTTTTTATATCAATTTTAATCGATTTATTATTAATATTATTTGAAATGTCAATGAAATAATTATTAAATTTATTTGCAATATCATGTCCTAATGTCAATATAGTTTTACCATCTTGAATATTATTAATATAATGTCTAACGGGTTCGGCACTTATTTTGCGCTTCATAATATTCCAGGTAGCTTTAGCTTTGTTAAAAGATTTTGTGATATACCTTTGGTTACTTAGAGATTGCAAATTATTTATACATCTTCTTAATAAATTCAAGTATGATTTTTACACGATTTTGTTTTCTTTGGTTTTATTTAAATAGTATTTGTATCTTAACGATCTTTTTGTATTACAACTAATTTTGATGCCTTTTGCTATCCTCCTAGTTTTGCTCATGGTGTAAGATTTTTTACTGTTATAAATGGGAAACATAGTTTGTAAAACAAAGTTAATGTATCATAAAAATGCATTGAAAGCCCGATTCGTGGTTTATTTAGAAATATATGTATTTTTATCAGTTGTCTGGTTTCCATAGTACAAGCTCTGCTTAGTTTGGGATCAGATGGCGTAGTGTGAGTTATCCTAAGATATTATTATTATTAAACAGTGTTTCATTCTTTATACTTCTCTACTTTTTTTATAAAAACGACTACCTCAGTAGGCTACAAGCCCTCTTTATAAACATACAAATCATGGACACAAAGTACACCCAGACTCGGAAAATAAATTGTGGATCACACAAAGTGGTGTCCCGGGTGGGAAATGAACCCACGACCTCTTGCGTAGTAGTCGACGTGTGTCGACTACTACGCAAGAGGTCAATGAAAAAAATGGTGAATTGACTGCCTCTGTGGCGCGGTGGGAGTGGCAACACACCCACCGCGCCACAGAGGCAGTCAATTCACCATTTTTTTCATTTTTAGGATTCCGTAGCCAAAATGGCAAAAACGGAACCCTTATAGTTTCATCATGTCCGTCTGTCTGTCTGTTTGTCTTTCTGTCCGTCCGTATGTCACAGGCATTTTACTCAAAGACTACTCCATGAATCTTGTTGAAATAAGGTGAAAAGATTTTTTGTAGTAGACACTACTTATTACTACTTATTTTGATAGCTGAATAATAAAAATACATATTTTTTGGGGGGCACTCCATACATGTAACAGAAGCTGATTTTTTTTCGGCGCACATCAATGTGTGGCACATCATTCGACAGGTTTTTCAAAAACATTTTAGGGTTTAAAAAAACTTTTTTTTTTAAGTGTATATTTTTGGAAATAATCACTCCGAAAGTTGCAATAATTGTGTCACCCCACTTATCTTTTAAACCGTGTCACCAAAAAATATGGATATATTCTAGAAAGTGACGCTTAACAAACACTGTAAACTAAAATTATACCGGACATGATCAGATAAACCGTCATTGAGTTATTGCCGAAAAACTGCGTTTCTCAACGAAAGGGCGTAAGTGCCATGAACATACGCTCTTCTACTGATACAATTATTCAAGGCTGCAGAAATCGACACTGAGCATGGTCCGACATGCTCTTGCCCTAACGTAAACGACACTACGTCATAATCATATTTATTCAAAATTAAATTATTTACTTTTAGTAAGTAGGTATTCATTTGTTTTGATGAATTTAAATATTGTAAAACTTGCTAAATTTTACAGAGCATTCTAATTTATCTGTGGTAACTATTGGTTAATTAGTGATAATAAATCATAAAAGAAAAAGTAATCGACTACTACTAATTTTAGCATAACGGTCCATATTATTATGCCTTATTTTCCTGCCAATATTCATTCGCTTCAGTAACTTATATACGTTTGATGAATATAACACATGACAATTTCTTTGTTTCCCTTGTTTATCTTGCTATTTTGTATTATATTTCCTTTTTGTCAACATAGTAAGCGATAGGTATTGTTTGTACACACAAATACATTATCCGTAATATAGGATTTTATACTCTAATGATATTATTTACTTACAGAAAAGATTTTCTCTATTATTTCATTATATTGGCACGTAGTACATAATAACTTTTCTTTCCGTGTTTTTATATTTAATAGGTAGGTACAGGTAAACCGAAATTAACTCAAAATTATACGCTACTATGTTTCCGTGACTAACAAGACTTTAATGTACCAAGTAGGTGCTACTATACTGACCAAGAAAAAAATTGGAATTAAAAAAAGGAATAAAATAAAAAACAAATGACTGTCAGCGTCATTTCTTGTTACCTCATTCATGTTTTAATGCTTCACTATCCATCACATATCGAGATATTATAATAATAATATAATTTTATTCCTCTCAAAAAGGTACATGTTTTATTACATAAAATAATTTATAATTTAGTAGCATAAAACCTTTATGAGAGCTAGAGTCCGTAGTAGGTTCAAAACCTGTATGACAGATCTCCAGGCTCCCTTCTTTACAATCGTGAAAGGTTAGTTAAGGGTATTCTTAAATGTACATAAGAGTGTATTATATGTGTATATATGTACTAACGTAATACATTAATACCTCAATGGTTTTTTGTTAAAAACTTTTACAGTTTTATTCCAAAATGGCAATGCTGCGATGTGGATGAGGCAATTGAGAATTACATAACCAGAAAAACTAAATTGAACAAATATTATGAAAAGGAAAATTACGCAGGCACGGTCCTCTTCATCAGAGTTGATTGAACAGAGGTAAGTTGTAGAAACAAATATCAATTTGCAGAATATCTAATACTCATCGAGGTGTCTACAGTGAATACTCACATCAAAACATAACCTAAACGTTGTTTGCTAACATTTATATCAGGACGAGACACAGATCACGTTCTGAACAAGATCTGTACTAGCCCCGACAGAACTACAACTTAATGTCGCTGTAACTTAGTGGCGACAGATTGTTGTACACAAAGAAGAAGAAAAATATACTTTATAATGACCGCCATAACTATAAATGAGAATGCCATGAATTTTATAGTTAATTTTTAATAATAATACTAATATTTATTGTCATAAAAGTTACAATTTTTTCTTGATTAGTGAATGGAGCCGTGTAGAGAGAGTAATGAGTACTACCGCAGTAGGGTACAAGCACTATGTCGCGGGGACTTTACAAACATACAAGTCACGGACACAAAGTACACCAGACCCGGAACAACAATTTGTGGATCACACAAAGTGGTATCCCGTGTAGGAATCCAACCCACGACCTCGTGCGTAGCAGTCGGACACACTCCCACCGCGCCACAGAGGCAGTCCTAAATCACCTAAATCTCAAATTCAAATTATAGCAGTACTGGGATACAATTACCAAACTATAGATTGAATTTCATGCAGCGGACGTCTGCTTATTGTGTAAGCAGATGGATCTTAAGACAACTGACACACTACACGCTTCGATATATAAGTTTACACTAGGTCTCTCCCACGTTCCAGTTTCAATCCGGTCCGGCGCCGGATATCCAGCGTGAAGTGTATGGCGATGTACAGTTGCCTTTACTGCTCTGTAATTTTTGTAAGTTCATGCTCCCATCCACACCATATTAGGGTAATTCTTTTAAAACTTGATTATACCCACTTTACGTACTATGGTTACTGCTTATGTGAGTTTCATATTGTAATGGCTGCAGCACCTTACTGGCATAACTGTGTATAAACAAATATATTGTAAAAAATGGCATTTAAAAAAAAGTGGCCATGACTTTTTATTGCCAAGTTCTTTTCTCACGGCTTTACTCTTGCGAACTTGGCATTAAATGTAGAATCTTTTTATTCCAAATTTTGTCTGACGTTCATAAGCGTTGCATTCTGTAACCTAAGTAAATAAAGTACTTTTGACTTTGACTTTGACCGAACCCATAAAAGTTCCGGCGTCCGTCGGGTCCGGTCAATACATATTCGCCGCCGGGTAGCCGTATACTATGTAAACTGCGCCGGATTAAAACCGGAACGTGTGAAAAAGGATACCTATATTATAGCCCTTTTCAATGTAGTTGTAGGGTTTTTTAATGACTGTCACAAGTCTGCTCGAGATCGAGTAATCCACTTATTGCTTATTGCAAAAATAAAGCTTTTAGGTACGATAAACAATCGATCTTAAGTGTTATCTCTCTGATTTTCCTGGATTTCTTACTTGTCGAACTATTAGTATGACGCAATAGGGACTGCACTTGTGATAACACACACAATTGTGCACTAAACCTGCGTAGTTAGCTAGAGTTTCTTTACCTATATTACTCAAAATTATACTTCTCTTATTATCCACATCACCTACGCAACCATAAACGCTACCCTCCGTACTACTAGTCCAGTGTTTTTAATAACATACATCGATGTTTTATGCTTCGTCTGGAATTTACTACATATAAAATTGGTTCATAATACTTGCTTTCCCCCAAAAATAACCCAGCAGTACCGCTACATAGTAAAAAAGCTGTAAAATGTCGACGTTATGCATCGCCGTGGACCTGATTATACATAATTCACAAGTTACATACAGGGTAAAATACACTCGGCCCGGTCTTGTACGCTCATCAAAAATTTAAGTCATGACTTTAAAAATACTGCCAAGTATTGTTCGCTTGAAGTTGGTATTCAATTGGGGATATGAATACTGAATATGGAATAAACACTTGGTGTGTTTTCTTGTGCGTTAATTGAATATAGGGATATGGAAGCGGCGGTAGCCTAATGGCTAAGGCATCGGTCTCGCAATCGTGAGGTCGTGGGTTCGAATCCTACCCATTATACTACAGACGTGAACCCACTCCTAATACAAGTCATTGAGCTTAACTAGAGGGGTAAACAGGATTGCTAGTAATGTGGACCACAATCCCACATTGCTAATTATCTTATATATAAAAAAATTATATTTAGTTTGGAGAGCGGAGTTGATATATGTTGCGCACGTTTTAGGGTAGGGTATGTAGTACCTATTGTTCTAAGTATGTAAGATATCATATATTCTCGGAGAGCGTATCATATATTCTCTGTTTGGGCGTAATTTATCTATAACTATGTGCGCCTGCGACTTCGTTCTTCAATCTGCCTGTAAACCTTAACGTGATCCTAAAAAGCCAAGTTACTCCTTACATCCTCAGCTATCTGACAGTGAAAGTCCTGTCAAAATCCGTTTCAGAGATTAGCTGGAACTAAAAGTTAGACTGAGAAAAAATAAAAATTATGTTTTTGTTATTCATCATATCAACCCATATGATGGCCCACTGCTGGGCACGGGTCTCCCCAGTAGAACCTACTGGTATGTAGATCCTGGGGGTAATTGCCATAATCGCCACGCTTGGCGAGCGGGTTGGCGATCGCAGTAAGGCTTTAAGTACGCAGAGGACGCTGCTGCCCGTCCTCCGGAGTGAAATCCCTTAGTCGCCTTGACGACACCCACGGGAAGAGATGGGGTGGTACTATTCTTAAGCCGGCACCACACGGCAAGTTTGTTATTAGTACCTACTTTTATTTATGTAGATATTTATTTATGTAGAGATCGTACTTCATTAAATTATTTATGGTTATTTTCGTTTCTATGAGATGTAATGTCAGGGATCGTCATGATCACTAAAATTTCATTGCTTGTGGTGGCGGTGTGGGTCGGGTCGTCGTCCCTCCAATATGGCGAAGGGGATGATGGTTGACCCATGCGTCAAACTCGTGAACGGGCGCTACTTGGGGTGACTGGTCGGCCTTGTCATTATAATTTTATAGGTCTATTATTATTTTTTTAAATAGTGGTTTATAAATAGGTAGTTTTTCTTATAATAATCGAATCAAATATTGCCTTTACCATCTTCTGTATTTTTATAAGTTGATGCTCCCATCCACACCGTAGGAGGCTAATTCATTTAAAACTTGATTATACCAGTTTACGTACTACGGTTGATGCTTGCGTGAGTTTCATGGTGTAATGGTTGCAGCACCTTACTGGCTTTACTGTATAAATATATACAAATATATTGTAAAAACTGGCATTTTAAAAAAGTGGCCATGAGTTTTTATTGCCAAGGCTTTAGGTACTCTTGCGAACTTGGCATTAAATGTAGAATCATTCTATTCCAAATGTTGTCTGACGTTCATAAGCGTTGCATTTCTAACCTAAATGAATAAAGTATTTTTGACTTTGACTTTTGACTTAGATAATTAGAGGATTTATTTAGAAGAAATTAATAAGTTTGTTTAACAGTTATCTGGTTGCCAAAGTATAGGCCAAAGAGAATGTACAACTTCGTAAAACGAGTACCACAGGCATTGTCTAGTTTGGGATCAGATGGCCACCAACAAAACCATTTTTTAAGTTTAAGATACGATAAATTAAGAAGCTATAAAACTCACGCATGTCGTATAGCTTTCAATTTTAATTTTTTGAGGATCAACCACTAAATAGTACCAAGTAAGCTTTGACATGTTACCTAATTAATATCAGCATATTTGGCTTGTACACATACTACCTATTCTAAGTAATGAGGCTTTTAAGCACCTATAACGTGTCAAATACGACCTGAAACGCCCGTCAAATACGCATTATCTCTAAGCAGCGACTAGTATACTCTCCCTGGCTATATATAAGGTGTTAAAAAATTAACTGCAAGAATTTTTAACCCGCGGTGCCAAGTACCTACTATTTAAAAATAATTACGAAAACAAAATTCGTATTTAACAATTCGTTTTAAAGTTATGCGCTATTTTCTTTACTCTCATATTCTCATAAAATCATATGCGCACTGGACATAAGGTCTCTGGCCGCGCGCATTTAAAACAGCTGATTCTAATTTTCCTATCACATTTCTCAAACTTGGACTGACAATTTATACACACGATCCACATAAAAGTTTTATGCTCCATTGTATTTTAAGTAAATAAAACGCTCAAAAAAAAATTTTTTTTTAATTCGATACCCTTGACGTACACGAAATTCTTGCAGTTATTTTTTTAACCACTGTATACTCCGTTAAAAATTCCCAATCTGTAAATGGAAACCGACACTGTTAATTAATGTTAAGCCTAAATTTTCCCATACACGAATTTACCCTGTGGTAGGTGCTTTCTTCCAGTGTATGTCGATGTCGATGTCGATGTCGATAAGGGGGTATGAGGAAAGACTTATACCGACCAAAAAGGTTGAACAGCAATTTTAATATAAAACCTAATGACGTAACACATATTTACGATGACTTAATTAACTTGAAAATGAAGGTGTTAATCTTGAGTTTTTCTTCATTGGTTTTCTTAAGCACCGTATTAATCGTCATAAAATAAACGGGCATATTATTTATAATGAGGCATAAGTATATAAAGCACAAGGGGAATATTGGTGTATAAGAGTACATTTTTAGGGTTCCGTAGCCAAAATGGCATAATGGAACCCTTATAGTTTCACCATGTCCGTCCGTCTGTATACCTTTGCTCAGAGACTGATAGTGCTAAGAGACTGTAATTCAGCATGTATACACATTACTTACGTCGACAAAGTGAAATTATATTTTTTTACAAAATATTTATTTTAGGATAACTCCCCTATATCACAGAATAAGTAATAGTACTATGTATCTATATGTAAAGTAGAATTGTGATTTTTTTTCACCTACCTCATCGTGTGCGTTATCATTAGATAGGTCTTTTAAAAACGTTTAGGGGTTGGGAATACCATTTTTACATTTAGGTATCCGTTTGTAAAATATTAAGCTTTAAAGTGAAAATTTTTCTTAGAGTCAAGTGTCCCCCCCCCCCTCTGCCAGCTAAATGGTTGATGTTGTATATGTAAAAAAAACGACGGTAGTAGTATATATAGTGAAATTAAAAGGAAAACTATCACAGCTAAGTAGGCTTTACAAGTTTACGAGTAACAGCTGATCAAATGAGATGTAACAAAATTTTCGTACAAATTCCTTTGAAAAGTTATTATTAAGTCGATGTAACGTTGTAAGTATGAAACAAAATCAACAGAAAACCCCCATTTAAGCCACATTATTCGGATGGGGGGGACTACGGAACCCCACATTTAGTTAAGTTTAAGTTTTAGTTTAAGTTTTTATTTTTAAAGGTAAATTTCAAAGTGGGTCGGACGGTTTACATTAGTAGTATAATAGGTGGGATTCAGACAGGCGACCTCGATTGCAAGTCCAATGCCCTAACCATTAGGTACACTACCGCAGGCACAATTGCCTGCCACACAAACAACACCTGCCTGAAACGCTCAGATCCAATGTCAAAATTCAGAAATTCCCCAAAAAAATTGTAATTCTGTCGAGTCTGGGGGGGAGGGGCAATTGACCCTCGTTGTATCTGCGCCAGCACCACCATCCAATGTTTTATTATTTATAATTGTGAACAGCACTGTTATGTATACCTAGACCTGTAGGCCTTTCGGGTGATTATGATTATAACTGCCTCTGTGGCGCGGTGGGAGTGTGTCCGACTGCTACGCAAGAGGTTGAGGGTTCGATTCCCACACGGGACACCAATTTGTGTGATCCTCAAATTGTTGTTCCGAGCCTGGGTGTACTTTGTGTCCGTGACTTGTATGTTTGTAAAGTCCCCCGCGACACAGGGCTTGTACCCTAGTGCGGGAGTCGTTTTAAAAAAAAAGAAAAAAAAATTACGAACTTATCTAACTCAATAAGGATAGATACTACTGTCTAACTGATAGATTCCCTTAGTTAAAAAGCGACCTTTTTTTTATACCAAAGTTCAATTTTAAATCATTACTCCGTTTCTACCTATATTTGTAACATGTCAATTCTCTCTTGAGGTTTCAAAGGCTGAATAAAGAAATAGAGCAAGCAACTATTTCTATTTGCGTGAACCCAGAGGGAATAGACATATTTTGTACCTAAAATCTTAAACATCAAACAACTTCATTCCCAAAGTACAGTTTTTTGAAACGGGTCTCAAGTCTCCGCTTCCCTAGGGCAATCTAAGTCTTCCATTTAACCGTAAAATCCGTAAGCAGATAAATAAAACACATTTCTATTGTCCCGTCTTTTATATCTATACATAGGTATATATATTGTCCCAATTATACAGGCTTCTCTAGGTATTTTATCAAAGGATTCCTGCATGGGCTCAATTCATTTTAATTTTAAAAGACATTTAATTCATTAAGTAGTTCTAAGAGTAACAAGTTTATCAAATTAGATTAGGAACAAAGTTAAGACTGAAAATGTAAATTTATTATTAGCTTTTTAGTTTGTTTCAAGTTGTTTAGGGGTTGTCGTTAGGGTCTGCTATTTACCACCCTGAATTAAACTAAAATATTTTTGAGCAAGTGACAGGTCAGCAAATGGCAGACCCAGACGGATTTTCTACGGTTACTTACCTCCTGTTATAATAAATAGTACCCAAAACGCTTAGCTAAAGCATTGACTTAATACACATAGTACGGGTTCCCTAGAACAAATTTTAAAATGATACATATCAAGCTGGAATTGCCATGGTAGCTTCGTTTCGACGAGACGCCCAACTTTATGTATACGACAACTTTATATAGTGGTACGTTATTGAAAAAAACAGGTGCTAAATAAGACAAACTTAACTTTGCCGTTGGAAAACTGTTATACCCATACAACAACATAGGCCGCAGTTAGTTTACCAATGGCAAATAAATATGTAATGGAATCATATTTTTTGGGATCCAACGATTATGACTTTCACTATAAGCTACATGGTACTTAGCACAAGTAAAAGCCATAATCGTTACATTATAAAAGTCATTTTTTAATAACAAATTTATTTTTTAATTTTAATAGTTTTCCAACGGCAAAGTTAAATTTTGTTATATTTAACATCTGTTTTTTTTTCACTAACGTACTCTGTATCTAAAGTTGTCGTATACATAAAGTTGGGCGTCTCGTCGAAACGACGCTACCATGGCAATTCTAGCTTGATATGTATAATTTTAAAATTTGTTTTAGGGAACCCGTACTAACATGCTCGCTCATACAATACATCTATTACAAAAAACTACAATTCTTAATACTTGCCGCATCTCTTAAAAGTTCCTCACATCTTCATCTTTATCATCAACATATTCCATTTAACGCGTCATGCTTGGCTTAAATTTCGTGCCATGCGGGCGCATGGCACGAAATTTGCCCCCAAAAGGGAGAATGATAATAATGATATCTTGGGACAACTCACACAAAGCCATCTGATCCCAAACTAAGCAGCGCTTGTAGGTACTATGGAAATCAGGAAACTGATACACATACTTAAATATTTCTAAAACATACATAATATAGATGGATAACACCCAGACACAGAGTAAACCATCGTGCTCATCACACAAAGTTTTATACTGGGCGGGGATTAAATCCACGACCTACGGCTTAGTAGTCAGTCTCCCTAAGGACTAGACTAACAGGCAATTGTGTGAGTTAGTCAAGGGGTTTTAAAATTTTATTTGATTTTTTACTTTCGTCTGGAGTTTGTTCAAAGTTTTTAATTTTGTGTTATATTTCAAACTTTTTAATGATTTTCTACAAAATATGCAACTTCGACTTATCCGTGTTGAGATTAAACATTTAATTGCAACGGAACTAATATATATTCTGATTTAAAAAAAATGAAATGGGCTACTGGTCAGGCACTTTCATTTGATAGCCATATTGCTCAAAATTTAAATATTAGGTTGTGAAAAAAGATGAAATCCACAATTTTGTGGCGGCGGTCATCTCGGACCGATTACCATCAAACATACTCGTAGCTAAGAACACTCCCGACTAACACACTTGTAAAACAAAAAAGACACAACATAAAAATCGGATCACGCGTTCGGGAGCTACGATGCCACACGCACGCGCACACACACACACACGCGCGCGCGCACGCACGCACACACACACACACACACACACACACACACACACACACACAAACACACACACACACACACACACACACACACCCACACACACACACACACACACACACACACACACACACACAAACAGCAAGACAAAATAAAGCCTGCAATTTTTACCGCTGGTAGTTCATATAAAACTGCAAGATTTTGTGGATGAACTGACCAGATTTTCTTTTAATTTTTAGTATCGATAGTTCAATTATTGTATTCTAGAATTGGACATATGCCAATAGGTACATATGTGTTTGCAACAGCTAGTTTTATTAATCAATTAATTTAGAATTTGTTATCCATCTTGACACCAATATTTCGTCATAACACCTCTGTAATGATTAGTAAGTATTTTATTATGGGTATTTTTTTTAAGATAACTAGTAATGTGGAATGGGTCCCACATTAGCTAAGCTCAAAGGCTCGTGTGTAGGAGTGGGTTCACGTCGGTAATATAATGGGTAGAATTCGAAACCGCGACCTCACGATTCTGAGTCAGATGCCTTAGCCATTAGGCTACCGCCGCTTCATTCATCGCGGTCATTAGGAACTTACAACTGTCAGATACATCGTACGATACATAACTTTGCACAGTAGGTGTTCAGTTAGATATAACATATATATGTGTCACCGGGTGGGACCAGCCGTGGCTGAGAATGAATTATTCATGAGACATATGGACCTAAAGCAGACTGGATTTCAGAGGAGAATTTTAAAATATCTATACGGTGCTTTAAAATTGAAAATTGTTTTTTAAAGAGCAATATAACACAACGTTATATGCTCAAAAGTATAGTACTTGTGCAGGATTTGAATGTACTTAAGTGATTTAGTTATTATTTGATTTATTTTATTATAAATTTATTGTAATATCTAAGGTAGAAAAGCCAATTTTCTTCGCTTAAATGGAGCAGCCCGTTTGAAAAGTAAGTGCTATAAAAATTGGTTGGACTTTGTTAGCATAAAATATAAGTAATTTAGCAACAAAAACATTTTCTTTTCGCGGTTCTGAACAACGCTTTATACCGAACCGATATTGAAAAACAAACATAACAGTCTGTTTTTGTTTATTATTTAAAATTCATTTACTTTGAAATATTTTGATGTTATCGCAACAGAATTTCAGTGATCAATTTTTTATTAGAAACATCAACATGGTATGTAGATACAATTTTGTGTGTATATATGTAGATATCTATTTTAGTATATAGAAGCCTCATAATGTATATTAACACGTAGGTCCAGTTTTCTTTGGATTTGTAGCAACTGCAATTGACTTAAAAATTGGTCTATCAAAATGACTTATTTGTGAAAATACGTTACATGTTGGTGTTAAATAGGTAATTAGTTTTGGTCTTTATTTTCTACCGTTACGTTGTACAAATATCTGTGAGCGTCAAGATGGCGGGACCAAATTTTAGATTTCAAAACTATATATATTCAACTGGAGTACCTTTTTGCTACTATTTGCTACTTGTGCTCAAATTGTAGCTACTTCTATATAGTGGTCCCGCGCCATCTTGACGTCAAGATGGCGGAATCAAGTTAATAGCCTGCACAGGGACTTTTCCTAGGAAGGATAAGTCCCTGTGCAGGCAATATAGCAATATGGTATAGTATTTGTGCATAGGAATGCACAAATACTATACCTTATTGCTACCTCACGATTAATGCTTTTTATTATCCTTTGGATGAATCATTTCAAAAATCTTCACCGTAAACTATGGTCCCGCCATCTTGACAATTAAGCTATTTTATATTGCAAGCCAAAACTTATTTTTAGATTTTCGATGAGTTACCATTTTAATACTTTTGAATTGCGTAAAAATCATCTTACTGAGACCTGTATACAATAGCACCGATCGTGGTCTCGGGACGACTGTGTATCAGTCGACCCGTGACCACGATCGGTGCAATTCGATCGAAACGTCGGGTAAATAAAAGGTTCGTACATTTAAATAATTCACGCGATTAATTCCCGAAATATATCTAATATGAATAAAAATCGCGAAAATTTAAAAACAATAAGTATATGTTGTTTTGAAATCCAAGACTTGGTCCCGCCATCTTGACGCTCACCAAATTTCGAATGCAAGGCTTGGTAAAGTATTAACATTATAGGATTTTATAGTGCATGCAAAACAAGTCTAAAGTAAGTTAGGTCAAGCAACATTGTCACGTCTAATTCTTAGAAGCATAGCGCAGGGACTTAGCTGATTCTAATATGTGTAATAATATCTATAAAAACGATTCCAATCTTCGTGAATCTTGTTATTCTAACTATGCCATTGTACAGTGCCAGCAACGTTCCTACAGATGTAGGTCAACGTTTTGTCAGCATTTTACCTACGCCGCCCGGCCTTACTTTCAGTGCAATTACATAATTCATACTGTTTACTGGTACTCACTATTACATCAATCATTAAACAAGAACAATTCAGTATTACTATGAGCCCTCAGTTGTGTTAGCCGAATAGAGAAGAGGTCAAAATTGCCAAATCCTAGCCCTAGCTTATTCTAAATAGCATGAGAAAAACGTACGCTTAGAATGAATTCACCTACAAAGTTTAACACGCGGGTAACTTATACAATAATAGATGTATAGAAGTATAGAAAGGATGCACCTACGCTCAATTTAAAAACTGGCTAGGTATTGGAACTAGAGTTACGGCTTGGCCAGCCTCCAGCCACAAGGGGCTTTGGGCACACGAATAAGAACAATCAATTTTTGACATCTCTATAGTCGGTTTATTTCATAAAGCGTTTGAATATCTAATATTAGTTTTGTTGTTTATGTTAAACTTGGGTTTTGCCCACCTTTCACGAGGGTGCGATTGATTAATGACATTGTTAAATTGAAAGTCACTGTTACACAGTGATTTGCTAATATATAAAACTAGCACTCGCTACGAATTTGCACGGACTTTTCTTTGCTATCTTTACCCACACATAATATACACAGAGTATAAAAGAAAAGTGTGGTCATATTCAAGGGTTGGTATGTGCCCATGATACTGAGTGCACATACCTCATTTTATCAATTTCGGAGTACCCTAAAAAAATATTTACTATTTTTTCATTCGTATATTTATGAATAAAAAGTTATTAATTAAAAAAAGTATGACTAAAAAGTTCTATGCCATATTAATCCAATCAAATTTTGTACCAGAGGAGGTATAATTCTTATGCCATACGCCTTTCACTACTGAATTTTGACAAAAAGAATATGCTAGAACTATGTAATAATAATGCAACTAGCTATTGCACCATGGTAGGTGCAATACTTATAACATACCCTATCCGCTGCTGAAATTTGACCACACCTTTCTGTTACGTCCTGTATAATAATAATAATAATCTTTATCATGTCATCATAAAACATAATAGCTACTTGGTTACCTGGCCTCTATGCTAGTTAAAACTGTGTTACAGTGAGCCAGTGTCCCCCTTAAGTCTACGTATATTATTTGAGTGTATTTTTATGCATTCCATTCATAAACCATCATCTGTTGCGTAATTAAGTTCTTAGCATACATAGGCACAGATAGCAGAAAGCGACTTTATTTTAGACTAAGTAAAGATTTAAGCGCTATCAAACTGAAAAAATGTATTGATACGTTTTTCTAAATAATTCTATTTTTAAATTGTATCCTGATAATAAGGAACGAACACGACATGAAAATCAGTCGACCTGTTATCATATGATTCTCTGGTCATCATGCTGCACCATATTTGTATTATTAATTAGATTTTATTTTATAATCTGAAATCTTAAGCCGTGTGGCTTTAACCGGCTTAAGAATAGTACCACCCCATCTCTTCCCGTGGGTGTCGTCAAGGTGACTAAGGGATTTCACCCGAGGACGGGCAGCTTACTGCGATCGCCAACCCGCGCGCCAAGCGTGGCGATTATGGCAATTACCCCCAGAATCTATAATAAGTAGGTTCTACTAGACCTGTGCCCAGCAGTGGGACATCATATGGGTTGATATGATTATAAATCTGGAGTACACAGTATATATCTAAAGGATACCTAGTGTAGCAACGTTATCTGATTCACACATACACACTACATAGAAAGCTGAAATTTTGTTGAGAGGTTTCTCTTGTAAGGTAGACAAGGAATAGGAAATAATTTCAGGAAGCCCAGGCTCAAAATGGGTGAAATAACTTAGGGCAACCGAAGCTATTGGTAAAAGCTATACATACGTACCTAGTTTACATTTTAAAATTAATACATTTATTAATGTATACAACCGATAACTAAAACTTAAATTGGAACCATACAGAATGATTGCTGTCGAGCCGACCTGATTACTGTGTGAAGGATAGAACGCATGAGGAAAACCGACAGCCAACTGTCGATACGGGCGCTCAATTTCGGTAAGCCTGTCCAAGCATTGTCAAAACTCGTTAGAATTTCCTTTGTTCAGTACGAACGTGGCTTAATCATCAACGTACGCTGCAACTTAAAATCATGAGTGAGAATTGAATTTAGAAGATTAATAGTTGAATAGATACTCAAGCATTACTCAACCGTTAACTCTCATATCAAAATCAAAGTACTTTATCCACTTAGGTTACAGAATGCAACGCTCATGAAAGTCGTCAAAATTTGGAATAAAATGATTATGCATTTAATACTAAAGTTCGTAAAGCCGTGACAAAAGAACTTGGCAATAAAATATCATAGCCACTTTTTGAAATGCCGATAGTTACAATATATTTGTATAAAGTGACTGCCTCTGTGGCGCAGTGGGAGTGTATCCGACTGTACGCAAGAGGTCGTGGGTTCGATCCCCACGAAGAATAAAACTTTGTGTGATGAGCACGATAGTTTATGCTGTGTCTGGGTGTTATTCATATACATATAATATGTATGTATTTAGAAATATATAAGTATGTTTATCGGCTGTCTTGTTTCAAGCTCTGCTTAGTTTGGGATCAGATAGCTTTGTGTGAGTTGTCCCAAGATATTATTATTATTGTTTTTAAACTTTCGCGATTTTTATACATATTAGATATATCGCGTGAATTATTTAAAGGTACGAACCTTTTGTTTACCCGACGTTTCGATCGAATTGCACCGATCGTGGTCACGGGTCGACTGATGGCAGCTTAGCGATGTCTCCGTGAGGCGCGGGGTTTTTTACCTACCCTCGCCTGGTCTTGATCATTTTGATAATTTGTACTGTCGGTACTTCTACACACTACACTTACAACGCCTTTACACTGAGGCGCGGTGTGTCATTGTCACTTATAAGTGAATAGTAGGTACCTAGCGACAGAAATTAATCGTTTGAGTATTAAAGGCTACGTCATTGAATAATTTACTAGTAATATCAATAATAATATTATAAATGCGAAAGTTTGTCTGGTTATCTCAATGTCACCTTTTCTTAATTAAAGACTGTGCCGCGGGGGACTTTACAAACATAGAAGTCACGGACACAAAGTACACCCAGACGCGGAACAACAATTTGTGGATCACACAAAGTGGTGTCCCGTGTGGAATCGAACCCACGACCTCTTGCGTAGCAGTCGAACACACTTCCACCGAGCCACAGAGGCAGTCAATAATTGATTCGTGTTAGTTGTTTTGAGCAGTATTTTATCGCAGCTTCAAAATCGAAAAATGTATATTAACTTTTATCTAAATTTTATGTACGAGTACCTACAATATTACATTTTTATGGACTACTGTTGAAATAAAAATAATAATATGAACATATAAATAATACCTGAATTATAGCATTATCTCATTTTGAAACATCCCAGTCTGATTAAAAACCTGCTATGGAGTATTGGTGGAATTGAGTTATTCAGTACGCAGTTAGTAAGATTTTCATTTAATAGTTAAGAATATTATAGTGATACGATGAATAAAGACCGGATTAATAAAATGACAATAGGTAGTGGGTGACCTATTGTTATCGCGCGCGGGTGTTGCGAAGCTTCGCTTCCCTCGGTTGACTCTCGCTTCCGCGGGAAGAGAAATAGATGATAACATTTTTATGACTTGGCTTTATCGTTGTCACGTAATGACTGTATGATACCTGCAACATGTTTTGAACGTCTTAGTCTGCTTTTGTTCTATTTTTATAGTTTATCTAGCTGTCGCGCGCAAGTTCGTCTGCGTAAATTTTCCCCGTTTTTGAAACATTTCTCATTGCTGCTCCGCTCCTATTAGTTGTAGCAATGTTATATAGCCTATAGCCTTCCTATAACAGTGAAAGAATTTTACAATTCGGATCAGTAGTTCCTGAGATTACCACGTTCAAACAAACAAACAAAGAAACACACTAGTTAGTATAGATGTGCTATTCTGATTCATGAACTACTTGGTTGTAAAGTTTCAACAAAGTCCGTACTACTACGAGTTATCGCTATCTAAGTATTTTATTATTTAAATAAGAAACAATAAATAAATATGAATAGCGTCGAACGCGATATGTTTATAGTCAACTTTAGCCCAGTATTTAAAACTGTTGATGTAAACTGTTTTGAACATAATATTATTACACACAACTATTAATATTATAATTGCATTTTTTAAGATAGAAAAATTTTAAGTCGAAAATCGAACCTAACTGGTTTTATGTGTGTTTTGAGTAACTGGGACTTTGTTCCTAAACTTCAAATTCTTCTATCCTTCCTGCAAGCGAGTCATGCCGTCGCTTGCGCCATCTAGCCGATAGTTTAAGACCTTAAGGCACTATTATTATTTTTTCGTTACAGAGAGCTTTTTTAAAAAAATATTATGTCGCAGGCCGAATGTTATGGCAAGAAATGCCTATAAAAATGACTATAATTACACATTTTTTTGTTTGTTTTAATATTGTTAATAAATATGGTTTTTAAGTAAGACTAATATTAGGCACTTTTACCGCCTGTGATACAGGTTGTACTAAAGGCAGCCATATATTTAAGAACTGCTCTTGTTATTAGAATCAATTTGTAAATTTGTACATAATATTTATGAATGAATGAAGTCAATAATTAGTTTTGCGTGAAACCAACATACATCCATTCTCACTAAGTTTCATATTTATAGTATTAGTAGGTTGTTGTGGGTGATATTAATTAATTATAATATATATCACCGTCAACAACCTATACTAATACTACTACAACTAGTGATTTTATTATAAGGTTCTATATAAATTTGACTGTTTATGATAATATATATATTACGGGTTTTAATCGCGTCAATAATTTATGGTAAAATACAAGTGTTGTGAGTCGCAGTACCGACAGTTCCATATTAGTGAGTGATAAAAATCAAGCGAGGGTAGTTTCCGAAATCCGCGCTTCACGGAGGCGACGTTGAGCTAAACTAGTCAACCACAGAGAAAGTAATCACTACGTTTATAGTCTACCCGTGACCACGGCCGTTGCAATACGGTCGAGACGTCGGCCAATAAACAGGGTAATTTACCTTAAATTATTTACGCGATTAAGACCCGTAATTTATAAATTTTTATAATGTTTACAAATCGCGAATAATCAAAATTTGGCTATATTTAAGCTGAGTTAAAGTTTAATAAAGTTAAAATTTTAATAAAAAATATAAATTAAATACTATGGGCACTAATTTATCTGCCATGCAGTATCTCACATAAAACTAAAACCATCGCAAAATTGCACGACGCGCGCATTCATTTTCAATTCACAAAAAAATATTCAACGCTGTTTTAATAAATTAAATCTGTAAAACAAACGAATTGAACTCGGCTTCCTTTTTTCAAAAAGGATAAAATTTCTTTCCTGGTATAAAAAAGTTAAATTAATTTCTCAATTGACCAGGTTAATGTAGGTACGGGTTAATAAAATAAAGTTCAATCGATACCTATTACCTTTATTTGGCCTACTGAATCCCGTTGGGTCTTTTAGGACTCGTTAGAACCGTCACAGGGTTATTTCGATGGAGTAATGTTCATAATTTTGAAATATTCTGATGCTGTTAATGTTTTTTTAATATTTTCTATGTTGTTCATATAATAATTGGATATGTTTAAAGGTTTTTTTTATACCATGACGCGACGGCGGCTTACAGACGAACGGCCCACCTGATGGTAAGCGGTTACCGTAGCCTATGACCGTCTGCAACGTTTTATTACGTGTACTTACGTGTAGTCTGTGTTGGTATATACTTACCCGTTTTTAGAGAATGCTTTCTGAAAGATACGTTCTTACCTACATGAGTCCAAGAAAGTACTTTTTGCGGAATACACTGCGATAATATCTAGATGTATAAATAACCAAGTCTATAGTTTTAACTATAGACTTGGTTATTTATACAGAAAGTACTTTTTGCGGAATACACTACGATAATCTCTAGATGTACAAATAACCAAGTCTATATTAAAATATATATATTACGGGTCTTAATCGCGTGAATAATTTAAGGTAAAATACCTTGTCTATTGCCCGACGTTTCGACCGTATGCAACGGCCGTGGTCACGGGAAGACCGTTGCAATGCGGTTGAAACGTCGGGCAATAAACAAGGTATTTTACCTTAAATTATTCACGCGATTAAGACCCGTAATATATATACTTTAATAATGTGTACTAATCACAGACATTTTAGATCTAGGCTATTTATTATTTAAGTTGAATGTGTGTTGTACATAATCTTGATGTTAATAGATTTAATTGTGATATTTGAGACTATGTATAGGAATTACGATTTTGACGTTCTTCTTTTTCTATTTAATATTTAGGTAGGTAATACTTATTTTTTGTTGTGGATAGGTACTTATGGTGGCTTTTGGCTACCGATTCATGGTTTGAGTCGCTGTAATGGTCTTTAAAAAAACCATGCCGTAATTCCTATATTTAACTACTGATAAGTAGTATACAGTATGTATATTCCGACCCGTTAATATGTTGTTAAGTATCATGTTCCACATCGATTTATGCGATTTTTTAAAATTTAAATTACGAAAACAAAAAATCGAACAATATTGCTTTTTCTTGATAGAAATCTTAAGGAAAAACATGTGGAGACGGAAAAGATTGTTTTGATTTTAAAGAGGCTTTATGCAAACAATGTTGATAACAAATCTTGAAATTTACACTTTTTGACGAAATTGGGGCACTTAAACGTGAATTATATTATTCAATAAAAAAACATTTTAACGGATAATGTGGCGCGGTGGGAGTGTATCCGACTGCTACGCAAGAGGTCGTGGGTTCAATCCCCACCCAGGATAAAACTTTGTGTGATGAACACGATGGTTTATTCTGTGTATGGGTGTTATTTATCTATAATATGTAGGTATGCATTTAGAAATATATAAGTATGTTTATCAGTTGTCTGGTTTCCATAGTACAAGCTCAGCTTAGTTTGGGATCAGATAGCGTTGTGTGAGTTGTCCCAAGATATTATTATTATTATTATTAAATATTTTTTGCACAGGGGTTAATTTACACCTAGTATACTAAGTATGTAAGGAACTAACTAATGTTAGTGTTTTAGTCATAATATACTTACTGGAAAAAAATATTATCAACGATTTGATTTGTTACCCAAACTAAAATAAAACATAGGTTTGAAGGTTTTTAAAATAAAAAAGTATCTATTACAGTCTAACCTACCATACCGCAACGTAGGGTCAGCAAAAACATTCGCCTAATTTTGTCACTCGTATACGTGGTGATACGGTGGGCAAAAAAGACACGTGAAAATAACCTATGAATATGAATCATAGGAACAAAAAAGGGCAAAAATGTAATGTCTTTAGACTTAATTATCAAGTTGCGTGTTTCTCGTTATTATATAGAAAATACACCTTAATTTCTTGCTGGAGAAACGGCAAGCTTACTCCACAAGTAGGCTTAGAGAATTACTGTTATAAGTGCTTGACAGTTACGACGATTTCCACTTACTTCTAATTACGCAGAACATTTTATTGTCTAAAGTGAATCTCACAAGTTTTGTGTTCCTCAATTTATTTTTATTATACGCGTTTAGCACTTAACTAGCCTGATTTCAGGTGAAAAGTCCTTGCTGCAAAACGAATGTAATTATTGTTCCTGTTTCGTCACGAGTCTATTTTAAAAAGTTGATACATTGTTTATATTATCATTATATAATTAAGCGGCACGGTAGCCTAATAGCTAAGGTATCGGTCTCGTGGGTTCGAATCCTGCCCATTGTATTACCGACGTGAACCCACTCCTAACACAAGCCATTGAACTTAGCTGGAGGGGTTAACAAGATTGCTAGTAATGTGTAACCATTGCTAGTTATCTTTAAAAAATATATTAGCTTGGTTGACCGAACTTAATTGTGTTTTATTTTTATTTTTTTATTTCCTATAGTATGGCAGACGAGCCAACGGCCCACCTGATGGTAAGCGGTAACCACTGCTCATGGACTACAGGAATGTCAGGGACACACCCAAGCCGCTGCATACCGTGAAGTGAAAACTCTCTTTAAACCTCGTTTGAAGAAAGACATGTCGTAGCGCTCGGGAAACACCGCAGCAGGTAGTTCATTCCAGAGTATACACGTACGTGTAAGAAAAGAACGTCGGAATTGATCTGTACAGGACCGCATTGTTTCCAGGTGGAATGGATGAACCCTACTACGATGTCGAGTGGTGCGGTGGTAAAAAGGTGACGGTAGCACCATGTCAAACAGTTCCTCAGAGCACTCCCCGTTGAACTGACCGTGCACCAAAGTCACGCCTCTGCTGTAAAGACTCCAGACTGTCCGTGAGATTGGGGTCATCAACGATCCGAACAGCTCGCCTTTAGAGCGAGTGTTGTGTTGTCTTGGTGTTTTTAGGGTTAATTAACTTTTAAGAAAAATTAACCGCCTTTAAAATTAAAGGAAGGGTTAAGTATTGTAAAACAAAGGTAAAAAAAAATTATGTTTTATGCACGGTGGACGAGTCCCTTGAAATGCTAACTTACCAACAAAAACCTGACAACACTGTACTCAGTGACGCAAACAGATGTGGTAGGTACAATAGCAAGAACTCAATCCAAAATAAATCAGCGGTTATTAAGAAAATCATAAATATTTTTATCTGCATACGGGTCATATAGACTGCCTCTGTGGCGCGGTGGGAGTGTATCCGACTGCTACGCAAGAGGTCGTGGGTTCGATCCCCACCCAGGATAAAACTTTGTGTGATGAGCACGATGGTTTATTCTGTGTCTGGGTGTTATATCTATAATATGTATGTATTTAAAAATATATAAGTATGTTTATCAGTTGTCTGGTTTCCATAGTACAAGCTCTGCTTAGTTAGGGATCAGGCAGCTTTGTGTGAGTTGTCCCAAGATATTATTATTATTTGATATTATATAGAACCAACTTATTTCTGATATTGGTTAAAATTTTATCAAGCACGTCATCGATTGGTGGCAAAATCAGTGACGTACTCCTATGTTTATTGTATAACTCCGGTGAAAAACTTTCCCAGGAAAATATGCTGTGGAATAGCTAAAATTCCAACCATCCAATCGCATTGAATGTTAAGAAAATCGCGAATAATATATACATACGGGTCAAATAGAGAACTTCATTTTTTGCAGTTGGATAATAACAAAAGCAACGCAAGGTTTATGAAATGCCGCTGTAATCAACAATATTTTTTTTTATAAAATTAAAATATATTATGGTTTATAATCGTTTTCGGAATATCTTAATGTGTAAGAAACTCTCACAACTCATTTATAATACCTATACAAAATTTTAATATTTAAAATCGTTAGCGTTGTTACCGGGATTCTTATACTTACAATAACTACAAATAAGAATGGTTTGTTTTTTAAATATATTAGGTATCTTGATATTTATTTCAGAGCTTCAGGTTTGATAATGTTCCTTTTTATTTTTGCTTGACTTTCTACTTCTTTGTCGATGATAATTTTGCTACAATATCAAGATTTGCCAGACAACAGAGGCACTGTGTCAGTTGCTCTTTCACCCTAAAACAACTATACAAACTTTGGTGAAACTTTACAATAAATAACATTTATCAGAATAATACAAAGTTTATTCGGATTTATCGCAATAAGCCGTATCCGCACGAGCGGAACTACGGTCAAACTTTAATAAATAAGAGAAATTTAAACTTGAACCCAAAAATGATTTTTACAAACGTCAAACTTTTGAAAATAGAAGACAACTGACAGTTCCAAATGGTTTCAAACTCGCATGAGAAGAATAAAACTATACTAACCACATATTAAGTCTATTTAGAGTTTGAACCTGAAGTAGGTTGCAATAAACTCCAGTCTGAGCTGTCCATCCGAAGCGCACAATCACATTGAATTATTAACCGCGCTCGCATTCAAACAGCATCTAAGTACACCACAAAGTGCCTTCCGGGAAGGTTATATGAAAAATTTAAACAACCACGAAGCAAACATACCTATTGCAGAACTGAAAAGTTGAAGGTTGCTCATTATGCTTTGGTAAAATGAAAATATATTTTACTAAAACTTTTTAAAGATTCTCAATTTCACGGAAAATCTGTTGTTTTTCGATAAAATAAACATACTTACGTAAATCTAACAAATATAACATTCAAACATTTAATTAAAATCTGATTGAACATTTAATTTAATTAAATTGCGTAAAAAAGTGGATGCAAATCATACTAAAAAACTTAAAAATAACTAAACTAAACTACTAAACAGCACTTATGAAGATAACAAATGATTTTATTTATAAAATAAAACGGTTATAACTATAGACTTGGTTATTTATACAAAAGTACTTTCTGTATAAATAACGGCCGTGGTCACGGGAAGACCGTTGCAATACGGTTGAAACGTCGGGCAATAAACAAGGTATTTTACCTTAAATTATTCACGCGATTAAAACCCGTAATATATATACTTTAATAATGTGTACTAATCGCGAAAGTTTATCAACATTTATAACCAAGTCTATAGTTTTAACTATAGACTTGGTTATTTATACAGAAAGTACTTTATGCGGAATACACAACGATAATCTCTAGATGTACAAATAACCAAGTCTATAGTTTTAACTATAGATTTGGTTATTTATACATCTAGAGATAACAAGAAATAACCAAGTAACATAATAAATAAATAACCAAGTCTTATTATATATTATTTAACTAAGTATTTTCTTGAACTCATGTAGGTGCACGTTTCTTTTCGCACTTATGAGGATAACAAATGATTTTATAAATAAAATCATTTGTTATCTTCATAAGTGCTGTTTAGTAGTTTAGTTTAGTTATTTTTAAGTTTTTTAGTATGATTTGTATCCACTTTTTTACGCAATTTAATTAAATTAAATGTTCAATCAGATTTTAATTAAATGTTTGAATGTTATATTTGTTAGATTTACGTAAGTATGTTTATTTTATCGAAAAACAACAGATTTTCCGTGAAATTGAGAATCTTTAAAAAGTTTTAGTAAAATATATTTTCATTTTACCAAAGCATAATGAGCAACCTTCAACTTTAAAAATCCTGTAACTATTTCCTACTATATTTCAAAGGAGAAATCTTTACTAAGAAAACGATCATCAAAAGTTATAAAAGAACAGTGAACAGCAAAAAATATAACTTACTGAAAGTTCTCTTGAATTCAGTTCGTACAGTTTAATAAGCTGCAAAGAAAGAAAAATATTAAAGCACTGATAAAGATACAATAAGAATAAAATAGTTCAGTTGAGTTCTAAAAGATTTTATGAGTTCTGTGCCTATTTAGCGTCGTCTCGGCATAAAATACATACAACAAGGCCGGCTCATAGCTCAACAAAAACTTTTCCTACACATAAACGCGTATGTACGTAGTTCTCTACAGTTGACTTTTCGACCGAGATCTTTGTACCTGACATCTATGTGTGCGTGGATTTGTTTTCGTTCGTTGTAGGGAGCTGTATGCTTTCGTATGTATTCAGTGGTCTTGGTGAGTTCGGTAAGAGTCGTAAAGTACGTCTTTACATTGCCATATCGTTGTAGACACGTGCCAGTAGCAACATCTCAGTTCAGCAATAGGTATGTTTGCTTCGTGGTTGTTTAAAATTTTCATATAACCTTCCCGGAAGGCACTTTGTGGTGTACTTAGATGCTGTTTGAATGCGAGCGCGGTTAATAATTCAATGTGAGTGTGCGCTTCGGATGGACAGCTCAGACTGGAGTTTATTGCAACCTACTTCAGGTTCAAACTCAAAATAGACTATAATCTGTGGTTAGTATACAATTTTGTTCTTCTCATGTGAGTTTGAAACCATTTGGAACTGTCAGTTGTCTTCTATTTTCAAAAGTTTGACGTTTGTTAAAAATCATTTTTGAGTTCAAGTTTAAATTTATCTTATTTATTAAAGTTTGACCGTAGTTCCGCTCGTGCGGATACGGCTTATTGCGATAAATCCGAATAAACTTTGTGTTATTCTGATAAATGTTATTTATTGTAAAGTTTCACCAAAGTTTGTATAGTTGTTTTAGGGTGAAAGAGCAACTGACACAGTGCCTCTGATGTCTGGCAAATCTTGATATTGTAGCAAAATTATCATCGACAAAGAAGTAGAAAGTCAAGCAAAAATAAAAAGGAACATTATCAAACCTGAAGCTCTGAAATAAAAATAAAGATACCTAATATATTTAAAAAACAAACCATTTTTATTGGTAGGTGTTACAGTACAATATCTTTGTGCTGTATCTACAATCTACATCACAATCTTATGTTCCTTATCGCACGTTCAGTATCTATTAAATGTTTCCACTATCTGTTATCAACACGAAGTCGTTAGTATATAAGATGCACCTTTAGATAATTATAACCAGACTATACTACATCTTTTGTCTCATTTATACCTAATCATATATTGCCAAGTAGTTTGGCAAATTGGTGACCCCGACGAACGAATACGCAGCAAGAAACATGGCACAATCACCGTGCAAGGCGAACATAAATCAGCAAGGAACACTTGAAGTAGCTGCTGGCACCTCGGTTTTATCCCGCATTCCGGAATTTTGGAAAGACCAACCAAGATTATGGTTCACGCAACTAGAAGCCATATTAGCACCACAGAAGCAAGGAGACGAATACAAATACTGTACAGTAATAGCAAAGTTATCCAAGGAAGAAATACTACAGGTTAGTGACCTAATCACTTCACCACCGACTACAGATAAATACAAAAACATCAAGGAACGTTTAATTGATTGTTACGAAGAAACAGAACAGCGACAGTTTCAAAAATTAATATCAGAGACAGAACTCGGTGATCAAAAACCTTCGCAGTTATTACGTCAAATGCGAGTCCTCGGGAGAGGAAAAATCAGTGACGAAACAATTAAACTACTATGGTTCAGGCTTTTACCAACATCAGTTACTACGGTTCTAGCAGTTACGGAAGACATGGAAATTGACAAACTGAGCCAAATTGCAGACAAAATAATAATGAATTCAAAAGTAACCGAAATATCAGCTGTTAGCAACGACACTTCAAACGACAACAATACAGCATGCATTTTAGCCCAGCTAGCAAAATTACAGATAGATATTGACGCAATTCAGCAAGGTCAATATGGCTATCGACCCAACACGCACAATCATTTCAAGAAACGTCAACAATTCCCGATTATGAGGCCGAGAACAAACTATAGAGGAGCAAATCGATTTTGTTACTACCACGAAAGATTCGGAAAATATGCAAAGAACTGCATTAAACCATGCAGTTGGAAACCAATGACTTACGTACGGAACCAGGGAAACGAATAAGAGCACAGACAACGGCGAAACTCTGTGCAATCCACCCATCCAATCGCCTCACCATTACCGACCGAAAAAGTGGTATGAAGTTTTTGATTGACACGGGCGCAAATATTTCAGTCATTAGCAAGCAACAGAGACATTCAGTTTTACAAAATGAACAATACACACTATACGCTGCAAATGGGACTAAAATTAGGACTTACGGCGAGAAGACGCTTACCTTGAATTTAGGACTACAACGATGTTATAAATGGAATTTTGTAATCGCCGATGTTACACAACCAATAATTGGAGCAGATTTTCTAGAGCACTATAAACTATTAGTCGACATAGCAGGTCGCAAACTTATCGACAAAGTTACAGAGCTGACAACGCATGTAACTTCGGAAAAAGCGACACAACAAACAATTCGTAATATCGCAGTGGGAACGAATCCACGTATTACGCAACTTTTAAACAAATACGAAGACATCACGAAAGGGTCCTCTCTCCGCAATGCGCCCAAACATAAGATTGAACATCACATTATCACTACAGGACCACCCGTCGCAGCTCGGGCAAGACCATTACCTCCAGAAAAATACGACATAGCCAAAAAGGAATTTCAAAATATGATAGAACTCGGAATTTGCCGACCGTCAGATAGCCCATGGGCAAGCCCATTACATATGGTAAAAAAGAAAAATGGCGAATGGAGACCATGCGGAGACTATCGAATGCTCAATAGCACGACAGTACCGGACAAATACCCACTACCAAGATTAACTGACTTTACATACATATTAGAAAATAAGAAGATACTAAGCAAGATAGATATACGTAAAGCATACCATTGTATTCCTGTTAAAGATATAGAAAAAACAGCCATCATCACACCTTTTGGACTTTTTGAGTACTTAAGAATGCCTTTCGGATTACGCAATGCGGCACAAACATTTCAACGATTCATGGATTCCTTATTTAGAGATTTAAACTACGTATTTATATTTGTAGACGACTGTCTCATTGCATCGGACAACGAAGATTTGCATTATCAGCATTTAGAAACGGTTTTCAAACGTTTACACGAGAATGGAATAACCATTAATCTCGAAAAATGCGAATTTCTCAGAAGGGAAATAGATTTCTTAGGTTATCATATAACGAGCCAAGGAATACTCCCTACCGAAGAAAATTACAAAGCAATCATGGAATTTCCCAAACCGAAAACAATTCAAGAATTAAGAAGATTTTTGGGCATGGTCAATTTCTACAGAAGTAATATTCCATGCGCAGCGGAAAATCAAAGAATTTTAAACGAATATCTACATGGTTCAAAAAAGAACGATAATTCACCTGTTCCTTGGACAACGGAAGCAGACAAAGCTTACGAAAAATGCAAGGAAAGCATGAAAAACGCAGTGTTAACAGCGCATCCTTCCCGCAACGCATCACTAGCGCTCATGACCGACGCTAGTGCTACTTGCGTTGGTGGAGTTTTACAACAAAAATCCGGACGCAATTGGGAACCATTAGGATTTTTTTCACAAAAATTGAGCGAAACTCAACAAAAATATTCTACGTTTGACAGAGAGCTGTTAGGAATATACATGGCCGTCAAACATTTTCACAGATTAATCGAGGGAAGAGAATTTACAATATTTACGGATCACCGACCTTTGACATACGCATTCTCCCAAAAACCATCATCAAACGATACACCGCGACGGGTCCGGCAGTTAGATTTCATTTCACAATACAGTACCAACATTCAACACATAAGCGGACGTGACAATATTACCGCCGATGCCTTATCTCGAATAGAGGAAATATACGTGCCATCACCTATCGATTACGCTGAATTGGAAAAATGTCAATCAACAGATAATGAACTAAGTAAATTACATGACAATAAAAGATTAAAATTCAAAAACATTACGCTTCCGGGTTCCACAATAAACATCACCTGCGACACCTCTACTGGAAAAAGCCGCCCCTACTTACCAAAGCATTTTCGCAAACAAATTTTCGATACCATTCATGGTATGAGCCATCCAGGAAAAAGAACTACGAGAAAAATGATAACCCAAAGGTATTTATGGCCGTATATGAACAAAGATATCAATAACTGGTGTAGATCATGTATAGCCTGCCAAAAATCAAAAATACAACGACATACGATATCACCTCCTGGTACATTTATGACAGCGCAACGTTTTGAACATTTACATATTGACATCGTCGGACCACTTCCGATTTCACAAGGGAAGAGATATTTAATCACAATCATAGATCGTTGTACGTCATGGCCCGAAATATTTCCGGTAGAAGATATAACTGCAGAAACAGTAGCCAAGACACTTTTCGAGGGATGGATTACTCGTTTTGGATGTCCATTGCGCATTACTACGGATCAAGGCCGACAGTTTGAATCAAGAATATTTGAGTCACTCTCACAATTTTTGGGAATACATAAAATTAGGACAACACCTTATCATCCACAATCCAATGGAATGATAGAGAGATTTCATAGAACTTTAAAGGCGGCGTTAATGACAAGAGAATCCAACGAAAATTGGTTAAAAGAAATTCCAACAGTTTTACTCGGGTTGCGGAGTAGCTTGCGAGAAGACACAGGTTATAGTTCAGCAGAGATGACATATGGAACGCCAATACGACTCCCTGGAGGATTTTTTGAGTCATCAGCAGCACAGTTATCAACGTACGAAGAGTTTGTAAAACAAATTCAAAAGGACATCACACAAATGACATCAATTCCGAAAAGAAAAAAACACAATCAAGCTATATTTGTGCATCCCGAACTCAAAGAATGCTCACACGTATTTGTTCGGTGTGATAGAATTAAGAAAGCCCTGACACCGCCGTATGAAGGACCCTACCCAGTAATTAGTAAAACAGATAAAACATTTTGCATTAGAATTAGGGATAAAGAGACAGTGATATCAATTGATAGATTGAAACCAGCTTTCATGATCAATGACGAATCAAACTACGTGCCAGATTCAAAGGATTGCGACAGGCATTCACACACGTACACTACACGATCGGGACGTAAAGTAAAGCCAGTAGTACGTCTATAAAAAATCGCTGATATAAGCAAGCTATTCGTATATATATTAACATAGATCTTAACATATACCATTAATTCACAACTACTCGTAACAACAAGACATCTAAAATGGGAAATCAAAGTTCTAAGGACCAGATAACATACAATACGGACAATTGCCTCAATCAAAACGAAGCGGACCAACTCCGTAACCTGATCCAGGAGGACTTACGGTGGACAAGAAATGTTGCAATGGGACAGATTATTTTAACAATCGGCGTGATCCTAATTTACGGCATAATGAAAACACTGGACAGAAGAATGAAGAGTTTAACGGAAAAAAAAATAATAAACACTCGTGCAACAGCTAAGTCAAAATTACAGACGTCAGCAAATCACACCACAACAGGCGTCATCAAATTCCACCGCGTACAATAGCATTATTATTTATATACATCAGCAAATAACTAGTAAGGTCTAGGTCAAATTTATATTGTAAACACTATTACCATATTTTTTTTTTTAAAGGGGGGTGTACTGTTACAGTACAATATCTTTGTGCTGTATCTACAATCTACATCACAATCTTATGTTCCTTATCGCACGTTCAGTATCTATTAAATGTTTCCACTATCTGTTATCAACACGAAGTCGTTAGTATATAAGATGCACCTTTAGATAATTATAACCAGACTATACTACATCTTTTGTCTCATTTATACCTAATCATATATTGCCAAGTAGTTTGGCAAAGTAGGTATTGCATACGAATCCCGGTAACACGTCTAACGATTTTAAATATTAAAATTTTGAATATTAAAAATTAGTTGTGAGAGTTTCCTACACATTTGGATATTCCGAAAACAGGCGATTATAAACCATAATATATTTTAATTTTATAAAAAAATATTGTTGATTACAGCGGCAATTCATAAATCTTGCTTTGCTTTTGTTTTTAATCAACTGCATAAAATGAAGTTCTCTATTTTCGCGAATAATATATACATACGGGTGTATGTATATATTATTCGCGATTTTCTTAACAACCAATGCGATTTGGATGGAATTTTAGCTATTCCACAGTATATTTTTCTGGGAAAGTTTTGGTGCATAAAACTTTGTCCTGGGTTAGAAGACACCGGAGTTATAGACTAAAACATAGGAGTACGTCACTGATTTTGCCACCAATCGATGACGTGCTTGATAAAATTTTAACCAATATCAGAAATAAGTTGGTTCTCTATATGACCTGTATGTAAGTAGGTAAAAAAATGTATGATTTTCTCAATAACCACAATAATTGTACCTACCACATCTGTTTGCGTCACTGAGTACGGTGTTGTCAGGTTTTTGTTGGTAAGTTGGCATTTCAAGAGACTCGTCCACTGGGCATAAAACATACATTTTTAGCCACTTCATAAAAAGTAGTTCTCTGTTTTTAAATTTTCCCCTTTGTTTTTAGAATACTTAACCCTTAAGTCGGTTCATTTTTCTTAAAAACTTAATTAACCCTAAAAACACCAAGACAAGACGACACTCGCTCCAAAGGCGAGCTGTTCGGATCGTTGATGACCCCAATCTCACGGACAGACTGGAGTCTTTACAGCAGAGGCGTGACTTTGGTGCACTTTGCGTACTCTACGGTCTGTTCAACGGGGAGTGCTCTGAGGAACTGTTTGACATGGTGCCACCGTCACCTTTTTACCACCGCACCACTCGACATCGTAGTAGGGTTCATCCATTCCACCTGGAAACAATGCGGTCCTGTACGGATAGATTCTGGCGTTCTTTTCTTCCACGTACGTGTATACTCTGGAATGAACTACCTGCTGCGGTGTTTCCCGAGCGCTACGACATGTCTTTCTTCAAACGAGGTTTAAAGAGAGTTTTCACTTCACGGTATGCAGCGGCTTGGGTGTGTCCCTGACATTCCTGTAGTCCATGAGCAGTGGTTACCGCTTACCATCAGGTGGGCCGTTGGCTCGTCTGCCATACCATAGGAAATAAAAAAATAAAAAAAAAACACAATTAATTTCGGTCAACCAAGCTAATATATTTTTTAAAGATAACTAGCAATGGTTACACATTACTAGCAATCTTGTTAACCCCTCCAGCTAAGTTCAATGGCTTGTGTTAGGAGTGGGTTCACGTCGGTAATACAATGGGCAGGATTCGAACCCACGAGACCGATACCTTAACTATTAGGCTATCGTGCTGCTTAATTATATAATGATAATATAAACAATGTATCAACTTTTTAAAATAGACTTGTGACGAAACAAGAACAATAATTCCATTCGTTTTGCAGCAAGAACTTTTCACCTGAAATCAGGCTAGTTAAGTGCTAAACGCGTATAATAAAAATAAATTGAGGAACACAAAACTTGTGAGATTCACTTTAAACAATAAAATGTTCTGCGTAATTAGAAGTAAGTGGAAATCGTCGTAACTGTCAAGCACTTATAACAGTAATTCTCTAAGCCTACTTGTGGAGTAAGCTAGCCGTTTCTCCGGCAAGAAATTAAGGTGTATTTTCTATATAATAACGAGAAACACGCAACTTGATAATTAAGTCTAAAGACATTACATTTTTGCCCTTTTTCGTTCGTATGATTAATATTCATAGGTTCTTTTCACGTGTCTTTTTTGCCCACCGTATCACCACGTATACGAGTGACAAAATTAGGCGAATGTTTTTGCTGACCCAACGTTGCGGTATGGTAGGTTAGACTGTAATATATGTTTTTTTTATTTTAAAAACCCTCATTACTATGTTTTATTTTAGTTTGGGTAACAAATCAAATCGTTGATAATATTTTTTTCCAGGTATATTGTGACTAAAATACTAATATTAGTTAGTTCCTTACTATACTTAGTTATGTGTAAATTAATCCCCGTGCGAAAGAAATGTATATTCGTTAAAATGTTTTATATTGAATTTTAAAATTCATGATTTGAGCATCCCAATTTCGTCGAAAAGTGTAAATTTCAAGATTTGTTATCAACATTGTTTGAGTAAAGCCTCATTACAATCAAAACAAATTTTTCCGCCTCCACATGTTTTCCCATATGACTTCTATAAAAAAAAACAATATTGTAAGTAATTTATTTTTCATAATTTTTTTTTTTTAAATTGCGTAATTTTAATGGTAACATGATACCTAACAACACATTATCGGATCGGATAGGGATTAAATATACATACTGTATACTGCTACTTATCAGCAGTTAAATATAGGAATTACGGCATGGTTTTGTTTATGACCAGTACAGTGCCTCAAACCATGAATCGGTAGCCGAAAGTACTTATCCACAACAAAATCGTAATCCCTGTACAACACACATTCAACTTATATAATATGGCATCGGTCTCGCAATCGTGAGGTCGTGGGTTCGAATCCTACCCATATATATATATACGTGGAACAATGGGTAGGATTCGATTAGCCATTAGGCTACCGCCGCTTCGAATAAATAGAATAAATCTAAAATGTCTGTCTTGGTGGCGCGGTAGGAGTGTATCCGACTGCTACGCAAGAGGTTGGGGTTTCGATTCCCACACGAGACACCACTTTGTATCCACAAATTGTTGTTTCGAGTCTAGGTATAATTTGTACTTCGTAACTTGTATGTTTGTAAAGTCCCAACACAGGGCTTGCACCCTACTGCGGGAGTAAAAAAAACAAATCAAACTGATTAATATAGCTTCTATCTAATTATAAAGATTCCCTTAACAACTTTCCTTATGAGATTACAGACGAACGATATAACTCGTTAATTGGAGTACCTGTAATTAGCACCGGCACTCCAGAAGTGGGTACATATTCTGAATGGCGACGAACTTAATAGGAATAATGTGAGTATAAATGGGAAAAGTTAACTCATTTAGTAGCTCCTTCGCGTCCGCGAGCCGCGATCTCGGCTTCACCAGACGGACCGAATTCTCTAGTACCTTTACAATCACCCCTTTTTGCAAAATTACATCCCTAACGTGACTCGAGTACCAAGGGAAGCAATCAACGTGAACCCCTCTCTGCTTTCTAATACTGTAATTTAATTTTAATCCTTTTCTATCGTCGGATTAATCCATGTACATACACAACAAGTTTCATATGTAAACATTAAAACATCTAACCAACTTATATTACCAAACATTTCGGCTTTAAAACTAAAAGTAAATGAAGCATTATCAAGTGAATTTAACTGTTAACGAATTGGAACTCGGATGACTGATTTGGTCCCAGTGCGCGAGCATGTTGCTGAATGAATAAAAAAATATTTTTTTCAGCGTCAATATGGAATGGTTTCAGTAATTACGCTGTGCTATTGGAGCATTAAATAATAAAAAGCTTAAACATGGATTGTATCTCATGCAGGTACGTATAAAAAGATTAAAGCTGAAATTAATAAATTCTACATTAGCACAAAGTAACGAAACCTTTCGCTAGAAAGGGTGAAACATAGAGTTAAACATTAAGAAAATTTTAAATAATACATAGTTACCTTTATTTAATTTAAGGGACTGCATCTATCCTTTATGAGATTCTTTATTAAGCGCTTTGACAATAGATTACATTAAGACGAATATTAAACAGAAACTAAATAACTCTCCTCCGTAGTCTGGTAAAAAACCCTCCTGCAAAAAGACAGAAACAAGATACCCTTCATATTTATTATCATGCAGTCGGAGGCATAAATGAATTCTGTTAAACTTAATATTGTGCCTCCAACTGCATGATATTAAATATGAAGGATATCTTGTTTTCTGTCATTTAGCAGGCGAGTTTTTTAGTGTTTAAATTTATTTTTTATTCAGTTTTTGTAGTCGTTGTAAGTTTTATTATTAAGGTTGTTTTATTCTATAATTATACACTCTAACTGTTTTAAACTTAAGGGTTATATATATTTTCAAACTCGCCTTTTAAAGCCCTTTGTATTGATACCCCACTTCACGAGGGTCCAAAAATTGTTTTCTTTTTCTTAGCCCTCACATCAAAGCGCTTAAAATCTGCCTTTTATTTTTTTTGAGACTGTTATGTACCCAGTGACACTCGCGTCATCAAGATGTATCTAATAATAATGACGTATCAGTTATAAAAATCGGTTGAACCATTGAGAAGTTGTGGCTGATATGGGAACATTGGAAGGATACATACAAATATACCTACATCCATAGATACGCATCAAATACATAACTCTCCTCCGCGTTCGGGTAAAAAGTATCTAATGCCAAAAAAAAAATACAGCAAATAAATTACCTTGAGAAACTAAGCAGAGCTTGTACTATGTAAACCAGACAACTGATAAATATACCTACTTGTATATTTCTAAATACATACATATTATAGATAAATTACACTCAGACACAGAATAAACCATCGTACTCATTACACAAAGTTTTATCCTGGGGATCAAACCTACGATCTCTTGTGTAGCAGTCGGACACATTGTCCGACACATGTCCTTCCCCGAGACTCAAACTATCTCCGTACCAAATTACATCTAAACCGGTTTAGCTGTTTGAGCGTGAAAGCGTAACAGACAGACAGACAGACAGAGTTACTTTCACATTTATAACATTATAGTATAGATTTCACTTTCATATATAGTTTTCCTAGCACATCCCGCTAATTACTTCAAATATTTGTACAGTCAACATAAAAACCGTTTCCGAAATCCTCTTACACGATTAATTTCCTGTCTATCATTCCCAGAACATGATTTATCGAAACAATGGACGTTGAAATCTCTCTAATGTAGTAAATATTAGTATAATGAAAACAAAACAGTGTATTCAATTGTTAACTATGAACCACGTTCTCGGTCTGAGTTCTGAATTATAAATATAAAGCAAATTTAGTTTCGTTTGTTTTATTTATGAGCCTGAAATATCCGGGTGGAATTAAATTATAAAGCGCGCGAGTGAGCTGGTCGTGTATGCGCACTTGACCCTGCCGACCGATGAAAAATTAACGAACGACCGCCACAAAAGGAAATTGCAACCGCGGCCCAGACAACGTGTGAACCCTTTACCTTGCGGCTTCTGGGAAATGAAAAGGCCGCAGGCTTCAAAAAAACGTAGCACCAGATAACGTGTTGGGTTTTATTTATCCGTACAGTATTAAAAGCTATAGGGGTTTCGGTTAAACTGAAATGGTTGAATCAATTCTAACAACTTAAAGTCAAAAGCAACATCGACTATCTAAGTCAATCATATAGGTTATAGAAGTCAATATTTATTTTATAGAGTTAAGGAATTATGTGACTCTTTATTTACTTTAGCTTTGAAAGAAAGAAGAAAGAAAATATATTTATTTCGACATTTACACAAACAGCACAGTTAATACAAAAAAAAATGCAAAAAAAACGCAATTCAAGCTTAACTTAAAAATAAAACATTTGAGAAAACAAAAAATAGCCTATAAAAATATAAAAATGAAACTCTCTCTTTGGGCCAAGTTCGCAATTTTAATCTAATTTGAAATCATCATCATCAGCCTATCGCAGTCCACAGTTGGACATAGGCCTCTCCAATCGCACGCCACTGTGTTATATCCTCGGCTTCTCGCATCCAGCTCCCGCCAGCCGTTTTGCGTAGATCATCACTCCACCTGGCCTGAGGGCGTCCTACACTACGTTACTAATTTGAAATAGCTATATTAAAACAATACAATAAAATAGCTAAATAGCTAGCTTAATTCTGATTTTGTTTGAAATTTTTAACCCTGTTTCACACCTATAAGCGATGAATCTTCAAAAAACCGTTTTTAGTAAATGGCTATATAATAATACTTACACAACGCTATCTGATCCCAAACTAAGCAGAGCTTGTACTATGGAAATCAAACAACTTAGAAACATATTTAAATATTTCTAAATAATAATAATAATAATATAATAATAATATCTTGGGACAACCCACACAACGCTATCTGATTCCAAACTAAGCAGAGCTTGTACTATGGAAACCAGATAACTGATAAACATACTTATATATTTCTAAATACATACATATTATAGATAAATAACACCCAGATACAGAATAAACCATCGTGCTCATCACACAAAGTGTTATCCTGGGTGGGTATCAGACCCATAACCTCCGGCTTAGCAGTCAGGGTCACTAACCACTAGACCAACTGGCCAGTCATCATAATGACTATCTGTGTGCCAAATTTCAACCCAATCCGATTTCCTTTTTAAAAACCCATGTATACAGATGACTATCGGTGCATTGATAAATGATTTATTTTACATGCGATTGCCTAAATAAACTTGCGTGAAATAGGGTTTTACGCGCCTAATTCATTTGAATTTCATAACCAGAGATACACACAATGACACAGATGACTGTCAAGTAAAATCAGTATCTTTTTAATAAACGTCAAAACGATGCACCCGTACTAATTTAAATAAAATACAAATCAATGACGTCATTCTTTCGTATGGTCAAATCATTTAGTTTTAATGTTAGTTCTGATGTTTAAAAATTCATGACCACGTAAAATTGTAGAGAAACATTGTTTTTCCTCACATTTGAACAAATGCTATTTCCTGATTAGTGTAAAATAATTTATTGCTATTGTAATCATCTACCCAATTGTTAACGATCTATTACGCATTGGCACGTCTCATAACGCATTTGTATATTTTTTTGCATTTGTATAGTAACTATTTCTAATTACAATATATATTTATGCAACACCAAGCCATTTTCAATTCAAACAAGGTAGTTATACAACAGACGTATCACGCCGGCTCATCGATTGTTGATAGAAACGACTTGTCGCGTTCGTTCTGTGTAAAAAGGAGGTTGATATGTACGCGTTGTCACGGCCTCGGCATTAAAGAGATACTCCGCGGCATAAATTTACCAGTCGGATCTGTGAATTAAGTGGGGTTTTATTTGTTGCGTCACGTGCCGCGGCAGGCCTTTAGATCCCACGCCTGTTTAGGCCGAAATAAACTTTTCAGGTTTCCGTTCCCTTCGAAGCGGCTCTAATAACAAGCATGGCTGTGCCACTACACGACATAAGTTTTATATGCGATCGTTTGTATAATTATCGTTTTATTTAAATAGATGGTTAGCAATTTAATCTGTAAAGGTTACATTTTTTTTAAAATGCTGTTTGATTATATTAGCGATACTACACCTATTTTATTTAATTTATAGTGTTCCATTTTTATATTTGTAGAAATTATTGAATGCTTTTTGACATATGTATTCAGTCAGATATTATTTTCAAAATTATGTTAAATCAGACGTAAGTACAACATAAACAGGAAAAGTTATTGTACATTAAAAAAACTTTTGCGCGTAGTTATAGGAGTTTTTATTTATGTTTATTCGTGACTAGTTTTGCCCGCGACTTCGTTCGCTTTAAGTTGTAGTGCTTCATACAGACGTTAGCGTGATGATAAAAGTAAAAAGCCTAAGCTACTCCTTACATCATTAACTATCTGACAGTGAAAGTCCCGTCAAAATCCGTCCAGCCGTTTCGGAGATTAGCCAGAACAAACAGACAGAAAAAAAATAAAATTGTGTTTTTGTTATAAGTGCCATATTATATACTTTCATATGTATTTAGTAAAACAACTGTTATTTTGACATTACAAACAGACAATGTAATTTTATTTATTTGTATGTTTTAATTATAATGTCATGCTGGCATACTTGAGCATAATTATTTGAACCACTTTCATTTGGCGTTCACTCCACCCTGTACTAATAGGTACTCGGCGATCAAAATAAGTACTATTGTGAAATATTCCGCTTCCGCAATACTCCCCTCTAGAGAGTTTATACGCAGAAGTGGATTATGTTGACCTGTTAATTTGTTGTAACAAAACAGGAATGGAAATAAAATAAAAACCCTAAAAGTAGAAAGGACTTTACGCGCGGACGTTGGAATGAAAAAAGTATTATATGGGCTATACGAAACTTTTAAACAACCTTTTAATTTTTATTTTTCATTTGCGTTTATAGTCCTGTGTCGTAATAATGTAGAGCTGTGTTCCGAAATACGAGAAGTGCAAGTATAAAACATTAAAACTTATTCTTATTATTATGTAGTACATATATTGTATGATTGTTGATTTTTACGCAGCAATAGAGCAATGGATTCGTGAGATTCTATGTATAAATCTTCATAAATTTGACTGTCCAATCAAAAGGAACATATTTTTGAATCGAAATAAATATAAGTATACATTGCCAGCTAAAAATATTCGGTTTTGATGTTCTATCTATACTATCTATACTAATATTATAAAGCGGAAGAGTTTGTTTGTTTGCTTTGTTTGTTTATTTGTTTGTTTAAACGCGCTAATCTCAGGAACTACTGGTCCGATTTGAAAAATTCTTTTTTTGTTGGATAGCCCATTTATCGAGGAAGGCTATAGGCTATATACTAATATTATAAAGCGGAAGAGTTTGTTTGTTTGCTTTGTTTGTTTGTTTGTTTGTTTAAACGCGCTAATCTCAGGAACTACTGGTCCGATTTGAAACATTCTTTTTTTGTTGGATAGCCCATTTATCGAGGAAGGCTATAGGCTATATAACACCGCGCTACGACTAATAGGAGAGGAGTAGCGACGTGAAATGTTGCAAAAAGTACGCATACGAAGTTGCGCGGGGCAGCTAGTGTAAAATAAATACTCGTGCGTTTGCACAAAAGCCATGCAGATTTAGCCACTGAAAATTCAATTTAAAAATAAACTGTTGTTTCAAATTAACAAATACCTGATTCATTTCTATTTTGTGTACTGAAAACTATACACGGATTTCAAAATAAATAGTGCCATTGATTTTAATAATATTTTTGCACAAAAATAGTTTTGTGATTCTTTCTATTTCCAGGAAATAAAAGATAGAATATAGGTATTTGAATTCAATAAAATGTTGTGGTTTTTCATTTTATTTTATTTTTTAATTTAAAAAGATAACTATCAATGTGGCATTGGGTCCCACATCACTAGAAATCTTGTTAACCCCTCCAACTAAGCTCGAAGACTTGTGTTAGGAGTGGGTTCACGTCGGTAGTTTAATGGTTAGATTTGAATCCGCGACCTCACGATTGCGAGACCGATTGCTTAGCCATTAGGATACCGCCGCTTCTTGTTCTTCTGACAGTGGAAAGTCAAACCCTGTACTTCTGCTATTTTTCGAATCTGGTAATTTGCGATTTTTGGTATTTTGGGAGTCTGGTAGGTATTTACAAGAATTTATTATATTTAATACTCTGTTGGAAGGTAAGTGTCGCCCTAAAAACGTCATTGATTCCAGAAAATTAGTCGATTTGCGTTGACTATACAATTACCTAGAATTAGTATAATATTTAACTCAATATTTCACAGAAACTAGCACTCCGCATTATGCACACGAAACGATAGTTTTTAAATTAAAATACAAAAGCTTCTTTGTTTGATATTAGTTCTCTATAGTATCCAAATTTTAAACTGGGCAGTTACAAGAGTGTTTTTCTCTACAGGGTGTACTCGTTAAGTGTGTACAGTCGATTATTCCGTAAATATAAGATATCAAAAAACTTGAAATGTCTCCTAGTACTCAAAACGATATCACTAACTTGTTAAAATAATACAAAAAATATCCCACTTTGACATTGGTAAAGAGGTTTTAATTTCCTTATTTTACAAGTTAACAACAAGCTTACCAACATTTTACGAAATAAATCGGTAGTAGTCTTAAATAAACCTAATTAATAATAATATATATATTTAATTTTAAGTATAACGTCTCTCTACGTAGCTCTCTTTACCTAAATTTCTAGACGCAATCAAAAGTATTTACCTACCCTAATTATTTAAATAGTTGGTGTACTCAATTAAAGTTACTTGTTTTTTATACCATGTCCAATATTAAACGTACTACAAAGTGTGTTAATATTAAAGTAAGTTACATAAGTATTACATGTATTGTTAGTCTGAGGAAATTCTTCAAAGATTATGTAATATCTCATTGTTTAAACTATTATACTGTGATGCATCTGTCTGTTACCCAAATAAATAGGTAAATAAAATAAATTAATAAAACGTTTTCAAAGTACTTATTTGTTAAAAGTGATATCCAAGTTGTGTAACACATTTATGCCAATAACATTTGCGATTTCCCAACTTTACAGTTTCTAAATTAACTTTTCTTTTTGTGGGGCAGTTGAAGTAATTGCACGACTTACGCGATTTTGTAATCCTTCTAGGTTGTACAATCTCTTAGCTTGTCACGTTGTCTTAGATAAATCGCTACAACGTGCAAGATCTGGGGATACGTCAGGCGTACGACAGGTTGGAGGCTGAATTTTATTTTATTTTCTTTATTTCTTTAACAATATTTGTGTTGGTACATGGTTAGTTATTGAAGTATCCCTTTAGGCGGTATGTGCCTGTGTTAGGATACTTCGCTCTTCCAAAGCTTAAAATTAAGGTACAAATAATGCTTAACTAATATTTACTTAGGTACTAATTAATACTTATTCTCTATTATGTGTGTAAATCTGAGTACTAGTGAGCGCATGTGGGTGTGTGTGTTTGTGTGTGTGTGTGTTTATGTGTGTTTTTGTGTCCATGTAAATTTGTATATGTGTGTGTGTGTGTAGCTATTTGTTTGAAGCGATAATTATCAAAGTATGTGCTGCAGTAAAGCCTCCGTGTCCTCGTATGTAAGGGATTTTATCCATGTAACGATAATACTTTTGCACTCGTGATGTTGTTTGTTATGTACATAAATCTTTTTATTTAATGTATTGTATAGTCGCGATGAACTTTTGTTGTATTGTTTATTACAGAATTTGGTTCTTGTTTGGGGAACTACGGCTATTCTATCTCGCCTTCTTTTATTCATGTCACCAGTATTATACTTCAGCTCTCTGTGTTTCTTTAAAACAGCTTGAACGATATAGAGCTTTCTTACTGAAAGTAGATCACTTATCTGATACAAACTTGTTGTCGAGAATCTCTTTTTTTTAAAGAGCATGATTTTTATAAGCGACCTTTGAGCACGCTCCAAATTTATAAATTTTGACTTAGATGCTGCACCCCATAATCGCGTAACTTACATAAAATGTCAACAATTGAGAACCTCTTCATTTTTAGAAGTCGGTGAAAACAGTGATTCGCGCGAGATTTAAATTTCGAACGGGCACGAAAATTTAAGTAGATACAGCTTTTTATTATTTTTATTGTAGGTATGTAGCTTTTCAGTCAGGTGGAAACTTAAATTATCAAATGTTTTTAACTAATGTTGATAATTGTCATACCACATACCACTTCAAAGTATACAAACTTTATTGTATCGTAAGTGGTGAGTGGTGTGATAATAATAATTTGTAAATATAATTAAAAATTATGGCACATGTTTACGGGAACAACAATGAATAGTTTTTAAGTTAAAAAAATATTAAGACTATTTAAAATGAGGAAACTAAAACCTCTTTACTAATGTCATGGTAATATATGCGCGTAAAGTAAAAAAATAGATATTTCTCTTATTAATTTTCAAAAGTTATTAATTTTTAAAAATTAGAACACGTACTTTCAATATCGGCTTATTTTTTTTTATCTCTTAAATTTAGGGGCTCGTACACACTTAAAAACAGTGAAATGTGTCAAGGCTATATACAGGTTGTAATCACACCCTGTACAGCCAACTCACAAAATATATAAATGGAATCTACACGTTCATCAATTTTGATGAAGGTTGAAGTTCTGTCCCATTCATATCGTCTATCTGTTTCTCATCAACATCGCATAAAGATTTTTTTGTCATCCGTGCAGGCATCCCTGAAAAAGATAGTCCTCTGTAGATTCTCATAGTAAATCAAAGTCAAATATTTTGACTTCAATTAAGTATTCGTAGTGTGTACTTTATTTAGATATATACCATAATTAGACAACTATATTAAACTGGACTGGAAGATTAGACGCGTACTTACAGAACTCTATTTTTTTTCCTTTATAAATAGCACTTACTATACGATTACTACACCAAAGTATAGCACGTGTTCGACATTTTGATGAATTAGGTTAAATTGTTCGGTAAATGCACTTCAACAATACAAAACATTTTTATTTTAGATAGAGATTCATTCATTTTCATTCATCATTCATTCCAATTTTATTTCATTTGATTGCCGTATTTCGAGATTTTTATTAAAGCAAAAAGTTGTTCCATATTTATATAAAACCAAATTCGTGATGTCGGACAATTTAAATGTATGCTTTTGCATTCATATTATGAAAGTGATAAAATAAACTCACGGACAGGGAACAGCGAGCGTAGAGCACAGATGGCACATTGTGCTTTTCAATTTGTGTTCATAAACAGTGCCAAAGGCTATAGCGACTGTTTACTATCGGACTGACCTATGGTACACTGTGTTGCCACCTTTGAAGGTATTTTTTATACAAATAAATGAAGAGACGAGCATGTCGTGCGCCTGATGGTAAGCGTCTCGCTAGCCCATTACAGTATCAGTGCCACCCAAATCCTTGTTTGGCAAAGATCTGAATGTCACCGCACCGCGCTCCTCCTCATTTGGCATATTAAACACAAAATAAAAAAAATATATTTTTTTTCCTATACCTAATTACACTTGCTACAGTGAGTGTCCTTCAGCCGAAACAGAGTGATGCGTTAACATTACTTTTTCACGAAATAATAAATGAAACTGTTGTGGTCCCGACGAAGACCGCCTTTGATTTAGACCTGCCACTTTTGAAGTAACAGATTTTGGGGTAAAACGCCATGAATGATTGAGCATTTTGAGGACATCGTGCAAAGCATACTTATAAACGCCATCGCGCCAGTTTAATTATTATGATTATGTAAAACTAGCAGCTGCCTGCGACTCCGTTCGCGTGAAAAATTCGTTTTTTTTTTCTGGGATAAAAATAAGCCTGTGCTATTACAGACTATAATGTATATCAGTACCAAATTTCACCCAGATGCGATTACCCGTTGTGGCGTGATTGAATTACAAACATTAAAGTATTGAAGTCATAATCCTGGGTATACATGGCTAGCTGTCCCGCGCAACTTCGTATGCGAAAATTTTCCTCGTTTTTGCAACATTTCACGTCGCTACTCCGCTCCTATTAGTCGTAGCGCGATGTTATATAGCCTATAGCCTTCATCGATAAATGGGCTATCCAACAAAAAAATATTTTTTCAAATCGGACCAGCAGTTCCTGAGATTAGCGCGTTTAAACAAACAAACAAACAAAGCAAACAAACAAACAAACAAACTCTTCCGCTTTATAATATTAGTATAGATATGCGACAGCATATCGCGTTAACAAAATCTCTGAAACTGAATATTTAAATAAAATTTAAACTGAATTATGAACCGTTATTTAAAAAAAACAAATTAGATATAGTGTGTAAAATTCAGATGAGCTGTGTTTTATCCCTATTTAAAGTTAAATGTTAAATTGAAAAGAATATTTAAATAGATTCACTGGCAGCAATCAAGTGGTGCCCTAGTTTGTCTAGTCTAGACGAGACTGTTCCAAATGCGCTAAATTTAAAGCTGGAACCTGATACCTACCATTTTAAGAATGAATAAAGTCGCAGTATAAATCGTTTGGACACTTTCCCAAAAGGTAGAGAAATTAGGTATTTTAATACAAACACCTGCACTTCTAATAAAATATACCTAATTTTAATAAAAGTACTAATATAATTTAATGTAGTATCAATCTTTACTTTTTAGAGTTCCGTAGCCAAAATGACAAAAACGGAACCCTTATAGTTTCGCCATACCCGTCTGTCTGTCTGTCTGTCCGTCCGTATGTCACAGGCATTTTACTCAAAGACTACTCAATGAATATTAATGAAATTTGATGAAAACGTGTCTTGTAGTAGCCGATACTTAGTTTGATAGCTATATTTAGAACTGTTTTTTTTAACTTCAACGTGTGGCACATCATTCGAAAGGTCTTTCAAAAACATTTTAAGGTTTCTAATAAACTTTTTTGATTGAGTGAATATTTTTGGAAGAAATCACTCCGAAATTTGCATAAATTGCCCCCCCCCCCCCCCCCGCTTAACTTTTGTACCATGTGATCAAAGAATATGAAAAAAAATCACAAAGGTAGCGCTTAATATATTTTGGACATGATCGAATACACCGTCAATGAGTTATTGCCGAAAAACTGCGTTTCTCAAAAAAAAGGGCGTAAGATGCAAAGATGATAACTGCTGATGCAGTTATTCAAGGCTGCGGAACCTTACACTAGGCATGGTCCGACATGCTCTTGCCCGGTTTTTTTTGGTTAGTATTCAACAACAATTTAAATATAGAATAATAAAACGACTGCTGTCTCATAAACCAATAAACAATCTTCAATTTTTGTCTCTTACAACCTTCTATATATTTAATCAGTCAAGTACTTACCCTTTCTAAGCGTAAACAACATCAGAAATTCATTTTCCCGGCACTGTTTCTATAAAAAAAACCCTGCACGTTCAACACAGAAGGTGAAGAGCGCAATCTGAAACAGTAAATAAGAGCAAACGGTGGCATATCAGCAATGCCGACGCCTCATAAGAATGCCCTCCTCGACTTTACCGCGAGGTAAACAAGGAAAACATAAAAAATCTGACCCCTGCAGAAATGTCTGGGAAAGAAAATAAAAACTATGATACAAAAAAGAGCCAGCCAAGTATTGAATCTCTGCATTTGTCATTTTACCTACCTCCATAGATAAGGTATTTTAATCACACTAATATTATAAAGGCGAAAGTTTGTGAGTATGTGAGTGTGTATGTTTGTTACTTCTTCACGTTTAAATGGCTGGAGTGATTTTAATAAAATTTGGTACGGAGTTAGCTGACATCCTAGATTAACACATAGTCTAATAAACAGCGGGGCACAGCTAGTAGTTAATAAATGCGTTTGTTAATACTTGTCAACAAAACCATTACAGTTTTTTTTTATATTTCAATAAGTCCCTTAGACAATATGAAACTCAATGCCTGCGGACAAAGTGATCAACATACAATTTAAAAGTAAATCAATGCATTAAAACGACTGAAAATCTGACTAAGAGAACATCAGTAGTTTTTTACTCTATCAAGCAGAAACGGCCCAGTAATGGGGAGTGACGAGACTCCAACATTTAATTTCAAAGGTCTAATATCTCCCCGATCTAGAAGAAACAATAGAATTGAAAAATCCTTGTCTCCCAACAGGAAGCCATCAAGGGAGACACCAGTCAGAAGGTATATGATGCCTGAGGTAGTCATCAGTTTAAAATGATTTAACAACCTTCACTCGCAATAAAACTTTACAAAACACCGCGTATTCATAAAAAAAAAACAGAGTTAAAGTCACAGAAAAAGAAACTTGCACTCAGCAAAATACGTAATTTAAAACCAGTTAAAACTTTCACACAACGTTAGCAGTTTACCACTTATAAAATGAATTCCACATACTGAAGTAGGTAATATTTCAATCGCGTGTCAGGAAAGAAGAAAAGGTGCAGTACGATTAGCAATTCTAAATATGCAATGGTATTTAGCCTAGTTTTTCATAGGCTGATAGGAACCACATGTCGGATAGTCTACCTCTGCCATAGCAGTAGCTTTGGAATGGAAGCATTAATTACTGCTAGGTATTTGAAAACCGTTTCAGCCTTTGCATTCTACGGGTGTCTTTGTGAATTGAAATGCTTATTTTTTCATGATTTGTATAGTGACTTATTAAAACTGAACTATATTTACAATTCATCAAAAACGTTTTGATTTAAACAAGAGCTATTTTAAAAAAGCTCTTCCCGAGTTAGTAACGCAACTTAAATCTTTCAGTCATCAATTAACTTCGATTCAGTTTTAAAAAGTAGGAAATTGACTAAAGAAAAATAAAAGTAGTTTATTAGTTTATATCAAACTATTTGTAATATTACATGATCGAACGAATAGCGATATAGCTTTAACAGTCTACAATAGTAAATAACGTATAAGTCCAAAACCGCAATCACCATAAATAAACCAACCCCTCTTCCCTTTCATGGAATTATGAGCAGTTAACATCCTAATCTAATCTGATGTAAACCCGTAATATCCCTCTTGTGGGTAAAAACATCCCACATAATCCGGTCCCATGACTCCACTTAATATTAACACAGTTTTTCCAACCTCAAAACTTAAAGTGGCTACAAACAAAATCCTAATATCACAATCAGTATGCCTGACGACACAAAAATGTTTGTTGGAAAGCACTCATACCTCATACACTGTAAAGAAACCGTATGTCTCAGCACATTTGGAACGGTTGGCGGCCCTAAGCATAGTATGTTGACCTAAATGCTGTCTGGGGTTCGGGCAACGAACTAAATTTACAAGAAGCTTCGTCGAAGTGTCAGACTAACGCCTAGTTTGCAACTTCGGGGCACTCAGATACCCTATAGTGAAAATTTCGCGCTGCTTTAGATCCGTTATATAAACAGACATATTTGGGAAATACAGAGACAATTTTAGAGGAAGTATTTCAAGTAGGGTAGGCACATAAGAGTGAAGTCAATATTTAGTTCCGTCGAGAGTGTTAACAGTTGAGCACTTAAGCAATTTTGTGAAAGATTTTTTAATGAACCTGATATTTGACAAGCTTTAAGCAAATAATACTGCGACGGATATTAAACTGATACTGCGTTGTCTCTTTGGAACTTAAGTCGAGTCAAGTTGTATTCGCATCGCATTGCAAAGTGCATGAGCTATACAAAACCAGCTTTGGAAAACGGGATATTAGAAACGAATATACCTATAGAGAAATGTTGTGCACCACATAATTATTATTATACTTAGTATGTACAATATGAATGTTCTGCGACGTACTTTTAAATTATGCATATCTACGTAGGTACATGTACAGGTATACGTATGATTATATAAGTTAAATGCCAGAAGCAACACATAAACATGTAATTATTTATTAATATACTTATTACTGTACAAACAATCGATAGTCGAACACTCTCCTAATGTCTACTTAGATATATAACTCAACGCAATACGAATACGCCTCAAACACCGTACAAATGCGATCCGCTTGGTTAGCGAAACCTACAAAATAATTTATCGACACTCCCTAAATAGTTGAACTAAATCGTGCAATATCGATCCCTGCTTCCTTACTATTTTCACAAAACCAATAGAACTGAGTTGCAGCAGTTCGTTAGTTTTTAACTTTTCTAGAACAAAGCGGGGTAACTAACTAGTAGCGCTCTAATTACTCGCCCTCGGTGTATAAAACACTTAGTTCGTAAAACGAGGATAATCATATTCATAGCAGATGGGTTCTGTTGACGTGACTCTGTATCGTGCAAGCTTTTCATACTCTAAGTCTCAATGTAAGCAAATAAAGCGGTAATTTGTTTGTGAGGTCCTGCCCATGCTTGCTTGCCATTTTCGTTCCTAAACAAATTGGTGTTCGTGATATTTGCTAAGGAATATTTTTTTCATACTTAAGTATAAGAGTATAAGCATCAATATCATTTTATATGTCACGCCCTATATATGGTACAGGCGATATAAAAGTAGGGTAATCGGATTGTATGTTTTGGCAATAAGTTAGAAAAATGTAAACGGGCATTTTGTGATCTTACTTTTTGAAGTTGTAAATGAACCTGAAATAGATAAAAACATATAAACTAAAAGTAAGTATGTAGGAAGTGAAAAAGGAACAAAACAAGTGACCCGTAAATATCCCTTTTTTGAAAACACACGATACTAACAATAACAAAGAAAAATAGAATAGAAAGCAAGGTAAAGGTAACTAAATAAAAAATAGAATAAGAGAATGACCATTGGTTGCGTAAAGCACTCATACATGACCAAAATCCGACTACGTGGAAGTAGCACCTCCCGACATTCTAAAACAGACCTTATTATCTTGAAATAAAAATAAATCTCGAACAATAGATCTGTTCCCAAAACGAAGAACAGCAAAATAATTCAGGAAGATTGTATTTCATATTCGAACACGCTCTCTCCCTTTCGTCATATGGGGTTACGTTAGGCTCTAATACATTTCTCGTGTTTTTCGAATATTCATAAGTTGCTTCGTGACCTAGATTTTGCACAAAAGTTGGCAGCGTACATCGGTGAATTTACTACCGACTATTCAACAGTGCAACATCAAACCTCAAGGTTGAGTTCGAAACTAACATTTTATTGTTCCCAAGTTACAATTTTCGTATTCTGTGACATTTAATTTTGTTTTGTTACCTTACAAATACGTAAGTAAAATTCAACGGCAAAAACATTCCATTCCAACCTTTGCATCCACTCACAAAATTATTAATGAATTACTTATTTATAGCACATGTATTCAAAATGATGTTGTAACAAAGGAAACACGGCGGGTAGAATCGCTGAACAATGTTTATAAACTTTTCGAATATGAACAAAACGTGACAACTCAACAAGAAAATTTCTACGTCATGACGTTCACGATAAACACTTAGGCGATCACGTCAGTACAAAAAGCCGGTTGTTCGGTAGCAAAATCCGATTCGTCATAAAAGTATAATAATAGTGGGTCGGGGGTGCCGCAACAACGGCGGTGACCTACCCAGCGCGCGCCGCCGCGGCAGTCTTCTGTCGAGCTTTCTAATGACCCCAGGCGTTCTGTGTTGCGCGTTAAGGCACATTTAAAGCCACAGGAACCGATAAAAACTTAAACGTGATTGAAATTCAGGTTGTTTCACGCGTGGTGAACGTTTGTACGTTGGAGACAGGCGCACTTCGGCCCTCGCCCCTCGCCAGAGGGTTACGACGCGAAAATGGACTCTATGTCCTCAAGGATAACACCGTTTTGTAATTAGCCGCCAGTTGTGTATGTCAGCGCAAAGGAAAGCTTACTGGGTAAGTGTATAAATATTTCATCACAACTTTTATCGGAACTACTTACTTTATTATATCAATGTGTATTATTGTAGATAGCTTTTTATTACGTTTTGTTGCTTATAGACTAATATTTTCTGTTTATTATTTCTTCCTACTTTTATTTAGTTTTTATGATTGTATTAATTTTGTGATACTATTTGAAGCAAATGCATTATTCATTATAAGGTAATGATTCATCGAGTGTTGTTTAATTTTTATCTTTGTTTTCTATGGGAAAGAGATATTCGGTTGCAATTACTTGTGTGTACTAACATTTGTATGCAGGTTTACGCTTAACTGGTACATAATACAAGAGCTTGATATTAATATGATCTCCATCGACGTTTATTGATAAGCTTAGTACTAACTACTACGTAGAATCTCTCTATTTGCTGAACAATATACATTGAGTCAGACTCTGTAGTCTGGTATAATTTCGCCTGTATGTTCCACTTAAGCTCTGTATGTGTATTGTTAAGGTACATGGATTTCCTCCAACGACTATTGTTTGCAATAAGTAATAATACATTCTGCTGCTTATACACATCTACTTAAGTCTTATATATATACTTTAGATTGGTTTAAGGGACATAATATAAAGCTAAGATTTTGATTATGATAATTACATTACACAAACAAAGCCATGTGGACAGCTATTTCCAAATAATTATGTACATTTTGTTTGATTATGTCACTGTCTTACATAAAGACATGACACCACCCTTCATTTGTTTCAGGTAGAATAAAAAGGAACGATAAAATGTAAAAAAAATCATTATAATGTAACTATGAAAAAAGTTTTACTCTTCAAGAAAAGGAAAAATGACCATGACGTTTTGCAAATTGTTTCGCTCCTACTGGTTTTACCCTCCGTTTTGCGAGCTCAGAATACCGTGGGGTGTCCCGACTTAATAAAAACTAACAAATGTTCATGTTATACATTTGAAGACGGTAAGACAGCTTTTGTTTATGACTCACCCAGTAGATTTGCAAGCGCGTTTATTAATCAGGGATTTGTTTTCAGGCTTGTTTCTTGATTGTCAAGATACTGCCTCCAAAGATATAAAAAATGCACTTAAGAGTATCTCAGATATACATTCACTTTCTGTTTACGATCTCGACGACAACGAAGAAGCTCTGGGACCCCATTTTATACCTCAAGGCGTTTGCATAAAGCATGTTCATATGTCAAGAACGAGTATAAAAGACATCGGTGATGATACGTTTATGCCTCTGAGAAAGTGCCTTGAAACGTTAAGCATCGTGTCGAGCAAAATCAAAATCATACCGCAGAAAGCTTTATCTGGCTTGCTCAAACTTATATCAATCGATTTCACATCTAATTATATCGAGGACGTACCGAGCTACAGCTTTTATGGTCTTCCGCTTATGAAACTGAATATAAAAGGGAATGTCATACGCGACATATCTGAATCTGCTTTTTCTAGTCTAGAGTTAACTCTATCTGAAATCGACTTGAGTGAAAATAATTTAACAACGCTCCCAATTGAGGCTTTTGCAAAATTAAGGCATCTTAGATCTTTACGACTAGCCTGGAATGAAATGTCATTTTTTCCTGTAGTCGACAGCTCTGATTTAATATCGTTAGAGTACCTAGACCTTAGTTCGAATAATTTTGAATTTATTTCAGAAGACTGCCTTAAATTTTGTCCGTCCCTAACAACATTGTCGTTTCATTTTAACTTCATTAACAATATACATTATAGGGCCTTTTATTCTTTAGTTAATCTACAATCTCTTGATTTAAGTCATAACAGAATAAAAATTTTAAACCCCAATATTTTTCAGAACAACAAATATTTAGAATATGTAGATTTAAGTCACAACCATTTGCACCATATACACGGGTTATTTTGTAATTTACCATATCTCACTGAAGTAATTTTAAGTCATAATAATATTTTGGATGTGCCAATAGACTCTTTTATTAATTCTAATAAAATTAATGCAATACATTTAGATAAGAACTGTATAAGCAACATTCATAGTGAGAGCTTTAGTAATTTAGAAAACCTTAGGAAGCTTAGTCTAGAATTTAATTATTTAAATCAAGTGCCACATAATATTTTTATAAATAATAATAAAATATTGAAATTAAGGTTAGACAATAACAATTTTTCTGAATTTAATAATGACACATTAGGAACCCTAGTTAACGTAAATGAAATTAGATTAAATAACAACAAAATTAAAGTGATAACGAAATATTATTTTATAAATTCTATAAAACTAGAAGAAGTATACTTGGACCACAATGAGATTACATTCATAGAGCCTGGAACATTTTTAGAAATGACCGCTTTAAAGTATCTCAGTTTACATTATAATTACCTCATAGTTATTAATGATATTTTACCAAAATTAAATTCTAAATTAGTTACGCTCCATTTAGAATCCAATTCATTATCTTTAATAGGCAATTTTATAATGCAGTCTCAAGAAAAATTGAACTACTTAAGTTTAAAAAATAATCGCTTGAAGTTTTTAACTAAAAACACTTTTCGAAATCTAAGCCTTGTTACGAGACTAGAATTAAATAATAATGATATCTCAGTAATAGAAGATTTCTCATTACAGCACTTAAATTCTGCACGTTATATAGACTTACAGTACAATTTACTGAGTAACATTACAAATTATACTTTTTTTGGATTAGGTGAAATTGAAGATTTGGATATTTCACACAATACAATTATGTTCATTTTTGATATGGCGTTTGACACACTTAAAAAATTACGAAGTTTGAATCTCTCTTTTAATCCTCTAAAAGTTTTGCACAAAAATATGTTTCAACAGGGATTGCCCCTCAGTTCCCTATTTTTGGACAATTGCGAAGTACAGCATATTGCTAATGGCACATTTTTAGGGTTAAACAATTTAAAAACACTTTCACTCAGGAATAATTCCTTAAAAGCCGTAGATTTATTATCTATTAATGTACCCGGAGTTAAATATTTAACGCTTTCGTTCAATGTACTTGACTATCTCCCTTTAGAAACTTTTACTCAACTTCCACTTTTAGAAGTTCTTTATATGGAACATTGCAATATTGAACACATTTTCGAAGGCACATTCAAGCATAATAAAAATTTATTGAGACTGAATTTGGCACAAAATATAATCAGTACTATTCCTCCTACATTGTTTCAGCTATACAATTCAGTCATAGAGTTTAATATTAGTAATAACTTTTTAGATTACGTCCCTTACAATACTTTTCAAAATTTCACACACGTCGAGAGTCTAGATCTTGCAGATAATTTAATACCGAGAGTAGAGATTAGCGGTTTTGAAAAATTAACCAAGTTAAAATATTTGATTCTAAGAAAAAATGAAATTAAAACAATAACAGCCAGCAAGGAAGTGGTATTTGAAGATTTAATGCTATTTGATATCAGCTACAATAAACTCGAAAAACTCCCACTCTTTGTTTTCGACGTATTTCCTAATATACAAAATGTTAATATATCTTACAATGACATAGTGCGCTTCGATTTTTTATTGACATATAAAAAGTTTGGCATCTCACTAATTAACATTGATGTCAGTAAAAATCCCGTAGTTTCTTGGTCTGCATCCAACAAAATAATAGATAACAATACACTTATTGCCAATTTATACGAATTGCATATTTGTGCCACCAATATGACAAACATTGATGATATTACATTTGAACTATTTACGAGCTTACAACATCTTTATCTTAAATTCAATAAGATACGACGCCTATCCGTAAGTCCATTTTCCAAGTTATCTTTTTTAGAAAATTTAGATTTGAGCCATAATAGAATTTCGCAACTTAAAACGAGCAATTTCCGTGGCCTAACCAAGTTGAGGACATTATGTTTATCCAATAATAACATAGAATCAATGGAATCCTTCGCCGAAGAATTGAGTAATTTGAAACTTTTGGATCTCGCTCACAACAAGTTGCAAAACATTCTCAACGAAGATCTTATAAACTTAAAAGAGTTAACAGTATTATACTTGAGTTACAACAACATTAAATATATATCAGTAACTGCCTTCAGGAATTTAAACAAAATAATACAGATTGATTTAGAACATAACAAACTGCCAAGCATACCAATAGAATTGTTGACTTCTGTTGAAAATCATATACAGGATATATCAATAAAAGGTAATTTTGTAAATATTTGACTCCAATTTTTCTTTATTAGAATTGTTTCTCCTCAAACTTATAAAAACTTTTTTTGCAGATAATGTAATCTTATGCAGCTGCCAAAAAGATAATGCTTGGGTTTGGATCCAAGATCATCCTAAGATTATAAAGTCTAACGCTGTTACATGTTATAACGATGAATATCCGAAGGAAAAATGTGACGTTCCTGTAATATCTCAACTATCTGTAGACAAACATAAGGACAACTCTGTATCCGTATCATGGTTTATAAGAAATCGTACAGCAATAAAAGCTCTACAGATTTTGTACTACGGAGAAGATGGAAATACTGACGTAAGTAATTCATTAGATTCAATAACACAAACCTTTTCCTCTATACAACATTTTTAAGTGATGATTGTTTCAGGTAAAGTCAAAATATTTGGAAAAAAGTGATGTTTCAGTTCACATACGGGATTTAGAACCAAATGTTAAATACATGGTGTGCGTTATTACTCTTTCTGAGGATCCTGTTGACTACGAAGAAGAAATTATACCAGAGGTCAACAAAACTATCGATGATAGTTCAAATACTACTGCAAGAATTACTCAAGATGTAGCAGCGGCAATACTAATGCGATCTCCCTCTAGCGAATGCATTTCATTTAATACATTTAGGAAGCGGCCGACAGGCAATCCCAAGCCAAATAATAAATTTGCACTATCTTCAATTTTAAACCGTCGAATGGGCTTAATCGTCGGGTGCTCGTTAGGGTTTGTTGTATTTTTTATCATGGTCTCGGTTTTATTGTATACAAAGATTAAAGAAAGAAAGAGAATTGCTAAATCTGACCCAGCGTGGTCGGAAATGAACGATTACCACTCAATGGCGAGTAAAGATGATATTTTGCAAAATTCTACCACGGCTTCTACAGACAACATTTTGTTAGGTAGGTATGGCAAAGGCTCGTAAACTTTCATTATCCCATTTGAAGTAATTTTAGATTAAAGATTTAAGTAGGTAGAGTATACCATTAAAATGAACAATAAAATTCTAAATTTGGATTAATTAGTTAAATATTTATATTGTTAATAGATGCTTAAATTTACGACTGTTCGCTTATAATAGCTAGATACTTAGAGGTAGAATGTAGTGCCTACATAGTAGGACGATTGTAACTTTAACATTTTACTAGATAGGTAGACTAGTCATAGAAAATCTGAATTATTAAACAAAAATGTTGGCATGTTTATCAGTTATTGTGTGGGTTTTATTTTTCATCACGAACTTTAGAGATTGAATTTAAAATGTACTTTCATGAAAGAAATTTGTGGATGCAGAAAAGTAATATAGGTATGAGTAAATTAATAAACGTTTCCCAAATATAATAAAAGGAATTTAGCCGTTTCCCGAGCTCGAGATCTCTCGTTACGAAGTGGAAAATGAGTTAATAAAAGTTCTTGAAAGTATTTTTTGTGTATTTAAAGAACTTTCTTTTTCTTATAACAGTATCTCGATTATCAAGGGCCATTGAGGGGAAACAAAGTCCGCTTTTGAAGTACATTCAAGTACACGGCCCAAAATCAAATTACCTTGTTTATGTGCGTGAATTTTGTGAAAGTCTATGAATATTTTATTGAGTTTATGTCACCTCAATTGTAGCCTGTAGGGTTCATTTTCTAGTAAAGATATTCTTGAAATGTATGGCGTATGTCGTTGAGTGTACGTTTTAATAAAATATGATGTAATTACTACTAACCTAACCTAACTATTCGAGGAAGAGTATTTAGTAAACCTATTACAAAATAAATGCCTAAAAGAATACAATCTTATATGAATCTTTCACGAAACGGAATATTACATTTTCTGTGGTATAGGTATGCACCTTCTTAAACATTTTACCGCAATCAGAGTTTCTTCGTCGTTTTATTAGCTACTAGCGTGATGATAATAGTATATAACTTAATCTGGACATAGGAGATTACGACTATTTATTATACGGGAATTAACGCGCATTGTAAATGCTTGATGACTTGACTTGACGTTTCGACCAGGTGTGCAACCTGGTCGAAACGTCAAGCAATTTTAAGGTAAACAATGCGCGTTAATTCCCGTATAATAAATAGTTATAATCATGCAACGCGAAAGTTTAAATGTTAGTATAGGAAATTACGTTTCCAAAATTTGAATACAATCTGTTCAATTGCTTTTGTGTCAACCCCGAATAAACAAAGAAACATACACAAAAAAACTAATGATGGTTTTGGATTCAGAATATAATTAGTCGATCTAGATATTTTTTTAAAATATCTTTAATGTACAGACACAGCTACTTTATAATTCTATGGTAGTATAGATAAAGGGTAATCGTTTTAATCGCTTTGTAAGTCAGTTTAAAAAGTATAATCGTTACAACTTAAAGGACGCGCAAGGGACCGATGATATTACGTCGTACTAACCGGACGATGTATTTAATGAACTGACAACTTTAATGTTTGTTTTCAAGCTATTGCATAGCTTTTATCGCGGGCTTTGTAGCTGTATGTAGCTCGGCCGAGCGTTCGCTTAACGAATATGTATATGGTACGACTGTACAAAGCTCCCACGGATCGAGACGAGCTGTTCCGAAATCGGACGAATACGCAATTGAATGAATATTTTTTTTGGTGTGTAATTACACTTTTTATACCTAATTATTTATACCTAGCTATTTTCATTCTATTGAGAAGAAAAACTTAAAGAGCTAAAAAGAAAAATAAATTGTGAACGTCAAATATGAAAAGGGCATATTATCAACGGCAGAAAGATTTAAAGAAAAAGGAAAAAAAAAATGCTTTGCCACGGCAGTAACCGAAGGCCACACATTTTTTTATTAAAATAATCACATTCACAACGTATTTATTAATACTGACGAGTTACTTTGCTATTATTCCGCAAATGTCCAATGTACATTTTAAATACACTATGAGGCATCTGCACTTTATTTTGGTTGCGAATTTCAATACCGAAGTATGAAAATATCCCAAACCCATCAGGTTCATTAGTAGAAAATCTCAGCTTTCTAGACATGTCTTACCTACGACTTGTTTGTGAAGACATCAACGCTGGTCGTCGTTGTAACCGGATAGTATATGTGGCCAATTTTGTTGTGAAAACACATTATTAAAAACGGTCGGTCGTTATAAACGGAGTCTTAATACATGGACGTATTTTTATAGTAGCTTATAACTATATTAAAACCAAACATATGCCTTTATTTACGGCACTATAAGCGGTCGGTCGTTAAATGCGAAGTCGTGCTAAACGGATTACACTAAAGTTCGGCTTCCCATTGAGGGACCACGTGTTCAATTTAAGTTTTAAATGCACTAACGTTAAGTAAAAGTTCTGAAGAGTTGCAAATTCAGCTATTAATTTGTAAAAGTAACCATTCAAAAGTTATAATCGTTTAAAGGCGGTCCCTCAGTCGTAACTGACTGGCACCCATATCTCATAACTTACTTAAAACTTATAAATGTTATGAATGGCAACTTTTAGTAAAAGATTTGTGAAACTAATTTACCAAATATTAACCCTTTCTGATCACTGAATAAAAAGAACGAGCATGGAAAAGGTGGTATATGTTCATTTTGGTGAAGCTAACTGTGGATTTGGAAATTCCGTTTGGATTTAGCGTTAGTAAAGTACCTAACGATTGTAAAATAAACCTTTAGTTTGTAAATGCAATCATTTAAGAGTTACAGTCAGGCAAAGGTCGTCCCTCAATTGAAACGTTTATTGTAATTAAAGTGTGTATTGTAATTAATTAAAGTAAATGCTTTAAATAGCCTATTCTATCGTAAAAAAAATACTAACGATTACTATGCATATGATATGCAAAAAGAATTGTATTTTTTTTAATAATCGACATTTTACCAAGAAGTATGAAGATTAAGGTTTTTCCTAGGATTTAGGAGTTTTAACAATCGTTGAAGTAATTTTACTAACGCTAGACCCATACAGAAATTCCAAACTCCATTGTTACCAAAGTGAATACATGGTGATCAATTGAGGGACCACCTTTTCTATACTTGTTATTTTTATTCAGTGATCAGAAAGGCTTGACATTTAGCAAATTAGTTTAACAAATCTTTTACAAAAAGTTTTCATTCATAACATGTGAATTATGTGTGTCAGTCAGTCACGATTGAGGAACCACCTTTAAACGATTATAACTTTTGAATGGTTACTTTAATCGCTGTATTTACAATTGTTTGAGAACTTTTACTAAAGGTTAGCGCATTCAAAACTCAAATTGGACTTGTGGTCTCTCAATGGAAACGCAAACAAAGAATTAATTTATCCAAATATCACCTCTCTGTACCCTTCAACTCAACAAATATGCTTACAAAATACAAATAATTGCCAATGAAAGATGGCTTAGTACCTTAAGAAAAACCTTAAGATTTCCTTAAGGTTTTTCTTAAGATTTTCTCTCAAATGCGAAATCGTCACAGCTAAAAGCATTATCGTGTGGAATTCATCAAATGCGTAGCTAATATACGGCGCCAAGAGGTTCTCACAAAAGTTGGATTCAATAAAGTAATTGATAGATATTTCTCTCCGATTTTTGCCAATTCCTAAATGGAACAACATTCCTTGACAAATCTAAATCCTAAAAATATATAACACGAAAAAAGTGAAGCTGCAAATATAGTAAGACTGTGATTTATATATGTAATATAAAGTATAAGTATTTGATACATAAATACTCACGAATTTCAAACCTTCACAAACCACACATTCGTCTATCATCAGTCCCTACGATATTGACAAGCGCACGCAAGTGAAATCTACACTAATATTATAAAGCTGAAGAGTTTGTTAGTTTGAACGAGATAATCTCAGGACTACAGGTCCGAATTAAAAAAATATTTTACTGTTGGATAGCCCATTTATCGAGGAAGGCTATAGGCTATATAACATCACGCTACGACTAATAGGAGTGAAGCAACAATGAAAAGTGTTACAAAAACGGGGTAAATTTTACGCAGACGAAGTTGCGCGGGTCTGCTAGAAATATTTATAAACATTTGAGTAAAGAGATAAATTTACGCTGACTGCCCCAGCAAAATGTACGAATGCTTATAAGTACCCATGTGAGTGACCACCGTAAGTTGAACCCCCATCTAAATCTATGCCTTTCTAATGTTTAAACAGACGTAGTAGCGAACAATAATAACACAAATGTATGCACGGAAATCTGTATGAAAATTGTGTAAAGGTAATGGCTCCACATTCGTGAATCAAAATTCGTGAGTACTCCCAGTGAATAAATTATTGGAGTGCGGGCCAAAGCTAATGGTGTATTCTATCAACTAATAACTAACAGTTAATTCGCACTAGAAACTTACGAGTCGAGTAGTTTTATTTTCCATTTATTTTATACGGTCTTACGGATCACAAAACGGCTTATCCTTTAGCCGTAACGAGAATCCGAACCATCAAAGGATATTCCAAGGAATACAAACACGGTTCCATGGATTCCTTGATGTTTCAGTTAATGGTAATCTTAGGGTTATCCTACTTATAATATCAATCCCAAAAGTTTGTGAGGATGTTTGTTGCTCTTTAACCCAAAAACTATTGTAACGGATATGAATGAAACTTTACAGTAATGCAGTTTATATAACAAAATAGCACATAGGCTATAAAAAATATTTACTGGGTACCGATTTATTTAGTCAAATCCCCGCAGGAGGTTCAATGATACTCTACTGATTCAATTAATAAAAAATGTTCTTTAAAAAATATCATTCGAATCCAAAGATAACGCGCGGAGTCAATGTACCTTTATTTTTTTTATAATGTGCTAAAATCCCCACGGATTCTACTACTACGAGAGCACGCAGGCGACACGTACATATGTCGGAGTCGAACTGACTAAAAATCACACGGTCTTCAGGCAAATAAGCCTATGGTCAATGGTGAGAGTGTCTCTTGCGGAATTGGTGCCTCCACCATTAGCAGGCTTGGTCGTTGGTCACAACGACAATTTTTACGACGGCTTAAGTGGGTGGTTTCATTTCCACTTCGTGACAGAAGGTGGACGTGGAACACGTTGCAACACCATCTCGAGCTTACTCCTGTAAGGACGACAAGGTCCTTGTCGCCTTCAGACCAGAGCCTATAAACAATGAGTTTTTAAAAAAACTAGCTGACCCACGCAACTTCGTCTGCGTCAATTTTTGCCGTTTTTGCAACATTTTTCATTGATGTCCACGTTTCTATTAACCACAGCATAATGATAAATAGCCTTTATCCTTCCTCGATAAATGGGCTATCTAGCACTAAAAGATTTTTTTAATTCTGACCAGTAGTTCTTGAGATTATCGCGTTCAAACAAACAAACTCTTCAGCTTCATAATATTTGTATAGTTAAAGTAGGTACTATTTTTCTTCGGTATCTTCGGTTCGGTAGAGTATCATGGTATGATCTCACTTCCGCGGGGATTTGATTGACTAAACCGGCACTTATATAAAATTAAATAAATTGGCGGGAAAAAGCTAGTGTTAAATAAAAAAATGACGCATTCCAAAACATTACTAATTAACAAAAAAACAGATTTTATCGCATGGAATATGTACTGTATGACATATAAGACAATCAATCTTCCGATATAATGTATGGGTACGTTACCTAATAAGTCATTATTAGAGATAGTGAATAGTACCTACACGTCACTTAGGCCGATTGTTATACTAATTATCGTCTAAGTGCCCGGGAGAAATGAGCTAATGCACGCTACAATATTGACGGTCGTGTCGTACCCGATGTGTCGAGGGGATTGGTTGATATGTACTCCAATTACGCAACTGTAAATAGTAAAGCGACGGACTAAGACAGACTACAGAGTTTCAAGTAAATCTTAGGATTTGTAAGGTCCCCAGGGCCAGAAAATTTTTATGCCAAATTACCGGAGTTATTATTTCAGCCTCCGATTAAAAGAGTCCTATTACATATCGACCCATATGATATCCCACTGCTGGGTAGGTACGAGTCTACCCTGTAGAACCTACTTTTTATAGATCCTGGGGATAAATGCCATAATCGCCATGCTTGGCGAGCGGGTTTGTGATCGCATTAAGGCTTTAAAGTACGCAGAGGACGCTACTGCCCGTCCTCCGGTGTGAAAATCCCTTAGTCGCCTTGATGAGATGATACTCATGGGAAGAGATGGGGTGGTACTATCATTAAGCCGATGTAAAAGAGTTTTATTAAGGGAGATCTTTTTGTTGTAAATTTGTACTGTAGGATCTTATTGTTTTTAAACTTTCGCGATTTTTATACATATTAGATATATTTCGGGACTTAATCGCGTAATTATTTAAAGGTACGAACAGTCGACCCGTGACCACGATCGGTACAATTCGATCGAAACGTCGGGTAAATAAAAGGTACCTTTAAATACTTCACGTGATTAACTCCCGAAATATATCTAATATGTAGGATCTTTATCGCCACCATAATTAGGTATACCTATTAGAAATTTTCTGTAAGAAATATTATAGTTCAGCCGTTTCAGAGTATTTTCTAACTTTCACATTGGCTTGTAATAGAAAAACCCTAATAGTACAAGTCGCTGGTCTCTTTTTATGGTATACAGGTTGTCTAGATAATCATTGTACCCAAACCAAAATTCGTGACTGAAATTAGAAATTCATGAAACAGTTACGCAACCATGTAGGTTGTGCGCGATTTTCATCGAGAATGGCTGACATTGAAAAGTAAAATTTGGCACACAGACTTGGCCCAATTCCGTGGAATATTTCAGTTTATTAATCACGAAAACATCGTGAAGACCATAATCGCATGCCCCAGTTAAAAACGGGTTTACCTAATCACTTTACATCGTGTCTTGTGAATAGATCTTTTAATACCTTTCGTACAGCAAATTAAGTTCGGTCTAATTTAACAGCCCTACTAAGATCTTTGTAAAGCAACTTAATATTAAATTTTTCGTTGAAGAATATCGTCGGATTTTGTGATGTGTTTAATAGTGAGCAGATGAAGATATCTGCGATGTTAAGCCACTTTGCTACTATTGGTCAATATGGTTCACCGTTTTCGAATCACACCCCTCGGCAAAGCTTCGGAGAGCACGTATGAGAGTGGAGGAATGGAGAGTGCACTTGTGTCTGCGCATACACTTGTGCACTATAATATCTCCCGCGTAGTTGGCTCTGTTAAGATAGGCCTCTGTAACCGTCTTCGGTTAGGAAACCACTAATAATATATCAAAACCAGATTCAACAAATGAGCCATGTTGTGGTATACAGCTGTCGTCGGATCGTATATCGACGGCGACTAGGCAACTGTAGCACGGTAATATTATCTATACAGTATTCTATCTTCATACAAACGGTCGGAACGAGAGTTATACGCATCTCGAGTTGGGTACACTCTCGGTACACAGTCAGTAGCGAATGCGCCGCGGTGACGAAGGAATGTTGTGATAGTTTTGTAAGCAGTAAGCGTGCGATTTGTGAATAATTACTTATTATGGCAAAAAACAGTTATAGATTATATTTTGCTGTTTCTGTTTTCTAACGCATCCAGAAATAAACTGTTTTTTTACCATTAAATGTAACAATATAGCTTTTCGTATGTCTAACTCGAGGCGCAAATACTTTTTAGTCTTCAATTTATAAGAGTGTTTTTTATTACATCTAATAAAATATATTTTTATTCCTATTTCATTCACGACAAATTTATTCCTTAAAAAAACATATTTACAATCACAAAACTAGAAAGAAACTCAAGTAGGTAGATAGAATTAAAATACTGTGCGGGCAGCCCTATCGCGTGTTCACTTACCGCGCGGCTGAAGGTAATTATTTCAAGGATAGGGCCGAGTTACAATACTGTTTAGATAATATTGCCGTGACTATAGTCCGCGACAGGTTGACATAATAATCGGGATATAAACTTTGACAGTGAAAACCAAGACGGTACCTACGCATTGTACATTCCCTTGCATCGTTTACCGCAGTACCCAAATCTGTGCCTTAGGTGTTACATTACCAGTATCAGTTACATTTTTATTTGCATTTGTGTACTTTAAAGAGAGAGTATTTTTGAGTTCATTAAGTAGCAGTAAATTGACCAATATAAAGTTTTTACATCGTAAGTGGATGCTCCTACTATGTTGTGCCCATTGAGGCTGATGTATCCAATCTCGTGTACTCTTCCAATATTATTGACCTCTTTTTTTGCATCAGTCCTCTAATATGGTGTATAATATAATGGTGGCAGCACCTTACCTGTATACACAATTTATAAACAGATAAACATTGTAAACATTGGCAATTTGAAAAGAGGGGCCACGAGTTTTTATTGACTGTTCTTTTTTCGGGCTTAACCTATTGTTTGCGAACAGGCATTACAAGTAAATGTTGAATCGAATTAGAATCGAAAAGAAATAAATTCACAAGTGTAGTGCTTCATTAGTCAATAAATCATTTTTATTACTACTATTATTAAAAGAAATTTAACAGTCTATCTGTGGCGTATTTTAAGCAGAAGTTAATAATAATATAATATTTTGGGATAACATACACAACATCATCATCATACGATACAAATAGTTTGACTTAATATATACGGATATAATCAAAGTCATCATCTGATCCCAAACTAAGCAGAGTTTATACTCTGACAACAAACATCTGATATACATACATATTTATGTAAACTAAATACATATATATCATAGACTAGCTGACCCGCGCAACTTCAACATTTTTTATTGCTGCTCCGCTCCAATTGGTCGTAGCGTGATGTTATTTATTCTATAGCCTTCCTCGATAAATGGGCTATCCAACAGTAAAAGAGTTTTTCAATTTAACCCAGTAGTTCCTAAGGTTATCGCGTTCAAACAAACATACAAACAAACAAACTCTTCAGCTTTATAATATTAGTATAGATAAATTACACTCAGACATAAAATAAACCATTGTGCTCATCACACAAAGTTTTACCCTGATCGAACCCACGACCTCCGGCTTAGCAGTCAGGGTGACTAACCACTAGACCAACAGTTGCTTGTTGCAAGATTAGACAAGTCTATATATGTACATATAGGTATATGTGGCGGATTTTGAGCAGAAGTTACCTACATAATGTAGTACAAAGTATGTACAATTATACAAATGCAATTTCTACTCTATCCGATGAGATAAAAGAAAATCCGCGAGTGGAGAGTATTATTCGTATATCCTCTTTAAGATATGGTGGTATCACATTTAACTTTCGCCCGCGGCTCCGCCCGCGTGGATATCGGTTAACCCGATAAAAAAAATCCTATGTCCTTCCCCGGGACTCAAACTATCTCCATACCAAATTTCGATTTAGTAAGTGAAAGCGTAACAGACAGACAGAGTTACTTTCACATTTATAATATTAGTATGAGTAGTATGGATTGTAACAATGTGTACAAACCTACTCACACGTAAACCAGTATACACATTACATATAGTAGGTACGTACATATCTAGCCTACTTACGTTAATCAACACAACAAAAATACTTCGGATAAGTCTAATTTAGTACATATAATCTGCTTGTCTAGTAACATACATAGAATACAACGTCATTAGGAGACGGTTTTATTAATGTAATCAGTACTAGGGGCAATCATTTCCAAGGTTATTGAAGCATTGACTTTGTTAACTACAAAGGCAATTTCTACAACTATTTCATTATACAATAAGTACTTGGGTCTCCAATCAAGTGTAAATTATGTAGGTACGCGCTTGATATTGGCCTGAACACAAATTGACTTGTCAGTAGTTTGACAAATTCAAATGGGAGTAAATCAATCAAGCGACAATCAAGGAAACTTGCGTCTGTAAATTCGTTACTTGATTAGATAACTTGATCTATCCTTAGCCTTTCAAAATACAAAGATTCCAGCTTGACGGTAATTAGATTCGAATCAGAGAATATTGGCACGCTGTAGCCCCATTCTTGTTCCCTCTTCTGGAAACTCAAATGAGAAAGAAAATAGATTAATCCCGTATTTTTTCTTAAACCTCTTTATGGGAAGGGCCAAATTATGAATATGGCAGAGAAAATTAGGATAAAGAAAGTAAATGAAACAGGATTTGCGTGTTGCGGTGGTATACCTAATCTTGATAAAATGGTAAAGCCGTTTAATGCGTGGAATAAATTCGGAGTGTAAACGCATACGAACGTTTAACACTTTTTAATATACTTTCTAAATATGAAAGTACATTAATATATTATGGTGTACTCTACCTTAATATTTTAATATATTTTTATATTTAGCAATCAAAATGCAAAAAGGCAAGGGAGGGGGGGGGGCAACGTGTGACCCCCACCGGCCAAACGTGAGCCGCTCACATGACGGTGGAGAAGGGTGCATTTGATTCAACACCAGTATACCAGCCCCTGCTGCCGAGTGGGGAGCAATTGCCTGTCAAAACACACCGGTACCGTGCCGAAATGCCCCAAAAAAAGGTCTTTCAGTCAAGTCTGGGGGAGCAACAGCCCCTATTGCCACCACCCCCTGGATCCGCACCTAACTGGACAGGCTACTGCAGACAACAACAACAACACTTAAGATAAGTTGCTACGGTAAGTTGTCGAAATCAAATGGAAGTTGGAAGTCTATTCTTGTGCAATACTTATGACAAGTAACCGTTGTGGACAATATCAACAACGGTTACTTGTCATAAGTGTTAAAAAACTTCAAAGGATGGTAATTCGATTCGACATTCGAAATTGCTGTCACTTGGTACGTAGCAGCCAGAACTACTAGTATTGTAGAGGTCAGTGAGTAACAACTGTAATGTATCTATCGTGTAATGTAAAGCGAATACTATGGACGGCATACAAGCGAGAGTGTAATGTAATGCTAATACTGTAGGTGTTCGCACCGCGAGCGCCTTTGTGTTCGCGCTAAAAACCGACAGCCGACGGATCAGTGCGAGCGCCGGTGCGAGCTTAACTCGTACATGAAAGTGGCGTCCACATACAGAATTCTCGTTATATTACACGATAGATTACATTACACGTTACACTCGTCTGAACGCAGCACATGGGGATGATGCCGTAGGCATACGCTAGTTTAAAATAAAATTACATTAAAGCTTGTCCATCAGTTTGTCACAGATGGTAAAAGTAAAGCGTTAGCGTTGCAAAGAGCAAAGTCAATGCAATCTAAAGCCTCATCTCCGCTACCTCCTTACCTTATGAAGTTGCCGAGCAAAACACAGACCTACGTTTATATTGAAAAGTGTGTGTGTTTTTTATAAAGGTAAAGTTCAACTAAGTATCAAGTGACTGGGTGGAAAAGTTCTTTTCAGAAAAAAGGCAACTGTGGCTGTGGTGACTGGATAAAAGTTGCAGTTCTACAAAGTTCACTATCTCAGACGTAAGTAGATACCTACCACATAAAAAAGGCAATAATATCTACGGGATTTTTCTTTTGTAATTTGATTTGAAATTGTATAAATAATGTGCCTTCCGTGATGCTGCATTCGATTGCGTTACCAGATCATAGATACTGAGAACTCAATCGATTCTAAACTTATTTGATAAAAATTAAGTATGTAAATGTATAACATTTTCTTTTTATCGATCGAGTTTAAAGTATCAATATTTTAATTCTGACTGCCTTTGTGGTGCGGCGGGAGTGTATCCAACTGCTACGCAATAGGTCGTGGGTTCGATTCCCACACGGGACACCACATTGTATGATCCACAAATTATTGTCCCGGGTCTGGGTGTACTTTGACTTGTATGTTTGTATAGTCTCCCGCGACACAGGGCTTGTACCCCACTGTGGGAGACGTCTTACTAAAAAAAAATCATTAAATTGAGCGGGAAAAAATTGGGTACAAACATTTGGATAGAGCAGTGTAGCTCAGTGGCTATTTGAGAGACACACATTACATAGCATTACAGTCGTAATTACAGTTGGATCACCGTAACTCGACCAGATTAAACTTAGGTTCATATCACTTACTTTCGCGCATGTCACAGAGATGCAACCCTAAAATTATTTACGAAAACGATTAATTATGTTTAATCGATTAAAAATATTAACAAAATTTTAATCATTATTTTAAAAATACTATATATACGAGTTCATAAGAGTTTAAATTTAGAACAGTTACAGAAAATACTAATGAGAGTTTGAAAAACAATTTCTTTACAAAAATATTCACAAAAAACATGAGTTATCCTATCCTAATTATGACAATGTAATGTGTAATCGCATCTCTAATTCTCGTGATTTAGTTGAGTTAGTAATCCTAATTATGACAATGTAATATGTAATCGCATCTCTAATTCTCGTGGTTTATTTACCGCCCCCGCCCACCGGCTCCCGTCGTCACCATTTACTTCCAAAAAATCCATCTGCGCAACCTATTGTCGCCAACTTCAATCCGGCCGAGTTATGTTGATCCAACTGTAATTAACTCAATTCACACACGAGCCCATTGAAAAACGTTATACATTACATGTCTTCAGATTTTTGTTACCTAGGATACGATGTATTACAAAAGACTTTAATCCAAAGTTTCTTGTTATATTCGATTGAACATCATGTTATAATCTCGAGATAATACGAACCATGTTATACGCAGACACAAAATATGAGATTATTTATGTACTCTCCGTGAAAACACAAAGTCCTAAATGAAATATTCATAAGGGTTTAATTCGCTCACTAAAATGAAATCCACCGAGATTACTTGACAGATCTCGACATCACGTAGGTATTATTATATTAACAAGTTATATTAGTTATAGGGAAACTAACTCAAACGATGTTTTCATGCCTATACTAGGTGATTACTATGCTACTAACTTAGTCATTCTACTATGTCGTACTACTAGATTAAGTTGAAAATTGCCGATATAATGGTCGTCGGTTTTAAAAGTTGTAGAGTTCGATTCTCGTACGAGACAAAACGTTGAGCGATACAAAAATATCCATTCAGATACAGAAGTCCCTCGTTTTGAGCGCAGAGCGCGCGGGCGCATTGTCATGGTGAAGCAGTACCCCGCGGTGCTTGTTGCTCATTGCAGACAAAATTTCTGGCAGGCATTTTGTGGTATACCATTCGGCGTTGATGCTCCTTTGGTCCCGTAATGGAATTGAAACCAGGTAACCTGTCAAAGTAAAGAAACTAGCGATCAAATTTTTCTCTGAGTTCCTCGATCGCTTCACTTTCGTAGGCGTTGGTTCGTTTTGAAAAAGCCAAACTGTCGACTGACGCGTTATGTTCTGGATCGTATTGATAAATCCAGGATTCGTCATCTGTCATAATGTCGTTAACGTGAGTCGGCTTCAAGTTTTTGAATCAAATCACGGCACCACTCCACACGGGCCTGCTTCTGAGCTTCGGTGAGGGGCACCCAGCGCGAAACTATCCTCCTCACGCGAAAATGCTCGTGTAGAATCTTGTGAAAGCATCCTAAACCAATTTGCAGCGTATGCTGAATCGCTTCGTATGTAATTCGCCTATTTTCTTGAATTATTTTTTTACTGCCAGCATACTTTCTTCCGTGACAGCCGTCGTAGGACGACCACTCCTTTGTTCATCCCCCAAAGTAAGCCGCGCTTGAACTCGCTATGCGAACGGTAGATGGTTGCTTTCGAAGGTCTTTAATCCATAAAAGCCATTTGAAGACAATCAAATGACTCATCAGGTTTTAGGCCACATTTAAATTCGTAGAAAATATTCGCACGAAAATGTTCTCGAGGCAGATCCATTTTTAAAGGAGACAATTTAGTTTGGCTCTTAAAAAATGTGGAGGGAAATTCGAAATTGGAACAACGTTATTTTTATGAATGATGATAAACGTTCGCGATTTGGACACATTATCTTATACCTTTAAACGAGCAATTCTTGTATATATATACCTATATATATAATCTGAATCTCGGCAATGGGTCCAGCGATTTTCATGAAATTTAGTATGCAGGAGCTTTCGGGGGAGATAAATCGATCTAGCTAGGTTTCATTTTTGAAAAACATCGTAAAAAAAAATAACGAGCGAAGCTCGGTCATCCAGGTACTGAATATATATATATATATATATATATATATATATATAACGTGTGTTAATCGCGTGAATAATTTCTCTAGTCTACTCGTGACCACGGCCGTTGCAATACGGTCGAATCGTCGGGCAATAAACAAGGTATTTTACCTTAAATTATTCACGCGATTAAGACCCGTAATATATATATATTATATTAATATATTCATAATGTTATTTTAACTTTTAAAAAGTTTTTATATACATAAAAACTTTTTAAGTGCCTTGGTATGTTTGTAAAATCCTTCGCGATGCAAGGCTTGTATCACAGGCATATATAGAGAGGGAGTTAATGGACTTACTAAGATTTTAGCTCCCACCTCACTGCATATTAGCAACAGACATATTTAGCCTAATTTAGATTTTAGATAAACTACAACTACTCTAGAACAAAGCAGAAAGCTTTGAGATTAAAATGTTACTTTAGCTTTATTATTCCCTCACAAAATGTTAACATTCTCAACTATCTCAAAATATTATACGTAAATTTGTGTTTGCTAACCTCATGTTGGAAGAAAGCTGAGAAGGCGTTAGCCAGATGATAAACTTATTAAACGGGTGTGGTGTGAAGAGATGAACAGCAGATCCCAGAGGTGCATGGGCTTAGAAACAGAAATGTATAATATATGCGATGAGGGACGTGAATCTCACGAGATGTGATTGCCTATTGGTCTAGTGAGTGAGCCAAACTTCAAAAACCGTGGAGTTGGATTGATTAATAAAGTCCAGACAGAGAAATACCATGATTTTTATTCCACATAAAATCGCGCCGCTAGGAGGGGCGGGGCGGAGTATTAAATGTCCCTTTACAGTTTCTCGATTGTAACTCGTAAACGGAGCGTCTTGGCGACAATATGACTAAAAAAACCGGGCAAGTGCATGTCGGGCCACGCACAATGTAGGGTATCGTAGTCCCCCCCCCCCGCTCCCATCCGAATAACCTTCATATAATATTTTAATAGCTTCAATAAGATTATGACGCTATATCTCTCTTTTTGGGTACTGCGTTACTTGTCAATGTCAATGTCAATTAATCTGTCAACGATTTACAATCGCTGTGAAAGTTCGCTTGTGATAAAGTTGATGTACTACTAAATCGTAAGATTTTTATTCAAGAATAAATTCTTAAATAAATAACGTTATAATCGCAACATAGTTACATACTTTTATACGATGAATATTTTAGTCTTTTACAATAAAATAGTAGCTGTCATAGACTAAATAAGACGTACAGAATACCAAAGAGAATTTAGAATAATATCTTCATAATAAGTAGTTGTAAGAATAAATGTTTGTTTAATCGTTACTGCTAAATATATATTTTTTAATTTAAATGTTCTAACAATATACTAAACAAACACTATGGTATACATACTATAATGTTTATTTATCACTTAAAATGATTTAATCAGCATACACTTGTATCAATCACCACTGTTTATAGATATTACTGTTAATTATTTACTGTGATTTCATATATATAACGTGTGTTAATCGCGTGAATAATTTCTCTAGTCTACTCGTGACCACGGCCGTTGCAATACGGTCGAATCGTCGGGCAATAAACAAGGCATTTTACCTTAAATTATTCACGCGATTAAGACCCGTAATATATATATATTATATTAATATATTCATAATGTTATTTTAACTTTTAAAAAGTTTTTATATACATAAAAATTTTTTAAGTGCCTTGGTATGTTTGTAAAATCCTTCGCGATGCAAGGCTTGTATCACAGGCATATATAGAGAGGGAGTTAATGGACTTACTAAGATTTTAGCTCCCACCTCACTGCATATTAGCAACAGACATATTTAGCCTAATTTAGATTTTAGATAAACTACAACTACTCTAGAACAAAGCAGAAAGCTTTGAGATTAAAATGTTACTTTAGCTTTATTATTCCCTCACAAAATGTTAACATTCTCAACTACCTCAAAATATTATACGTAAATTTGTGTTTGCTAACCTCATGTTGGAAGAAAGCTGAGAAGGCGTTAGCCAGATGATAAACTTATTAAACGGGTGTGGTGTGAAGAGATGAACAGCAGATCCCAGAGGTGCATGGGCTTAGAAACAGATATGTATAATATATGCGATGAGGGACGTGAATCTCACGAGATGTGATTGCCTATTGGTCTAGTGAGTGAGCCAAACTTCAAAAACCGTGGAGTTGGATTGATTAATAAAGTCCAGACACAGAATATACCATGATTTTTATTCCACATAAAATCGCGCCGCTAGGAGGGGCGGGGCGGAGTATTAAATGTCCCTTTACAGTTTCTCGATTGTAACTCGTAAACGGAGCGTCTTGGCGTCAATATGACTAAAAAAACCGGGCAAGTGCATGTCGGGCCACGCACAATGTAGGGTATCGTAGTCCCCCCCCCCCGCTCCCATCCGAATAACCTTCATATAATATTTTAATAGCTTCAATAAGATTATGACGCTATATCTCTCTTTTTGGGTACTGCGTTACTTGTCAATGTCAATGTCAATTAATCTGTCAACGATTTACAATCGCTGTGAAAGTTCGCTTGTGATAAAGTTGATGTACCACTAAATCGTAAGATTTTTATTCAAGAATAAATTCTTAAATAAATAACGTTATAATCGCAACATAGTTAAATACTTTTATACGATGAATATTTTAGTCTTTTACAATAAAATAGTAGCTGTCATAGACTAAATAAGACGTACAGAATACTAAAGAGAATTTAGAATAATATCTTCATAATAAGTAGTTGTAAGAATAAATGTTTGTTTAATCGTTACTGCTAAATATATATTTTTTAATTTAAATGTTCTAACAATATACTAAACAAACACTATGGTATACCTACTATAATGTTTATTTATCACTTAAAATGATTCAATCAGCATACACTTGTATCAATCACCACTGTTTATAGATATTACTGTTAATTATTTACTGTGATTTCAAGAAAATATTTATTAAGCAAAAAAAAAAAGGCATTAAATGATTAAATACATTTTAATTTATTATTAAAAACATCGGTGACAAATGCTTTGTTATTTAATAACAGTTCAATGACATTATTGAACTGTTGACTGATGTTTTAAATAACTATTAAATAACAGAGCATGCCGCCGATGTTTTTCGTATACACCAAAAAACATCGGCGGCATGCTTCAATATATAAGTATGTTTATCGGTTGTCTGGTTTCCATAGTACAAGCTCTGCTTAGTTTGGGATCAGATAGCTTTGTGTGAGTTGTCCTAAGATATAATTATAGTGTTCTTTATAATACATGAAAAACATCGGCAGCTTTGATAATGACTGTGTTTTTATTAGATATTCAAAATGATTTAATGCAGCTGTTGTATAATCACTAGTTCTTTGGGCATTGCTGGGGCATATCTTGTCAAGGTCCTATCTACGCTAAGCTAAGATTTTAATAAAAATAGTTACAAGGAATTAGTAATACATGTATGTACTAGCTGACCCGCGCAACTTCGTCTGCGTAAATTTTCCCCGTTTTTGCAACATTTCTTATTGCTGCTCCGCTACTTATTTCTCCACTATTTAATGGATGTTATTATACATATAAACCTACCTCTTCAATCACTCTATCTATTAAAAACCGCATCAAAATCCGTTGCGTAGTTTTAAAGATTTAAGCATACATTGGGATATAGGGACAGAGAAAGCGACTATTATACTATGTAGTGAAGTACCGCTGAATTTGACCACACTTTTCTGGTATACGTTATATACCACAAATTGTTTCTATAAACAGTCCCCAGCGCAAATTAATGAACTCTTGTAAGTATAAACTGTGCAGAATACTTCCTAAGTAAACGCTTGAAATAAATACTTTCTTTTTATTCCGTAAAGTTAAAGTACCATGATGGTCGCGTGTTACTAGTGCGTTATGAACACTACACTTGACCTGTTTCACTAACCTCCCGAGGCAAGCTCTACTTAAAGGGCTGGTTTGATGTCTAATTATAATCCGACGTAAACTTTCCTATTTGAATTAAAGGTAACTGGTGACCGTAAACTGCACAAAATTTAAAATGTTTCTTAAATTTGGCGGCCTCTGTGGCGCGGTGGGAGTGTGTCCGACTGCTACGCAAGTAGTCGTGGTTTCGATTCCCACACGTGACACCACTTTGTGTGATCCACGAATTGTTTTTTGGGTGTACTTTGTGTCCGTGAATTGAATGTTTGTAAAGTCACCCGCGACACAGGGCTTGTACTCTAATGTGGGAGTGGTCTTAAAAAAAAATTGTAAAACATCAGGATTACAACAGGATAGTGTCTTGACTTCGCTCACGATCATATAGTACCTGGAAACACTTTCGGAACATAGTGGTTTAATTTCTAATCCCACCACTACTAACTGACACTATATATTATAGTGTCAGTTAGTGTAATCTATCTATATAAATAAAATGAATCATCGAAATGTATGTACGCACTTAATTTTAGAACGACTGCACTAAATTGGATAATTCTTTGTTGACGCGATAACGTCTTTTATAAATCGATGACGGGGTGTACGCACAAAAAAGTGTCACGTAGCAATGGTCACGTTATTGATTGGCTGCTAGGCAACGGTCATGACGGTCACGTTATAGATTTTTTGCTAAGCAGTCACGTTATTGACTGTTTGCTAAGCAACGAGAATATCGATTCCGCTGATAGGCTGAAGTATTGTGGCCGTCCGGATCCACTAAAGCTGTTACCGACATGGTTATTTATTACAATGTCATCAATGTTTTGGCGATTGCAGCGACATGCGTTACAATTGGAAATAAAAAATTGTCAAAGGCATGATTGTTTATTATAATGTCATCAATGTTTTCTTATGACGTTATCACGTAAAATTAAATAAAATAGGCGGACAGCTAGTGTATAGTATCCGCGTACAACATTCCGCGGCCAACTGTATGTGCTGTTCGTAAAAATATTGGGCAACTTAATGATATGTTATGAATAGGTATCTATCTCCTATAATATTAAAGATTTATTTATTCATTGAGTTGGTCCACTAATATAATATTATGCCTTTTAATTTTTCTGTAATTAGCAACACATATTTCGTTTGAGCACGACGCCTGCTGTACCTCGAAAGGAGGTTCTTTGTTCATGTTAACATGCGTAATAAGATACAAATTTTATAACATGACCAGAGCAGCCGACCTCGGCGGGAAATGAAGCAAATAATAGAGAGGCAGAGAATATTTTTTACTTAAAATTACACAGGAAAATAAAAATATGAAACTGTAAGTAGCCGACACGTTTTACGTTTAAGAATACGTAAATATTACCTAATGTTTTCTAATGAAATTTCAGCGTGATTTAATAATCTTATACCTGAAATAACGCAAATTCGTTGGCTTGGTATTTATATTAAAGGTATATTACTTTATTTTTATAAGGTTCTGTTAAGTCAATTTAGACAAATGAACAAGTATATTTGTAACAAGTTCGCATATTGAGCCGACGCCAAATAGGTTGAGGATAAGGGCAAGGATGATGATTTGGAAAAAGGCTTAGTGTAATGACTAAGATATAATGACTTACCTACTCATAGCGCTGTCTCTCGAATGAGAGGCTTTCATGCAATGTTATTCGCATAGTCTTATTTCTTCTTCTTCTTTGAGTTTATGGCAATCTAGCCGTTTTAACGCCTAATTTCTACCAGTGTCAAGTACTTATGCGCTTATTACATGCACAAAGTCTCGTTCTTAATCAATTATCACTTATTCAATTAATTTTTTACAAGTTAAACTCGGAGCTGTAAAAATAATGGCCGGTTAGTTTGCCGCCATTTTTACAACTCATTCGCATATGAATAAAATTTTGACGTTTTTGAGACGATTGAATGTTTGACTGATTGCACATTCATTCGCGAATGTCATCCTATTCGTGTGGGTTCGCGTATCTGAAGTTTATCATTTAGTTTTCTCAAAATGGATCCATATTAACGATTTTAATGAGTTTGAAATAAAAAGGATACCTAACCTTTTAATTTATGAAGCGTTTATAAGAACTAGGTTGAGTTCGTAACAACTCTGATTAAACGTAATATCACGCCGGGAAAACTTTCTACGTCCGTCAGTTACTGTTTGGACAAAGTATCAACGCTGTAAAGTAGGTCAAAATTTCCTCTAAAACAATAAATGATTGATCACAAAGCCGGTAAGTATCGGTGGTGCTAACTCAATATAATCCAATCAATCGAATACCAGCGAAGAATCGTAAATATGCCAAAAACCGGCAAAGCTATTCAAAATACGATAAATTATCTCAATTCGAACAGCATACTTTACAGTCCTATTCAGCAAATCTCCCTTGAGTAATGTGGGTCAGGCCCATTTCCGCAAATAAATCCAGCTCACGAAATAAATAACTACTCTCTGGCGAGGGACGGATCTTTGTTATCGAATATGTAATATAATAACAATGATGTCATTTTCTGTCGACCTATTATGAACTAATAATTGGGTTCATTCCGGTTCAGTGTCGTAAATTGTTACAATTATTCGGGTAACTAAATCTGTAGAAATAGGTGTTAATTTGGGAAACGTATTTTGATATTTAAACAATGTTACTAACAGATCTGGGAAAAACGGCGAGGGGACAAGCTATATATTGGGACTCAATCCACCCCAAATTAGCAGGGACAAGTCTCCCCAAATTTAAATCTTGGTTCCACCACTGAATTACATGGTTCATAATACTACATGTTATGTATTTCAAGTGGTCGATACACACAAGTCAGTTAGGAAAACAACAGTTAAATGCACTTGAGCAGCAGTATTGAGTCACTCCACTTACTCAAATTGCTATAGGCAAACCGTCTGCCAAGGTTTGCACACTGCCGACAACTTGAATGATATAAGTAATTGGCCTTTAATCAAAAAAAATAATAATAAAAAAAAATGTGTGGCACTCGGGGACTGCCGCGGTAAAGCTATTGCATAGCATTTTTATCAACTTGAGCAATTAAAAAAAAAAAAACAAAAAAAAAAGAAATTTTTTTTTATTTTGAATTATAAAAAAACAATGTTTTTAATTTTTTTTCTTTAATTTTTTTTTTAAAAAAAGCATAAAAAAACTTTAAAGTTTTTTTTTATTATAAAATATTTTTATTTTTTTTCCTTTTTAAATTTAAAAAAAAAGTAATTAAAAGTTCTGCTATTCATCGATAGATGGCAAAACTAAAAAGTGTCACCGCTGTGCCCGTCGGAGTGGGGAGCGTGAGGTTTTTTCGTTACGGAATTTCTGGATTCGGTCCCCGCGCTCAAGGCCCGCGATAGAAGCTATGCAATAGCTTAATAATTTCTTGGGATAACTTACACACGGCTATCTGATCCCAAACTAGGCAGAGCCTGTAGGTACTATGGCAACAAGAGAACTGAGCAACATATCTAGACCTATATTTTATAAATACATGTATAAATTATGTTCAATTTTATTCTCAAAATTACCTGTAGTCCGGCTATTATATTGTGAGAATATAAACTGTGAGAAACAGTAAGTTGATAGAAAATTGTCAACAACTCGTTACGTAACACAGATTATTTTTTTACACACAAAACATGCTTGTTTACAGCTCTTGTTTGGTGTTGGTAAACAATTCACTCAAAAGAGCCGACAAGTACCAACTTGTCAACAACAAAACAAAAGTTTCTACATAATTTAGATATAGGTAACCGTTCGGTAGCAATGTTGGACTCATCTGACTTGCGGTTGACCGATTTTGTTTTTGAGCGACCAGCAATTCTGTTTGTGTCCTTTTGTTAGTATTAATACATTAACCAAAGCTTTTACGAAATGAAACGAGTTCACAAAAGACAACGTTAAACGTAGCTTTTCAAAGAGAATGTGCAGTAAAAATATTTAAAAAATTCAACTTAGCACTTGTGAAACAGTAAATTAAAACTGTAGAATAGGTAGGTACATATTTTATTAATTCAAACCAAACCACAATCTCTGATATTTTCCAGTTAAGTATATACTTAGAACAAACGTAAACAAAGACGACCAATTTGTTCTCCGCCAGAACCATACTTTAGCCAAGTAAAGTTGTCAGCTGAGAGAAATTTAATCACTCTTTCATTATGAATGTATTCAAATTCGAGCGCTGGCCACATTCGGTTCTGGATCTAGACTATTACGTTCAAATGCGGCTTACGACACGAACAAGGTATTACTCTCATGTTACATTATATTCGTGCAAGTGAGGCTTTACGTTTAACTAATTCTATTATTCCATATAGAAGGTGAACTATAGAGTACCATACAATTGAATTGGAGTATAATTATGCCTAAATAAATTCCATAATCATAGTTTGACTATTGAATTGTGTATTGAGGCATAATGATACACTTTTGTGGAAAGATAACGAAATCACTGAAATTAGGCACATTGTAGATTAAATGTAAACATATTGAAGCATTTTTAACCAGTACTTAAATGAAAATTAGTACCTAATTAAACGGTAGGTACTTTAACATTTTTATGAATATTATATTTCAACCTACACGTAAAACATATCCAAATTTATTATTCACTCGAATATAATATCGACAGGTGTAGCCACACTTAAATATTAATAATGTCAATTACAGAAGGGTCTATGGGAAAGTAATGGTGCCTGTACAGCGTGACGTGGAATTCTTTGAGAAATATTTCCAAATTTTGTTCATGAATATTGACGAACTGAGGGCCTGGACTATTTTATTTTTTTGTATAAGCAAGACTGGTCGTCTGATGGTAAATAAATACTGTGGCCATTAACTCATATATATTATACCAATATCAGTCTCACGCAAGGGATGTGCTGGTTAGCTAAGCTTTGGATATGTGTTTAACACGCAATGATCGCTTGGTTTCTGTAATTTATATGTATGTAATCAAGCAATCCTATTGGATACTATTTTATAGGTTTATTATTTTTTAATGAGTGGTTCATAAATAAGTAGTTCTTCTTATAATAATCGAATCGCATATTGCCTTTACCCTCTCCTGTATTTTCGTAGGAGGCTAATTCATTTAAAACTTGATTATAACAGTTTACGTACTATGGTTATTGCTTGCGTGAGTTTCATGGTGTAATGGTTGCAGCACCTAACTGGCTTTACTGTATTTATACAAATATATTGTAAAAAATGGCATTTTAAAAATGTGGCCATGAGTTTTTATGACCAAGTTCTTTTCTCACGGCTTTACTCATGCGAACTTGGCATTAAATGTAGAATCATTCTATTCCAAATTTTGTCTGACGTTCATAAGCGTAGCAATTTGTAACCTAAATGAATAAAGTATTTTGACTTTGACTTTGGCGTTTAGCTTAAAACATCTCTGTTTGAAAGACAGCATCTCTCGATTCAATAATAACTTATGTAGGTATCACTCTTTATATTGTTTTTATGAGGTTATTTTAACACATTTTTAATGCAAATGTGACCATAAAACACTATACAATGTCATTTTTGGTATAGTGCAAAGCTCGGACACCCCAACCAGATTTTCATTTTAAGAACTCATTTAATAAAAGGAAATTAAATTATATAATTATTGAAAAATAAGTGATGATTACATTTCACATCACATTTCACATGAACAGGGTTTAGCCTGTTAGAATGATTATTGATTTTATTAATGACTAGCTGGTTTTACCCGCGGATCATTCCTAGCCTATGTGTTAATCCAGGGTGTCAGCTAACTCCATACCAAATTTTATTAAAATAGCTCCAGCCGTTTAGATGTGAAGAAGTAACAAACATACACACTCACATACTCACAAACTTTCGCCTTTATAATATTAGTGTGACTAGCTTTCGCCCGCGGCTTCGCCCGCGTGGATCTCGGTTATCGCGATAAAAACTATCCTATGTCCTTCCCCGGGACTCAAACTATCTCCATACCAAATCTCATCTAAATCGGTTTAGCAGTTTGAGCGTGAAAGCGTAACAGATAGATAGACAGACAGACAGACAGAGTTACTTTCACATTTATAATATTAGTATGGAAGTATGGAAGTATGGATAGTATGGAAGTATGGATTTCTAAGGTCCTCGCTGTTCGTAAGGAGTTTTGTTTGTGATTAATTTGATGTCCATAGACGTCCATGGCGGTCAAAAGGTTATAAGTTTCTACTTTCACAATATGAATGAAGAACGGAAACAGTAGTAATCACATCGTTTGGTGATGGAAACAAAATTAAATAAAAAGCGGTGGCTGCATTGGCAAACTTTGGTGTTTATATACCGATTTCTATGATTCTTTTTTATGGAATAGTTAAGAATGTTAACTTTTTAAATTAGGGATGACTGAGAGTGTTATAAACGTAAGAGTAGACAAATATAATCAGAAAGCTTCGAACTGCTAAGCTATCGGGAGTTACACGTGATATTGTGAGTCAACCATAAAAGATAGACATATGCTGTCGTGGGATATCTTTTATATAATTTTAAGGAAAACATTTCCGTCATACATGATTTCTGTGTAGCTTTAACCATTAAGGTTGCACACGCGACGGAAGCTTAAAAATGGAGTAACTTCTCCCGTTTTCCCAACATTTCCCTTCACTGCTCTGCTCCTATTGATTGTAGCGTGATGAAAAGTATACTATAACCAACTCAGGAGTATGAAAAATAATTGTACCAAGTTTCGTTAAAATCCGTCGAGTAGTTTTTGTTTCTATAACGGTTATACAGACAGACAGACAGACAAAAATTTTACTGATTGCATTTTTGGCATCAGTATCGATCCCTAATCACCCCCTGATAGTTATTTTGGAAATATATTTCATGTACAGAATTGACCTCTCTACAGATTTATTATAAGTATAGATTGTGTAATTAATTTATTGAAAAAACTACCCCATTGGATTGTGCTCCTGATTCTGAGCAAATTACTTTCAGGTTTGCACTATACCAAGAATAACATTGTATGAAAAACCGTTAACGATAATAACAAATATATAAAAAATTACTAAATAATAAGAAGCACGTGTTTTTAACGACATAATCAGCTAAGTGCCAGTTATTTTGTAACAATAAATCCGTGAACTACAAAAACACATTAGTACTTCAGCATACACGAGGTTACGTGATATCGGTGTCGATGTGCTATCTCCGCACTTTCGTATAATGGATTCATTTGTATTCCGGTAGCAGTGGGCACAGTAACGAACATCGAGGGAGCTGCCGTTCACCGTACAATTACCAGTGTTAATATTTACCAACTGACGCCGACGACTAATTGCTGCGAGTCTGCGACTTGCGTATACCGAGCTAAGCATGTCGTGCTCTTGTAAACTAGTACGTCAGCCATCTTGACGAAAGTGCAAGGAAATTGAACTAATTCAAAGCACTAATAGAACTTGTTGAATGTATGTATTACGCGAATGTGGAGTTAATTCAGGTAAGTTTTGCAAAATTCGAAGTTGTATATTGAAATATAAATATTTGGGTCAGAGCTTACATCAATTAATTAGTATTTTTGAAATAGATAATCTTTATGAAATATACTAATAAATTGATGTAAACTGACTGACTGCCTCTGTGACGCGGTGGGAATGTATCCGACTGCTACACAAGAGGTCGTGGGTTCGAACCCCACGCGGAACACCACTTTGTGTGATCCACAAACTGTTGTTCCGAGTCTGGGTGTACTTTGTGTCCGTGACTTGTATGTTTGTAAATTCCCCTTCGACACAGGGCCTGTAATCAACTTCGGGAGTCGTCATTAAAAAATATATATATATATAAAAATATCTACGCTTAAATATATGTTGGATCATTATTTTTGCAACAACATTAAATAGGAAACTAAATGATATCTGCAAGTATTGTCTCACTGTACATTCAGTATCAGTTATTGCACATCGTTTTAGATCCTGCGTCACTGCGGCATATTGTGTTCAATGAGGCCTTAATTTTTCCTACTGTTTTTTAAACATTTGTATAGCGAAGTAATCTGTATACAATAAAAGGATACAATGACTGACTAATATACCACTAATTGGGTTGAACTTTGCTTAGCTTATTTTGACGTAGGCACCCGCTAATGAATCAAACTTAAGCAGGCGAAGCTACAGCCGTAATCTAGTCATAAGTTTTTCATACTAAACATAATGAAATTTCTAAGAACGCAGATTCCTAAAGTAAATTAGAAAGATATTCTAGTACACAAAAGAAAGTAAAGTAAAGTTATCTATTTTTTACGAAACATATTCAAATAATAATATTTCAGTTTTTACGAGTTCAGTACTCAATATTATAGGCCATGAAACAAAATCTGTCACACAACAAAAGAAACTACGGGATAAAATTATTTGTAGGTAGGTAAATATTATTTCTCACGGTACTTAATTGAACAATATATTCAAAATGGATAAAGTAAACTCGCAATAAGAATCTGGTTTTGATTACATTAGCCTCTAACTTATATAAGCAAACTTTATTTTCTTGTACAACTATGAAATAATTTTACAATCGTATGGAAAACAACGAACTTTAGTAAAACTGTAGTCGTTAAGATAATTTTCAACATGTTTTTCTTCCATTTGGAAATGAAGACGAAAACATTGTAGCTAGACGGGAAAGTTTGAGTATCGATTAGTAAGTGAAATATCTGGTAAAGTTTAGAGCTTAGCCTCGGCACCAATAAACGGGAGGTCATTTATCTAACTTATATCCGTACCAGGTAGAAACTCTAGATATCAATAACTAGGTAGATAGGAACTAGATAGGTTGAACGATCATATTAGAAAGAAAAATTATTAATATTTTCAAGTAGCTTGCTTATTACAGTTATGGTATCTGTTGCGTCCGTAAGTCTGTTCTAAAATCAAAAATTCTAAAACATGAGGCATCCATCCACCAATATGGATTGTGGTCCGCGTGTTTAATTATGGCCGTTGCTTTGAGAGGAGGCATGTGGCTCAGTAGTGGTAACGTTCTATAGCTGATTAAAGGTATATCTGAGGATATTAATAGTACCATTATTTTACAGTTTCAATATTTCAACATAATAAATGTTCATCTTGTCCTTTGCTATTGTTCACTTATGGAAAACCATTGATAGGTGTGCATATTGTTTTCGAAATTGAGCAAAGCTACCAAAACCAATCCAAGAGCTTTTTTGTTATTGAAAACGTTATATAGTTTAGTCTAAAATACACATGACTAATCAATCCCTCATCTTAGCTTAACTAATTGCTTTAAAAATACGTCTGCCCTTTAAAATAGACAATCATAAATTGACCATTTCATGCTAGAGATCCGATCAAATCTGTCAACAGCGAGCTAATTAAAACAATACACCACGATATTATGGAGGTATATTATTTACCTATTTACGCATTTATCAACACAATTCAGACAACTTTTGAATGTATATTTTCATTAATTCAATATCCCGGGACACGTGAATATTGTTTCGAAAATGAAATTGCGTTATGCAAATAAGGTGAGTATACCTTTATAAAATTATTCAGTTTGCACAGTAAGTCAATCATAGAACAAAATGAAATATTGCAACGTAGTACAAAATAATAACGCCAACTGAAAACAGCAAACTGGGAATAAATGAAGATTCACGACTTGCATACAAAGTGAGCAAACATAAACTTTGCAATTGTAATGTGCCTTAAACTGATTAATTCTGCCAGTGTATGACAACAAAACTGGTAACATTTTGTTAAAGGCAAAGGCAACAAAAAAGTATTGGAATAAAGCCAAAGTCGAACATTTAAAGCCGGAGGCAACTGACGGGAATATCATGGCTTCGATAATAGCTATTGTTTTATGATTGAATGCTGCACACATAATTATGATGCCTAGCAATTACTCTGCAAAATTGAGTAGGTAGCTCTCGGAAGCGTTTTGTAATTACACTACATGTTTCAGTAATCAAATATTAATAATCTTCTCAACGATCTCGGTCACGACAACCAATGTCATGTGAGCCATTTAGGTACGTTGGAGATATACTATAAGGTCTCCTGCTAACCTAGATGACTAGTCTCTCACACACACACACAGACACACGTGTGTCTGCCGATAGATGTGCATTCTTTTCCCTCAGTCTCGTAGTCCGTGTGCAGTAGTGAGACGGAAGTCCAACATGATTAGGCGACAACCACGTATTTAAAGCAGTGCAGTTGCAGTTAAGTTTTTATTGAAACGGTCATTCTTGTATTCTTGTAACTTTCTGATCGATCTCAAAAACGCTTGCGTACTAGAATGTTGTTATTACGCTCTCGAGACGCATACTTAACGCAAGCGTATTTGATACTACCTCTAGCGTGAAATAATCAATTTATGATCGTCTATTTTACAGGGCAGACGTATTTTTAAAGCAATTACTTATGCTTAGATGACGGATTGATTAATCATGTGATTTTTAGACTAAACCATATAACGTTTCCGCTAAAAGAAAAACTCTAAGATTGGTTTTAGTAGCTTTACCCACTTTCGAAAACAGTATCTTCACACCTATCAATGGTTTTCTTATTACCGTAAGTGAACAATAGCAAGGGCAAGATGAGCAAAAGATATTATGTTGAAATATTAAAACTGTAACATAATGGTATTATTAATTTCCTAAGATATACTTTTAATCAGCTATAGAACATTACCACTACTGGGCCACATGCCTCCTCTCAAAGCAACGGCCATATGTGAATACTCGGACCAGTACATATTGGTGGATGGATGCCTCATGCTTTAAAATTTTTGATTTTAGAACAGATTTACGGACGCAACAGATAAGCAAGCTACTTAAAAATATTAATCATGTGATTAAATTTTGTGCAGAAACCACAACGTTTTCTCTCTCGGTTTCAAATACGCTTGCGTCAAGTATGCGTCTCGAGAGCGTAATAACGACATTCTAGTACGGTGCGCAAGCGTTTTTGAGATCGATTCCAAAGTTACAAGAATACGAAAATGGCCGTTTTAATCGAAACTTAACTGCAACTGCAATGCAACAGTACTGCTTTAAATACGTGAATTGGCCTCCAGATAAAAGAACATGACGGAGATAGATTAGAGTTAATCAACGACTTAGCGTGCTCTTACCATGAAGGGGGTGTTAGATATTTCTAAAACGGTCACCCATCTATGGACCGAGTACGACGATATCCCGATATGCTCGGTGGTCTTTGAATCGCGAACCGAACCTCTCAGTAATTATAATACCTAGGTATTATAATAAAGCTACAAGTTCTTGCACTCAGTAAATGTCATTGTTACTTTTACGGCTTCGACAATTTCGGGATTCTCGTTCTTTAAGGGTTGCATGTTACCTATTACTTTTTATATGACTCTCCATCTATACTAATATTATAAAGCTGAAGAGTTTGTTTGTTGGTTTAAACGCGGTAATCTCAGGAAATACTAGTCTGAATTATATATATACGAGTATATTTTTTTTAATAGTCCATTTATCGAGGTAGGCTATAGGCAACATAACATCACGCTACGACCAATAGGAGCGGAGTAGCAATGAAAAATGTTGCAAAAACGGGGAAAATTGACGCATAGGAAGTTGCGCGGGACAGCTAGTAAGTAATAAGTATCATATCAACAACTCTTCTCATAACTTTCGCATATTTTATCTTGCCGTATATACCATCAATTGCAGATAAAAGTGTATAATTTGTTTCGTAACTTACAATTTATTTCCTTTGCTGTAGCTGTTACTTCAGTATTATGATCATGGAATTAAGGAGGTAAATAGGTTGCATTCAGCGACTGAGTTCGAGCCAGGGTCCTTATTCACGATCTTTATTTCGTTGTCGTGACAAGCTCGGCGCGGTGCGCTCGAAGATGTCCGCCGCGCATGCGCGTTAATGCATTTCTAAGCGCAGCTCTCTATTTACCAATACAAGTTTTGACAGTTCGCACGGGCTTGCCGCGGACACGGAAAAAAACAAGTATTTGGACCCAGATTGTGGGTATGATTTTAGAAGCTTCCAAAAATCTTAGTTTCCTGTAAGTTTTCACTTCCTTTACTAGCGAAACCGTTACCAAACTGTACTTGGCATTATTTCACATTTATTTCTGATGGGATATAGGATATTTAATACTACACGAATATATTTAATCCAATATATAACAACAACTATATTAATCACATTTAAATCAAATAGTAAATCTAAGTACTTTAATAAACTTGTTTTAGTCTTCATCTGCATTCTACGAAACCATTTCAAGTTAACATCTTAATTATCTTAGAACAACGTGAAAGGAAGCCAGGCAGTCAATGAAACTCATTCCTTCTAGCAACAATGCCTCGAGCAAAAACCATCAAAATATAATAGCAAAGGAACCATCCGACAGCCAGACATGGGCGTAAATAATACCTATTGATACATTTGAAATTCACCTTTATTATAAATATGTAATAGGGGTGAATTTGGTAGTCTGACATATAAAACAGTAAAAGGTAAAGAAGTATTTGTTCGTTACCAGGAGCTGTAGAGTAGTAGAGCACATTATAGATAGGTATTAAACTGACCTGTTGGTCTAGTGGTTAGTGACCCTGACTGCTAAGCCGGAGGTCGTGGGTTTGATCTCCACCCTGGATATAACTTTGTGTGTTGAACACGATGGTTTATTCTGTAACTGGGTGTTATTTATCGATAATAAGTATGAAAGTAAGAAATATATAAGTACCTAAGTTTATCAGTTGTCTGGATGCCATTATTGCCCATTATCTGGTCCCAAACTAAGCAGACCTTGAATACAAGGTCAGACCAGATATCGTAGTGTGAGTTGTCCCAAGATATTATTATTATTATATTTTATGTTTCGGTTCATATACTGGACAGAATTTAAAAGATACTTTCCATGTCCCCTGAGACAAACGGTACAACTTTTAACTTCGACATTTGAAATACTTTTAACACCTATGGATTTTATTACAGTTTATTTGGTTTAAAACTTTATTTACATATTCTGAAATATTGGTTTCCATTTATAACTAAATAAATAAACATTGGAATTACATTCCGAAATTATTTTAGCAATGTTTGGAATAAAACTATTTTAACAGCTATTACGAAATGTTTTTTTGACTTATTTAAATACCTACCGGTATTAATATTAGGTGCGTACAAAACTCATTTAAATAATACACTAGCTGACCCGCGCAACTTCGTCTGCGTAAATTTTCCCCGTATTTGCAACATTTTTTATTGCTGCTCCGCTCCTATTGGTCGTAGCGCGATGTTATATAGCCTATAGCCTTCCCCGAAAAATGGGCTATCCAACAGAAAAAGATTTTTTCATTTCAGACCAGTAGTTCCGGAGTTTATAGCGTTCAAACAATCAAACTCTTCAGCTTTATAATATTAGTATAGATGCGAACAACATAAACAACTACGTATAATCCATTAACCCATGTGTAAATAGAACATATAAACTTACAAACAATATTATTACCATCAACAATACAATATAAACAAACCCAACTCATTGCAATTACTTCCCAATTCTACACTCCAGAAATGGATTAGAAATAAATTAACTCCACTAATAATATAAAGCTAGTCCGAGCATGCAAAACCGCTGCGTTGTACAACACCATTGTATAACAACGCCTTAACAAGACCGCCAACTAATCAGACCGCGATAGTAAAATAAACCTCGGAACCTTTCGGGGCGGTGGGCACAAAATACGGAGATTACAGAAGGTAATCTTTGAACAAACTGCGCCCGACGCACGCAAACACAAGGAGAGGGCAACAGGGTAACAACAGTACCCCTCCCCCAGACGCATGAAATTTCAAGTCTTCGCATATATTTGGTTCACGTTAACACGCAGTTACCCTCCACCCCATCGGCGTCGATGAAAAAGCTCACCGTCGTGTTGGTATTCAGTCAATGATCCCGTGCCCCGAACAAGATCCTAGATTGCTTACGGACCTGCTTATGGACACGAAATCTCGTAACACTGTGGGTGGAGGCCAAGGTGATCACCTTGGCCTCCACCCGTCCCTCCAACATAAAGTGAGGATCCGCCGACCAGGCGAGATGATTGTGCCTAACAGATCCCGGCCCAACGGTTAACGTTTGGAACTTGTTTAAATATCTAACAACTGTGACAACTTCAATATCGTGACACAAAATTTGCCAGAACACCTTCCAAACAATATTGTCTCCAGTGGTCTGTATTCTGTAATATTGTGTCATGAAGATGTCTGTGTGGTCGAGCGAGGTATGTACGAATACAGCATGCATGCGCTGACGCCGCCTACGCTTCGCTAGGTATATACTGGGTGGCGCAAAAGTACTGGCACTAAAGAAAATACTTTTTTTTTTTATATGACATTTTCTGTCATTCTGTTGTTGAAAATTGTGTAGTGAACAAATGTAAAATACACTGAAAATAAACATGGACCGTTTTACTCCCCAAGAACGTGGAATAATTGTGTCAATGTTCTTACGGAATAATTCATCAGTGATAAGAACACAACGTGAATTTCGTCGACGATTTCCCCACCGTCCGGCACCGATTGGTCGCACAATTCGACGCTTTGCCACACGCCTTGAAGCAACTGGCTCAACATTGGATAGACCTAAGTCTGGGAGACCAAGAACAGGCCGTTCAGCTGAAAATATCGATGCTGTGCGCGAAGATGTGGAAGAGTGTCCAGAAACATCAACGAGGCGACGTGCCACGCAATTGGGCATTTCCAGACGGACCCTGCAGCGTATTTTGGTGAAAGACTTAAAGATGTTCCCGTATAAAACTCAAATGACTCATCAGCTGCTGCCTGCTGACCACCGAGCTCGTCTAGATTACTGCCAGCGCGTCATAAACCTCAACCTTGAAGAGGATGATTTTCCTTCAAAATTGGTTATGAGTGACGAAGCGCATTTCCATCTCTCAGGGCATGTCAATAAGCAGAATACTCGGTTCTGGGGCACTGATAATCCGCGCATTATTCAAGAAACACCTCTACACCCACTAAAAGTTACTGTATGGTGTGGCATCTGTGTTGACAGAGTGATCGGACCCAATTTTTTCGAAGACGCTGGAGGCAATGCGATAACTGTCACTGGAGAACGGTACAGAACCATGTTACGTGAGTTTTTGATACCCAGTTTGGACGAATTGGGGCTGGAGCACATCTGGTTTCAACAAGACGGCGCTACGGCACACACAGCGCGCGACACTATGGACTTAGTGAGGGACGCTTTTCCAGGCCGGGTTATCTCTCGTTTTGGCGATTTGCCTTGGCCTGCAAGATCACCCGATCTGACCAGTCCAGACTTCTTTCTTTGGGGTTTTTTGAAATCTCGGGTGTATGTGAACAAGCCACAGACTCTCGCAGCTCTAAAAGAAAACATTCGTTAAGAAATAACGAACATATCGCAGGAAGTGTTACGGCAAGTTATGCAAAATGTCATAAATAGGGCTCAAATGTGTATCAACTCTGGAGGTCACCATTTAAAAGACATCATCTTTAAATCCTAATGGTACGAAATTTAATGGCACAAATATACATTTAAAAAAATCTAAATCTAGTTTTCTAATTTAGAAAAAATGTTATAGCTGAACCAAATAGGGTCTTTACTTTTGCGCCACCCAGTATAACCTGTATAGGTGAATACAGACATTGGCATGCGCCGCATTAACCTCGTGTAGTTTAGTGGCATGGAAAGAAGAAGAAGAAGAAAAATAATTTATTAAATTCACAATTCTACAAAACTGAGTTAACAAAAGATCCATTATGTGTATTTAAAGGGCCGCAGCTCAGCTTATGCAACAGCGGACTGCAGCGCTGCTTTTCAGCTGAAGCCATCGGTGATTTCAAGGGCACAGTAAAGATTTTTCATGGAGCACATGACTCGTATTGAATGTATTCCTTCATATTTGTCGTGCGTGACTTGCAATGTGTATGCGCCTTATAACCTTCTGTACTCTTTATATTTTGTGCGGTAGGCTCGTTTAAAATGAAGTTGAACCTCTATATTTATCTCGAACAATAGCCATAACTCTCTTTAATGGCATCTCATAAAACGACTCACAAACATCCTTCGGGTAAAGTACGTGAAGGAAACACCTTGTATTGTTGAATTCCTTATCTCAAGAGGCAAATTAAAGCAGCCACCCTCTTTCCGCAAATTAGAACAAAACAAAACGTGTAAAGACAATATTTTAAGTTGTCTCTTGAATTTCGTGAACATATTAATTATGAAAAAATAGATGTAACGTTGAGACTGTAAATATGAAGTAAATTTAAAGCGGTATAATGTATCAAGTTTCATTGTTCATCTTAATGTCTCAAGTGAAAGTATCTACCTACTTGAAATTTAAAAGATAGTTTTTTTAAAGTCACAAATTCTAATATTTAGTCTTTCTTATACTTTTTATTATACCTAATACTAAAACTAGTAGCTAACAAAACTTTTGGTAACTGCTTATAGTAGTCTAGTTGCTAATATTTTAGCCATTTGAGAATTTTCTGTAGGTAGGTACGTCCTACGAAAAAAATATTCAATAATGACGTAGAACTGAACTTTAGGGTACCTACTAAATCAAAGTTTAGATGTATGGATGGATGTTCGTTATTCAATCACACCATACCGTATCTGGATGAAATTTGGCACAGAGGTATATGTGGAATAGCACAAAAGCGAAGTTACTGTGGGATAAATTTAGTTTTTCATAATTTCACGTCTCTTATAATATATACAACGTTTAACAGAAAGGTGTGATCATATTCAAGGGCTGGCATGTGCCCATGATACTGAGTGCACATACCTAGTTTTATTAAAATCGGAGTACTCAGCATTTTTAATTAATTATTTTTTCATTCGTTTACTTATTTATGAATGAGAAAGTTTTCAATTTAAAATGTATGACTTATAAAGTTCTATGCCATTATATTTCCATCAAATTTTGCACCAGGTGAGGTATAATATTTATGCCTCAGGGCGCTTTTAGCCGGTTTCTTTACTGGACGCCGGATGGATTTTTTTTCGGATATGTATGGGTTACAATGAGCGTGTTTATACGCACCGGATACCGGTCTGGCGAAATCGGTGTCCGGTGAAAAAACCGGACGTGTAATATCGAACATACATTGTTTTTTTTTTTTTTACTTAAATTTGACAAAAAGAATATGCTTTAGCTATATAATAATAATATAATCAACTATGGCACCATTGTAGGTACAATACTGACAATATACACTAACCGCTGCTGAAATTTGACCACACTTTTTTGTTACACGTTGTATAAAAATGTCTTATAAAATGTGGTGCTCTGTGGCGCGTTGGGAGTGTATCCGACTGCTACGCAAGAGGTCGTGGGTTTGATTTCCCACACGGAACACCACTTTGTAGGAACCACAAATTGTTGTTCCGTGTACTTGTGTACTTTGTGTCCGTGATTTGTATATTTGTAAAAGCCCTCGCGACACAGGACTTACCCTACTGCGGCAGTCGTATTAAAACAAAAAAAAAACTAATGTTTCCGAGAGCGAAAATAAATATACCTACTTTCATACCTACAATTCGTTCATTTCCGAGTCGAATTGAAAATAAATATACCTATACTTCGTAAACCAAACAGTAGCTGTCAAATTACAGCTTTCTTTGAAATCAAGTAATATTAGTTTTAATTCAAATATTTCAAAGCCTTAAGTTCAAAGTAAACGTCGCAATACTAAACCACAAATAATTGCATATCATTCCTTTCATGATAGAAATGCTTGAAAATATCCCAATTCATTAATAGATATTATTCATCTATACCGAAAACTTTTAAGAAGTTTAAACTAACAATAAAACGGTGAATTGTTCGGCAATTGAACGGCGAGTTGGATTTGCGCATTTAGTCGCAAGTACTTTTTAACAAAATGGTGCCAATTTTGTACTTTTCAAGATGGTTAGTGCCATTGATATTATTTATTACTCGGTCTGTAGTTACTGCCAAAAATCTCACTTAACATCTGCCTAGATATATATCTTCATATGTTTTTGTCTAAAATGGCGTAATAATTCATCATAATTTTATTCCGTAAGTTTGACCATGTGTCTTCTTATCGTTCTGAACTGAAATGGCTCTCTATTCGCGCGTTCTCACTACTCTCTATTCTATTCTTAATTCTCCTACTAAGAAAGAAAAGAAAGAAAGAAAGAAATAAATTTATTTTTTAAGAAAAGAATAAATATATGTAAGTAGTACAAATTCAATTAATAGTAGTATCGAGAGACAAAAATGGTCCTAGCTCAGCTAGATTGCAACTCCGCTTAATGAGGAGCTGCGCTGGTATTCTGCTAAGACCAAAGTGACGACACGAACATTAACCGTCAATATATAATAGGAAAGTATACATATATAAATATAAACAGAAAAAATAAAGTTTATATAAGTAAGACTACTAGCCCTTCTTACTTATTTTATAACTTTCTTACTTCGTTCTTCCAACAATATGCTTCTTTTATGTCCTGCTCATTCTTCAGGATTCGTCGGATCCTCCTTCCTTGTACAGTCTGTTTTACTCTGGAATGCGAATGCTCCCCGAAATCAGAATGGCTTCTAATCGCTTCAATTTCAAGCTGAAAGTTCGTATACTGTTACTCGATGGATTAGCTGAATCTCAACGTTAGCTACATAAATGTCTGTAACGTATGTCTGTGTGTTATGAATTTAAGCATATGTTTATTTGTATGTATGTAATGTATTTAAGTTGGTATATGTTTATTTGTATGTATGCAATGTATTTGAGTATAGTTATGTATATTTGTATGTATGTTATGTATTTAAGTAAACGTATGTGTGTAATTTTAGTTTTTTTTAAATCGATTGTATTTATCATATGTAATCAGCATTGGCTGTCAACAATCTGCACCTATATAATTTTATGTTACATCACTCAAAGGTTGGCTGGTAGAGAATGCTTTTAGTATAAGTCAGGCTTTGTACATTATTTTTGTGCTTATATAATAAATAAATAAATTAAAATTTATTAAATTGAACTACGACGTTACAATATATAATTATACCATACATATTGAGATATCTGCGAGGTTAAGCAACGTTACCACTGCCGGGCCATAAATGGGTAACCGTTTTCAAAATTTGTCACATCCTCTGAGAGGTCGTTAAGCCGTCGGTCCCGCGTCCAATCTCTCTTCGGTCGTGTTTTTCGTCCCATAGGACTATGAGAGTTAGAGAAGAAAGAGTGCACTTGTCTGCACACACACTTGTACACTATAATATAACCTACTTATGTAGATTGAAGTAATTTTTTTAGGCATTTCTTGCCAATTACTTTACAAATACAATAATTGCATTTTTGAAAAATAGAAAAATTTTAAGTCCAGACCCAGGAATCGAACCCGAGACTTCCGTAGCCAAACCGGGGCCAGAAGCGAACCACCTATCTGGACTATGTTACAAGACCTCAATTTTTTCTATCCCTTGATGCTCGCGAGTTGGCCCTCGCATGCGCCATCTAGTCGGTAGTTAAAGAACTATCACGGCTTTTGTTATTGTTTAGTTACAGAGAGCATTTTAACAAATTATGATGTCGCAGGCCGAATATTAAAGTATTTTTTATAGGTAGTTGGCTATTCTCAGATGAGAAGGGCCGCCGTAACCGAAATCGGTTATGAGACTTTTAGACAAATGTTAAGTTTTTTGTTTTTATGTGGCTAAAAAAAATGCACTTAGCTTCAATTGAGTCATTGTTCGTCAAAAATACTTATCCCGTTAGTTCTACCACTCCAGCCAGCCGAGACACTTCCAGAAGCTCAGCACTCCGCTCAGACCGCTGAATGCTTTCGGGAAGGATGATGTTGATATCAGGAACTGCGCCCGATGTTCGGTCACACTGTGGCACTCAAAGTTTACGGCTGTAGGTGTTTCTTCGGCTTTCATGCATCATCTGAATATTGGGCTGCCTATCAATGTGGAAGTGCTGATCAATATACATTTACTTTAAAGTATTTACTGTGATAAAGCTATGTCGGCGATATGAGCAAGCTGATGCGTGCACTTTAAAAATCCCCCCACACTAGCATCAGGCTCTGTCAGTCTGGCATATGCATTGAAAAACAGCGCTAGGCTCAGTTCGTCATATCCTAGACTGACAGAGCCTAGCGCTGTTTTTCAATGCAGCACTGAAAACCAACGCTAGGCTGTATCAGTATGGCCTATTTCAGACACTAGTCCTCTCACAATTACTATCTTTTTTTATTAATCATTGTTAATGTCATGAATTGATATTGTATAGATTGGTGATTGTGAGACAAAAATAAAGAAATAAATTATTATTATTATATGATGAACTGTACACCCATTTGTTGCAACCGCGTGATACAACTTTAACTATTGTTTTGTTTGTTCATAGTGCCACTAAAACGCTGCAATATATACGTTTCTTTCAAAACTGCTGTCTTGTCCCAAACAACTGTCAGTGCGTGTTTTGTCCCACGCTAAACCTCAATTCATGGCATAATTAAAAAAATTGCCAAGTCACTGGAAGCAATTTTTTACCTAGCCACACGTGTAAAGCGCTAATACAAATATTTCCGGAGTTATGCCGGAGGCGGCGTTTATGCGCCGTAAAGCAAAACAGTGGCTATGAGCTCCACTTTTTGTTATGATTTTCGCAATCTAGGAATAATTTACAGACTTCAGTATTTAAGTTCTCGTGGCAGTAAATTGTTCAGGTAAAGCGTTAATAGTTCCGTTTTTATGACGTCTAGAGAGAACGAAATTAATGGAATTTTCATATTATTAACCTGTTGTAAATGATATGGCTACACGATTCTCATTTATAATTATTTTCAATGCAACTTGGTTATTAAGCGAACTAATAAAAAATGCCATACTTTTTGCTATTTATTATAAAGTTTTAGTAATTTCTAATTCAAATCGTCATTACAAATTTATACTACTACTATAGGATGAACAATTACAATGATGAAAAAAAAATGATTAATCAAAATATTCTGTAGCATTTATTAGGTACGACTATTTACAATTAAGTACCAGATTATACCGAAAACGTCATGAAAATCGAGCAAAGCGTACAATAATTTACATCTACAGAAGTAAATTGCGTGACTAACAATTGGCCTTTAATAAAATATGTATTATAGAAGCTCGTGACCTAACTCTTGGAATAGCTCCACAGCTATCGGTGCTCCAATCTGTTTAATATATACGACATAGCGGTGCCAAGGTACACAAATTAATATTCAGCCTGTATATCACCCTCACACACCTGGTGTGTTGATTCAGTCCACATTATCTACTAACGTACGACGTCCTATAGCAATGCATTAATGCATCGGCTAGCTAAACAGCTGCACAACTTCACCAAGAATTATATTGCACGTCTTGAGAATCTTAAAGACGATGGCCGAAAGTCTAGTTTGATAAAGTTACCTATGTACTTGTGTAATATTTTAAACAATATAAGATTATTATAGTTTCAAAATTCTGTTATTTATTGTAGTCAATAAGCCAATCCATCCAAATAATAACAAAAATTTGCACTTTAAAGCTTAATATTTCACAAACAGATCCCTTAATCTAAAAATGGTCTAGACGACCCGAACGTTTTTTAGAAACCTATCTAATGATACCCCACACGATGGGATAGGGGAAAACTCACATCTCCCCTTTACATATAGGGGAGGTACCATAAAAGAAATATGTTTTTCATGATTTCATTCTTTCACTTTGTCTTCGTAAGTAATATGTGTATCCATGCAAAATTGCAGCCTTGTAGCACTAGCAGTCTCTGAGCTAAGCTGCGGACAGATGGACATGGCGAAACTATAATTCCGTTTTGCAATTTTGGCTACGGAATTCTAACAAAGGTTACTAGCAGCCAATGGAAAGCTTACCATCCTCATCATTCTCATGGTATGCCATTAGGGTGCAAACACTGTTCTACAGGAGACTTTACTGACTCCGAACCAACTGTTTTGAATTTTACAAAGCTCTATACCATATGAGAATCGAAACCACAACCAATCTCTCGTCACCATATCGGCAGTCAAGTATTATCAAATGAAATGTATAGAACACGTCAAAACAAATCAAAAGAGACAAATCTTGATTATGTTACCAGAATCCATTGAACAGTACCATTAACTACCGTCAGGCTCCATCATAAGATCACCAAGATAGCTACAAATATTGTAATCCAATTTTCACATACTTACAAAGTTTGAAATCGGTGAAGAATATACAAGGAAATTAAAATGACTTCAAAGATTTTACGAGTATTATATGAGTAGTAAACTTTATTCCAGGTGGAGTAAAATTTGATAACTAGCATGTTGAATTAACAAAAATATATTTTCAAAATTTGTTCTGCATTTAGTTCTTCAATGTTTGTATTCCAATTTAGTCGAGTCTTCAAGGTTCTTCGCGTTGTCAGTCCTGCGTCAATTCTCTCCAAGAGATATACCGACAACTCAACGCGCTATTTGAGGCACAAGAGCAGGAGCTCTTGTGCTTCAAATAGCGACTGAGGGACTAGAGGACTTTTTTGCGTACTTTTTCAAATAGCGATTATCCTATGGACCGATGCGATGATCCTAGCTTAACTTTAAAAAATCTATGGATTTGTGAAACCAGCGCTACATTACAAACTACACATTATGTTGTCATTTATCTATACTTAACTAACACCTATTAGGTAAACGTTTGTTCAGTGTAATAGCACGGTAATCGCAGTAAACTTTGAGAATATAAATTCATGAATACACTAAGCTGTTAATGCGGTAATCAATTATTCGAACCAGTTTGGTTTACGGTACTGTTGATCTATTGATATATTTACGAAGATATATTGTAGCTATCAAAGCGATTATAATATATCTCAGTAACTGACTACTTACTTAGAATAATAATAATTTAGCAAAGTCACCTACACTGCTAACTCATATGAAAAATCACACGTTACACGTCAATTGCATCAAAATCGTGATATTGTGGTCTCTCAATGACAATGGCATCACCAAGCTTTATATTGCTACTAATTGTTCCTTACAACTTTGCCAGCACGATAATTTAAGGGGTTGAATTTTTTAAAAACCATTTTCATCCAACCCAACCCGTTCAGTTGTTTGAGTTGTGCGTTGATATTACTTGATACATCAGTCAGTCACATATTTTTAACTAGTAGACTAGAGGGCCAATTTTTAGTTCAGGCTAAATGTTGTGTGATATGAATAAATCAGTCCTGTCATTTTTCAACATCACTGCTTTATACTAGTGTTTCAGTAGATAGGTAAGTATAGTACAAGGAGAAATTCGAAATTCACTCGTATACATATAATTGTACAAGTATATTCATCTTAAATTGTCTTTGATGTAGTTTACCAAACTATTTTTGAGTTTATTTTACAACTTTGTTAGTCCATAAAATACCTCCAAAGGGAAATTTAATTCAATATACAACACCTCTATAATATAACTAACTAACCCGCGCTACTTCGTATGTGTCAATTTTCCTCGTTTTTGCAACGTTTTTCATTGTTGCTCCGCTCCTATTGGTCGTAGCCTATTGTTATATAGTCTATAGCCTTCCTCGATAAATGGGCTATCCAACAGTAAAATTATTTTTCAATTCGAACCCTTAGTTCCTAAAATTATTGCGCTCAAACACACAAACTCTTTAGTTTTATAATATTAGTATAGAAAAGATAATAAAACATTTCACTTAAACATTACACATTGAAAGGACCCATCGTGATAAGTCTCCCAAATTGTTTGAGGAGCTCTTTCTCTAAATTTATGACATTCATTAGTCTAGTTGAATACGACACTTCTTTGAAAGACGGGAAGATGGCACTAATTGTAAAGATCCCCCAATTTGTCACAAAAATGTTCGTTGTAATAACGCCGCTGTATGAGCACGCCAGACATTTTTTAAATGAAAATCACTTACATTTTAATATTGTAGAATTTATTTTAATTATAGATATTCTTTGATTTATATTATAAGAGATACATTTTTATTTGTTTAATCCGTACACATAGATAATATACAGGTGTAGGTCTGATTTAAAAACACACTCAGTACACTCCGCAGGTACCTATATTTATGTAAATCACATGAATTTAAACAATTAAACAAGAAAATCTAATGATGGCTTTACACGCTCGCATTCAAAGAGACATCCAACGGGCACGAACACAAGCACGAGCGTGTGAATAGGTGTGAATGTGCTGCCCGGCTTTTTGTAAATAGTTTTTTGTACCGCCACGCGCTTGCTGTGGCTGCTTGCCGAGCTGCTTGCCCGGCTGCTTGCCTTTGAACGCACCGTTAAGTCAAAAATTGTTACGTCTGTGGTGAATCATAAAATTTTCTACTAAAGCTTCGCTGTTTTCATGTCGCTATCTTACTAAACACTTTTTAACCTAGACTACAAACCAATTAGTTTGGCAATTTAGCCAGATTGAAAAATAAATTGGTAGGTTTTTGGCTTTACAATATTCTAAGGTTAGTAGGATAGGTCAAGAGGATTTAAATTTTGTGTGCCTGACATTTAATTTACAAAGTATTTGCTTATCTATACTAATATTATAAAGCTGAAGAGTTTGTTTGTTTGAACGCGGTAATCTCAGGAACTACTGATCCGAATTGAAAACATATTTTACTGTTGGATAGCCCATTTATTGAGAAACGCCATAGGCTATATAACATCACGCTACGACCAATAGGAGCGGATCAGCAATGAGAAATGTTGCAAAAACGGGAAATATTTACGCACACAAAGTGGCTAGTGTTTTATAAATTTAACTGATCTGTAGACTGGACTGTTGTTCTCGTGGTTAGTGACCTTGCCTGCTAAGCCAGAGGAGTTTAGTCTGTGTCTGAGTGTTATTTATAAATATACAGAATGATTTTTAATATACTAATACCCTCCCGCTCGTGGCTTCTAATTCTTCCAATGTAAAGCATTCACGAGCGTGAGGTTATTTGTATATTAAAAATCATTCTGTATAAAGTGGTTTCTCAGTTGACTGGTAGCCATAGTACCGACTCTGTGTAGTTTGGAATCAGATGGGCGTGTATGAGTTGTCCAAGATGTCAATATCATAATTTATTTACGGGAGTAGTCTTCATTAATGCCTCCAACTAAAGTAACTAAGGGGAATTACTTATAACAAAACAAATTTTGCTCCGAACGTTTGGATTTTAAAACATTTTTTAACCAAAATTTACGTGAACCCAGTTAATTAGCGGCTCCGTCGCATCTGCTGAAGAACATTAGTAATTGCGGCCGAGTTATGGGCCTCGTTTATTTTTAGCCAGAGAAAATTCCTGCTTTCATTTCTTTACGTTTATTCCGAGGTAGATTTTGCCTGTGACTCTGTTCCCGTAACACATCAAAAATGACGATTTTTAATTCACGAATACATTTTTTCTGTGCGTTTTTGTTCTCATTAAGACAGTCTGTAGACGTCACAGTTTTAGACACAGACCCTCTTCAATTGAGAAAAACTTCGCGACAATCTTCAGACCATTTTAGGAAAATTTTCAAGTAATATACTTACTGAAAGTTTAACGATATAATTTAAACTGGAAACCAAAGATTTTATAAAGTAAATCATTAATGAATCAAATACTGTTTGGAATTGCAATAGAAAGTAGATATTTAAGTTAGGTGCTATGTTTTATGTGTCACAATAAACAGACAAAACAATCTTATTAGTTTTTTCCTTGAGAAAAACTCTCAGGCATTAAGTACGGTTCATTTCATTTTTTGTGATTTACAGAAATGATAAATAATGCTCATAAAAGCGCGGTAATAAGTTTTTATTATTGTGAAATAATGATGTCATTATATTTTGGGTTTGAAAAAAGCGGAAATAATTTTGAAAAAGTATCAATTATTTAACGCGATTGCTTAAACACCTACATTACCTATAGATATGTTTATGTGTGCCCGTGATAGATAAGGGGTATATTAATGGCTATTTAGATAGATAAATAGCCAGAGTAATATATAAATTCAGGTAGATACTATACCTGTGTACTACGGGATGAATATGTTTAGCCTGTCAATAAATCTAACACATAATGACCATTTTAATGAGCAGCCGTAAATACCACTGTATTGTTGTTAACTGTAGAATATGTGATAGTATTTGTACATTAGAATAACAGAATACGTTATGGCAGATTTAATTGATATTATAGAAGTAGGTACAGCTTGTTTATATTATAACAATAGCTATGGATATGCAAGTAGCCATGTCTATATGTCAATTGTGTTTTAAGTAACGTGAACAATATTTGTATCACGGAATAGATTATGACAAAGTAAAAGTACTTACAGTTTATGTTGTACTTAACATGTAAATTACTTAAAATGATTATATCGCTTTATAAAAGCACCACATAGTATTTTAAATGAACTAAAACAACGAATAAGTATTCACTGATCACAAATGTGCTGGTTGAAACGTCAAATATTGTTGTTGTGATATTGCTTTATCTGTGTGATAGTTAACACTTATGACAATAACACAATTGACATACAGACATGGCTACTTGTATATCCATGGCTATTGTTATAGATAATATAAACAAGCTGTACCTACTTCTATAATATCAATTTATTATGACATAAGGTATCCTGTTATTCTAATGTACAAATACCATCACATATTCTACAGTTAACAACATTACACTGGTATTTAGGGTTCCTTATTAAAATGGTTATTATGTCTAAGATTTATTGACAAGCTAAACATATTCATCAGACATATTCACTCCGTAGTACACAGGTATAATATCTACCTGAATTTATTTATTACTATAGCTATTGATCTATCTAAATAGCCATCAATATACCCCTTATCTATCAATACCCTTGACTTATTAAATACCTATTTGAAGAACGATCTGTTTTTGTTAATTTTGCTCGTTTTTTTTTGTTTGACATCTGTGTTAATATACCTACTGGAACTTTGAGTCTTACATACAAAACCCGCCACCGATTGTGTAATGTGTAGGATCACCATAAATATAATTTTCGGCTGCAATCAAACCCTAAAACATCAGCACTGCTAAAAATCATATCGTATTTAATATTATAATTTAATGGTAGTAATTAATATAAAAAACACTCATATCGCTTATATTTACAAGTGTTTTTCACGTCAAAACCACAGACTATGTGCAGGCGTGACGGTTGAGATAGGTCTGAAGTACCCGCCCGGCTCCTCTCGTTAAATTTTCACATGCACTTGACGGTCCGACCTGGCTTACGTTAATTATGAAATCTCATTTGTGAGTGTACCTACACGTTTGAGTAATGACTCCTGAAATGAGTTCGAACGTAAAACTTTCAATTTAAATAACGACACGTTATTATGGAGATTTAGCTTTGATTATTATAATTTATTGACTGTTATGGAGCTTATTTCTCCGCTGTGTTGTAGAATATTACTGTATAATATTATATGAGATAGTTACTGAACTGCGCATAAAATTTAAATAACATAGAATGCAACTTTATATGTAAATTTTTATTTAATAAAAGTATATTATTAAATAAAGGAGGGGTTAGTGTCTTAGTCGAGACCTAACCAATCAAGAGATAAGCAACATTAAGCAACGTTACTACTCCTATCGGTCCGTAGATGGGTGCGCACAGACACCCCTTTCGTAACTCGGACAGCACATCAAGCCGCGTCGGTTATATGCCTAAGCCTGACCGCAGACGTTTGTTTCCTGATTAGGATTCCTGATCATCAATTCAAGATTCGGAATTCCGTGCGACTAGAGCATACGTCGGGCTTAGCTCAGGTTAGGTTTTTCTGCACGGAAAAAATAAAAACGAAAAAAATAAAAACACATCATTCAATTCCAAATCCAAACCAGACATCTGCGGTCATCTGCGACCTGGTTAATAGAGATTAGGCGTAGAACCGATGGGCCGACAACTTCTCCTATTCTACCATTCCTCCATCCATATAACTATTCCTTAAGCTCTCTTCAGTCGTGTCGAAATTCCTATTTGACTATGAGACTAGAGAGGTAGAAGAGGTATAAGGTAGAATAGAGAGTGCACTTGTGCCTGCGCATACACTTGTACACTTTAATATCTCTTGCGTAGTTATAAGTCTCTGGGGGTCAATTCACGTAAATACAGCAGTGCAGTTGTAGTTCAGTTGCAGTTAAGTTTCGATTAAAACGGCCATTTTTGTTTTCTTGTAATTTTGGGATCGATCTCAAATACGCTTGCGTCAAGTATGCATCTCGATAGCGCAATAACGACATTCTAGTACGGTGTGTAAGCGTTTTTAAGATCGATCCTAAAGTTACAAGAATATGAAAATGGCCGTTTTAATCGAAACTTAACTGCAACTGCACTGCTTTAAATACGTGAATTGACCCGCTGATGTGATTGGTGGCCTTAATTGGAATCGGTTAGAGGGACATATTGCAAAAATAAGTGAATCGAGTCGGCTTAAGTAATTACTACCTAACTTAAGTAGTGTAAAATAAATTATTAAAAACGTTGGCCATACATACTACGTTGCTATTCGTGTCAGGTTCCATATTTAGCGAAATTCAAGAGGCTTGCAGGATTACCATGAGGTAATCTTCCAGGACACACACAATATAGAACATTGGGGTTACTGTCAGCTTATTATGTCACATTACCGGTCGCAGAGCACCGCACAATTTTGAAACAGAGATTTAAAATAAAGAAAAGTTATAGGTAGGTAGTTGACATTTTACACATATAAATTGTCATGTTCGCATAGGTATAAGCAAATCAAATCAAATCAAATCAAATAAATTTATTTGTGGAACATAGGTACATGGTTATAACATTAAAATACATATCGTCTCACTATGTTTCGCCTATGTAAGGCGTACAAATATGTTTAAAACAAAAAAAAAATGTAAATTATATAAAAATAAAAAAAAGTAAAGTCACTAAAGGTAATAGAATAATATAGAAAAAACAATTAAAAAATAACATAAATAATTCAATTAGATCAATTTAAAATCAAACATGTCAATAATTAAATTGAAATTAGCAGTATTAAGGGAACTGATTTTATGGTACAATAACAACTTTTTTATGAAAAATCAAAACCGCCTTCAAGGAAATAAAAATATCGAGCACTAAAACGAATGTAAATTTCGATGACTCACTTCTATGGTGTAGTCTATATTTTGGGTGTTATATAAACTAGAACAACGTTTTATATATTAAAATCTTACCAGAAAAATATGCAATCGAATAGTAAAATTCGCATCAAAATTGGTTTAGTAGTTTCTGAACATACAAACATACACCTGAACATGTCAAACTTACAAATGGAAAATATATAATAATTTCTAAAACGTCAATCCAAAATATTGAGAATAGTTGCTTTTAATTGTTGGCAACGTTTGGTATTTAATGTTTTGCGTTATGCTTTTACACGTAATAGCTGACCCGCGCAACGTCTGCGTAAATTTTCCCCGTTTTTGCAACATTTTCCATTGCTGCTCCGCTCCTATTGGTCGTTGCGTGATGTTACATTTTATTTAATTTTTCCACTCAGACTAGTAGTTCCTGAGATTATAACGTTCAAACAAACAAACAAAGTCTTCAGCTTTATAATATTATTACAGATTCACAGAACATAACAAATATCTACAGGATATTCAAGTCTACAGATATATTTACTTCCTTGTATACCTATTTGCTCGACTCTATATTACTTAATCGAATTCTTATTTGCTCCAACGCTTCTCCGATGCATCAAAAACCTTGGAATGGGTAACTCCAGCATTATCAACCCAACCTCTACACGAACATGTTATAATATAATAATAATATCTAGGGACAACTCACACAACGCTATCTGATCCCAAACTAAGCAGAGCTTGTACTATGGAAACCAGACAACTGATAAACATAAATGTTGATAAACTTTCGCGATTTGTACACATTATTAAAATATATATATTACGGGTCTTAATCGCGTCTTCCCGTGTCCACGGCCGTTGCAATACGGTCGAAACGTCGGGCAATAAACAAGGTATTTTACCTTAAATTATTCACGCGATTAAGACCCGTAATATATATATTTTAATAACTGATAAACATAATTATATATTTCTAAATACATACATATTATAGATAAATAACACCCAGACACAGAATAAACCATCGTGATCGAACCCACGACCTCTTGCGTAGCAGTCGGATACACTCCCACCGCGCCACAGAGGCAGTTGACACCCTATTGTTCTCTCATGCTTCACTCGATGTAGGACATCTCTTAATTATTTTTTGCAAGATTAATCGATGTAACATCTAATAACACTGTAGAATATACATTTATGCAAAACATATTGTAAAAAACCTGATTATATCCTTTGTTCAGGTAGCCGCATGCAGATTGCTTATCTAGCGGTAAGGGATGGGTCTAGTTACCTTTTTTATTAAAAGAAAAGACAGACGGGATCTATACCTAGATATGAAATATTTATGATCGTAGATGTCTGTACCTAAATAGGTTTAAACTGCACATACAGACCCGTGTCAGGAAATTTTCTAGAGATTTTCAAGGAAATAGTCAAGAACAGTGTCTGGTACGAGGTAGGCTTGACCCTAATTACATGACAAGTCGTAGGAATTAGAAAAGGGAGTGAGGTTCCATATCTAAGATTAATCAAAGGGGTGTAGATAATTTTGGACTATATAATACACTTAAAAACTTTGTCTACTTTGACACGTTGAAATTGCTGAAATTTACAGCTTGAAATTTACAGTATATACATGTCGCAATATCGTAAAGCACGCTGTATTACAAGTGGGCGCATCGGATTGAAAAAAGGCGTAATGCAATGCGGCGTAATAACGTTCAGCCGGATTGTAGTTGCGATACGTTCTATAAAGTGGCGTTCAATGTTGAGGTACAAACAAAATACTGAGGTGTCCATAAAAACGGTTCGCGAAATCTGTATCACCTGACGAGTGCTAGAAATTGTAGATAAAAATAAAATAAATGTAAGTACCTACTTCAATAAATCAGTCGGGTTAGGAAAGGTTAGAACTGTGATCCCCTGCACACGAGGCGAGCTAGCGACGCGAGCGTGCCGCAGTAGCGCCCGCCGAGTGCTTAAACATAATTATGAGTGTTTTAATAAGCAAAAACAAAGTTCTCTATTACATAACATTGGCATTATTAAGTATAAAATTATAACAATATAACTCTTTATTATCTTGGTCACACTTCTACCACAACGATGTGAATGAAGATGGAACTAAATCATTGAAAGTGACGTATCTTAATGCATCTCTTTGTATGTGGTCTCAACGTTGATGAACGCGAAGTGCTCATTCAATGGGGCCTAATTTATTTCAGCCAAATTAAATGCGGCTAAAATAATAGCTGCATTACGATACGGCGACATTTTTTAATCCGGCGTGCCCACTTGTAATATGGCGTTTTCTACGATTTGGCTGCGACATACACAAATTATTATGACAAAACATAAGTACTAACAACTAAAAAGGAATACTAAAAGATAAATGTAATTACCTACAAAACGAATAATTATCTAAAGTGGGTACAATATTAATTATGTTAACATGAGTGTGGTTAACTATAAACTAGCTACCTGTAAACTGTGTAGCAAGATCTTGTAACTTTGATGAAATACTATTTACCTAAAGTTACAGTCTTTTCATTCATGCCAGTCGATGTCTTAGGGTATTTTTCCAACAGCGGTTATTCTTGATTGAAATAACAACGTAAGTATAATGCATTTCTGCATAATCGTTATCGTATATCGGAAATACACAAGTGATTTAATATTAGAAAATAAACATTTACCAAACGCTTCATCATAAATATTAAATCGCGATTACCAAATCCAATATTTTACTTAAGATGATGGCGGTATTATTTTGTATCTGGACGTATAAGTTCCGAGCCGCGGTTCGCCCACAGCTATGATAGATGGCCTCCTTCAGCTGATTTTCCTTTCTGCGCCACGAAATTTTTCAACTTAAACGATAAGGGCGCTCGCGATTTTATGCCCTCGTATAAATATAATAATGATTTATAACATCATTTATACTATCTCGACTCTCGTAGTGAAGGGTTTTCAATATAGAATGTCGCTCCCGATACGCTAGCGGTAACATTAATTCAGAAAGTGGTAACTACTTGGGAACTCAGTTAAGGACTGAATAAAAGAGCCGGTTGGAACAAAGGCCACTTGGAAATAATAATTAATAATCGAACACAAAGGAAAGTCTTGGATAACGAAAACTGTGCAGATTTAGTACGTCGCTATATGACTTTAATATTTATGGCAGCCGAATATTACGTAAAAATTTTGCGGTTTTATTTAAAGGGTTGAACTTTGGACTATGATGCTTCTTTTTAAAAGATTTTTTGAACTCTTCAGCTTTACTGAACGTAGGTAGATCATTTTCAAAGAGTCAAAACCAAAGTGTGTAGGTATTCTCTACTGCTTTACTTTTATCGTTCCTCCGAATAAGAGTTCGATATGATGACAACATAATGTCTTAAAGTAATCTGCAAAATACCGGTATGTGACTTTTGGCTAATAGTTTATCCTGATATTGGAAACAATAGACTGTAACCACTCTATTCTATTAACCAGTTCCGGCATTTTTTTTTTGCTTAGGTTCTTAAGATACAAGTTCCAAAACAAAAAGCCGAATGTGACAAAAATCTTTTTCGATCTCGACTTTTTGCGAATTTTTACATCGTTTTTTTTTCAAAGAAAGTTCCTAGGTCTTTTTAAGTAAACATAATTGACTTATCATATACTGCTAAAAATATAATGCCGGGTAAAAAGTCAATGTTACATTCAACTTATACATAAACGTAAATAACAATTTAATATAAGTAAAATCGATGTGACGGCTTGTTGACAGTGAAGTGATATTTTAAAAAATAAATATAAATTGCTGTTAAAAAGGTCGACTCAATTGTTGAGTAATTCCGAATGCACGCGTGTATTTTAAAATATTATTCGTCATACATAATTCTTCATACCTGTATTTTATAATAAATGCAAACGAGAAAATATGAAAGTGCATCGTAGTTTGAACCAAAAATGCTATAATTGTTTGTTGGAAGGTTGCAAACGACGGTTCAGTATCTACCTTTAATAAAAAAAAATATATTTGGACGTAACGTTGTTTTTGCTGACTATCCACAGAATGACAGGGTTTACAAACAGTGTGTAATCTATCGTGCTGACGTGAGTACGTATTAAAAATTGTTCGCTGCAATATGTCATTTTCAACGAACATAAATTTTGTATCCAATGAAACACGTAAACGTGTGTCACTTATATGAACCTATAAATAAATTTTCAATGTGCGGATCTCGCCAAAACGTCCCTACACAAATATATAGGGGTCGCGAGGCATTAATCTTCCCTTCATTTGTACAATTGGGTTGTACACCGCAAAAGCTTAAAAAAATTAAAGGACTTTATTATCGGTTGTAATAAAGTCTTAAATCGTTTGGAATTTGCGTTTTGCTGAAATAGATTTATCTTACGTTTTTCAGCCAATATATCGATAAAACTGATTATAATTACATAGAAAATCGCTCAGAAGAATTTATCCTTGAACCTGATAGATATAATATGAAGTATTTTTTCATGAAAACTATTTAATCTAAAGCAAACCATCGAGTGCAGCAAAACAACTTGACACCGATTAGAAATATGCTAAAAGTTTGCATAAATAAGTAAAAAGAAAACTTAAGTCGCGAGCAAACCGCAACACATAATTAAATATTAAAAACCGGGCAAGTGCATGCACAATGTTGGGTTCCGTAGCTGCCCAGCATAATAATGTCTTATAAGAAATTTTATGTTTTTGTTTCATACTACTAACAACGCTATCTAAGTTATTTTCAATAGAATTTGTACGAAAATATTGTTACTTCTCACTTGGTGTGCTGTTACTCGTAAACTTACTTAGCTGTGATATTTTTTCTTGTAACTTAACGTTGTACTCTTTATTTTTTTCATCTCTAATAACAACCATTTAGCTGGTAGGAGGGGGAGACACTTGCCTTAAACAAAAATGTTTACTTTAAGGAACGAAATCCCTAAACTTAAAAAATGATCTTCAAAACCCCTAAATATTTTTAAAATACCTTTAACCGACACCCCACACGATGGGGCAACTAAGAAAAAAAAATCTCAACCCCACTTTACGTGTGGTGGAGGTACCCGAAAACAAGATTTATTTCAAAATTTTATTCTATCACTTTGATGGCATAACTTATATGTTTATCCATACAAAATTACAGCTTTCTAGTACTATGGGTCTCTGAGCTAATACGGAGACAGATAGACAGATAGACAGACGGACGGACAGAGCGAAACTATAAGGGTTTTTGCCATTTAGGCTACAGAACCCTAAAAACCAGCCTAAGTCCGTAACCCATTTACAGTACAATTTAAAAATAAATGTAAAGTTTTTATATATTTCATATGCAGCAAAAATGTCACGACGGAAATTGTAGAGCTGTGAAATATAGCGGGCAGCTGCAATGGCTAATGAACTCGCTTCATTTTACTAATATAGCGCATCATGTCGAGCACATTGAAATATTCGCTTTATACCAACGGGGGTTAATTTGTAAATTGACGAGTGTATTTGTACATTACTTGACCGCTCCACATTCCCAGTAATGCACAGATCAAATCGTTATATTTTACTATGATGTATTCAGTTTGAACTGTAACACTGTAGTGTTACCGTGTATGTTTTTGTTAAACTTTGTATTTAAAACAGAAAGGTGTGGTTATATTTAAGGGTCTTCAAGTACCTACATAAAATGATACCTACTTAGTTAATCAAAGAGTTGTCAAAGATGCATCAAAGAAACGAATGATTAATGAATGTACATCATGGCGGGTAAATAAAATAATTATGGAGCTATACAACAATTTGCTGTGAAATGTTGCCAAAAAAATGCCTAATGTAAATCATGCAATTAGTTTTAGCTATATACTTATATATTGTACTAGCGGACGCCTTGCGGTTTAACCCGCGTAGTTCCCGTTCCCGTGGGAGTACAGGGATAAAAAATAGCCTATGTCACCGGGGGTTAGTGTAGCTTCACAACGATAAAAGATTTTTTAAATCCGTCCAGTTGTTCCGGAGCCTATTCAATACAAACAAACAAGCAAATCTTTCCTCTTTATAATATTAGTATAGATTAGTTTATATAGTATAGAAGTATCTACTAGCCTAGCCGACCCGCGCAACTTCGTATGCGTCATTTTTCCCCGTGTTTGCAACATTTTTCATTGCTGCTCCGCTCCTATTGGTCGTATCATGATGTTATATAGCCTATAGCCGTTCTCGATAAATGGGCTACCCAACAGGAAAAGATTTTCAATTCTGACTAGTAGCTCCTGGCATTACCGCATTCAAACAAACAAACTCTTCAGCTTTATAACATTAGTATAGAACAGTTGTTGAAATTTGACCACAACTTTCTGTTACACCTTGTTTACCAATCATTAGTTCGTGAATATAAATTTTCCATTATGTACATAACCCCTTGACTGCGAAAAGTAATTGAATGACAATCTTTTTCTTTTGTATCTGGTTTTCAATGTTTTCTTTACATTGCAGGGCCGTAATATCTTTCAATAACATTGACCCACTTGCCACCATCTATTTGGTAAAGATTATGAATAGTTTGTTGCAAATAGTATCTCATACTCTATATGTTTACTTTTTTAAATATTCCTTTATTTTTTCTTTTACAAGTGTATCGAGGGGCACTTTACAAACAAACAAATTACAAACAAAATGTACACCCAGACTTTGCAGATCACACAATGTTGTGTCCCGAATGGAGATCAAATTAGTCTATCGCATCAGTCGTGCATTCTCCCATTGCGTCGCCGATGCAATCGCAATAACAGTGTTTTATAAAGTAATCTTGTAGGTTATTTCACGTTGTGGTTCACGTCATGGCTATTACAATGATTTATAATTATCAAATATTCAAAAATTACCTATTTTATCTATACTAATATTAAAGCTGAAGAGTTTGTTTGTGTGTTTATTGGTTTGTTTGTGTGTTTGAAAGCGATAAACTGGTTCGAATAAAGAAAAAACTTTTAGTCTTGGATAGCCCATTTATCGAGGAAGGCTATAGTATATAATACGCTATGACCAATAGGAGTGGAGCATCAATGAAAAATGTTGCAAAAACGGGAACGTGAAAATTGACGTGAAAATTAAAAATTCACTAATCTTATTCTATTCACCGTATAAATTCACTAAAACTAACTGTTTCTTTTCAATCAACGAGAGTTCTGAGAACAATGCTTATGAAAACCCTATTGAGTTAAACTTGTGTATTAAGTTTCATTCAAGCTGATTTTTTAAATTGCAATCGTGTTTTATATAAATTTACTAGCTGTGATATTCCATTTTGAGAGATGTGCCTTGTACGATATATTGTATCGAATAACAATATTGTGATTTTCGAGTCCTCCACGAACAAAGTTTTTTCATCCATCTAGAAGAATATTCAACTACAGCCTAACCTAACAAACGCTTTGGATACAAACGAGTTTCAAAGTAAATTTTGTAAACGTAATAAAAAAGTAGCATCAGAATGCATCCTGTTTTCAATTGTTCACTAAAAGCAATTTATATTTCAGACGACCTTAACAGAACGGGTTTGCGATCCCTTGCCTTATTTGTATCTAAGTGGAAACGGTTTCTAAAAATCATAGCGGTTTGTACCATCGCAACCTTTTGATCTCAGTTGGAGTTCGGACACAAAAGTTCCTCCCGCTGAGTTCAACAATGGGTTTGCGGAAAGATTAATCGTCAAAAGAAGCCCCGTAAGCCGGAGAAAATAATTTTTCATCTTTATCAAAACGTTGAGTGAGAACCGTTGCAATTAATGTATACTTATCTATATCGCTCTGTTGATGAATATGTCAAAATTGACGTAAACAATTTACGAAATTTCTTTTATAACAATTTATGAAATTTATTTCACCGGGAAATTTCATTTGAGGAATTTCTTAGAAAGCGACAATTAATAAAAGAATTGCCGTGTTTTACGTAAAAGCTTTTGGGGAATTATGCCAGTTGAATGGATAGTCTACTACTGCGACGCTTTTAGACACAAGACGTAGAACGAGGACCTCGGAAGTCTTTGGCAATATTTCAAGACAATACGTACCTACATAGAGATAAAAGACGTTTTAGATAAGCTCTGCTTACGACACAAATATCTAAAAAGTTTCGTTTTCAATCAAATCAAAACATTTATTCGCATACGTAAGTGTCCAAATTTTTTCATCAAGAAATGGTAGGTACCTATGTATAAAATTTTACACAAGTTCTTTGTTGATTTACTAACTTAATTTTTGACAACTTAGGTTTAAACAACCATTAGTTCAGACGTACATTGAATGAATGAGTGAAGCATTTAGGTACCTAAATGATTCACACAGCAAACTGATCTCGGTTCGATAACGAAGACTTGTTCCACTTTAAGTTGAACGTTTCGCCTACGTTCTCCTATTTAGGACTTCAAACTGTACCAGGTACTAGAAAATACCAAACTCTGTGTTTAAAACTGGCACTAACTAAACTACATAGGAGTAAAGGAACAATGGGCCAAATTCAAAGTTAGACTTACAGCATTTTCTTGATATTGCAATCAATGTATGTATAATAGGTAAGGGTCCGACTCAGTGGCAACCAAATAGATTGAAATATCTGCAAGGTTAAGTGATGTTACCACTGTTTTCGAAAAACTTCACACCCATCCGTGCCTCGGAGAGCACGTTAAGCCGTCGGTCCTACAAAATCTTTCTCCGGTCTTGTCGGATTTCCATCTCATTGGGCTATAAGAGTGGAGAATAGAGAATGCACTTGTGTTTGCGCATATACTCGTGTATCTCCTGCGTAATTGGTTAGTTTCTGATGAGATTGACCGTAACATGGCCGTAACCGATAGCAGTTAGGAGACCATTATTTTTATCAGCTATTTTTCCAGCTTACACGTAGTTAGCGAGTCTTCTTTAAAGCTGCCGTGAGCGTCGGTTGATTTTTTTATGCCTATTGTATTATTTGTTTATTTTTAGACCCAACACAAAACAACCATTATTAAATCCACATGGTGAATTAGAACTGAGAACTTGAAACTTGGCACACACAAACAATTCAACGTTGAACATTACGCAGAAAAGTTTTACAACAAAAACAGGCTAAACAAAATTTATGTTATTATAAACCCAAAGTGCATCAAAGCGAAGACCGCAGCTGTTATCATAAAAATAAATAATAATATAACGAGGAAATGAAAATAATAATTTGATATTAATACAAACGTTCAGCGGCCTATGTTGCGGTTATGTCGTCATTTGGACAAATCAGTTTAGGGACAACGATAATAAAATTCAATGTTGATAGTTAAAGGACTCGCACAGAAGACCAATAATGTTAAACTACCTTTTTCCTGTAATTTTATATGTTTTACTTCTAAAAAAGTGTTTTTATAACTTACTAGGTTTTGCACGCGGCTCTCCACTTGTGGATGTTGGTTATTGCGATATGTCATTTCCAGGGACTTAAATTATCTCCAAATTAAATTAATCTAAATCGATTCAGTACGTTAAGTGTGAGGACGTAATAACGGACATACAGAAATATTTTTATTTTTTTGAAAAATTTCACAACCCTCCGTGCTTCGGAGAGCACGTTATGCTCTCCGAAGCACGGATAGGTGTGAAATTTTTCGAAAACAGAGTAACATCACTTAACCTTGCAGATATTTCAATCTATTCGGTTGCCACTGAGTCAGTCCCATACCTATTTACATACATTGCTATATATATATTTTTTTTATTTTTTTTATTACCTGATATCTCACAATCCACTGAACGGATTTATACAATAAAGACGTCGTTAGATTCGTCTTGATTGCCCAAGTGTTCTTAGATATTTGACGTTCGAAAAAAACAAACATGGTGGCTAAGAGATGTCAAAATAAAGAGGTGTGAAAAAAAATGTTCTTTCGAATACTGCAATATGGATATCAAATTAAAGGGCTTCTCTTAAGCATTTCAAAAAAGCATAACATGATTAAGACTGTGATACTAAAAAGTTAGTTAGCAACAAATATTTTTTTCAGTACTTGACAATAGCGGTAATAAAAGTTAGTTTTTACATCCTACAACCACTCAAAAGCATTATTAAACAATAAAATTACCCACCTTACCGAAAAAGATGGAAACAAGATCCCCTACGTAATTATATAATTTCATGCAGTCGGAGGCATTATTAAATCTCGATAAACTTAGTAAAGAGCCTCCGACTGCATGAAATTAATTTTTTATACATTTGTAACACTAGTTTGCTATGCTATGTTCGTTACTCACTATTATAATAATAGTCAGTTACGAACATTTTTAAAAGTTTAGCCGCGATCATATAACCAATAGAGCGCAAATTAGATGCTATTCTTCTGATAGTGAATCCTCACAGATAGTAAAGAAGACGATGCGTTTCTGATAGTTCTCGTAAAAATCAATTGGCCCGTTTCTTTTGACCGATATAGAAATCTATAATTTATATATTTTTTTTTTTAGAAAGACGACGCCCGTTGTGGGTGCGCATGTCGCGGGGGACTTTACAAACATACAAGTCACGGACATAAAGTACATACAGACTCTGAACAACAATTTGTGGATCACAGAAAGTGATGTCCCGAGTGGGAATCGAAGCCACGACCTATTGCCTTGCAGTCGCATACACTCCCATCGCGCCACAGACGCAGTCAACTGTAAAGAAGGGAGAATCAAGATTGTCATAACATAAAGTTGTACCTACCCATTGTACCTACATGTAAGTCATACAATGTATACCACCTTATTCTTGTATTTTTAGTGTACAATAAAGCGTATTATTATTATTATTATAAAGTTGTGTTTTTTAATGAAATCTCATTTTCTAGAAGGCTGTATATTTTTCCAATATATCTGCCAAATAAATAGGCCAAGACCAGTCTAATAAAAAAACCTAACAACCAGTTAAAATATCAATCCTTACTACCGCCGAAAATCAACCCTTCAAAATCAAATGCTTAAATCAAAACTAACTTCAAACGATAACTACTAATTACAAAGTCATGGAGGCATTCTTCAATAAGACTCGTAGAGTAGCTACCTAATTCATTTTAATATTTATCTATATTTTTTGCTAACGAGGCACGCGCCGACTCGCCCGCCAGTGGGTACTCAGTCTTCGCAATTACTCCAATTTATTTTTCCGGAAGGACTATTTATTAAATTAACATCCATTTGCCTCCAACAAAGGTTTTTGTTATATCGATCAAAATGAATAAGGAAAGTTTGCGATTTCCTTTAATTCATTAGCCATTATCATTCACCGCTTTTTGATCTTGTTTGTTACCGAGTTTCTTCTTGCCTAATTAAATCAGTGACGGTAATAAGACACGAGTTTTCTTATTATAGCAGAAAGAATACTGATTTTCATTTCCCTAGTATAAAACTTTTTATTATCTTCCTTGGAGTTAGTAACCGAGTTCTTTGTATCCAGCTGTGAAGGAGTTCATAGGTCCGGTGTTCCCCGCGGTACTGTACCGTAAAACAACTTAATACTAAGTACCATTTCAAACGACGTATTAAGTCTTTTGGTTTCTCGTATAAAAGTTAACTTTGGTTTCAGTGAGTGCTTTGTTGACCGGGTGAAAAGTTCATTTTGATACTTATCGCATATTAACTATAATATTCGTAAAAAGTTACTGTGAAAGGCTAAGATTGGCAGTAAAGATTATTTATTAAATAAATAATAAACATAAATCAAAAAACAAAGGGCAAGTGCATGTCGGGCCACGCACAATGTAGGGTTCCGTAGTCCCCCCCATCCGAATAATGTAGCTTAAGAAGTGGGTTTTCTGTGGTTTTTGTTTTATACTTACAACGCTATATCTACATAATAATATTTTTGTACGAAAATTTTGTTACTTCTCATTTGATCAGCTGTTACTCGTAAACTTTTAAAGCCTACTTAGCTGTGATAGTTTTCCTTTTAATTTCACGACATGTACAATACCTTTGAACCTCGGCCTATATTTTTATGTTTGAACCTAGATCAGAATTTATATTAAATATAATTTATACTAATCTAAAAAGAATATTGTAACCTGATTGAATGATGCATTTGCTTCACTAACTTCTATACTATTAATAAGCTGAACTGGCTATCGCCGAACTACGAAACAACTTCGGACAGAAAACATTACGGTAAATGTCAAAATTAAATGGAGTCTATACTTGTATAACAAGGATAACTACAACGGTCATCTATACTAATATTATAAAGAGGAAAGATTTGATTGTTTGTTTGTATTGAATAGACTCCGAAACTACTGGACAGATTTGAAAAATTCTTTCATCTTTGTGAAGCTACACTAACCCCTGGTGACATAGGCAATTTTTTATCCCTGTATTTCCAAGGGAACGGGAACTACGCGGGTGAAACCGCTAGTTTGTAATAAGTGTCAAAAAAGTTCACAGGAAGGTATTTTAATTCTTATTGAAATTGTTGTCACTTTGTACGAGATAGCCAGTCCAGAGACCCACTATAAAGTTCAGTGATTAGCATAACAAGGTTTTATTTCAAATAATACTGGCATATTACATAGAAATCAACTTGTATTTCAGTGATTGTAGCGGAACCCAGTATATTCAATAAATAATAAACGTTCAACATTCGAACGTTTGCAGTCTCTGATTGAGTTGAATTCAACAGAGAACGGTCTGCTGACTAAATACATAACTGGAGCTCAATATTGATCAAATAATGATGTAGCCATAAGCGGCCAACTGACCGACAATTGACGTTTAAGTTTCAGTTTCCCCAACCGAAGTCGTTAAAGGGGTAAGAGAGATTCGGCGACACATTGCCGTGTGATCAAAGTTCGTTCGTAGGCCAGGCAAGCCACGCGTTCACGTTTAATTCAATTTGGAATCCCGCCAGATTTCGAATTTGCTGCCAGCATGTCCTTTAAATAATAGAATAGCCGACTCACATAAATGTAAAGGTCTTAACATTTTACTACAATAAAGCTTTAGCCAGATTTACAATAAATTACGATACAGCTTTTGCGTATCATCGTTGGTATTATACGCCAACACACAATAACAGACTATCGTAGAATCAAATAAAATCACACGATATAATTAAATTACACTCAGTACTTGACAATATAATTAGGTGCTTCACTTTATTCACAAAGACAATATAATGGTGCTTTAGAATAAAATAAATAGAGGCTCTTACACGTATTATGTGAGAAGTGGTGAGCTCTGTTATTATCTCTTTTATTTTGTCGTGTTATAACCTAAAGCCCGCTATAGTACTTTGTTTCATCTGCCATTGCCCTCACCGCCAGGAGACGTGGCTTTGTGTAGACAAGTTCACAGTTTTTATAAAGCAGCTTAGCCAGTTGATAGTTACTTTACAAATAAAAAGCTGGTCTAGTGGTACTAGGGTTTAGGTACACGTGGAGAGTTTTGTTTGTCCGCCAGAAGCCATTTTTGCATTTACGGATTTATATAGAACTTTTTTATTATTTATATTTTTTTGTATGAATTATATAAAGGTTTTAGTTCGTTTATTCTGAACATTGTGGGATACATTTAGTACAAATTCAAACATAATTTTTACGTATTTATTACGAACCCTATCATATTTAGAAATTAAGAACTGGTCAAACATAGTTGGGACACATTACATTACACTACAAGGACAACTTCATGATCACACTATACTATATGATCGCACTACAACGCGTCATGCATAACTTATGCATAGCTTGGCATAAAACTAAGAAATATACCTAATAATTAAATAAAAAAATTCGTGAAGCTCATCATTCAAACAACTGTTTAGTGTGTCGGTCACGGATCACAAGATTAAGAGGACAAGTCACAACAAAAATAAGACTTAATTAAAACTGGAAAACATTCTAATTTCCTTCTCGCCTACATATTTTTGCTCAGTAATTGAACTTTAGGGCCAGGACACATTGACTCGGTGGATAAGAAGGTTGAAGCGTATTAGGTCTTTTAGAAAATATATACCAAAGATCATAAACATAATTTGAAACCGCATTAAATCTCTTTGTCAGAATTAGGTTCATCGCCACCAGCCTGAGTGACGCTTTCATGAGTTTTCGATCGTATTAAATGAGTTTTAGGATCCTGTAGAAAATTAAATCTCTCTTTATTTGTATGCAACAACACACTAAATCTGACATCTAATGTAGAAAATTAAAAAAATATATATATATAAAGTCAACTCCCGTAGTACAAGCTCTGTGTCGCAGGGAACTTGACAAGTATTCAATTCACGGACGCAAAGTACACACAGGCTCGAAAAATCAATTTATGTGTCATGCCAAGTGGTGTTCCCTGTGTGGTCGATTCACACAAGGAACACCACTTTGCCCACCACCTCTTGTCCAGCAGTCCCACCGCGTCACCGAGGCAATCAAAAAATAAATTAAAAATAATATTTTTAAATGTTATTCCATTAAAAATCGCATCGTAACGAATTTATTTTATTACACTATAACATATATTGCCATAAGAAATCTAGCCGAAAGAGACGTTTTCTCAGCACTACGATTGTAGATTTCGAGTTAGTAACAAATGTTTTAACGTTTCGATACAAGTGGAAGTGCTAGATCTTTGAACGTAAATCACGCTGCAGTATAGAACCTCTAGCAATTTGGAGAATAAATCCGTACATCCGTACCTCCGTTTTGTGTTCACAACGTCAGGGCGGGGTCGAGTTGCACTTGAATAATTGAAAGATCGTCTTGTTCAGCAACTGCGAGATTTCACAAATAACCTACCTATATGTACCTACCTACCTATACCTACGTGTGTTGATAAACGGCTAAACATTAATTTATTCGATACTTCGTCTGCATTAAGCTTTAGTGAACTCTTTGATAATTGTTGAAAGACTTAAGATCGCATTTTGAGTAGACCTAACCCAAATGTGTTTCCTCGGCGAACATGTTACATTCATTAAACTGAAAAGTTATTTACATTTCTAAATTAAATAAATCGGGATCAAACAAATACACTTTTGTTAGTGTAATAAAACTACTACGGCTGACATTTCAATACAAACGAACACTAGTCATATCTCGTACAAATACAACATTTTGATGCACTGTTTGAAATAAAATTCTGTGTCGGCGATGTCAGCAATCAACACAAACTCGTCTAAAAATGTCCGCGAACGGGGAGGTCTGTTTAGTCAACAATTTGAGGTCGGATCGGCACATCAAAGCGTTTTTGAATTTCAAAGTCAGTTTCACGCTTCGGCTTTAGGTCGTTCCGTTTGACACTTTATTTTATCTTTTTACTTTTTTTAGATGTTCGGTGAAGATTTGCGAGTTTTTGAAACCGAAGTCGGATGTGTTCGTGTGCACATTGATCTAAATTCAGAATGACAGTTGGAGCGAGGAAGTGTTACACGAACATGTTTTATTTATCTTTGTTTTGTTTAATGAAGACATATCCGAAAATGTATAAAGTACGCGTCTTCAAACTTTGTTTGTGTTAGCTTTGTAAATTGGGGTGAACTTTTAATCAAGCCAAATGTGAATATCTTCTTTGAACAGGCTGAAATCTAAAGACATTTGATATAGGCAGTGATATAAGTACTTTGTAAATCAATGAGATTGATATACCTACCTATCGATCATACCGCAGACTCGCCACTTTAATTAGATCCATACCACTTATACTTAAAGGGTCACATAGCACAAAGTAGACACTTAATAAATATCCACTAGACTTGATATTCTATCTCTAAATCGATGCTCAAGGTGTCTAAGTACAGTCCCGGTCAATAATAATAATAATAATAATAATATCTTGGGACAACTCACACAACGCCATCTGATCCCAAACTAAGCAGAGCTTGTACTATGGAAACCAGACCACTGATAAACATACTTATATATTTCTAAATACATACATATTATAGATAAATAACACCCAGACACAGAATAAACCATCGTGCTCATCACACAAAGTTTTATCCTGGGTGGGGATCGAACCCACGACCTCTTGCGTAGCAGTCGGATACACTCCCACCGCGCCACAGAGGCAGTCAATCAAATTGCGCTTAGCGAAAATCTCTTGTAAATGCAAACACGGCGTTTTGGTCAGTTTGCCTCCAAATAGCAGTGCAAGCAGATTTAACATGTTCCAGGCAACAAAGCGAATACTACCACTGTCCGCAAACGTTGAACATTTTTGGCACTGAGCAACGTATTCACGGGCTGGTACTTTTATTTATTCTTTACGCATAGTACAATTGTAAGAGCACAACCTGCCAGAAACTGCTTAATTGGGCAACGTGATTCTAGACCAAAAACCTTTCACGCTTAATAAATAATAATAATAATAAAAATGTTTTATTCACTTAGGAAGCAAAATACTACACTTGTGAAAAGTCGATTCTACATTTACTTGTAATGCCTGTTCGCAAACAATAGGTAAAGCCCGAGAAAAGAACAGGCAATAAAAACTCGTGACCACTCTTTTCATATTTCCAATATTTACAATGTTTCTCTGTTTATGAGCTGTATATGCAGGTAAGGTGCTGCCACCATTATATTATATATAGTCACATCGAGATTTAGTCAAAAAGCATTCTAGTCATAACTGCTTTTTAGCGTGGTCGTGATGTAGTCATAAAGCTTCTATGCAATTACTAACAGTATACCAGTATTCATTTTTAAAATTTAATGAATAGCGAAGGCAAAACATTCAGTAATTGAATTTTGTTATTTAGGGGCTTCAAGTTGAGTTGCTGTAACGACTGAACAACAGCAAACTCCTAATATTGACAAGGCAAATGTTTCAATTCTCTTAAGAATGATAAGAAACAACAGTAGGTAACACTTATATTGAGATAATTCTACGCACTAGCATTCATACTTGTCCTTGGCATATTACATGGAAGTATGCCAAGTTCACAATGCAATAATTAAGCCAAGAGAAAAATAACGCCATAAAAGAGAGCGACAACTTTTTCAAATTGCCAATGTTTACAATTTTAACTTCTATTTCATACTGTAACCCCTCATTTATACCGGCTTTAAAAAGGTGATTCTCTGTTTTACCTGTATATTCATATGGATAAAAATTAGTACTTTTTTTTTAGTACATTGACTTCGTGCGTTGTCTTCGGATTTGAATCACAATTTTATTAAAAGGCCTACTATTTTTTTTTATTGATTTCGCTAGAGTGTCATGGTATGGTCCAACGGAGATTCGACTAAGTTGATCGGCACCTAAAATGTTTTCTGAATTTCTCAAAAACTATGGAACCGAGTTTTTGTCGCTATTCGGCTGTATATTTTTCTGGAAAGTTTTTATTGTTAATACGTAGTATAATTTAAATAAATAAACACATGATTATTAGACACCAGGGCTAGAGACTAAAACAAAAGTCAGGCTGGTTTTCCTCTCACGCTGATTGTTGGCGCTGATTAACTGGCAAATATCTGAGTGACGCTGACCGATTAGCGTCGACTTGCGTCGGCTCCTCATACACAGTGTGCATCAGTGCCGACGATCAGCGTGAGGGGAAAACCAGCTCTTAAATCTTCGATAATCAGCTTTTCAATTAACCGGAGATATGCTTGATTTTTCTTTAAAAGTTTTTATTTGAAGGTAGTTCATTTTAGTTTATGGTTTAGATATCTATACTAATAAAAAGATTTTACATCTTTAAAGGAAAAAGTTGAATGTTCCACTCTAAAATTAGTAGTTAATATTATTACTATTGTTATGCTAAGTGCATGTTCAAGGTAATAACTACACTATTATAAATATGCATACTCTCATCCTAGCTCTAAACTTAGCCAAATGCAGAATATGAAATCCGCAATCTAGTGGTTAGTGACCCTGACTGCTAGGCCAGAGGTCGTGGGTTCGATCCCCACCCAGAATAAAACTTTGTGTGATGAGTACGGTGGTTTATTCTGTGTCTGGGTGTTATTTATCTATAATATCTATGTATTTAAAAAATATATATATAAGTATGTTTATCAATTGTCTGGTTTCCATAGTACAAGCTATGCTTAGTTTTGGATCAGATAGCGTTGTGTGAGTTGTCCCAAGATATAATTATTAAATTACTATTATATAGTCGAATTATTTCTTTTTATGCTACGTCGTAGAAGGTACCTACTCCTATAATTTTTTACTTTATACAATTGATATGAATATTACATAAATTTAAAAATGATGCATACTATTGGTTAATCAATTCTAAACTCATTAGGAGTCCTACCTTCTAAATTTTTAAATGACACAGCAAACTGCGCGATAAAAGTACAAAATACTCAAACAAGACCCCAAAACTGTCCACAAATATAGTCACGTCGGAACCATTTACCCAACATTATAATAGCATTATAACAGCATCTATTAAAATAGTTACCATCCCGCGATTCAAATTGCGTCAAATACCCATCATTTTCGCCAACATCGGGTCCTCACCGAACTCATTATTACGTGAAATTGCTATCCAGCAGAGCGTTACGAAGTATGAAAAACATTTAGAACCGAATAGTTGATAAGGCAGGACTCAAAAACTCATTTTAAGTTGTTTACAATATATCGAATGGTACAATTTGAAACGGCGCGCGGCGGCGTACCCAAGAATTTCCGTCGGAAGTTTGCAACTAACATTATACGTTGAATGAAATAGTTTAAACCAACTTTGCTTTGTTAAGCGTTTCGTGTAATAAGCTCTATTCAGTGTAATTAATTTGTAAATGTTCATGTATTTTAACGTTTTAATGTATTTGTGATCAACTCGTTGACGGCTATTTAGCTATTGAGTTCAAACGTTTCTAATTATCATATTTATTAGATATATTTCGGGACTTAATCGCGTGAATTATTTAAAGGTACGAACCTTTTATTTACCCGACGTTTCGATTGAATTGCACCGATCGTGGTCACGGGTCGACTGAAACGAAACGTCGGCTAAATAAAAGGTTCGTACCTTTAAATAATTCACGCGATTAAGTCCCGAAATATATCTAATATGTTTAAAAACAATAATTATCATTTTAGCACGTAAACACTGAAACTTAACTTACCTTTTTAGATATCTACTTAAAAATGTAAGATCTAATTATAAAAAATGTAGGTGCCAAGCTAAGTCCACCTTATCCAGTGTGTCCGACCCTCTGTATACAGGAGGACTTGGTGACTGTCGCAGACAACGCAGTTGACGTGGCTACGTTCTGGGCCTCCACTATACGGGGTGATTTTTAATATACTAATAACCCTCGATCATGGCTTCTTTATATTACACTAAATAACTTCGTAATATCATTTTTTCAAAAAGAATTACAAATTAACCCCTCACCACGTATTTGTGTCATACAATCATTTACCATTAGTGTTGCCTAAAATCGGTCTAGGTCTTAGTCTTAGCCTGCGAGACTCTTGCGTCTTGCAATTAGGACTGAGTGTCGTTTCAGGGAGTATAGGAGTTCGGGGTATTCGCTTAGGGACTTTATAAGACGCAAATAATGTATACAAACAATATCAAGCATACATAGCGAATGAAAATATCCATTAAAAGAGTGCATTCCTAGTTTTGACCACCGGACATCATTTGACACTGTTTGCCGCCACAGAGTACATGTTCCAAAGAATAAAATAAGTTTTCGGGTGCTCAGAATGGACATGAATACATTATGCTGATCCCGCAAGGAATATTGTAATTGGATAATAGTAAGGATAGGTAGATATCATAATAATTAGTTCTAGTAAGTAATGATTATAATATTAAGTATATTGATTTATAATAATGACTTACTATTATTATTCACTTTATTCATTTTTAATCTTGGTTATTTTTTTATAAAAATTATATAAAAAGTATAATATAACTGAAACTACAAATTATCTTTTTTATTTTTTTATTTATTAACTTCTAACGTACTCTAGTAGTTAGTAAGTACTTAAAAAAATACAGCAAGTAACGTACCTAAGAAAATTTAATTTAATATTTTTACGTAGATTAACTCCATCACAAGAAGATCATAATATTATTTACATTTCATTGTTACACTATACCTGTCTGGCAACGCATGTCTTATTAATCTTAACAAAGGATGCCGGTCTTTTCATTGTCGGTCTTTCGGCCTGTTAAGTACAGGCCGAAAGACCAAATAGTAGTATTTATATTAATTCCAGTCATTTCCAATAGAGCTTTGCTTCGAGTCTAATGTTATAATTGTTTTTACTCTAATCCTTATTGTTCTCGGAAAACTTATCATGTTTACAATTTGACATGAGTGACGAAGATTCAAATAGTTCTAGTCGGAGTAGTAAGAGTTGGAGTTATAGATCTAACAGATGTAAAAGCTAAATTTGATGGGTTTTTTGAAATTATTCATGCATCTCAAATGCTTTGTGTAAATTATTGCAACATAAAAAGATTGAAATAAAAATGAAAAACATACATACTTCACGCCTAAGGAAGTATCTAGTCATAAAAAGGAATAACAGATATTTCTTTCTGAAAAAACAAAATTAAATAGAGCTATCACAAGCTTCGGTCTATCAATCTCTTTCCAGGCAGATAATGTTCTTTAAAATACAGTCAAGTTAATGTTATTAATTTATTTTTTATATACGTAAACGTTTATTAAGAAACAGACTGACTCTCGTGGGACACGGTAGGTAGCTCAGTTGGTTTGAGCATTGGCATGGATCGCTTAGGTCGTGGGTTCAAACCTCACCTTGTGCCAGTTGATTTTTCGAATTTCTCATTAAATATTTAGGCATTTATTAATTTGGTGTAAACACCAGTGTAAAAAGTGTTATCAATACTATAAGAGCACTGCCAATACTGCATAGCAAAAGTCTCGGCCTAATTCCATACAAAAGAAACAAATTTGGATTTATTAACACCAATACGAATTATTATTATTATTATACGCCATCGTAGATTCCGGTAGCATATTTAATTTATTGCAGCGGGTGCGTATACGAATGCTTTTCAAGAGGTTGTGGGTTTCATGCCCACACGAGACTGTATGTCTGGGTGCACTTTATGTTGCCATTAATTGTATGTCTGTCAAGTCTTCCGTGGCTCACGGCTTGTACACTAGTGCAGCAGTTAACTTTTTAAGAAAAGAAAAATAAAAAAAATACAAAGTTTTAATGGACTCAGACTGCCTCTGTAGCGTGGTAGGAGTGTATCTGACTGCTACACAAAAAGTCGTGGGTTCGATCCCCACCCAGGATAAAACTTTGTGTAATGAGCACGATGGTTTATTCTGTGTCTAGGTATATATAAGTATGTTAATCAGTTGTCTGGTTTCCATAGTACAAGCTCTGCTTAGTTTGGGATCAGATAGTGTTGTGTGAGTTGTCCCAAGATAATATTATTATTATATTATTATAATGGTCAGGCCATGGCCATCAATCTCTCTCTCTCTCTCTTTCTCTCTCTCTCTTCCCGATTATTTAAGCAAAATACTGGTAGGGTAAGCCCTTCACTTCGCCCTGTCCTTAACATAGTCATTAGAAACATTGTATTCTTTCATGTCCCTGCACACTATTTCTGTCCAAGTGGTCTTGGGTCTTTCCCTAGGTCTTAGTCCGGGGACACACAATTCCGGTACCCAGTTGCCGATATAATCGGGTGGTCTTCTTTTGACGTGTCCATATCATCTCATTCTGTTTTCTTGAAGCTTCTCCCCTATATCGCAGACTCCCAAATTTCCTCGTACACATACTCGTTCCTGATCTTATCCAACCTGGAGGGTTAGACAAGGTACATTCGTTCCGTACCGAATTCGATAACGCCGTACTATTCCCAAAAAAAAAAAAAATATCTATGGTCTCCATCGCAAACGTCAAATTCTTTACCATAATTCTTTTCCATACACGATATCGCTATTTGAATGTGACTTTGTCTAGACCCTCTGGTTATAATGCACATCCATCTTAGCAGCTTTATTTCATAAAGCGTGATCATCATTTTTTTTTTTATTCTTTAAAGACACAAATCCTTATCAATTTTTTTAACTAAATATGATAAAACTTATTAAAGGTAGTATTATCTATATAAATGAAAACAGTATTGTTCTGGTATTCTTGCATTACTATGCAACATATCGAAATAAGTATGCAAATATCAAATTCCTTGAATAAACAAGGGGCGCTCTGAGTTGGTCAGGTTCCGACAAACAAGTGAACAACACAACAGAGCAGAAATGTAAACGGTATTTTATTGCGCAAGATACTGTTACACTGTATGCATAGATCTAAAGCTATTTAAAGGGACAAGACAAGTATTTATAATGACGTTCTCAAAGGAACAGTATTCTGATCTAGAAATAAAAAATATCAGCTATTTCGCTTTGAGTTTAAGAAAAGAAATGCACAAGTTTCTTCTTTTACAGTATGATAAGATACGAAACATTTAATGAGATGAAATGCAGTTTGTTTGATGGAAATAATTGTGTACATCGTTATAAGAAAATTGAAAAGAGTTTATTTGTAGATGTATAAAACCTTTTTTTTTAGTCAGATAATAAAAGGACAGCACTGAATGGATTATAGGATAGATACAATTTGACACACAGACAAAAGGGCCTCCTCTCGGGTACTCTGCTTAGAATAATAGTTTAAAATGTTGGTTTCTTTAATGAAAAGCCCCAAAACTAATATTTCGACGAAATAAACACGTTTTCCTGAAATAAAATTACATTAAAATTAAAATATTTGTTATTGCCGCAAAAACACTGTCTGCCGTGTTTATAACGTCATATCGGCATTGGTGTTAGTCGGCGGCGTCAAATACAGTATCGGCAGTGCTATCTTTACTGGTATTTTTGCCGCTGACAGTTTCAGAGACAGAAGTGACAGTTGACAGCGCAGGTTTTGCTTTCATTACGTCACACGATGGCGGTTCATGTTTCATGTCACAAATAAAAAATACCAATTTTTAATTTTAATTTATTATAACAATCATGCTAATCAGAATATCTATGTTTATTATTACATAAATTTATCTAATATATAAAATTCTCGTGTCACAGTTTTCGTTGCCATACTCCTCCGAAACGGCTTGACCGATTTTGATGAAATTTTGTGTGCATATTGAGTAGGTCTGAGAATCGGACAACATCTAATTTTTATATCCCTAAGAGTTTGTTTGTTTGTTTGAACGTGATAATCTCAGGAACTACTGGGCTGCACTGAAAAAATATTTTACTGTTGGATAGAGCCGATTTATTGAGAAAGGCTATAGGCTATATAACATCACGCTACGACATATAGGAGCTGAGCAGCAATGATAAATGTTGCAAAAACGGGTAAAATTTACGCAGACGAAGTTGCGCGGGTCAGCTAGTTTTTTTATAAAATTTCATAATTTATTGTTCACTACCAAAAGTACTACTATTATTAAGACATTGATATCCACTAAGAATGGATTGAAAATGCAACTCGTAAAGAGGTGAAACAGGCTTGAAAAGCCTGTTTCATCATTCAAATTTAAAGTAAAACCCGGAGTAGAATTCAAATAGGTAAGTCACTTATTGTACTGTACGTAACCACATTAAATCTTAAATTAGTATACCTGCATGAAAAAAATATATACTAAAGGAAGAGAAGAAATAGCAGCAAGCAAAAAGAGTATTTCAGCACCGTTTTGCTCTAAAGGCTTATATTAAGGTAGAAAAGTTTGAAAAATCTTAAACAATTTTCCACCGCTTTGATTGCAAAACAACGATTCCTGATGGAAAACAGTTACTATTTTACCAGTTAGAAGAACTGGGATCTTAGACAAGGTACATTCATTCCGTGACCAATTCGCTAACACCTACAAGAGGACGAACCCAAACTAGGTCTAGTCTAGTCTATGGTCTCCACCGCAAACGTCAAATTCTTAAAAATATATTCCGCCACTTTATTTCGTTTTCTACATGGTCTAACCATTTGGTAAATAGTTAGACCATGCATCATGATCATGCCTTATCTATGCATCGACTTGGATTGACCACGTGGCATATATCAATTACGTATTTATTGTACCTACTTTTTACCCGAGTGTAAGGAAAGGTTATGTTTTTCGCGCGTATCTTGTATGTATGCATATAATATTCTTTATTACCCGATATCTCAAAATCCACTGAACGGATTTATACAATAAAGACGTCATAAGATTGGTTTTTAAAATTTATTTTTTTATTCATTAACGACTTCGATATTTTAATGAGACTTTATTTAGGCACCCTGTCTAGTAACGACCCTTACCAGCGCAGTAAATGGCGCCTCAAAATTAGGAAAGCCGACCCCGCGTAAGGTGAAGAGGCGAGGACAAAGAAGACAAAGAAAATATTCTTTATTTCCTTTTATGATATTCTAGTGATCTGGGTGTTAGGTGTGTGAATGAATAACCTGTCATACTCTATACAAATACAGGCAAAAGTAATATTCATAGTTTTTCCAAAAACATTTCCAGTCGGCTGTATAACTTTGGCCCCAGAGCGCAGCTGTCTGGGCGATGGTCACGTCACGATTGCAGCAACTTGTGTGTTTGTTTACTGGAACTAACCAGACCCACACGAAGCCACTTGGAAACATTCGCTAGAGACCACTGCTCGTACTTACTCAACTTGTCGCATTACTTGATTTTATGTGTTAAGTTATTTGCTCTAAGAAATTAGCCATCTTGAACTTGCAACAGCACTGTCTTATCTCTAGCATTTTGGTGGAAATCCCACTTTAATACTCAGTAGAAGTCTCCTGAAACCAACGTAATTGCATTTCACAATTTATTGCTACAAAAATTGCTGCAAAGTTCGATTGAACCATCCTTTAAAGTAATCTTACATACGCCATATGGTTTACAAATACCAATATCGTTCTACAGGCTCTACGCCGTAGCGCGTAGCATTGCAAAACATTTTCACTCTGCGAAATTAAATAGCGTTGCCTGTACAATTTACTTCACGCAATCTCGGTTATTTTTAATAAAGGAAATAATACCTACGAACTCTCGAGAATTTTTTTTTAAATATCCTCACGTAATAAGAAAGCTCGGGATCGTCACGGGTCATTTTAGTCCGATATGATGGCTCGAGGATTTCAATATGCGGCGTATTTCAAATATCTCCGGGCGACCGCGTTCTTCGTTCAACGTCTACGGCGAAAGCACGGTAATCAATTAAATTGCTCGAATAAAATATTAAATTAAATTCCTCGGTTTATTGTTCCAGCTGTACTCACGTAATTAATATTAGGGTGAAAGATGCCTTACAAGTGAAACTAAAACTAGCGCTCTCAAGCCTTCATGTGGCGATTACAGTCTACTCATATTTCAAAGTTGGCTCTCAGAGAAAAATAACAAATATATATATATATATATATATATATATATATATATATATATATATATATATATATATATATATATATATATAAGCTACATACTACAAACAAATACAATCGAAGTATATGTTTGTAATACACCGATAACGCAACGCGAATGGCGATATGTCATCAATATTTTCTTATGACGTTATTACGTAAAATTATCGTCCGTAAACCGACTTTATAGGCAACCATTTTTTTTATCTGTATGTTTGTTGCGGCTATTCTCCGATACAGCTGTACGGATTTTGACAGGATTTTCAGTATCAAATAGCCGATGATATAAGGAGTAACTTAGGCTATTTTATCATCACGCTAACGTCTATACCAAATGAGCAGCACTGAAACTTTACGGGCAGAGCTAGTAACATATATATTATGACTGGTTCATTGGTACGGCATTAGTTACCTTGACTACTAAGCTAGCCGTGAGCTTATTCTCAGCTAGGATAAATCTTTGTGATTAGTTTTTTAGGGTTTCGTAGTGAAAATGGTAAAGCGGAACCCTTATAGTTTCGCCATGTCAAATAGTCCTTCCGCAGCTTAGCTCAGAGACCGTTAGTGCTAGAAGGCCGTAATTTTGCATGAATACACATATTACTTATGCCGACAAAGTGAAAGAATAAAATTTAAAATAAAATGTTTTGGGTATTCTCCCCTATAGGTATGTAAAGTAGGGATGTGATTTTTTTTCTCCCTTGCCCCATCGTGTGGAGTATAATTAGACGGGTCTTTTAGAAACACTTAGTTATAATGTTAAGATCATTTTTCGATTCAGGAATCCATTTGTGAAGTATTATGCTTTAAAGTGCAAATTTTTGTTAGAGTCAAGTATCCCTGCCAGCTAAATGGTTACTGTTGGGTATGTGAAAAAAATCACGATAGTAGTATGTATAGTCAATTTAAAAGAAAAACTATCACAGCTAAGTAGGCTTTACAACTTAACGAGTAACAGCAGACCAAGTGAGAAGTAACAAAACTTTCGTACAGATTCCATTGAAAAATACTTATAAAACGTTGTTATATAGTAGTATGAAACAAAAAAAAACAGAAAACCCACTTCTTAAGCTGCATTATTCGGATGGGGGGCTACAGAACCCTACGTTGTGCGTAGCCCGACATGCACTTGCCAGGTTTTTTCTTTTGTGTCTGGGTGTAACATATGTATTCAGAAATATATAATAACAACTAATATGTTTAAAAAAATGGTAAAAACGCACTACCTGTCCAGCGGTCCAGTTGCAGCTACATATTAATGTATATAAATAAATATATTATATATATATAATAATTTTATATTTTATTTTCTTTTCTCTTTTAAATATAACTAGTTTATTGTGTTTATGTAATGTTTGTTGTATTTTTTTTTTTAATATAGTATATTGTGTATTTATGTATCTATTGTATCTAACATTTCAATCAAATTTTATTATAACGTTAGATATATGTTTTTGTGTTTATCTATTGATATTATGTCAAATCGTGTACGTCTTTATTTAATTTACATTCTTCTACACCACGTGGTACTCTTAAATACATTCATGTCCATCCAAAGGTTGCCTGGAAGAGATCGCTCTCAGCGATAAGGCCGCCCATTGTGCATGCGCTTATGTAAGCAATAATGATGTGATCGTGTAATTATAATGTAATTTAATAAGTGTGGTGTACAATAAAGAATTTTCTATCTATCTATCTATGTTTATGAGTACTCTGGTCACCGGCTTTATTAGCTGGCCGTGTGTCAAACACAAAATTAATTTTACTGCCTCTGCCTCTGTTGTGCGGTGGGAGTGTATGCGACTGTCAAGAGATTGTGGGTTCAATTCCCACACGGGACACAACTTTGTGTTATCCACAAATTGTTGTTCCGAGTCTGGTTGTACTTTGTGTCCGTGATTTGTATGTTGGTAAAGTCTCCCGCGACACAAGGCTTGTACCCTAATGCGGGAGTCGTCTTTTTATAAAAAAAAGGTACATATACATACATACATATCAACCCATATGATGGCCCACTGCTGGACACGGGTCTCCCCAGTAGAACCTACTAGTATGTAGATCCTGGAGGTAATTGCCATAATCACCACGCTTGGCGAGCGGGTTGGTGATCGCAGTAAGGCTTTAAGTACGCAGAGGACGCTGCTGCCCGTCCTCCGGTGTGAAATCCCTTAGTCGCCTTGACGACACCCACGGGAACAGATGGGGTGGTACTATTCTTAAGCCGGCACCACACGGCAAAAAAAAGGTATTTAAAGTAAAATATAACAATTGTCTACAGTTATCTATGCTTAGTACTTACCTATATAATGTAACCACAATCGAATAACTAATCAAATGTGGTCGAGCACCGGCCGCAGTTCCTGTCGTCCACATTATCCCTCCCTGAGGCGTGCAGCGATCTGAATGAACTGCTGAGCTTCTGCGAGTGCCTTGGGTGACTGGGCATTTGGCTGGAGTGACGGAACTGGCAGGATAAGTATCTAACGCACAATGACCCAATCAAGAGGCTAAGTGCTGTTTTGTAGACCCGTACAACAAACAAACAAACTCATACAGTCGTTCAACGAAGCCAACTTGAAGGGGGTTATAGTGCGGGGGTTGAGCTGTGCAGGGGGGTGGGAGGAACCAGCGTGGTGCCAGCATCCAGAGCTACCATATTTTGAGACGTTAGTTAAATAGATACCAATACAAATTGTTTACTTGAGACGATCCTAACTTCCAGACGCTTGGCATGTATAACAACTTCAAAGTCATCGGTCTACTGTATGCTTTATATACTGTGGCGTAACTATATCTGAGCCTTAAACTGGATGCTAAAAGGAGGCAACCAGACTCAAGCTGTTTTGTTTTTCTAATTAGATTTCAGATTGCCTAAAGGGAAAATCCCTTTGGGTCCGCTAGCTGGCTAATGGAGACAAGTCTCATAACTCGAGGGACGGTTTTTAATCAACATTTCCATACCAAACACGCGTTACCTACCTAAGTTGAACATACTCTTGTGCCAAAATTTTTAGAATTCCGTAGCCAAATTGGCAAAACTGAACCCTTATAGTTTTGCTATGTGCGTCCGTCTGTCCGTATTCTCTCAGCTTTAACATTAAATTGATTATTATTTATAAGTAGTAGAAACTTCTTTATTAGCAATTAAAACAGCAGTTAGCAATAAAATTGAAAACAAAAACAATAACATTAAAGTCAGTAAATCAAAAAAAATTGACTGCCTCTGTGTATCCATCCGACTGCTGCGCAAGAGGTCATGGGTTCGATTCCCAGACGGGATACCACTTTGTGTGATCCACAACTCCACTTTGTGTCCGTGATTTATATGTTTGTAAAGTCCCCTGCGACACAGGGCTTATAGCCTACTGCGGGAGTCGCCTTTAAAAAAAAACAATAAAATCCGATTAAATACCTATATATAGAATGAAACCCCAAAAGTTTTCGTATCATCATTGCACCGGTTCGATAGTGACGACGTGACGGCTTGATCGCGTTAATTTCCGCATCGTATATTATAAATACTGATAATAGGTAATAATACTGCAGAGCTGGATTACGTAGCTGGGGTTGCATTTAATTTATCTACAAAGAGCATTTATTTGTACATGTTTATTATTAACCTGTATTGAAGAGACAATAACATTAAATTTATATTGTTTCAAAATACGGTCAAATTAATCAGCTATTGTTTTAGTGCTGTTTGGATTGATTGCTGTGTTAACAGTAGGTACATGTTTCATTCTACGGGTCTTAATCGCGTGAATATTTTAAGGTACCTTTTTATTGCCCCACGTTTCGGTCATATTGCCACGGCCGTGGTCACGCGTAACCGATCTCTATCGTACCCGAGTACCTGTATATTCAAACGATTAAGACCCGTAGTATATAAAATTTTATAATGTGCACAAATCGCGAAAGTTAATCAACGGTACACGTTTGCAGGTATGTAGTAAGGAGTGTGTAAAATTATGACAAAATGTAGTCGAAAGGGGAGGACTAACCTCTTATTTATTTCATTTTTATAAAAAATGGCAAAATGGAACCGTTATAGTGTTGTCATGCCCGTCCATCCTTCCGCAGCTTAGTTCAGAGACTATTAGTGCTAGAAGGCTGGTATTTTGCATCGGTACACATATTACTTACGCCGACAGAGTGAACGAATAATGTGGGGATATAAAGTGGGGATGTGATTCTTTTTTCTCACCTATCCTATCGTGTGGTGTATCATTAGATAGGTATTTTAAAAACGTTTTATTTTGATGACCATTTTTAGATTTAGGGATTTGGTTTGATTCGTTCGTGATGGTTTATTTTGTGTTACGTGTGCTTTAAAGGGCATTTTTTTGTTAGAGTCAAGAGTCCCCCCACCCCCATTATGTATTTAAAAATATAATCTCAAAATATAATGTTCGAGTATTTAAACTCATAGTTTTAAATTTTTGTAAGACATCGCCACGTGTTCACAAATGAAACATTACATTAACAAAACAAGGAAAATGTGAATATCTTGAAGAAAATATACACTGGTGTTGGCTGATGAGCAAGATTAATGAAGCAGAAAGACTTTGATCGATCGTGGTTTTACCTAATAAATGCCTCAAGAGTACCAAGAGAACATCGAACAACAAATCCCCGTGGTAACTCAAACGTTCATGTAATGAACTTGCCATCCGTGTTTCCACAATCTGTTGTCAAACTATCGAGCAGAACTTCTTATGACGTGTTGATTAAATAATTACTTCATGTTAATTAATTCATTCGCTAATGTTAATTAATTAACATTAATGAATTCGTATTAATTAATTACTTCAATGATGTCTAAAATGGTTGCAGAATAATGAATGCTTACCTGATTGAAATCCAAAATATCTATTTAATTATGTAAGTTTCATGTTTCCTGGTTGTTTCAACAGTGAGGCACACCGTTGTTACTTTTTTTTTATTTTCAGAGACCCTGACTGCTAAGTTAGAGATCGTGGGTTTTTTTTTTTAAAGATAACTAGCAATGTGGGATTGGGGTCCCACATTACTAGCAATCCTGTTAACCCCTCCAGCTAAGCTCAATGGCTTGTGTTAGGAGTGGGTTCACGTCGGTAGTATAATGGGTAGGATTCGAACTCGCGATCTCACGATTGCGAGACCGATGCCTTATCCATTAGGCTAACGCCGGTTCGATCCCCACCCAGGATAAAACTTTGTGTGATGAGCACGAGGGTTTATTCTGCACTTGGATATAATTAATCATAAGAGATTAATTGTTACCTATGTTTGTTATAAATGTTGATAAACTTTCGCGATTTGTACACATTATTAAAATATATATATTACGGGTCTTAATCGCGTGAATAATTACCGTATTGCAACGGCCGTGGTCACGGGAAGACCACGGCCGTAGCAATACGGTCGAAACGTCGGGCAATAAACAAGGTATTTTACCTTAAATTATTCACGCGATTAAAACCCGTAATATATATATTTTAATAATACCTATGTTTGTATTTAGAAATATGTAAGTATGTTTATCAGTTGTCTGGTTGCCAGGCTCAGCTTAGTTTTTGATCAGATGGCGCTGTGTAAGCCGTCCCAAGATATTATTGTTAGATATATTATTGATTATTGTAAAAAATCCATACAAATTGTTGATTGTAATTCATTTTCATCAATTACTTATTTTTTATTGTCTGTTTTGAATATTTTATTTCAATGTATCTTTTACATTTTGACTGCATTGAATGTACTAAATTGAATTCGAAAATTATCATTGTCGATCTGTCGCAAACGTGTATAAGTGTTGCATTTTTACTCAAAGGAGATCAGTCATTTTCTGGAGACAATTATAAGGTAAACATAAGTATATACTAACTTTTAAACTTAGGAGTTGCATTATAAATACAATTTGACACGGGAATAAGCGCGTTTAATCTAGCAGTCAGCTTGTGACCACGGTCGGTGTAACCCGATCGAAACGTCAAGCATAAGGTAAATAACTTTACCTAGATTAAACGCGTTTATTCCCGTGTCAAATTGTATTCATAAGTATATACGCCAATATTAGTAGATACAACCCAATTGGACGGAAAGCCGGCATGACCGAAGAGAAATGAAGCACAAGAACCACCTTTCATGCCTCGGAGAACACTTTAAACCGTGGGTTTAACGTGTTCTTCGAAACACGGAAGGTTGGGACATTTTTAAAAGACGGTCCTGATTAGCACCAACATTTCTTATCTTTGCTGGCACCACTGTGTTACGGACTTCACAGAAACGACGAGATAAATAAGAACTATAACAGCTATCTGTTTGATTATATTAATTTTAACTACGAGGATGATTTATGTGATATTTGGTTTATAAAGAGCAGAATCTGACTGGCCTGTTGGCCTAGTGGTTAATGACCCTGCCCTAAGCCGGAGGTCGTGAGTTCGTTCCCCCCCAGGGTAAAACTTTGTGTGATGAGCATGATGGTTTATTTTGTGTTTGGGCCTAATATCTATAACTAGCTGTCCCGTGCAGCTTCTTCTGCGTAACATTTCGCCGTTTTTGCAACATTTCTCGTTTCGTTCGTGTCGTAGCGTAATGCTATATAGCCTATAGCCTTTCTCGATAAATGGGCTATCCAACAGTGAAATAATTTTTCAATTCGAATCAGTAATTCATGAGATTATAGCGTTCAAACAAACAAACTCTTCAGCTTTATAATATTTGTATAGATATGTATGTATTTAGAAATATATAAGTTGTTTATCAGTTGTCTGGTTGCCATTGTACAAGCTCTGCTTAGTTTGGGATCAGATAGCATTGTGTGAGTTGTCCCAAGATATTATTAATATTATTATATATATTATTAGCTGTCCCGCGCAACTTCGTATGCGTAATTTCTCCCCGTTTTTGAAACATTTCTCGTCGCTTCTCCGCTCCTATTAGTTGTAGCGCGTTATGTTATATAGCCTATAGCCTTCCTCGATAAATGGGCTATCCAACAAAAAAAGAATTTTTCAAATCGGACCAGTAGATCCTGAGATTAGCGCGTTTAAACAAACAAACAAACAAACAAACGATCAAACAAACAAACTCTTCCGCTTTATAATATTAGTATAGATTATTTTCGTGATGACCAATATCTACCTTCACGTAAGGAGCTGCACAGACCAGATAATTTAAATTTAATTTAATTTATTTTCTTAATTTTAATTTAAAAAAGACGACTCCCGCTTAATCACTTACTACTTGTTTTAGGATTTTTTTTTTTTTAAAGACGACTCCCGCTTTAGATTACAAGCCCTGTGTCGCGGGGGAATTTACAAACATACAAGTCACGGACACAAAGTACAACCAGACTCGGAACAACAATTTGTGGATCACACAAAGTGATGTCCCGTGTGGGAGTCAAACTCACGACCTCTTGCGCAGCAGTCGGACACACTTCCACCGCATTTGTATTTCGTATAAAACAAAACCAATATCCTATGTGCATCTAAAATCTATTTACCCATTATATCATAAACACCCATCGTCATAAAATGTGCGCTGTTAGTTGCTGACTGTACTGGCAGTATTGGTTTTGCCATTAAATTGGCAGGTTTCAGTCAATTCAAATGTTGGTTAACTTGCCATATACGTCAAAGGAGCTCGGTATTTAGCAGCATTCGCCATTGCGGCAATTGGTTCCTTTTGTGAATTGCTCGGCGGTTTCCACCATACTAACTTGTTTGAATAATGCACCTATTTCAAATAAGCTCGATTCTTTTATATTCATTATTCTTCCTTTTAAACGGTATGAATGAATTGAATTTAATGAAAGCCTTGTTTAACCAAATGTTAATAATGAATTTATGTTTACAAAGAGTGAAGAATATTAAAATAGAAACCTTTTGTATTTTCTGAGAAACACAATTAATAAATAAGAATGAACAATTTTTTCAATATAATCATAAATTATAAATTTCGAAGCATTGTTCTAAGAATTTAATCAATATTTTCTGTGAACTCTAATACTTTAAATGTTTAATATATTTTCATACAGTGGATATTGAAGTAAAGATAAAACTAAATATAGTGTAATTGTATGGCTGCAAGTTGACTAAAATATTCGCTTTTATTTATTTTTGAATAACTTTATAACGACGCAATTACCACAAAGTTGTGTTTTTGATGATGTTTTTATTAAACATATATAAAAAAATATATATGTTTAATAAAAACATTAAAAAGATTTATGCCGTCATAATATTATGAAAGTTGCAAGATGTAACTATAACTCTGTTTTCTGCTAAAAAATCATAAAACACTGGTACGCCATTATTACGTCTGGTTATAACACCACCCGAGTTGCAATAGGTAGATACTTGGGCTAAAAATAATAGAGCTTGATTATCAATCAGATAGATAGAAATAGATAAAAGATCATCATTGGCCACAGCATCTTCATAGATGATTGTTGCAGAGACTATGTTCGTTCGTGGCAGCTTAATTCATGGCTGAGTAACGACCACTTTCTGTTTTTACTTATTTGTTGCGCTATTATTTGCAAACTTATGAATTAATTGTCCTGGGTAGGTAGTATTTGTTGATACCTATTGAAGCAGTTACCATAGCCAAGAGGCCGTATTCAATACCTATCTACCTTTTGAAAGACGATTCGAGTGAAGTCACATCTAAAGTCTTGTTACGAGTAACACAGCCATGCCTCATTCAGGTTCCTAAACCGGTTTTGTACTAGCACATAGACGTCAAAGGACTTTAGACTTCAATATACCTGTAAATAGACACATGAAACTCCGTCGGTTGCAGCCTTTATATGTAGGTATCCCTATCTCCATTATCATAAAGCCTATCCCTGACAAAGATTTGAACCGAGAATATTATAGTCCGACCGAGAATATATAGTTATCTCTTCCCGTGGGTGTCGTCAAGGCGACTAAGGGATGTCACACGGGAGGATGGGCGGCAGCGTCCTCTGCGTATTTCAAGCCTTACTGCGATCGCCAACCCGCTCGCCAAGCGTGGCGATTTTGGCAAATACCCCCAGGAACTAATAAGTAGGTATAGTATATTGTAGTGAGAGGAAATATTCAAAACAAATCAAGTTATAGGTTTTATTCCCTATACTAATACTACCGTAGTACTTACTAAAGTACAAAAACAGAATGGCATGCACCACCAAACGCCAAAATTGTTGACAGCAATACAGCGTTGACGTTGACAGATATTGCTGACAACTGATTAATATTGACAAATAAAGTTCGTTTTGCACTAAATTATTATTTCATTCACATAAAATATTAATTAAACCTTAAGTATAAACGTGTATAGAATACAAAAACTTTTAGCATTTACAAATCTACACCAATCTGTATGGAAAATTGAAAGGTATTTGTATACCACGCATTTTTTACAAGCTTTTATTCAAATTTACCTGCGTCTATATTAGTTAGTTTGTATGTTAGTGTGGGTCAAATTAGTACCACTTCCTGACCTCAACAGCTCAAATTTGGTACACTAGTCTATCTTTGATGTCAATGCAATATATACCATAGGATTTGGTTATGGAGTTGGAAGGTGGCCATAGGAATTCCTAAAGTAAAAAACAGAAACCTAGCAAGTTTGGGGTCATTTGATTCGTCTTGACAAGTACAAGTGATCTTAGATGATTTACGGGTTCGTCTTGACAAGTGTTCTTACATTTATGCCGTGTTCAGGATCTGATGATGGGGTTATGTCAGTTAGTGTGATTCAGTGTGGTTGAATAAAGTATTAAATACAAACAGACTACAGACTCAGAAACATGTCCAGTAAAAATTAAAAGTAAAAATAAATAAATGTTAAAAATCATTTTTACACAACCTTTTATTTAAATGCTCTATATAAGACAATAAATTTTATATTAAAACTAACCCATCAATTTGTTACATTATACCATTTTTATGCCATAAAAGCTTGTCGATCATTGGCGTTAAATATAGTCAAATCGCTAGAGCGTCTTGGTCAAGCAATATTGCAAGAAGCTTTTATATCATAAAAATGGTTTAATGTAACAAATTGATGGGTTAGTTTTAATTTAAAAATTAGTTTCTTCCTTTTCATTCACAAAAAAACATTTTAAAAAACAACCTATTATTTAAATGCTCTATTTAAATAAAAGATTGTATTAAAAAATGATTTAGTAACTATTTGTTTTTTGATAATCGATAATAAAACGGATAATTACACCTATGTGATAATCCTCAAAATAAAGGTTTTAAATTGCGTTACCACACCATCAAAATCTGATTTGTGGCCGTTGCATTTGTCAGCGAACAACGCAATAAGCATCAGTCCCTAGTTAAAGAAGTATCACGGCTTTTGTTATTGCTTTGTTACAGAGAGCATTTTAACAAATTATGATATCGCAGGCCGAATATTATAATAACTTTTATAGGCATTTCTTGCCAATTACTTTATTAATACCGGCAAGTAGCCCATGTTGCTCTATTTAATTTTATAATAATACCATAATTGCATTTTAAAAGATAGATAAATTTGAAGTCCAGACCCAGGAATCGAACCCGAGACTTCCGTATGCCAAACCATTTGATTTCAAGTAAACTTTAGACAGCTATCTGTCTAAAATTTACTTGAAATCAAATGTCAATCAACCAGGTTAGTATTAAAGCGAACCGTTAACTATATTATGATCAGGTGTTAATATTCATCACGTTTTTCTCGGTCAGAACTGTTAGACAGACTCAGTGAAGACATATCCGAAAAGAGAACACAGTAAGGCTTTTTACACTGAAATGGACTAACAAGCAGGCTGCTTGAACGCACCAACTTACTCCACCTTACCTTTTTCATATGAAGGAGACGAAAACACATGACACGACCTTGGCATTTATAAAATACGGAGCGTATTTTATTACAATGTATGTTTACGTATTATTATTCCTTTTGTGTATATAAAATAAGTAGATATGAATAGAAAAATACGGCTTCGAGTACTTAAATAAAACGCCTTTGATGTGTTGTTAGGGAAATATTTATATGTAAAGCTAACAACAGCAAATTCTATTACTTTTTAAGGTTATGTGTCACAAGAAACATAATATTATATTGCGTCAATAGGTTTCTATGTAATATGAACGTTTTTTGTACAAAACACTGCATAAGTAGATATTACGTACAATTTATTTTTTGGTTTCTTTTTCTATTAAAGGATAACTCCCGTCACATGCCAGGAATAATTGACTGACTCTGTGGCGCGGTGGGAGTGTGTCCGACTGCTATGCAAGAGGTCGTGGGTTTGATTCCCACACGGGACACCACTTTGTGTGATCCACAAATTGTTGTTCCAAGTCTGGGTGTACTTTATGGCCGTGATTTGTATGTTTGTATAATCCCCTTTCGGGGGAGTCGTTTTTTTATTTTTAAAAAATGTGTGGCACTAGGAGACAGTCGCGGTAAAGCTATTGCATAGTATTTTTTATCAACTTATGCATTTTTTTTTTTTATTACATTTCGGAGCAGCTCGTCTCAATCCATGCGAGTTTCGTACAGTCGTACCATATACATATACGTTAAGCGAACGCTCGGCCGAGCTACATGGTAGGCGGACTGGGAGTTGTTAGATTTTATTTTCGTTACGGAATTTCTTGATTCGGTCGCCGCGCTCAAAGCCCGCGATAAAAGCTATGCAATAGCTTAAAAACTATTTGAAATTTTCAAAGTAACGGAGAAGCGATCACCATCAGATCACACAATCTAAGTTGTAGACTAGTGACTTTCTTCTAACAGGCGATAGCAAATAGATCTAAGAATACGTTTCTCCTAAATAGGTACGCAACCATCCGTTACAGTCAATAATTGATGGATATGGGTATCATAAAGCTCAAAGTTCTAAACAGACCCATTACAGACCATCGCTTACGCAACCTGTTATACGAACATCAGGTAAATACACCATAAAGCCGTAACAAACTTCTGAATTAACTCACGTAATATTTTAACAAGTTCTGTCTCTGGTTTAGTTTGAAACATTATTAATTTAACTTGTTAGAGAGATCGGTTACCTATTTGACTACGGTTGTGTATCGTTATAGACTGTTTTTGCTCTCGTAAATGATAAAACGAGAGATAAATTAAAATGTGGTTTTGATGTGGCCGTGCTACGCGAGGGAGTACCATCGAATATAATCACGTAGGCTCTGTGGATTCGTGAAAATGAAGTTAGCTTAGTTTGCATAACGTTCAATATAATATTACGATATTTACGATACGTAAGATCACCACACTACATCTGAATTAACAATTGTGGAAGATGGCAATGTAAAATGGATTTCCATTAGGAGTGAAAACAATGCCTATGAGATTATATATATATATATATATATACATATATATATATATATATATATATAATCTCATAGGCATTGTTTTTTTTTTTTAAAGGCGACTCCCGCATTAGGTTACAAGCCCTGTGTCGCGGGAGACTTTACAAACATACAAGTCACTGACACCAAGTACACCCAGACTCGGAACAACAGTTTGTAGATCACACAAAGTGGTGTCCCGTGTGGGAATCGAACCCACGACCTTTTGCGTAGCAGTCGGACACACTCTCATCGCGCCACAGAGGCAGTCAAATATTATAATTATAATATAGTAAATATTATAATAATAATATATTAGGATAACTCACACAACGCTATTTGATCCCAAACTAAGCAGAGCTTGTACTATGGAAACCAGACAACTGATAAACATACTTATATATTTCTAAACACACACCTATTATAGATAAATAACACTCAGACACAGGATAAACCATCGTGCTCATCACACAAAGTTTTATCCTGGGTGGGGATCGAACCCACGACCTCTTGCGTAGCAGTCGGATACACTCCCATCGCGCATACTGACACCAAGACAGTGACCCCTATGAGAGTATCTATATTAATATTATAAAGAGCAAAGATTTGATTGTTTGTTTGTATTGAATAGGTTCCTAAAACTCCTGGGCGGATTTGAAAAATTCTTTCATTGTTGTGAAGCTACACTAACCCCGTGTGATATAGACTATTTTTTATCCCTGTATTGCCACGGGAACGGGAACTACGCGGGTTAATCCGCGATGCGTCCGCTAGTATTATGTAAAGACAAAGAAATATTATGATTTTTCAAAATAATGCAAAGAAATAACGTCTAAAACATTCTACTGTTTATCAAGCAAAATTAAAAATTGCATAATAATAAACCAAAAAAAAAATGTTGAAGGACATGCTTGATATTGACTTAGCGATGATATGCAGCTAGTTTTTTACGATATTTACTTAGAAGTATTTTGCCTAAATTACTCAGTTTTTCTGTAACAGAGTAATGTAGAGCAAATGTCATAATTTTGAATGGAACGACAGAAGAAATATGTCGGAGGTCTGATGAAAATAACTGTAGGGAAAGATTATAAATGGCAAGGGGTATAAGATGATGATGATGATGATAATGGCTTTGTTACCAAAATGTATGCATTTGCAAACGTAAATTGTAATAATATACTACCCTTGGCTTTGGTGACTTTGATGGTGACTGATTATGTTGTATTATAACTTTTATATACACTGTGAGATTACAGCGTTGAGTTCAAAATGCTTTTGACGCTTTTAACTTTTTGGTTTGATTCGATTCATTGCGATAGTCTTCCATCAACATCATAATTTAAACTCTCTCTATTTATATGTATAAAAAGCTCCGTGATTTTTGGACTTGTCAAAATTGTACCGCTAGCAACAAAAACTTCCAAGTCTGGTAAAGTTAGTATGCGTATGGTAATGGAATGGACGTCATATTTATTTTCTTTGAACTATGTACCTAACATTTTTCATTATTATCATATTATTAGTATTCTTTATTATTTAATAAACACCAAACAGAAGTAAGTAAATAGGCAAAATATAAGAATATTCTACACTTTGGTGGTATCTACCTGATATTTTTTTAACTAAAACATATCTATAATAACAAATAGTAAAAAACAGTGCTTATTTATAGTTCATTAGAGTAGGTAGGTACTTCTGTGTAATACTCATGAAACCTTGTTACGAGTGTTTTTATTACTGACATTACGTCATACAATGAAGTTGCAGTCGTAATGCGAGTCAAAATGTCATCATGACAGTTATCAACTCGTTTGAAACGCAAAGTATATAAATAAATTGTGTAATGTAGATTGAAAACTTCTAAAATCAATTAATTGGGTAATTGACTACAATAAAAGTTAAATAAATGTTTAATAAAAGTCTTTTACATTTTAAAATGTTATTGAATTTAAAAGCATGAAAACGAATACTAAAAGTAATGATTTGACGATAGGAACTTATAACGTCATAAGTTCCTATTCCATACACATTACTATAGAGCTTGTCGTTTTGACATTTCATAAAAAAAGAGATTGATTTGACTCGACAGTCAACATCCCTATTGCTTCCACTTACAGCAATGCATTTTAAAGGATGAGTACAGTTTGATCTGCTTTTCTGGTATTTACATAATAGATAGATGTTTGAAGAAGAGCTTGTCGTTTTGACATTTCATAAAAAGAGACTGATTTGACTTGACAGTCAACATCCCTATTGCTTTTACTTATAGCAATGCACTTTAAAGGATGAGTGCCGTTTGATCTGTTTTTCTGGTCCATATTTATTACATTTGACTTAATTCAACACGGGAATAAACGCGATTATGTATTTTTACTTAGATTGTTTGACTTTCTACCGGATTACGTCGACTAGTCACAAGAATAGGTTACATTTTCCAGATTTTTGTCACCCATTTTATCCTTACATGGTATAAAACAAAGTCGCTTTCTGTTGCTGTATCACTGTGTTTCGATTAAAGGGCACTGTAGTAACTATAATTACTGGGCAAATAAAACTTATGAACTAGTGTACCCTTAGCTATGGTGACTAATTATGTTGTATTATGACTTTTTTATAACACTGTGAGATTACAGCGTCGAGTTCAAAATGCTTTAGACGCTTTTTAACTTTTGGTTTGATTCAATTTATTGCGAAGGTCTTCCATCAACATCATAATTTAATATCGCTTCATAAATAAAATCTCTGTTACTTTTTTTGTAAAAAGTGAGAAAAATATTAGTTATATAAATGTATTATTTAATGTAAATTGAAAACTTTCAAAATCCATCAATTGCTTCCACTTACAGCAATGCATTTTAAAGGATGAGTGCAGTTTGATCTGCTTTTCTGGTTTGACTTTTTACCGGGTTGGATGGGTGACAAAAATCTGAAAAATGTTCTGAAACCAATTCTTGTGACTAGTCGACGTAGTCACAAGAATCGGTTACATTTTTCAGATTTTTGTCACCCATTTTATCCTTACATGAAACAAAGTCGCTTTCTGCTACTGTATCACTGGGTTTCGATTGAAGGGTACTGTAGTTAGTATAATTACTTGCCAAATGAGACTTATGAACTAATGTCTCAAATGAGGAGCGCGGTACGGTGACTTTCAGATCTTTGCCAAACAAGGATGCCGTGACTTACCATCAGGCGTAGGACCTGGTCGTCTTGGTCCTCATTTCATAGTATAAAAAAAATGTACGCTTAGATTTTCTAAATCACGGGTTTTGATGCGATCGTCATTCAGGTTTGTTTTTACAGATACACAGGTATTATATTTACATATTATGTGCACAGATAGGTACTGAAGAAAATACTGTGCAAAATCGAGGCGGACCTCTAGCATAGAATAAAAATTAAAATAGGTAGAAGATATTTTTTCTCCCAATCCTATGTTGTGAACAATCTGTCTCTTTCTCATATATATATATATATATATTATTATACAGGGTGTATTTTTGAAACGGGTCAGTAAGGGCAAGTACCTTAACCGTTGCAGTTACAGCAAAACGTTCTTAGAAGACCTTCCCTAACTTTTTGACATACTTTGAACTGCATTCACAGATTTTGTAAAAAACTTACAGTTGGCAAAAAAAATGCAAAAAGTCCAAAAAATTTTTTTTTATGCCAATCGATTCTATTTTATGTGGGGATCAAAAAACTCTATGAAACCATTTTAGCTTTCAGTACTAGAAAAGACAGAAATCTCCAAAAACGTTTCCCATACATTTCCTACGGAAATATGATAAATCAACTCGAAACTCATAGGACAGGTAAAATTTTAAACTTTTTTAAATAAAAAAAATCATTTAAACATTTTAGAAATTGGTTTATGAAATAAATTGCTCAAAATGATTTCCATTTTCACGAATACATAAGTCTATCCTTTTTTGCACTGAACGAATGGCGGCTAATAATGTTCTGGGATGAATATTACGTAAAATGGTCATTAATGCATCCTTGAGCTCTTGAACACTGGCGTACGTCGTCTTATACACCTCGTTTTTCACGAAGCCCCATAAAAAAAAATCAAGTGGTGTTAGATCGGGGCTACGAGGTGGCCACTGTGTTGGACCATGTGTACCTATCCACTGTGTACCGAATAGGCGGCTCAAATTGGAACGTGAAAGGTGACTGTTATGTGGCGGAGCACCATCTTGTTGAAAATGAACTTTTCGCAATTCCGACAGGGGCCATTCGTCCATCTCGTTTTCAAGATGGTGTAAAATGACTTCATTATACATGGCAGAATTCAGTTTCCCTTCATAAAATTCCACCATTATAACTCGATTGGACATTATACCACACCAACAGTTGAATGAGAAGCGAACCTGATTATGACTTGCCGTAACTCTTAGTGGATTTTCTTTGGACCAATAGTGGTGATTTTTTCTGTTGTACATACCGTTATTGGAAAAATTCGTTTCGTCTGACCACAGTATGTAATTTAAAAATTCATGATCTCTGCTTATTTTTCCTCTTAGCCACCTGCAAAAAGTAAGCCTTCGAACATCATCACCCGGATGTAACACTTGAACTATGCACCCATATCGATAGCACTTGTAGCCGTATTTCTTCCATATCTTTATCACAAGGGAGTGGGATACACCTACTTCAAAGGCGACATGCCTGGACGATACCTCTGGATATGCTTCGACATAAGTCAGAACCGCAATCTCCGTGTCCATGTCCACACGAGGCTGCCGCTTTCTTTTGAAAGAACCCTGCAATTCCAGGTTTTTCAAAAGATTTCTAATAACCTTTCTTGTTGGCACATGTCGCAACGGATACTTATTGCGGTACCACACTAATGCAGCTCCCGCATTTCGATTATTGACAAAATACGCTTCTAATAAGTCAATTTTTTCACGATTAGAAGACATTTTAGCGAAAATCCTTAATTAATAATAACTCATACGAAGTTTCTCAGCTGACACACAGATTTTCGAATGAAATTCGAAATTTGAAGGTAAAAATTATTTTTATTTACTTTACAGTCAATTCTACCCACTTCCTGGCCATAACAAAAAGTTCGACCATCGTAGAAATTTGTTTCTGTTGCCGAAATGTATGGGAAACGTTTTTGGCGATTTCTGTCTTTTCTAGTACTGAAAGCTAAAATGGTTTCATAGAGTTTTTTGATCCCCACATGAAATAGAATCGATTGGCATAAAAAAAAATTTTTTGGACTTTTTGCATTTTTTTTGCCAACTGTAAGTTTTTTACAAAATCTGTGAATGCAGTTCAAAGTATGTCAAAAAGTTAGGGAAGGTCTTCTAAGAACGTTTTGCTGTAACTGCAACGGTTAAGGTACTTGCCCTTACTGACCCGTTTCAAAAATACACCCTGTATATAAACGACGAAGAGGTAGGATTGTTCGCAACGGTATTCTTGGTTGTGTGTAAACTGTGTACGGAATTGAAAGAAACAAACGAATTGCAGTGGTAATTTGTAACGATATGTTAGCAACTTGTCACTGGACCGCGCAAGTGCAATTTTCTAAACAATACATTGTCTTGCAGTATAGAGAATAGCCACAAATTGTCGATACAACTACAATTGGTTTCTTTTTAAGAAATAAATTATTGTTTTTATTTCTAGGTACATAAAAGAGACGCGATGTGCCATAGATAAGTTTGAAGACTACAATTGAATAGTAACATATGTTGGTTTTACGGTGAAGTATTCTTCCTTATTGATTAAAAGATTTCAGATATTCACCGATCCTTTCATGATCTTTATGCTATATACTTAATATAATGTGTACAAATTAAAAAATCTGAACACGTCAAACAAGATGTTTACTAGGGATCTTCTGATGGTAAAGACTATGTTGTAAGTGAAGATTCTTTTTTTTAAATTCAATTAACAATTATTTTTAACTATTAGCCAGTTTGACTTTGGCCAATATTGAAACACATATAGTTTTTAACATTGTAAGTAAAAGCTCTCTTTATGTATTATAAAAATGGGACAATTAGATTAAATATATAATATTAAAAAATGTAGAATCATGACTTATCACAAGCATTGCTTTTGCGTCCTAAGTGAATAAAAATAAATGAATATGTAATTTTCTAAACAAATCTAAGTAAGAAATCCCCATTAAGCTTATTTTCTAGTAAAATAAAACGCATGAAAATCCATCTGTCCGTTTGGGCGCTACGATCCAACCAACAAACACACAGATTACACCCCTCTGTTTGTGTTAGGGATTAAAAATCACACTCTCCATCGGCTTTACTTAATAAAGTTTTATCCCATTAAATAAACAAGCAATCTCGTCTCTCTTAATTATATTTTTTAAAATATTCGCCAAATACACAACATCCGTTCCGCGTTATATATGGCGCTGTTAAATTTCCCGCCTAAAGTCATGTTTTCGTAATGCGTTTTTAATGTTCTCATATTGCTATAAATCACCATGGCTACTCCTGGTCCAGATAGCTTTAATGGCTTATTAAATTAGTTTATGAATCTACTCATGTACGACATAACGGTCATGGAAGCCTGTATCAAATTATTACGCTTCGGGCAATATCTCAAAAGCTCTTACTATGGAATGTACAGGGTGATTTTTAATATATTAATAACCTCCCGCTCGTGGCTTCTTTACATAACACTAAATAACTTTGTATTATTAGTTTTAGAAAATATAAAAAATATAATAACTTAACCCTTAGGGAGTTTTTATTTTAAAGACGACATTAGATTACAAGCCCTGTGTCGCGGGGGACTATACAAACATTTAAGTCACGGACACTAATTACAACCAGATTCGGAACAACAATTTGTGGTTCTCACAAAGTTGTGTCCCGTATGGGAATGGAACCCACACTCTTACTGCGCCGCAGATGCAGTTATGACCTTAATTGTTTTTATTATTATTATTAATAATAACACGATATGAATAGTTTGACTTAATGTATGCAAACGTAACCACCTACTGACTATATTACTGGAGTAAAATTATTGTTTAGTGTGAGGTTTAGGCCCTCAACCTGACAAAGAAACATGAACATTTTACTCCAGATGTGTGGTAAATAGTTGTGTGAGAAATGTAGGCGGTAAGAGGTGAATGGTTAATGTTTTTCAAATATTACTCTAAGAAGTTATTTGGTGTAATGTAAAGGAGCCAAGACCGGGAGGTTATTTGTATATTAAAAATCATCCTGTAGATCCTTTGTCGATCTGAGCGAAGATGAATGGTTGGGGTGAACTTCAGTACCATCGAAGGCTGTCAGATTTTAGGGGATGCCACTGAGTTATGTAAGTATACACACTTCATACACTATTTATAATTTTAAATATCTAAAAAATGCTGTTGTCTTAGACATCACTTTTGACACATTATTGCGCTAAGGTCAAGAATTTTATGCGTCTTTTTATTTCAATGCCAGATTATCTGGACCGATAAGAAACCCACTTAATATAATAATAATAATATATTTATTTATCTCAAGTAAATACTGCGTGTACTACATCAGTTTGAGAAACAACAGGATTTTACATACATATAAATTGAGTTTCTGTATTTCCTAACTAGGCTAAGTAATTAGCCTTTGCTTAGGAGTACAGTCCATAATGAAAACCTGTTGATGATAGCTGCATGTTAAAAAAACATTTTTACAAAAAAATATTACCGACTTCTAAAATAAATACAAGGCAACTAAAAAGCAATAAATAATATACCTAGAATAACAAAAACCAATTAAACATTTTGAAGTTGGTGCCATGAAATAGTAGTATTTATATGTTATTCGGCACCAACTTCAAAATGTTTCGCAAAGACGGCTGTACCGATTTGAAAAAAATGTTTTTGAAGTCGGTTGAAAATAGCAAACAAGCCATATTTGTGGACGTGTTGCCGGTCCCATGTTAAAGCCTAGTCAGTCATTCGAATCAATGCGCAAATAAATGTTTTTTAGGCAAACATACTTCAATTACAGATACAGTAGTTTTATATTTTCAAACAAACGCAAACAGAAACTAAAATTTCACCTTTTAAAATATGAAAGAAAGTTGAATGGATTTCAGAGACAGTTTTCAGGCTCGTCGCGCGAGATACAACAGCTAAATTGAATCACGTATTAGGTTTAAAAGTTAAGCGGTTACGTTTTCGCTTGAAACCACTTTTTATGTCAGTGCTACGTGATTTCTTTGAAAAAGCACTCACTTTTGTTTCCGATATCTTTCTCTCTTCGTGATTAATACTCTTACTTGTTAACTTAAATGGTTTTTCCGCTGTTGCAGAAAAACGGGCGAACAGAAAGCTTATTTCCTCGGAAAGTCGGAGTTTGTGTAAACATTGCGTTCTATAAATGTTTGAGCTAATTAACTTTGCATGTTTACTTAATCCAACCAACATAACTAAACCTTTACTGCATACCATTTAGTCGTGTATTTCTCAATAATTATCTAAAAACACTCTTGTGTTTTCAGTGCCTACGTTTTAATTAAATTACGGTAAGTATTAAACTTTTGTATTTAGAATATAATTTTCTTCCATCCTTTGTTGTCCTTTTGGCTAGATAAACTAGTTTAAGTTTTAGGAAACTAACGAGGATTTTAAAACTGTGATACCTGTATGTTACTTTTCCTTTCTACTACTCACATAGAGAACTACTAGAACTTGAGGCGATTAAATGTTGATAATCTTTCGCGATTTGTACACATTATGAAAATATATTTTCATTTGACTGCCTCTCTGGCGCGGTGGGAGTGTATCCGACTGCTACGCAAGAGGTCGTGGGTTCGATCCCCACCCAGGATAAAACTTTGTGTGATGAGCACGATGGTTTATTCTGTGTCTGGGTGTTATTTATCTTTAATATGTATGTATTTAGAAATATATAAGTATGTTTATCGGTTGTCTGGTTTCCATAGTACAAGCTCTGCTTAGTTGGGGATCAGATAGCTTTGTGTGAGTTGTCTCATTATATAGATATACGATATATTATGGGTCTTAATCGCGTGAATAATTTAAGGTAAAATACCTTGTTTATTGACGTTTCGACCTTATTGCAACGGCCGTGGTCACGGTGACACGGTGAATATATATCTATACTAATATTATAAAGAAGTTGTACAAAAATATGTGTACCTCGGGCAGTCATTGCAGTTAGGTAGAAACAACTTCGAGGACGAGGTGAACTGGAGAATTCGGTTGGGTTGGGCAGCGTTTGGGAAGTTACGTCAAGTTTTCTCATCGTCGATCCCACAATGCCTTAAGACTAAAGTCTTCAATCAGTGCGTCCTACCCGTCATGACATACGGAGCCGAAACGTGGACACTGACGGTACGGCTGGTCCACAAGTTCAAAGTCGCTCAGCGGGCTATGGAAAGGGCTATGCTCGGAGAAATGAGGTGATTCGGCAGAGAACCAAAGTTATCAACATAGCCTACAGGATTAGCAAGCTGAGGTGGCAGTGGGCTGGCCATATTAGCCGAAGAACCGATAACCGTTGGGGTAAACGAGTTCTTGAGTGGAGACCGCGTCTCGGCAAACGTAGTGTAGGACGCCCTCAGGCCAGGTGGAGTGATGATCTACGCAAAACGGCTGGCAGAAGCTGGATGCGAGAAGCCGAGGATAGAACAAAGTGGCGTGCAATTGGAGAGGCCTATAATAATTCAATAATAATTTATTCATGAAAGTAAAGGTATAATAAACTTATATAAAGGTATAATAACAAATAGCACAGTTAAGTATTTGCCTGAACTAGGTTGAAACCTGTGTTTCAGGCTAGAAAGTAAAAAGTATTTTAATAAATACTTTCCGAAACTAAAACTATACTTAATAACTAAAAACAAGAACTGTTAAACTAGAAAACATAGACTAATAAATTAACATTTACAAAAAATAGGTAATTATAAGAGATGTTACAACAATTGGTCTTATTTATTTTAGTACAAGTAATAAGTCCTCCGTCTGTTCTTATGACATATCTTGTAATTGGGAACTTACAGCTTTTTTACAATTAAAATAATTTAGGTGGTATATATTTACAATTCGATTTAATCTATTATACAAAAAAGGGCCTATGAAATTAAAAAATCGGTTTGAGAACATATATCTTGAGGTGGAATCAGATGTGCAGACTACATCTTTTCGTCTCTTATTAGTTAAGTCAGTATTAAAAGTAAGTAGCTCGTGTTGTTTTAAAATTATATTTACTATAAAAAGCTGACGGACAGTCAATACCTTACAGCATTTATACAGGAGGAAGGTGGGAAAAAGGAAATGTCGAAAAGTAGCTACTTTTAGAATGGCTCTCTGTGCTCTTTCAAGTGGCAACATAACAGTTTTTAGTGCTCCTCCCCATGAAGTGATGCAATACTGAATGATGGACTGACACAGGGCCTTATATACTTGTATAATTAATTTCGAATCGGCAATAGAACGCCGTGTGATGCCGGCTTGAGAATAGTACCACCCCATCTCTACCCGTGGGTGTCGTCAAGGCGACTAAGGGATTTCACCCCGGAGGACGGGCAGCAGCGTCCTCTGCGTACTTAAAGCCTTACTGCGATCGCCAACCCGCTCGCCAAGCGTGGCGATTATGGCAATTACCCCCAGGATCTACATACTAGTAGGTTCTACTGGGGAGACCCGTGCCCAGCAGTAGGCCATCATATGGGTTGATATGTATATGTAATAGAACGCAGTTTTTTAAAGACATATATTAGTTTTCGCACTCTAGTCACTAAAATATCTATGTGTTTCTTGAATGACAGTGTGTTATCTATATTAATGCCGAGATATTTTATGTTGCTAGTGCTCAGTATAATAGGACAGTTACACGTATTTTCTAATGTGTTATTACAATAGTGTGCAAATAAATATGGGTCATCGTCGCTGTGGTATGACTGTCGCATAGAAAAGCGGAAATATTTTGTCTTATCAGCGTTTAATGTTAGCAAATTATGACTAAGCAAATTATTTATGAAATTAAAACCTTGCTGAGCGTTTTCAAATAGGTCGTTCTTGGTTTTGGCCGTAAATATAATAGCTGTTTCATCAGCATAGGATATTATCTTACCATGATCGATATTCCTATTGCAAAGGTAATTTATGTAAATAAGGAGTAGTAAGTAGGGCCTAAAATACTGCCCTGAGGAATACCAAAACCGGAACATTTTTGATCTTCACTAGTAATGTTATCTATTTTGATACATTGGTATCTTTCATTTAAATAGTCTGCCAAAAGTTTTAGTTGTTTCCCTCTTATGCCCAGAGACTCCAACTTGTTTAGCAGAATGGGAACAGAAATTGTGTCAAAAGCTTTAGCAAGGTCAAGGAAGATGTGGACTGCGATAGGCTGATGATGAATATTATAAACCTGAAGAATTTGTTTGTTTGAACGCGGTAATCTCAGGAACTACTAGCTCGAATTGCATAATTCTTTTTCTGTTGCGTAGCCCATTTATCGAAGAAGGCTATAGGTTATATAACATCACGTTACGACCAATAAGAGCGGAGCAGGAATGAAAAATGTTGCAAAAACGGGGAAAATTGACGCAAACGAAGTTCCACGGGTCAGCTAGTATTTTCATAATTGGGACGATAAGATATGTCAAGTTATGGTATATTTATTTACCTGAGTGTCACACATATTACATCATATATACAGATCTTCATAAAATAAACCCATTTATTCGCATTTGGTCGGATTCGCAAATGGTCGGATTCTCATTTCGTCGGATTCAGTACAAATGAGAACATAAACATTAATTGTAAAATAACTGCTTTTGAACTTGTCGCACTTATGGTCTATTCGCCTATGTTATTAATATTAATACATCGGAAGTCCTTGTATTAAGTGAATTGCGAAATATAGAATATTTCGCAATACACTCAACCGCAGTAGGGGTTAAAATATAATGCATTATGCGTTGGAAGGATGATCTTATTTACAGCTAATCATATCGCGCTTTGATCCATTTATCTTATCGCATATATCCGTTTGTTCATGTAACGTTTTATTCGATGTAAGAATGACTCGGATAACATTCATAACCTTTGCCTAACAAAAGTGAGGCATTTGTCAAATTTAAAGGAATCCTTTGTCTATGGGAAATGCTTCGGGCTAAATGTTGGATTAAAGTAAACTCGTCAGCTATCTGAGGGTTTTTATAAGGTAACTCTCACAGCCGTGGTTTTATGTCACTTTGCACATTGCCTCAGCGTTAATCGTGTTAGTAGGTATACAATGCTGTGGCAGTGCACTGACGGCAAATCCATTTTTTTTTTAAATCTTTATACAAAATAACTAACAATGTAGCATTGTTGGTCCCACATTACTAGCAATCCTGTTAACTCCTCCAGATAAGCTTAATGGCTTGTGTTAGGGGCGGACTCACGTCCGTATAATGGGTAGGATTTGAACCTGCGACCTCACGATTGCGAGTCCGATGCATTAACCATTAGACTAAGGCCGCTTCTTGACATAAAACTACGTAATAAATTGCTTTAAATCAGATAATGTAGTATTTCAATTATTTACTATTTCGTACTTACACTTCTTCTTAGTAGCCATAGTTGTGGCGAAGCCGCGGGCATAAGCTAGTCTGTAATTACAGACTAGCTTATGCCCGCGGCTTCGCCCGCGTGGATGCCAGATTGTTACTAAAATATTTTAACGGGACAGTTTAATTACTAACTTTGCACCCTCGTTTTACCCTCTTAGGGGGTGACTTTTTACAAATCCTTTTTTTACTGCTCCCCTACGTTATAAAAAAAAGCCCTGTGCAAAATTTCAAGTTTCTACCCCTTATAGTTTAGACCCTGCGTTGATATGTCAGTCAGTCAGCCTCTTCTTTTTACCCGACCGTAAAGAAAGGTTAGGTATGTTTTTCGCGTGTATCTTGTATGTATGTATGTATGTAATATTTTTTATTACCTGATATCTCACAATCCACTGAACGGATTTACACAATTAAGACGTTGTTAGATTCGTCTTGATCGCCCAAGTGTTCTTAGATATGTGACGTCTGAAAAAAACAAACATGGCGGCTGTGAGATGTCAAAATAAAGATGTGTGAAAAAAAAGTTATTTTGAATACTTCAATATGGGTATCAAATTAAAGGGCTTATCTTAAGCAATTCAAAAAGATATAACATGTTTATGACTGTAATACTAAAAAAGGTAGTTAGCAACAATTCTTTTTTCAATTTTCAATACTTGACAATAGCTGTGATAGAAGTTAGTTGTTACATCGGTTACATCCTATAAGCACTAAAAAGTATTAAATAAAAAAATAAATTATAAAAATAAAAAAACCCGCGGTCACAAAAAATATGGAAATAAGATCCCCTACATAATTATACAATTTCATGCAGTCGGAGGCATTGATGAATCTCGATGAACTTAGTAAAGTGCCTCCCGACTGCATGAAATTATTTGCAGGCGGGTTTTTTTTATTTTTATATGTATATATTTATACACAAAAAATTACTAAAAAAATTACGGGGCAGTGCAAAGTTCACCGGGACAGTTACCCGGTGAACTTTGTACTGCCCCGTAACTTTTTTCGTAATTTTCTTCATTTATTTTACGTAAGAACCTTCTACAGAGTATTAGAAAACTAAAAAAAGTAATTACCAAAATCGGTAATTTTACTCTAGTTATCTTGTGACCAAGGGAAATTGGGATTTATTTTTATTATATAAATAGAGTTAACTAAAACATTTACTACCGCACTCACAGTCATTTAAAGCTTATTAAATCATAGTAACGATTTTATATGACTTTGAAAAAGGAATGATTTAAGTAAGCATTAAACGACTAAGACTACGGCAGTTAAATTCACTTTATGTCTTTCATTATATTCGATCCCGTTTAGATAGGAAACACTTTCGTCAAACTTAAAAAAAAGTGTTTTATATACTTTTATTCACAAGAGCACAAAAGCAGTGTTTGAATTGAAATATCACAGATAACAGAATAACTCACCATGTTATATGAATTGTCATCGTGACCGGAGCACAAATTATGATTTTCCCAAATGAAAACATCTAGTTTGACAGATGCCACATACGGGCGGCAGGAATTAATATCGCAGTTGATTATTGTTCGGGATGATGGAATTTATCAGTTGCAAAACAATCTGAGACCACAGCTGCGTCCGGCCAGCGAGCGCTTGCGGTTCTGTTGTATAGATTGTCACATTCCGCGATTAATCTACCAGATTTAAAATATGAATATTTTTTTGTATATTCAAATTGACGCAATGAGTTACTTGTAGGAACTTTAAGATCTTTGACGTCTGTTCGATTTTTAGCTGTAATGTTTATTGTTTTTAATGATTATTTATTGTCTTTAATAAGTCGACACGTGACCACGATCGGTGCAATTCGATCGAAACGTCGGGTAAATAAAAGGTACCTTTAAATAATTCATTCGATTAAGTCCCGAAATATATCTAATCTGTAATGTTTATTTTGCTTTTGTAAATACTATAACCGATGCGCCATATTTACGCGATAAAAGCTTCATGCTATGTCCAATAACTGATAGTGGTAGGGTTTATACATAGTTGGCTGTTCTGTCTTGCCATTCAGCGAGTCAATTCACATATTTCAAACAATGCAGTAATAATAATAATAATATCTTGGGACAACTCACACAACGCTATCTGATCCCAAACTAAGCAGAGCTTGTCCTATGGAAACCAGACAACTGATAAACATACTTATATATTTCTAAATACATACATATTATAGATAAATTACACCCAGACACAGAATAAACCATCGTGCTCATCACACAAAGTTTTATCCTGAGTGGGGATCGAACCCACGACCTCTTGCGTAGCAGTCGGATACACTCCCACCGCGCCACAGAGGCAGTCATGCAGTTGCAGTTAAGTCTCGATTAAAACGGCCATTTTCGTATTTTGTAACTTTGGGATCGATCTTAGAAACGCTTGCGCATCGTACTAGAATGTCGTTATTGCGCTACGAGACGCATACTTGACGCAAGCGTATTTGAGATCCATCCCAAAGTTACAAGAATACAAAAATGGCCGTTTGTATCGAAACTTAACTGCAACTGCACTGCTTTATTTACGTGAATTGACCCCCAGAGACAGTGTGTATACGCAGGTACAAGTACACTCTCTATTCTACCTTATACCTCTTCTACCTTTCTCTTCTACTTCTCTCTAGTCTCATAGTTAAATAGGAAATTTTGTTTCAGTTCAGTTGCAGTTAAGTTTGAATCAAAACTTAACTGCAACTGAACTGCACTGCTTGAAATACGTGAATTGACCCCCAGGAGTGCTCCTTTAGTTCTTTCGTTCTTTGTGGTATTTCCTTCATTTGCAAAACAGCTTAAAGTCAAGTCATCATGTCTATATTCCCAAGATTACACGAACCTTCAACTTCACAGTAATTTCGTTTATACATCAAACTAGCACAAAGGCTTTAAAAATCAAGCTTAACGCAGGCAAAGCTGCGGGGAAAGCTTGTAATAATATTGCAGCCAAACACAATCGTTTACTATACTAATTGTGCTGGTCTGTTACGTCATCTGGTTTTTCACAAGCTACCAATATTATAGAGAACTAGCTGACCCGCGCAACTTCGTCTGCGTAAATTTTCCCATTTTCTTCCTTTTTTTTTTTACAACATTTTTCATTGCTGCCTTGCTCCTATTGGTCGTAGCGTGATGTTATAACCTATAGCCTTCCTCGATAAATGGGCTATCCAACAATATAATATTTTTTCAATGCGGCCCAGTAGTTCCTGAGATTATCGCGTTCAAACAAACAAACAAACTCTTAGGGGGATGAAAAATAGATGTTGTCCGATTCTCAGACCTACCCAATATTTCATCAAAATCGGTCAAGCCGTTTCGGAGGAGTATGGCAACGAAAACTGTGACACGAGAATTTTATATATTAGATAAAAAATCGATAACCTCTACAGTATGCAAACTACAACTTAATTGAAAAGTTATTTTGCTTGAAGGTTAGGTTAAGTGCTATAGTTTCTCTTAGAACGATTTTGCTCACAAACGCCCGTAGTAGCAACTCAATAATAATAATAATAATAATAATAAAAATCATTTATTCACTTAGGAAGCAAAATACTACACTTGTGAAAAGTCGATTCTACATTTACTGGTAATGCCTGTTCGCAAACAATAGGTAAAGCCCGAGAAAAGAACAGGCAATAAAAACTCGTGGCCACTCTTTTCAAATTGCCAATGTTTACAATGTTTCTCTGTTTATAAACTGTTTATGCAGGTAAGGTGCTGCCACCATTATATTATACACCATATATTAGAGGACTGATGCAAAAAAAGAGGTCATTAATATTAGAAGAGTACACGAGATCGGATACATCAGCCTCAATGGGCACAACATAGTAGGAGCATCCACTTACGATGTAAAAACTTTATGTGCTTAAATATTGGCCAATTTACTGCTACTTAATGAATAAGTATACATGTTTTTCAAAGGAAAGAAAAGAATGGCCGTAATTTATCACGCAGAATCTTTACTTACAAAAGTCGATCGTTTTCTTAACTAGTACCTAAGTAACATTATCAAACTGTGACAACAATATTCACTCACATACTCTGGGGGTTAATTCTGTACGACCACGATAAAATAACGTAGGTACTTGTGGCACTATTGCTAGTTTAAGGAAAAATGATATGGGCCGTTAAGTACTTCATAATATGGTTATATGCTGCTGTTCTAAGGCATTGGAGATATTTCTATCTTTTACTAATTGTAATGGTGGCATCGTCGTATATTTAATCGAGCATAAAAGCTATAATAATAATAATAATATCTTGGGACAACTCACACAACGCTATCTGATCCCAAACTAAGCAAAGCTTGTAATATGGCAACCTGCCATCTGATAAACATACTTATATATTCCTAAATACATACATATTAAAGATAGATAACACCCAGACACAGAATAAACCATCGTGCTCATCACACAAAGTTTTATCCTGACTGGGGATTGAACCCACGACCTCTTGCGTAGCAGTCGGATACATTCCCACCGCGCCACAGCGGCAGCCAGTATAATATGTGAACCGTAAGTATGTTCACATGTTTTCTGGTTGTCATAGTACAGGCTCAGTCTAATTTAAAGTTGAAAGTAAACAAAAAAAAACATGTTACTTTGAGTTTTTCTATTTTAAAGTATTTTTTATAGGCATTTCTTGCTAATTACTTCATAAATACAATAATTGTATTTGAAAGAAATAAATTAAGGTCAGACCAAGGAATCGAACCCGAGATTTCCGATCGCTTTACTTCTCTATTTTTATTTAAAGCTACAGACTGTAGGCAGATATGTCTATGACTGCCTCTGTGGCGCGGTGGGAGTGTGTTCGACTGCTGCGCAAGGGGTCGTGTGTTCGATTTCCACACGGGATACCACTTTGTGCGATCCACAAATTGTTGGTCCGAGTCTGGGTGTACTTTGTGTCCGTGACTTGTATGTTTGTAAAGTCCCCCGCGACACAGGGCTTGTACGTACTGCCTTTTAAAAAAAAAAAAGTTATGGGATAAACTTTGTACAAAATTGTTTTATGATTCGTGGTCATACAGTATCATAGAGTAGCAGATATTGATAGTAATCTGACATGCTAGTAGGCGAGCCAGCTGTTGTTGATTTACAGTTTCATTTCACCTAGCCTTAATGTAATTTATGCACTACTAGATATTAAAATAAAGCTACTGTGTAAAGTTTTACGCGAGTACAGTTATGATAGCAGTTTACGTTTATTCGTTTGCAAGAGCAAAAAAGGTAAAGAATAATGGTCTTTATAAAAGGAGTTAAAGAGTTTTTGTGTACTTATTTGTATATCGTCTCTAGCTGACCCGCGCAACTTCGTCTGCGTTAATTTTCCGAGTTTTGCTATATTTTCCATTGCTGCTTCGCTCCTATTAGTCGTAACGTGATTTTATATAGCCTATAGCCTTCCTCGATAAATGGGTTATCTAACAGTGAAAGATTTTTTCAATTCGGATCAGTAGTTCCTGAGATTATTGCGTTCAAAAAAACAAACTCTTCAGCTTTATAATAATAGTATAGATTACAGTAGGTATTCTAAGTATGTTGTAAATCCCAAGGAGTACCAACCTAAGGGATGGTTTCCAGCGTTACAAAATTGTCAATTTTGTAACGCTGTAAATTGTAGAATTAACGATTTTGTAACGCTGGAACCCATTCCGACTAAATTTAGGAAGCAGGCAACCAGCATCACACTTAACACTACATAGTATAAAACAAAGTCGCTTTCTCTGTCCCTATATCCTATGTATGCTTAAATCTTTAAAACTACACAACGGATTTTGATGCGTTTTTTTAATAGATAGAGTGATTGAAGAGGAAGGTTTATATGTAAAATATCATCCATATATTTTATACCCGTGCGAAGCCGGAGCGGGCCGCAGTATTAAATATTACTTATAATAGGTCTCTCTTTTTCTGATGTCAAAACAACAAATTAAGCGTTGAAACAACAACAAAATTAATAGTTGGTGGTCGGGCAAGCAAAATATTGGTACAGCATTGCATAAGTATGTACGTAATAAATTATTCTAATTTATTATTACGGTTCTAATTCATTGGTATGATCGGTAAATGTGAACTGAAGCTTTGCAAAACATATGCTATAATAAAATAGAATTAAGTCCTATTGAAGTTAGTATTATATTTGAAAGAAAGCCACGTTGCCAGTTAAAACTAGAACAAAATTATAAAACTATGCTGTTATTACCCGAGATATTATAGGTAGGTATAGCGACTTACATTTATTTATTTCTCATAGATCTACCAAAAACTAACAATCTTGAAAATTATAATAAATAAATCGTTAAGTAGCTATTAAGTTAATTGCTCACTAAAACAAGTCAAACGTCTAAAGTCTGAAGTGGAACTTAAAAACAAATCTCTAAACGGTTATTTAAGTGGCCAGGTTCGTAGAGTTTTAGCAATATTGACACATTTATGTCATGTTAACAGTCGAGAAAACGGAATTTTGGCTTGTCGCAAATTACTGTCGGATTAGTACAATTGTTCCAAACAACGAAACTGTTATTACAGGAATTCAAATTGTCACCCGCAATTCAATTTAAACGCTTCACTTAGTACAGCGGACAACTTGGCAACGAATTAAGTAAAAACGACTCCGCTAAACGTATCGCCCAGAACAGAAATCATAATGAATTTTGCAATGTGACCGAAAATTTCTGCGTATAATTTAATTTGGAATGGCTCCAGCCTCGACGGACAAATAATTTAAGCGGTACGGAAGTTTAAGCAGAAATAAAGTATTAAACGAGTTTTATGGACCTCACTTATTTTGAATGATAGCTGAGCCTAACCACTTACACATTAATTTTCTTTATGAATTGCCCCAATTCCGGCCCTCGCGTCGGCCGACACGGAGTTAGCGAGCAAATCCGTATCCAACAAAGCATTAAACAAATCGAAAAAAAATTCACTCACGGAACACACATACGTTACAAAGCAGCGTCTGTCCGATTGCAAACAATACGAACGTTGAAGGGAAGTAAACGAAAAACGAGCGTTGAATTGCAAACCACTGTTTACTGATAGAAGAAAAAATATACGGCGAGTTGCGCAGGCACGGAAACAACGCAGCATGAGTACGCCATAGCACGCTGTCAGCACTTCTTGACACTCCGCCCACGCGCCAAAACTTCTAATAAACGGCCGAGGATTTTTATCATGCACCTCGACCAGCTCCACTCTACCGAGAATGTACAAACATTTGTCTGTTATGCATTTTTTATCCGGTCCATATATCAAAAACTATCGTACCCTACAAAAACAAACTATGTTGGATTTGTTCGGTGCAGTGAACTTTAAAAAAATCTTTTCATTGTGCCAACAGTGTTTCAATTTTATGTGACGTAATTTTGTGATAGATAAATACGAATGTTTACCTGCTTTGTGTTTGTGTTTTGTTATCCCTAAATATTTTTTTAAATTAAATAGGAATGTGTGAATTCACTGGTATTTATGATTATGACAAACTTTGTCCAATCTTTAATTTCGTTCATTATGTTGGTAACATGTTGAACTTTTAGAAGAGTTTTTAGGGTTTTTTTTTTGGTTGGCCAAAGATTACCACGTCTCTATTCCAAGCGAAATTTATTTAAGAAAGTCCTCCTGGCCATAACCTTGATCAAATTTGAATCATTTTACGTAACAACCTTAAAATATACTTGAAAAAAAGCAGCTCATCTAAAACGTTCTACATTTTGATACTCAAAAGGACATTGTTCACAATGGCGAACAAAATAGCTGTAATCATTAGGCAAATCCACAGACAAGGTCGAAAATTCCAAGTTGGAAAAAAGTCGTGGAAATTTATATTTGACAGCGACATAAAGAGTCCATTTGTAACAAGTGACGTGCGGAGGGACCCTTGTTTATGGCCGGCACTTAACACGGCGCTAAGCCACTAGGCGCTCGATCTGACGTTACTGAACTACAATTATAGGAAGAGTAAAGATTCTTATTAATTCTATTAAAATTAATTAAAATAGCGAGTAGTGAGGATGGATGGATAGATGTTTTATTACATCATACGAGGTGTTAAAAAAATTACTGATAGAATTTCGTGTGATTGATCAGTATAATTTTTAACTGCCTTCAAACAAAGTGGTTATCAGTTTGGCCCGTATGTATGTATCTTATGCATGAATGTATATGTATTTTGTGATTTTCTAAAGACCCCCCTATTCGACTTGTAAAATTATAAAGTAAAGTTTGTGAGGTTGTAGGGGTAATCTCTGATCTAGTGAACCGACTTTGAAAATACTTTTACCAACAACGAGGCTAATTTTGATTAGCTATGAAGAAGATATTTACATGAGAGGACAGTGAGATTTTCAAAAGACATGGTGGTTCTCTCAATAGTTGGTACACAGTACATCATTTTTATGACACCCAAGTGAATTTGTTATCTGATTATGCCCGTACAAGTAACAAACGTCCCGTTAAGATATACGCGAAGTTATTATCACCGCTTCATGACGAAAATATCTTCCCCCAAAACCTTATTTTCCATAAGGAAATTCCTTTACAAAACGATTATATTCATACTTAAGAGATTTATTTCATAAATAAAATTTGTAAATATAATTTGCATAATATAATTATAGTGCTGCTACACAACATTACAATTAGTAACATGAAAACAAAAGTGCAAAGGCACTGTACATTCGCTATGCATTTCGCCCATCCTGTAAATAACTATGAATATTAGGTACACCTAAGAGTAAACGGACCATATTGTAGGTTTAGCTTTCAATTCAAAATAAATTGGCGCATATAATGTACTGGTTATTTGAAGCATAAGAGTTTGTATTGAACGAGGCATGTGTCACCTGCAGCTAAAATCTAATTTTCAGGTTGTCCGAGGGCCGGAGTGGCTCGAGGGTGCAGTGATTCCTGCGCGGCCGAGCGACGCGGACGAGGCCGAGAACCGATTTCGCTGAGAGGCGGGAGCATAGACATAAATACTAGACTGCGCCTTTCCTTTCAGCACAAATGTAATAGATACTGATGGCCAGCTCACAACAACGAGTAAAAAGAGGGTCACATTAACACACGTGTACATCTCGGTCGAACTCGGTCGAAAATCAATCGACCTTTTGTATGTATATATTCTGTACTTTCAGGTATGAAGTGCTGCAGGCTGTTAAGCGTGAAAGAGACTAAACACTCGCGCGATTATTGCCAGTTATTGTCTGTTCTAGATTTTTTTTTAAGATGACTCCTGCAGTAGGGTACTAGCCCTGTTTCGTGACTTTACAAACGTTCAAGTCACGGACACAAAGTACACCCAGACCCGGAACAACAATTTGTGGATCACACAAAATGGTGTCCCGTGTGGGAATCGACCCCATGACCTCTTGCGTAGCAGCCGGACACACTCCCACCGCGCCACAGAGGCAGTCAATCTGATTGGTCCACGTCACAGGCCTATATCTTTGTCATGTCACTTTGACATTAGGCACAGAAAAAAGACAGATAATTGCCGCACTATCACGTTGTATATTTCTAGAGAGGGGTCAATTTTGTAAGGTTATGGCGCAGTCTAGTCTCTATGTCTATAGGCGGGAGTAACACTCACTGGCGCCATATCCGATTTTCCTTTAAACTCAGCAAGGAAATTGATTTCAAGAGTTCTCCTAAATGTAACGGTAGCTGTCAATAAGGCTTCCATTCAATGATTTATCGCTCTTTCTGCGACCGTTCTCAACTTCTCGTTGAGATTATGAGTTTCATGTTATGGTTTTAATTCGATTTGATTCGATAATAATGATAAGTGGAAGCACTTGTGATTTCAATTAAGTTGTGTAATTAATTGATGGGTAGGTATGTTGAGTAATTTAATCTGTATACATATCACGTAGCCACGAGATAATATAAGATAAAGACTAATACTCTGTATAAGGTTTTTGCCTAAAAAAAAATAAGAAACTGAAATAAAAGAACGGGGCGAAACTACATTAATAAAAACATTTTTACAAAAAAAAAACACCGACTTCAATAAAATAACATAAATAAAAAGCAAAAAATTATAAAGGTACAACAATAAAAAATAATTAAACATTTTGAAGTTGGTGCCAGGAAATGTAGTTTTATGTTTTAGGCACTAACTTCAAATTACTATAGGAAGGGTTAGGTTAGGAAGAGTTCCCTCGATTTCTCCAAGATCTCATCATGAGATCCGAAGTTTGATGACAATGGGACCAATCTAAAAACATTAAAAAATAAAAAACCGGGCAAGAGCATGTCGGACCATGCTCAGTGTAGGGTTCTACAGCCTTGAACAATTGCGTCAGCAGAAGAGAGAATGTTCATTGCAGTTACGCCCTTTTGTTAAGAAACTCAGTTTATTGGCAATAACTCAATATATCCGATCTTATCCAAAATAATTTTGGTTTAAAGTATTTATTCGGCGGAATCTTTGTGATTTTATTCATTTTTTTTGGTTACACGGTTCAATAGTTAAGGGGGGAGGGGGCGCAATTTATGCAACTTTCGGAGCCATTATTTCCAAAAATATTCACTTAATCAAAAAAAATTGAAACCTAAAAATGTTAAATGATGTGCCACATTTTGATATTTGCTAAAATAATGTTTTTTCATCTTCTGTTACTTGTATGGAGTTAAAAATATGTATTATTTTTATTTAGTTTATTTAATAATAATAAAAAAAAAAAAAAAAAAAATATTTATTATTATCAAACTATGTAGCGGCTACTACAACACACCGTATCACAAAATTTCATCAATATTCATTGAGTAGTCTTTGAGAAAAATGCCTGTGACATACGAACGGACAGACAGACAGACAGACGGACATGACGAAACTATAAGGCTTCCGTTTTTGCCATTTTGGTTACGGAACCCTAAAAACATTCTGTTGCATTCCGAAAGTGCCGGCAGAAGTGGAAACTTGAACATTTACGTTGTGTATCTTTCAATATTTTGAAATGTATTTATCTTTCTAAAAGTACTATCATTTAAGCGGTAAAATCATGGTTAAATACAATATTCATCTATTGCGCTATCGCAGACAAACATGGCAATTTAAAAAAAATGCAATAACAACGACATGACAATTTAATCAAAAATATTAAATATTAAATCACAAATTAAAAAACAAAAATCAAAAAATCCAAATAAAAAAGGTAAGAAATAAACATTTGGACTCGAACCGGGTCTTCTGGTTTCTAGACCGCCCGATTTCCGACCTGTCTTCCCACCAATCCACCAATCTTACGTTTACGTGATCCTGACGCGAGTTTAACATTTTATACCCAACCCAAAAAAAAGTGCACAACAACGCTAAAGAAGTTTTCACTTCAAAAAAATACAGTCGAATTGAGAACCTCCTCCATTTTAAAGTCGGTTGAAAATAACAGTGACTTCATGTGGATACACATAGCAACTTGAGGTGTATCTACCTACATACAAAGAAAATTATAGAATGGACATAATAATAACTTTTAAACTTACGCGTTGCATTATAAATAACTTTACCTAGATTAAACGCGTTTATTCCCGTGTCAAATTGTATGGACATAATAGCCGATATTTGTTCATGCCTCGATCTGTACCCATAATAATTATTGTTTGAAACAAACCCATTCACACCCAGTTAACCGAAACATTTTATCTCTTATTACATTTACAAAAACGCGCGGCATTCGTCATACAACACGAAAAAAGCCCAATATCGACATCTACCAAAGCGAAAACACGACACAGGGATATAGAAAACGAATGAAAAAAAAGCAATATGTCGCAGGACGCACGTGTTTGCGAAACTGGCGTTAAAAACAGAGCCAGCTCAAAGAAACTCGTTCAGGAAATCAATTCGTAGTTTAACATAACAGAACGTGAGACTGGTTTTTGTCTGTGGCGTGCTAACATATGGGCCTAATATGTAACTTACGCGATTGCTCCTCGGTGATCTATCGTGGTGAGTGTCACCCTATTTACGATTCAGTCCGGACGAGCCATACAACCAAACTGATATTTTTATGTCCGAACCGCTTTCAAAGCGGCCAAAACTGTTACATTTTTTGTGGCCAGTATTTTACTGTGCTATAAATATTTTTAACCGCAACTTGAATTCATATAAAAGTACAGTATGTTTGAAAAAAAGCCCTAAGTTTTATTTTTTTTTAAGTTTAAAGAGTACGGCTCTAAAAGTATTATGATTTTCATTAATATCGAGTATCAATCCCTTATGACCAAATCATACCAATAGAAAAGTCTAACATTCTCATAACACAATTTTACATTATGTATTTGATGTTATAGTTTATTCACTTCACTTACACGGGAATGGCTATAGTAAACAATTTGTTTATGACTTTACTTTGACCATAATTGCGTACCGAAACATTGAATTGCATTATACATGGATTTTGTGAAGAAACAAGATTATGTTAAATATGTTTTTTCAGATTCATCGAAATAATTATATCGAAAGAGATGCTTGCAAAATGATTGGGTTTTCCCAGTGAGAATGTAAAAAACAGTAAAAGTCGTAGTTCATTAGAGTTCAAACAGAACGGATATTCGTAGAACTTTCGAGAATTGATTTGATAATATTGTATCGAGAAATGATCGTCTAATATTCCGAGAATCGAAACACCAAACTAAGTGAGAAATTATCGATTATATCCACTTTGAAAACTGTTTGTTCAACGAATTGGACAAATTGTAGTAACAAAGTGTCATTTGATCAAGTTTCAAGTACCGAAGTAATGCTAAGTTAAATCCCGAGATAATATGTCTTTATTCGAATCTTCAGAGAGTAAAATGTTATATTAAAATAATAATGTTTATTTTTTCTTTCACGCCAGGTTATGACGACATAAGAGCTATGTTTTCATTTAGCTATGACTACTGTGAGTCCAGTCTGTGTGAGAGATTTGTGCTTGTTGTAAGTTTTTTTTTGTGTAAAATGTGATTTACTCATGTTTGTTCTTAATTTTATAATAGGTAAGTAAAACTAGAAGTTCATTATCTTCAAAACGGCAGAACCGGTTTTATCAAACAATCAAAGTTCCTGATCAAACTAGCTTTGGAATGAATGGTAGGTCTAAGTCATTATTGTTTTTAAACTTTCGCGATTTTTATACATATTAGATATATTTCGGGATTTCATCGCGTGAATTATTTAAAGGACGCCTCACGGAGACATCGCTAAGCTGCCATCAGTCGACCCGTGACCACGATCGGTGCAATTCGATCGAAGCGTCGGGTAAATAAAAGGTACGTTATACCTTTAAATAATTCACGCGATTAAGTCCCGAAATATATCTAAAGTGTCACTTACTTATACGTGAAATTGTAATGTTAACGCATCACTGTGTTTCTATTGAATGGCTCTGTAGCAAGTGTAATTACTGGGCAAATGAGATTTACAAACTAATGTCTCATATGAGAAACGCACTGTGTAACATCTATTTGTACCACATTATGGCAAATAAATTATTTGTATTTGTATTTGTATTTGTATTTGTGTGACTGTTAAGGCTAGCGTGACGCTTTTCCAAATCCGTCTATCCGTTTAGGTGCTGCACTAGATACCTAAGTAGCAGTTTTTTACAATTACAATTGGTACTTACTTTCATGACTGGCCTGTTGGTTTAACAGTTAGTGACCCTTACTGCTAAGCCAGAGGTCACTGGTCCGATTCCCATACTATAATTCACATTGTGTGATACACTAATGGTTGTTACAAGTCTGGGTGTACTCTGTGTCTGTTTTCCAAAATTCCCAAGTGACATAGGCATTGTGCCCTACGCAAGAAATTTTCCCTTAAAAAAACCAGATGCTAATACCTTACTCATGTGCGAGGAAGACTTCGTCACAATTCCTCTCACGAGTATGCTGTTTTGCTGCAAAAAGACAATAAAAATCATTAAAACGTTAAAAATTCTAATCTTTTCATTCAAAACATCAAAGGTCCTTTACTTTAATAACCACATGTACACAAAGAGCTCAATTTCTTAAGCCTAACTTTCAAGGGTGTCAAAGCATTAACAGTTCAGCTCAGATTCTAGTCCCTAATCCATCTAAAAGGTTCTACAAGGATCGGCAACTATGTAGGTACTAGGACAATCTACTTTACACTCCGCCAAACTTGTTCTATTAGATGGTGACAGATGACACCCAAAGTTCGGCGCAAGTCACCTCACAGCTCATGAAGAAATTCACGCACACAAATACGTATGTACTCATCTTTACGTGCTCAGTTTTGGTTGACGATTCGACTGAGTTCTTCCGACATCTGTGTACATGTTCATCTATGTCAGTGTGAGCATGTTTTCGCTCGTTGTAGAAAGCCGGCCATTAATATCTATCTAATTTGTGCCCATAGTTTAGCTGACACAAATTCTTGACAATCTATCAACCGACTTTAAGGAAGATAGAGGCCTATTCGACATCGATTAGTATGTTATGCGGTATCAAGGGCAAATTATAAACCAATTTTAATAATAAGGGTGGTGCCAAAATACATAATAGTTGCTAAAAGTTTTCGTGTAACAATTTTTCTCATTGAATTCTCAAAACTAACGAGTCTATATTAATGATATTTGTAATGGCCTAATTTGAGTATTTTATATATAAATATCTCTACCTACTGAAAGTACACAAACCAGACTAATATTATTTTATAATTAATTCAGGTAAGCACATAAAGGTATTTGAGAACGTGCTCGCCCACATATGTCAACCTTTTTGTTGGCCAATTTTACTATTTGTTTTAAGTTAATTTTATCCAACGACACTTTGTAAGATGCTGATACTGCGATGATGTATTGGATTGGAATTATTATCTACTTCCATTCTCGCCGGTTATATACCATGTGTAATCACACTGATAACCTTGAAACATAGTGATATGTTAGATATTATTTAAAGGTACGAACCTTTTATTTACCCGACGTTTCGATCTAATTGCACCGATCGTGGTCACGGGTGACCACGACCGTGACCACGATCGGTAAATATATCTAATATCTAAAAAATCGCGAAAGCTTAAAAACAATAATAGTGATATGTTACGTTATTCATAAAAAGGGCGGACAAAACACTTTACATACCTGTGATATCTATTATATTGTAACACTACGTTCAGATACTGCTCTGAGATATATGCTCTGAGGAACTGTTTGACATGGTGCCACCGTCACCTTTCTACCACCGCACCACTCGACATCGTAGTAGGGTTCATCCATTCCACCTGAAAACAATACGGTCCTGTACGGATCGATTCCGGCGTTCTTTTCTTCCACGTACGTGTAGACTCTGGAATGAACTACCTGCTACGGTGTTTCCCGAGCGCTACGACATGTCTTTCTTCAAACGAGGTTTAAAGAGAGTTTTCACTTCACGGTAGGCAGCGGCTTGAGTGTGTCCCTGACATTCCTGTAGTACATGAGCGGCGGTTACCGCTTACCATCAGGTGGGCCGCTGGCTCGTCTGCCAACCATAGGCAATAAAAAAAAAAAGATAGTTATTTTTTTTATTGGATCTTCAACAAAAGACGAGTGATCGGTCTGAACCATAGGCCATCTTATTCGGTACTACAACAGTGTCAGTTATTCTTCAGTGAAGTAGTAGGTAATGTCAACTTATCAGTGTTTCGATTGAAGGCTACTGTATCAAGTGTAATTACTGGACAAATGAGTTTTACGAACTAATATCTCAAATGAAGAGTGCGGTGTAGTAACATTCAGATCTTTGCCAAACAAGGATTCGGGTGGCATTGATACTGATAGGAGCTAGCGTGACGCTTGCTATCAGGTGCACGACCAGGTCGTCTCTTCAGTTCGTTATATAAAAAAAATACACAAAACCATAAGTAATTGCACATTCTAGATTTACAAATCACATATGTTCTTTTAATTACTTATAGAAAGTCACATCATGCATAATAAGTAGGTAAACATTTTATTAAAAAACTAGCTGTACTGCGCAACTTCGTCTGCGTAAATTTTCCCCGTTTTGCAACATTTCTCATTGTTGCTCCGCTCCTACTGGTCGTAGCGTTATATTATATAGCCTACTAGCTGTGCCCGCGACTTCGTTCGCGTGAAAGTCGGGTTTAAATTAAGGTAGTTTAGGTAACGAAATAACTTCCGTGTAAATTTATGTTGGAAACAGTCCTGTTGACTAAATACTTACTAAATAAAAATCGATCTGTTCTATTCTTTTAGATAGTTAGTTTGGTGTGCGGCTTAAGAAGTGGGTTTTCTGTTGTTTTTGTTTCATTCTTTCATCGTTATACCTACTTATTACCTAATAATCTTTAATAGAATTTGTACGAAAATGTTGTTACTTCTCATGTGATCGTAAACTTGTAAAGCCTAAGTACTTAACTGTGATAGTTTTCCTTATAATTTTAGTATTTATACTACTACCCTGAATTTTTTCACATACCCAACATCAACCATTTAGCTGGCAGGGGGACACTTGACTCTAACAAAAATGTTCGCTATAAAGCCTAATATTATACACAAAGGAATCCTTAAATCTAAAAATAGTCTTCACAAACCCTAAACGCTTTTTAAAAGACCTACGTATTGATACCACACACGATGGGGTAGGTAGGTGAGACAAAAATCACATCCCCACTTTACATATAAGAGAGGTACCCTTAAAAAAATAATGATTTTCAAGATTTTGTTCTTTCACTTTATCGGCGTTAGTAATTTATTCATGCAAAAGTTGCAACCTTCTAGCACTAACAGTCTCTGAGCTAAGCTGCGGACGGACGGACATAAGGGAACTATAAGGGTTCTGTTTTGCCATTTTGGCTAAAAATGGGGTGTATTTCATATAGTGTTACAACGCAATACTAATAATAAAACTGCTGTAACACTTTAGTAAGCAAACACAGAGCGTGTCATGTGTGTCATGCCCGCGAAAATGTCAGATATCCCTAAAGGTACGGTTGACAAACAACGTCCTCCCGTCACCCGAACTACTCACACTTGACCGATGTTGAGCCATTCATTATCGTTGAACTGATGAACACGTAATCTCCAACCATAACCCCAAAACATGATCCTCGATGCACCTGTGTGATGCGTGGTCAAACAAACGGACAGACAGACAAACATTTCTAAAAATCATAGCAATGTGTTTCTTTTTAAAACTTTTTTTACTAAGTATAGAACGTTATTGAATACAACGTCATCTACTTTCAAGAATGTTGCCACTCAGCATCTCAAGCACCTATACCCTAATAAATGTTTTCACAAATAAGGAATTATTTGATCACGGTGAACGATTTGATTTCATAGATGGCGCTACATGTTTTTTTTTACGTGTGTAATGTCTTTTTTTAGACGAACACATAATTTCTGGAAAATGTCGAATACTTTTTAATTATAATGTAATATTGTTTTTCATTTCTACTACGATTAATTAATTACTCTCAGCAGTGCATGCAATACCTATAATTAACTAACCTACGTGCATAATTTACTTGATTTTTAATATAAAAAAAATAATAACCAAAGTAAATAAAACATTGAGAAAAATATTAAAAAAGGATAAAGACAATTTAAAAAAATACAAAAAGAACATAATCAGACATCGGATTCGAGCCCGGGACTTCGTCGTCAAAGTCCGCTAGCATAGCTTCGAGGCTATACTGTTCGCTACTTGCCACGTCAAAATAACTGTTCTTATGAAACTTAACAATGTTGTGTTTAGCTCCTTTTAGTTTTAGCGTGAAGTTGTGTATTCCATGGGTTACAATTATAGGTAATGTCTAATTCTGGAAAATTTTGTGATAAACCATTATGGGGCGACAAAAAATACGTTGCTACTCGTTCCCCATAGACGTTAGCGTAATGATTCATAGTATAAATAATGTCCTATAGTATTTACTATAAAACTGTAAATTTTCATAAAGATCCGTCTAGTAGTTACTGATTTATAACGAAAAATAGCTACAGACATTATCCCTTACTGCTTAGCTCCTATGGGAAAAAGCGTGATAATTTATAGCCTAAATGTTAATCTGCATCTATTAGATTGCACGTGCAAAATTTCAACCGAATCTGTACGGTAGTTTTTGCGTGATGCGTGTTCAAACAAACAGACAGACAGACAGACAGACAGACAGACAGACAGACAGACAGACAGACAGACAGACAGACATTTCTAAAAATGCAGCAAAGTGTTTAAATACTCTTTTCGAACATTTCCTAATATTTTTTTTCACTAAGTTCGGCCATGTACAGACACGTGAAATTTACAGTTTTATTATATGTATAGATAAAACACAAAGTTTAAAAACAAATAGGATAAACAATCCAATTATTGACACTTTTAAGAGTAAATGTCAGCTGTTGTCTCCAAGTTACTATATTGGTTATTAATTAAATTAGCACCACTATACCTGAACAGAAAAAGTTACATAATTTTAAACAGAAAAACAATACTATTTTACTTTTTTTATGCAAATCGAACTAGAAAAATGTGCCAATAATAGGACGAATAGTAATGATTGGGTGATTTATCCTACATGGCAAATAAAAAATAAATCAAGCTATCTTTGATGGAAGTCCTCACACGAAAATAAAAAAATATTCAATTCATGTAGAATAACAAAATTTAAACATTATCACTTTAAACTATCACAAAACATCAAAATTTACAAGTACATTTAAACATTAGTATTATCTAAGTGATAAAAATAAAAATGCATTTTACATTGATTAGTTTTGGAATTTAAAAATTAGCGTAGTATATTTGGGTAGTATATAGATACTACCTAAATATACTTTCTTAATTTTTCTTTGTTTAAACTAATTAAAAACTTAAACTTAGTGAAAACTTATCAGACCTATTTATTCACTAAGTAGTTCATATAACTATTTTTATAATGTGATGAATTATGAATTTGAAGTTAAGGTTTTTGGTCTTAGACAGAGCATTAAAGAGCCTGCAGAGCATTGACAGAGCAGAGGAATGACCAAGATTGCTTTTAGCTATTGGTATATGATGCACTTATTTTAAGCAAAGCTGTAAGTTCAGGAGAATCAATAGTACTAGTAAATAGGTTATGGGAAATGCTAGATCAACACTCTTCCTACTTGTCTCCAATAAGAATTATTAGAGTATTTGAATTTAGACTCACAACTTATCAATTCTAGCATTTGACGCGTGTTGACGAACATTTTGCTAACACGCATTTACCACTTATTCTAGGCCATCACATGGAAACTCGCATTAAAAGTATAAAGCTGTAATACGCGTTAAAAATGCCTTAATCGCTCGTCATCTGAACGTAGGGTAACAGTTATACAACGCATTTACTAATGTGCTCTCATAATATCTTATTTCCATCTATTTTGTGCAGGCGGGTTTTTTTTTATAATTTATTTTTTTATTTAATACTTTTTAGTAGTTGTAGGATGTAACCGATGTAGCAACTTACTTTTATCACAGCTACACTTGACAAAGTATTGAAAATTGAAAAAACAATGATTGCTAACTAACTTTGTTAGTAAAACAGTAATATTCATGTTATACCTTTTTGAAATGCTTAAGATGAGTTCTTTAATTTGATACCCATATTGCAGTATTCGTCGAAACAACTTTTTTTTTCACAACTCTTTATTTTGACATCTCATAGCCGCCATGTTTGTTTTTTAAAAACGTCACCTATCTAAGAACACTTGGGCGATTAAGACGAATTTAACAACGTGTGAATTGTATAAATCCGTTCAGTGGATTGTGAAATATCAGGTAATAAAGAATATTACATACATACATACATACATACAAGATACGCGCGAAAAACATAACCCTTCTTTACAGTCGGGTAAAAAGAAAACTCTAGGGAAAACTCGTGCAAGTCTCGATCACCCGACTACAATATAGCAGCAGTATTTGATAAACTACGATCCATTGCCATTAACAGGATCCACTTCGAGTCGTGAACGAGATTTTTATCTAACATAAAACTCAATTATCCTTTTTCCATGCCCGGGATCGCCTTAACTTGTTCCCCTAGAGAATAAGATTAACGTAAACTAAAACCACTTTAGTACAAAGATAGTTTTTACTGGAGTAAGTAGTTGCTGTCCTAAGAACTGAACAGGATATTTCAGTTGGAAGATAAAAATTGTATGTATTTCTTGGCTTTGTAGCGCGAGAATTTTCTTGCGCTTTTTAGTATGTATGTTAGTACTTAATTCAGTAGGGATCTAGCAGAACAAGATATCAGCAATGTTAATCTATACTAATATTATAAAGCTGAAGAGTATGTTTGTTTAAACGCGATAATCTCAGGAACTACGGGCTCGAATTGAAAAAAATATTTTAGTGTTATATAGCCTATAGGAAGGCTATAGGCTATATAACATCACGCAACTACTAATAGGAGCGGCGCAGCAATGAAAAATATTCCAAAAACGGGAACAACAATAAAAAAAAATTAAAATTCGGATCCGAAGTTCCTGAGATTACCGTGTTCAAACAATCAAACAAACTTTTCAGCTTTATAATATGAGTAGGTATAGATAAGGAACCACGTAAACTCTATTCGTATTCATATTCATTTATTGTTAAGGGATTCTTTATTTATGCAGCATTTTTTTTTCTTTTCATTACATTTCGGACCAGCTCGTCTCGATCCGTGCGAGCTTCGTACAGTCGTACCATATACATATACGTTAAGCGAACGCTCGGCCGAGCTACATAGTAGGCGGAGTGGGGGGTGTTAGCTTTTATTTTCGTTACGGAATTTCTTGATTCGGTCGCCGCGCTCAAAGCTATGCGCTTTTATCGCGGGGTTTGAGCGCGGCGAATAGCTTGAAAATAAAAATAAATGTCAAAAATTAAAAAATATAAAAGATTTACATAGATTAACTCATAAAATAATAATGTTCCAAAATTAATAAAGAGAATAATAATGTATCTATGTCATCAATTTCGTAACTCAAACCTGTTATAAATTTACACAGCAATCTTATTTGATGTTTAAGTTTATATCACTCTGTAATTATGTTTGAAAACCTAAACACTATAATTAGAACTTTAGCGACGTGGGATGTGTAGATTATAATCAAAATGAGGAGTAATTCTCAGTAGATAGTTATGAAACATCACGTAGATGATTAAGTTAGCGCAAACCAATCACTTAAAAGCTTAACACATTCCTGAAAGGTTTACATTAATCCATTATTCATTGGAAAATGATTACATGTTCATTTTATAAAATATTTTCCATTACAGTTTCAATATTGAATTTTATAATAAAGCCACCATCATTAATAATGATCTGGGACAACAAATATCGACAAGAGTTAATTTATTTAAATTGATTTAAGTCCGATCACAATCGAAATAATATTGTCTTAACCGACTTTCATTTTCGTAATAAAATCGACGCGTTCAAATCGGTATTCAGATTCAAATTTCTACTTACACAAAAGACCTATTCTCTACTCACATCCCGCCATCCGTCGACCGGCTTTATGCCTACAACTTTCCCTTATCGTAAAGAAGTAGCAAAAACCTATCTAAAGAAGTAATCTATCGTATTTTGTACCTTTCTGTCCTATCTTGGATTTCAATCCTTATCAACATCTATTTTCATTCGACAGGACAATAAATGAATGTTTCAATCTATCAGTCTACTTCACTAGAAGGCACAGACATGACTTTGAAATGAATATAATGATGCCTGTTATTCTCCGAAGGTTTGGGTACCTATAATTTTTGATGTATGCATCCTCATTAGGCCAGTTAGGGTTAGTTTGGTTTCAAGTAATAGGAAGGTTACGGATGTAATAACTAGTAGATACTCCGGTAATCCTAAAGTTTGTGAAGATGCTCTTTCACGCAAGATTTTGTACGGATTTTTACGAAACTGTATAGTAATGTCGTTTATACATCAGAATAGCTTATCTATATTAATATTATAAAGCTGAAGAGTTTGTTTGTTTGAACGCGTTAATCTACGAAACTACTGGTCTAATTTGAAAAAAGGACTTTACTGTTGGATAGCCCATTTATCGAGGAAGGTTATAGGCTATACAACATCACGCTACGACCAACAGGAGCGGAGCTGCAATAAAAAATGTTTCAAAAACGAAGCTGGTACTCATAATTTTCTAATAAACTAACTATAATAACATTCTCCCTGGGTATCTTGCTCAAGGCCTTTCAAAGAACTAACTGACATCACATTCACTGAAAGTGTATATTGAATACGTTTACCAAATACGAACCAACTTATAATTAAAGTCGACCTCAATTTGGTTAAAATCTCTCGTATATTAATTAAGTTATTACTAGTGTGAAATAATACAAAGTTCACGAATGGCACATACCAATTTCGTTTGAAAATTAACAGACTGTATAATTACAAATATCGCTTAAAACGGTGGGTTGATCGTTTGACTTCATTATTAGGTTTAATGCAAGTATTTTGGTCTTAGTAATTTGTAGGGCTTACATAATTTACTACTTTCATCTGAGTCTCTATTTATAGAAATTGCTAATTGGCATAAGCTTCAGGATCTTAGCTTCACCTATAAGTACTAGTTTAAAACTGGTTTCAATTGATTGAACCGAAAATCTGCGGTATTATCGTATTTCGATCGACACGCTGCTCGCTGTCTCAGCTCTATTACTGTCACATAAGTACGCGCCATCAATACAGCGATAGAACAAATCGGTAGGCCGTTACCGAGATTCAAACGACTTAATAGACCACGTTAGCCTAACGCACCATTTAAAAAGTCAACAGAAACTCGTTCAAAGTACTTTTCTTTCATTGTTTCCGGGCGTGCGGAGTGCCCTCAAGACTCAAGGAAATTGACAATGAAGGTAAAGTTTATCTTCCACCGTCAGCCGTTTGAGGGACGAAGACGTGACCCGACCGCTTGATTCCATTACAGACCTCGGCCCGACCGACAATAGAGAATTAAAAGTCCAATTTTTATAAAGCCAACGAGCCGCTTATTCAATCGAAAAATCAATATCGCCATTCTCATAAATGAGCTGATTCTTGAGAAATACGAGTATTTTCTCGCAGATTCGGTTAAATATTCAAGAGAACAATGTACGCCAATTTAAGTTGATTGAATATAAATAGTTTGTGTAAAGTAATGCCTTAACCTGTTAACTGGATTTTCGAAGCAAACGTAATGTGCCAACTAACTTCGGCTTACTGTCAATTATAATTAGGAGACATTACTTGTGGGAATAAGACCATGTGAAGTATATTACGCGTTTATAATTCTAAGCAATTCTTTCTATTGATTAGGTACTACTTTGCTACGACTTTTAAGTAGATGGTTTTATATTCTAAGTCATCAGACCATAGAAAGTGTTCTATGATCTAATGACTTAGAATATAAAACCATATATAAAAAAATGTTCCTAGTGAGGAACATTTTTTTTTCTATAAACATTTATAAGTTTACAAATGTTATTAAAAAAAATTAAGTCAAAGTAGATACGGATTCTAAACCAGCCAGTGGACCCGTGACCACTGTCGGTACAATTCGATCGAAACGTCGGTTAAATAAAAGGTTCGTATTCTAATAACCGTAGCTATGTACTATTTTAACCGATATTTAGTTGACTTCTAATGTCTTTCCTAATAAACATACAGACAGCCTCCGTGGCGCGGTGGGAATGTATCCGACTGCTACGCAAGAAGTCGTGGGTTCGATCCCCACCCAGGATAAAACTTTGTGTAATGAGCACGATGGTTTATTCTGTGTCTCGGTATTATTTATCTATAATATGTATGTATTTAGAAATATATAAGTATATTTATCAGTTGTCTGGTTTCCATAGTACAAGCTCTGCTTAGTATGGGAACAGATGGCGTTGTGTGAGTTGTCCCAAGATATTATTATTATAAGATATTATTATTATAAAACATGAATATATTAATAACCAAACTATGCCTAGGTTTAAATAAGTCTAAATTTATCTCAAAATTAAATAAGTCACGCTAAATAAAATTTCAAAACATAATTATTATATCAAACGCACTATTTAGTTCCCAGTACCCAGTTCCTGTGCCTACGTACCTTTAATCTTTGCAATACGCTGGGCACCAAAGTACCTGCTTGAATGTGAATTGCGGTCGTGGAAATGTACCATTTACATAATTATGCCAAAGATTTTGCATACTTTTATAGCTGCTCTCCAGGTTATCGCGGCGATAAGTTACCAACATTAACGAAAAACTACATACAGGGAATAAGTATTCGAGATTATCTTGGCAATAATCAATTTCGAATTTGGAATATCGATATCAGAATTATTTTTTCGAATTTCGTTTGAAAGGCGTGCTGATATCCAAAACTTTAATTGATAATCTGTCTCCACTGGTGTCCGTAGCGCTAGCAGTTTCCTCGCACAATGCATCAGCATTGCTATACAGCGAGGAAATGCTGCCAGCATATGTGGAACCATGCCCAGAGCCCCAATTTTTAAGATATATTTCAGATTTATTTAGCGTTACTTTTCATTAATTATTTAGTCTATATTAACTGTTGTATCATATATATTAAAAAATAAATGGATATAATCAGATAGTTGACGATTATACATATAAATAAATTATTTTCACGTGAATAATTTAACCATGTGTAATGTAACGTACTCGTATGTGACCATACGGTCGAAACGTCGGGCAATAAATAAAGTATTTTACCTTAAATTTTATTATTCACGCGATAAGACCCGTAGTATATATAATTTTATAATGTGGACAAATCGCGAATGTTTATCAACATTTATAAATTATTTTCAACTAATCTAGCACACTTGTCTTTAGAACATTTTTAGACCTGCTATTAGTCTAAAAATGTTTTGAATACAAGAGTTCTATCACAATTGTATTTATAATTACGAAAGTAATGAGTTGATGATAGAAACATATGACATCATAGCATGTTATTCCATACAAATTTCTACAGAGCGTTTAGACATAGAGGGAAAAATAATAAAACCCATGATCAACCAATATTTTGATACATTATACCAACACTAGTGCGGTCTCTTACAAGGAGGAAAACAGTAAGCCACCCAACACCATCAATATTGTAATACGAGATATAATGCAGCAACAAGACATATTTCGTCTCACGGAAGGCCTTGTCATTTTTCACGGCAATAATGACATACCGTACCATCGTCACGTAGCAGTCCATTAGGTTTTAATACGGCGGAAACGCTGCCTATGACGGGAAGAACACGACGAATTATAATGACGTTGACATGACATAGTTTTGAAGGGACTGAAAGCTGTGAAGGAACTCAAAACACGCCGGTTTCACACGCTGGTTCCAACGTTGGTCACAACGCCACTCGCCCAACGCTCGTCCCAATGTTGGTGTCAAGCTAATTTCTAAATCCACACGTTGGACGTGGGGATCCAACAGGGGAACAGTTTCGACATCTGATTTTGCCTCAGGCAAATCTATAGATAGAAAGACTATCCATATAAAAATTATTGCTATTATAAAGTCTATTTATATATTTAAAAAAAACTTTTCCCCAAAGTTTTATAAACCAACTAGCTGTCCCGCACAACTTCGTCTGCGTAAATTTTTCCCGTTTTTGCAACATTCTTCATTGCTGCTCCGCTCCTATTGGTTGTAGCGTGATGTTATATAGCCTATAGCCTTCCTCAATAAATGGCCTATCTAACAGTGAAAGGTTTTTTTTTTTATTCGAACCAGTAGTTCCTAAGATTACCGCGTTCAAACAAACAAACAAACTCTTCAGCTTTTTTTATTAGTAAAGATTATATTCACAATCGTACAGTGGATTATACAATCCGACTCCTGTGTCGAAATATACTATAAGTTTATTTAACTAAATAGCTATGTATCCAATTTATTTAATTGAAAAACAAAAACTTTATTAATTAACTCAAAATTTCAAAACTAATTTAATGACCATTCTTTTTTACTCATATCATCGGAAATAATTGTCTAATTATACGTTTGAAGAGGCCGTTCCTATTTCGTTCAAATGAAATATCTGAGTGGCCGATAAAAGGGGGTAAACAATTTGTGTATACTTTACGAATTTTAATGTGTCCCTCATTTGAATGATTACTGTTGGGATTTGAGGAATCGGCCACGGTGGCCATGTAGGTTAAATATCTACAATTACGGTTCACATCTCACATGAAAGCTGGGAATTAGAGGACACTGATTACAGTCGTTTCTAAACATGGTCACGTCCAAAAACTAATTGCTTGAGTGCTATAATATATTTTTGTGCAGAATATTTAAAGGAATAAAGAAAAAATATATTTTTCCTTTAGGTACTTTTAGAAAAACATTAAATTATGCTTTTTTAGGGTTCCGTACCTCAAAAGGAAAAAACAGCACCCTTATAGGATAATTCGTGTTTCTGTCTGCCCATCTGTCACAGACAATTTGCTCCGAATGTACCGGACCGATTAAGTTCAAATTTGGTACACGTATATATTTCTATGACCCAAACACGGCCGCGTAACGTAAATAAAAGTTTTGAATTTAAGAGCCACCTTTGGGGGGCAAACAAGAACATAAAAAAAAGTTTCGCAAATTGTATCGTGTAACAAATGAAAGGGCTTTTTGTGACCATCTCAAATATATTTTTTAATTACTATCTAGCAAAGCTTTCAGCTTAGCTTAGCTACTAATGCAGTAATGTCCCGTTAACCTAGATTATGTAACAATAAATATAAGGAATTAGATATTTTTAATTGTTCTAAAGCAGTCTTAAAAAAATATATATCTCGCAAATTCCTACAACCATCTTCTTGACCACTTCCAATGTTAGATTGTACAATCCTTTACTCGATATGTAAAAAAAAAAATAGTAATTTATTATACTGTTATTCCTATATAACCTGTTGATCATGTTGTGAAACTCTGTTAGTGGCTAAAGTGTACGATTATTGTAACCATATTATTGTTTTATGTAAAAAAAGCTGTTGAGTTTCCGAAATAATAAATAAATAGAAGGGACCTATGATGCGATAGACAAGTCGTTTTGGCTATAGGGGAAAGGACTTTAGCTATTTATACTTAAAGTTAAAACGAAGTCGCTGCAAGCTATCCATCCCTATGTACGCTTGGATCTTTTGAACAACCCAAATGATTTTAATCCTGACTGCTAAGCCGGAGTTCGAGGGTTCGATCCCCACCCAGGATAAAAATTCGTGTGATGAGTGAGTGTCCGGGTGTTATTCATCTATAATATGTTTATATTTAGAAATATATAGAAATATATATCAGATGTCTGGTTTTCATAATACAAGCTCTGCTTACTTTAGGATCAGATAGCGTTATGTGAGTTGTCCCAAGATATTATTATTCATATAATTTCTTCTGAATAGTTTATAATAAGTACACGCATATTATTTGTATAGGTATTTGGAGAAATCGTCGTGGGATTCCAAAGCGGTCTAATTAAGAATACCTATACATACATCATAGACTCGAATAACAATGAAAACTACACTCGTAATAAAACTAGGTTTAACTACAACTTACGTCCAATTGCACGGCTGCGGGCAATGCAATTATTCAACAATTTATTGGTCTCAAAGCAATGAAACAATTTCATAGCTACCACTTCTTACCAACTGCGACTGGCCGAAATACAACGCCAATATTCCGAATGACATACAAATATTTGAAATTGGGTCACACTGTTTCGAAACTACTGACATTGTGCATGCTGGCTCTTAGAGCCCCTACTCACGTTCTGGAAGCAGATACTTGTGTTTTCGAACTGGTATATAAATTGTCTTCGGGTAACGCAAAGGTCGCACGTGACCCCTTAGAAGTTTAACCGTCGATTCGAGCACAAACCATCTCTGATTCAGTGTAGGTGTACTATTAACGAAAAATTTACTGTAAAATCAGTGAATGTGGTTGGCCGGGCAGGGACTTAGCAAATCCTGGGTCATGAATAGGATATAAACATTCTAATCATGAATGTTCAGGTATTATTTTCTAGTGCGGGAATCGTATTTTTAAATATGTATTAAAAACGAAATATTTCCGAAACAGTTTTTTTACGTTTCCCTGTATTGCAATACCTATAATATCGAATAATATCGATTATTTTTCGGTGGGGATTATGGCTCGCACATTCTGTGCATACGCCAGTTTCCAGTTTAATTTCTTTCTAGTTTTCTTCTAAAAAAAAGTCTTAAGTCACGTCACCTTGCGGCGGACATGTTTAAATGAGTCAACAGACTTGCTATTTAATTAAAACAGATGTTAGGCTAACGGAAATCAAACAGCGATTTAATAACTCTCCGACAAAAATAATAAATAAATAAAAAAATATCTGACGGCGCCTTACAGAAATGTCAGTGTCAAGAGTGACATGAGCTGTCAATGTCACTCTAGCGGAGCGTCGTGTCTATGGTAGCGGGGCGGCCATCTTAAAGACTTCACTTTTGTACGAACGGCCGCGAGCGCACCACGTCTGCGACGAATCGCTATCTATCGGGTTAATCCATATAGATTTTAACTTAGTTAGTGTTTATTGTAAAGCCTGCAATTACCGTGTGATTATCTGCGACATTATTTCATGTAAAATTATAATCTTTTGAAAAAGTGTAACGGTTTTATTTAAAAGTAACTGTATCCGAAATAGTTTAAATTGTGAAGCAAGTTGACGAGTTTGTAGACGTTGTAGCCGAAGTGAATAGTTGTTTCTGTTACTCGACCACGTGCCCACGATGAATCCTGACGAAGGCCCTCCTGCGCTTATATCAGAAGTGAGATATCCGATCCACTTGAGCGAACGTAGTGTAAACCGAACGAAGGCGCGTGTGGTATTCGTGTGTCGGGTGTGTGGATTTGCTGGACGTTGTCCTACGTCCATTTTGGCCGTTTTCCGGTTTCGTCGCGGATCTCTGGTATGTGAGTTGTCCTAAGGGACGGTTCATGGACACAGGTGAGTCGTTTTTGTTTTGTTGTGATTTTGAGGCATAGTACTGTGTCGTTCGAGAAATAGAAGTCATTAAACTATGCAGTAAACGTTTAAATAGGTGTCACTAGTAAGCGAAGCAATTTTATCCCTCGTGTGTAGTCCCGTTGCCTTGGGTGGCTGTGAGGCGCGAGACGGGATTGTTCCATTTCGCGATTGAGGCGAGTTAAAACGATGTTCGTGAAACCGTTAGGTTTAATTAATTTTCGATTTTCTTCACATGTGGTGTATAATCTCTTATCTGCCACGTGGCTGGTTGAATATTGTGTTCGTTTAAATTAAGTGGTGGGCATTTATGCAGAGTATTTTTACTGTGTATTTATTGGCCGGGTCATTATCATTTGATGAAGTAAGTTATTTTTATCACCGCGATATAACATGCGATATATCACTGACAGTAAATTTTCCATCGCAATGTTCTTGCGTCACTTGACGCCATACTTACACACTATAACGCTAATGTGATTTTATAACGGATGCTTTACAAGACATGTGCGATGTGACATTTGCGTTAAGGACTCTTGCAGTTGTACGAAGTGGTACGGTGAGGTGGGAAATGGTGACTTTTATAAAAGAAGAAGGTGTGCCAATGGATGGTATTCGGTGTGGTGGTGGGTTTCTTAGGGGGGCCCCAAGTTTTCATTATTTTTTTGATATAACGCGCCGTTTTCGAGATAAAAACGAATTTAGAATAAAAAGGACATTTATGTAAAATCGAAAAATTACTTACACTAATACGTGATGGTTGCTTACGTATTATATGGGAGAAAGCATAAAATGGCGATTTTTATTAAAAAAAAAAAAAAAAAAAAAAAAAATTGTCAATGAGTGGTGTTAGGTGCAGTGTAGCGTGACGGATATGGGTACAATTTCTGTTATTTTTTTTGTGGTAGTATTTATAGTGTCGTTATGACTGGTATGGAACCGATCAACCTTTAATAGTAATGTGAACATTTTAACGTGTGTGGATTTTAATAGCGTGAAATCGTAAAATCTTCAGCACGACGACAGTGATTAAACGTAACATTTTAGTTAATACATGGCTGTTGAACTGTTACTAACGTCCCAAGCCAGTACTGGTACCTCTAATGAGAATTCCATCTAGAGGTTCAGTGTGGGGTTCACAGAGGAGTCTAATGTGGGGCCAATGTAGGGTCCATCGAGGGGTCCACTGTGCGGGTCAATTGTGGGATCAGCAGTGGGTCATTTGCAAGGTCAACTGTGGGGGTCTACAATGGGGTCTGGGACGGTATCCCTGGTTAAGTGATAATGATACCACTGGTTGAGCGGTGATGTTTTAGTATCTTTGATTGAACAGTACGGATCTATCACTACTTATGTGATGGGTTGAGAAGCGGTGAGTAATAGCTGATGTAACTTTGTGTTAGTAGTAGTTGAGTACTTCCTGTATAGTTTATTTGCTGATAAATCCACACTGTAGAACCTGGTAAAACAGTGTAGAACAATGTAGATCACGGTAGATCATGGTAGAACGTGGTAGAATACTACAAAACACTATAGAACACTGTAAAAGACGGTGGAACACGGTAGAACACAGTATAACACTGTTAAGTGCTATAATTGTGATAGTTGCAATGCTTCATATATGATTTTCTGTAATAGTTCTAAATGGGTGAAGTATTAGAGGGTCGGTTGCAGACGACGGGATTGTCTTTGTTAGTAGTTTGAAGGGTTTCATTTAACCTGATATAGTGGGCTCCGGTCAATCAACCGGTGTTTGGCGTGAGTGGGGTGGGAGAATGGGAGACAGTCGTTTGTGATTTAGGGTGTATAGTGGAAGGTGGTAAAGTGCTGCTCAGTCCTACCAGGATTTGAGCTCTGGACTAACTTACATGATATTGACTTGACGAGTGTGGTTTTGACTTGACCTGTGTGATGTTGACTAGCCTGTGTGGCAATGACTGGCCTGTGTGGCACTTACTAGCCTGTGTGGCACTGACTAGCCTGTGTGACAATGACTAGCCTGTGTGGCAATGACTATATTTATGTGTTAGTCACGGGGATGACTGTTTGGGTTATGGTCACAGGAATTACTATGACTGTAGTTGCAATAGTACCAGTATTTGGTATCTAGTTCTATTTGGGTCAGGATAACTGAGCGGACTTGTATTTTGTTCACGTGAATAGGATACCTAAGGAGATAGAAAAAAAAAAAAAAAAACCGCTTGTGGTAAAGGTCAAAGCCTTTAATTGAAATGTGCCTAGTGATCAGAGTGTCATTGATGAAATTGTGGATAGTCAAACTGAGAGTCTAGCTATAGACGAGTGAGTTGAAGTTCGTATTGTGATGGGCATTGCATTGCATTTAAAGTGCCGGTAGTGGGGCAAAGAGTCTAATTCGGCAGTCTTAATCGAGCGGTCGTGGCCGAGGCACGTCTTCCGATAGACGTCGCTATTTTTATAGTCGTGTGTGCAAAAGTGTTAGTGTGGTTATTTGTGTAATCGAAATGATTAGAACAGTCGGCGGACTTAATACTCATCTAACGAAATACTCACCTACAGAACTTTATGTTAGGGATTCGCGTTCAGTTGTTAGGTATATCTAGATTAAACTCAAAAGTTCACGGTAAGAAGGAACGTTTAAATCTCGACCCTATACGGCAACAGGCATCGGATAATATTGAAAAGGCTGCAATATCTGAAGTAAGTCGTTTTAATAAAGGTCGCACATCGATTAAAAGGTTTTCAAGTGGTGATTCGTGTTTCTAAAAAAAAATTGTGGACGATGATATCAAACTAAATTGGATAGGAAGTTTAGGGTCTATTCGTTATAACGACGGTATTAGATAACGATAGGTACGAACTACAGAATTTAAGTGGTTCTCATCGAGTATATAAGTACGTGCACGAGAATTTACGCTCAGTACCTCAGGGACACGATGGGTTGTTAGAAATTACGAGCAATCTTTTGGGTTATGAGCAGGCCGAGACGGCGCCTGATGATGTAGTAAATGTACCTGACCCGACTGACATATCAATTTCCCATGATTATGACACCTTGACCGTGTGTTTGGATTCAATATCTGCTGATTCTAACACTGTACTCTCAGACCCGGAGACATGGGACGAACAAAATTATACAAACAATAGTCAAGCGAACCCGTCGTCGCAGGTGTGTTCTACGTCATTGTTCATTATATTAGTCGATCCTGTATGGTATACACTTTTTATGAAAGTTCATAAAGGTGATGTCATCCAGATGGTTTAAGTTAGTCGAGCCTGGTCAAGTAGTGTCGTCCGGGCCACACCTGAAAAGGTTGGTTGAAGGGATGCACTAGCTTGGTCCAGATGAAAATTGTGAAATAGTCGAGTCGGTCAAGTAGTGTCGTCCGGGCCACACCTGAAAAGGTTGGTTGAAGGGATGCACTAGCTTGGTCCAGATGAAAATTGTGAAATAGTCGAGCCTGGTCAAGTAGTGTCGTCCGGGCCACACCTGAAAAGGTTGGTTGAAGGGATGCACTAGCTTGGTCCAGATGAAAATTGTGAAATAGTCGAGCCTGGTCAAGTAGTGTCGTCCGGGCCACACCTGAAAAGGTTGGTTGAAGGGATGCACTAACTTGGTCCAGATGGAAAGCCTGTTCAAGTAGTGTCGTCCGGGCCACACCTGAAAAGGTTGGTTGAAGGGATGCACTAGCTTGGTTCAGATGGAAAGCCTGTTCAAGTAGTGTCGTCCGGGCCACACCTGAAAAGGTTGGTTGAAGGGATGCACTAGCTTGGTTCAGATGGAAATTATGAGTTTGTCGAGCCTGGTCAAGTAGTGTCGTCCGGGCCACACCTGGAAAGGTTGGTTGAAGGGATGCACTAGCTTGGTCCAGATGGAATATGTGTGATTGACTGACTGGTCGGAAGGACAGAGTCGTCCGGGCCATTACTTGGTGGATTGGTTGAATGGATGCTATCGTCCGGTCCAAATCATTGCGAGTGCGAAAATGTGAGCTATGGTTTCCTTGAGTTGGTTACCTAGAAAATTCATGGTAAGTCGTTAGGACAGTGTTGTCCGGGTCAGACCCAAGATGGGTTGGTTGAAGGGTAACACTCGTCCAGTCCAGGTCATCAAGATGGGTTGGTTGAAGGGTAACACTCGTCCAGTCCAGGTCATCTGCCGTAAGATTAAATTCCTAGATTTAGAAGTTTCTGCATTAGTGATATTGATGATGACAAAGTTTAATAGGATGGACGAGCGGATGAGTGAGTGATCGATTTCGTTTTGATTCCAAAAACTTATAGACGCCCGAGGACGGTCGTATGTCAGTCCGGCCGTGACGGCGCCTTACAGAAATGTCAGTGTCAAGAGTGACATGAGCTGTCAATGTCACTCTAGCGGAGCGTCGTGTCTATGGTAGCGGGGCGGCCATCTTAAAGACTTCACTTTTGTACGAACGGCCGCGAGCGCACCACGTCTGCGACGAATCGCTATCTATCGGGTTAATCCATATAGATTTTAACTTAGTTAGTGTTTATTGTAAAGCCTGCAATTACCGTGTGATTATCTGCGACATTATTTCATGTAAAATTATAATCATTTGAAAAAGTGTAACGGTTTTATTTAAAAGTAACTGTATCCGAAATAGTTTAAATTGTGAAGCAAGTTGACGAGTTTGTAGACGTTGTAGCCGAAGTGAATAGTTGTTTCTGTTACTCGACCACGTGCCCACGATGAATCCTGACGAAGGCCCTCCTGCGCTTATATATCTAAATAATAGTAACAACCGTATCAAAATCCGTCTTGTGGGTTTTTTATATAAAAATAACTACCAATGTGGGATTTTGGGTCCAACATTCCTAGCAATCCTGTTAACCCCTCTACCTAAGCTTAATGACTTCTTAGGAGTGGGTTCACATCGGTAATATAACGGGATATGGGATTCCAACCCGCGACCTCACGATTGCGAGTCCAACCTTAGCCATTAGGCTACCACCGTGTGTGGCTTAAAAGATCTTAGATCTTTTAAACTTCACAAAGGGACCTACAGTCGTAAGTGTTTGTTTTTTACTTTTTTATACTCAGTAAAGAAGTATAGGTACTCTCCCAATTGAAATAGGTCGTGAGTAGGGGATTTTACTGCTAGTGTCTTAATGCATCTTTATGTGCGGTTGTTACTGTTTCGTATTGCTAATGCTACTTCTACGATGTTAATGTGTTATTTTCTGAACTCAATTTTATAACTTGACCTTTTATTTCAATTTTAAAATAGTTATTAGTTTGAAATTGTTTTTGTAAGGTAAACAGGAAATACATTGTTATATTTTTTACAGGTTTCTATTTTTAATTGGCATACGCTCGAATATATAACTGTACTTTACACGCTTAGGGGGCAAACTGAGGGAATGATGCAAGCGGCTCTAAAGGTATAATAGTGGCGTTTGCTAGGCACGTCAATACTTAGTCATTTTAAAACTACACCATTTGCATAACTACGAGTGCAATCGATTCTGCTACTACTGTAGTGGGTATTACACATATTTATGCTCTTCCATCGTGGGCTGTAAGCGAGTCTGTAAAATGAGAATTAAAGATTTACATTACATTTGTTCCTGCTAACATTGATTGTCCGTGAAGAAGCTACCTTCTTAATATCTTAATATCGGAGTGTTTTCAAAATGCCTCAAAGGAGAATTCCGACTCTCAATCCTTCATTCAATCACACTCTACCCAAATGACTCACTCTTTTGTTTCACCAGTTACGTATTTTATTTCAATCCATTCGTTGTCTGATAGTCAATCGAGGGTTGATTCCCACGTATCGGAATGTCACCGCTATACCCTTCTAAAGAGCAAAGATGCCTGTCTAAACGGTGCTATCAAAACCAGTATTAGACACAGTCTCTGTGTTTAAAATATGTAACTAAGACGCTCTAACTTTTCTTAGGTAAAACTTGGCAAAAAACTTGAAGCGGCTGTAATCTAATGGCTAAGGCATCGGTCTCGCAATCGTGAGGTCGCGGGTTCAAATCCAACTCCTAACACACGCCAGTGAGCTTAGCTGGAGAAGTTAACAGGATTGCTAGTAATGCGGGACCACAATCACACATTGCTATCTGTTATCTTTAAAAAAAAAACCTAACAAATCATATGCTGACCATAAGCGCAGGATTAGCATATATTCAGACTCAACAACATTCAAAATTTTTATTTAAATTATTCACAGAGTACAAGTTCCTTGTAGATGAATTAGATGGCGGGACGATTGTCTTAAAGTCGTAACATATCAAAAATATATTGAACTAGCTTTCGCCCGCGGCTGCGACCGCGTGGATGTCGGTTATCGCGAAAAAAACTATCCTATATAGGGACATAGGATAGTTTTTATCGTGACTCAAACTATCTCCATACCATATTTCATCTAAATCGGTTTGGCTGTTTGAGCGTGAAAGCGTAACAGACAGACAGAGTTACTTTCACATTTATAATATTAGTATGGATGTTCTGGGGCGTAGTCTTGTTGCTGGAGAGGTTCACAGCGTAGAGACGAACCGGACGAATCCCTTATGAGCGCGGGTTCGAATCTCGCTCGAGTCAATTATCCCTTCATACATTTATTATTTGTATATCAACCCATATGATATCCCTCTGCTGGGCACAGGTCTCTCCAGTAGATCCTACTTATTATAGATCCTGGGGGTATTTGCCATAATCGCCAGGCTTGGCGGGCGGGTTGGCGATCGCAATAGGCTTTAAAGTACTCAGAGGACGCTGCTGCTCGTCCTCCGGCGGGAAATCCCTTAGTCGCCTTGACGACACCCACGGGAAGAGATGGGGTGGTACTGTTCTTAAGCTGGTACCACACGGTGAGACATTTAATAGACTTATATAATCTTATTTCATTAGGTATGTTATGTTAACGGATCACTGTGTTTCGATTAAAGAACACTGTAATTAGTGGGCAAATGAGGAGAGCGGTGCGGCGACATCCAGATCTTTGCCAAACTAGGATTTGGGTGTCACTGACACTGTTATGGGCTAGCGTGACGCAGAATCTACTCGTCTCTTCATTAAAAAAACAATAGATTATTATCATCTTATTATTATTTCGTTCGTAGAACTCCCGAAATGTGTAAATCACGATCAGCCTCTGCAATTGCTTTCCGCTGGCATTGAGTTCAAAATTTGGAACATTTATAAATGTCTGTGTCACCCCTACACAATGGAGTTGCTTCGGAAAATTAAAATGAAAATTTTGTGAAGCAGAAATATTTCGTTGTTATTTTTTAGTCCATTGTAATCCAATTTCATGAAAAAATGACTGTTATTACATTTTAATAAAGCTTAAAAGTTATAAAACAAAACAAATTTCGTAATGATGTCTAGCAGGATCACTTTACTTTTATTTTTTATGGTTTCCTCAATTATTTTTGGTAGTTAATTTAGAAAATAATGAACTGTGCAGAAACGATAAACAGCTGATTATCCTTTAGGGAGTTTAGAGCAGAATTCCCGGTATTTAAGATTTAAAAGTTAAAAGAAACCCTTAATGAACTAAAAAATATTAATTGCCATACCATTTTCACAAAAACTAAGTCAACCCGATTATTATAACAAATTAAAATCTAAATATTGCATCGATTTAATCTAAAAAAAATGGCTGTCTGTAAAGTCGGTTTACGGACGATTATATTTTACGTGATAATGTCGTAAGAAAATATTGATGAAATTGTAATAAACAACCATGCCTTAGCTTTAGTTCCAATTGTATCGATAGGCTGACTATCAGCCTATCAGCAAGCATCAGGAACGAGAAACTTTTTCGTGCGTGAATCATCAATGCGTGGCCAGCGATTTATAAGACGTTATCACGTCAAAAAATAACTACCATGTAATATTCTTCAAGGTGACTTTTACTTTTGCTACATAGCACGTAGCACAAGTAAAAGCCATAATCGTTGCATCACAAATACCATTTTTTTATCACGAATTTATTTACAGTTGGTAAACTAATCACGGCCTATACTGATGTATGGGGACAATAGTTTTCTGACAGCAAAGGTAAGTTTGTCATGTTTAACATCTGTTTTCTTTACTACAGTACCTAAAATTGGGCGTCTCGTAAAACGAAGCTACCATGACAATTCCAGCTTAATATCAGTTTCTTTAATATATGTTCGAGGGATCCTTACCTATTCTATCCGTACACAGATATCAGAAATATTGTCCTCGACGCTTAATTTCGTAACACTCATTTTTCCAATACGAAAATATAACAGAAAAAATATCAACAGAAAAATTGAATCACGCTGTTCATCCGGAAATTACAACCGGGATCAATCTCCGGAAGTCACAGACACAACAGGTCGGAAGCTACGCTTGCTTTTACTTTGGTTAATCAGTTTCCAGTAAACGAAACATTCAATGGTATAAATAAATAACGGACTAACATTTTATTTTAAAAGCATTATCTGATTGAATCGTATTTATAACCCCTATTTATTGAACTAAGTTTATACTTTTAATTATTCGTAGAGGGATTGCTACGAACACTGACTGCCGCCAATCATCGTAGCAGCTCCTCTACGATTAATTTTCGTAGATACAGTGTAGCATTACACTAACCGTTACGTCTTTGGCCATCTCTTGCCTAAAGTTAAGTACCTAAGAGATTAAAAAATGGTTTTGTCATAAATTAGATAATCTAACTCCCATACAAAGTCGAAGAGTTCAAATTTATAGGTAAATCCCAATATTTTCAGGGAAATATTATTTTTAATTGTGAGACTTGCATTTTTTTTAAAAAGATAACTAGCGATGTGGGATTTTGGTCCCACATTACTAGCAATCCTAACAGGATCCCCCTCCAGATAAGCTCAATGGCTTGTGTAAGGAGTGGGTTCACGTCGGTAGTATAATGGGTAGGATTCGAACCCGAGACACCACGATTGCGAGACTGATGCCTTAGCCATTAGGCTACCGCTGCTTGAACTCACATTATTTCCTTTACGACAAATCGCAAACGCTTAGGACGTTTTCACAATACATATGCTAAAGATGGAATGGTCGTTTAAATTTTTCATAAAGAGTATAGATAATAACTTTGCCCAGTATTTATATTTACGAGGTAGTGTTATTTGTAAGGAACAACTTAAATCTATTTGAGAAACTCAATATTCGTAGACACAATATGAGAATACACATGCCTTCAAATAGCACTGCATTACAGAATAAAAGTATATTACGTATGGCTCCTCGCATATGTAATCATTTACCTATCTTAATTTATTAAAATTTAATTTATATAATATTTTTGTATTCAAATCATATTACTCCGTCAATCACTATTTGGCGGATAAGCTGGCGGAGTAATACCTAATTTAAGTTTGACATATTCATTATTCTTTATCTACTGGCATTCATTTTCGTTATCACTTAAGCTTAATAATATAATTGTAACATTTATTTATTTTCTAATATAATTTCTATAATTTCATTGATAGAAATATACCTAAATACTCGTATATGTACATTTGCATGCTGTTAAGCTGACCATGATGATACTATTGTTACTAATATAAGATCTCATGTAACCCATTATTCGTAAATAAATGATTAAATTGAATAATATAATTACTCTGGAAGAGATCGCTCTTAGCGATAAGGCCGCCCATTGTACATTTTTATTATACAATGTATACTTAGTTTTTTATATTGGTGTACAATAAAGTATATATTATTATTATTATTATTACTCTGATAAAGTGATTTTATCTAAAGGAAAACTAAGACATAGTTCCCGTGTGCACGTCGATCTAAAATTTGAGCGCGACAAACGCCGTGCAAAACAGCAATGGAGTAGTAGCGCGACAAACGCCGTGCAAAACAGCAATGGAGTATTAGCGCGACAAACGCCGTGCAAAACAGCAATGGAGTATTAGCACGACAAACGCCGTGCAAAACAGCAATGGAGTAGTAGCGCGACAAATGCCGTGCATAACAGCAATGGAGTAGTAGCGCGACAAACGCCGTGCAAAACAGCAATGGAGTAGTAGCGCGACAAACGCCGTGCAAAACAGCAATGGAGTAGTAGCGCGACAAATGCCGTGCATAACAGCAATGGAGTAGTAGCGCGACAAACGCCGTGCAAAACAGCAATGGAGTAGTAGCGCGACAAACGCCGTGCAAAACAGCAATGGAGTAGTAGCGCGACAAACGCCGTGCAAAACAACAATAGAGTAGTAGCGCGACAAACGCCGTGCAAAACAACAATAGAGTAGTAGCGCGACAAACGCCGTGCAAAACAGCAATGGAGTAATGGGACACCCAAATTTACCTGAAGTGACTCGAAATTAAAATATATCTCACTGACCACGGTTCTTTATACCTAGAATGTTCTAAATTCAAACCTTCACAACATTAAGCCGTTAACATTCGTACTCATTATAAAATTAAACAGGATGATTTTTAATATACTAATAACCTCCCGCTTGTGGCTTCTTACACTAAATAAGATTGTAATATAAGTTTTGTAAAATATTTAATAAATTAACCCTTAATCAAATACCGCTTGTTTTTGGAATTATGTCTTTAACCACCAACTGACTATTTTACTAGAGTAAAATCATTGTTTATTGAGAGGTTTAGGCCCAAAACCTGGCAAAAAAACATCGATTTTACTCCGGGGTCTCTCAGGTGATAAGTGATAGTTTTTCAAAAATTATATTACGAAGTTATTTGGTGTAATATAAAGAAGCCAAGTGCGGAAGGTTATTAGTATATTAAAAATCATCCTGTATATACTTTGGGTCTTAATCGCGTAAATATTTTAAGGTTAATATATTTTATTGCCTGACGTTTCGACCGTATTGCAACTGCCGTGGTCACGGGTAGACTGTGACCACGGCCGTTGCAATACGGTCGAAAGTGACCGTAGTATATATAATTGTATAATGTGTACAAATCGCGAAAGTCAATCAACATTTATAAATTCGTACTGCATTGTTTCCTAGTCAATGAAGGCGCTGCAAATGTGTACGATTTATTACTGTGGCTTGTCTACTCATCCGCCTTCATACAAAAGTAGGTACATTTGAAGCTCTTTCACATGCAAATAGGCACACAACCGTGAGCTTGTAGGGGGAGCTCACATTCCAAATGGCCGACATGAAACACGTTTTAGATATCGCATACGATTTGATTTCATTAGGACTTTAAACTAAAATGTTTTATTTGTTATTAGAAACAAAGAATTTAATATTCCATTCTGACATGCTGTCTCGGTGGCGATTTGATTTTATTAGGACTTTGAACTAAAATGTTTTATTTGTTATTAGAAACAAAGAATTTAATATTCCATTCTGACATGCTGTCTCGGTGGCGTGTGTATGACATCTGCATAAGAGGTCGTGGGTTCGATTCACATGCATACATCCATACACTAAATTGTTGTTCCAAATCTGGGTGTACTTTGAGTCCATGAATAAAATGTTTGTAAAGTCAACCTCGATACCGTGATTGTATCCTACTGCGGGCGTTCTTTTAAAGAAAACTAAAGTTAGTTAAAAAATATATATTAGTGTTGGATAGCCTATTTAGGCTAAATAACATCAAGCTACGACCAATAGGAGCTGAACATCAATGAAAAATGTTGCCAAAACGGGGGAAAATGACGTAGATGAAGTTGCGCGGATTTAAGATATTACAAAATTTATTTTATACCCTATCTTAGGTAGCACCTGATTCTCTAAAGCGAAATCAAAAAACCGTAAAGCTTTTCTAGTCATTTGGCTTCAAGGTATTGCTACTTCTCAAAGTCTGTACCTACGACGAAAACACGGAGTAATGACCTCACGGCCATGAGCACGTCAATTCAATCGGAACTCACAACAAACTTCATTAAGAAAGTAACGATAATAGGGAGGAAAATAAGAAAATGTGTGGATCGCGAACTATTGGAAAAGGTTTGAAGACCTCCCACATCGTCTATCTCCTTTCAATAGCTACGTGATATTTCTCTTTTTATTGTTTTCAATGAACCCGACCCGGCATCGGATATGCTCTGTGGGCATCAGTGACGGTCGTGATTTTTCAGGAGCCATTTCCAATTTATCCCTTTAATTTCATTTGTAAAATAAAATCGATTTTCATATAGAGCTAATCGTGCTACCGAGTGGAAACTTGAATGAGTAAATAATTATTAGAGCCTTTGATATTTTTGATTTTCATTTTAAGCTGATTAATCAAAGGCTCAATCAAAACAAATACACAAACAATCAAGCGTGTTTGTTAACCTATAGGGGAGAAGTGTCATGAAGGAGCCACTCGCATTATTTCGGTAGTTTTGGAAGCGGTTGGCTATTAAGTGGCAACACTGATTTCAGGCCTCCTACAAACATTCGACAGTTCATCAAAACTAACGAACGTCGATACATCGAATCAAAGTTTTAGCACTAAAAAAGAAGTGTTTTGCTTTATTTATCTCAGTTTTTTGCTACTTTATTGTAAGCAAATACAGGAACATGGATTGTAGATTAAGTTTGTGCATATGTTATGCATTGCAGCTGCGAAGAAACTAGACTACAAAAGTTTGAATATTAATGTTATTTTCAAGGTAATATTTTTTTTAAGAATAAGTTATGAAAGAGCTGGTTCATTCATAAAATTTTGAAGCATAAATTGAGCATTTTTTATAGTTTTTTTTTATGTTATTTTTAATAGAAGATATTATTTGGTAATTTGTTTAATTTTCGACATTTATAAACAGGTATGATTAAAGCCTTTGTTTGAATGACTTAAAATTAAATTTTTAGAATTGTCTTTTCGTTTTCTTTTTAATAGTGAAGTTGTTATTATATTACATATTTTTTTATATTTACACTTCACAATACAGACAGGCACTTCCATAACTTTTAGTGACTCTTTCAATATTGAAATGTTATGAGAGAAACAAAAGACACATTACTTAAAAATGGATTTTTTTTTCAGAAATAATATATTATTTTTTCAATAAAAGCAAGTAAATAAGTTTTGCTCCGTTTAGTTTAGTTTTATTTTCTGTTTATACAATAAATTGAGACCGCTCTAGTCTCTAGATTCGACCGTTCTACTTGTGTGTGATACTCAGAACACACAGATCTATTATCTTTGGTGTGTACATCTAAAAAGGTTATAAATGTTTATGACCGAGGAATAAAAATAGACAACCGCTGAAGCTTCTTCAAATTCGCAGGAAAATTTACGGTGATCGTGTAATAATAATATTGTTTTTAAGCAGCAAGAAATTTCCTTTCATAACGTAAATTAACCACTTCTTCAGGAAAACATTTTTGTAAATAAAAAGTAACAAGAAAAAAAACATTCCATCGATCAAATTAATTATGTTACAAGATACTTTGGGAGGAAGTTATAATATCTTATTAAGATGTGATGAGTTCTTGCCACGGGTCCAAGATAACTTGGACGCTTCTTATATACCTCATTTTTATCCTAGAATATTCTCATTATCATAGAAATTACGTAAATAGAGTTCAGAATTTTATGAAATACAAAAATTCACCATAACTAATATAGTTTTAAGTGAACTATGTTACAGACAAACTCGAGCTTTTGACAATGAAATAAATAATTGCTTTGTAAAACTACAATTCAAAACTCACTTCTAGCTGAGACCAACCAGGCATGAACAAATACTACACTAAAACTAAAATCTACTTATTTTTAAACGCAGTTTCAAAATGATATTAACAAGTTAATTACAAAACAAAAAGAGAATGAACAATCGAGATGAACTAGACGAGCGTGAATATAAATTCAATTTAAAAGCCTACCTAGTAAAAAAGCTAACATGGGACATATTACGAGTTTAGAAACTCAATAACAACTTGTGCAAAGCCAACATTGCAACTAATTGATTTCGTAAACTTGTTTTATTTAATTGGTCCCGAGCGGCGGCCTCCCAAGTTTTTATTGACTGACGCGCAATTCCAATTATTTTGATCAAATTCAAACTTTAAACGAATCAAGATTCGCTTTTTAATCAAAAATAAACATTCGATCTTTGGAGTCATCGCGACTATTAATTATATCCCTAAATGAGAAGTTTGTGTTATCTATTTTATTTTTTGTTTATAAACTAGATGGCGATTTAGTAAGTCATAGATCTGGGGGAGTAGGATCACATCACGATGCTCTACCGAAATCAATAAAAAAATTGTAGGTGCATTTTTTATATTTTCTTTTAAATGTGAATCGAGTCCGAAGACAACGCGCGAAGTTAATGTGCTAAATGGTTTTAAAAAAAATGAAGGTACTATTTTTAGGGTTGCGTAGCCAAAATGGTATAAACGGTAAATAGTTCCCATTATAGTTTCGTCATGTCCGTCTGACTGTCTGTCCGTCCCTATATCACAGGCGATTTACTCAAAGACTGCTCAATAAATATTGATAAAATTTGGTGCATAGGTGAGTTGTAGAAGCCGCGACTTAGTTTGATAGTTTAGTAATGGTTAAAAGAAATTGGGGGGATACTCCATATATGTAAAAGAAGCTGAAAACATTTTTTTTCACCAAACATCAACGTGTGGTACATCATTCGACAGGTTTTTTAAAAACATTTTAAGGTTTCAAATTTTGAGTATGTGAATATTTTTTGTGAATAATCGCTCCGAAAATTGCATTATTTATGCCCCTTCGACAAACTGTTGATAATAATTTAAACATGTTAAAATTGATTGTTGTTTACTATTGTTGGGAAATATTTTAGGGCTAGGAGCAATAAATCAGACGTGTTGATTTAGCTCTTAAAACAAATTACGTTTATTTAATTGAACGTTCAACGGCCGACGACTTCGAGTTTTTCCTCGACGCCAAATTAGAATTTGAAAACTTTTTTATGTAGTATTTTTAGATTGGGCTGTGGCACTTACACAATGCCACGCTGCCCTTGATGGTGTCATTTATTCTGTCTGTTAACACAGTTAGCCATTTGAGTTATAATAAGAATTAGAACATAAAAAATGTTACAACAAAAATACTAAATGATGAAAAGTTACTTACACATTATAAAATTATGTATGTTACGGGTTTTATACGCGTGAATTCAAAAAACGTTTCGACCGTTTCGGCCGTGGCAATACGGTTGAAACGTCGGGCAATAATCAAGGTATTTCACCTTAAATTATTCACGCGATTAAGACCAGTAGTATACATAATTTTATAATGTGTACAAATCGCGAAAGTTTATCAACATTTATAAGTTACCTACAATTGTGTTTACCAACAAGTCCCATAATATCAAGAACATATTTGGAACTTGTTAAACAGCTCTCAAACCATCGCCTGTTCCTATTCTTGTTCTCCGGAATAAGTGAAAAAATCATGAAATATAAGTTCGAAACTCGAAACAGAGAGCAACAGTTACACAGGGTGTTTTTAATATACTAATGACCTCCTCTTGCTCTTGGTTTCTTTACATTACTCCAAATAACAACGTAATATAATGTTTGAAAAAATAATCTCTTCACCACCTACCACCTTTTTTTTCATATTTTTTTTTTTCCCACGGATCCCAACCCGTCGAGAACACGACAGGTGAGTATGTCGGACTTGAACCGACTAATAAATAAACCACTACTTTTGTCACCAACATTCAGACAAACAACCAACCATTTACCACACATGTGAGAGACCCCAGAGTAAAATCGATGTTTCTTTGTCAAGTTTATCGCCTAAACCTCACAATAAATAACAAATTTACTCCGGTATAATAGTCTGTAGGTGGTTAAGGTCATAACTCCAAAAACAAGTAGTAGGTGATTAAGGGTATTAAATATTTCCCAAAACTGATATTACAAAGTTATATATTGTAATATAAAGCAGCCACGAGCGGGAGGTTACTATAATATTACAAATCACGCTGCTGTATAGAAGTGGAACAACATTTTATTCAGGACTAGCTGTCCCGCGCAACTTCGTATGCGTAAATTTCCCCCGTTTTTGCAACATTTCTCATTGCTGCTCCGCTCCTATTCGTCGTAACGTGATATCATATTGCAGCTTATAGCCTTCCTCGATAAATAGGCTATCTAACAGTGAAAGATTTTTTCCTTTCGGATCAGTAGTTCCTGAGATTACCGCGTTCAAACAAACAAACAAACTCTTCAGCTTTATAATATTAGCTCATCTCTCTTATTATTGTTGCGATTATGTGTGTTATTGTTGGTATACCATGATTTGTTGAAGTACCTAAAAAACCCACACCCGCACCTGTGTTGTTGATAAAATCTTTCCTATAACATAGCTTTAGTTCGTGCTGTAGAGTTACAAGGCGCCCTATACCCGCGCAGTGCCCAGGCGCGGATCCAAGGAGGGAGGCAACAATGCCCCTCCAGGCAATTGCCCTTCCAGGCAATTGCCCCACCAGGCAATTGCCCCTCCTCCCCTCCTGAGTCCCATCGCACGACGACGAAGGACGCACACTTGCCACTTCTGTGTCGATGAAATGCACCCTCACCCCATCGCGCGAACGACTTACACTTAGCCAGTGTGGAGTCAGCCCCCCCTCCCCCCCAACCTGAATCCGCGCTTGGCAGCGCCTGAGGGACTTTTTGACCTGACGTTGCGAATTCTACATGCATCCAAAACTTTGAAATATACCTAATACTACATTCAAGAATTTCATCTTTATTCAATCGATTTAATTGACATTTATAAAGTATCGATTTAAATAGAAATATTAATGATGCTTAACCTTTTATGAAGATCTGTTCCAGGGTGCTAAGGCATTGTATCATTTACAAGCTATTTTGTTTACGATTCTTATCAATTAACTACAATATCACAATCATGCTGTGTTACAAGGTAATCAAACCGTCAATAATTCAGTTGTAATATTTTTATGACACAAAAATCTGGAAGGCAAACAACATGTCGTGTGCAGGTCTATACAACCGTCACGCGATATTGCCTCTGCGGGCTTTTACTGAACCAACCCGTCGAAACTACCTTATTTCATATTGATCTGTTTTATAGACCTAGTTCTCATAGAGTACAGCAATGCACCTATTCAAAATATTGTATCAATTTTATTGCCTTGCTGCGACCTTTTGTGAGTTTAATTAGTTCGCATCACGATTGGGGCACAGTGCCCCAATCGTGCGTAAGCATTTATCTTCTCAGTTCTGTCACTCTAACCAACCTAAGCTCTCTCAAAAGTCCAGCAATTTGCCCAGACTGCAACGAGATGATGTCATCATCATCCCGTAGCAGTCTGGGCAAATTGCTGGACTTTGAGAGAGCTTGTGTGCATCCTGTCGTGCAGCAGTCATCATTGCTAGAAACTGCTCGGCTACACTGCTGCACGCCACGAGTACATGCCTTGGCGATTCTTCATCTTTATAGTGGGGTGTATATCGCTCCAATGGTGCATTTTGTGTGGTTGAGTGACTAATTTAGTAGGTACTAAATTGCAAGTACAAGTCATTCACATCAACTATTTCCTGTGTTCAAACTTGTGATGAATGATGTTGATTATCGCTGTAAAATGTAGTCTGGTACTTTTTTTAGCTTTAAACTACATCTACCTACACCAAAATTTCATCTAAATTGATCACTTGGTTTAAAGATGATAACCTAACGTAACATCGACATTTAAAAGAAGGATTATAATATTTCTACTGAACATCTAAGATTTCTCTCCGTAATATTTATTTTGTACTCTATTAGTCCATATTTTATTGAACTATCTCGACTTCATTTCAAAAGTCAAACTTCGCAGACAAAATGTTTGCTAGACTTTTAATCTCATAATGAAATAAAGCAATTTATTATTTATCTCCAACTTCCAATGGAATTCTGCCAAATATCGTACAAAAAGCAAAATTGTGGAGTGTTGACACATAGTTATGCATCTACTTAGAGTATTTATCTTTACTGTTTCAGCATCTCACTTAGCGTAGTCGCACTATCCACTTTTTGCAAGTTTAAAGACCGATCTGTTTTGCTGGATTACTTGTTTTTGTCCAACCAACGATTCACTCAAATTCGCTTCGTCAAAACACCAATTAAGCGCTCATCACATAATAGCGCAACTTCTTACATTTTGTTTAAGAGCGGTTTCACACTAGCGTTTTATACGCGCGCAAAAGTTCGTTTCTGGAAGCGTATGCAGGTGCAAACTAGGCGCGCTAGGCGCTAGTCTGCCGCCCTAAGGCGTCAAGATGGTAAAGCGCGTACACGCGTTTTCAAAACTTGTCTACTAAACATCTGAATCCAATCCAATGTACCTAAGTAGGTGCCTATTAGAATTCATGTTCCATTCTCCTACAAAGACACCGCTTGTGTGACATATGCCGCAAATGTTAATGTTATTCCTAGTAGCTCAAACAGAATGTTTTAAATGTTTTCTCGCAGTGTTCTTTTCTCCTTATAAACTCTACTTGTTGAAATGAGAACCGTAGCAAATAAAAACATACGGCTCATGTTCGTAGTTCTGTAGGTTCTATGTTGTGTCTGATTATATTAAACAATTTTAGCTATATGCTTAATTATCTCTTTAAAATTCAAAATTGAACTCTTTATTTATTGATTTATGGTTTCAACTACATCGTACATCCATATCGTACAGACATGGGCAAAACAATAGCCGGTATATCGTCATCCGCCAGGGTCACAGCATCCTCCAATTAATGTTAAAACTAAAAAAAAATAGTTAAGGGCTTGACGAAAGCATGCTGGTCAATGAAAGGAAAGGATTCAGGATAGGGGGAGGGGGGCTGACTCCACACTGGCCAAGTGTGAGTCGTTCGCGTGATGGGAAGAGGATGCATTTCATCGACATCGAAATGGCAAAGGTCTAAGCTCCCAATATCTCAACAGAGAGAGAGAGAGTAAGAGAGAGTGAGAGAGAAACAAAATAGTTCGTTTGATATAGGCGTACAAAATTTTAACCCCATAATTACATAGATCTCATCAATCAAAACAAGAAGTTTATGCAAGAAGGTTATGACAAGAAGGTCTATGCCCTATAGTTTGTATGATGTAGGAGTTCAAAGTTTAAACCCCGCGATCAAAAAGTGAAATCAAGAAGTTTGAGTACAAACAAGAATTCACGCCTTAAAGGCGTGAATTCAGCGAAATGGGTGGAGACCATTAGTCGCACTAAACATTCGGATAAGTACAAACCAAACTACAAATACGGAAGCAAACTATTTTACGTAACGGAACCAGAGTGAATCCTCCAATTCAGCACGGTATTATTTAATAGACGGTTCGCTGGCAACACTCCAAATTGAATAACAAAGTGACGATTAGGCGACAATACAAGAAAAAGAGAGAGTCCACCAAGAGCTTGACGCTCAGTTCGTTATCGACATTTTAATGTAAAAGATGAGAGATAATGACTTCCCACAATTGCGGTTCTGTCTTTTCCATAATAGTGTAGCCAAAATGGAAAATTTTAACTCATTGTTTTCTAAACTGAACTAAATTCAACTGAATCCAGATTTAAATTTTGATATAATTATATAAAACAATTTCACTTCTAATAAAAATATGTTGGTAGAGAAATAAAGCGATATAGATTAAAGAATATCCTATGTTAATCCCCAGACTTCAAGCGGCTCTTTTTCTTTTCATGAATTGTTTTTCCATAACATTCTGTTTTATTACAATATGCTGTTCCTTCAAGCTACCTCATCATTTAGACCAGAGATTTAGGCGTGAAAACACAACAGATAGATAGGCAATGTTACGAACTGTTAGTAACTATTAGAAGGTACGGATCATACCAGGAGACACTATTGTCGATAATGGAAACACCAAGCAGATTGCAGATTACATAATCGCAATCTCAGCTACGTGATTGCGTCTTTAGTTGAAGCTTTCAATTTTTTTATTTTCTCGGCGAGACTCGATTGTAAAACTTACTATAAGATTTCACAACGGCTGGAGTTTTTTTAATGAACTATATTTAAGTATTGTTAAACACACTATGACTTCTTTTTCTGTAAATTCATTATTTTAACCGAAATAAAAGAAAAGAGGTTCTCAATTCAGATTTTTGTATTTTTTTATCATCATAGACGGATTTTCAAAATTATTTTTTGTTCGAAAAAGATTTATTCCGAAATGGTCCCATATTTTGTAAATATCTAGATCTGATGATGGGTTTGGAAGACAGACAATGAAACTCCTCAATAAAGCCAGCATGTCAACTGTGATTGAAGTCAGTTGATGTTTTTTTATTAAATAGGTACCTTTTGCAAAGCTAAATTGCTAAACACAAACGAAGCAGTTTAGTTTTGAGAATAAAATAGACAATGTATTAATAATGTAGATAAATGTTGATAAACTTTCGCAATTTGTACACATTATGAATAAATATATACAAAATATATTGTTTATTGACCGATGTTTCGACCGTATTGCAACGGCCGTGGTCATGGGTAGATATCCGTGATATTAAAAATACAATAAAAGAATACAATATTCATCTGCCAAATATGCTTTCAAGTCTACACTAGTAAAGAGTTTGACATAATATCTATTTCATTGTCCCCAATGTGATAGATTTGTTTACAATATTTGTATTGAAACAGAATGAATACTACAAAACGTTATAAACTTTAACCTCATTGGCAATTTCCTACAAGCGTTTGAACCACCCACCCGTACTGAGAAAAAACAAACAGAGTAACCCCTTTGTAGAATTTGTTCTTCACTTCCGCAAAGAAAATCGTTATTATTATTGTCTTTAACGAAACCATCCCCGCAAAGAAGCATTTACTATGCAAAATTTACATTAAATTTTCAAAGTGCATGGTACGGACTGAAGACCTTACTACCCTTTGTCTCGTTTTAAGAAGGACATACTCTACCTTTAGATTAAACATCTTCTAAAATATGTATAACATTGACTGTGACCCTTTTATATCTATTTTGCCTCTTTGAAACTCATTGCTTCATTCCCCTTTGAATGACTAAAACAATTGTAGATATGTTTCAATAATATAAATCTCGGAATTCAAAATATATAATATCCCCTGGCTAAAGAATATTGTTAAAGTGTTCAATTGTTACGACAAAGAAATGAATATCTTATCATCTTTGAATGAAAGTGCATTCATTTCTATTGATTCGTTTGATCTAGTCACTCTTGTCTTGAAATCCATTCAATTGAATTTCTAAATAAAACTGCTTCATCTTAGCAGCACCTATTACGTAAATTCATTTTGCTGTTATTATATTTATTCGAAGCGTACGAGTAAGTTCATAGTAAGTGATTTAAAGTCCATGTCGTTATAATATTATTACACATTAATGTACGCAAAGTACTTTTTTATGAACTATTTCAGTGTAAAATCGCTAAGCTCGTACAGTCGGCGGTGTTTACGAAACTCTCGGATATTAGTCTGTGGGGTACGGCAGGAGGGTCTATTTTTGTTTGCGTGTGTACATAGTCGCGTGTTGAAATATGCCAACCCCTCCAATTAAGGGGCAGGCAAAGTGCGACGAGTGTACGTAAGCAGGTCGGGGCGATATCATAACGTTTACACACGACTTTTAAACGAGACTGCCTCGGGGTTTATGAAGCTTTTCGTTTCAGACCGCACGCGATATACTGCATCGATGCACCCGCCGCGCGCCCCAAATATTTTGCCAAACCGTTCCAGCATAACTACAAAATATAAAACATAAACTTGGTATAATTTTGTCTTCGTGCATATTTAGATATTCTATCTTTCTTGGAAAAGGGAAAACTTTTGGAAAAATGAGTTGCTTAATATCCACTTTCTTGACGACAACGGCAATTTACTGTTTCATTTCTTAATGGACGGAAAAATATATTTTGGAACTGTTCAAAAGTTTTACATTTGGTATAGTGTCCATTTCAAAAGTCTGCACAGACGTTTCTGCTAAACGCCACATCTACAGCTAGGAAGGTATTGGTTGTAACTGTAGTAATAACTTGTCCTTGGGGTCAGTATGATACTATAGACATCGTGTTGAGAAGACAAACAAAGGAGATATAGATCTTGACTCGCGGATTATGTGCAATTAGCAGATAAATAAACGAGTCCATTAGCTTTAGAACAGTGGACCGTAATTACGCGGGCGAGGTTTCTGTTAGATTCACGGAATGCCAGATTAGGGGTAATTAAGTCTTGTGGGAGTGCAACCCAGCGACGACCATTATATGGGATAATGAGGTGTCCAGTCAGCCAGCTCTTGTAATATGTAAATTGAATTTTCTATGCTGTCCCTAAGGGGTCACTAGTTTTTAACGAGTTAGACAGATACGCTCAGCTTTTGTAGTGTCTACTTTTTCATCGTATTTTGGAATTTAATTTGTATTTTTAAGACCAAATAGATATTTTGGAACTTATTTCATAGTTTATAGATAATACGAATCTGCATATTATACCTAAGCCATACGCCTATAATTGTTTGTATAATATATTTACTGAGAAGTAAGATTGATAATATGAAACTATCATTCTGATTTCTATGAATCATACGAGTATATATGGATAATATGGAAAATCAAAATAATCAAAGATCATTTTGATTTTCGAATAGATAGAGGAAAATAATTCTGCCTCATGGTTCTTGTAAGTTCTAGTTTCTTTAACATAGATAACACTTCCTTCACGCACGTTATCACTACATAGTATAAAACAAAGTCGCTTTCTCTGTCCCTATATCCCTATGTATGCTTAAATCTTTAAAACTACGCAACGGATTTTGATGCGGTTTTTTTAATAGATAGATTGATTGAAAAGGAAAGTTTACATCTATAATAACATCCATATATTTTATACCCGTGCGAAGCCGGAGCGGGCCGCTAGTTTATGATAAATGATAGAAGTGAAGTATGTGATATCTCGTATTTAATTAGCAGCGAATGCGCTACCCAAATTACTATTAATTATACGTTGTCACGATCTAAAATAAAACTAACATAAAATTATAACCGACAAATATAAAATACTACTAGCTTTTTTCCGCGGTTAGCCTTCGTTACGTTTGATTTTTATAGCCATGTGCCGTTTTCAAATTTTTATATTTTTTAGTAATTTACTTAAGTAAATTACTAAAAAATATAAAAAAATCTATCAGGAGATAGTTTTAAGAAAGTAATTTTTATAGGCATTCCTTGCCAAAGACTTTACAAATACAATAATTGCATTTTTGAAAGATGGAAAAATTTGAAATCCAGACTCAGGAATCGAACCCGAGACTTCCGTAGCCAAACCGGGGCCAGAAGCGAACCACCTATCTGGACTATGTTACGAAATAGAAAGATTTGATATCTAGTAACATAGTCCAGATAGGTGGTTCGCTTCTGGCCCCGGTTTGGCTATGGAAGTCTCGGGTTCGATTCCTGAGTCTGAATTTCAAATTTTTCTATCTTTCAAAAATGCAATTATTGTATTTGTATAGTTTTAAGAAAGGTCAACAAACTTTCACCTATCCTCATAAAATGTCGGATTTATAATAATAGTAGAATACCTTTACCAATAATGTTTTGTTATCATTCGTTACCTACAAAAAACTATATAATTTTATGTACACGACCAACCATCTGAAAATCCTTTGTGCCGATTTAACGGTATACGGTAACGTTAATAAAAACGGATAGGTGTCGCCTACACCGCTATAAAAGAAGGTTCCCAATTATTTGGCCGAGGCAACCCTATCTCGTGGCCGAAAGAGTCGTACACAGCGGGCGAACAGCGACAAAAATTCCAATACCGTGTGTTAGCTACGCTGCTGTTGCGTGCCATACATTTTCGGGTCACACGAAACGTTGGCTGAAAAAGTAGGGTGCAAACGAATATTTATTCCATTTTCAATCACCGGTACGGCTAAAAACTAATGAAATAGCATTACTCTTTGTGATTTTGAGTATTCGGACAGTACCAAATTGGATCGCTTCCTAGTTTTAATAAAGACAGATCCTATTTCACATGAGACTTTACAAAATTTACAGTCAAAGGTAAACGATATATCCCTAAACTCGGATCCAATGGATCTCACAAATCCCTGTCCTGCCCCCGTGGGAGAATAGAACCCACAACCTTTTGCATAGCAGTCGCAACCATACCCACTGCTTATTGAGGCAGTTTTTAAAGTTGACTTGCCGAAAATGCACAAGGCATTCTGAGTGCAATTTATTTATTTTCCAAAGAAGAAATATCCGAACGTATTTTCTAAAGAGCAACCGCAACTTTTCTACAAAGAGTTACGTTCGATTAAGAGACCATTAAGTATGAAAAACAATATTATTCGTTACAAGATAAGCAGAAAACCCTCCAGTAATCTTATTAAATTAACGAGCCCGATATTTTATTTGATCTTACTTAGAATTTTAAAAAACCACGAGCTTGCGAATGAAACGATATTCCCAGAGGGCTTATTTTGGTAGAAAAGGCCCGTCAGAATATGAAGTAATTCATTAAACAGGGAGAAACAAATTAATTATTAAAGTAATAGGATAAACTTCGTTTAGTATGGCATGTCGGTACGGTTTCATGTTTTATTTTTTAAGAATCATTTTTGTATTTTTATGTAATTTTATTTTTGACCTGATTAATGCCATCGTAATAGAGTGACAGCTCCATGAAATTGTTTGAGTTTAATTCTTTGATAAAACGAAAATAATATTTGACTCGTAGTCCTACTAATATGATAAAGATTGGAAAGGTAGGTAAGGTAGGACGACTGCCCACGTCGCGAGATCAACGAGGTTAAACAATGTTACCACTAACAGGGTCCTTATTCGCTATCTTTTTTTTCGTTTACGAAATGCGCGGTGCGCTTATAGATATCCACCGCTCCTGCGCGTTGATGCATTTCTAAGCGCAGCTCTCTATTTACCATTATGACAAGAGTTTGACGATTCACGCTAGCTTGCCGAGATAACGAAAAAAGGAATGTGAATAAGGACTCTAGCTATGCTCTATGATTCACGAAGTTCAAAAAATTACAGCTACTTCAACTCCTCGGAGTCATCGTGTCGAATTGCCGTCTCAAACGTAATAAGGTCTAAAAAAAGGTATTGAGGCTTTATTTAACTACAAGCTTTCGCCAGCGGCTCCGCCCGAGTCGATTTCATATATATATTTTTTTTCTTAATAAAAAGTATCCTATGTTACTTCTAATACCTCCAAGAATATGTGTACAAAGTTTCATAATGATCGGTTGAGTAGTTTTCATTCACATTTATATATTAGTAGGGATGTAAAGACATTTTGAAAACCTTACCTCATTAAGGTAAGGAGGAAATTCAAAAACACACCAGTTTTGTACACCCGAAGTCAATGAGGGTGGTACTCTGAAACCGTTGTGGTTGCTATCCAATTTACCTTTGAGCTTCACGTGCAAAGCTGAATCTATGGAGCCCGCCATTGTACTCGGTATCAACTTTGCAGCAAGTCGAAGTTTGCCAGCAAATTTTGAAATAATTACTCTGTTGTTGAGTTGGTAAACACGTTCGTGACTAGTTCCACGAAATACGGTAACAGTAAACAGTGCATCTCTTAGTAACATAACGCTGTTTCAAGTGTGTAATCGAGATTCTAGTACACAGTATTTTAATAGTCAGTTAGGTCAATGTAAAACTATTCGCATAGAGCTAAAACAAATATTACCGACTTCAAAAATAAATACAAGGCAACTAAAAAGCAAAAAATAATATCTACCTAGAATAAAAAAGCATATCAACATTTTGTAGTTGGTGCCATGAAATAGTTGTTTTTGTTTAATTCGGCACCTACTTCAAAATGTTAATTTGTTTTTGTTATTCTAGGTAGATATTATTTTTTGATTTTTATTTGCCTTATAATATTTTTTTGTATTTGTTTTTCTCACTTTTTAGTGAGCTGGTTTGTAATCCACTTAAGTTCTCAATATCATATTAAAGTAATTGAATCGCAAACCGTGAAATATTGAACAGATCCGCCGGTCATTTGTGTGGGTTACTTCACCAATAGGTGCTTTTTGAGAGTAAATGCACAAATCACTATGAAATGTGCCAAAATCACTGTAGGTATGCCTTTATTATTTGAAGAGTTCCCTCGATTTCTCCAGGATTCCATCACTAGATCGTGATTTGATGACAATGGGACCAACTTGAAAGTATATCATTTTAAACACAAAAATATTTTTTTAGATCGGTCCAGCCGTCTTTGCGTAATCGGTGAACAAACATACAAAATAAAAACCCTCTTCCTTTTTGAAGTCGGTTGAAAATTGGTACGAACGTTATAAACAACATTGTTAAACCACTATAAATTTCATTGATAATGGCGTTTACAAACAACTCTCCTCTCATGAAAATAGAGTTAATTTGGTACGAACCTAATTAGCTCTATTATTATCAGATTTTTTGTAGGCTTTATCACTATTTATAGGACAAGTTAATCTATATCTAACAGTAAGTATCGTTAAGTAAGTTAAAGCGCTAAATGTTCTAAAAGGACCGTAGACAAAACCTTCAGAGCGAACTAATCACTCCTTAAGAAAAACAATTAGCAAAATCACACACTTAGGCTGGTTTTATAGTCACACTGATCGTCCGTCGGCCCTCATATAGCCATGAAACCTTAAACTAAAATATCGTTAACATTTTTCGCTTCATTCTGTCTCTATTCGCTCTCAGATTTTTTTAGCATTGTCTTTTGTTTTAATTACGATACTTTGTTTATTACGGTATTTTAATGATTTGTTTAACGAAAATGCGTGTTGAAGATAATGTTCGTCACGTATTGTTTTTTACAATATGCACTATAGTAACCGATTTTAATTTTCGCAGAACTATATTCCAATCCCACAATAGGGAACTCATTCACAGGTCGATTCATTAGCTTGTTTGTACTGGTACGAAAATTTATCAGTTTCCGAAGAACATTATGCTGGCCAGGCTTACCAGACCGGTAAGTCAGAAGTCGTGGGTTCGATTCCCATCTTGGATAAATCTTTGTGTTATGACCACGATTGTGTATTTAGTATCTGGATATAATTTATTTCGACTGCCTCTGTGGCGCGGTGGGAGTGTATCCGACTGCTACGCAAGAGGTCGTGGGTTCGATCCCCACCCAGGATAAAACTTTGTGTGATGAGCACGATGGTTTATTCTGTGTCTGGTTGTAATTTATCTATAATATGTATGTATTTAGAAATATATAAGTATGTTTATCAGTTGTCTGGTTTCCATAGTACAAGCTCTGCTTAGTTTGGGATCAGATAGCGTTGTGTGCGTTGTCCCAAGATATTATTATTATTATTATTTATAATATGTATGTATTTAGATATATAATTATGTTTATCAGTTGTCTAGTTACTATAGTACCAACGGCTTTGTCGAGTTTAGGATCAGATAGCCAAGTGTGAGTTATCTCATGATACATAGGTACTAATTTGGTTCCTATTCGAGTATGATACAGCATTAAAACATAAAAGCCATGTAAATATAATTACATTCCCTTTATACCGAAAATGTTATCAATATCATATTGAAAATCGTTACTCATTATTGAAAATCATTGCACATTTAATATATGTACAAAATTTGCAAAGGCACAGTGAAATTCAGTCCTCGAACAGAATTAGTGAGTACGTAATTTATTTATATGAAAATATGTTGTTTAATTAAAATTACTAATTAACCACAATGAATTTACTTGAAACCAGTCTTATTAAAATGTATTCTCAGGTGCTTTTGGTGAAGTTGACGGTGTTTATTTTAACAGGATGATTTTTAATATACTGATAACCTCCAGCTGGTGGTACTAAATAACTTTGTAATATCAGTTTTGGAAAATATTTAACAAACCAACCCTTAATCAACTACGACTTGTTTCCATAGGTTGGGCAAGTGGCGTTAGGACCGCCCAACGCCACTCGCCCAACGTGTAGACTACCAGTATAAGTACTCGTATATAATCTATGGTGTAGACTCTACCATTGTGTAAGTATTCCATAGTTAAATAATAAAGGGAAAGAGAGCAAGGCTGTAGTATTATCTATTTAAATAAAAGGAGAAGCTGACTGACTGACATATCAACGCCGGGCCTAAACTTTAAGGGTTAGAAACTTAAAAAATTGTACAAGGTTTTCTTTTATAACGTAGGGGAGCACTAATAAATGATTTTTGAAAATTCACCCCCTAAAGGGGTAAAATAGGGGTGCAGAGTTAATATAAAACTTTGCCGTTAAAGTATTTTGGTAACAATCAGGCGAAGCCGCGGGCATAAGCTAGTATTTTATAAAAAGTTTATTTCAAAAAATAATTTGGCAAGTGTCATTTTTCTCGACAAAGACTACTCAGAGAAAAAATATTTTCTATAAAAGTATCCAAAGTTGGAGACTGTCGGACACATACATGGATCAACAGGAAACGCCAGCATACGCGCCCGTGGCGATTTTTTTCAATAAATAAAAATCTTCTATATTAAAGTTTACATTTACTATTGATAACATAGCTTTGAATTGGTTTGTATATTTTATTTTGAGGATTTTATGACACAGAGTAGAACCGGTATTTTGGGCTAAAACGAAATATTCAATTCTTTACAGAGGACAGATAAACATTAATAATTATCTTGGGATAAGTCATACACCGCTATCCGATTATAAACTAGGCAGAACCTGTTTGGCAACCAGACAACTAATAAACACACTTAACTATTTCTAATTACTCACGTATACAGAGTGGTTTTTAATATACTAGTAACCGCTGTTGGCTTCTTTACATTACACCAAATGACTTCGTAATTATAATCTTTGAAAAACAAATTGCAAATTAACCCTTCACCACCTGCCATCTACTTTTGTTACAAAACCATTTACCAACCATCTTAGAGACCCCGGAGTTAAATAGATGTTTCTTTGTCAGATTGAGGACCTAAACCTCACAATAAACAACGATTTTACTCTAGTAAAATAATCTGTCGGTGGTTAAGATCGTAACTGGAAAAACAAGTGGTAGGTGATTAAAGGTTAATATCTTTATATATATGTATATATACTAGCTGACCCGCGCAACTTCGTCTGCGTAAATTTTCCCTTTTTTCTTTTTTCTCCCTTTTTTATTTACAACATTTTTCATTGCTGCTCCGCTCCTATTAGTCGTAGCGTGATGTTATAAAACCTATAACCTTCCTCGATAAATGGGCCATTTTAAGCTCAATATCTGTAACACTACCAACACACAATGCAAAAGAAAAGTAACAGATTGGTTAAAATCACTTACGTATCAAGAAACGGAACAACTACTCATTTAAAGTCAACCACATCATAACACACACAAACACTCTCTCTCACACACACACACACACACATAAATACACACACACGCGCGCGCGCGCGCGCGCACACTCACACACACACACTCATACACACACACACACACACACACACACTCATACACACACACACACATTCATACACACACACACACACACACGCACGCACGCACACACAATCATACACACACACACACACCCATACACACACACATACACCCACACTCATATACACACACACACACAAATGTACTTAATTACCTATAAGATAACTGTTAACTATTACTATGTCATAACATAAGCCACGGACAAAAGGGGACTCTTCTAACACAGGTTTTCTCAAACTTAACAGAAGAGCTCCCAAACCATATTTATAAAAAACATGTAATAGTTGAAAATAAAGATTTTTTTTTTTTTTTTTTTTTTAACAGTAAAATATTTTTTTTATTTAGGACCCGCAGTTCCTGAGATTATAGCGTTCAAACAAACAAACAAACTCTTCAGCTTTAAAATATTATAGTATAGTTATAAATGTTAGGGGTGGGCAATGACCCGCGCAACTTCGTCTGCGTAAATTTTCCCTTTTTTCTTCCTTTTTTTTTACAACATTTTTCATTGCTGCTCCGCTCCTATTGGTCGTAGCGTGATGTTATAACCTATACCCTTCCTCGATAAATGGGCTATCTAACAATAAAATATTTTTTCAATGCGGCCCAGTAGTTCCTGAGATTATCGCGTTCACACAAACATACAAACTCTTAGGGAGATGAAAAATAGATGTTGTCCGATTCTCAGACCTACCCAATATGCACACAAAATTTCATCAAAATCGGTCAAGCCGTTTCGGAGGAGTATGGCAACGAAAACTGTGACACGAGAATTTTATATATTAGACTAGCTGTCCCGCGCAACTTCGTCTGCGTAAATTTTCCCTTTTTTCTTTTTTTTTTTTTTTCTTTCTTTTTTTACAACATTTTTCATTGCTGCTCCGCTCCTATTGGTCGTAGCGTGATATTATAACCTATAGCCTTCCTCGATAAATGGGCTATCCAACAATAAAATATTTTTTCAGTGTAGCCCAGTAGTTCCTGAGATTATCGCTTCAAACAAACAAACAAACTCTTAGGGGTATGAAAAATAGATGTTGGCCGATTCTCATACATACCGGATAAGCTGACCCGCGCAACTTCGTCTGCGTAAATTTTACCCGTTTTTGCAACATTTATCATTGCTGCTCAGCTCCTATAGGTCTTAGCGTGATGTTATATAGCCTATAGCCTTTCTCAATAAATCGGCTATCCAACAGTAAAATATTTTTTCAGTGCAGCCCAGTAGTTCCTGAGATCATCGCGTACAAACAAACAAACAAACTCTTAGGGGGATGAAAAATAGATGTTGTCCGATTCTCAGACCTACCCAATATGCACACAAAATTTCATCAAAATCGGTCGAGCCGTTTCGGAGGAGTTCGATTACGCACCCCGTGACAGGAGAATTTTATATATTAGATATATTGTGTGCGTGTGTATGTCACTGAACTCCTCCTAGACGGCGGGACCGATTTTGATGATTTTTTTTGTGTTAGTTCAAGGGGATTCGAGGATGGTTTAGATTTACAATTGAACCCGATTTACAAAAAAAAAGAGTCGAGACGAAGTTCGCCGGGACAGCTAGTATTATTTTATATTTTCCAAAACTGATATTACAAAGTTATTTAGTGTTTTGTAAAGAAGCCACGAGGTTATTAGATTATTACAAATCATGCTGTATATGTATATACTTATACCCAAATACGGAAAAATAATCGTGCTGATCACACAAGAGTTTATCCTGAGAGACAGTTCATCCTCAGAGGCATAGGCAGTCAGGGTCACTAACCATTACACAGACTGGATATATGGTTTGCTTAAATTCTGCAGAAGTTGATACATGCCTGACGTTTTCCAAAAAGTAACACACAACTGTGCTTTGTAGAACATGATAAACCAGCGCCTGGAAACATGATGAGAACATGATAAACCCTTTACAAATCTGTTCTTACATGTAGGTACGTAAGCAGCTCTTTCATAAAGTTAATTCAAACCATAAGATACTACAATTGCCAATCCGTTTGCCAAGTGATAACGGCAGGATAAAGAGGTTTAAAGTTTTATCATGATTATTACGCTTGCTTAAGGAGACCTGTGCCAAGCATTTGGATATTTATGGATTGCGATAAACGATAATGCCAACCTACTCATATTGAAGCAAAAGATCACTCATTCATTCAATGACTAAATTCAAAAGCTACTTAAACTAAGAAGCTGTATGAAAGGTACGTACAGTCTATATAGTTCGTAGACGTCAGTTTAAAGTGGATTTTGAAAATTTTACTACTAAGGGAAGCCAAAAAGAGCATCAAATTTGTATGTAAATTGGTCACCTTTTGAATTTGTTAGTCAATATCCACGACGCCGGTGCCGCGAAGAACAGCTAATGTTAAATAATCTTAGTATAAAACAGTCGCTTCTTGCTCTTTGCCTTTAAGTAGGTAGGCCTACAACTTTTAAACTACGCAACAATTTTTTATGCGTTTTACCTATCTCTTTAAGATATTGAAGTAATTTTTATAGGCATTTCTTGCCAAAGACTTTACAAATACAATAATTGCATTTTTGAAAGATAGAAAAATTTGAATCCAGACTCAGGAATCGAACCCGAGACTTCCGTAGCCAAACCGGGGCCAGAAGCGAACCACCTATCTGGACTATGTTACTAGATATCAAATTCTTCTATCTCTTAATGCTTACGGGTTAGGCCCCCGTACCGACATCTAGTCGGTAGTTAAAGAACTATCACGGCTTTTGTTATTGCTTCGTTACAGAGAGCATTTTAACAAATTATGATGACGCAGGCCGAATATTGAAGTAATTTTTATAGGCAAAAAAAAAATGCAATTATTGTATTTGTAAACTCTTTAAGATAATTTATTCAGATAATTTATTTCGGATGGTTTATATGAGAGTCGGGCAAACCCACAAAGAAAATTATTATTGGCAACTGTGGACAACTCTTTTAACTTAATTCTGTAATATTATAAAATATAACACAATATTTTTTAAGTTTACTACTATGTCCTCCCAAGTAATTCCTTCCCAGTCTTAAAAAGACATACAATTTATTATGGGTCATTCCAATTATGATGAACATATTGCTATGTTTTAGGTTGCAAACTAGAGATCGCATTTATTTCTGTGCATTGTTTATTCATAATAAATTAACTTAACTTACCATATGTAAGTTAAGTAAAAAGGTGTACATACATATCAACCCTTATGATGGCCCACTGCTGGGCACGGGTCTCCCCAGTAGAACCTACTGGTATGTAGATCCTGGGGGTATTTGCCATAATCGCCACGCTTGGCGAGCGGGTTGGCGATCGCAGTAAGGCTTTAAGTACGCAGAGGACGCTGCTGCCCGTCCTCCGGAGTGAAATCCCTTAGTCGCCTTGACGACACCCACGGGAAGAGATGGGGTGGTACTATTCTTAAGCCGGCACCACACAGGTGTACATAGGTTACATAAATAACTTTCGATCTTTAAACATAGCAAAGTAATGCACACATATATAACATATATATTGTAATGTTACACTATTAGAAAAAAAACGTTAAAGTAGGTAAGCTTGATTTGAAAATCAAGAGCGAAAAAGAGAAAAATGTAATCATCTGCTTTCATCTGTTGACGCCGGCGATGCGACATTGGCATATAAAAGCTAAGTCAATTGTATAGATTTTAAGGGGCCGCTATCTGAGCACTGGTAACCTATCTACACCTTTATACTTATAGCATCATTGCATATTATATGTACAGATACTAAAAAATCCGTGCTACACCGTGGTGGTAAGCTAGTTCTACAATACTTTACACCATTGTATAATAATAATATAATAATATCTTGGGACAATTCACTACCTGCTACCACGGCCGCACGTCGATGCAATACGGTCGAAACGTCGGGCAATAAACAAGGTATTTTACCTTAAATTATTTACGCGATTAAGACCCGTAATAAACATATTTTCATAATTCATACAACGCTATCTGATCCCAAACTAAGCAGAGCGTGTATTATGGAAACCAGACTGAAACTGATAAACATAATTATATATATCTAAATACATACATATTATAGATAAATAACACCCAGACACAGAATAAGCCGTCGTGCTCATTACACAAAGTTTTATCCTGGGTGGGGATCGAACCCACGACCGCCCTCTTGCGTAGCAGTCGCATACACTCCCACCGCGCCACAGGGGCAGTCTGTTCAGTATGCATTGCTATTTTCAATATAACTAGCCGAAATATGGGTCAAGGTAATATAATTCTGTCGTAATGTGAATACGGATCGCGAACCAAATAAAAACTTTTATATAAAAAAATATTACCGACTTCAAAAATAAATACCTACAAGGCAACTAAAAAGCAATAATATAATAATATCTTGGGACAATTCACTACCCGTGACCACGGCCGTTGCAATACGGTCGAAACGTCGGGCAATAAACAAGGTATTTTACCTTAAATTATTTACGCGATTAAGACCCGTAATATATATATTTTCATAATTCACACAACGCTATCTGATCCCAAACTAAGCAGAGTGTGTATTATGGAAATCAGACAACTGATAAACAATACATACATATTATAGATAAATAACACCCAGACACAGAATAAGCCGTCGTGCTCATTACACAAAGTTTTATCCTGGGTGGGGATCGAACCCACGACCGCCCTCTTGCGTAGCAGTCGCATACACTCCCACCGCGCCACAGGGGCAGTCTGTTCAGTATGCATTGCTATTTTCAATATAACTAGCCGAAATATGGGTCAAGGTAATATAATTCTGTCGTAATGTGAATACGGATCGCGAACCAAATAAAAACTTTTATATAAAAAAATATTACCGACTTCAAAAATAAATACCTACAAGGCAACTAAAAAGCAATAAATAATATAGAATTACAAAAACAAATTAAACATTTTGAAGTTGGTGCCATAAAATACAAGTCTTTATGTTTTATTCGGCAGGTAGGTAGGTATAATATTTTTTGCTTTTTAGTTGCCTTGTATATATTTATTTTTGAAGTCGGTTATATTTTTTTGTATAAAAGTTTTTACTTCTCACTTTTTAATGGGTTGATTTGTAATTCACATAAGTTACAATAGGCTTATGTTAACTGCTCAATACTTTTTACAAAATATTGCTTGCCCCGATATAGGGCTGTTAATTGTTGAGGAGTTCACTATCAGCTCTATTACATTGTGTAATAGTAGTACGACAAGAATAAAGTGCTAATCAATACCATATTAAAGTAACTAAGTAAATCGCAAACTGTGAAATATTGAATAGATGCATTCGTCATCATCAGTTCCACTTCACCAATTGGTGCTTTTAAAGAGTAAATGCACGAATCACTATGAAATATATCTAAATCACTGTGGGTTTGCCTTTAATATTTTAAGAGTTCCCTCGATTTCTCCAGGGTCCCATCATCAGACCGTGATCTGATGATAATGGGACCAACTTGGAAGTATAGGTACCCTTTCAAACACAAAAAGAATTTTTCAAATCGGTCCAGCCGTCTTTGCGTAATCGGTAAACAAACTTATAAAAAAAAAGGACAAACAGTCGAATTGAGAACCTCCTCCTTTTTGAAGTCGGTTAAAAAGTTTTCAACGATCTCTAATCTTTACGAATAGTGTCGCGGCCAAACGCCAGTTTCTTCCTAAACTCGTAAAATTCAACATGGCTGCACTAGTGGCCCCGTTTTCAATGTTTTTTGTTTCTAACAAACTTTGTTGGCGATTCCGTTGGCAATGTTCATATTGTATTTTAGTTTTATTTAAATATGCTTTGGAAGTTGTAGTGTCAATATTCCGTAGATTAGTTTTATTTTTGTATCGTCTACTATGTTTTATTACGTACTAGCTTTCGCCCGCGGCTCCGCCCGCGTGGATGTCGGTTATCGCGATAAAAACTATCCTATGTCCTTCCCCGAGACTCAAACTATCTTCATACCAAATTTCATCTAAATCGGTTCAGTAGTTTGAGCGTGAAAGCGTAACAGACAGACAGACAGACAGACAGACAGAGTTACTTTCACATTTATAATATTAGTAAGTATGGATTGATTGCGAATTAATAAACCTTCCATTCATGCATCCTTTGCATTCTTCCGCGACAGCTGTTTTGTATTTAAAAGGTACCTATCGTGGCGAAGAAACGTCACGTTCATTGAACTAATAAATTGATTACGAACCAAGAACCATACTCCCTAAAACCATTACTATTTACCGAAAAGAAGTTAACCCTTAAGCTTTGAATGCATTCTAAAGTCAAGGTTATCTATACAAATAAATAAAATTAAAGTGTTTGTTACAACATCAGAATCACATCATTTTTATTATTATTAAATTAATGTAGACATGGTACTTATAACAAAAACACTTTTTTGTTTGTCTGCCTGTTTGTTCCTGGTAATCTCCGAAACGGCTGGACGGATTGTTTTTTAAGATAGCTAGCAATCTGGGATTGTGGGTCCCAAAATACTAGCAATCCTGTTAACTCCAGCTCAGCTCAATGGCTTGTGTTAGGAGTTAGTTCACGTCGGTAGTATAATGGGTAGGATTCTGCGAACTCATGATTGCGAGACCGATGCCTTAGCCATTAGGCTACCGCCGCTTATAATTTTTACGGGACTTTCACTGTCACACAGCTGATGATGTGAGGGGTAACTTACTTTTTATCATCACGCTAATGTCTATAGGCTGTGAGCAGTATAACTACACGCGGACGAAGTCACAGGCACAGCTAGTACCTAATTAATAATATTGTCTACGCTCCGACAAGCTAAAACTGAAGACTGAAAACTGATTAATTAATATAAATTAAAACAAAAGTTATTTATCACCTTCCATTCAATACAAGTAATTTTATCTCTTTATAAACGCTTTAAGAGAACACACTGACACAGTTAATCAAAATTTTACTCATCCCATCTACGCTATTGAGAATCCTTTACAGAACATTTAATTACTTAACTTCCAAATATACCGAAACTTCGAAGTTAAACAATTCAACTAATAAAGTAGATATCCAAATACGTAGAGAAATAAATTAATTTGATATAGCTTTCTGGTTCACATTTGCAAATAAAGCGCTTCAGATGTAAATGGTAGCTGAAACGAACGCGAGTGCCGAGAAATTCGTTTTGTAGTCGGCGACAGTGTCCTGTGCGCTGTTTACACTGCACCCAATGTAGCAAATTTTATCTTTGTATAGATGGTTACATTGCATTCGACACTAGTTCTTGCTTCCAGTTTGTTTGTAACTAGCTTTCACCCGCGGCTATGCCAGCGTGGATGTTTGTTATCCCGATAAAAACTAAGTTATGTTCTAAAAATGTTGATAAACTTTCGCGATTTGTACACATTATGAAATTATATATACTACGGGTCTTAATCGCGTGAATGATTTAAGTTAAAATTTTACTGCCTGACGTTTCGACCATATTGCAACAATATGGCCAAAACGTCAGGCAGTAAATAAGGTATTCAACCTTAAATTATTCACGCGATTAAGGCCCATAGTATATATAAATTCATAATAAGTCATGTCCTTTCCCGAGACTTAAGACATCTCCATACAAATTTTCATTTATTCACAATCGGTTTAGCAGTTTACCTAAGCTTGAAAACTGATAGACAGACAGAATTATTTTTGCATTTTTGTAATATTAGCATGGATTAGATTTTCGTCGCAGCTTTTTCCCCGTTAAGTTTGAGTTTGAAATATTTTTTGGCGGTTTTCCCAATATTTTTTGCCAATAAATCCTCGGAGTTCAACTAAAAATGGACGAATTGGTTTAGCCATTCTCAAGTTTTGCGTTTAGCAACAGATTTGGCGGTTTATTTCTTATAAATCCAATAATTGCTAGCTATCGCTCGCGGTTTCGTTAGCATGAATGATTTTACCCCGTTAAGGGTTGATTTTCTCTTTCAAACGCGAAATAGCGTTTCTTTATTTATATTAATATCTGTATCTATTTGTTTACACGGGATCTACATAAGTATGTACGTGTCTTGAGCGATATAATCGCTACTCGCTACTCTGTTTCTCGCCGTTGGTCAGACAGGTGTCTTAGACTGAACACTGTTTCCTAAGATACAACACTCTCGTCCTAGCTTGGGAGACAGGGTTTAATAATTGTGAAAATTGTTAAATCAATTTTTTTACTGTGTGTGAAATAAATAAATTATTATTATTTTACAAATACAATAAATGCATTTTTGAAAGATAGAAAATTTTTAAATCCAGACTCAGGAATCTAACCCGAGACTTCCGTAGCCAAACCGGGGCCAGAAGCAAACCACCTATCTGGATTATGTTACTAGATCTCAAACTTGTCTATCTCTTCACGCTCGCGAGAAATTGAGCCCTCGCAGCGCCATCTAGTCGGTAGTTAAAGAACTATCCCGGCTTTTGTTATTGCTTCGTTACAGAGAGCATTTTAACAAATTATGATGTCTATAAAAATTACTTCAATTATTATTATTATTATGGAGAATTACGTGACCGGTTACTTTAAGTCCAAAATACAAAAGATTGTACTTACATATCGCGAAAGTTTAAATCGGTTTAAAAATATTTATTTTAATCAACTTGCTCTTTTACTGGTTCACAAATATTAAAGCTCAGCTTTGGCCAACATTTTCTCCAAGATTCTCGATTTTCCGGTTAGGAAAATTCTCAGTTATAAGCAAAAGCTGGAAGACTGCCAAATAAATGACAATACGGTCGACGGCCATCAGATTGGAATCTGATATAATCATTGACGCAAATATTTCTTTGCTTACTGCTAGATTAAAGAGTTAGACTCAGTAAAGTAACAATTATTTATAAAGGTTACAAATAACAATAATTATAACGGTTGATAAAAATAAATACAGGTTTGCGGAATTGCACACAAAATTATAAAAAAGTTAGACGTTTTTAAATGACCATTTTTTATGGAGAACTTTATTAAGACAATGCGAAACAACGTTGATGTGGAAACTAGGAAACAAACAGGACCATCAAAAAAATGATGAACTGTGCATTCCGTGAATCTACAAAATAAATTTAAGAAAATTAAAATATAATAGTTATTTTGACATTACAAACTTGTGTCCTAAGTATAATCTTTCACGTAGTTGACATGACCGCGTTGGTAGAAATTTGGTTAGGAGAATATTATTATTACATTACAAGACTGTGCCAGGGCTTAAATTATAATCGAATTCCTACCCACTGGTTTTCACTTCGAAACCTTAACTTAGTAATATCTAATCTAACAATAAATTAAATTGTAAGTACCTACCTACGTAGTTTCCTGCGAGTTACTACCTACCCGTTACGTTATCCCCATCTCTTCTTATCGTCTCTACTATTACATTTTTTTACCTAGACTCGGAATAACAAGTATTGGCCCGTGTATGAATCGACCTCTTGAGCAGCAGTCGTACCACTCCCACTGCGACACCGAGACAGTCAAATTTAAAGCAAGTGTTTTGTACATGAAGATAGCAAAAAAGCCGATTCTTGGGATATCATCATTTAATACCCAGTAGTGCAATGGAAGACAAAACATATCACGATTTACAAACTGGGTTGAACCTCGAACGTGCTTGAAAACAAACTGCATTTTGTCAAAGCAACGCTTATAAGTATATCGGTTCTAAGAAAATCGTGAGGAAAATGTAATCCTTCTAACGGTAGTGCCATTCAAAGCACTAAGGTTCTTTTAGATTAAAGATACGTTTTAAAGATTATGTTTCTATGTTTTTCCATAAATTAATATGATTTTGTATCTACTGTACTTAAAAATTAAATAAAAACTTTTTAACAAAAAATATAACCGACTTTAAATTTAAATATAAGGCAACTAAAAAGGATAAAATACTATAGAACAAAAAATAAATAAAACTTTTGAAGTTGGTCGGTATATTTTTTGTAAAAAAGTTTTTAAATCTCACTTTTTAGTGGTCGGTTTGTAATTCGTCTAAGTTACAATAATCTAATGACAACTGCTGAAATTATTTTACAAAATATTGTTTTTTTCCGTTGCAGGGCCGTTAATTGTTGAGGAGTTCACATGATTCCTCACCATCAGCTCAGCTCTATTACATAGTGTAATAGTAGTATGAAGAGCATAAAGTGCTAAGCAATAGCAATCAATTCGCACACTGTGAAATATTGAATATTTCCGCTGGTCATCTGTGGTCTTCATCATCAATTCCACTTCACCCATTAGTATTTTTTGAGAGTAAATGCATAAATCACTATAAAAAACATACATCTAAATCACTACATATGTGCCTTTAACATTTGATGAGTTTCCTTGATTTCTTCTGGACCAACTTGGAAATAGGTATACCCTTTTAAACACATAAATATTTTTTCAAATCGGTGCAGCTGTCTTCGCGTAATCGGGTAACAAACACAAAAAAACAACATGCAGCCGAATTAAGAACCTACTCCTTTTTTGAAGTTGGTTGAAAACACGCCTGCCTCTGTAACTAACACAACTCCGCTAAGAGACCGTCTCCACGGGCGTGAGAATCACGGCATTTTTATCGTCGTGTCATTTATTTCTATACGCTGTCTTGGAACTTGTCTCCACACGGCGATGTTATCGCGGCGGGCGTTGCCCAGCACGCTGTCAAACGCACGCGCCCCGCCTAAAAAAACACACACACGCGGTGATTCCGTTACGATTCGCAACGATACACTGACTATCTGACGATAGTATTAGAGACGGTTCATAAGTGTTATACATACATATTTGAAATCATTTCAATGTTAGGCTTCATTTTGATACCCGAATACCCGATCAGAAAAAAACTTAATAAAATGTGACTATAAGCGCTACACACTAAATAAGCCTATGTTACCTTAACTCACGATTCTAATAATACGTACCCCAAATATCTAAATCCGTTCAAATGTTGAGAAGCTATGATGGAATTGAGAAACTGAAATTAACCCTGATACAAACATAGGCATAGGCATAGATGCCTTGTTTGATACGTTTGTAAATATATATATTAAGGCTATTTCATTCTCGATTAATACCTTAATCATCTTACATGTAGCTCGAAATAGCCATATCGAGAAGCTTAAGCTCGTCCTAAGCTCTATTCCACGAACACCAACCTTTAAATCTGTACACAATTACTATTCATGTTTTCAGTTCAATAGGAATTCATAGAAAGCATTATATACTCGATACAAAGGTTTCAAGGGAAATCACACTGTTTGCGGCCATATAAACTTCTAATGTTTGATATTGATACTTAATGTAAATAACATTGTTCCGAAATTCCCAGTAGGTGCTCTATTATACCCACTACCAATATATTTGTTTTTACATATACATGGTAAGTATATATATACATGTCTAGTTGGGGTCATCGCACGCACAACAGTTAAGAGGGTACAAATTATTTCATTCAACATACCGCCTAAGTGCGAGGGGGGAACGATGCAACGGTGCAAACATTTCCTTTCGTAATTTGGGGGGGGGGGGGTATAATCAACGTGCGAATGCGCATCAAAATCAGTATGCGTACGGTGTGTGTGTACGTGTGACATGGCGAAACTATAAGGGTTCCGTTTTATCATTTTGGCTACGGAACCCTAAAAAGGCGACTTTGTCCACGGTGACTCAAACCGCTTGAGTTCACAGTGGATCATGATCATGAGCCACGGCCATATTGCTAATAACAGACACCCATCCCATTATTTATATCTATAATATCTACGAATATAACACAGCACACAAGAATATCCATTCATGTGTACTATTATATTTTTGTCATACATCGCCTAAAAAAGATAACAAAAAATACTACGGAATAAGTGTGAAGTAAGCTGCTAATGTTTTAGTCCTTCCACAACTCTTAGATGTTTTCAAGTTATTAATTGATAACATTAAGACTGAAAGAGTTATTTTGAAGTATAATTTATCAGTTGACTGTTATTTAGCATAAGTTGAAGTGTACTCTACGTTGAGACTGAAAATTAACGTTGTTTCTTAAAGGGTTTCGCTGAAAAAGTAACGACGTATGACCTTATAAATTACTGTTTATAAAGAGGATATATTTATTATATTTGTAATAAATTAGTAAAAAGATAAACATTGCATTTATTTTTACAATTTAATCTTTGTTGAGTCACTGTGTTTTTTTTAATCTTTGTTGAGTCACTGTGATTCTCTATACCCGACCCCCAGTACAAAATGGCTCATTCTATATTTTTTTTGAAACATGGTTAATCATCAAAAGTTATATTTTATTGAACTATGTGTAATAATATTACTAGGTATTAGAGCTCTTTGCAACTCCCCAACAAGTTTTCAAATCAAACCATAGACTTGCAAAAAAAAGTGAACAACTGATGCCGCCTGGCCCCAATACAATAAATTAATCAATATTTTTTTGGATGCATCTCATCTTAGTTTATGGGTGCATGCATGGGTAAGGATGGTCACATATCGTTAGTTGAATTGTTATTCTATTGAAATTGTATTCTCCCTTAGCAAGAACAGCTTGAGTTTTGTCCAAAAATCTGTGTAATAAAGTGATGTTTTTATTTCTATAGATAGTTTATGAAATACTTTACTTTTTATCAGTATTTACATTTCTATAGTGTATACAGCGATAATCACCGGTTGGTATCACATATAATTAGATTACATGTCTAACGCGTCTCTGCGTTGTTTGCTTTGGCCCCACGCACACCTCCCAAATGACCTGTACTCTATAGTCCTGTGTAATGGAAAGACATATTACTACTTTTGACTGCCTTGGTGGCGCGGTGCGAGTGTATCCGACTGCTACGCAAGAGGTCGTGGGTTCGATTCCCACACGGGCACCACTTTGTGTGATCCACAAATTGTTGTTCCGAGTCTGGGTGTAATTTGTGTCCGTGACTTGTATGTTTGTAAAGTCCCCCGCGACACAGGGCTTATTTAATTATTTTTTTTTAAAACATACATAATAATAAGAATATCTTGGAGCAACTCACACAACGTCATTTGATCCCAAACTAAGCAGAGCTTGTACTATAACCAGATAAATTACACCCAGACACAGAATAAACCATCGTGCTAATCACACAAAGTTCCAACCTGGGTGGGAATCGAACCCACGATCTCCGGCTTAACAATCAGGGTCACTAACTACTAAACCAACAGGGTTATTGACTTCACTGGCACAGTTAAATATCTATCACTTTTTAAATATTCTACGAAGACACCTGCAAAATGTAGAGTCATCCGTATCTTAAATTACGTGTATATCAAGCTTAGTTTGATTTCAGAATCACCTTATCGCAATATAATTATAAGTAGATAATACTGTATTGCAGGTGTGTAAACCAAAGTCTATTAATATCTATACTAATATTATTATAATCTATACTAATATTATAACGAGGAAAAATTTGATTGTTTGTTTGTATTGAATAAGCTCCGAAACTACTGGACGGATTTGAAAAATTCTTTCATTGTTGTGAAGCTACACTAACCCCGAGTGACATAGGCTATTTTTTATCCCTGTATTCCCACGGGAACAGGATATACGCGGGTGAAACCGCGAGGAGTCCGCTAGTAATATTTTAAGCTGAAGAGTTTGTTTGTTTTAACGCGATGATCTCAGGAACTACTGCTCCGAATTGAAAAAAATGTTTACTCTTGGATAGTCCATTTATCGATAAAGGCTATAGGCGATATAACATCACACTACGACTAATAGGAGCAGAGCAGTAATGAAAACTGTTGAAAAACGTTGCGCGGGTCAGCTAGTCTATGATATGCCTTGTTTATTATCTAATCTTAGAAATTCACAATTCGTAGTAATTTTATACTTTTTGTGATACTATTAGGTACTGATTAATGTAGTACTTATGTATAAATTTCACCTACCTATATGAATATTGAATCACCTAGTGATTGAATTGCCATTCAGCAGCGGGTCAATTCACGTATTTAAAACATGCAGTTGCAGTTTAAGTTTCGATTGAAACGGCAATTTTCGTATTAGAATACGAAACGGGACTTAATCACGTGAAATATTTAAAAGCATGAACTTTTTATTTACCCGACGTTTCGATCGAATTGCACCGATCGTGGTCATAGTCGACCCGTGACCACGATTGGTCAAGTTGTAGAAGTTGAAAAAAATAAAAGTTTTTATGTAACAGTATTTATGGCCGGACTAGTTACAATCCAATACCTACATGATTTTTACCCCTACTTACCCTCAGGTATACACACCATATGAGGCTAATGCATATGCACATGCTATGGTTACTGCTTACTTGAGTTCCATGGTGTAATGGTTGCAGAACCTTATCGGCATAGCTGTGTATATACAAATATATTGTAATAATTGACATTTTAAAAAAGTGACCATGAGTTTTTGGACAACTCACACAACGTCATCTGATTCCAAACTAAGCAGAGCTTGTACTATGGCAACCAGACAACTGATAAACATACTTATATATTTCTAAGTACATACATATCAACATACATACATATCAACCCATAAGATGGCCCACTGCTGGACACGGGTCTCCCCAGTAGAACCTACTAGTATGTAGATCCTGGGGGTAATTGCCATAATCGCCACGCTTGGCGAGCGGGTTGGCGATCGCAGTAAGGCTTTAAGTACGCAGAGGACGCTGCCGCCCGTCCTCCGGGGTGAAATCCCTTAGTCGCCTTGACGACACCCACGGGTAGAGATGGGGTGGTACTATTCTTAAGCCGGCACCACACGGCACTAAAGTACATACATAATAGATAAACTACACCCAGACACAGAATAAACCATCGTGCTCATCACACAAAGTTTTATCCTGGGTGGGGATCGAACCCACGACTTCTTGCGTAGCAGTCGGATACAGTCCCACCGCGCCACAGAGGCAGAGAATCATTATATTCCAAATTTTGTCTGACATTCATAAGCGTTGTATTCTGTAACCTAAGTGAATAAAGGTCTTTTGACTTTGACTTTATACCTCAATTTTTCAACCCGAAATTGTTCAAAAGGTTTAATGAACTACAAACAAAATACTTGAACATAGACAAAAATAATATACCTACCGTACGAAGTAACTAAAGCTTCATATTATATTTTGGTAAAACCACTCCCGTTTCCCAAATGTTTAGACAATAAATTAGTGAGAATAAATTTATGAAGCCCTGTTTCATGATTGTATGAAAATTTATTTGGAAATGTTTTGTACATAGGAATAGTTTGCAAACAAGTTTATTCGAATGAGAATTAAAACTAGCAACGAGCTATTTTAGATGTATGTCCAACTTTTATACATACTAGTGACAATAAATTTACTACTAGGTATTAGCTACTAGGTAGGTATTAACATACAACCCAGTTAATATACCTAGTAAGGCATTTTAACCGGGTGACCCCTCTTTCATAAGTTTTTATTGCCTGTTCTTTTCTCGGGCTTTACCTATTGTTTGCGAACAGGCATTACATGTAAATGTAGAATCGACTTAAGTGAATAAAGTTTTTTTATTATTATTATTTAGCACTAGCTGTGCCCGCGACTTCGTTCGCGTGGAAGTTGGGTTTATATTAAGGTAGTTTATGTTACAATTTAACTTCTGTGTAAAACATATTGGAAACATGCTCCACAATGCTCTGTGGCATCTATGGATATTAGGGCCTAGCTCTAATCAGGGCCCGACCTATGGCAAGGCAAGCCAAGCAAATGCCCAGTGCAGCAAAATGAAGGGCGACAAAGTTTATGGCGCCAGACGGTTAGAAGACAAATTAAAATAGTATTTTACCAAAATGATTTGCATCACATCAAATATTACTATTATCGGTTTCGGGTAAAATGAAGCCCGAAACCGCCCAAGTACTCGCGCGAAATAGGGCTAGTGTGAGATAAGTTTTTAAAAAAATATCCTGTTTTTAAAACATTGCATTCCCGCGGTACTGTGATGCGTGTTCAAACAAACAGACAACATTCAAACGTTTCTAAAAGATATACTGAATTAGTATATCTTTTAGAAACGTTTAGTTTAAATACTAAACTTATTTCTTTATAATGTCTACATTGGTGAATTAAAAAATAGGTGTGTCAACCTGTCGTAGCCGAGGATAGAACAAAGTGGCGTGCAATTAGAGAGGCCTATGTCCAGCAGTGGACTGCGATAGGCTGATGATGATGATGATGAACCTGTCGTTAATTAAGATCATCATAAATTCATATCACTCTACGTAAAAATTTTTACAACGCAATACTAATAATAAAACTGCTGTAACACTTTAGTACCTAAGCAAACACAGAGCGTGTCATGTGTGTCATGCCCGCGAAAATGTCAGATATCCCTAAAGGTACGGTTGACAAACAACGACCCCCCTCCTCCCGTCACCCGAACTACTCACACTTGACCGATGTTGAGCCATTCATTATCGTTGAATTGATGAACACGTAATCTCCAACCATAACCCCAAAACATGATCCTCGATGCACCTGTGTGATGCGTGGTCAAACAAACGGACAGACAGACAAACATTTCTAAAAATCATAGCAATGTGTTTCTTTTAAAACTTCTTTTACTAAGTATAGAACGTTATTGAATACAACGCCATCTACTTTCAAGAATGTTGCCACCCAGCATCTCAAGCACCTATACCCTAATAAATGTTTTCACAAATAAGGAATTATTTGATCACGGTGAACAATTTGATTTCATAGATGGCGCTACATGTTTTTTTTTACGTGTGTAATGTCTTTTTTTTAGACGAACACATCATTTCTGGAAAATGTCGAATACTTTTTAATTATAATGTAATATCGTTTTTCATTTCTACTACGATTAATTAATTACTCTCAGCAGTGCATGCAAGACCTATAATTAACTTACCTACGTGCATAATTTACTTGATTTTTAATATAAAAAAATAATAACCAAAGTAAATAAGTTACTTACGGTCGAAAAAATAACTAAAACATTGAGAAAAATATTAAAAAAGGATAAAGACAATTTAAAAAAATACAAAAAGAACATAATGAGACATCGGATTCGAGCCCGGGACTTCGTCGTCAAAGTCCGCTAGCATAGCTTCGAGGCTATACTGTTCGCTACTTGCCACGTCAAAATAACTGTTCTTATGAAACTTAACAATGTTGTGTTTAGCTCCTTTTAGTATTAGCGTGAAGTTTACATAACTTCACGCTAAAACTAAAAGGAGCTAAATCCATGGGTTACAATTATAGATAATGTCTAATTGTGGAAAATTTTGTGATAAACCATTATGGTGCGACAAAAAATACGTTGCTACTCATTCCCCATAGACGTTAGCGTAATGATTCATAGTGTAAATAATGTCCTATAGTATTTACTATAAAACTGCAAATTTTCATAAAGATCCGTTTAGTAGTTACTGTTTTATAACGAAAAATAGCTACAGACATTATCACTTACTGCTTAGCTCCTATGGAAAAAAGCGTGATAATTTATAGCCTAAATGTTAATCTGCATCTATTAGATTGCACGTGCAAAATTTCAACCAAATCTGTACGGTAGTTTTTGCGTGATGCGTGTTCAAACAAACAGACAGACAGACAGACAGACAGACAGACAGACAGACAGACATTTCTAAAAATGCAGCAAAGTGTTTGAATACTCTTTTCGAACATTTCCTAATATTTTTTTTCACTAAGTTCGGCCATGTACAGACACGTGAAATTTACAGTTTTATTATATGTATAGAAGATAGAAGATATGTTTAGATAACAAGCGCTTAACGTACCAACAGCTTATTAACCAAGTCGTTATCACATGGGCATTTTATTTATGAAATTGTAAACTCGTGTCAAACGCTCGTCATCTAAAGGTTCATTTCCGTTCATCGCGATCGATCGCGAGCCGCTCGCGGCTTACGACAAGCGGCTGAGGTAAGTGACAGACGCGCGCGGCCGACGACTGTCGTAGGCCTGCGCGCGCACTGTGAATATTGTCGCATCGGCCGCGAGCGTCAGCCGCTTGTCGTAAGCCGCGAGCGGCTCGCGATCGGCCGCGATGCTCGGAAATGAACCTTTATACAGTCATGCTTAGGTAATTAATTTTATCTACATTCTGATTCAGTATCTCTCATTAGACTAAATTAGATCACGAAAGACAAAAGAACTCAATTCAATTCAGTTTATTAGTTAAACACAGTCGCGCAACTTCATATGCGTCAATTTTCCCCGTTGTTGCAACAATTTTAATTGCTGCTCCGCTCTTATTGGTCGCAGCGTGATGTTATATAGCCTATAGCCTTTCTCGACAAATGGGCTACTCAAGAGAAAAATATTTTTTCAATTCGGATCAATATTTCCTGAGATTACCGCGTTCAAACAAACAAACAAACTTTATAATATTAGTATAGATATAATCCTGCCAGGCATCAGGCGTAATTCAACCTATTTATTTAACAACTCAATGAAACACAATAAAAACAAGATTCTAATAAAAAACCAAACCTATTTACTTCCCATATTTTGGTTGACGATAAATCCGTCAATAGGAATATAGGCTATGAAACACCCAGAAATCCGTAGAACACACATGGAGTTAGTTTCCATATCACTAACATAACAAGACCGACGCTGTAGGAATAACTCGGGCAAACAAGGCGCCCCGACATGACAGTACGAGGCCGGTCGGGAGGTAATCTCTCACTGAATTTGCGGTCCTTGTTAACACAGACATCCCTCATCGCTGCTATCGAGTCTTACTAACAACCTCTTGTACGTACATATTTATTAAATGAACATCAGGTTTACTGTAAGAAATGAATAAGATACCTGTAGGTGCCTTATTCATTTACTAGCAGTCCCGCGCAACTTCGTATGCGTGTTTTTTCCTCGTTTTTGCAACATTTCTCGTCGCTGCTCCGCTCCTATTAGTCGTAGCGCGATGTTATATAGCCCGATAAATGGGCTATCCAACAAAAAAAAGATTTTTTCGAATCGGACCAGTAGTTCCTGAGATTAGCGCGTTTAAACAAACAAACTCTTCCGCTTTATAATATTAGTATAGATTACATCGAAAAAAAATCAAAAATATTTTCTGTAATAACTTTTTTTTTTAATTTAACTGGAGTGTGGGAATGGGAATACCTACTTACTTTTACGGCTAAGGATGCGGTCTTAGAAAATAAAACCTTTTTATTAACACCTACAGACACCTTTATTAGTCAAAACTAATATTATTAATGCGAACGTGAGTTTGTTTGTTACGCTTTCACGCTAAAACCGCTGAACCGATATAGATAAAATTTGGGTTGGAGATAGTTTGGGTCTCGGAAAAAAACATAGGCTGATTTTAATCGCGACAACTAACATCCACGCGAAAAGTAGATTAAATAACAATCATTGCCGAAAAAGTTATAGTTATACAGTTCAAAATGGCTGTACCTATTTAGCTAATTTCTTTTTTGTTGTGTTTGTTGATAAATTGTCTGAACAAGATTTGAATGCAAGAAAATGTTAGAAAAAGAAAGAAATATCGTACTACTAAAGGAATTATTCCAGTTACTGCTTCAGCTCAGGTGGTAAAGCGTACATACTGCTGTCACGTTATTCTTAGGCCAAGTGAGTATGTCGCCGGGTACGCCTTGACAACTTAAGCCCCAGAACTGGACCACTTGTATAGCTTAAGATGTGTTAGTATGGTGGCATTAAGAACTACCATGAAGGCACACGAGAGAGATACATGTAAATGGTAGCAGCCAGTCTCATTAAAGACTAGCCAACTACGAAGGTGATATTATAATGCGCAAGAGTCTCTTTCTCACATAGCCCGAAAGGACGGAAATCTGATTCGACTGTAGAGAGTTTAGATGCAAAACTAACGGCTCAACGTACTCTCTGAAGCACGGACGTCCTCTTTCAAGAAGTGAAATAAATGGCAACTAGTTTAGGGAAAGATAGGACACAGCGAAATGCTTTTAATTGGACATCCCGATTAAGTAAGTACTTTTACTTTACATTATAGAATACTACGTTCGCTACTGTAGTCGTAAACAAAAACAGGATTGTACGATTGCGAGCAGGATTAATGAGCTCCGGGAGAAAACTATTTCTAATGGTCTTTAAAATAAATTACTCTTATATTAAATACTGGTTGTTTTTGGCGCGGCTGAGCCCCCCCGAAATAAAAAAAGTTTTAAGCTACTTACATGTAAAATTTCATCAAAACCAGCCCTATAATTTCAGCGTTTAGCTGATGACCACGAACTGGAAGATGCAGCGTGAGTAGACCTCATAAGACATAGAAAGTTGACCTGGTGAAATGCGGGAAATCCATGTATGCGTGTGGCGCAGGAAAGGTCGTTGTGGCGATCTTTGAGGGGGGAATATATGCATTAGAGAATGTCTTTAGGTTGAAACAAACGAACAATAAATATTAGTTATTGAATATATAACAGAGAGTTTAGTATTTAAACACCGTTTAAGGGTAAATGACGGTGTTACAAACACATGTGCTGAGTCATTATACTATCGGATGTGAGCTTTCTCGTGCCTAGACGATAATTGCTTCGAATTAAGGTAACCGTACGCTATCAATATTCTAGATACATGGTCGCAGTAATTGCTACAGATTTTTCAGGGTAAGAGACAACGCTATAATTCGTTTCTCCAGACATTTGGCGTTTAGGGCGTTTTTACGTTAGTGAACAAAGCGACACTGGGAATAACCAGTGGAATAGATACCTTAAGTATTTCCTATTTAAAGATTGGTAGACTTGTTTCTTTGCTCAAATTGAGTAACTAATAGGTATAATATCATAGTAATTTTTATAGGCATTTCTTGCCAATTACATGTTTAAAAGATAGAAAAATTTGAAGTCCAGACCCAGGAATCGAACCTGAGACTTACGTAAGCCGAATCGGGGCCGGATTTGAACCACCTATCTGGACTATGTCACTAGACCCCAAATTTCTCTATCCTTTTATCTAGCCGGTAGTTTAAGAACTATCACGGCTTTTGTTATTTCTTCGTTACAGAGAGCATTTTAAGCCTCGGGTTCGATTCCTGGATCAAAACTTTAAATTTTTCTATCTTTCAAAAATGCAATTATTGTATTTATAATATAATATCTTTAAATACAATTTCGTTTTTTAAGGAATAAGAAACAGGTATTATCGTTTCCATATGTACTGTGTACAAATACACAGTACATATGGAAACGATAATACCCGTAGTAATACTCAACTGTGTCTTAGACACCAACGCCCCTACCGAGATTTTACTGTCAGAAAGTAAGGGGATATACTTTCACCTCCAGAATTTTGTGTCCGTGACTTGTATGTTTGTAAAGTCCCACGCGACACAGAGCTTGTACCATAGTGCGGAAGTCGTCTTTTTTAATAAAAAAATAAAAGAATGTACTGCAATGAGCTAACTTCATTGTGTTTATCGTTATCAGAGCTGTGCCTGCTGATGTCTTTGGATTTACTGCGAAAAAATGTAGTTCTTATCTATACTAATACTAATATTATAAAGCGGAAGAGTTTGTTTGTTTGTTTGTTTGTTTGTTTGTTTAAACGCGCTAATCTCAGGATCTACTGGTCCGATTTGAAAAAATCTTTTAGTTGGATAGCCCATTTATCGAGGAAGGCTATAGGCTATATAACATCGCGCTACGACTAATAGGAGCGGAGAAGCGACGAGAAATGTTTCAAAAACGGGGAAAAATTACGCATACGAAGTTGCGCGGGACAGCTAGTTAATAATAATATCTTGGAACAACTCACACAACGCAATCTGATCCTAAGCAACTAACCTGAAACTAAGCAGAGCTTGTACTATGGATACCAGACAACTGATAAACATACTTATATATTTCTGCGCTCCGTAGTTTGTAAGATACACGCATATAAAGTTTGACCCCATGATCACAAAGTTTTTGACAAAACAAAAAGTTTGAGTACAAACAAGTTGGGGAGGCTCTTAGTTAGTAAGATTTAGACGTACAAAGTTGTGACCCCATGATTACAAAGATCTGGTCAAAACAAGAAGTTTGAGTACAAACAAGGTGGGTCTGCGCCCCGTAGTTTGTAAGATATATGTACACGTTTAAAGATTTGACCCCATGATCACAAAGATCTTGCCAAAACTAAAAGTTTGAGTACAAACATGGTGGGTCTGTGCCCCCTAGTTTGTAAGATATATGCGTTGGATGTTTTGACCTCATGATTACAAAGATCATGTTCAGTTCTTCTCTTTTGAGGAGTTCAAAGTAATGACCTCATAATTTAAAAGATCTGTACAAACAAGATATTTCATTATCATCATTGGTATAAATAGTCGTCATTATCATTACCACCTTTATTGTCATGTTCCTAATCTTCATCATTACATTACCGTCACCATGTACATCACCAACACCGTAATCATCTTCACCATTAAAAATAATCATCGCCATCAATTTATCACACTAATATTATCAAGGCGAAAGTTTGTAACTTCTTCACGTCTAAACGATTGGAGCGATTTTAATAAAATTTGGTATGGAGTTAGCTGACACCCTGGATTAACACATAGGCTAATAAACCGCGGGTAACACCGCGGGGCACAGCTAGTTTATTCATATGTCAAAGATGTCCGCGCGCATGCGCGATGCATTTCTAAGCGCAGCTCTCTTTAAACCATTATGTCAAGATTTGACAGTTAAAAAGAAAAAAAAGATAGTGAAGAAAGACCCAGTTCGCGGTACCTAAGTTTGCATGGTCGCGCCTAAGCTGCGCTCAACTCAAATTTAGGTATCGGAGGGGAAGATGACGTCCCTGCTCGGAACTACAACTTCACAAACGCAAGCTGAGGTGGCGCGAACTGTAGTTATAACTACATAACTACAGAAATCAGATTACTGATTACTTTATGTAGTTAGATTACAAGTAAATGCTGCTAAATGAAAGGGCTGACTCCACTGGGAGTAGCGCCCTCAACGCATGAAGCATTCATCACATCTGCTTATAGTCAAACGACTGATTGCATGATAATACAAGAAATAAAAAAAAAAAAAAAAAAAAGATTACAAGTAATCATAACTACATGTGCATTTGTAGCTAGATGACACAATGTAGTTGGTTACGCCCAACTCTGCTACACGTATTGTAGTTTATTCATCAACGTAATTGTGCAAAAAGACGTTAATACGAAACGATCTCATGTTCCAATTTTAAAAATCTCCTTTAGTTCTGAGAACTATTTCAAATGAAATGAAATGCCTAATCGCCTCATCATAACTTAACGTTGGTTTCATAGAAATGGGTAGGTAATTCCAGAAAATGGTCAGCTGCTGAATGTCTAACATAAAGTCGTATTGCGATTACTGTCCCATCTGCCAAATGCCAGATATCCAGTGAAAATGGGTAATGGGCTGAAAGGCACAGAGTAAATCTAGTTACAATAGATTTTAGCTCTGTTAAGGAAGAGTTTCGACGTTGCCTGTAAAACAGACTCCGTATAAGTTATACGCTTCCAGTGGAGTTCTAGGTTTTGTATTTATTTTTGATGTGATAACGTCTTATAAATCGATGACCGGTAATTGAGTCGCGGTGGGTGCTTCCGTACTCTACCCACTTTTTCAACCCACAAATATTTTATTCCGATTTTTACCCAAAACTTATTACATTTTAAACCCACAGTTTTAAAATCAATATTTTTTTAAGTATTCTACCTAAAATATTGTCGCGGTATTGATTGGTTGCTAAGCAACAACGAATGGCGTGTAAATCAATGTTTTCTTATGGACGTTATCACGTAATAAAATTAATTAGCGCCTTTACCACCAACCATTGTTTAGGGTTCCGTAGCCAAAATGGCAAATAGCTTATAACAGCTTATAGTTTAGGTAGTATATATACTATAGGTCTTTTAAAAACGTTTAGGAGTTGTAAATATTTTTGGATTGAACGAGGGATCCATTTGTGAAATATTAAGCTTTAAAGTGCAAATTTTTGTTAGTCAAGTGTGGACACTTGCCAGCAAAATGGCTGATGTCGGTTACGTGAAAACATTCACGGTAGTATATAATGAAATGGAAAGAAAAACTATCACAGCTAAGTAGGCCTTACAAGTTTACTAGTAACATCTGATCAAATGAGCAGTAACAAAAATTTCGTAGGGCAATCTAGCTTATTGAATTTATAACATTGTAAATTTTAATTTTAATAAATGTAGATAATTTTATTAAAACTCAATAATCCTTATATCATTAAGTCTATAATAAAATTTGTACATTTCGGTTTACTTCATAAAACTAACTCACTTTTTTTGTTTAAAATAGCCTGTTTTTTTTATTGACAACCCTCCTGGATCGTATTGATCGTATATGTTATTGCGTAAAAATAATTTTTCGCCTGGGAATAGAATAAGTGGTCAGCCATAGACCTTAAGACTATTAGATCAAATCAAAGAATTCATTCAACATAATACAAAATAATCGCAGCAATTTCAGCAAGCACATACCGTGAAAACATCACATGCATATTATTCATGGTAACATGTTTTTATGATATTATACTCATTGTTGTTTCTAATATATCAACCTTATCAAACAATCAGCACACATAACCATAAACATAACATTTGGTAACAATGCACAATGGGTTAATATTACATTTAAGAGTAACAAAGAATGTTTCCTCATCTAATATCCTGTATTTAATGAGGAAAGGCATTATTTATTTTTGTTAATCTGTAAATTATTTACATAACAACGGTTACTTTTGATTTTACATTGAATTTTTAAATAATGTTCCTACATCTTAATGAAACAGAAATATCTTTGCGAACGCCTGACAACCCTTATGATGAAATGTAATAATTATCTAAGGCGACACTGATGTTACTAGTGATGTTACGGAGGTGGTTTTGTCGGAACCGAAGCCGGAGTCGGAGTTTTTAAATTTGGTTTGTCGGAGTCGGAATCGGAGTTGGAGGCAGTGGACGAAGACAAATATTTTGAGATAATATTCTCAAATATGATGAGTCTTAAGATGATAAAATAAAAAAAAGAAACATTATTCAGTTATTCATATTAAATGTGTGAAGAAAAAATTTTAGACGAGACTAAAACCCGCGGTCATAGAGAATCCGTGACAATTTTTTCTTCATACTTTTATTATCGCTAGGTACCTCCGATTTAAAAGTATCGGAGCCGGAGTCGGAGTCGGAGGTTTAAAATCAAAGTTCCAACATTTCGGAGTCGGAGTCGAAGATCCGTAACATCCGAATTTGGAGGTGGTGGACGAAGACAAATTTGAAATAAAATTCTCAAATATGATGCCTGCATGCTGATGTCTTAAAGTGATAAAATAAAAAAGAAATATAATTCAGTTATTCATATTAAATGTACGAAGAAAAAATTTTCAGGCGGGTCTCAAACCCGCGATCATAGAGAATCCGTGTCAATTTTTCCTTCATACTTTTATTATCGCTAGGTAGCTCCGATTAAAACCTCCGATTTAAAAGTATCGGAGCCGATGCCGAGTCGGAGGTGTAAAATCAATCGGAAGTTCCGACCTTTCGGAGTCGGAGTCGGAGTCGAAGCTCTGTAACATCCCTGATTGTACCGTACCATTGGCCACTTATTTATATTTATATATAAGAAAATAAAAATACTTAACAGGGGTGGTCAGACTGCCAACTACTTTTATCTATTTTTTAAAGTAACCAATGAAACTATTCTCCATTATTCATCTACATGCTTAACGTAGATAACTAATTCTACGTAAATTACTTTTGAAGTCAAAACTTATTTTAGTCAAGTATAATTTGATGTTTAAAGAGTCAGGGTCTTAATTAAATGAATATGAATTACTGACTGAGACAGGATAAACCTTGCGTTTTCCCTGGTATAAATGAACGGACACTGTAAAGCCTCGTAGGATATAGCTACAGCACCTGTAATAATTATGAAACGAAGAACAAGGAAGGAAAATGCAGATCCTTGAGGTCGACCCTTCGTAATTATCTTTAAAATTTTCTACTTTACGTAATAGAGACGGTACAATGTTGTCAAGGAATGCCGTACTTCTCCCGAGTCAGTTTTAAGGTACCTATAAGCTCATTTAGACATTGCTCCTGTACCACATATACAAGATTTAATCCCAAATTGCACTAACCTTTATCTGCCCATGCGCCGACTGCTATAGCAGTCTATATAGGACTATAGTCCGAGAGGAGAGCGCCAAAAAATACAAGCATTTTATAAAGGCCTAATTTGTATTAATAAATCAAATTAGTGAAGTAAACAAATACCCTTCCGTCAATCAGCTGGATTCCTTAGCATCTGGCGCAGAGGTGAGCTATTTTTTTTTAATAAACTAAATAATATAAAGAAACTACTTTCTAGAATCTAAAAAACAGTTTTCTAGATTAAGTTAATTCTAAATAAGTTTTACGTTCGTCAGCCGCGCAAAATCTTGTAACGAGGCGCGTCAGTCACGCGTTAAAGTTGTATTTATTAATGGTGCCCGATCTACACGTGTTATCGAATGCGTATTCTGAAATTTAGTATAACCGGTGAAGAAAATTACCAAAATCACATAAAACAATTAAATTTATTACAAAGATATATGTACTAGCGGACGCCTCGCGGTTTCGCCCGCGCAGTTCCCGTTCCCGTGAGAATACAGGGATAAAAAATAGCCTATGTCACACGGGGTTAGTGTAGCTTCACAACGATGATAGAATATATATTATTATTATAAAAAACAAATGAAAATGTTTTTTTTTAATGAAGTAATGTAATGTTACTAAAACTTGTAAGTACATATTTATTTTAGTCCCATTTAAAAAATAAAAACAATATTCTATTTAAAATGGCCACCTTTGGCTTTTATACAGACCTTTAATCTGTCTGGCCACGAATCTATGGATTGACGCACTGTTTCCATGGGAAATTTCGCCACTGCTTGCTCCAGAGATTTTTTAAGAGACTCAATGTCGCCGTGTCGTTTAGAGCAAGCCATGTCCTCTAAATCTGACCATAATTTGTTGTCTAAAGGGTTGAGATCTGGGCTAAATGAGGGCCAGTCTTCAGCTCTTATAAAGTCCGGATCGGTGGTTTTAAGCCAGGCTTGGGTAATTCATGCCTTGTGACCAGGTGCAGAGTCCTGCTGGAAAGGCCGCGGTACATTTTTAAAAAGTGTATTGCTGAGAGGTTTCACAACACGATTCAAGACTTCCTCTTGATACACTTTGGCTGACTTTTCATTACTTTTTCACAAAAATGTAGCTTTGTGACGCCTTGATAAAACCCGCCCCACCAAATCATCACTGACAGGATGATGACCACACTGTACCTTTTCGACCACTTGAGCAGCTTTTTTAGAACTGTGAGCGTACACTTAAACTTAAATCTATAAATGATAAAGTGTACGATCACAATTCTAAAAACATCTCTCTGCTTAATGTAGTGCTCTTCTATCGTGAAAATGTTTTCATTGGTAAAGAGGATATTTCTGTGCCCTTCACCTGCGGGATCGCGACAGAAGGCATTTTGATCGTTCCACTCTTTTTAATTGTAAAGATTGATTTAGGGCATGTCCTGTATATCGACGATAAGCACCGAGCTTCAGATCTTGTTTTATAATACGCGACTTTATTTCATGCGATAACATTTTTTGCTTCCTAATGAGATTTCGACGAATTCTGGCTTTAACAGCCTTTGTAGTTCTAACAGCACGTGGCCACCCCGATCTTTTATGGTCTTCGATAGATGGAATTGATAGTACGATGTACAAACATACAGCGTATACCAAGTTTTTGAAGTGTCTGGAATATAAACGACGGCTCCATACCCACTTTGTGCAAAGCTATCACTGCAATCCTATTTTCTATAACACCCTAATCCATATTGTAATTTGATAATGAACACGAAAAAATATGTAAAATGGCGCGAAATCGAAAAAACTTTTTTAAATAATAAACGCGTTTCAAATTCAAAGTAATTAAAAAGTTGAAAAAAAGAAAAGTTTTTATGTAACCGTATTTATGGCCGGACTAGTTATATTATATTTATTATATTATTTGTTATTTATTTTTTGGTATATATTTGTTTCATTTACGTATTTATTAATTTGCTTTTAAAATCTAAGAATAAGCACCACTCAAAGGTTGGTCCAGTCATTAAGTCTACCTTTTGCAAAGTATTTGTTAAAAGTTTTTAAATAAATAAATATCTTAAAACATTATTCTGTTGGTTTGAGTTTCGTTCTAAATAATTATAGCAACTGTTGTTATACTGTCAGTAGGCCACAGTAAAAATACGAGGTTTAAGTTGCGCTTTTGCAACAAACTGTCTTCAATCACTGCCTGCCTCTAGCGCGGTGGGAGTGTGTCCGACTGCTACGCAAGAGGTCGTGGGTTCGATTCCCACACGGAACACCACTTTGTGTGATCCACAAATTGTTGTTCCGAATCTGGATGTACTTTGTGTCTGTGACTTGTATGTTTGTAAATTACAGAACTCCTCTGCGATACAGAAGCTTGTACCCTACTGCGGGAGTCATCTTTTTAAGTTAATGAATGAATGAATTATATTATCCGTGCTTGAAACCTAGACCGTTTTGTTAGTTTTTGTACATGCTGTATTATCGAAGCATGAAAAATTTGCTTTAGATATACCAACCTTTTTCATAAAATCATAATCATATCTTCAAATTACGATTTACCTCCAAGATTACCAAGCCCTATATTTTATTTTCGTCAAATATAATATCTACAAAAGTGATTTTCCGGCATCACACTATACATATGCTAACATCTCTCAGCGTGTGTCAAAACCACATTCTGTATTACATATTGCTTCTGATTGCTTCCCAAATATCGCAGAAAATATTAAAATATTTTTCATCAAGGGAAAACATGGAATATTTTAGCATCGTAAAACCTTGTTTCGCGAGTTTATTGCTTCGTCACATTCTATTAGAGAAAAAAGTATTTTTAATTTAGACGACAAGGACTCTTACTTAATAAAGCTTGTTATATTAAGACAGAGGATGTTTGGGCCAAGAAGAACTTACAGGAACAGTTAACTACCTTACTAAATTTCAGCCCTATGCAAATTTCTTGGGAAGTTGGGTATCCTATAATGCATATCCTTTTATTGCGGAGGCATTTAAATAATTGACTAATAAATGATATCTATAGAACAAGGATTTTGTTAGTTCCGACTTATCATACAAATCTCATCATACAATGTCATCATAATTGCACCTGTATAATTTCAACTACGTTGAATAATAAAAAATTGCTAACATTCAGCTGCAAGGTTTGTCCAACATTGTAACTGTTGAAATTAAATATCGTATCTATTTCTTAATTATAACATGCCTCTGTGGCGCGATGGGAGTGTGTCCGACATCTATGTAAGAGGTCGTGGGTTCCACCACTTTGTGTGATCCAGAAATTGTTGTTCCGAGTCTGGGTGTATTTTGTATCCGTGTGACTTGTTTGTTTGTAAAGTACCCCGCGACACAGGGCTTGTACATGCGGGAGAAGAGCTTGTACTATGGAAACCAGACAACTGATAAACATACTTATATATTTCTAAATCATCATCATCAGCCTATCGCAGTCCACTATCTTCGGCTTCTCGCATCCAGCTCCTACCAGCCGATTCGCGTAATTCATCACTTCACCTGGCCTAAGGGCGTCCTACACTACGTTTGCCGAGACGCGGTCTCCACTAAATACATACATATTATAGATAAATAACACCCAGACACAAAATAAACCATCGTGCTCATCACACAAAGTTTTATCCTGGATTAGAGTCGAACCCACTACCTCTTGCGTAGCAGTCGGATACACTCCCACTGCGCCACAGAGGAAGTCCTAAAAAATATAACATGTAAGTATACCTAGACATAAGATAACTGTGGCAAAAAATAAACACCGCGTATGGTAATGAATCTCCGTCTCTGAAACTACAACCAATGCCGAAAACAAAGCAAACAAGAACAACCCAATATTTAAAACCTATCTTAAAATAATGACCTCAATAAATTCCGCCCAACAATTGAAAGGACCGCATAAAACAGTTCATTGCTGTACTACTACGGGCTTTGCCAATAGCACCCAGGATCGGCGCCACATTTCCTCTGACCACGTTCACTATGAAACTAGCAATTGAGCGGCTTACCAACATCCATTGTTACTCGCACTTGTAGAACATAGTATGAAACAAAAACACCAATTCGTGCTCAGAACTCCTTTTGCATTTGGCTCAATTGTTTGTGCCAACGACCAACTGAACGTAATTGGACGGCGGCTAATTTTCTAACTAGTTCTTAATATGCATGTAGCTTGGAAACTAGTATGTGAGTCCAATTCGTATTAGGTACTTTATCTGGGCACAGTTGTGCTTATACTAAGTTAAAATGTATACAACGTATCTATGCAAACATATTCCTATTGCTTTTGTGTAACACATACCTATTATAACGCCATCTAGTGAGTAGCGAATGCGAGTCTTTTTCGTTGGTTACACTTAGGCCTACTAGTTATCCCCACTGGTAGGGATAAGTGTTTTTTTTTGGGCTTATTGCACTTAGCCCTACTAGTTGTCCCTACTAGAAGCGGGTAAGTGTACTTTTTTGCGACTTTTCAGCTTAGCAATATTCTTGGTACATCATTACCTATTTTATTTGTGTCCTACCTCCTACAATGTCATGTTCTCCTGGTACATCGCACATCATCAACTATTTTGTGTCATACCTCCGACAATAACAATTTGATAACAATACTCCTAGTAATTTATATGGCGTACCTTCCACAATGTTTTGTACTCCTGGTACATCTTGTGCTATTTCACTTGTGTTGTGTCCTACTTCCTACAATATTCTGTTCTCCTGGTACATCTTCAGTTATTTTATATCCTACCGGTGGGGAAAACCAGTAGGGCTAAGTGTACTGGTCTTTTTTGGACGTCCTATAAAAATGACTACCTTATGACAGAGGATCCTTAGGCGAGCTATACTATAGACATAATTATATCCTCTGCGTAGTTTTTGCTAGTTTTTTGACACAATAAACTTTAGTCGTTTTTACTACTATTGTAAATTAGTTGTGTTAACAAATTTTGTCACGTTATTGCTTGCTACTCACACCTTACTCTTATAAAAAACCTATTGTGTAACTGTCTTAATTCCCTTTAAAAGAATCCAACAAATAACCTTTTTATAAATATAGTTACCTACCTACCTGCCTATAGAAAGAAAGAAAGAAGAAAGAAAAACAATTTATTTTGTCCTCAGATAATACAGTAATATGTACATAATCAAAAAGTAGGCAGAAGCATATTAGTGAGAGACAAAAATGGTCCTAGCTCAGATAGATTGCAACGTACATATGTATTCTGCTTTAAAGGCATTTTTAATTTTTGGAACGAAGGTCATTATCGAGCGTTGTGAACTAGACGTTGACGAACGTTGGGGGCTAGACGGAAAGAAACTCACGAAAAGTTGTAACGACACATTTTGACACACACAAGCCGTGCGGCGTGCGCGTAAGATATGAACATCTAATTTGACGAAGAAGTCACCTGTCGATTTGGTCTAGAGCCATAAATTCGGTACACAGTATTGGTGACAATTTTGTAGTTGTGGGTTCGAGCCTTATACAATCGTCTTTTTGTAAGTTATTTTCGTTTCGTCTTTCTATTTCGCATTGAACAGTGTGGTGTTGCGAAGATTATATAAAAAAAATTAAGATAAGAACTTCGTTCCATCCGGGTGTCCCTTGACCTCTCAAGTATTTTTTTCTATGTGCTATTTCCGACTATAATATAATGTCTGTACCAAGATCCCTTCAGCCGTTCTGATGGGTTGGAATTACAAATGCCCATCCATCCAAATTTTGCCACTGTGTAAAATTTCACAATAGACCTTGCAAAACAAAATTTATACCAAGAGTAGGTACAGGGAGTATTCTTACTTAAACATAGACATCATACATGGACATGGAATCACAGTCCACTTAATACTACTTTGTACGGAAGACGTACTTACTAAGACTCGGTGTCTGAGTTTGATCGCGAGTCGCGCGCGGCTTACAACAAGCGACTGACGCGCGCGGCCGATGCGACAATAGTCAGAGTGCGCGGCAGCCTACGACAGTCGTCGGCCGCGCGCGTCTGTCGCAGACCTCGGAAACGGCGCCGTACATTCTCATACTCTGAGTATTGTCCAAAGAGTAAACTAGTTGGTATTGTCGCATCGGCCGCGCGCGTCAGTCGCTTGTCGTAAGCCGCGCGCGACTCGCGATCGGCCGCGATGCACGGAAATGAACCTTTACTCGTATGTGTGTGTTGCGTGTGTATGATAGTTATATTCTGTACTCTCGGCATTTTATCTACTGGACACGCTAACTATACTACTAGTAAGCATAGAGGTCAGTGGGTGGTCATCATAATAAATAATTTGTACGATCGGTAGTTTATAATGTATAGTGACTTAATACAAAGTATAGATAATAACATCTTCAAGTTCATTGTAAAGGTCTCATTAAGATGCAAAGTCTTGACCCGGAAATTATGCTTACTATTCATCTTACCAAGAAAATTATCTATAAAGCCATTCATAATGTATGCAGAGGTCAATTCAGCGGTAGCCTAATGGCTAAGGCATCGGGCTCGCAATCGTGAGGTCGCGGGTTCGAATCCTACCCGTTATACCACCTACCTACGTAAACTCACTCCTAACACAAGCCATTGAGCTTAGCTGGAGGGGTTAATAGGATTTATTTTTTAAAAAGAAAAATAAAAGTTATGTAGAATAAAAAATAGTTGCAAAATAATAAAAAGAAAAACTGAAAATAATTTATAAAATAAATTATTTTTAATTTTTCCTCTTCGTCTGAAAATCTTTTTTCCGTCAGACAATGCGCAATGAATATACGACTGCACGTTAAACAATGATTCCACGATTGTATTAATTTCATACGAGTCTACAACTAATTTAGACTTCTGCTACTATTAACTTACTTATATAAACCGTAAGTTAAAAGTCGCAGAAGTCATTTAACAAAGTATATGGTTTACCTTTTTTAACCAATGATAAACATATAACAATGTAACATATAACAATATGGTAGCACCTCCACATCATCGGGTTGACAGACAGCCCACTCTGCAGAGGATGCATGAAAACTGAAGACATCCCCCGGCACGTAATTCTTGAGTGCAATAGTGGCCGAGCACCGGGCGTCTGTCGTTCACATCATTCCTCCCGGAGGCGTGCAGGGATCGGAGCGGACTGCTGAACTTCTGGGAGTGGCTTGGGTGGTTGAAGTGACGGAACTGGCACAATAAGTATTTAGCGCACAATTACCTGTCCCGTAAAAACAATAATAATATTTTGGGACAACTCACACAACCCTATCTACCGTTACTAAAAGAGTGTTTAAAAATAGTTATAATAGAGTTTTAAATTAATATAATTTAATTTAATAATGTGATAATACTGGGTGGCGCAAAAGTAAAGGCCCTATTTGGTTCAGCTATAACATTTTTTCTAAATTAGAAAACTAGATTTAGATTTTTTTAAATGTATATTTGTGCCATTAAATTTCGTACCATTAGGATTTAAAGATGATGTCTTTTAAATGGTGACCTCCAGAGTTGATACACATTTGAGCCCTATTTATGACATTTTGCATAACTTGCCGTAACACTTCCTGCGATATGTTCGTTATTTCTTGACGAATGTTTTCTTTTAGAGCTGCGAGAGTCTATGGCTTGTTCACATACACCCGAGATTTCAAAAAACCCTAAAGAAAGAAGTCTGGACTGGTCAGATCGGGTGATCTTGCAGGCCAAGGCAAATCGCCAAAACGAGAGATAACTCGGCCTGGAAAAGCGTCCCTCACTAAGTCCATAGTGTCGCGCGCTGTGTGTGCCGTAGCGCCGTCTTGTTGAAACCAGATGTGCTCCAGCCCCAATTCGTCCAAACTGGGTATCAAAAACTCACGTAACATGGTTCTGTAGCGTTCTCCAGTGACAGTTATCGCATTGCCTCCAGCGTCATCGAAAAAATAGGGTCCGATCACTCTGTCAACACAGATGCCACACCATACAGTAACTTTTAGTGGGTGTAGAGGTGTTTCTTGAATAATGCGCGGATTATCAGTGCCCCAGAACCGAGTATTCTGCTTATTGACATGGCCTGAGAGATGGAAATGCGCTTCGTCACTCATAACCAATTTTGAAGGAAAATCATCCTCTTCAAGGTTGAGGTTTATGACGCGCTGGCAGTAATCTAGACGAGCTCGGTGGTCAGCAGGCAGCAGCTGATGAGTCATTTGAGTTTTATACGGGAACATCTTTAAGTCTTTCACCAAAATACGCTGCAGGGTCCGTCTGGAAATGCCCAATTGCGTGGCACGTCGCCTCGTTGATGTTTCTGGACACTCTTCCACATCTTCGCGCACAGCATCGATATTTTCAGCTGAACGGCCTGTTCTTGGTCTCCCAGACTTAGGTCTATCCAATGTTGAGCCAGTTGCTTCAAGGCGTGTGGCAAAGCGTCGAATTGTGCGACCAATCGGTGCCGGACGGTGGGGAAATCGTCGACGAAATTCACGTTGTGTTCTTATCACTGATGAATTATTCCGTAAGAACATTGACACAATTATTCCACGTTCTTGGGGAGTAAAACGGTCCATGTTTATTTTCAGTGTATTTTACATTTGTTCACTACACAATTTTCAACAACAGAATGACAGAAAATGTCATATAAAAAAAAAAAAGTATTTTCTTTAGTGCCAGTACTTTTGCGCCACCCAGTATATATATTTATATTTATGTATTTATTTCATTTAAATAGATAATTGAAATGTAAAATTTTGCAAATTGTTTGTAATCAGGGAGCTTCATCTGCCAACAAACTGTTATACAGTTTGGCAGAAGTAACGAGTGCAGATTGTAAATTCTTTCGGTGAATAAATTTTATTTCATTTCAAATTTTATTTCAATTTCTGATCCCTAACTAAGCAGAGCTTATACTATGGAAACCAGACAACTGATAAACATACTTATATATTACTAAATGCATACATATTAAATATGTAACACCCAGACACAGAATAAACCATCGTGCTCATCACACAAAGTTTTATCCTGGGATCGTCCCCACGACCTCTTGCGTAGCAGTCGGATACACTCCCACCGCGCCACAGAGACAGTCAAACAAACGAACAAGTACCTAAATGGTCTTACACAATTATTGTGTGGAGATCTTGTACGTACTAATAGTACTTCTTCCTATTTTTCAATACAAGACATTTCTAATTCGTTGCCGGGTAACGATAATGGTAGCAGGTACCTAGTTATTTTCCACTATGTCAAGAAGTCTTATGCAAACAAAATATTACCTAGGTACATCTTAAATGAACATTCTTACTTTCTTTAATATAAAACGTTCTAGTTTCTTGTTATCAAGAAATACTTAGAAAGCATGATGAAATAGAGCGAATCTTTGTTCGCTCTACTTACAGTAACATGGCAGAGAGGAAATCATAAATATTTATTTGTATTTTATGTGCTCTTATGTGTGAACTGCTCATCTCGTAAGTAAACAGCAAAGTTGCATTGTTAAGAACATCTACGGTTACCATTTAGATACAATACTACTAATCACACTAATATTTTAAAAGCGAAAGTTTGTATGTTTATTACTTCTTCCCGTCTAAACGGCTCGAGCGATTTGAATAAAATTTGGAATGGAGTTAGCTGACACCCTGGATTAACACATATTATGCTAATAAACTGCGGGTAACACCGCGGGGTACAGCTAGTATTATATATGTAAAAGTTTGTGAGGATGGACGTATGGATGTTTGTTGCTCTGTCACGCAAAAACTACTGAACAGATTTTGATTAAACTTTACAGTAATGTATAATATCTTATAATATAATATCTTGGGACAACTCACACAACGCTATCTGGTCCCAAACTAAGCAGAGCTTGTACTATGGATACCAGACAACTGATAAACATACTTATATATTTCTAAATACATACATATTATAGAAAAATAACACCCAGACACAGAATAAACCTTCGTGCTCATCACACAAAGTTTTATCCTGGGTGGGGATCGAACCCACGACCTCTTGCGTAGCAGTCGGATACACTCCCACCGCGCCACAGAGGCAGATGCAGTTTATACATGGGTATAGCACACAAGCCATACATATCAACCCATGTGATGTCCTACTGCTGGGCACGGGTTTCCCCAGTAGAACCTATTTATTACTGGTCCTGGGGATAATTGCCATAATAGGCACGCTTGGTGAGCGGGTTGGCGATCGTAGTAAGGCTTTAAAGCACGTAGAGGACGCTGCTGACCATCCTCCGGGATGAAATACCTTAGTCGCCTTGATAACAACCACGGGAAGAGATGCAGTGGTACTATTCTTAAGCCGGTACCTACCACACAGTGAGCCGTACAAATCTAAATGCAGGCAAATCTGCATGAACTACTTATATTTCTAAATACATACATATTATAAATAAATACCTAACACCAAGACACAGATTAAACCATCGTGCTCATCACACAAAGTTTTATCCTGGGTGGGGATTGAACCCACCGAAATCGGTTGAGGTATCATTGTTTACAACGTCTGTGTAGGATGAGATATGTGATGGATACTTAATAGATAGGTAGGTACACAAGCAGCTTAGTACCTACCCTAGCCAAAAATTTAATCTCATTTTTTACGTACTTTATTGAAAAGTTGAAGCTCAGCTGAGATCTGAAGGCATGCTCTCACTTTTCCTTGTAATAAAATTTATTAAAAATAACTAAGTGAACATCAGAAATGATAACTATTCTTTGAAACGGAAATGCCAAGTTGCAATGAACTTAAGTTTCAAAACTTAGAGTAAGATTTTCTTTGCATTTCGTATCTCATTAAATGTTACTAACATTGAATTTAAAATGTGATTCGACAAAACAAAGTTACGCTTCTTTTCGTTTATAAAGTAGGTAGTATAGTATTCTGACTCAGACTCTATGACGAGAGAAGACATGCATTACAGGAGACCTGAATGACAGAATAAGAACCTACAGGCGATTGACTTGATATAAGGGTTCAGAATTTTCATTAGATAAAGCTAATACTTAGTTAATATAATAGATTATTAATTACTTTTTCTAATTACCAATGTATTCACACGTAAAACAAAATAAAATCTTCGATCCGCAAAAATAATTAAGCACAAAAAACCAGCAGAAAGCCTCATGCAAATAAGATCATTTGCACCCCTGTCCGACACAGGAATTAGGCAAAAATCCTGACGTTGCCATACGACAAAATATACGTACGAAAGGTACGCACCAAAAAGGCATTTTCAAGAGAATATGCTAATATTGTTAATTAGTCTCTGCTGTCTTTCCGCCGACTGCGAGAGAAAAATACCGGGACTGGTCGTGACTTATGGAACACATTAATATTGTGCGCACTTCTGCCGACAAACCGCCTATTTTCCAGCCTCTAAATCTGCCCATACCAAATCACTGCGGGTCGTGAGCTCAAGTGCGAAATATTACCTTTATTAACGCAAATGTAACGTGCTGTTATGAATCTGTAAAAGGGTTAATATCTGGCGTAACGAACGCGACTGTTATTGGATTGAATATAAAATATACACTCGTTTAAAAAAGTTGGCTTTATATTTTAGCTCGTATCGTTCTGTAAAATAAAATTTGAAATAAAGTTTTAAATAAAACACTCTTTATCCTTTCAAAACGATATTAAACTAAAAAAAACCTTCAATCATGCAGTCGGGGGATTCATGAATGCCTCCGACTGCAGGATTCAAGATTATGTTGTTTAAGTCTTTTTTAAGCATACGGGGTTTAGTTGTATGACGTAACAAAATAACTGTAACTACCACAAATTTTAAGTGAAAATAATTAGTAACAAACTTTATATCGCTATATATCGTAAACGGTTATTTTAAGTGAAAAATGATTTAACAAACCCCATCATGATTTTAAAATACCTACACGATGATACCGCACATGACATAGTTTGTTGACTTTCATTTATTTCTCTATCACAATATGGCGTCTGGCTGTCGCATTTTGAATTTTGATTGCTGTCATATCTTTAGTGATGATTGCAAGATTAATACAAATCGATTAACGTATGTCAATGTATGTGTAATCAACAACATCGTCCCCCGCTTTTGGTCTATATAGTGCTACAAAGGAACACACATACATATACGTCAAACACATTACCCTGTAAATAGCGCAATGCATTTTAAGCGCTCGGAACTACTCGACCGTTAAAACTATCCTAATCTGTAAAACAAACGAGAAATTCGAGGCTATATTTTTAATCGGATATAGACTAATAAATTAAAGTTGTATAAACCGAAATTGTGTGAGTATATCGCCGCAAAGCCCCGCAAACAGTGAGGTGAGCAAGCACAAAGAGCAGTACTGTAAATCAGATGTACCACGCGGGAGATTTATGAGCAAATAAAACGACCGCAGCGACGCTGGCCATCGCGCGAAATTATTTCAATTTAACGCCAACTAGGTTTGCGATAAATTAATGTAAACTGTACACAGTACAAACTATTGGTACTCTCGTTAGTGTCCACTAATTAACTCGTAATAATCGATAATTACATAACAAGTTAATAGACCACTCAGCGTCGTGATCAAATTACACAGAATTAGGCGCCCGCTCTGTAATCGCAAACTTTGTGCCAAGTTTTATGTAGTCCGTAAGTATACGTTTTTGTATAGAATCTATATTATATGCATTCATTTGTGCTGATATAAGCACAAAATTATTACGCTGTTACAGGACATATTGTTACGATGTAGATATAATAGTCTATATTATTTTCCTATCAGGATAATAATATATAATGATTCTATTTAGAATTCGATATGTTTATTTTGATAATCGACTGCCTCTGTGGCGCGGTGGGAGTGTGTCCGACTGCTACGCAAGAGGTTGTGGGTTCGATTCCCACGCGGGACACCACTTTGTGTGATCCACAAATTGTTGTTCCGAGTCTGGGTGTACTTTGTGTCCGTGACTTGTATGTTTGTAAAGTCCCCCGCGACACAGGGCTTGTACCCTAATACGGGAGTCGTCTTTTAAAAAAAAAAATAAAAAAAATAATAATAATAAATAGGTATCATAGTATCTATTTTTTTTTTATTAAAATTAACTTAATATTTATGAACTAGATGCTTAGCTACTTTATAAATAAATAATTTAGTACAGGTACTTAATAATTTATTTATATTTTGTACACGTTTAAAATATAAATAAACAGTCTTCCTCTACGAACCTCCTCGTCAAACTGATCGTCGTCACATCTATCAATATCATCAGCCTATCGCAGTTCACTGCACATAGGCCTACCAATTGCACGGCACTTTGTTCTATCTTCGGCTTCTCGCATCCAGCTCCTGCCAGCCGTTTTGCGTAAATCATCACTCCACCTGGCCTGAACTACCCTACACTACGTTTGCCGAGACACGGTCTCCACTCAAGAAGACGTCGTCGCATACGGGGCTTAAACTAATTAAATTTGCAAGTGGGTATAGTGCGTAGGTATACGAACTATACCCATTTGCAATTTTTTCCTGCATCCATCAAAGAGTTCAGGAACCACCTCCTGATTCCATAGCCTTGGTGACATCAAATTATTGTATTGAAAACCAAATTTTACAAAATCTATCTTTATTTAAGTACTGTGCCTGTATTGTTCCAAAGCAAATGGCAAAGGCCTCCCTACTCTCTCTCCACCTTTCTCTGTACTCTCCACTTTTTTACTTCACGTAGTACCTACTTAAGAATCTAAGCCCAAAAACAAGACGACCAACCGATCAATTATTTCATTCTGGGTAATCTCGACAATAACAGCATAACAGCTATCGTTATAAACTTTAACAAATTGTAGTTACATATTTTTAATTTAAAAAATATAAACGATACCGATAAAAACGAAATATTTAATTTTTTCGTAAACTCTTCACACAGATTTTTTTATTATTACTAAATCCCAAGCGTGTGAACTAACAGGTTCACGCAGTTATAAATAAATATAACTACTAGGAATAGCTACCTTTTATAAATAGAACATTGAACTAAAGATTGCAACCGACTGCGCTATAATTTGCTAGCACTACACGTAGTCTAGACGGCTATCATTATCGATATTTCTTGTTGTGCACTACAGTTACTCTACGAGCAAGTTATGAACCGTTTAGCAGTTTTTGTAGTACAGAATATATACTTTATATACGAGTATAGAGCGTGGGAGTTCGTCCACATCGTGGCTGGAAATATATCGACCAACGCCAGACACTGTTTGCTGTTATTAAATATTGATGACTGGCTTTCCCATTGCCTGTGGCAGTTTTCCATGCGATTCATGCATTTTTCTGCTATAAATGTGGTTTATGGTTCTAAAAACGTGAAGACATGTGACATCTATAAATCCACATTGTGGATTTCACCCATTTAGACTCTCTCAGAGAGGAAGTCTTTCTCAGTGCAGTAAGAGCTTATAACTCTGATTCAACAAGACCATACATTTTATCTAAATTTGATCCAAAGGTATTTGAATTCGTCATAATGTAGACTATATTACCAGGACTCTTCTAACGATTCTAACCATATTCAGGCGTTCAGAAGTTATAGTGGAATAAATACATACATAAATATTATCTATAATATGTATGTATTAAGAAATTAAGTGTATTTATCAGTTGTCTCCCTGCCTAGTTAGGGATAATTGAGTTAGATAAACCCTAAAAACATTACACTCCTTTTTAGGGCTGTCGTGTAATAAAAAGATAGAAATGCAGCTTGATTACTCTACTGAATTCAGTAGAGTAATCAAGCATCGTAAAAAGGGCTCAAATCTGTGACAGACGGAGGTACTACCACACAGGTGATAGCGATACGTGATACGATTTCATATAAATTATATTACAATAAATTTGTTAATTGAAAATTAAATAAATTTAAAGAAAATTAATAGAAAGCAGTACCTACGCTTGGAGTTAGAGTAAATTATAGATACCCTTTTTTCGGATCGATATGCCTAGGTGCATTAATATTAATGACTAGATGACATCAAAAATGTATAACACTTAACGGATTTATGTCAATTACAACGGCAGTCGTGTAATTATCTAATTTTATTCGCGTTGAATTCATCGTTTCAAAACATGGTTTAAATCTATGGTATGCCTTTTTATGCATAATGGTACAAAATACCAAACCTGAAAATTGCCTTAGTCGATTCAGCTCGGCAATCGCTGTCTGTCGTTCTAGCTTGTCAATTATCCATAGTAACGAACTCAAGCCTTAAGAATTTTAATTAGCTGTGACGTACGTAGCGACAACTTAAATACGCTGATAGCTATGTTTATACACGATAAGTACTCAACATGTGAATTGTAATTACTTTCTGATATTGATTACAATAATCGAAGGTCCTCGATTTTTTTTTCTCAGGCTGCACATTAAAGCGCATAAGTTCCGCCATATTGATTTTTTTAAGAACTTATGTACCCAGTGACACTCGCATCATCGAGATGTATCTAATTACGTACAATTTATTAAAATCGGTTGAGCCGTTGAGGTGTTATGAGTATAGAACATTGGAACATAGGAACATTGGAAGGATATATATACATACCTGCGCGTCCAACACGTAACCCGCATAGGTATATAATAATGTTTAATTAATGTTTTTTTGCATCAGTCCTCTAATATGGTGTATAATGTAATGGTGGCAGCCCCTTACCTGCATTATACAATTTATAAACAGAGAACCATTGTAAATATTGGGAATTTGAAAAGAGTGGCCACGAGTTTTTATTGCCTGTGCTTTTCTCGGGCTTTACCTATTGTTTGCGAACAGGCATTACAAGAAAATGTAGAATCGACTTTTCACAAGTGTAGTATTTTGCTTCCTAAGTGAATAAATCATCATTTTTATTATTATTATAACCCTCCGCTGCAGTCAGATAAAAACGATAACCAACAACACCTTATTAACATTATCGATAGAAAACTGTTTAAAATGGCCTTCCAAACCCTTGCAACCTCACTCAGGTCAGTTGTTCACCTTCTTTACACAATATTAATATCAATAAAGAATATCTAATCTACCCAATTATTTAAAATTGCCGCGTCAATAAATTGGAATTCCTTAAACAGGCCGAGCGGCCTACCTCCTTTGTACCTCTAAACTACGACTCGCTAAAATGTGTTACGATTTCAAACTCGATGACTTTGACACTATGCAAAATAGGACCTTCAAAATTTATGGAAGTGTCGATTTTCCAGAGTTGCCATACCCCTACTGTGCAGGTTTCGGCATGGCTCAGCTTCTTACATTGACTCAGGCAGAAAGTATTACATGCAACAACAGGCTGCAGTAATAGAGTAACGTTCAATAATTTAGCTCAATTAATTAGACAATTTAATTCATGTGAATATTGTGTACAAAAAATCTATATTTATCCAACGAAGTCGAAAATAATAATAAGAGACAATAGTTATATATTCGCTCGATCTGTATGCGTACGAGGATTTCCAATAATGTTTATTACCTTCATACTAATAAACCTTATATCGAAAATTAAGCATTAAATTTCAACAATAAATGAAAAAACAACTAACAGTTTACGTACGTATTACGGAGAATACCCGAAATTTCCACTAAGTTTGTTACTTCGGGAAAGTAATCTAAATTTTATTCTTTTGCCTAAGATCGGCTAATTTTCTAGCTGAGACAATTAGTTGATACTTATCACTGGATTCGCTGAACGAGTCCACTGAGATCCGTTGATACTTATCAGCGAACCCTGATTCTAAGTGGACATATGGTACTAAAGACCTTCAAAACTTCCCCCAAAGAATACCCACCGAAATTCCACCAAAAGCCGAAAAAGCCTTAAATTTACAGGGAATTCCCCCAATCTGGCAACAGTGTTACAATCCTACCATTCGCCCTTCAAATACTTTCGACACTACCTAATTATTTAATTTATTAACTATATTTTTCTCGCTACTGACCTACACTACTAATTAATAAGCATAATATAGTAGGCATAATAATAACATTCAAGGTTATTTAATACGCGTTTGAGTTGTTGACCTTTATACACAAAATTGATTAAAACGTAACAAACGTCAGGAGTACTACAAATCAAGAATTCAGCCAAGTGCAGTACTAGTCACTTTTATATAAATAGCTTTAAAGTGTTCTCAAGGACCTACGTACTTGTTAAAAAAATACAGAACAAAAACAAGGAGCATAAATAATTTGGACATTTTAGAATGTTCATCATTAATACAGCCGCAATAACTTTGAATAAATCTCAATACCTAAATGATCATGTGATTTAGATTAAAAAAATATTAGACTATACTAAGAGATAACAATAAAATACACAGATTACTCCATACACAACCTTTATATAAACTATTCAATACATAACCATAAATAATATTTATCTATCACCATCAATTTATTAAGTACCTATTAGTTATCAGGTAATGTATATTTGACTAATTTCTCTGATTCTATAAACAATTTCTTTGCTAACTCAGGATCTTGTGACACCTTAGAAGGTAATTTCTGACGACAATCACTGAAGTATTTACCACTCACGCCTTCCACTTCCGGAGCTACAGCCAGGAATATCGAAGTTTGTGAAGCCTCCCAAGGACTTTGGAACATAAATCCAATAAATAATCCCAGGATTATCTTAATTATATTGCTAGGAATGTTTCTGAATATATTAGTTGCTGCTACTCCTGGGTGAAGAGCGTTCACTGTCACATTAGTACCTTTCAGTCTTTTACTCAATTCCAATGTAACCAAATTCATATAAAGCTTACTATTAGCATAAACTAAATAGTCACTCCAGTATTTCTCCATATTCAAATTTTCAAAATCCATTTCTCCATACTTATGTATCATGGACGATACGTTAATGATGCGACTCGGTGCAGACTTCTTTAAAAGAGGAACTAATAAGCAAGTAAGTAAAAATTGCCCGAAGAAATTAACTTGCATTCCAACATGAAGCCCGTCAGCTGTTTTGATGTTACCGAGACCGCCTGCACCTGCATTGTTAATGAGAACATCGACACGTTTCTCCGTTTTGTTTATATGGTCACAGAACTCCCGGACGGAACGAAGCGACGCCAAATCTAGCTGGCGGAAATGAATGTCAGTGTTGCCACTAGCCTTTATAATTTCTTCTTTCGCCTCAGTTGCGCGCCGAACGCTCCTGCACGCGATTATCACTTTAGCACCTCGGCTCGCTAGGTCTTTAGCTGTTTCTAAACCGAGTCCACTGTTTCCTCCAGTCACTATCACTACTTTACCGACCATGTGAGCACTAGACTTACATATGCCTAAGGTCAGTTTTTGGTAAACACTCACAATTATCATCACCGCAACAACGACGGCTAATATTGTCCAAAGAACCATTTTGCAGTTGAATTATTTAAGTAGTTCCGAACTCGGTGCCGCGAGTGAAACTAAGTATCACAAGGAAATAGTTAAAGGGGTCATATGCGTAACCTAAACGATAACAAGCGCGACGACGTATCAATCGGTTTATCTGTGATAAAGAAGCGTTGGATTACGACTACATTTTTATATTCGTGTTGACTAGTACACTCCACTCATGGCCGTATTCCTAACTACACTAGTTGGCATGCGTGCGTGCGCGCCGCTTCGTCGCGGCTAGCGGTAGCATTACATAATTCTGTCATTGAGTATAGCGTCGCTCGTTCTAAACCGATATCACCTTGAGACTTTAAAACATCTACACTATTTTATTGTAAATAATAGCTATACAAAATAACGATAAACAATGTGGCAAACACACCACAAAAATAGAGTGTGCTCTGTACAGTAAGTAAATAAAGTGTGAGATTTGATCGTCGTCATAACACATCATGCCTGTCACAAGGCCTAGGAATAGTACCTACTTATACCGCCAAGTAAAGTAATTAAATCTTAACCAATGGAATTAAGGGAGCATCTACTGTTCCCCTAAAATAACGAAAAAAAATCGAGTATAATGATATAATAATAATATCTTAGGACAACTCACACAACGCTATCTGATCCCAAACTAAGCAGAGCTTGTACTATGGAAACCAGACAACTGATAAACCTACTTATATATTTCTAAATACATACGAGTACATATTATAGATAAATAACACCCAGACACAGAATAAACCATCGTGCAAAGTTTTCATCACACAAAGTTTTACCCCCTGGGGATCGAACCCACGACCTCTTGCGTAGCAGTCGGATACACTCCCACCGCACCACAGAGGCACAGGCGAGAAGAGGAGTATGGTGAATCATCCGGCTTACAGAACGCAGGGATTAACAAGCACCTACAAAATCGGTGATCAGTTTATAATAATCTGCCAATCTTGAAAGCTGGCATTCAAAATACCTAAACGATGCACAAAGATCAATTATAGTCTAGATCATAATTTCAAAACCTTACCAATTGCCTGACTTATTCATCCTGCAAGTAATAGAAGGTTGTATTAAGAAACAGAAAGAAATGTTAAATAGTTACATTATGATGCTCTATCACTGCCTATTCAGTTTAGTTGTCGCCGTTACGCTACATCATACCTACTCGTAACAACTTGTATCGCTAAACATAACGGTATCTGTTCTGTTCCATTAGACAAATGTTACTCTGTGGGTAATCTGACATTAGATGTGTTTACACAAATGTGGCTTCTTGCTTCTAATATAGTATGTTGTCAACGATTTCATCTCTCTAGCCATTTTGTGTGAACGGCTCAACTGATTTGGTCGACTTTTATTGATCACTAGCGGTCCCGTGCAAATTCGTCTGTGTAAATTTTCCCCGTTTTTGCAACATTTCTCATTGCTACTCCGCTCCTATTGGTCGTAGCGTGATGTTATATAGCCTATAGCCTTCCTCGATAAATGGACTATCTAACAATGAAAGATTTTTTCAATTCGGATCAGTAGTTCCTGAAAATACAGCGTTCAAACAAATAAACTCTTCATGCTTATAAAATTAGTAGGTATAGATATTCGTACGTACTCGTAATTGAGGAAAAGGTTTGCACGGGATATTTTTTTAGGAAAATGTTTAATGTTTAGTTTCCTTTTGATAGTTTATTGGTTTGGTCTGTATAGACCTAAATAATATCACAGCAACAATATGTTTATCTTTACTGTGATAATATAATAAGTACCTGAATGCGAAAACTAGTTAAATCGATTTGAATAAATTTTACTGGTGAAATATAAAATAAGGTAATTTTATCAAAAACCATTTACATCTATACTAATATTATAAAGCTGAAGAGTTTGCTTGTTTTAATGTTTAAACGCGGTAATCTCAGGAACTACTGGTACGAATTGATTTTTTTTCCCTTGGGTAGCCCATTTACCGAGGAAGGCTATAGGCTATATAACATCTCGCTACGACCAATAGGAGCGCAGCAGCAATGAAAATTGTTGCAAAAACGGGAAAAATTGACGCAATCGAAGTTTCAAATACTTTTGGAAAAATAACAAACATCAATCTATCAAAACCATCTTTAACATTTTGCCTACTCGTTAATTTATTTTAGTAAATTAAAATTAAAAAGTAGATTCACTATTTATGATAAATTAAAATTGACAAATACATGAAACTGTTTTGATTTACTGTTCTATATAGCACTTAGACCATGCTGTCTAAGTGCTATTAAAGGACTTAAGAGCGAGAAACTCAGTACCGTACCAAACGGTTAATCTAAACAGTAATGACTTCTCACACATACTCTAAATCAGAATTTCTAAAACGAGACATTTACGGTTAAACCGAATCAGTCTAATATATATTACCTGTAATTCTCGAACAGTTTCTCGCCTCAGATGACATCAAACGGCCTCATTACGTCGAGAGATGCCTGTGACTCAAACTGGCGACGATTTCAGGAACGAGACACAACTTGTACTTTACACTGGTTGTATCAGTGAGATAATTTGTCTACATATACAGAGTGTAACAGAAAGGTGTGGTCAAATTTCAGCAGTGAATAGAATATGTTTTCAGTATTGCACCTACCATGATGCCATAGCTGGTTGCATTATTATTACATACTCGTAGTTATAACATATTCTCTTTGTCAAAATTCAGTAGTGAAAGGCGTATGGTATAAGAATTATACCTCCCCTGGTACAAAATTCGATTGGTAACCTATGCCTTAATGGCATAGGTTACCTTTTTAAGTGATACTTTTTTTAATTAATAACTAAACGAATTAAAAAATAATGAATAAGTTTTTTAGGGTAATCTGGTTTTGATAAAATTAGATATGTGCACTCAGTACCATGGGAACATACCAACCCTTGAATATGAACATTCAATGTCCATCCAAATGTTGTAAAGTGATCGTGAGACATAAGCGTAGGTAGAACATATCAAGGTAACTAATTACGACAACTAAGCTATACAACTTTTTAAATAAAATGATCCGCCTTCAAGGAAAGAAAATTATCAAGCACATCACCGAATGCAAATTTCGCTGACTCACTCCTATGTTTTAGTCTATCTCTGGTGTTTTATAAGCTAGAACAATGTTATATAAATATATACGCATAAAATGTGCAATCGGTTAATAAAAACCACATCAAAATCGGTTCAGTAGTTTCTGAGAAAATCGCGAACACATATCGGTCAGAGAATTACCTTTTTTAATGGCGGTTAAAAAGTGATCAAACAATCACCTGATGCAAATTTCGCTGACTTAATCCTATGTATATACTATATATCTGGGGTTTTATGAGTTAGGATTACATTTTAACACTAAAGCCTTACCAGAAAAATATGCAGTCGAATAGCGAAAGCCCCATTTAAATCGTAGCTCTAGTTTTTAAGAAAATTGCGAACATACATACATACAAATATACACACGAGTCAAACATCACCACCACCACACTACCGTTTTTAAAGGCTGTTAAAAATAAGCAGATATTTTACAAAAAATTGTAGGTAAGTGTCAACAGTTTTTTAGAATTTCGGCCACAGTAAGATATTAGTTTTTGGATTTCTTAAAGACACGAACTACCCAATTCATTTACAGTGCAATAAAACATGAAGTGATTTATATTCGAAATTACGCATACGCATTAATCGAATTGATAAAAAAGTATACTTAAGCCTTCCTTTTTCGCTTCACCGTAATCGGGTAAAAAATATACTTAACCCTTTATGTTTGGCTTTGCAGTACCTAGTCGGTAAAAAATTAGGGCATAAAAACTGACATAATATCTCAGTTAAAAATCGTGACAAAAATCATGTCAACTGTCAGCCTACTGAAGTGCTAGCTTTAATTAAAGTTTAAGTTATGCGTGTTCTTACGATAGGAATACTTAGTAGCTTAGGAAATATTTCGTATATTTTATGGTAGTTAAGTACGTACGTAACGATATAATGATTTTTATATAACTTATATAAAAACTTTAAAAAAACCAACTGTCCTCGTTCAATCTCTTTGCTCTATCAAAATACCTTTCCTATCGCACATACTTATTATTATTTTTAAGAGACTTGTCAACTGTTATAAATACCTTCTAGAACCTGGTTACTAAACAATAGGGATGTTGACTGTCAAGTCAAATCAGACTCTTTTTATGAAATGTCAAAACGACGAGCTCTATAGAATTGTGTATGGATTAACAACCTATGACGTCATAAGTTCCTATTGTCAATTCATTACTTTTAGTAGTCGTTTTCGTGTTTTTAATTTAAAGAAACATGTTAAATTATAAAAGAACAGCAATTTTCAGATCATTTTAAGATCTACGATCTACTATTACCTGATTCGTATAAAATAATTTACTTTTATTATATTCAACTACCCACTTATAAACTCCGTCAGATTAATAGAAAACGGCAAAGTACAGGACTCATTAATCTAAGTTTAAAGTCGACTAAGGCATACATCTTTAACTAATTAAATAAACTTTTAAAATATACAGAACTGCTTTAAAAGTGTGAAACTAATCAAAGAGTCCTCAAAAATACACGCAAAGTATCGAAACTCTAATTGTACTCGTACTTAATAAAGATCAGTCGTTCAAGTTATATCTAATAAAAACTTCCTCAAAACACTAATGAATCGCTTGCTGAAGTGTAAAATCTTGTAATAAATTAATTAAGATCTACTTACCTAATTAGCTATCAAGCAAAATCGTGTCGGGCGACTGGCATACTGACGCGACGGCTATGAGGAGCTTTTCTTTTATGGGCCTGTTAAAGTCTTATTGTTGAACTTTCGAGCTCGTAACTCATTGACGGCAGTTTGTCTCTATATATAAATGCGATTTTATAGTGTACATAGAGTACACTATAAAATTAGCTTCCCTATCATCAAACAAATCTAGTCGGTTTTATTATTTTAAGAAATTATTTTTGGTTACCAGTAAAGTGAATAAATAGCTCTTTTCAACCGACTTCAAAAAGGAGGAGGTTCTCAATTCGTCTGTATGTGTTTTTTTTTTTTTTTTTTTTTGTATGTTTGTTCACCGATTACGCAAAGACGGCTGGACGGATTTGAAAAATTATTTTTGTGTTTGAAAGGGTATACTTCCAAGTTGGTCCCATTGTCCCCAGATCACGATCTGATGATGGGATCCTGGAGAAATCGAGGGAACTCTTAAAATATTAAAAGCACACCTACAGTGATTTAGGTATATTTCATAGTGATTCGTGCATTTACTCTTAAAAAACACCAATTGGTGAAGTGGAACTGATGATGAAGACCAAAAATTACGAGCAGACCTATTCAATATTTCACAGTTTGCGATTCAATTAAGTACTTTAATATGGTATTGAGTAGCACTTTAATCTCGATATACTACTATTATACAATGTGATAAAGCTGATAGTGAACTCCTCAACAATTAACGGCCCTGCATCGGGGCAAGCAATATTTCGTAAAAGGATTTGAGCAGATGACATAAGCCTATTGTAACTTAAGTGAATTATAAACCAACCCACTAAAAAGTGAGAAATAAAAACTTTTTAACAAAAAATATTACCGACTTCAAAAATAAATACAAGGCAACTAAAAAGCAAATAATAATATACCTAGAATAACAAAAACAAATTAAACATTTTGAAGTTGGTGCCGAATAAAACATAAATACTACTATTTCATGGCACCAACTTCAAAATGTTTAATTTGTTTTTGTTATTCTAGGTATATTATTTTTTGCTTTTTAGTTGCCTTGTATTTATTTTTGAAGTCGGTAATATTTTTTGTTAAAAAGTTTTTATTTGTTGCAGGTTTGTAAGTACCTACACCTCCAATATTAATTTTATTAGCGTATCCTTTTCTACTATTCTTCTTCCGCAAAGTTTCAAAGGTTACTAACAGAAATTGTTGATCTCCCTTCCGTTAGATTCTCGCAACAGGGCGCGATTAACAATAACAAAATTGCTCCACCATTCAGATGGTTTCACTTAAAAGCAAACGCCTGCCAAAAATATAATAGCATTATACAGGCCGGCCTATAGCGCGTTACATAACCACAGGCTATCGATGCGAAAGTTTTTATTTATTTTCACCAGTTACGTGATAAATAAGACGTGCATTGTACATTAAATTCATAATTATTTATTTATTACTAAATATATTAATTTTTACAACTATGTTTACAAAATTTTCAAAAACTCCCAGCTCACTTTATTAATTATCATTTTTTGATAATAGAAGTAGCACTACATTTTCTTACCAAACTTTATTGTAAGTTACGTTATCTCACTGATAATTTTATCATTATCATATCGGCTTATTGTAGACAATATTGTTGCTTAAACTACTAACTAGTATCGAATTATTTATCTGTGCCGTAGCAAAATGCATTTCATAGTAACATTAGTTTTTATAAATATAATTGGTGTTTTAATTATCAGAATTTATAACAAATTAACGACTGGATTATGTAAGTGCAGTAGACATTTAGTTGATAAGGTGGTTATCATAACTGGTGGTAACAGTGGAATTGGTTATGAGACTGCGAAAGATCTAGCAGCTAGAGGCGCTCGAGTCATTCTGGCAGACAAACACGTGGCTGAAGGCAATGCAGCTAGGGATTCTATAGTGGCAGCTACTGGTAACAGTGATATTAATTTCCAAGAGCTCAATCTCGCTTCCCTTGCTTCGGTAAAAGCGTTCGCTAATAATATTATCAGAACAGAGAAACGTGTCGACATACTCATTAACAATGCTAGTTTTGGCGAAGAAGACAATGTGAAGACAGAAGATGGATTATCTTTACACATGCAAGTTAACTATTTTGGACATTTCCTTTTAACTGCCTTACTGTTACCATTACTGAAGTCTTCCTCACCTAGTCGAATTATAAACATGTCTTCGGAGTCTCATCGGAGGGGTTACATTGATTTTGATAATCTAAATGACGAAAAAGAAACAAAGAAGTCGTACAATCATTACCAAGTGAACCGAAGATCAAAATTGTGTAATATTTTGATGACACTTGAATTAGCAAGGAGATTGGGAGGAACAAAAGTCACATCGAATTGTGTGAATCCAGGATACGTTGCCTCGGATATAACTACGGACGTAGCCCCAATAGTAAGGCACTTTATTTCAATACTGAATTGGTTTTTCAAGACACAGTGGGAAGGCGCACAGACAACGATTTTCTTGGCAGTTGCCCCTGAAGTGGAGAATGTGAGTGGCAAATATTATTCTGATTGTCGTGAAAAAATGCCCGCACCACAAGTACAGGACATCGGAGTGGCCCGTAAACTTTGGGAGGTGTCAGAAAAACTTGTTGGATTAAACTCGCATTCTACTGATTAGATACAATTTGTTTTAATTTTCTTCTAATGTATCTTCCCTAATTTAGTTTAGATTTAGATACCTAAGCATAATTTAAGAAATTACACTTAGATAATATAATGTTAAATGAAATAAATAGCAATTAACTATGTTTATTTATAGTATTTTTATAGGCATTTCTTGGGGTGCTTCCGTATTCTACCCACCTTTTCTACCCACGAATATTTTATTCCGATTTTTACCCAAAACTTATTACGTTTTAAACCCACAGTTTTAAAATCAATATTTTTGTATTCTACCTAAAATATGTTCCGGTATCTACCCACTTCAATTTACTAAGCTTTTGGTACAGACAGCGCAATAATTTAAACTATTTAAAAGTACAAATTTATTTACGAAATGCATAATGATTGTTTATTCAGTTTGGTTATAGAGTATATCTTTGACGTCAGTAGGGCAGGTAAAACGAAAAATGGTTTACAATATAATTTTACTAGGCAGGTAAAGCAAAAAAGGGTTTACAATATCATTTTGCTATCTCTGTCTATATATAATTGCGCCGAAGAAGGGGTAAGAAAGACAGCTATATTTGTATAGTATACGGCTAATGCTAGCATGGCTTGCCGTGTGGTGCCGGCTTAAGAATAGTACCACCCCATCTCTTCCCGTGGGTGTCGTCAAGGCGACTAAGGGATTTCACACCGGAGGACGGGCAACAGCGTCCTCTGCGTACTTAAAGCCTTACTGCGATCACCAACCCGCTCGCCAAGCGTGGTGATTATGGCAATTACCCCCAGGATCTACATACTAGTAGGTTCTACAGGGGAGACCCGTGCCCAGCAGTGGGCCATCATATGGGTTGATATGTATGTATGTATATGTACGGCTAATGGCTTTTATTTTATAATTATATGTTAGTCACCTCTAAGTGCATATCAAGACAGGAGTAAATATTGTGCAAATAATTTTAAGCCTTAAAATGAATCCTAAGCCTAGTACAAGTAAAGACTGTTCTACAATTAATACAGAATTTTATTTCACTTTATCAAGTAAAAATAAACCAGTTTTAGTGTGTGATGGTAGAGAATTCTACAAGAAAAGAGTCAATAAAGACAATTCAATAATATGGCGTTGTGCAAAAGCGCCTTCTTGCTATGGATTTATAAAAATATTTATCAGTTTAATTGTGAATAAAAGTGAACACAACAGTTATTGTCAACCTAACACTGTTAAACTTTTAATAAGAAAATCAATGAAAAACATAAAGGAGCCACTAAAATCTTCCGATGGTCGCCCTATCCAACAATTATATGAAGATGAAGTATTATTGTTAAAAGAAAAAGGATTGGATTTAATAGAAGAAATTCCTAAGTTTTCGAGCGTGAAGACAGCATATTATGAAGCTCGAAATAAAAATCAAAAGGTTTCAAGATTGGTATTTAAAAATAAAAGCGAAGTAGAAATACCAAAGACCTTTAAAGACTTTTTACTGTTTGATTATGATGATTGCAACAATAGAATAATTGCATTTGCTACACAAGAAGCAAGAGTTCGAATGTCTCAACTTTCTTTGTTTTTTGGAGATGGAACTTTTAAATGCTGTATCAATCCGTTCATGCAGATAAATGTTATTCATGGTGATATGGGCAGCACTGATACAAATACAGCTGTTACGCCACTTGTGTACTGCCTTCTGATGAACAAAAAGAAATCGACATATTTAACCCTTTTTCGACTTATAAAGTCGCAAATACCCATGTGGAAACCTACAGAGTTCTTAACAGTTTGATAATGTTTATTTACAACATAAAATATTTATAAGCTAATTATTTTTATTTTTCTAATTCTTCATCATACACCCGGTTTTTGTAAAACCGTTCAACTATAAATAAAACTAATCAGTTATCAAATATCTTTTCACGAGTCCTGATTGGTCGATTGTAAACTTAGGACAGTCAATCAGAGCCCTTGACAAGTAATTATAACACGCGCTTTGTTGATAGCGTTTCAGAAACTATTGTTATATGATAGTTCAACTTAAATTAATATAGTACAAAATAATATAAGTATTATATGTCATACATACTTTATGAACATTAATAAATACTTTTATGAAAATCATTAACATTGTTTTCTTTTGCTGGCGTTACAAAACCAATATTCTATAGCTTTATATGTATTTTACTTTTCACTTGGGTAGAAAACGGATTTAAAATTTGCTGCGGGTAGAAAACGGAATTATATTAATTAATTTTTACTCGTGGGTTAAAAATATGGGTAGAATACGGAAGCACCCATTTCTTGCCAATAACTATTACGTAATTGCATTTTGGAAATATAGAAAAATCTGAAGGCCAGACCCAATTTGAGTTTTAGTAACATAGTCCGGGTTAGATGGTTCGAATCCGGCCCCGGTTTGGCATACGGAAGTCTCGGGTTCGATTCCTAGGTCTGGACTTCAAATTTTTCTATCTTTCAAAAATGCAATTATTGTATTATGTTTATTTCATATTTGTTACAACATCAAAGCGAATTTCTTTAATCTTTCAAAAATCTTGGGTTATCGTTTGATAACCCAAGATTTTACCTATAACATTCTGTAGAAGCTGTTTAGCTTCTACAGAATGTTATCAGTACCAAAATACAAAGTCCCTCTTGTCAAGCATAAAATATAATAAATCACTTTGACGTTAGCTCAACATCTAATCTTTTGCAACAAAACTTTGGATATGATATATCACCAGAAGTTGTACAAATAGCATTCAAAAAGAGCTTGAATTGAAAATATTGAATATTGGCGACTTTGCAAATACTAAAGTTTTGAGCGAAACTTTACTACTTTACGGATACTTCTTCATCCGTTTCAACAATTTTATGTCAGTTTGTTCAATATTCAAGATTTGGACGAGTGCCTGTAAATATTTATCAGTGCTATGTATGTGGCACCCGTAACGTATGCATTGGACTTTTTGGCGTAGATCACGTACCCCCAAAAAGTCTAATGAAAAGCACTTGTCACAGTCAAAGTAATTATTTTAAAAAAGGTTGTTGAATTATAAAATATTGACATAAAATATTTATTTAAATAATTATACTTAAGCAGTGGAGCGAAAAAGAAACAAAAATAGAATATTACTTAGGCATTTATCTTAAAATCAGTAGGTTGAGTAGGTATCTAAATTTTTTTTAATAATTTTGTTTTTTTATAAGCTTCAAATTCTACCAAAAAAATTCCACCCCAAAAATCCACCCTATTATACTCGTACAGATACCTAAAGTAATTTTATTAATAATTCGCTAACGAAGTATTTTAAATCTACCGAGAATTATTCTCATTTTATACTCATAGGAAACCTCTTGGTTAATCAACGTGGAAACAAAGTACCTATTTTTTTAATCTGGTAACAATCCAATATAATACAAGGATCATTTAATTGACTGAGAAAATAAAGAAAAAAACACAGGTTAGATAATATTGATCTGAGCGCAAACTCAGCATAATGTTAGATAGAAAAAAACTTTATAAAAAATTTACAAAGCGAATGCTGAGCATTCGCTTTGTGATTTTTTTTAAAAGTTTTATATAAGCTAAGCTAAGCTAGAGTTAAGCCAAAGCACGCAACAATCTCAACCTAAGACGTTTACAAGCATATCAAAGCCTTAATCTTCAAATCTACATGCGTCGTAACATGTAGTACATATTACCGTTTGAGCTAGAGATAGTCCTATAAGAGCTTTAGTGAGTTGTGTAAAACTCTGTTTAAAAGGTAGAAATAATTGTGGCGGGGTTCGTCAGACTTTAGTCCTCAGCCTCGATGTTTTGTTGGTTCTAGACGGGTACTGTCTCGCGAACCGTCCACGGGAATTCGATATTGCCTCAAGTGAAGCGTTCTAGCAGCATTGTGCACTTTTATTCGCTATTGTCAGTGTGAGCGATGCCACTTCGTCGTGCTCGGATGATTGCGGTATCGTATTCTTTCTATAGAAACACTTAGACGTGAAAAGGATTGAAATTCTGATATTCTAACTTATAAAGATTTTCTCATTCTTAAATCGTTCAGCTTTCAGGGAGATTGTACATTTTGAAAAGTCGTTGTTGTTTAATGGTAAACGAACTTACACTAGTGCCTTGTTCAAAACAGTATATTAGTAATACCGTCATCATTGTCTTTTAACCCGACTGCGGAGGAGGGTTATGTGTTTGACGCGTATGTATGTATGTACCATGTATCCTTCCAATGTTCCTACGTCCGCTCATAACTCCTCAACGGCTCAACCGATTTTAATAAATGATACGTTATGAGATTCATCACGATCACTGGGTACAAAATTAGTAAAAAGAATTCTTAAAAATATACCTAATGTTATGTTTATTAAGGCAGAAAACAAGATACCCTTTCAATTTAATATCATGCAGTCGGAGACACGATTTTAAGTTCAACAGATTCATTGATGCCTTTGATAGACGAACGGACGGACATAGCGAAACTATAAAGGTTCCGTTTTGCCATTTTGGGTACGGAACCCTAAAAATGACACTTGCTCATCACCGACGTTTGTTCTACTTTAGAATAATTACTTTATAACGTTCCACAAGTACTAAATGCCTTATATAACTACTGACACAGGATTTATTGTTCAAGCAAAGTGAACCAAACATTATAAGTTTGCAAAAGACAGACCACAAGATATCTATGATAAACACAGTGGTTAAAACTTCTATTAGATAGTCACATTAATACCTTCATGGTTTATCGACAACTTATTTGATTGTCAATGTCAATTCACAAAATATAAAAATATAAAAAAGACTTGATAAATTTCGAGTGAATTATGTAAATTACTTCTTTAGATGAAGATATAATTTGTAAAAATTGTAAATTCCTAAAATTCCTCATGACGGAAGACGCCATCATACAGGATGGCATGGCATCCAACACCACTTTTGACCTTACCATGAATATGTTCTGGTTTTACTGTTTTTGTGGATTTTTCACTTTGTGTATCGTACTCAAAATGATAGTTGGTGTTGATTTTAATATATTTTATTGGTCATTGGATAATTATCAACGTCAGATCATTCGTCAAGTAGAATCAATGAGGACCAACATTAAAAACGTCCAACAGTATCAAAGGAAGCTAAGGCCTCTTGAAGAAAGGTCAGAAAAACAGCTGGATAGAAGCCGGCGGTGTAGTAGAGCCGTTTCTGAACTTAGAGCCGCGATTGTTGGGAGTTCACAACCATTTACAGACATAGCAACTTTACTCGGTCAATATACACTTGATCAAAACAGTAACAGACCTTACAGAGATGAACAAAATACAAACAGACATTATAGAGATGATCAAATCCCTAACAGGGCTTATAAGGTAAGTCATACACCAAATTACTAACTTTAAAAAGGTTTTTATTTTATATTTATAGGTAAGCAAATGATTCCATTCCACCTGATGTTAAGTGGAAATAGAGTACAAACGCAAGGCCAGATAGTACAGCACTACGTGCAACACTGGCAGTCCTTACCTAGTTCACCTGCAAGGTGCTTCTTCACGCCACTCCACGAAGTGCGGCAAAGAAATGAGTCACCGAATTTCTTTGTTTGGGGTGTAATGTTATCCACTGTTTGAAAGGTCTTCCAGATTTGTCCCATTGTAATTGAGATCTTGGAGAAATCGAGGCAACTCTTCAAATACTGGAGGCACACTTAGTAATTTGTGTATATTTTGTTGTAATTCGTTCATTTACTCTTAAACACCATTGAGTGAATTATGATGAAGACCACAGATGACCAGCGGAACTATTAAATAATAAATATTGATGGTTGCCATCTACCGAGTCTGAGTACCGTGTTCGATACCTGATATTTCGCCTACACCAAATCATGAAATGGAACTGATAGTCTAGTATCGGGTGACCTCTCAAAAATCAATGGGCTTGCATCGCAAAACGCAAGATTTTATAAAAAGCAGTTTGGATTGGTATCGTTACTTATATCAACTACAAACCAATACACTAAAAAGTGAGAAATGAAAACTTTTTTCCAAAAAAAAAAAATAAGGTATCTAACTTAAAAGCAAAAAAAAAATAGTTACAACCACAAAAAATAATTAAACATTTTGAAGTTGGTGCCTAAAACATAAAACTACATTTCCTGGCACATAGAACTACATTTATGTAGCTCTGTAATATCTCGTACCTATAAGATCACCAGTATCAATAAATACAAGGCCATTTTTCACATTGTGAAATTTCAGCATCTGCAGATTTATAACAGAAGCGAATCATTGTTTGTAAAATCCTTTTATATTTCGGCCTTTGCAATACGATGCACGTATAATATACTCTACGTATCGGCTTTGTACTACGTAAGGAACCCTTATAGTTTGGCTATGTCAGTCCGTCTGTCACCGGGCAGCTCAAAGACCTTTTGTACTAGAAAGCTGTAATTTGGCATAGATATAGTTACGGTAAACACATTAGTTACAAGGGCTGGAGTAAAATCTTATTTTATCTCTTTTTTTCTCGTGTACCCCATAGTGTCACTGGATAGGTATTTCAAAAATATTGTCGGTTTTGAAATATTGAGCATTAAAGTGATATTTTTTATTAGATTCAAGTGTCCACTTCCCCCTACCAGCTAAATGGTTGTTGTTGGGTTTGAGAAAAACATCACGGTAGCCGGTAGTAGATGTAAAGTACCTACTTATAGTGAAATTAAATGGAAAACTATCACAGCTGAGTAGGCTTTACAGGTTTACGAGTAATGAAACGACCAAGTGAATAACAATAATTTTCGTACAATTTCCTTTAAAATTATTTATAGGTAATAACAACGTTGTTAGTACCTAGTACGAAACAAAAACAACAGAAAATCCATTCTTATTTGTGATGGGTAACTACGGAACCCTACATTATGCTGGCCCAACATGCTTGCCCGGTACTGAAATTAAACACGATAAACCCATCGAGTTTTGGCTCGATTGGTACGTCTTCAGAAGTTCCTTTTTTTTGACACCAAATTTACACTTAATAGCTTGTTTTAAAAATATTTTTTCACAATCAACTTATTTATTCTTCCCTCAAAGACTGCAAATGCCAATAACGGGTGATCAAATATGCCAAATATTTGTTTCTCTTAGTTTCGATAAATACCGTATTTTCCGACTCACGAAAAAATAATATAGTTATTTGTCTAACCGTATTAACAAGTAAAATAAGCACAAAAACAGATAAGACGCATTAGGGAAAGTTAGGGAATGTTTTCTGCAGTCACTGCAAGAGGCCAGCAGTGTGCCCACTTTGGAATAGTTACCCTAGATTTAGGGAATTAGGGACTTAATTAATACTAGCGGCAGCTCCTGTTTCGCGCGTATTTTACTGTCTACATGTAAGAAACTATCTTTATGATAGTGAAAACCCCCCATTAAAATCCACTATGTAGTTTAAAAAATGGTTGTCTTTAAAGTCGGATTACGGATAATAATTTAACGTGATAATGTCATAAGAAAACATTGATGACATATCGCCATTTGCATTGCTTAGCAACCAGTCAATAACGTGAATTTTTTTGTGCGTGCGCCCGGTCATCGATTTATAAAAGACTAGCTGTCTCGCGCAACTTCGTCTGCGTAAATTTTCCCCATTTTTAATTTTTTTATAATCCTATGTTACTTCTAATACCTCCAAGAATATGTGTACAAAGTTTCATGATGATCAGTTGAGTAGTTTTCGCGTGAAAGCGTAACAAACGAACTTACATTCACATTTATATAATAGTAGGGATTATCACGTCAAAAAATCTAAGCGAACATAAAGACAGACAGCTGGAACGGACTTTGTTTTATAATAGTCTAAAAGAAGGTCTCTCCCAGCTGTGTGAAGCCTTTTTAGAAATCGAATCGATAGTGGTACTTTAAAAGATGAATCTTATTTGCCAAACGGTATCAATTAAACAAAGATTAAGGATATACCATTTTTCAGTAGGGTATTTGCAACACTAATCTAACAACCTACTGACCGAAAATCTTTAAAAAATAGGTAGAAAAATGAAGGTGTTTACGTATATTTACGAGTTATTATTCATTGAATTACATATAATAGAGAAAAGAAACATTCATACTAAGTGAATTTACTTCACGTAGACTGAAATGAATCTATTCTAATATTATAAAGCTGAAGAGTTTGTTTGTTTGAACGCGGTAATCTCAGGTACTACTGGTTCGAATTAAAAATTATTTTTCTGTTGGGTAGTCCATTTATCGAGGAAGATTATATAACATCACGATACGAATAATAGGAGCGGAGCAGCAATGAAAAATGATGCAAAAACGGGGAAAATAGATGCATACGATGTTGCGCGGGACAGCTAGTCAATAATATGTGGCGTATGTACTTAAGCTGTCCAGTCTATTTCACAAATCATCAGATTATTAAGCCGCGAACACAAACTCACGGAGAAACGTTTATATTAGTAACTTTAGTTTGAATAACGCGCACTTTCTTTGTTACAGCCCGAAAGAGAAGAATCTGTTGGAGAAATAAGCGACACGATCTAACAGAAGTATGCGTGAAGTTAAACGAATTCCGCGACACCAAGAAGAGGCTCTCTAAAGTTACACAATTAAGAAGCTAGGCTCCGAGATTGCATCAGACAAACTTCTTGTTTTCCCTAGTGAAAACTATCTTCATTACGTTGTGTATATCTACAGTCTAAATCGCACAGAAACAATGTTTTGTGACCACATTCAGGCACTCACATCCCCGTTACGCGAACTAAATTCGGCCGTATATAGCAAAACAGTTGGCTACACTCCAGTTGTCTCTATAAACATTGTAAACTTAATAAGGTATATAACAATTGGTGTTTTTGTAAAAAATGTAAATAAAATAAATGAAAGCAATGTTTAGTGTTTTTAGGTATTTATTTCACACAAACACACGAACTCTCATACATCTCTAACTTATTCTATTTGTTAATTTTACACAAAGCTTCGATTTTAACTACCGTCTGATACAAATATCGGCAGAAGTAATAGGTAGTACTAAGACTATTCTAAAATACAAAAATATATTACAAATCTAAAACAATTGTTGGGCACTTCTGTGACCTTAATGTCGGCAGAGAACAATGAACAATTTATTAGTTAAAACGAAAACTTAACATAAAATTAACAAACACAGCCATGATCAATAATTTAACAGTAATATCACAATTCAAACTTAACAATAATTCAACGCTTAAAACTATATAACATTAACAAAAATGAATTAACAATTTAATTATACCCAAAGGTAAAACAATAAGAGCGTAATGACTATTTTGTCCCGTGAATGTTCTTTATTACGAATGAACTGATGAAAACTATTGTTTGATATGTTGAAATTTGGTTACATACTTAACAAGCAATTTGTTGCGATGTATCTGTACAATCGAATAACGATATCGGTATGTGAGGAGTCGATTTTATCATTTCAAAACGTTATCAAGGGGACAAAGTAATCATTAAGCAAATAACACATTTAAAAATCATCATGTTCCTACGTAAATCATAGTAAGTCAAATGCACTATTCAAAGAGAACAGTGATTGTGAAATATTTGAATTTGTAACGGTACATGATGATGAAAACAAAGAGCATTCAAATAAGGTTTTGAAAGTGGTCAAAACCTTATAAGAAGGCATTAATACACAAGATATAAAACAAGATGAAACAATATCAGGCACATTAGGTTAGTAAGGCACAATGTGATTGTTTCGAAGGCAAAATAACAAAGCAAAGAGAATGAAGCAGCAAATAATTGGCAATCTTTTGCACAATGTAAAAGAATGACCATCAAAATTGTGAATCAACGAGGTGGCAAACAACAAAACAAAAACTTAACTTCATAATAACAGTCAAATCAACGATAATGCAGTCCAAACAGACTCCTTTAGTTAGGAGATTGATTCGTTTTAGAACACTATTTTGGTCTTAGGATGAGCAACAAAAAATAATTAAATAACAAAACAAAAACTCAAAGTTAAAACAACAGTTAGTGGTTTTGAACATCGTGATAGTCTAGTGAAGTGAGAAATAATAGATATTATTGAAACAGATATTGAGAGAACAGAAGGTTAGTGGTAACATAGAAAGATAGTGGATAGCAAGAGAACGGAAAGTTGAAAAACATAACACAAGGTAACAATCAATTCAACGAATTTGAAAACTTAAATGGTCAAACAAAAACATAACTAATTCAGCAGTTCCGGGCTTACATACAGTGAAACAAGTAATGATGGTAACAAAAAGAAACTTAACTTGGCATAACAAAAAATGAACTAAAATGAAAATAAAAAAAAAAATAAAGTAAGTTCAAACTTGTTTAGTCAATGAAAAACAAAAAAAAATGGTTAGAGGAGACGGTAAGCACTGAAGTAAGAAAATATGACAGAAAACAAAACAAAAACTCAACTTGAAGTTAACAATTAATTCAACATTTTACTGCAACATGAAACAAAAAACATTAACATTTTTTTAACAAATAACTTTAACTGAACTGTCACAAGAAATTACTGAACATATTTGTGATTTTCATTCAACTTAGAAACGTACATTTTAGTGTAATTACAAACGAAACAAAAAGTAACAAAATTAACAATGAACTTTAACTGAACTTTCAACATACGGTACCGAAAGTTTTTGTTGGGTCGTATTACTGAAAAACAAAACAAAAACTTAACTGATTAGAAACAAAACAAAACTTAACTCAGGTGAACAAATAGCCATAACAAGCTGTAGTATAACCAGACCAGCTGGTTATATGAAGATTCAAACAAAAATTCAACAATTTCAAACAATAAACATGAACACAAGTTTCGGTGTATGTAGCTAAAGAAGACATTACGTGACAGATAAAGAAAATTGAAAAAGAATTTTGGCAAACAACAATTTTAACGGTGAAACTTATGTGGATGCCTGCTAACAGGATGCATACGTAAAGTACCTACCTATGCAAGTGAAATGGTAACAACGGCTCATAAAATTAAATCTAAGCGACTTAATTTTACTTCGCCTATCAAATTAACAGTAACGCAACTTCAATTGAACGGACGTAACAACATTAAAAACACGTCCAAAATAAGAACAAAACGTTTAACTTTAACAGTTGATAAGTATAACAGGAAACGTAACTCAAGTTTTAACAAACAACACCGATCATTAAGGCACTTACAATTCAATTTTGAATCGCCATGCTCTTAAAATTTGTTGAAGGATCTTATCTTATGCTTATTCTAATCTTACATTAAGTATTAGAACTTCAAGTAACCGTAGTATATGTACAATTGACGTGAATCGTAAATTGTGTCATATCACTACCTAAGTCACACAAAAACCTTAAGTTCAAACTAAACCTATCCTATCTTTGGGGAGTCTAGAACTAATGAGTTGCAAGAATTTCTTAAATTCACCTTATAAAGTCTCCTTTGGTTTGTTGTTTCAGACATAGTCGGTCGCCAATGGTAACTTGGATTACAGTTGATTTTCAAAACAAGATAGAAGTTAAAATGCAGTTGAAAAACTTCCAAGTTCAACTGCCAATTTCGCATTGCTCCATTTTCTTTCTGTTTTTTGTACATCAAATCGGTTTCTGTAACAATTGAAAAAACGGATTAAAATAATTATTACTCAAAGAATCTAGCTGCAACAATAAGAAGTGGAGTAAAATGAACAACTGGTATTAATTGGAAGTCAGATTGTTAAGACAAAAGGATTGCAGAGAATGAATAAGGGAAATAGTTGAAACAGAAAACTAAAGACACTTGAATTGGAGTAAGTACGTACCTATAGTATCCATAGAGCTCGCTTGATGCACGACTTTAAAGACGTCCTTTATTGTTCACAATTTTGTAGCAAATTGAACATTAACACGTCTTGTTTTAAAACTTTTAATTGATATTTGTTTTTGGCAAACTTTGAGTGTGAAACCTCCGGGGGCAGGACTGCGCCATCCCCCGGAGTAGTGCACTGTAACGCTTGCTATTTGGAAGTGATTGGCGTACGATGCCTGCACCCTTATATATGATTCCCGAAACCCCTACCCGTTTGACCGTGGGAGCGCGTGCGCACGTGGTCTCCTTGCGTAAGCGCACACAATAGCTCCCTATTCTTTATTTGCATTGATTTCGACCCCTCGAACGTCTTACCGTTTATCTGTTACCTGTAAGTAAGGGGAGAAATCTCGCCCGGTGGGAACTACGCGTAATCGTAACTGAAATTGAATTATTGTACGCAATAATCATGTGAGTTATAAGAGGGTTGGTTCTTACTTTCACACGGTACGATGTTTTGTTATGTAAATGTTTCCAGTAACGTCTGTTTGCGTCAGAATTTGCTTTTAGTATGTATTTCCCTAATACTAATTAAGGTAACAGTAATTACCATATATAGGTATGCAAGCTGTTGATGCAGGCAGCGTACTTGCAATATTCGGAGCTAATCGACAAAGTTCAGGTGTCTACCTAACATAATTATGTTTAAAGCTAAACACAGCTTTAGATAATATTCTGCTTTAGCGCAACATCGAAAATGTTATCATGAGAGCTAGTTGAATGAGTTTAAATTTCACTTAGGTACCTACGAATAAAGATAAAAAGAGTTTTGATATCAAAAATACTTAGTTATCGCTGGGATACCTTCTTGAAAAGTATTCATAAAAGACGTGCTTTGACATCGTTAGTCATTAAGTTTACGTTGCTGCTTTCAAAATGATGTATATCTTTAAAACATGCATAGTTTGCATAAATAGATGCCACTCTAACGTAGATTCTATCTAAAGTAAATAGAACCTAAATTGCATATGCTAATAAACAATTTAGTACCTACGTACGTTGGCGTTTCTTACCTACGTATGCTTGCTTAAGTATAACTAACTAGCTAAAAGGCCACATATGCGTACTTAATTTATCAAATATGAATATTATTCTGTGTCTGAAGTTTTGGAGGTCTTTTTCTACTACATCTTATAAATCCAAAGTACTTGTACGGTTATGTACGATTGATGTAGGTTCTACAGTAACACGTTGTACGTTTTCAGCGCCTACGCCGCCACCGACTCGCGCAGTTTCAATCACATCATCATTACATTTATGGTCTCTTAACCATTAAAACCATTTCATTTAATTCTATATATTTCTTTAATTTATCCCTGTACGGTAACTATTCATGTAATAATAATATCACTTGAAGTTTATCTATACTCTATACTAATATTATAAAGAGGAAAGATTTGATTGTTTGTTTGAATTGAATAGGCTCCGAAACTACTAGACGAATTCTAAAAATTCTTTCATCGTTGTGAAGCTACACTAACCCCGGTTGACATAGGCTATTTTTTATCCATGTATTCCCACGGGAACGGGATTTACGCGGGTGAAACCGCGAAGCGTCCGCTAGTAATATATAAACCTTCGTTTAGATACACTATGGACAACACAACTTAGTGGAACAACATGGAATAAACTCGACGAACTTTCGCAAGTTTCAAACACGCATCCGTAATGATGTAGGGTAAGCAAGGTACGAGTGAAAGCCTACAAAAATCTTAAGAGCTTGTAAACAAGGTGGTGAAACTTTATACTGCGTACGACTGTGTACTTGTTAGTCATTAATTTGCGAACTCTAACAAAGCTAACGGGCCTCGTTGCACGATTGACTTGCCCCAAGTGTTTTGCTACCGAACAAAGGGCCCTTTCAGCTATACCGGAGGACGTGCTTTGCTTAATATAATGAGGGTTTTATTTTATTAATGTAAAAGAGGGTGGTAATGCACTAATTCTTTGACTTAAAGTCTAAGTAATGAACTACGTCTTAATACTGGCGAGTAAAAGTTCTGGGTTACTTACAAAAACCTCAATATCTTCCAAAATATTGAACATAGCACATTATTAAGTTGTATGTGAAAGAGAATTTATAAGGCAGTAGACTGAACTCTTTGACTATTCTTAAAAATCCATTAACCTCAGAGGTGTAAAAAATTTTAAAAAAAGTATTTTTAAAATGATTATGTACTTTATTTTTATTAATGGGTTATTTGTTTTATGTTCAGAATATATAGTTAATATTTTGTTTATTTTTTTTTTATTGTTTGATGTTTATATGTTTGTTTTTTAATATATAATTGGATTTTATATTACATTAATTTTATTTGATTTAATGCGTGATAAAAATCCTTACAATATACTTTTTATTTCAAATCATTGCACATTTTAGGAGTAATCCACGTTTTCTAAGTGACCCGGAACTATTGCTCGCCAGTATATCTATATTAATATTATAAAGCTGAAGAGTTTGATTGTTCTTTCACTATAACATCACGCTTCGACCAATAGGAGCGGAGCAACTATGAAAAATGTTGCAAAAACGGGGATAATTTACGCAGACGAAGTTGCGTGGGTCAGCTAATTAACTATAAAATTAAATAACTTTGTTTGATTTTAATATATTTTGGTAGTGTTAGCGTTTACTAAGCTTTGCAATGCCATTATACCTGATCTTACTAATATTACCTACAAGTGCGAAAGTTTGGATAGGATGATGTTTGTTACTCAATCACGACATAACGCCTTAACGGATCTGGATAAAATTTAGTACAGATATAGATTGATTTATAGTCTGAAATAACACGTGAAGTACGTTGAGATCAACAATTAGTATTAACTATTAGGTACTTCTACTTATTAGTAGTGTCTCTCTGTATTTTACGTTTATTACTATTATTTTCCTAAACAGCTAAATCATTTTCGATAAAAGGTTTTAGCATAAATCCTGGATATTAACGGTTAGACGACTCCCGCATTAGGGTTCAAACCCTGTGTTACGGGGGACTTTACAAACACAAAGTACACCCAGACTCGAAACAACAATTTGTGGATGACACAAAGTGGTGTCTCGTGTGGGAATCGAACCCACGACCTCTTGCGAAGCAGTCGTCCACACTCCTAACGCGGCACAAAGGTAGTCAATTTAATGTAAATAACTAAAATAAAATTATTTTATAATTTTACGTAAACTATGGTCAAAATGAAAGATAAAACAAAGTTTATCTATTAAACACAGTCGCCCAATGTAAATAAAAAATACATTGGGGGAAAAAAATATTAGATAAGAATCCCAAAGCAGGATTTTTTAATAAAACTAACTGACAGATGTCTGGATATGATCAGATTTATGGGTGGTATATTATACAGAACTGATATTCGTGATTCATGTTCATTTAGATAAAAGTTTAAACGGCGTGTTCTATGATAAAATTATACGAGTGGCTCGTGACACATTGCTTACCAAAATAAAACAGCTAAATTAAGCACATTGCTACTGTAACATAGTCCTCTTTTCAGTATGTGTTATTTCGTAAGAATTTACCCAGTTTAGAAATATGTAGCCACATGATGATATATTAAAGTGACCCATAAGTTTGTTGGCAGCTTCTTCTCATATTTAGAACTGCCGCCAAATATTTATTTTTCTTTTTTTTATGGATTAGATATTTGAATAAAAACACGCACCCTGTAGGCTCGCGTACCTTCTGGAACATTGTACCTATTATGAAACAACATTTTATAAAAAAAAAGACGAATAGCCTAATAGGTTCTTCTACTTACAAGTAGTGTCTCTCTGTTTTTACTATTTTATTCCTAAACAGCTAAATCATTTTCGAGAAAAGGTTTTAGCATAAATCCTGGATATTAACAGTTATTTTTTTTTTAAAGACGACTCCCGCAGTAGGGTAGGTACAAGCCCTGTGTCGCGGGGGACTTTACAAACGTACTAGTCACAGACACAAAGTATACTCAGACTCGGAATATCAATTTGTGGATCACACAAAGTGGTGTCCCGTGTAGGAATCGAAGCCACGACCTCTTGCATAGCAGTCGGATACACTCCCATCGCGCCACAGTGGCAGACATATAAACACATACACTCTGAGAATCCACGTTTCTAGCCATAAGTATTCAAAACTTCGTAAGTTCTCTATTAACCTCTACCAAATAAACGTTAGTACGATCAAAGGATTCGATATAAGCATACAACCCAAGCAATCCTTAACCCAGTTCCGGTACGTGCCTTAACCGGTAACACGAAGCTACTTCCGCTTAAACAACACACTCGATACGGATCCGATTCATTTCATATCTATTAAGGTGTATGTGGATACAAATCGATATCCTAACGGAGGAAGCGACCAGGTGCATGCCTTCAGTCCGCAATACCGCCGATTTTCTCACGCTTGCACAAATACAAACCGATAACTAAGACCAAGAGTACAGAAGGTCACCTTCATACAATACACGCTCAAGCAACTCACATATATCAAAACTGCAACGGTCACGGAATCTCGGGATGCTTTCCAAACAAAGTCTTTCATGAAATAGTAATGTTTTACACGTGTAATTACTGGGCAAATGTGATTTACGAACTGTCTCAAATGAGGATAGTTGTGCGGTGACATTCAGATCTTTGCCAAACTAGGATTTGGTTGGCACTGGTATTATTATGGGCTAGCGTGACGCCTACCACCAAGCGTACGACCTCCTCGTCTCATCACTTCGTTGTATAAACAAAAAATGTAATATGTAGTGGCTCGAGCGAAGTACCTACATTCGTATACCTAAGGCCCTTAAGCCGGTGCCGGTTATCCGGTGGCGCGTGGCATACGTGGCTATACATACGCCGCTGGATAGCCCAGTACCGCCTACCCGGCAACCGGAACGTGTCAAAATAAAAAAAAACCCGCCTGCGAAAAAGGATTGTAGTAAGTAAGTAGTGGTTGTAGGAAGTGAGGAGCTAACTTTTATCACAGCTATTGCCAAGTATTGAATATTGAAAAAAGAATGGTTGCTAATTGATTTTTTTAGTATTACAGTCATAATCATGTTATACCTTTTTGAAATGCTTACGATGAGCCCTTTAATTTGATACCCATATTGTGGTATTTGAAAAAACTTTGTTTTTCACACTTCTGGTTTTTTACATCACACAGCCACCATGTTTGTTTTTTTCAAACATTACTTATCTAAGAATACTTGGGCCGTCAAGACAAATCTAACGACGTCTTAATTGTTTAAATCCGTCTTGTGGTTAGAAAGAAATTAGTTAATAAAGAATATCACATACCTACTTGCATACATATACATACAAGATACGCGCGAAAAACGTAACCCTTATTTACAGTCGGGTAATAAAAAGGCGCTAAACGCTACCTTCTGTACTCTTTGTATTTCGTGCCGATAGTGCGGTACCTACAAATGCATTTGAAACATGCCAAAATATCCGATATTCCGATTGTAATACAAACACGATTGCATTACCCGTCAGTTTTGCGCAAATCGAGAATAAAACTGACGGTGGATGTTGCAAATCCGAATTAAGCCGACATTTCGGTAAGCTGGTTGGGAAAACTGGAAAACTACCGTTTTATTTACGCTCGTTCCCGGTAGTTTTAAATAGGATTTATAATTTTGCTACACGATTCTGAGCTTTTCAATCCGTATTTCTTACTACAACAGGCACCAGTCTCTCACAAAGACTTGATTGCTTAGCTCAAACAAAATGAATACCTACTAGCTCTAAGTCCTAACTTGTGAGAGAGAATAATAAACGCTTATTATTATTATTATTATTATAACAGTAGTTAGGTACTATTTGGCTAATCTCACTCACATTATTAAGTAGGATGACCAAATATCTACCACAGTTGGCCACTAAACTATGAACAACTTTGGAAACGTAACATTTATGTTCGTCTACTGCTATCTTTTAAGGGCATCCTAGTCAATTATTCTACCATACAAATGCGCATAAATGATTACTCCTCTGTATAAGGTCTTAAGTCAAAGCTTACAATTAATATCAATTCGTTTTATCATAATCTAGGCTTGTTAAAAGCGGTAATTTAAAATAAATTAATATTTGGAAAGATAATAGCCTTAAAATATTTAAGAATTTTAACAACATTTTTGGCGAATACCAATGTTTTAAGGCTTATAACTTTCAAAACTTATTAATGATAATAAGTAATCACTTATGCGCGTTTTTATGGTAGAATCATCGACTAGGGTGCCCTTAATAGTGGAAGAGTTTCTAATAATGTCGATACCTTATGATGTTATCCTTCTAAAACATTATAAAATCAACTTTATATTATAGTATAACTGTACCCATGTCCATGAGTGGTGACCACTTTAAAACCCAGTCGCAATGCAGCCTTACAGTCAGTTTCTGCGGAGTGTATTCACTATGCATCCTTAGGGATTTATTGTCCATGTGTTCTACTTACCTCTATATGCATGCATATGTATGTTTAGATAGAATATGAACACTTCTCGGATACACTTTCTACGTGTTTGTTTCAACCTTAAATATTCTCAGTGATAACCTAACCAGATTTCATTGAATATTGGATTTTCGTGTGATTGTCTCCGTCGGCAACAGGTAAGGATTCTCTATAGTTAGACCAGTGCTCGGGAATGCCAAAAACTAGATATCTGCTCTAATTGGTATTCTTTAGAGCATTGTTTACTGCAATAGGCATACGCATACCCACATTTTATTATTTTATTTTATTTTGTTTTTTCTTACCTTCCTTCTTTATTTTACTTTGTTAGAATCTATAGATTATATTCAATAGATTATAAGATTATAATAGATAGAGAGATTGTAATAGATTAGTATAATTATTCAATAGATTATAAGTATTTACTATGTATCTCATTTTAAGTGAACTATGTATGTTCTTATGAGAAATAAATGTCTTTAAACCTAAACCTAAACCAATACCCACGTTATAACTAAAACTGATGATATGTTATGTATTATGTGACGGTTTTATCAGTAGCGAAGCTGAACTCTTCAAGTCTATCGATCTATTTTCAGACGGCACTTGTAACGGACCCTCTTCAATTTTACTTGTTTTGTTGGAATATAAAGGTAGCACTAAATTTGTATAATGTGCAACAAGGGTCCTATTTGACGCATCAAAGTTGACTTTAATGGTAATTGCATCATATTATTTAAGTTCAAGTAAAACGTAGGATGTTGACATAAATTGTTAGCTTCCGTTGTTGTACCTTCATAATTATAAAAAAAACACGATAGAACTTACTTTATGTATCCCTTATAATCTAATGTTATTAATTTAGGAAGCAAAGTACGACACTTGTGAAAAGTCGATTCTACATTTACTTGTAATGCCTGTTCGCAAACAATAGGTAAAGCCCGAGAAAAGAACAGGCAATAAAAACTCGTCTTCAAACTAAATATACATATTTTGAAAGTTTACTAAATTATTTAAAGTTTATTAAATACAGAGATAACATTTTTGGTTTTGTCAAGTATAATCATAATTGCAATAAGTAGGTATAGGTATGTCCTATATAAGCATCTTCCTCCAAGAGTCAGAGAAAAATGTTGCTGCTGTCTTCACATATCTATCAAATTTTAAACCGAGAACATCTCTACACCTAAATTCTGGTTCATATAATCGTAATTTTTGAATCTGATTCGTTTCCTTAACTTTAATAAACTCCTCTCCCCTATCCTATCCTATAACGAAACAACCTTTCACAAAAAAAAAAAATCACTACGGTCGTTTTACAAGCTTTCAACACAGTGAAATGTTACAAAACTAGAAAGAAAATAGAACTTAAAACTGGCAGAAGCACAGAATGTTCGAGCCATAGTCCCCCTAGAGCGAATGAACAAATGGAGAAGAAAAAAAAATCTATACATTTGTTTTATTAGGACGAAATACAATAATAGTATAGTTTTTACTTAAAAATATATTTCACGTAAAATAATCTCAATCACAATCTTCTCATGCAAACTACTTATATGCGAATACTTAAAACAACAAAAGGAATAATCTTGGTCCGAGCTGCATTAGTACATTATGTTCTTAGTATAAATGCGCATATGTGAGTAGTGCTCCGATTGCAGGAACCCCTACATACAGAGTTTTGGACGGGACGACCGACCCTCGGGAAATGCACGTGCTATACAAAGACAATCAGCTTCTACTCTCTCAATTTGTAATACCTTCGTGCATTTATAGTTCTTTGTTTACACTCTTTTGTGTTCTGATTTCAAAGTCCAGTAAGAATGATTTAGTTTAGTTTGTGATTTTCTTGTTCAAGTTATAGAATCGCTACTGTACTTTAATTAGGGTTACAAGTAAGTATTAGAAAAGTTTATATGATAAAAGCGATAGAAATGTTTTATTGTTTCATAGAGATAATCCTCGTGCATTTGTAAAAGAGACCAAGCATAGAAAATGGCCTCTGTGGCGCGGTGGGAGTGTATCCGACTGCTACGCAAGAGGTCGTGGGTTCGATCCCCACCCAGGATAAAACTTTGTGTTATGAGCACAATGGTTTATTCCGTGTCTGGGTGTTATTTATATATATAATATGTATGTATTTAGAAATATATGTTTATCAGTTGTCTGGTTTCCAGTACAAGCTCGCGATGTGTGAGTTGTCCCAAGATATTATATATTATATTATATACAAAATTGATATTTAATGGCGGTAGATCACAAACTGAACAAAATATCAAATACAAAACCACTACTTTTGATTCTCTTTTAAATAGAATAACATTATAACCTATCATGGGCGCACCCAGGTGGAATTTGGGGCTTGAACCACCCCTCCTTCCCACGAAATAAAAAAAAAGGTAGGTACACAGGTGTGTCCCCGAAATTACGTAACCTCCCTTACTAGGTAAATCCATGTAACCTATAGACATTTATATTATTGTTCTAAAGATCTTAGTATCCAATATTATCTTGCCATCAATATTAAATAGGCTGGAATTCCTTCCAAAATTGATTACAAGGGATTATCTATTTCGTGTACAATTAATCAACGATTATTATTCAGGCTGCTATGCTATTGCCATTAATAGATGCTATAATTATTCTATTACTAGCAGTTGTGCCTGAGATTACATGTTGGGCAGTAATATTGAATATATATCCTAGCACGCCTGTCAATCTGTTTCTACTAAGGAAGCACAAGATTGATCGAAGCATATGACGCCTTTGTCTTACTTATAATGATTTAATTTCCAGCTACTCTTCAGATGTGGGAAACAGGTTGAAATAATTACCTAAGAAATTGTCATAAATCATAATTATTCAAACCCATAGGTGATTGGTTAGGACTATAGTAAAAATAAATAATATTACATTAATCAGGTAATACCTAATGGGTCAAAAAATGTTATAATTACAAACCAAAAAACCCGTCTGCTTACAATTAATAACTGAAAAATGTTGGCGCTAAAAGTCCACCATTTTATTTTGTTCTAATTTTGATGTAGGTAAAGACAGTGTTTTTTGATATTTAATAATAATTTATTCTTAAAAAAGACATAAATGCCACTTACTTAAGAATATAAACAAAATATTACATTATAATACAAAGCAAAAAAAATTGGTCACCGAAAAACATTCTTATTTAATTATGTGATTACGACACGTTAAGCGGTTTCATCTCCATTATTATTCATTTTCCGTATGATCTTTATGAATATTTATTTAGTTGTAGGTACAGTGGCAGTCTTAGAACTGAAATGAATCTAACGATACCTCTCAAACTGAAATCCTTCAAGCCATTTAGGCTCTAGCTAGAGCGTGCCAAAGAAATATACATACATACATTCAAAAAAACATAACTCTCCTTCTTGCGCAGTCAGGTAAAAATGAACATGTTTTTGTATGTATAAACCACAAAATTAATCAATCGAATTATTTGATAATAGCAACATAAGACGTTGTTAAACCATACAAATTTTATGAAAATATATACATATATTACGGGTCTTAATCGCGTGAATAATTTAAGGTAAAATACCTTGTTTATTGCCCGACGTTTCGACCGTATTGCAACGGCCGTGGTCACGGGTATATATCTATATATTTTCATAATGTGTACTAATCTCGAAAGTTTATCAACCACACAAATATGTTTTGACATTTCTTAAAATTTAGGATTGTAGTCTATCAAGTCTCATTATATCTCTCTTGATAGACTACAATCCTATTCCGTATTTGCTTAAGTAAACAGCAAAGCTTGTGACAAGTCGTTGACAGAATTACCATGAGTCTACAATTTACATTTAGTGTCAAGTTCACGACGCAACGGGGACCAGTGAGAAATAAGAAGGAAATAAAAACTCACGGCTACTCTTTAAATTGCTATTTTGTATATAATGTTTCTTTACAAGTTAAAAACTGTAGATATTCCTTAATTGTGTGGTGCTCATGCTTGTTAAACAAGTGCATGTCGGGACAAGCACAATGTAGGGTTCTGTAGCTACTCAGCACAATATTGCGGTATAAGAAGTGGGTTTTCTGTTAATTTTGTTTCGTAATAGGTACTAACAACGTTATATAAGTATTTTTCAATAGACTTATACGAAAACTTTGTTACTTGATGTGCTGTTACTCTAAAACTTGTACAGAATACTTAGCTGTGATAATTTTCCTTTAAATTAAAATAGATATACTACTATCCTGAACTTTTCCACTTCAACAAAAACAACCATTTATGGTGAGGGGGTGGGACACTTGGCTCTAACAGAAATCTGCACTTTAAGGTTTAATATTTCACAAACAGATCCCTAAATCGAAAAGTCATTTTCACAATCCCTAAATAATTTTCGACTATTTCGATAAGATAGGCTGATGATGATGATGACGAAATTATTTAAAAAAATCTATCCAACGATACCCCACACGAGGGGGTCGGTAAAAAAATCTCATACCCTTTTTACGTGCAGGGGAGATAGGTAACCGAAAACAAACTTTTTTTAAATATTCATCGCACCACTACGACGTAACTAATATGTATATCCACGCTAAGGTACAGCTTAGACAGACAGACGGACGGACCGACATAGCGAATCTAAAAGAGTTCCGTTTTGCCATTTTGCCTACGGAACCCTAAAAACAGGACAATTGTGAGGATGTATTGACTAACGGTCGGTCTCATTAACTTATCTACCGTTAACTGTCTGTTAAAATAGCTAACTCCAGTAGCATATCTGACATTTGTGCGTGTCGATAACCGTCGATAGATAGAAAACACGAAAGGTTTACTATACATCGACGGCAAAATCTATCGGGTAGATGACTGTCAGTTCAAATCAGTATCTTTTTAAGAAACCGCCTCGTACTAATTTATATAATTCGTAATAAATTCATATAAAAACAAAACAATGACGTCATTCTTTTGTATGGTCAAATCATGTAGTTTCAATGTTTGTTTTGATGTTTATAAATTCATGACAACGTCAATTTGTAGAGAAACATTGTTTTCCAGAATATTTTTGCAAATGCTATTTCCTGTATAATGTTAAATAACTTACTGTTATTGTAGTCATCTACCCAATTATGTATCTTAATAATAATATATAGTAATGTTGCATATCAAATGACGCACAAACACAATTAAATAGGTCCTTATAAAATAAGTACCTACTCAAATAATTTAAGTGACTATAAATACGTAATTATGTACCCACTTATAATAATTGGTATTGGAAACATTAATTTAATTACTGTAATTAAACGAAATTGTATTGTAATGTAGCAAGAAGTTGTTAATGACAACGATAGAGGTCCATAACACTAATGACATAATAGCCGATAAGTACTATTTGTAACAAACTATGTAGCTACGGTCTCCTTAGGATTATCAGTGAATGTATAGCCAGCAAAAAAATTCACTGGATATCCACAGTTGTGTAAAATATAACAAAATAATAATAAATTAGAAAAAAAAATGTCTATTTTAAAACACGTACGTCCTATAGCGGATTTTTATTACCTACTAGCTGACCGCTCAACTTCGTATGCGTCAATTTTACCCGTATTTGCAACATTTTTCATTGCTGCTCCGCTCCTGTTAGTTGTAACGTGATGTTGTATAGCCTCTAGCCTTCCTCGATAAATGGGCTACCCAACAGAAAATAAATTTTTCAATTCGGACCAGTAGTTCTTGAGATTACCGCGTCCAAACAAACAAACAAACTCTTCAGCTTTATAATATTAGTATAGATATGCAAAAGTTTGGATCTATGGATGTTCGTTACTTAATCCCCCCAGAAAGGCAGAACGGATTTAGATAAAATTCGACACAGAGATAGATTATAATCGGGAATAAGACTTAGAATGATATATTGTTAATTGTCACATACGATCCGTACAATAATTACCTGCACTAATATAATAAACAGGAGAGATTTGCATTTTTGTAACGATTAAACTCAAAAACTACTGTACCGATTTAAAAAAAATATTTCACCATTAGAATGCTACATTATCCCTGAGTAACATAGGCTATATTTATTACTAGAAAAAATAGGGATCCCGAACTGCCGTGTATTTTTTTACGTTAACTTCCAAGTTTGAATTATTCACAGCTTCAGGGGACTGTAGTCGATGTGTTGAACTAAGTTAAAGAAAAGAAAACATTGTTTTAATTTCAATTCGATACCTCCACGCGTTTCCGAGCTAAAAGGTTTTGACAGATAGACGAACGGACAGACAGAAGGAAAACAAAGTAATCTTATAAGGGTTCCATTTTTCCTTTTGAGGTACGGAACCCTAAAAATGGCTCACAAATCAATAAGCATATATAGAATTTATTACAGTTCTAATAGTGCTCATTGATATGCGAATCCAATGTCTCCACACCGCTAAAGTCTACTATTTTTAAAGAATTTCACCTTTTGATGCTGTCTGTACAACACAATACATATACCGCGTACAAAGAAATATGAAACTTGCCTTCAAAGGACAGAGCTAACGAACCTAGTGTTATTAGGGAGAAAAATAAATCAACAAGCGAGGACACCAAAAAAAGAAATAGAACATCTCACACACAAAGACTCACGAGTACAAAATGCATATACACAAAGCCAGTGTAAATAAAATAGCAAAAGGTACTATACTGTACTATTGTAGGTTCTGTATAATAAAAGTATAACCTCTGAAATTATTGTGACAAATAATAATATATAATAATATCTTGGGACAACTCACACAACGCTATCTGATCCCAAACTAAGCAGAGCTTGTACTATGGAAACCAGACAACTGATAAACATACTTATATATTTCTAAATACATACATATTATTATAGATAAATAACACCCAGACACAGAATAAACCATCGTGTTCATCACACAAAGTTTTATCCTGGGTGGGGATTGAAACCACGACCTCTTGCGTAGCAGTCGGATACACTCCCACCGCGCCACAGAGGCAGTTAAAACTACAGCACAGACTAGATTTTGGTCGCTGTGATAAGTAATAGTTAGATACTTATGTAATTGCATAAGGGTTTATGAATGCAGTGAATTAAGAACATAGACTGGTGAAGTTACGGGTAATAACTAGTCCAAGGCAACGCTTCTCTCATTTATTATTATTCATTTTTATTCAAAAAACATTCCAATAGTTTCGAAGATTATAGGTACATTACAAACAAGTATCTGAAATGGCAAACGGAACCCTATAGTTTCGCTCTGTCTGTCTGTCCCCAGTTTAGCTCAATTAGTACTAAGTAGTATAGTATTGGAACGAAGTTCCTTATAGCGCGTTGCGAAAGGGGGCTAGACGGAAAAAATTAAGACCAAAAGTTGTAACGACACTTTTTGCTATATGTGCGTGTGTTTCTCTGTCGGTCTCTCTCTCATAGAAAGCAAGCCAGTTATTAAAATATATATATTACGGGTCATAATCGCGTGAATAATTTAAGGTAAAATACTTTGTTTATTGCCCGACGTTTTGACCGTATTGCAACGGCCGTGGTCACGGGAAGACTACTAGTCTTCCCGTGACCACGTATTTTACCTTAAATTATTCACGCGATTAAGACCCGTAATATATATATTTTAATAATGTGTACAAATCGCGAAAGTTTATCAACATTTATAGCAAGCCAGTTGTTTTCGTTTCGTCTTTCTATTTCGAATTGAACAGTGTGGTGTCGCGACGATTATTTTTGTTTAGTGTATACAGGTTTTTTTGTACATAATAAATAATAAAAAATAATAAAGGAACTTCGTTCCATCCGGGTGTCCCTTGACACCTCTCAAGTTTTTATATTATCTGTGGTATTAGAAAGCTGTTAAATGGCATGAATATACTTACGTATTAGTTACGCCGACAAAATGGTAAAATAAAACTTTGAAATATTTATTTCTTTTTGCGGTTATCCCGTGTAGGAGGGGGGGGGCTCCTACACGTTGGGATGGTGACTTTTGTTTTACCTACCCCAAATATAAATGGTTGGTTTTGGAGATGTGGAAAAAAATCAGAGTAGTAGCTTAAATAATAAAATTAAAAGGAAAACTACCAGAGCTAAGTAGGCTTTACACGTTTACGAGTGACAGCAGACAAAGTGAGAAAAAAAAATCGAAAAAATTCCATTGAAAAATACTTTCCTAAATAACGTTGTTAGTACCACTTCTTATACCGCATTATTGTGCTGAAACCACATCTGTACTGTACCCCACATTGTTCATTGCCCGTTTTTTTTTAATAATAAGTATAGAAATAAAACTATACAACACATAAACTAAAGTATTATGAAAATACTACGTTCGTATATTTCATAGCCGCCACCTAAATTGTACCGCTTTAAATTTTCGTCGGGTTGAAAAGTTTTACTGTTGGGAGAAGATTCTAAGACAAAATGGCAAGTATAAAGAGTTTCACAGCAGGTGACAAATATATGAAGCTGTAACTTTTATTTCGCTGCTAGTTTTATGTCAGCCACTAAGTTAGCTGACAAGCAAACAACCCTTCTGACGACATTTACCTGCTGAAGTGTGTGATAGAACTGTAACTACTTTGGCGCGTACCTAACCAACCTTCATGAAAAGTAATAAAAACTAATAATCGGATCATGATATCTGAGAATATATATACAGTATGTATATTTAGTCCCTGTCCGACCCGCTAATGTATTGTTAGGTATCATGTTCCCATTCGATTAATGTCATTTTTGTTTTTAAATTTAATGACGAAATATATATTTATTTTCTTGATAGAAGTGATATGGGAAAACATGTGGAGGCAGAAAAGATTGTTTTGATTGTAAAGAGGCTTAACGCAAACAATGTTATTAAAAAATTATGAAAATTTATACGTTTCGACGAAATTGGGCAAGTACATAAATCGTGAATTTGAATGTATTTTTTTTTAGCATTTTTAACAGAATAGATACATACACACCCCTGTCGGGTCGAACACAATAACAATTTACACCTTGTACTCCTTAATTAAGTTATACCTATACCTATAATATAAACCTAGGCAGGCGCGAATTCAAAACTTTCTTGGGGGGGCAGCATTGGACTCGGACAGCCAAGCGTAAGTCACACGTATGACGGGAGAGGGTTCATTTGATTTAACACCGGTACATCAGTCACAACTGCCGAGGTGGGGCGGCAAATTCCCCTACAAAAGGGGTTACAGTCGAGTATAGGGGGGCCAATTGCCCCTGTTGCCCCACCCTCCTACCCCCTCCTTGGATCCGCGCCTGAATATAGGTATGGACAGCACATGAGCTTTGACATTCACCGCTTGATACTAGTAATACTAAAACTATAATTTCTAGCTCTCTTCTCGTATAACGGTATAACACACTCGATACTTTAAACAATTTTACAGACTACGGGTTTTATCGCGTGAATATTTTAATATTAAATACCATTTTTATTGCCCGATATTCGTCGCATATTATTGCAACGATCGTGGTCACTGATAAACTATTGACCTTTCTACCAATTTAAATTAAATATGTACGCTTAAAGTTCTTTTAAGTATGTTATGAATCAAACCGTCTTAAAATTAACCAATAAATAAACAGTTGAAGGACTAGTGTTCTCAAATAAATAGTAATAAAACTGAGTAAGAAAACAAGTGCCAACAGTAGTTTTAACATCTATCCATTATCCCACAATTTAGCCCAAAATCCGCTTCACATATCCAATTCATGTAATATTATATTTCATGATCGTAAATCTTAGAAATTTTGTGTAAGAGATTGGTAGGATTTATCTAAGACGGGGACATGGGAACTTCAGAATGGAGGCAGCCGATTATCATAACCCGCTTCTGCGAAATTCCTTACTAAAAGGTCCCGTTATATGGCAGGGGATAACGCACAATTTATTGATGATGGAGATATTTTTATGCTGTTTTAAATGGTTCTAGTGAGAGAATCAGTTTTGGTATTGCATAATTAAATTACACATAACGTTGAGCAATAACATAGGTAACAATTTACATAATCAACCTGTTACATTTATGCTACCGCAGGGATACATGCCTCTTCTGTAAGAAAGGACACTAAAGTCTGGCTTAAAGCGTTGTAATGCTTAGATATTTTATTTTTTACTCCTGATTATAACTTTCCCTACTTAAAATTTTAAAGTTACCTATTTCTAAGTTACTTATCTAAACCTGGACTGGCCTGTCGGTCTAGAGGTTAGTAACCCTGACTGCTAAGCCAGAGGTCGTGGGTTCGATCCCCACTTAGGATAAAACTTTATGTGATGAGCACGATGGTTTACCCCCTGTGTCTGGGTGTTATTTATGTATAAAATGTATGTATGTATTTAGAAATATATAAGTATGTTTATCAGTTGTCTGGTTTCCATAGTACAAGCTCTGCTTAGTTTGGGATCTGATGGCATTGTGTGAGTTTTCTCAAGATATTATTTTAAACCATCGAAGACAGGGAAATGAAGGAGGTAGAAGATCATTCAAACTTTAGATGAAGTATCACCATTAGTGATCCTTGTTGACAAAAGTTTTGACAGGAAAATAAGTGGGGCTAGTTCCAATAAAACAAATTGTTTTTCAATAATATTTATCACTACAGAAGAGATCACTTTTGTACGAGAAAACTTTTACAACCGGAAAACTTGTACCTACTACCTAGGTACTAACGAAACTAGGTAACAACGACGTAGCTCTTGGTCGAGCTAGTACCGGGGCTGTTCCTCAGGAACTTGTATCGGGCATTCAAATAACAAGACGATTTCCTATTAAGACTTATATAATATTTATTACTGAAATAATAATAATATCTTAGGACAACTCACACAACGCTATCTGATCCCAAACTAAGCAGAGCTTGTACTTACTATGGAAACCAGACAACTGATAAACATACTTATATATTTCTAAATACATACATATTATAGATAAAATAAAGCTTACACGTCTATCACAACTTATATTATTATTTCAATTTACACAATCGTATATTATTTTATACTAGCTGTCTCGCGAAAGTTCGTTTGCGTAAATTTTTCCCGTTTTTGCAACATTTCTCCTATTGGTCGTAGCGTGATGTTATATAGCCTATAGCCTTCCTCGATAAATGGGCTATCCAATAATATTTTTTTTTTTTCAATTCTGATTAGTAGTTACTGAGATTACCGCGTTCAAGCAAACAAACAAACTCTTCAGCTTTATAATATTAATATAGATTTATCATTGCATGACCTGACCTGAAAGGTTGGCCGTGAAACTTTTTTTTTTTATAAAAGACGACTCCCGCATTAGGGTACAAGCCCTGTGTCGCGGGGGACTTTACAAACATACAAGTCACGGACACAAAGTTCCGAGTCTGGGTGTACTACCCAGACTCGGAACAACAATTTGTGGATCACACAAAGTGACGTCCCGTGTCCCAATCGAACCCACGACCTCTTGCACAGCAGTCGGACACACTCCCACCGCGCCACAGAGGCAGTCAAAACTCATAGTCTACTGTCATTTATTTCAAACGTGATTCACAAACATTAAAGAGGTTTCATGCGAGGTGATCGTATCCTCGATCCACCTGCCACAGTACCATTAGGAAGTTTCCTTGATTTGAGATTCTATATACAAAACATTGTACTGAACACGTGAAGTAGCAGAGGTGATAGCTTAAAAAAAAATTAAGGTTACCTAATACAAAAATATATCTTGCTGGACATAGTTCTTTGTTCCACTTATAAAATTTAAAAAGCAACTGTGTGCATGGCTCATTGAAAATTGATTCTACTCAGTACACGAATTTTTAAGCTATAAAATATTATAAACAGTGTAATGCATGTATACACAATAATTATAATTTACTATCATAATTATGTGTATCATCTGTTAACCACTATAATATTAATATTATAATGCACTTTATAATATAATACTTTAATAGTGTAGTTATTTTTCTCTCTTTTGTTTGTTTTTATAGGATAACTAGCTGTCCCGCGTAACTTCGTATGCGTCAATTTTCCCCGTTTTTGCAACATTTTTCATTGCTGCTCCGCTCCTATTGGTCGTAGCGTGATGTTATATAGCCTATAGCATTCCTCGATAAATGGGCTACCCAAATGATAAAGACCAGTAGTTCCTGAGATTACCGCGATCAAACAAATAAACAAACTCTTCAGCATTTATAATATTAGTATGTAAGGCATGCCATAAAATGGTAAATGTGCTGTATTAACGAAATAATTTAACGACATTTTAGCAAATAAACGATTTGATTTGATTTATCTATAATACTAAGTCACTGAACTAATATGGAAACCAAAAATAATGGTGTTCTAACGACCCTACGCCACTGGCAAGTAGCAAGGCGCACTTTCCAATGAGTTTTGTTATTACTTCTTCGCAAAAGGCGAGAGCGCCTCTTCTCAATTATTTACGCATACACTCGCATTCTGGCACCGGTTCTTTTCATACGGGACAAAAGCGGATTCAGGTCGCGGCAACAACGGAAAGATTGCAAAGGACGTACCTATGTACCGTATAGGCAAAGATGTGAGGTAGGCTTTAAGCTTTTATTTAATATTAAGCGCTTACAGCGAGGCCGCAGCCGGGGCAGCTTTATTACTCAATGACGTCACATGCAAACGACACATAAGTACAATATACGGTTAATATACGACGTCATATGGTGTTCACATTTTTCTATATTACGCGGAGTTTCGTTTAAAGCGTGTGCTAGTGTCGCAGAAATAAAAATAATAGGCCGTTGGTTCTTTCGTGCGTGAACTTTTAGGTGCGTAAAGATTTGTTAACTCTAATGCAATGGTTTATCGATGTGGCTTTTGTTTGTGTACCATTTTGCGTGATACCATATGTAATCAATGGAATTTATGTTGTTGTGCCCCGCGGTGTTACCCGCAGTTTATTATTATTAGCCTATGTGTCAATCCAGGGTGTCAGCTAACTCCATACCAAATTTTATTAAAATCGCTCCAGCCGTTTAGCCGTGAAGAAGTAACAAACATACACACTCACAAACTTTCACCTTTATTATATTAGTGTGATAAAGCTCCTGTAAAGCTTAACAAGAGACGAGCCGTAGTTTTTCCTATTTGCTGTCTTAACAGCGGCGAAGGGTTAAAAACATAGTAAGGTTTTTTTTTAAAAAAAGATAACTAGTAATGTGGGATTGTGGTCCCACATTACTAGCAATCCTGGTAACCCCTGAAGCTAAACACAATGGCTTGTGTTAGGAGTGGGTTCACGTCGGTAGTATCATGGGTAGTATTCGAACCCGCGATTGCCTAATGGCTAAGGCATCGGCCTTAGCCTTAGGCTACCGCCGCTTAAATTTGTAAGGTATTCATTGTAAGGTAACTCTATAATAGCTGGACACGGTTCTTCATACGTATATTAAATAGGTACATATCTAGAATTGACTGACTTCCTCCAACGGACTGTAGAACTAACTGCTCGATAGGTTTAACCTTTTTATATTGATTACTTACAATGTTCGAGCTTATACAAGGTGTAAATGAATCCCTGTCCGACCCGAAAGGGGTATGTAGGTATTCTGTTACCAATGCTAAAAAAATTAAATCTAAAAAAAATATTGAATATTAAAATTCACGATTTACCTACAATGTGTAAATTTTCATGATTTTTTTATCAACATTGTTTGCATAAAGCCTCTTCACAATCAAAACAATCTTTTCCGCCTCCACATGTTTTTTCCATATGCCTTCTATCTATCAAGAAAAAAAGATTAAAGATTTTTTTTGACATTACATTAAAAAAAAATTACATACCTGAATCGAATGGAAACATAATACCTAACAACACATTCAAAGGGTTGCTTTTCCAGAATTCGGTGCGATGTCCTAAAATAAGACAAAGATTCTAACATTTTTTGGCATCAGACACTGTACTGTACCTATTTGCAGAAATTTGTAAAATGCAAGCAGCGCCCTTATATTTTCAAGTTGAGACAAAATTGGAGTCTTGCCATGACAGTAGAATAAGATAGAAAGCCTATATCCTACTAGAATACCTACCCCAAAATAATTCAATTTACATAGGATCAAGCGAGATAGCAATAGCTATACCTAGTTCACTATTTCGTAGTTGATATCGCGAGGTAATCAAGTTGTAGCTTAGCTTAATAGTTTACCTATCTAGGTTAGGCCCTATCACGGGTACAATTAAATTAAATGCTTCCAGCTAAAATTAATAAGCATTTAAAGACCTTATGTTGAAAATTAATTGGTCGAGCACTTAAATAGACAATTACTATTAATGTATCTTAATATCTATACTAATATTATAAAGCGGAAGAGTTTGTTTGTTTGCTTTGTTTGTTTGTTTGTTTGTTTAAACGCGCTAATCTCAGGAAGTACTGGTCCGATTTGAAAAATTCTTTTTTTGTTGGATAGCCCATTTATCGAGGAAGGCTATAGGCTATATAACATTGCGCTATGACTAATAGGAGCGGAGCAGCGACGAGAAATGTTGCAAAAACGGGGAAAATTTACGCATACGAAGTTGCGCGGGACAGCTAGTTTACTATACAGTGATTTTTAATATACTAATAATCTCCCGCTCGAGGCTTCTAAACATATAACTACGTAAAATTATTTTTGAAAAAAAAATACAATTTAATCCTTCACCACCTACCTTTTTTTTTCACGTGTGTCAAAATCCCCACGGATCTCAACCCGTCGAGGGCACGTACTGCCTACTACCTACTTTTGTCACACAACCATTTATCACACATCAGTGCTGCCCAATTTCTTTGGTCAGGTTTAGGGCCTAAACTTCACAATAAACTACGATTTTACTCCAGTAAAATAGTCTGTAGGTGGTTAAGATAATAACTCCAAAAACAAGTGGTAGGCGTGTAAGGGTTAATATCTATACTAATATTATAAAGTTGAAGAGTTTGTTTGTTTGTTTGAACGCGGTAATCTCAGGAACTACTGATCCGAATGGAAAAACTATTTCACTGTTAGATAGCCCATTTAACGAGGAAGAATATAGGCTATAAAACATCACGCTACAACCAACAGGAGCGGAGCAGCAATGAGAAATGTTGCAAAAGCGAGGAAAATTTACGCAGACGAAGTTGCGCGGGACAGCTAGAAATAAATACTTCCCAAAACGAATATTACCAAGTTTATTAGTGTTTGTATGTAAAGAAGCCACGGGAGGTTATTAGCATAATTATTACAAATCACATGTATTATGTATAAACTACATCCAGGCAGAATAAATAATTGTGCTCATCACACAACAATTTGTCCTAGGTGGGAGTCGAACCCACGACCTCGGGTTTAGCAGTCACGATCACTTACCGCTAGACCAACCCAACCACTAAGCAACTTATATTTCTCATTAAATAAAAATGTGCTCTTAATCGATTATTATTGCGATGGCTAATCTTACGGAAATCTAATACTACAAAGTATTTGCAATGACAATTCATCATCTCTATCTCATTTGTATAAAGAGACTAGCTGTCCCGCGCAACTTCGTATGCGTAAATTTTCACCGTTTTTGCAACATTTGTCGTCGCTGCTCCGCTCCTATTAGTCGTAGCGTGATATTATATAGCCTATAGCCTTCCTCGATAAATAGACTATCCAACAAAAAAAAAATTGTTTAAATCGGACCAGTAGTTGCTGAGATTAGCGCTTCCACTTTATAATATTAGTATAGATAGATATAAAGAAACCGGTACCAAACACGTTTATTGCCGTTATAAGAATTCACGTTGAACAACAAAAACTGTAGACAGTTCTTTGAAATACAACCGAGTGGAATAACCCGGGGTCCTTTTCAAATTCGCCCTTATTCTGGGCATCCGATTGAACGAAGGTTTTTTATAGCACGGATACAGTAATCTAGTTCAGGTGTGCTCTCGAGAATCCTCTCGGATCTGAGGTCACATACGTTTCCCGATTTTATTGCATATTGAGGCGTACTATTCTTCTGATATATCCCCTAGCCCCTGTGCTATATATAGACAACTCGCTGTTAAACTATTTGACACAGAATATTATGATACGTTTTACATATCATGTGATATAAGTTTACGAGTATTCGTAATAGAAATGCTTATTTATATCCAACATATTTTCGCATGAACAAAAAGCTCTCCTGCGAGTGGTAAGATATTTCCTGTGCTTATATTTTATGAAAACTTAGTCCCTTTCTCCATAAGCTCTCTTTTTTAATATAAATGTAAATTGTTCTAGATGTGAGAAGGTTGAGTTAGTTTATTAAATTAATTAAAATCTCTTCAGGTTTAAACGCCTGCCTAGGAATTCAAGTATAACTAAGAGAAATTAAACTATTTAAAATTAAATGTAGAGCTAAATGTATCAGCAGTTACCTACTCGTTAACTTCTTATATGAGAGAAATGAAAAATAAAATATAAAGCTGAAGAGTTTGTTTGTTTGAACGCGATAATCTCAGGAACTACGGGTTCGAATTGATACAATATTTTACTGTTGGATAGCCCATTTATTGAGGAAGGCTATAGGTTATATAACATGACGCTACAACCAATAGGAGCGGAGCAGCATTGAAAAATGTTGCAAAAACGGGAATAATTGAAGCAAACGAAGTTGCGCGGGACAGCTAGTCTACTACTAATATTATAAAGCTGAAGAGTTTGTTTGTTTGTTTGAACGCGATAATCTCAGGAACTTCCTATCCGAATTGAAAAATTATTTCTCTGTTGGATAGCCCATTTATCGAGGAAGGCTATAGGCTGTATAACATCACGCTAAGACCAATAGGAGCGGAGCAGCCATGAGAAATGTTGCAAAAACGGTGAAAATTTACTCAAACAAAGTTGCGCGGGTCAGTTAGTTTGTAACAAAATTGTTTACAGATAACTTTGGATCATATACTAAGTACTTAGGTATGTACTGTATTGAGTATCTTGTAATGGTTTTAAATTTAATTACTTAAACCGTCAAATAAATCTACTTGAAAAACACATAGAAATCCAGGTGGTATCCCCAAATTGCCATAGACACATAAAAACTGTGACTTATGCTGTTGCCAATGGCTTACTCTAGTACCTACTAGTATTACCTACCTAGTACCTACATACTCGTATCTACATAAATTATCTCATTAGTATAATATCAGTGCAAACTGTTGCCTTTAATGTGCAAATACAAGTTTAATTCTATTTGCATAAAGCACTCGCAATTATAATAATTAAATTTATTCTAATTTTAGTTTCATTTTGCACGGCACAATTAAAACATAAATCCGCAGCGACAAAGGCAAAGTGCAGCTAAATGTTTTCATTAGTTTCTCCCGTACTTTTGAATCTACTTTGCAGATGGTTGGAACCCGTCCGGTGTCCCCTAACGAAGGAGTTGGTGCTGATATCGTGGGAAAACGACCGAACGCGCAAGGTGTATCTACAATTCCCTTTTTATTCAACCAGCTGGCAACGATTCGAACGAAATTGCACGATTTCGGAGCTGCATTTTAAGCAAAAATCGTCCTTACTTCCCATTACAATAGCAGAGTGTTACACGTTTAGTGTTGTTCACCTTGAATTCTGAAGTACCTTTCCCAGTAACATTATTCAAATAGTTTCCGCTTTCTTTACCAAATGTTTTTGTATTTCTAAAATACTCATGTTTATTTACATTTCCTATCGATATACAGATCATTAAGATCAAGTGTTACATAATTAATATACCATTGTGTTCTATTCAAACATTTTTTTATGGTTAGTTATTTTAAATTCCAACGCAAGAATTTCTAGGGTAAATTATCATAATAAATAGGTGTCTGGATGGTTCAGTATTGAAATCGAATTCGTCGTCATCTCAAGATCGTTATTGTAAAAGCATTATCTGGGATCGAGAGTTCGGGACCGGAATATAAATGTTGGGATCTTGGCGGGCGTTTAGAGCAATATGTCAGTCGGGAACGGTCGAGGTGCCTGTCATCCGGTCCTTTGGTGCAACTACTTTCCGAACAATTTCTACAGGATGATTGACAGTCCTCCTAATACCCACGTCATAGCAATCCCTTGCCTAAGTGTGACGAATGCTCGGCTACTTGAATTAGGTGGTGATAGCAGCATTACTTGCAAACCGCGACCCTCTAAAATTACACGATTGGATTTCTGTCATTGCAAATTATTTGAAAGGTTTCTTTCATTAACTGTATACTCTGAATAGGTAGGCAAGGCATTTAAATATAGGTATTATTAAGGTAAAACCAAAATATCAATATGATTGCATAAATGACTGCGTAAATCAGTGTAACCTATCTACCTGCCTATTGTTATATTTCTGTACTGTACCTTAATTATTATGTTGTGTGCGTTATCTCAACGAATAAATAAGTTTTTTTTTTATTTATTATTTATTAAATAGTATTTTATGTCCCAATAATGACACAAAGACAAAGATTAACATCAGTTGACAGGTTAATATGTAGCTACACATTAAAAACCCATGACACAAACGATTAAATAGTTTATTATCTCTCCATAAAAAAATCGCTTCAAAATCGGTCCATTTGTTTCAGAACTACAATTCCACAAACAGACGCAAAACAAACAAATAGTTAAGTAGGTACATTAATAAATGACTGCGTGAATAGTATTTCCTTTCCCAATAATGACACAATGACAAAGATTAATATCAGTTGACAGGTTATTTAGTATGTAGGTACATTAAAAACCTCCTGACACATGAGATTAAATAGTTTATTATCTCTTCCTTTTAAACTAGCTTTCGAATAAAATCCGCATTAAAAATCGGTTCATTTGTTTCAGAACTACAATTCCACAAACAGGCGCAAAACTTATACACAAGACTTCTTTTTCTGCGTTGGGATTTAAAAACTAATAATATTCAAGTATCACTACTAAGTATACTTAAGCAATAACATAACAGTGGAAACAATATTAATCAATTGTCAATGCAGAATGGTCTCGACGCGTGCCGCCCGCATACCCACAGCTAGTGTCACCGACATCAAAGTAATGCCGATTCACACAGGTTTTTTTATTCACCAAATATCAATCCGATATCGTGATAATGTTTCGAATGTTGTGATTTTTAACAGCCCTTTTTATAACTCTGTGATTGTTTATGTATTGTTTTGTTTAGATACGTAGTGTGTGTGTGTCTCAGTTAAATTATAGGATAATATCACAGAAAACTTATGAGCTAAATACCTAGGTATCGATTTGAAAACGTTAATTACTTGCCTTCGTATTCAGGTTACAGGTTTAGAATTTCGAATAATATTATATTTAAAAAGACTTTCAGGTTTACCAGTATCTATACTAATATTATAAATGTATAAATATAAATGCATATAATACTGTGTATCAAATAGCACAGTCTAATTTAAAAACAATAAAAATATTATAAATGTGAAAGTAACTCTGTATGTCTGTCTGTTATGCTTTCCCGCTCAAACTACTAAACCGATTTAGATGAAATTTGATATGGAGATATTTTGAGTCCCGGGAAAGGACATAGGATAGTTTTTGTCGCGATAACCGACATCCACGCGGGCGCAGCCGCGGCTGAAAGCTAGTATTAATTTTTTTACTGTTAAAAATTATAAATAATGAATATTACCTGTGCCAAACACATTCAAGCTTAATGGGCTCAAGGCATTCTTACCTAGGTAAAAATAAAAGTAACTGAAATAAAATATAACTTTATAGTTTAACAGAAAATCAAGAGCCACAAAAATATCAACAACTAGCTGTCCCGCGCAACTTCGTATGCGTAAATTTTCCCCGTTTTTGCAACATTTCACGTCGCTACTCCGCTCCTATTAGTCGTAGCGCGATGTTATATAGCTTATAGCCTTCCTCGATAAATGGGCTATCCAACAAAAAAAGAATTTTTCAAATCGGACCAGCAGTTCTTGAGATTAGCGCGTTTAAACAAACAAACAAACAAACAAACAAACTCTTCCGCTTTATAATATTATTATAGATAATTTACAATTATGGAATCGCAAACTCAAAAGCAAGTCAAGTGTGCCGATATCACAAGATCCAAATACAAGCAAGTTTCTAAGTTTAACTTAAAGGTAGGTATAGTGTGAATCAAATTATATTTCAATTACAAAGGGTCCTTTGTTTACCAAACCAAGTTGCAAATTATCAAGTTGTTGGCAATTGAAAGTTACTTAAAGTACTTATATCGCATTAGATACTTGCGAAACTATGGATTTTGACTGACATTATAGTCTTATTTTTACCTGACAACGGTGAAGTAAAATAAGAAGTGACTATTATATTTTAGCGGTCTAAGTATATTATACTAGCTGAACCCGCGCAACTTCGTATGCGTAAATTTCCCCCGTTTTTGCAACATTTTTCATTGCTGCACCGCTCCTATTGTAGTCGTAGCGTAGTATTATATGCTTTTGCCTTCCTCGATAAATGGGCTATCCAACATTAAAATATTTTTTCAATTCGGACCAGTAGTTCTTGAGATCATCGTGTTCAAACAAACAAACTCTTCAGCTTTTTAATATTATTATAGACTAGCTGTCCCGCGCAACTTCGTATGCGTAAATTTTCCCCGTTTTTGCAACATTTCACGTCGCTACTCCGCTCCTATTAGTCGTAGCGCGATGTTATGTTATATGGCCTATAGCCTTCCTCGATAAATGGGCTATCCAACAAAAAAAGAATTTTTCAAATCGGACCAGTAGTTTCTGAGATTAGCGCGTTTAAACAAACAAACAAACAAAGCAAACAAACAAACAAACTCTTCCGCTTTATAATATTAGTATAGATATTTACTTACTTCACAGCACCTAAACCATCCATCTGTAAAGCGATTCGTTATTTATTACCATCTGGTTGACACGAGGCTACATTCCTCACACACGAGTATGTAAGTAGGTACATACGATACCTACATTGTTTTAATTTGTAAATATTGTGTTAGTAGGTATCATAATTATAAAAGGGTCATTAGCATATTTGGAAAATGCATAGATATATTTTAAGTCTTTGCTTACTGCTTTTATTAAAATCTACATCTATACTAATATTATAAAGCGGAAGAGTTTGTTTGTTTGTTTGTTTGTTTGTTTAAACGCGCTAATCTCAGGAACCACTGGTCTGATTTGAAAAATTATTTTTTTGTTGGATAGCCCATTTATCGAGGAAGGCTATAGGCTATATAACATCACGCTACGACTAATAGGAGCAGAGTAGCGACGAGAAATGTTGCAAAAACGAGGAAAATTGACGCATACGAAGTTGCGTGGGACAGCTAGTATACTAATATTAGAAAGCTGTAGAGTTTGTTTGTTTGTTTGAACGCGGTAATCTCAAGAAGTAGTGATCCGAATTGAAATATTTTTTCACTGTTGGATAGCCCATTTATCGAGGAAGGCTATAGGCTATATAACATCACGTTACAACTAATAGGAGCGGAGCAGCAATGAGAAATGTTGCAAAAACGGGGAAAATTTACGCATACGAAGTTGCGCGGGACAGCTAGTTATTTAAAAAAAATATTTCGGTGATTGTGAACATGTCTTTAAACGAAATGGTGGTCATGTATAATTTTTTGTAAAACTTCTGCTTATTATGTATATTTTAAAAGTTTTGTTGACATATAATGTTAGTAAAACTAAATGGAAGTTAGCTAACACACCACCGTGTAGCTAGACGTCTTCCACTGACATACTGAATGTAGGTCAAAATAACAAAAGGTTGGTTTCGGGTGTTTTGGTTTTTTTTTTTAATCTAAGGTAGCATTTTTATTACGCTGATCGCATTTCAGCGGGTCCCTCCCCTGGGTCTCTTCGTCTCACAATCACTGCAACTTTTCGAGACGCGCTCACCCGTAGTGTGGCTTGCGCACTCTACCTAGTCACAGCTGGCTAACGAAGCCCCCGTAAGTCGCTATAGCCGGCCCTCTGTAGAACAGAGACCTCACAGCGTCTCAGACGCCAAACTATACCCAAGAGAGGAGTATTAGAACGTGTTTGCAGAGAGATAATAGTATTCAGATGTTAGAATAGATTTAATTTCAACATCTGCACACAAAGGCGTCCGAGACACGCAAGGATCACAGTCCACGTGACAGACTGCGACCTATGGGTCGGTCGATGAAGAGGCCCAGGGGAAGACCGACAGTATAACTCCGGAACTTGTATATATACAACGCTGCTTGGAAAACTTCGTAAGCGCGATTCAGACTTTAAACTTCAACAAGCGATATCTCCACAACGGTTCATGTTACCGCATAGTTTTTTTTTTTCATCTTGTAAAGACGTATTTTCCTATGCAACCTTATTATGAAAATAGATCATGTTCTAGTTTGTATTATGAAGATTTTAGAGAATGTATTTTTAGATTGACTGTTTGTGTTGACCAATAGCAGTACGCGGTAGAGGGGAAGTCCATAAAGATGATTACAATAACCGCATTCAAATTAGTGTGCGTTGAGTAGTTGACTCACAACTTCACAACAGTCACAGCCATTCAAACTATTTATAAACTCACTTGTGTAACCGCTGCAGATAACGCTGTACCGACACTCAATAGAATGAGCGCATTTAATTATTTAAAAAATATAAATGAAGTAACTGTTATTAAAATTGTGATATATGTATTATTTATTTAAAAACTTTATGCACAGTTTTTGTACAAAGGCGGACTTAGTGCTAAAAGCTTTCTCTACCAGTTAACCTTAGGGTAGGGTGGCCAGGTTGGCAAACCTAATAACCGGACAGGCCAGACAGTTTTGCCGGACATTGGGGTAAAAAGGCGGACCCTACATTATTGAGGATTTTGTGTCTCAGTATTAATAGGTGCGACAAAACAGCTCTTCCAGCGCTCGCTCGTTTGCGAAATCTAATAAGCCTAACAAAAGTCGGACAAGCCGGACGCGGTTTTTTTTGGCCGGACACGCAATCAAAAAGCCTAACTATGTCCGGCTTTATCCGGACGCCTGGTGACGCTACCTTAGGGTGATATATAGATAAAAATAGAAGTAGGTGCAGTAAACTTGTTTGCAGCTAAACTATTTTTTAATAAACATTACGTGACAACGAAATAATAATATAAGTACCTACATGCATACATATAATACATACAAACATACATATTGTCATACTATTATAGCGTGGCTCGGCTTCGAGCGAATTTTTGGAGTGGTCAGAGTGAGCGGTTTTTTTCGATCTTGAATTATTGTTTGGGTTAAAGTACATAATAAATAACATAATGTAAGGTCTTATCTAGATAGCGGCACTTTAAATGTTGAAAGATATCTTAGGACAACTCACATTCGGCCATCTGATCCCAAACTAGGCCGAGCCTCTACTATTGCAACCAAGCAACTGATAAATTATTTATATATTTCTGAATACATACATATCAACATATCTATCTTCTATATACTTACTTAAATAAAAATTAACGTTTGTCCTGTATCATAGAGGACAAACAAACCACCATTCATTTTTCTATGCATTCCGAAACCATTGATCAAGGTTCGCTGGTAGAAAACTCAATATTGAGTTACTCAATATCGAGTTTTCTACCAGCAAACCTTTGAACTATGATTTCGGTATGTACTTATATAAAATTAAGCTCGCATTTTTACAGAGTTATTATGTATTTTGTACTATTGTTTGTAATTTTTTGTGTGTACTATAAATAATTTGAAGGTTGTTCCCCCCCTCCAGACTCAACTCGAATGACCTTTTTTTATGACTCTGGATCGGAGTGTTTAGGCAGGCCAATGCACCCCTCCCCCCCCCCACCATCGGTGGTGGTGGATATGGTGCACTTACAGGTAATCAAACAATCAAACCCTCTCAATTTTTTGGTTGAGAGTTGAGTGAAATTTGTTGCCTCCCCCATCCGAGCCTAGATACTTAGGTACCTACATTACACCCAGACATAGAATAGACATATTAGATTTACTTCGGGACTTAATCGCGTGAATTATTTAAAGTAATTTTATGATTTAAACACGCGATTAAGTCCCGAAATATATCTAATAGAATAGACAAGTTTATCCTGGGTTAGATAGTGGGACGGACATGGGTTTGTTTTCGTCATTTCGTTCTTGCTGTGCATTTGATTGCAGCTGGCATGCAAATACATTATTTTTGTACATAAAGCATCAATCGCAGCATACCTACTGATAACATAGTCGTATTGTTGCGTCATATAATCGTTATGCATCTCACTCGCCGTCGCATAGCTGCATGTTAGAGCTCAAGCGTAGATTGCGTACGTCATAAACTCATAACATAAACAACGTGTTTTAATTTTGTTATAATGACGACCGCAATTTATAGCGTGTAACAGAGAAGTGTGGGCAAATTCAAGAGTATTTTCTACATTCAACATCTAATGCCTCTTTGCAAACAATAGGTGAAGTCGTAGAAAAAAAACAGGCAAGAAAAACTCGCGGCCACTCTTTTCAAATTGTCAATGTTTACAATGTTTCTTTGTTTATAAACTAACTAAGGTGCTAATTATACACAATATTAGAGGATTGATGGAATAACAAATATTAAAAGAAGAGTACAGGAGATTAGATCGATAGGCACCCAAAATTTCGCAATAAATATTTGAAACTAGCTGTCCCGCGCAACTTCGTATGCGTAAATTTTCCCCGTTTTTGCAACATTTCTCGTCGCTGCTCCGCTCCTATTAGTCGTAGCACGATGTTATATAGCCTATAGCCTTCCTCGATAAATGGGCTATCCAACAATAAAAGATTTTTTCAAATCGGACCTAAAGTTCCTGAGATTAGCGCGTTTAAACAAACAAACAAACAAAGCAAACAAAAAAACTCTTCCGCTTTATAATATTAGTATAGATTACTCGATTTGATTCTTGAGAAATTATTGTTTCATTCTTAATACCCTTTTTGCTATCTAGCTAAATACCTGATCAATACTTACATTTTTTTTTGAACTAGGTACATGCGGGCCAAGTCACGGGTCGCAACTAATACCTAAGTTCCTACATAAATAATAATCCCATCATCTTTAGTTAGGTAGTTAGTTATAAATTCCTTCTACTCACACTAACACACTTCAAACTAGTTAATAGATTACTAGTTAATAGGTTATTCATAAAACTACTTATACTTTAAGAACTGTGGGTATAAACTATCATATTAAGGTTTCATCATATACGTAACTAGCTGTCCCGCGCAACTTCGTATGCGTAATTTTTCCCCGTTTTTGAAACATTTCTCGTCGCTTCTCCGCTCCTATTAGTCGTAGCGCGATGTTATATAGCCTATAGCCTTTCTCGATAAATGGGCTATCCAACAAAAAAGAATTTTTCAAATCGGACCAGTAGTTCCTGAGATTAGCGCGTTTAAACAAACAAACAAACAAACAAAGCAAACAAACTCTTCCGCTTTATAATATTAGTATAGATGTAGGGAACACAGCTTTGATTTCGGAAGCAAACGTAGTTGGAACTCGCGAGATAGGCGTTATGACGTCACAACACGACATGTGCCATCGCACACCACATGCGGGCGGGGCGCGTGCCAAACCACTTACGTTAATCGTTTTCTAACATAATTGCTCCTCTATAGTACTGAGAGCAGAGAAAGTAAATTTCATACGAGCGGCTTGTGCTCGTCCCATCGTAGGCTTCATCAATGCTTAGGTATCAGGCATTATCAGAGCTAAGAGAAAACCCATATACTTAAGTATATTAAAAAAAAACATCAGGCTCACAAATAGGGTTTTTTTTTTTAATAACACTACTCCAAAGTAAGGTACGAGCTTACTTTTTACCGAGTAGGTAGTATCGTCCGGAAAAGAATAAAAACTAAATGGGCAGATTTTGGATTTAATTCCTTTTTTTTTGTTTTTAAATAAGACGACTCCCGCTGTAGGGTACAAGCCGCGTGTCGCGGGGGACTTTACAAACATACAAGTCACGAACACAAAGTACACCCAGACTCGGAACAACAGTTTGTGGATCACACAAAGTGGTGTCCTGTGTGGGAATAGAACCCACGGCCTCTTGCGTAGCAGTCGGATAGACTCCCACCGCGCCACAGAAGCAGTCAAAATAACTACTTCATAACCAAAATACTTCATTTCGCATTAATTTTACTAAGTAGATGTGTTCATGATGTAGGTTCTAAAGGTTTCGTTCACTTTTTAACTTAACTGTTGTCTGTAAAGACGCTGTGCATCTGTTTAGCAGGGATAATTATTAGCTAAAAGTACTACCAACATTAAAACATAACATATATATAAGCAAAATAATAAAATAAAATAAATTGTACTTTAATTAGACACTTTGTACTTTTTACTACTTTTGAGCTTTGAACATGTACCTACTTTATTTACATTAGAAAAAAGTGCAACCCTACTGACAACTCACAACCTGCTCGTCTTTTCATTTAATCGAATAAATATTTAAAAAAAAAAAAAACAACCTTTTATTTAGGTAATAATTGCTCTAAAAGATTATAGACCCTATAAACACACGAAGAATTTTTCAAATCGGTCCAGCCGTCTTCGCGTAATCAATGAACAAACATGCAAAAAACAATACAGTCGAATTGAGAACCTCTTCCTTTTTTGAAATCGATTGAAAATACAAACGCGCTTGAGCAACGCACATAAACATCATAGATAGACTCGGAATCTTCGACCTCATTGTTTCAAAAGTGTTTCAGGATTCCGTATGCATTAGGTACTCTATTTACCTACCTAGCTAATACAGCGTTCCTTCTGCTCTAAGTTTAGTGGCTATACTTCGCTTAATTAAGTGTGTACTGGTATATAACACGTGTAGAACGAAAGAAACTTGTAACGAAGAAATTTACGCCATCGAAGTCATTATGCTAATTTAAATTACGGTAATTGGTAAATTGGCAGGTAATTTAATCATGATTTCTCATTTTCCTCCTGAACTTTGTAAAAGTTGGGGTCTCCTTGACTTATAAATCGAACAAATCGATAATGAAATTAATTCGTTTAAAATTCTTGGTTCAGCGCAGAATGTAATGCATATATAGATAATTATATTAACCTCCTGTTTACCTGACTGTAAGGAAGGTTTATGTTTTTTGCGCGTATCTTGTATGTATGTGTGTAATATTCTTTATTACCTCACTAGCTTTCGCCCGCGGCTCCGCCCGCGTGGATGTCGGTTAACGCGATAAAAACTACCCTATGTCCTTCCCCGGGACTCAAACTATCTCCATACCAAATTTCATGTAAATCGGTTTAGCTGTTTGACCGTGAAACGTAACAGACAGACAGACAGAGTTACTTTCACATTTATAATATTAGTATGGATGGATGGATAGTATAATATAGTATACTATATTATACTATCCATCCATCCATACTAATATTATAAATCCGTTCAGTGGTTTGTGAGATATCCATACTATATATAGTATGGATATCTCACAAACCACTGAACGGATTTATACAATAGGGTATTTGACTAAAGTCAAATCAGCCTCTTTTTAAGAAACGTCAAAAACGAGCCGCTCTGTACAAATTTGTATGGAATGCTAGCTTAAGACGTCACGTTTTCTGTGGTCAAATTATTTACTTTCAATGTTTCTCTTTATGATTATAAATTAAGTAACACATTAAATTAATAAATGAACATATTTTTTAGAACACTTTATGACATATTTTTACTTGGTTATTTTAAAATATTTTATTTTGATAGTAGTCAAATACCCAATTATGATGTCCTTAGATTCGTCTTGTCCGCCCAAATGTTCTTAGATAAGTGACGTTTGAAAAAACAAACATGGCGGCTGTGAGATGTCAAAATAAAGACGTGTGAAAAATAAGTTGTTTCGAATACCTACTGCATTAAGAGTCTGTCTTGGTATCTAAATTAAATGGGTCATCTTAAGCACTTCAAAAAGATGATAATGTAATGAACATGATAATGACTGTACTTAATAGGTACTAAAAAAGTTAGTTAGCAACCATTATTTTTTTCAATTTTCAATACTTGACAATAGCTGTAATAAAAGGTAGTTGTTACATCCTACAACTACTCAAAAGTATTAAATAAAAAATAAATTAAAAAAACAATAAACCCGCCTGCACAAAAAAGATGGAAACAAGATCCCCTACTTAATTATATAATTCATGCAGTCGTAGGCACTTTACTACGTTCATCGAGATTAATGAATGCCTCCTCCTTAATTTTTTTTTGTCAACCATAGTTTGCACACAGCAAAAACACTGGGATAAAACTTTAACTAACTCTGTCACTGTGTACTGTGATTTGTTTCGGAGGGGTAACATGCCTACGACGGGAGGGAGTGTGAGGGCAAATGGACAGGACAATAAATTCAATACAATTCAAGAAATTTGGTACACAAAATAACTGTCTGAGGGGGGGGGGGGGTATTCACGTGCCCTCGTGTTTCCCCCTGGTTTCGCCTATGCCTAGTACTAGATAACGGAACGTGGGTTGGGTACCTACTTACACATAGTTACCTACATATCATAATGTAATCAATTAAATAACTAATTGCCTATTAAAACTATTTTTTAAAGACATGGCCCGCAGTAATTGAAAGCCCTGACACAAAGATATTTACAAATCACGGAAACAAAGTACACCCTGAGTCGGAACAACAATTTGTAGATCATACAAAGATTTATTGTGTGGGAATCGGACCCACGACCTCTTGCACACCAGTCGCATACAATCCCTCCGCGCCACCGAGGCAATAGAATTGCCGGATTATCTTAAAATTGAAAGTTAATGTATGTTTATGCTTAGATACATTTCTAAATAACCAAGTCTTCTGACGATCATCACTTCCGAGCGGAACGAAATAAAACTGGGAGTTCACAATAGCAACAAAGACAGTTAGAAGACATAAACCGTGACACAAACACAAAAACTTTGCCCCATAATCACCCCAACCCTTCGTCTGTTAAAATACGGAGTCTCCTTACGCCTCGATATCTGCGAGGTCATCCTTGAGATCAGAACCGTTAAATAAATCCGGCTAATCGCTGCAGCACGGGTTCCTCCTCGCATTGTCCAGACGTTGAATGCCTTCATTGTCTACACAAGGTACCTACCTGGAGACCCAATCACGTAAAGTCGTAACAGCCACAACGAACTCAAACATTTTTTATTCAACAGCAAGGGGACTTTAAGAATGGAATTTTAAAGGATCTGTACAAGAAAAGCTTGCACAAAACATACAAAGGCAGACAAGATGGATGTAACGGTCGGTGGCAAGTTTGCGCACGTGCTGGGGCCGGCTGCGTCTTACTCTTGGATGTAACATAAAAAACATTGGACAACATAAAAAATAAGGCTATTGATTCTTTGTGTAATATCGGTACTGATCGTGTTATTTATTGTTATTCTTAGAAATAAAAAGATAGGATCTAGCCAAATGTTCCGCAAATTACATAAGTTATATTATGTAAATCCTTACCTCCTACTACAACCGTACTGTACCTTTGTAGTTAGGTACACCTATATAATGATAATAATAATAAAATTATTATGGTGGTTAATGTTAAAAACGACAGATTGGTAGGTAAACTGCAACGTAGATATCAATCTATTATCCTATAGATCCCTACTACCTGTACCAAGTTAGTAATTAGCTACTCTTTTTATTGTGCCCTAACCACTAAGGTACTACGCTTGTAATAGGTATATGTAGTTCAATGGCCCTATATAACCAATGATGATATTTTACACAGAAGAAATCCTGTAGGTACATTTAGCAAAAAACTTATGTCGACAGTACCTATAACCTACCTATTTACTAAGTGCAAATAAGGCGTAGGTATGTAGGTCCCTACTGACATAGATTTAATAACACTGTGTTAATATTGGATACCTATTTAAGTACCTATATTAAAGTATGTAAGGTAAGTATCTATGTATTTCTAAAGAAATGGTATTATTAAACAGAAAGTTAATTATTAAAATGTTTTTACAGGCCCAGTAAAATCGTTTTGCTCAATAGATATGGTTCAATGTTAGAAAGGACTGATTTCTTTGTCGGGCAACACAGCATTGACATTATTTGGAGCGGAAGATTTTGTGATTTATGTTTTTGTTCGCTTGTAAAATAAATATTATGCCTTTGATTGGTGATTCGCATCGGAAGAATTGTACTTTCTTATGTAGATAGGTAGGTATATTCGTATTTAATCTATACTAATATTATAAAGCTGAAGAGTTTGTTTGTTTATTTGTTTGTTTGAACAAGGTAATCTCAGGAACTACTAGTCCGAATTGAAAAAATATTTTTCTGTTGGGTAGCCCATTTATCGAGGAAGCCTATAGGCTATATAACATCACGCTATGACCAATAGGAGCGGAGCAGCAATGACAAATGTTGCAAAAACGGTGAAAATTGACGCATACGAAGTTGCGCGGGACAGCTAGTGACGAATAATTCTAATAGGTTAAAAATTTAAATAGGAAGGTAGGTAAGCATTCGTCGCAAAAAAAAAATGTGAACTAATGAATGTTTCCTAGTTTCCTACCTACAGTACAATCAACCTAACTTGACCTTTCGCGCATGTCATAGAGATGCGACCCTAAAATTACTTACGAAAACAAATAATTATGTTTAGTCGATTAAAAATACTAAGAACATTTTAATTCAACAATATAAAAACACTATTTAAATGTTCATAAAAGTTTAAATTTAGAACAGTTACAGTAAATACTACAGAAACTTTACGAAAACTAACAATTTCTTTACGAAAATAATGACAAAAAAACATGAGTTAGTAATACTAATGATGACAATGTAATGCGTAATCGCATCTCTAATTCTCTTGGTTTAATTACCGCCCCGCCCCCCGCGTCCTGTCACCATTTACTTCCAAAAAATGCATTCTGCGCAACCACTTCTCGCCTACTTCAGTCCGGCCTAGTTACGTTGATTCAACTGTATATCATCTCTCTCCGATCGTGTCGGACTTTCCGAGGGGATGCAGAGTGCACTTGTGTGTGTTCTTTGTTGTGTTCTTTCACAGTGTGTTGTTAGGTTAATAAAGTTATGCCTTATAAACATTTTGACATTTTAAACGTTAAACATCTTGTGGGTATCTTGTGTGTGGTGTGTACCTTCCGAAGCACTATCTTGACGTTCAATAAGTTGTACAATGTACATTTGGTCCGTTTAATAACTTCAATATTAAAAATAATAACATATTTGATTTAAAGAGTGAACAAATGATAAAAATATGTTGAGGGAGGGCGAATTTCCAGCCGGCCCCGGGTGATTAATACCCACGCTACGCCACTGTCTGTATGAATGAAAAGTGGCACACTGCAATAAAGTTCAGCGGTCGCGACTTAATGCCACTGACAATTTTGCCAAATGACAACTTCTTAAGGTCAACAGGGCTTTCTTGTGTAAAAAGCAGGTGAAAAGGTCTACCCGCTCCTGAGGTACCTACTTATACGATGAAGCGCTTCACTCGTATAACTCTCAACCACGCGTGTATTTCAATGATAACGGAACACCCACCAAAAATATAGGCACTTTTATTTTATCGAACCTCAAGTTCATGACACAGAGAGGGGGCACGTGCCCTCTCCAGGTGGTTGTTATTGTATACTTACCAAACTTCTTTCCATATTTCCCTCTTGTGCTCCCCCCCCCCCCCCGCGTAAGCTTAATACGTACGGTACTGCCATACTGCCATTTGCTTCTCATGACCAGAATAAAATCCAAAATCTGTCCATTTAGTTTTTTTCTCTTCCAGCCGGTGTTACCTGCTCGGTAAGATTCGCCAGTTTCAAGTTTATTTTCTTTCACTTTCGAGTTTATATTCTTTAAAATTCTCACAAAGTCTCGTTCTTATCCAGTTATCACGTATTTCAAGTTTATTTTACACTCGTAAAGTATATTTGTTCTGTGATTTTACACGTTATACGCGAAGCTGTAAAAATAGGGACTTGTTAGTTTGCCGCCATTTTTACTACTCGCCCATATAAACATTTAAAACAAAACTACTAACGTAGGTTTACCAAATGTCCAGTTTAGATACTTCTCATTTCTCTTAAATAAAACTGTCATACTCATATCTAGACAGACACATTATCCAACGTCTGTTGTTGTTATTTCCATGCAGGATCACTTTTTTCAAATTGTCAAAAAAACTATTTCGCGGTATCAACGTAACCCTTGGGCTTCCTGAAACAGTTTAGAAAACCCTGTAGGTATTACTCATAAACTTAGGATAACCTTTATTACACTTTAACGTCACAAAGACTTACGATTATTGCACTTATTCTAAGTAACATAGCACCTATTTTCTACTTCTTTACAGCACAGTTTGCCGCCATTTTTAAAAAAGGCGGTAAAACTCCTTCTTCGGTGTCGAGCGGTCATCAATTCATAGGTATTGATAAACGCTCAGATTCACATTTATCGTAAGGGGCAATCATTAATTACGTGAGGCATTTAGTGAAAGAAGTGCTCCCCTTCCCTCAAACTCATTTTATCTCACGTGATGGAGGGGTGAGACTCGGAAATACCACGCAAGTATCGAATATATTTTTAACAGTGTAAAATAACGAAACAATTTAAATCAAGTACCTAAAACATGTTAAATCCTCGACAATAATATTTTCTGCAAATAAGCGACCAACAAATGAAAAAACGAGCAACAAAATATAAAATACTTGACTATGCTCTTTTTGTTTGATTTTCTCACTGTGACTCTACTCTAGATTAAATTGTCAATGATAATAATAATTACTCACTTTTATAAGACCACAAGTCTTTTGTATAGACAGGGCACGGATCTAGCCCACAATTATCGTAAAGAGGCCGAAAGCCAAAAATTTAGAATTAAAGATACCTTGATGATTTGAATATAATTCTCGTAGCGTTAGCCAATCAACCCACTTTTGGTTGTAGGTATGCCCACCATACCTACTACGCTGGATCCACACCTGCGTACAGTTAAATACCTATCTACCTATTTTTAGATTAAATAACTTTGATTTCAACCTTATTGCAGCGGTTGGGATAGTCTGGGTTGACTCATGCTGCACAGCGTAACCTCCGTGAAGCGTGGACTTTGTAAACTACCCTCGCTTGATTTTAATGTCACTACGGAACTACCTATCTGTGATTGTAAATTACATCTTTCGGAGTACGTAGTGGCTTAGCTACAGAAACTATCTATACCGTCCACACTCCAAGGTCAATTCTTTAGTTAAAGCTACGTACATGCGTTAAGGCAGGTAAGTACCTATAGCTATTACATAAAGATTTTTTAAAAATCAGTAAGCCAATAATTTCCCGCACAGATTAAAGGAATTTCACAAAAAGACATCAAAGTATCGTAAGTGAGATTACCTATTGCTCAATCCAAAACTTACTACATTTCATTCATAAAATATACTCCACGTAATTAATAAACGCCCCCTAAGAGAAAATACAAAAAAGAAGAAGAAGAAGTGTCGGCAAGTCTAATAAAACCGCAAAAAAATAGTAGTAATAAAAGTAGTAGTAGTACTAAAAAGAATCAAATAAAAATATTACTTACAAAATTCAAAAAATCCGTCTGTTATAAAAAGGTGGAAGAAAAAAATAAATAACAAATATTACAGACAGAGGTAATAATGAATCCGAATGACCTGAAAAAGTGCCTACTCGTACCGGTTTTTTATATTAAATATTTTTTTATTACACAGCTACTATTTTTTCTAATCAGAATTTTCGCGACTATGCGGCAGGATATATTTGTGCTGAGTCGGTTTGAATATTTGCAAAATTGTACATTAAAATTAAAACGTCATTAAACAATATCAATTTAAAACTAATAAATCGTTATCGCCTTATAATGTATCCGTCCATCCCTAGTAGCACAGATAATATAATACTATACTAGATTAGTGAGGTTTTTTTTATTTTTTTTTGTCTATGGTAAAAAAATAACACTTGAAAGTTGGCGCGCGGTTGGATTTTGTATTAAGGAGTACACTTTTGTAAACCTATAAACTTTTGGAATTTTCTAGCTTAATCTGTAAGTATTGTTTTACAAATTTTCATTGTTGCTTCGAGTAAGTCAAATACAAGCGAGTCATTCAATAGAAATAGAATGTTGTGAAAGATATTTGGTACCTACCTCCACAAAATTAAAAAAATAGTAGGTATCTATTTTTAGAGTGAAATAATTAAGCAGGAACCTTTTGCTGTTTAGTTTTTAACTGTCTTTCTAATTTATTAAATTATCAGGTAGTTTGGAATGCAAATAGATGCTATGCTGGAATGCAAAAACTATTAATTAGGTATAAAATTTCTAAGTGCTAATTATATTTCCAGAAACGTCGAAATGGGTAAAAAACACAAAAATAAAAAGAAAAATCCAATTGCTAATTTAACCAAAGAAGTATCAAAAAAATGTAAGATAACAGAAAAACCCAGTCCTGAACCGCCTGAGCCAGGTAATACAGTTTTAAATGACGAAATAGTTCCTCAACTTCTAGCTAAATGGCCAAAACTGAAGTTAAAAGTCCCACCTATATTCTTACATAAGCCAGTAGATTTCGAGCAACATGTAATAAGGGTTCTAAATTTAAAAATTAAATTCTATCAGCCGCATCGTGGAGAAAACTACACAAGAATTGTTTGCCAAACTCTTAGTGACCACAAATATTTGATGCAATATTTTGACAAAAAACAATTGCCATATCATACATTTGGTAATCCATCTAAAAGGAAAATGAAAGTTGTAATCAAAGGACTTTCAAATGGCTTAGATTTGAATACTATTAAGGAGGCATTAAAATCTGTTTCTATTCCTGTAATAAGGGTACATAAGATGCAAACTAGGGAAGAAAGAAGAGATAATACAATGCTAGTTCTTGCAGTAGTCCCATATGATGACAAAGGTAAGGCTATTTTGAAACTTAAGGAATTATTAGGGCATGAAGTGATACTCGAGCCTCTAAAAGACAAATTGAAGCAGTGTCACCATTGTCAGAAGTGGGGTCACTCACAGCGCTACTGTCATGGACCGCTAAAATGTGTTAAGTGTGCTGGAGAGCATTTGACCAACAAATGTGATAAGACTGCTGATGAAGAACCCAAATGTGCAAATTGCAATGAAGCTCATACTGCCAGTTACAGAAAGTGTAAGTTTGCTGAAGCGTCTAAGCAACGTGAAAAGAAGAATGATTGTAAGGTAGTAGTGCCTTGTAAACAGAGGAAACTTGTGACATTGGATAATTATCACATGTTGTACAAAAATATTGATTATAATAAGAAGACTACTAAAGTATAAATAACAGGTAACTTCTCCCATTAATATTTTTCATTTGTTTCTGTTTTTTATTTTTTTTATTGTGTACTGAAAAAGAGGCCTTAAAATAAAAATATAAGTATATAATAAAACACCTAAATATTATGTTCTCAGAAAGCTATGTAGCCTATTTTTTATAGTTATAAGAGAGAAATAAAATAAACGTATATAAAGTAAAATTAAATTCTTCATTTTGTTATACTAATCCTTAAAACTATTATTGCATTGTTTTTTTAGTAAGTAAATTGATTACATAAGTACACATTCTGAATCAATTAACAATAATAATATCATTATCTTAGTAGGACACAATATAACTATATTTACAACCTTAACATTTTTTTACTTAATAGTATACTTATTAATTAATAAAAATACTGTAATCATGAACTTTTTATACTTTGCTTCAAATTTGTTTTTAAAACTGAATCTGTTTTGACTTCATCAATTGGGGTGACTAGGACCTGCAAAGAAAATATGATTAATGAGTACAAATAATAGATTGTCAACAGTACAAATAAATTAAAAAAAAAACTAGTGATTTAGAGTATTTCTACTTGCGATATTCTGCAATGGTTTTTTTTTTAAATATAACTAGCAATGTGGGTTTGAGTCCCACATTACTAGCAATCTTGTTAACCCCTCCAGCTAAGCTCAAAGGCTTGTGTTAGGAGTGGGTTCACGTCGGTAGTATAATGGGTAGGATTCGAACCCGCAACCTCACGATTGCGAGACCGATGCCTTAGCCATTAAACTACCGCCGCTTACAATTTTGATTGTAAAGTTTTATCAAAAGGCAACCAGTAGTTTTTGTGTGAAGGCATAATAAATAAGATTGATGTGCCCATCCTCACAAACTTTAGTATAATATTATTAGTAGCATTTTCTAACTACTCTCCCAATTAGGAGATGGATCATTTGTGATTGAAACTTTTTCGCCCTTCTAAACTTTATTTATTTTTAAAGCTAAATTCGACTTTGGCGGACATATCTCTGTGCCAGAATTAGTAACAGCTTAGTTCTGGTACCCCTAAGGTCACGAGTTCAAGTCCCGCCTGAGACGATTTTTACCTCCATACATTTAAATTTATATATATAAAATTAGCATAAAAATACTTTAAAAATTACAAAAAGTGATGTTCAAGTCCATCGTCATCAAATATCCGTGTTTAAATGGTTTCGGCAATTAAACTCACAGAACCGTGTGGAGGCTAAATTCGACTTTGGCGGAAATATCTCGGTGCCAGAGTTAGTAACGTATTAGGGCCGATACCCCTAAGGTGGTTCAAGTCCCGCCCGAGACGATTTTTTCCTCCATACATTTAAATTTATAGCTTGCCAACTTTTGTGACTAACTTACCCACTGAGATAATAAGCAAGTGTTACTTTTAAAATGGGGTAACTTACCTCAAGTTTAAGATTTGTGACAGTTCTCCTAGTGCCATGTAGCTCTTCAAGAACTCTGTCCAATGTATCTACGAGTCTGTCTGCGTCTTGGGTTGAGAACACCATCGGCGGTTTGAACTTCAATACGTTGCTGTCGGGACCGTCTCGACTTATTAAGATCTTTTCTTCCCTCATCCTGTAAATAAGGAAATGGGGGATTAGCATGTTTTGATTGTTGATACATTGTTCTATATTACTAGTCAGGTATCTAAGTGCGAATATAACTCCGTAGGGTATGTATGCAACTATCGGCCAGTCTATAATGTATGATGAATTTCTTTAGCACCAAAGGGATTTTTGGTGTTACCATTTTGAAATTAAAATTCAAAATGTTATGGAGTTTTGAATTTTACTTTACATAGATACGTTATTTTCTTTTTGCATCCTATTGGTATTGATCCCAAAAGTAGCAGATTCAGGGAAGAGGCGCTAAGGGGCTCAAATCCATATCCTGGATTGATCAACGGAGTCAAGCTTCTCCTCCTTCCCTAAATCCCAGAAAAGACTAAAGGTATCTCAAAACAATATCCCTGATAATTACCATTTTTCTGGAAAAAATCTACTTATTTTTCATTTTATTCTTACCTATTAATAACATGCTTTGCTTCAGCAGTAGCTGGTGTCCTTGTCTCCCTGTCAGTGACGAGCTCAACCCCTACAAACAGTCCTTTACCGCGAACATCTCCAATTAAGCTGTGTTTGTGCTTGAGTTGTTCACAGCGGTTCAGTAAGTGGTTGCCGACTCGGTTCGCGCGCTCCATCAATCGCTCCTCTTCGATAACATCTAGGACTGCGTTAGCGATTGCGCAAGATACGGGGTTGCCACCATACTATAAGAAAAACATATAGGAATATTAATAAGCGGTACTGTCAACTTGTCCTTAGACACGCGGGTTACATTTGATATAGGTCAACGTCGAAAAGATCAAATTATTAAAAGTACATTACCTGTACCTAACATAAGAATAACACAAAAAAAAATTACCAACTATATTTTTTTGTGATACTGATGACACCGATACAAGAAGGGGTTTTAGAAACGTAAATTTAATTAACTCAAAAGTATTCCATAAGGCTGAACTACATCTGTTTTAACGTTCGTTTCGACAAATTATCTTTCTCTACCAAATGCCCAATTTAATGTCTATAATGTATGTGTCTATGTATATGTCTATATCTATGTACCAGAATCTGATCTAAAATTTGGAAATTATAATTTAGAGATGGTAACACCAGGTTAAGGTAAGTAGGTTCTAAACCTACTAGCACGAACGAGTCTTGATTCTTATGTTTTTCATTGAATTAGTTTAATTTTATTTAACGGTTCATTATCAATTTCTGCTTCAATAGTAATAATAGTATCATCACTGGTCGAACAAAATAAATATTTTGTACAGCTGCTTCGGCCGCGTGAATGTCATTAAATAATGAGAATTCAAACACTACAAACTTTCAAACTATATTATTCTGTCCGTTCCCATTTACTTTTGGCAGTTAGAAGTTAGCTCGACACACTGCCCCATTCTTAATTATTACATCTAAGAATACATGTTTCAACGAAAAAGTATCAAAAGTCCTAATCGCAGTAGGAGTCACTGTCAGTTAACATTGCCATATAAAAATCTTTTTTTTAAATTTCGTTTTACGAGATTCTGGTACACCTATCAAGTATAGGTGTACCTACCAGAATCTCACAAACTTCCATGAAAAGCTCTTCACGAGTGACGAGCTATAGATGATGTTCAATAAGTTGGTAATTTTGTACCTTTGATTATAATCTGATAGGAGGATAAACTATTAGGTAATAAACCACTATACTTTGCGCAGTAAATAATTATAATCATTGTAATCTAAAAGGTGAACAGATATCAAAGAGAGGTGAAACGTTATCAGGATGTTTTCCCCGCTCACATAACGTGTTTATATTAAAAATAGATTGTGCCTTCAATTAAATCATACCTACGTCCTATGTTTAGAACATCAAGAACATTAATAATAACAAGGTCGATAACACGAGAATTGCGAATGTTGTTTTTATAAAACATTATAATAACAATAAATTTTCCTACCAGCTTGATAGGAGAAGATAAGCAATTTATTTTATGAGGAAAATGTAATTTCTATTTTAACGTTTAATTTTACTAGCAATTTGTGAAAAAGATCACGTTTTAAATCTAAGATGATTATTATTTGATATACCTGGGAGTTTATGGAAAAATAAAAATCATTTCTTGTAAATTTTGCGGGCGTTCGACCCATTCGGAAATATTTTGTACTTTTGGCTTACCTAACCATTTGTTATGGGCTAATATGAGTTTCTCTCCGTAAATTCGTCCGCATTAATGATAAATACCCAATATCCCTATTAAATATAGCCTATGATTTTGATGTATCTCTACAAGCTTAAAGTTTAATCAAATATTTAATATTTTTACATAAAATACTAATTTAGGTACTAGGAGGTAATATGTTTAGCGGCGTTGTGCACTTTTTGGGATGGGTAAAAAATGTTAAACTCGCGTCAGGACGCGTGACCTGAGCGAAAATTAGTAAGACGGAGGGAGAGTAGCGCGTGTGAGTGCCGGCACGGCGTAGGAGAGGAAGTAATATCTTTTTCTACCGCGCGGCGAAAATGTATGCCTGCTCCTGCTTGATTGCTGCGGCGCAGGGCGCTTGCGTGAGTGTGCGTGTGTGTTTGTAAGCATAATAGTTCTGAAGTGTTAAATAGGTTATGTAATATAAATTGTCATGTTTGTGTACGATAGCGCAATAGATGAATATTAGGTAAAACCACATAAATTATTGTACTTTTATACTGATAAATAAAGCTATTCGTGCGAAATTATTCAATAACCATTCCAAAATATTCAAAAATGCACAACGATAATGTTTAAGTTTTCACTTCTGCCGGCACTTTCGGAGTGCAACCCGTTGTTTTTTTTAGTGACATAATGAACTGATAAAGTTACGTACCGTATTAAAGTACTCTACACCGGTATCAGTGAAGCTCTTCGCAATTTCTGGTGTTGTAATAACAGCTGCAACTGGGTGGCCATTGCCCATAGGTTTCCCCATAGTTACGATGTCTGGGACAACGTCCTGAGTCTCGAACGCCCACATGTGGGTGCCCACACGACCGAATCCTACTTGGACTTCATCGGCTATGCACACTCCGTCAGCTTCGCGAACGTGTCTGAAGTAAAAAATAATAAATAAAAATGTAAAATATTATGTTTCTGGACTGCATTTCGTTTTCCCCAATATCCCGGGGGTTCGGCTGCCCCCCCCCCCTCCCCCCGCCTTGATTCGGCCCTGATTGTTTGTTTGGTAGCAATATGCTTACGAACATTAAGTATATCAGAGAGCAATTGTGTAAATTTTCCTATCAATTAGAACAATGCAACTGTTCTAAATAGAATACAAGGATAAGTAGGTACCTAGATAATTTTAGCCGTTACGTACTTAATTGATAAAGTCTACCTACAAATTATTAGGTACTAACTACGATTTCCTAACTATTATAGCCTATTATTTTGAATGAAACTATGAGTACTAAATTGAGTAGGTACTTATCTTGGTATTAAATTGAAGGTAATTCAATTCCCTATAAATTATTTTCTCATGATTTTTACCTAGGAGCATTAGTTCAGCCGGTACGTGTCTTAGAAAATAAACATTTTTAAAAAATCCCCATCTTTAAATAGCTGTATCTCTGCAGCCAATGAACCTAGAGTGCATATTACACGCAAACATACTTGAAAAACACTTCCTTAGACTAGTTTTTTTAGAAAAAAACTGAAACAAGTGTCAAAACTTCCAATTTTTTCGAGCACCATGGGGTAGCACAGGGTTTTCAGGGTTGCAAACTTAGGTGTTAACTACTCTCAAGGGCCCTAACAACACATAAAAAAATCGTAGTTACATGCGCGTTTGCGATGTTTGCCTTTTTTCGTGTTGACTGGCCTATCAGGACAAGTTTTGTTTCATTACATAGCTGTAGGTAGGTAAAGGGCAGATTTGGTCTCATTACTACACCAGTGCTAAACCGGGGCGGGCAGCTATTTAAATTAGTATATAATATTATATCGTGGGACAACTCACACAACATTATCTGATCCCAAACTAAGCAGAGCTTGTACTATGGAAATCAGACAACTGATAAACATACTTATATATTTCTAAATACATACATATTAAAGATAAATAACACTCAGACACAGAATGAACCATCGTGCTCATCACACAAAATTTTATCCTGCGAATAGAAATCAAAATCGGGAATCGAACCCACGACCTCCGGCTTAACAGGGTCACTTACCACTTGACCAACAGGCCAGTCAATGTAACCATAACAAAAACAGCTCATTTCTGTAGAAGTGACGATTAAAATGTTTAATGTGAGTAATGAAAACTTCCGCAGTTTCTTTCCTTATAAACATCCGTTCCGAAGACTTAATATAAACAGACAAAGATTGATCGATACTCAAGTGTAGGTATTTTTTTTTTATAGACACCCCATTTCTTATCACAAATTAATCACGCTTCTATTATTTTCTTATTACGAACTGACGTAAAAAAATCGGTAATCGCTTTAAAATATTGAATCTGATTTATAATGTGTTATCACTTAGTATCCATTTGTTATTTAAATACATCAAAGTCATTAAACTATTATCTATAGGGGTCTAATAATGTTTACCTGTATGCTACTGCCCTATATTTTTTCACATCTCCAAAAACAACCATTTAGCTGGCAGGGGGGGGGGGGACATTTGACTCGTAACTCTTTAAGGCTTAATTTTTCACAAATGGGTCCCTAAATCAAAAAATAATATTCACAAACCCTAAATATCCTATAATATAAATACCGACAACCCACACGATGGGTAGCTAAAAAAACAAAATTACATCCCAACTTTACGTGTACCCGAAAAAAAATATTCTACCACTTAGTGAGTGTAACTAAATTGTAAATATGTACTTATATCCATACAAAATACAGCTTTTTTAAAATTTAAACGGACTGACAGAAAGACGGACATGGCGAAACTATAAAGGTTTGTTTTGCCATTTTGCCTACGGAACCTTAAAAAACAGAAATTGTATCTAGTATTTGACTTAGCTCTCTCTTTTGTTTATAGCCTTTGAGAGACAATTTTATTCTCTTGTGCCAGTAGGTAATGAATTATTTTGGAATGTACATAAAGACTTAAACTAAGTAACCAAAAGAGCAACACCCAGAAATATATTATTATGCATTAAAATTTTTAAACGTATCTAATAAATACTTACTGGTAAACTTGTTTGAAGTATCCATCTGGGGGAATAATTTGTCCACCGCAACTTTGAAGGCTCTCGGCAATGAAAGCACATACGCCACCTTTTTTAGCTTTACTCTCTTTGCAGATCTTGCCGACTTCATTAGCGTACAGTGTCCCTAACTCTTGTTCACTACGAGAGTCGTTAGGATACGTGTATTTTCCTCTGTACACATTAGGAACTGGTGCCTAAATAACAGAATAAATATTAGAAATAATTCAGACAGCTACCATCAAATCCAGTTTTTATTACTTAACAAAAATGGATAACGAATTTTAATTTGTAAAATGCGCGAATGATTGGCAAAGAAAAGTCCCTAGACAATTTTTATTACTAATAAAACATTTTAAAGTTTTTATTGAACAATTAAATGAATTCATTACATTAGAAGTACTAATACTTATTAATGTATAAATTTGTTGAAACTCATATTAATAAGTGGTAAAATATTTTAGGTAAAATCGATTATAGATTGATAGACCATTATTGTTAACACGCTTATTAAGTAAAACTAATAAGTTAGCACAGATTATTTTTATTACCCTGCTAACTATTACTACGGTTACGGGCCTCAAATACTTCAAGATATAATACGATAAAAGGGAAGACAATATGTACCCATAAAGTGATGGTTCTACAAAACGTGGGCAACCCAGTCAATATGTTCTAACTTACCACATGAACCCATTCTGGCTTCTCTGGGCCTCCGGGTAGGTTAAATTTGTAGGGAGACACATCAATCATAGACGTAAGATGGCCATGATACGCGCTGGAACAAACAGGCGCTAAGCACCCTAGGTAACACTTCGACGAGCGAAGTAACGGAGAAAAAGAACGAAGAGTTCGTACGTTTGTTGGCCAATAAAACAAAGGATAATTTCTATCAAGTTATACTTAGTTGAAGAGATAACCATAAGCTCTCTGACAGGTCAAATTTTTAGTTTCAGTTATGAATCACTTCACGCTGATTTTGGTAAGTAAAAAATATATTTGTTTCCAGATAGTCATTTACTACTATCTAAGTAGCTATCATGAAAACGAGCAACATCAACATTGCAAATTAACTGCTAAAGTTGTGTTGTCATTAACAATACAACTTTAGACTGCTTTAAAAGAAAAAATACTTCCTTCCTTTTTCTGTTCAAATATAAAAAAAGGAAATTTAAAAGAATCATAGAAACGTGCTATAAGTAATTAATTGTATCAAGTCTTAATAAACATTTACTTTTGATTGTTAGAAGCATTAATATATAATTCAGTTCATAAGACAGCGTAAAGTGACCCTTTTCCTGAGTTATTGAATAATAAATGTAAGGAGTCAGGACCCTTAAAAATAAATGCCAACAATTTCTATCTCATATTCTGTTCCAAATTTGAGAAAACCTAATAATATACCCATGAAAACAAAGGGCTATGATAATATCCCCTGATGTAGAATACTTACTGGTCTAGCGTGATAACATCTTGGTTCTTGGTGTGGATTCTGGCGAGTCTTAGAGCTAGGTCGTTCGCTTCAGATCCGGAGTTAACAAAGAAACACACAGACAGTGGTTCTGGTAAGGTCTTCACTAGCCTCTCGGCTAAGATTACTAGCTCATCATGAAGATAACGGTTGTTTGTCGATATCAACGACATTTGATTCCGTCCGGCTTCTACCACGTGGGGATGGCAATGACCGACTGAAAAAGTTAATAAAATTAATCTAGCGTAGGTAGGTACATATCGTATCAAAGTGCCGAAAGCAATTAAGTTTTTTGATGAAATGAAATCTCTGTCAACCGACAGAAATCGGCACATTAATATAAAAACGCACTAGATGAACCATGTTATGTAGGTATAGTTAAATATTTGACATTTACTATTTTTAAACAATGCACCAAGATAAGAAGCCAAAGCCACAAAATAAGAACGTGAATGTGATAAAACTAACCATGCGCAACATTGTTGATACAGTCTAGATATCTCTCGCCCATCTCGTCATACATGAACTGGGCAACACCCCTAACAATCTTCAAAGGAGATGAACGGAAGAATAATTGGCACGCAGCCCTGCAATACAATATTACTTTAGAAAATATGTTCGTACAAAATATAACACAAATACATATAAAACGGGAAAAAGAAAATCTTACCCAACGTGCTTTTCACGGAGTTTGATAGTTTCAGATTTTGGCATCGATTGTAAATAAGCCATTTTTAATTTATTGTTTTGTCTGAAAAATTATAAAAACATAGTAGATTGAATAGGTACTAAACCGGAGAAAATATTTTAGTACAGTAATATTACAATTTATAGGTATAGCAATAGAAACGTAAGATTCCATAGTTGAAGCGCATTCATCTAGCTCTATATAAATTGCTTCTTTATCTAGAAGTCTATTTGCTTTTCAGTTGACCTTTTAGTGTATAATAGAACTCTTTGAGCTACGCTGAGCATTGGCTTCAATCCAATAACAAATTCTAGGTTAAAGATTACTAAGCAGCTATATTAAATTATCATGAACAAGTAGTTATTACAGAAAAATAAGAAAATTTTATATCACAATTGATAGAACTACAGAAGCGTTACTTTCCCATTATCCTTAACTTCTCTTTTTACGACACGCAAGACTAGTGAGGTCCAGCGAATTAATGCTAATCTATTTAATAACAATTATAAATACCTACAATATTAATAAAAGTAAACTTACCTGTAAACTAGTGAACTATTATTAGGGTGTGTCTAAATCTATTATCACGTTTGTTAGGTCAAACGTGAAGCGTCACCAAACGGCGCTCAAGTAAAAATGTATGAACAATTTTCGGTGTTGTCGATTTTATAGTAGCAGGCGGGGGCGCGCACGCCCTCCGCGCAGCCAATGAAAACAAAACCACTCTATTATCAGTGCAATAGCGTCGAGATAAGCGTACATGATGACAAAAGTCACCGACCACGCGGCCAGAGTCATGCCGCCATAGGACAAGCGCATGAGCATTTAAGGCGAAGCCGGTATCTACCGGATATTATTTTAATTTCGAAGTCAGCATCATTGTTGTGTTTATGAATACAATGCTTTGTCTCGCACGAAACGACTCCGTCATTCACGAGGCATCAAAATCGGCCAGTACTTTGACAATTTATACTGCTAACACATGTGTTGTGTTGTGCCGACTAGTGAGACGCATTTAAGTAACCCTCGATCACAACGACTGCTTAACCGCTGATTGATAGATCCGTGCACGCACAATACTTATAGTTTATTTGACCAATAAACAATAAGTAGTTCACTAAGATAGCAAAAGGCGTTTATTTAACTAACATAATGGCCGGTTATCGATTGCACACTGGAAGGATATGTCTGTCAATATTAAAATACATATTAATTTGCCTTTAGATTGCGGAAGACGGTGGCGGTTGGTCAGGAATAAAATTCTACTAGAAAGCGATGCCTTGAGGAACCTCTAAATTTATTTAGAGGTTATATTATAAAATTACCTTTTAGTAATTCTTGACTTTTTTTTGTAAATAGGCAACTTAAGCACGAGAGCTAAATTTTGTACAAGTGTAATTTATATTCGGCTTCGTGATTTGATAATGCTACAAGCAAGCCGCAACGTTCTGAACCGTGGCCGTAATAAAGATAAATGTTTGTAAAACTATATTTGCTGACAGTTAGGTCCGTGCATGTTTTATATACTTACTAAATATTAAGCAAAGCAAACAAGATCTTTCCGAGAGAGAAGCAAGAGTTTCCAATTTCATTTAAACTGATATGTTTATAGTTTTATTCTGACATAACCAGTAGGCATATTCCCTCTATACTTCTTGAAATCGGTCAGAGAGAATCAGTACCTACCTTATTAAAATCTACCCTTCGGAAGTCGTCTTGTCGATGACGCGTTATGCGTTTAAGATGTGCCTCAAGGCCTCAATTCCCTATGACCTAACTCTTTAATAAACAGAAATAAGGTTTTATGGCGGTTTTAATAGTATCAGCTAAAAAAACCCGTGGAATTTTAGCTTCTGGTCGAGGGTTACCTGCACAAAGTGGGGGTGGATGAATCGTAAATCAAAAAACTAATCTCGAATTTAAAATAAACCTACATTTTATAATTAACTTTGTCGAAAAACAGGCAATAATATTGAATTGGAAATAATATCTCCATGACGTCACAAACTAATTTAATTAGTCAAGGTAATTATTTAATAGGGACATCATCTATTTGTTAAATAACTGGGTATACAATGTAATAAGTTAATGTCATAATAAGCAAATGTAATTTTTTTGCTATCAGTATTTTTACATAGACATAATAATTATTTATATTATTTATATGTGCTAGATAAAACCAAATTACCTAGAGGAATATTAATAACGTTAAGCTGCGTTGCATATAGGTATTATCTGGTTTCGCAGCGGTTGTTAGCCAAAATGTATAAAAGTTATTATAAAGAGTGACAGTAATAAATACTATTACATAAATTGTTATCTTTTATATCTCATTTGTCGTTTACGTAGATATTTTGGGTGACGCATTTATTGCATTTGTCGTTTGGACAAGTAAGAGCAAGTAAAAGTCAAATTGTGATCAGATCTTTGAGATAAGACTTTACAAGATAATAAACAATATTGGAAGTAAGTGTTAAATGTCAAGTGTTAGGAAACTGTAAGTACCTATATGTGTGGTAATATATTTAAATTAGTATATTTTATAGTACTCTGGTAGCAATTAAACCAGGTCTCGTGGTAGTAGTCCACTCGCTCATTGTGGAGCCAAAACAGTTTAAACTCCTCTCTTGAACAGTCCAATTGTATTTTTTATTACAAAAAACTATTATATTACTTTCATCTAATAATTAAAAATCTTAATTAAGATCACTGTAGTATGATGTAGGTACATTAGACATAGCCCCATCTGACCAAAAATTAGTCATAAATCTTTTTTAACTTTTAACTATCTTAAAATCAGCCCACATACCTATTGCTACCAATTTGGATCGGCTAAATCACAATGTCACACTAATATTATAAAGGCGAAAGTTTGTGAGCATGTGAGTGTGTATGTTTATTACTTCTTCACGACTAAACGGCTGGAGCGATTTTAATATATAGGTATGGAGTTAGCTGACACTCCGAATTAACTCATAGGCTAATAAACCGCGGGAAACACCGCGGGGCACAGCTAGTAAACTATATAAAAAGTCCTCGCAAACGAACTACAACTTTTCTTTGACTGAGTAAACTTGGAGTGAACAAACTCTCAAAAATTTTAGTATTTTTAATGAATTAATTTGGTATAAGTCCCGGGCAAATAATGTAATTTAACAACATAAACTTGTTTAAATCTGACCAAAAATAGGTATTCGTACTGAAACAGGTCATTCAGTAGGTCGTCATTATAATTTTGACAAAATATAGTAGTTACTATAACAATAAGTTGTAGGTACTGGACGTCTTAAAACTGGTTACGTGCTGAACCAAAGAAATCGAAACATCAAATACATAATGGAAAAGTTTCAACCTTTGTAAAATACACGCGAAAAAGAGATTGTTCAGTGTGTTATAATTTTGTATCATTATTCATTTATTCATTCACATTATGATTTATTCAATAAATAAAGAGTTCTATTTTGGAATTTTAAAATCACACAATTTTTAATCTTAATGGGTACAAACCCTATATCAGAGTCTTAGATCAAGTAAAATGGTCAGTTTTGTATAGTTACAGTAAATACCTACCTATGATGAATTATAGATTATGCGTAATAGCTAGGTTATACATTATGAATAATAACAAAGTAATAAAAAGTAAAATCACTTTAACTAGTTATTATTCATAATCGGTAGTGGATTTTAAGAAAACTAATAAAACTAAAAATTAATCCATTAGTTGTGTTTAATGCTTTTTAGGGTTCCGTAACCTAACCGGAAATAGGGAACCCTTATAGTGTCGCCATGTCCGTCCCTCCATCCGGCCGTCCGCAGCTTAGCTCAGAGGCTGTTAGTGCTAGAAGGCTATTATTTTGCATGGATATACATTATTACTTACGCCTACAAAGTCAGACATGCACTTGTCCGGTTTTTAAATTACATATTGTCTTTCGATCACGAATTGATGATGACGGATGACGATTATTGGTGATAAGTGAAAAATGATTGATGAATTTCCTAAGAATCCGTTTGATGTTGGCCTCGTAAATTACATTTTTTAGAATTTAATATTAAAAAAAAATACAAATTATCACAATTTAGAATCGATTTGTCAGAAAATTCTCTTTTGGTTATTGAATGATTTAGTCACATCCTTGTTCATAAATTGTCAAAAATATGAATTCAGCGTGACTACTATAACACAATATATAAAATTATACAGTATTATATGGTATTAACTACTCTATTGTTTCTATATATGTTCTAGAGATCCTTACCTATTACGTGAATAATCAGAATAATAAGTATCTAAAAGATAAAATAACATATAAAATACCTTTGAATTAAAGGATGTGTAGAGCACTTAAAGGAATATCACTATTTTCTGTTTACTTCTAGCCATAACGGTCTTTTTTCTTCAGCCTACAAACGCCCATCATTGAGCAAACTCACCGTTTCTACTCCAAACGACCCTGATCCACAATATTTAGGCCAAACTAATCGTTAAAATTGAACAGTGGTTACTTAACTCATGTACGAGTATCTAAATAGCTTTATCATCTTAAATTATTAACAGATTATTATCTATGAACTATTTCAAAAACAGCATAAATCTAATCAAACATTTTTTCTGACCTTACTGTATCAGTATCAAAATAGACCAACGTTTGTAGATAGTGTACATACTGCCGATGATATCGTTAAGTAATAGTATCATTAAACATTGGTTCGACAAACATATATATTTGTATGGTAAGGCTATTTATTTGCGGAATATTCCACCTTCATGTTAAACTCACCTTATACAGAGTGCTTCTATTTTAAATGCATAAGTATTAACATATTGAATTACAACCTTTCTGGTGGTTTTCTCGGAAATGAAAAAACGAAATGGATTTTTAACGTTGTAAACCATTTCTGCTTACATTTTATTTTTGCGCTCTCCAAAATGTGTGTGATTTATTTTGTTTTCGGTTGAGGCAGCAGCCGCAAATAATATATATTTCACAAATGACTTCCGAGTGTTTCTGTGATGTTTGAAAAAAGGATTTAGCCTAATTATCCAAAGTTATCCGACATTACTCTGTAATTTAAATTGTTTTGGTGGGTAAATTATTTAACGTCTCTATTAATTATTTATGAAGTAATCAAGTAACCACAATAGGCGCTTCACTTCTTATATTTCGATTTCTATGCAGGTCTTTAACCCCCAATGCAAACAGAAAGGTAATTTAATAAAATAGTACCTAGTTTCAAAGATATATTTTTTTTTACCTCGGGGTGAATTTTTATACTCTAGCTTGTCAATCAAATTTCTATACTATTACAGAAATTCCCTATAGATTATTATCTTCATGATTTTATCTCTGTCCCGTAGTAAAATCATGAAGATAATATTCTTTATGGGAGTCCACTATACGAATACCTACCTACTTCAAGCCAAAATATTTGACGTGGATTCACTTCGGAGGGTCCTTCTATCTCTCTGTACGAGACGTCTTGAAATCGTCCAGACGAGAGATGAATAGACTATCATGACCAAGTACTCCTTTTTCAAGTAGGTATTTACAGTGTAAACTCTATTTAGATACTATTAAAAATATTATCATTTAACTTATAATATTTTTTTATTTTTTGGTAAAGACGCTTCTTAAGGTTCTAGCATAGATTGACCATGACCATGGCCTTAACCAATCAACCAATAACAATGCGCTAGGTTATGATAATGACACGAACGAACACAAACGTGACACACACTTAACATCTAACTAATAAGCGTAAATTGAAGTGAATGGAAAACAAAGACTACCCACTGTAGTTTAGTCAATAAATAACGTCACTAACTAAATGTTTTCCATTAGTCAATAATATTCGCTCAGTAAGTATTTTATGTAAGTACTCATATTGTACCTTTTGTGAATTGATGGCCTTAAGTAAGTTTAATTTCACAATTGAAGGCTAGGTAATAACAATATGTATAGAGATTTTATGTTTGAACTAATGCCTGCGTCAAAGATGACATGCTTAATAACATTAGTAAATAATAATAAAACGACAAATTATTACATAAACCGTAGACTTACCTATAACTACCTTCTCATAAGTTTTTATGATACTACTACTAATAGGTAGATTCGTTAGCCACATCAAATTTTGTGCATTTTCATCACTTGATGAAAATGCTTAAAATACTGGCAGAGTGATTTAAAAAAAAAAATATAGGTAAGGAAGATCTTTTTTTATATCCGAAAACCGGTAGTCTTGCGCTAAGTACCTACTTACTAAAAGTGAGATACAACTGAGCTTTACTAGAACATTACAATGAAATGTAACGTTCTTAATGTAATGTAATGTAAATTACATGTATTTCGCTTACAAATGGTACAATAGGTAGTTACTGACAAATGCTCAGTTTCCTAAAGAATTTCCATGTAATGTAACGTTATTGCGAATGCTCGACGTTGTGTGCGACGTAATTACAGCTAAATGCTGTAAGGCGAATGAACATTTACCCATTTCTTTCTGTCTTGCATACACTGCCGTCACCCGCGCTCGTGCTTTTGCTTAATAAAACTTTGCACCAAAAACGCTCGTTGGTTTTTAAAATCAGGTTCATGTAATTGTTCGAAGTGTGGTTCGAGTAAATAAAAAAGCAGCGAATGCTCGACGTTATATTACTAGTAAATTCTCATGTGTATACTCACCTTAAGACATGCATGGCTTAATCTTTTGACTAGGTACTGGCAGGATCAACTACGGAGTTTCGTAGTAGGTATAACATTTTAAAAAATATACCTACTATTTAAATAAAAAATATGGACAACCAAGGTTTTCAGAAGTAGCCATTTTAATTTAATTTGTCAGGGAAACTGAAACGACCACTATATTCAAGAAAGGTAGGTACTACCTAGTAGGTGCGCAAATTACCCACTTCGGTCTGGCACGGGGAGGAAGATTCAAACTCAAAAATATCATTAACTTTAATACAAACAGTAGGTATCTATAGTGAACTATATTATTGTCAACAAATATTATGGATTACAGTTTTACGAACATGCCTTGTAACCACAAGGCATGTTCGTAATCGAACTAAAAAAGAAATAATAGTACAATAAACTAATAAATACGCTTTAGTAGAAGACTAAACTAAAAAGTAGAAAATATTTTTCAATAAGTTCGAGATTAGAATATATCGATCTTCCTCCACAGACCTTAACCCGACTTCCCTTTTATCTCTAACTAACGTATCTAAGTCATATACTACGCAGGTGCCTACATAATTAACATGTAGATAGGAACGTGTTTTGTTTATAAATGGAAATAAACGTAAGTATAGATATTAGGCTAATATAGATAACTCCCATATTTGTATCTTTTTTTTATTAGCATAAGTAAATGAAGACGACGTCTTCACATTAGCCCATAACAGCAACAGTAGGAAGGTACCTCTCAAATCCTTGTTTGGCAAAGATCTGAGTGACACCACTGTGTGCTCTTTATCACAGAATACCTACTTACCTACTCTCGGTGTTCTATGTCTTCATTCTGAGACATTAGTTCAGTCATATTTTTCCAGTTATTACACAACCTACCTACAATGTCTTTCCACCTAAACACAGTAACATGTTCTCATCACTATTCCATTTACCTACCAGAAATATGATATTATGGTGATAGGACCCCTAAGATACCTCCTAACAGAAACATGTTGAAGAGTATTTTAGGGGGAGTATTCCAGTATTCGGGGGAGGGGGGGGGGACTCTTAGAACTGTTTTTTACATAAATAACACTAGTCACAGCTAGCTTGACAGGGCTGGAGGCGGGGTCCTTCCGGATGAGCTGAGTCCGGTCCGGTCCGGGAGATGAAGAGAATTTTAAAAGTGACATTTACGCTCGCCAGCTTGCAGCATATCAGGTCACTGCGCAAGTCGAGCGGGCGAGCGCAGCGCGACTTTAGAAGCCATTGAACAAGCTAGCAGCAGGGCCGCAGCGCAATCTTAAAAGTTACTGCGCGATGGGCGACTCAGCGTGTTTTTAACAAATCACTGCGCAGTGTTATATAAAACCGGTAAGCTAATTATATCATAATAACAATAAATAAAATTATCCAACATCGAACGAGTTGTGAACCGCAGCGCAATTTTAGTAGTCACTTTGCAAGCAGAGGGGTGTAACGTAAAGGTGGAATTCTCTAAGCCAGTTGACGAGCACAGCATAAACTCTAAAGCAACTGAACGAGCTAAATGCCGCAGCGCGATCTTAAGTCACTGCGAGCGAAAAAAAGTACAGCGTAAATTTAGACTTCAGTGGCTGCAGCAACGTTAAGAGTCACTGCGTGCGCCGCCGAGCTCAGTACAAACTTTAGGAGCCGCAAAGCGATTTTACTACTTTTTACACTGCATGAGGAGACGGGCTCGCTACATTGGGCCCCTAAAAACGTACAAAGAAGCCATTTGGCGAGTTGGAGCCGCAGAGCTGTTGCTGACGAAAAATGCACAGTTTCCAGTGGCACAGTATGAGCTAAGAAGCCACTGCGCGAGTAGGGGCCCAGCGCAAGCTTAAACGTCACTGCGTAGACAGAGAGGCGCAGCGCAAAAGTAAAAGCCCCTGAGCGATCACCAGCAGGAGCTGATGAACACAGTGTGAACTTAGAAGTAAATGAGTAAGCAGGCAAGCAGCAGGGGCCGCGTGGCTGAAGCGCAGTCTTAAAATTCACTGCGTGAGGAGAAGGACACCGCGTCAATTTAAAAGTCACAACTCTGAAGAAATGAAGTCGCTGCGCGGACAACGAGTTCTAGCCCACTGCGGGTACTAGAATTCGGGGCTACAACGCCCATCCTTCCTGTATTATTTAAAACCCGCATGAAATATAAGTACCACATACCTTACAATATTTTACCTAACCGTAACTAAGTTCTAGCGGGACGTACTTAGGTACCTATGTATAAATTTTATCCTCAATAAACAAATGTAGGTACTTAACCATTCGGGGGAGGGGGGGGGGGGGCAGCTGACCCCTACCCCTGGGTACGACCATGTGGTTCAGTATGGTATACTTTATTTAAATATTTTGTAGAATTCACTATATAGGTCCACTAGACCTTATGTTGTACCTACCTACATGCTAAGCAGATACCTGTATTGCATACTTAGGTGAGTACCTACCTACATACCTAAGTATGTTCCTATCTCTTAAATGCGTAACAGATGCATCGTCCTTTAGATAATAAGAGATAATATTGACGTTAACTAGTTCAGATAATGCGTCGATCTCTAAATATAGAATCACAAAGTTATTCAATTCTGATAACCTAAGTAGGTACGTAAGATACCGACTGCTGATTAACTACTTAGGTACCTAGGTATACCTATTTATTTGGTACATAACGGGGAACGCTGGCAAAAATATTTTCCCATTTGGTACCTAATTTCAGATGCCACTCACGATAACTCATTTGAATAATCTATACTAATATTATAAAGCGGAAGAGTTTGTTTGTTTGTTTGTTTGTTTAAACGCGCTAATCTCAGGATCTACTGGTCCGATTTGAAAAATTCTTTTTTTGTTGGATAGCCCCTTTATCGAGGAAGGCTATAGGCTATATAACATCGCGCTACGACTAATAGGAGCGGAGAAGCGACGAGAAATGTTTCAAAAACGGGGAAAAATTACGCATACGAAGTTGCGCGGGACAGCTAGTTTCATAATAATGTAGGTAGGTACGTGAACCTATTGTAACCATCTATTAATCTAGCTTGTTTAAACCTTACGAAATCAAATCTTTATCATGTGAGTCAACGCGAAATTGAATTTGCCGACTCATTTCTAAACCAGATAGGTAGATAATATTTTGGATAAATCAGGAGAGGTAGGTAGGTACTTACCTTACCTATCTATAAAGCGTCATGAATGTAGGTATCTTGCAGTAAATGAACACGAGTGTGATTTATGCAGGAATTGATTGGGGTAACCTACCTACTGATTAAAATTTACAGATACTTGCAAGACATTTCAAGTATGTAGCTAGGTAATTATAATCAAAGCGTAGGTGATACATCTGCCAAATGTGTCAATAGATAACATCCTATATTGACGGAATATAATATAATATCTTGGGGCAACTCACACAACGTCATCTGATTCCAAACTAAGCAGAGCTTGTACTATGGTAACCAGAAAACTGATAAATATACTTATTATTATACAATTATATATTTTTAAATACATACATATCATAGATAAATTACACCCAGATACAGAATAAACGATCGTGCTCATCACATAAAGTTTCATCCTATTATCGAACCCACGACCTCTTGCTTGCAGTCGGATACACTCTCACCGCGCCACAGGCACAATAGAGACCTGCCCTGAAATGAACGGGGTTAATTTCAGGGCAGGTCTCTATTAGCACTAGACAAGAAACACAGGCTTAAAAGTAGTAGATAGGTACACCTAATCGCATAGGTATGGAATACTTTTGATACAGTAATACCAGTTAATAGCTGTTTTTCACGGAAAATAACCTTTCCTACAAATTTATCTTCATTATACATACTTTTCTTTTTATTATATACCTATTTACCGATTATAAATATGATTATCTTAAGATAAACATTTTACTATTTTTAAACTTGTTTATTGCCTAGATGTAATCCCCTCAGTGATAGGTACCCCCTGGTGTTTATACTTAGTTCTGTGAAATAACGGATTTCTTACGGCTAGATATAACAGTCACCTAACCGATTTCGATCACAGCTACCAATCTCCCAATTTTATCAGGGACTAGCCAACTAAGTACCTACGTAGGGAAATACCTACACTTTGTGCCTAATCTCTGGCAGACAGAGATCAGGCGCATGACCGACGGCTAGACGAGCTCCAGGATGAAAAGCACCGAAGTCGCTGCGGCCTAAAAGGTCTATTGTGACACCTCTTTCTTACATAATGGTTTAGTCTGACCAAGAAATCGACAACGCACCTTGGTTGAGAAGACGACGTCATCTAGTGTAATTAAGTAAGTAATTAGGTAGGTACACCTTATCCAAGGCGCCTATTGGCTCTCCGAGGTAAACCAGCTACGCTCATAATTTGCGCAGATAAAGACTATGGTGTCGTCTAGAAAAGACTGCGAACATGTGGTGTGCGATTCGCATCATCATAGTTTTCATAATATTCCCAGCAAATAACGAACGAGGCCATTTTTTGACGGTTGGAGCAGTCGGATAAGCACTTCCTCATCCCTTGGCAGGCCATCGTCACATAACGGAACATTTTATATAGTTTTAGTAGACACGAATCCATCAGTAGTCCGTATTCATCCGTCTAGTTCCATCAGTATTTCCGTAGTCCCCCCCTCCCCCTCCGAATAATGCGGCTTGAAAAGTGGGTTTTCTGTTGTTTTTGCTTCATACTTACAACGTTATACCTACTTAATAATTATTTTCAAAGGAATTTGTACGAACATTTTGCTACTTCTCATTTGATCAGCTGTAACCTACTCGTAAACTTGTAAAGCCTACTTACTTAGCTGTCATAGTTTTCCTTTTAATTTCACTATACCTATAGGTATAGTTACTACTACCGTGATTTTTTTTACATACCCAACATCAACCAATTTGCTGGCGGGGAAGGGGGGGAACACTTGACTCTAACACAAATTTGCTTTAAAGCTTAATAGTTTACAAATGAATCCCTACATCTAACAATGGTCTTCACAACCCCTAAACGTTATTAAAATACCTATCTAATGATACTGCACATGTTGGGGTATAGGTAAGAAATAAAAAATCACATACCCACAAAAAGAAAAAATCCAGATTTTATTGTTTCACTTTGTCGGCGTAAGTACTTAATGTGTATCCATGCAAAATTAAAGCCTTCTAGCACTAACAGTCTCTGAGTTTAGCTGCGGACGGACGGACGTAGTGAAACTAAGGGTTCCGTTTAACGGAACCCTAATAAAAGCTTGTAAAAATAAATAAAAATGAGTTATGTGAACGTCATTACGTAGGTACCTAATACATTGTATAGTAGATAGTGGAGTAAGAGATTACTTTTATCACAATGTAGTAGCGGGCGTAGGCCACTTGTTTTGCTGACGCTTTACGCACTCCACGTGTGTATCACGCCTGGTTTAACTGTGTAACATGCGACCCACTGTCCGCTCGACAACGGCTGTTATCGGTGTTCTACCTCACAAGACGACTAAATATTGTAACACTTCAAGTTTAGTATTCCGTAGCGAAATAATTAAACCATATACCAAGTTTAAAGAGGTAGAGGATGAGGAGGTCATGGTAGTCATGAACGTCCTTTTCTCGAATGTTGAGTCGATCTTAATAAAAATCTCCGCTATGTAACCCTGCTCTTTCCTTTCAGAAGGCTGAATGCGGCCCTGTTTTAGGTAGGGCAAGAGCGCGTTAGTGAAGTTCACCGCCGATAGGTACCAACATAGGTACTAATCAAATTCTGAAACAATCATCAAAATGATGAGCGCTCACAAGATTTTCAAAAATAACTTGTATACACAACTTCCGATTTACTTTGTACGTAAGAACTTATGCCAATAAAAAAAAAATACTAAAACAACCCCCCCCCCCCCCTGCAAATAAAAACAGAAACGAGATACCCTTTCAATTTAATATCATGCAGTCGGAGGCACGATATTAAGTTCAATAGAATTCATTAATATCTCCACTTGCATTTTTTTAACTTTTAAATTATTTTCTTTTATTTTATACGTAGTACTTTTTAGTCATTGTTAGATAATTTAATAAGAAGAAGGCGATTTAATAAGAACTGTTTGTTTTATTATTAATGTTGTTTTTTCAATGATTTGTCACTCCAAACTTTTTTAAACAACAAGGATTATATTTTCGATCTCTAAGATCCGCCATTAAGATTTTTAAAAATTTTAGGTACGCAGTTACACTCAACAAACAGTAATACGTCATCGAGATTAATCTAATGACGTATCATTTATTAAAATCCGTTGAGCCTTTCAGGAGTTATGAGAACATAGGAACATTGGAAGGATACATACATGTGTATACATGTATGTATCCTTCCAATCATCAAACAAATAAAAAAGAAGATAAAACAATTAACGGACATATAAGTAATAAGATAAATCCAGTTTTGAATGTGATTGTGACCTTGGAACTTAAACCCTTGACCCTACCTACCTACCAAGGTAGGTACCTACCTACTATTTGTATCCCCCTTTTAAACAAAATGCATTTACCTAAGTGTAGACAAGACAATCGATTTAAGAACGTTACCAATACACGATAATAAAGTACACTTATCTATATAAATGGATGTTACTGTATCTAAGTTTCTTGAATGTAGGCACCTGGATATTCCGATAACAATTTATTGGTGAACAACTCATTGTTTCCGACGACGTTTGGGAAATGCCTATAAAGGCTATTATAACGATAACGAAGCGTAAGTGTGTAGGTAAGAAGGCACCTAAAGTTATTAGTAGGTAGGTAGGTACATACCTAAAGACATTGTAGTGTATACGAATTAAGAACCTCCTTGTGGAAGTCAAAAATCGCCACCTATGAGGTAGGTAAAGCGTTTTACCTAACTCATAGGTGGCGATTTTTGATGGTGGATTATTTTCAATACGACTAAACAGGTTTTTATCAAACATTATGTACCATGTCGTTTAAAACAGCTTTTGCAATGACACAGACAGACGCATGTTAAACTAGTTGTGCTACTAGTTTAACATGCGTCTGTCTGTGTCATTGCATTCACAAAGATAAAGAAAAATAAGGTTTTCACCTCATCACCCCCAACAACGCAAGAGAGAATGAGTAGAAAGAAGAGGAGAACAGCTAGTAAATTTATTGACTGCCTCTGTGGCGCGGCGGGAGTGTGTTCGACTGCTACGCAAAAGGTCGTGGGTTCTGTTCCCACACGGGACACCACTTCGTGTGATCCACAAATTGTTCCGAGCTGGGTGTACTTTGTGTCGTGACTGTGGTGTTGTAAAGTCCCCCGCGACATAGGGCTTGTAGCCTACTGCGGGGTGAGTCGTCGTTTAAAAAAAACTGTTAAACATATGCAACAGAGTATCAATTAGCTGAGCACTCGGTCGTGCCAATCTGCTTTTCTATCTAGATACATAAGTTAAAGATAGGAATTAATGAAGATAGATAAAAATCCTTGAGAGATAGATTATCTACCTACTACTAAATTAGGTCATCTGTCGATTCAATACTAAACTACGAAAACATTCTAATAATAAATAGGTAGGTACCTACGTAAAAACAGTAATAAGGCAGGAAAGACGTAAGTTTTGAGACGATAATAATTTATCGGATCCAACCGTAAAGAATCTACGGAATTCACAAAACAGGAATTGCCTTTTGGTGAAAACCAATTTAACTTTTTGTTATCAACGTGATCGGAATCTTATAGGCGTGTTTGTACTCTGTACCTTTTATTACACATAAGTACAAAGAAAGTGCGTCACAATGGTCAATCTATGATATCAACGGTTCAGTATCTCTATCAAGTGTTATTTCAAAACGTATATCAATCTTCCAATGCTTAATGAAATGATAAAAGGTGACTGTAATGATGTAATACCTAATCTGTACATTTATGCTACAGTAGGTAGGTATATGAATGATTTTAATTGAGTGAGTAATCAATTATTTATTTATTTTTTATTTTATTTTTTTATTATTTTTTTTTTTAAAAAAAAGATAACTACCAATGTAGGATTTTGGTCCTACATTACTAGCAATCCTGTTAACCCGTCCAGCTAAGCTCAATGGCTTGTGTTAGGAATGGGTTCACGTCGGTAGTATAATGGGTAGGATTCGAACCCGCGACCTCACGATTGCGAGACCGATGCCTTAGCCATTAGGCTACCGCCGCTTAAATTTAATAATAATACATTTATTTGAGACTTATTGATATCTACATTTTATAAAATTGACATTAAAAAATATAAAATACCTATGTAATGAAATTAAAAATACTAATCATAACGTTAATTGCCTACAATAAACTTAAAAATAAAACATTAAAATCACTGCCATAATTGAAATTCGAAATGAAAACAAATAAATGAAATTGTGATGAGATGATAACGTAATTGTTTGAAAATTATAAATAGATAGCTGTCCCGCGCAACTTCGTATGCGTACATTTTCCCCGTTTTTGCAACATTTTTCATTACTGCTCCACTCCTATTGGTCGTAGCGGATGTTAAATAGCCTATAGCCTTCCTCGATAAATGGGCTACCCAACAGAAAAAGATTTTTTTCAATTCGGACCAATAGTTCCTGAGATTGCCGCGTTCAATCAAACAAACTCTTCAGCTTTAGATTATTAGTATAGATATTATTATAACATGCCGAGTCCTACCTTTACTAACGTAGTACTATTACTTATTCTGTGGCAGTGCTCCTGGAATGGGCAGTCGTAGCGAGTCGCAATCATTTTAAATGCTGTTGTCACTCCTTCATAGCGACTGCAGCAGGGATACAGTTTTTTTGCGTATTATTACAGCAAATCCGTCAGTACGCGCTTCAGCAAACATCTGAGGCACTGCAGCGCCGCGGCAGTCCCAACAGCATCCTAAAGATATTAGTATATTGAGTGTGCAGGGCTCCGTGTGCTTTTTTTTTTGGATTTATAGACCTGGTCGCTTGGACCTTCACGGCTTCGTAAGTGCGTTGAGTGTAATTCACCCACAGGCCGCCGGTGTAGAATGATTGGCAGTATGCTTAAATAGTGTAAATCTTAATTGCAATTGAAATCATCCCAGTGTTTGTACGCGAATGCCCCTAAAAGAAGTATATAATATATTGTTTTTAGGGTAATTTAGGTATTTGGTTTCTTTACTGCACTTAAAATAAAATATGATAAATACTTATCCCTATATTAGATTTTCTATTAAATGTAGATTGATAATATTGATTGAAATAGATAACAATACTAAGATTTCCGTAAGCATTCTTGTTTACTAATTAGAATTTATAGGGACTCTTAGATATTCAAGGCTTAAACTAAGTGTATTGTTATTTATTGTTCTGTCAGGTCTTGATACAAATAGGAAATGGTTATAGAAGGTTAATCACTCCTGATAATGATTGTAATCACACTTGTACATATACTTCATATTTTAATTATTCCCCATAAACTCTGATCAATTGCAGTCATTATATAGTCACTCCCTTAAAAATAATGTAATCATGAAATGTTAAATATAATGTCGTGTGGCTAAGTATAGTACTACCCCATCTCTTTCCGAGGCAACTAAAGGATGTCACATGACACCGAAGAACGGGCAGCAGCGTCATCTGTGTACTCTAAAGCCTTACTGCGATCGCCAACCCGCTCGCCAAGCGTAGCGATTATGGCAATTACCCCCTGGATCTACAATAAATAGGTTCTACTGGGGAGACCTGTGCCCAGTAGTGGGTCATCAGATCGGTTGATACGTATGGAATGTTACAGTAGTGTAATGACTACTCGTAACTATATTGTAACTATATTATTTCAATTTTATTTTCAATGTGCCTATTTTGCCAAAAAGAAAACAATATAACTATCCCATAGCTGCAATAGTTATGCCATAAACAGTCTACTTATGAAATTTGATCACATTTTTCTCCTGCATGTTGTAGAGTATTGCATTAATCTTAATATAGTTCTCATATAGGTTGTCAATGATAGCGGTCATCTTGTAAATAAAACACACAAATCTTAATATAGATAAGTATATTGAATAATTAAATAATGTTACTTCAAATATCTTGCCAAAAAAGACTTATAGTGTAATCGTAAAAGTAATAATAAAATGTTCTAGAGGTCATAATATTTCGAGTTTGAGTAGAAACATACACGTTATACAGTGGTGGATGATATTGCAAGTTGGATAATGTACCGAATATCGAAAACGCACGCTGTATGCTGACAGCTGACAGCTGACATGCAACCGGGCGAACTCTAAACTTGAAACTTGTCATCACAAAGTGTTCAAACAATGTTTGCATGAGAAATGACAACGTGAAGAAGAGTTGACACTGTCAATCCAGAAATCGTGCAAAACAGTCTATCATTTTTTCTAATTAATATTAACTATACTTTTATAAATACAACCATTTTCGCAACGGAGCAAAATGTCTAGTGCTATATATTTAATAAATACTATAATATATGGGCACTTTCTATGATTATGCAGGATGTCAGAAAACAGTTATACATAAAAAAAAATGAAAACCAAAGCAAAACTTTACCAGATAAAACTTACAATAATACACAATAACAAATGTTGTTTTTAGACACCCTGAGTTTTATATTTAAGACTTTACTTTCGACTATTTCAAGATTGTTGTCAGTCTTAAGTCCTGCAATAGAACATGCCGGACAGTTTTGGAATCGAATCAACCGTGGCACAAATTTTATACAGTTAGATTGAAGATATCGCAAAGAATGCTAAACATATGAAATTATTATAATTTACAGGGATATCTAGGTAGGTATTTTTTTTTCTTTTCACTGTTCATCTGTCTTTGAAACATAACATAACAACGAATGTCATTAGAAAGTGAAACGCTATCAAGATCAAACAACAAATATTCGCAATGTCGTATGTCAGCATAGCTCATCAATAATCCAAGTTGATATAATCTTTAAGTTGACGTAATTTGCCAATGACATTCTTTGTTGTGCATTTATAAGTTCCAAACAAGTAAATATGCGATATGAACAATAAAAATATTTATTAATTTATTACGTACACTAATAAGTAGCCATTCGAACTCTGTAAATGGTTACATATTTTAATAGGCGGAGACACCACACTTACAAAGTGCATCAATAAAACTACAAATCCAGATGTATAAAATAATTATGCATCTTCGATTTTAGAACTAAACAAACTTGCTAGACTGTTATCCTCAATACTTCTAACTGACTGTGATGTGACGTAGTACGACATGCATTGCCATGAGTATTACAGAACAAACTCTGAACCCACTGCCCACGATTCTGAACTATCGACATGCTACAATAATCGTGCCCTAACGATCTATACACGAGGACTAACGTGGAATAGACATACGAATAAATAACACTACATGTAACGATGTTATATATAACAGATTTACTCGAAATAGGCACTCGTGGCTCTTACGCCTTTTAATGTTGTGTAACTGCCGTAGTTATGACAAAAGTATCTTTCGTAACCCATACACTGCTTAAATCATCTGCTATCAGACGCAAAGATCTGTATATGACAGTGAACGTTCCTATCAATTTCCAACAGCTGTATGTCCAGTCCACATTACGCCTATGACTTATTTTTAAATGTTGAATGCTACAATATAATAATTTAATTGTGATGATATAAAATTATGCTCGTTTATAAAGTATCGACATTGATTGAATACTTCGCTGTACCGACTGTGCGAGTACAACGTTATGAAATAAATTACGCGCCAACTGATATGTGATACTGATAACTGCAAATCAATGGGGATACCAACAACTACACCTCGCGAACTTGCTCAACACTGGGCGAACTAAGACTATGAACATGCATTAAATGACTAATTAAAATATGCTCCGTACTAATATTCTATATTTACGAAACTAACGATATATTTAATCTTTTTTTTTTTTGTTATTTATTTAAATACGCTTTAAAGTGTAAAAATAGTTCTTTTTGAGACAAAAATGTCAAAGCACTCCTTAATGCCAAACGCGAAAGAAAGTAGCTTTTCGACAAAACTATACCAGAAAATGTTAATAATGCCCGACAAGCAATATTAGATTTAAGCATAAAATTGTTATATTGAAATATAAATATGTACGTAATATTATAATTCTAAGTAGGAAATTGTCGCAAAATAAATACTATATACTTGTGCCAACTACGATACGGAATAAATGTTGATTATAACTGATTATACTTTCAAACTTACTCTACAACGCGTAAAGTGAAGCTGCAATAATAATTTTCTCAATTGAGTACAATCACAAAATAGTTGATTAGTAAGCATTTTGTATTGAATTTAGCACAAGTATAGTTTTACAGATTTGCAAATTAATTTATGGACGGCAAAGTCTCTATGACAATGACTAATGAATGACATATTTCAAAAGGTGTATAACACTGATTTGTTCGGTGAATGAGTTTAAAGAATAGTATTTCGCCAATACTGAAACTGCAGTGTACTATTAGTTCTACAATACGACACTAAGTACAACACTCCTCGATAAACTATCGTTACATCTTAACACATTAAAAATAATTTATTAAAAATTATAACTCGACCCTAAAACCCTTGATAGATTTTTATATATGGACGAGGTAGACAAATTAAATAAAAAAATCAGTCAAAAACGCTGAGTTGGACTTGAATAAATTGGACGTGATGTCAGAAAATACTGTGAAGGTACAGTTTCAGTCTTAAGTTATGATATACCAAAGTGTCAGGCCATATCTATCCTTCAGGTAAGAGTTTTCTATATATATCCTTTTCCCACATTCAGGTTCGACGCAATCTAACTTGTAGCTCAATTTAGAAAACCCAAACGGTTAAGCGTCACATAAACATGGAGGATAATCCTTTGCCGGAAGGATAGATGTAGTCAAACCCCATTTGGAATCTTGACATTAAATATGTTGTACGATATACATATCTTCACAGTATTTTTCTTATAATCTAATATTGACAGAACGAAATTCTATTCCCTAATAAACAATCACTCTATACTGCAAACTCAAAGTGCATTATTAACGAGTTGGTAACAGCAAGAACTTTGTGCTGAAGTTAATTCTAATAAAAATAGTAATACCAAATTGGCAATACTATTAGGAAAATGTATACAACTACTGAACTGAAACATTCCGATTACTTGTGATGTATAAAGAAAACAATGAAAATCATAAACCTTAGCTTTGATCCGACTGTTACGAACTTTAATTTAAACTAACTAGCATTCTAAAAATTTACTATCTACGAATGCTGAAAACATCCACACTTGAATTAATGCACATAAACATCTAATTTTATAAAGATATTGAACTAATCCTACAAGATGCTAGGGCTGGCAACAAATCCCATTCCAACGTCAGATTTTTGTATTTACCCGCCATTTATAATCGGTAATCACATCTAATCTCGCGCATGTTTTCGGTCTAACTACCATCCATGTTCATGAACTAATGCATTTTTAGAACAATCATTAGTTTCCATTTAAGCTACAGTTCCAAATTCTGAAATCATTTCGATTTTCAAATACCTATAGACACAATATTTTAAAATTCATATTTATAAATTTGAGTAAATATTCTGATTCTCAATCTCGTGCTTCAAACAGATATATGAGTATATTATCCATTTTATGTTGATGCTTCCATTACAAAACGACAATGAGGTTTAATAATAATTGTCTTGAATTATACAGACAAATATTTGCGGCCTCAGTTGCTTGGCTGCACGACTTATATGATTGAGCAATCTAGTCATGCGAGACTCGAAGTCATTCCAGTACAAATTTCACATTTTATATTTACCACATCAATTACAACGACTTCTGATTTACGAATAACGTAGTAGATATACAATACACATTATATAACTTCTAAATTCCATATAATTTTTAAAATGATATTTCAGTATTGCTTTAGTGTTGGAAGATATTATCAGAGAGATAATATTACTAAATTTATTATAAAATATATAATTTATAGTGTCTTATTTTATAAATACGCTTCTGTTGCGTATGTAAACATAGATCCTATTAGTTTAATATTATATTTGACATGACAGTGGAATGTGAAACTAATGTCTTAAATATACGTCACTTGGGCGTTTTTATAATTTAGACATTTAAACATTTAAAAAGAAGTCAATAACGCACATTCTATACTAGCGCAGTTCAAATCAGTAGAACTAGATGACCGTGCAATAATAAGTTAGACTTACGAGACAAGTGTGAGACGGCCAAGTGGCGTCTATTCGTGTCGACATTCGTTCGTTGCCAGCGCCCGCTTCATACACATTATAGTTATATTTCGAAGGCTCTCAAGTCGCTAATTTGCATTACAATATAATTATATAATATAAACGTGTAAATAAAGTACTATAGTTAAACGCACGTCTACATTTATCTCCGCGAGACGTTATTACTTAAACATTCATGAAACTGCAAATTTCGACAAGAGAATATCAAAAATAGTGTATCGACGGTCATCGCCTACATTCTGTCTAATATTCTGTAGTCTAATGACACTATTTTAGGTCACTTGAAACATCTTAAGCCAATTCTCATTACAATATGGACTATTGTTATCAAATTTGAATTTTTTCCATTTTTTTGACAAATAATTTTGTGTCATATCCAAAAACGATTTGGCGACTTCCTTAATGAGAGCATTTTCGATTATCATGTTGATAAAGACAAAGTAATGAAGTCACTTTATAATATAGTAACAATTCCGACAATAAAACCCAACGAAGTGTTAACAGAGCGCAATATATAGTTAAATAAATCATTAAAAATCTTCTCCAAGGGGATTGTTTTCACGCGACAAGTTCCTCACGCATTGCTCTAAATAAACAATGAAACGCGTATGATAAATGAGTGACGTATTATTTTCTAAAAGCTTACAAAATGACAGAGATCTTCATGATAAACCGCTAAGTGGACACTGTTTTATGGTGAGCAACAAAGCTTATTCAGATATTGTGTATAAATCTGAACGTTGTCTTTACTAAAATATGGACTTGCTGATAAATCTAAAGTTTAAATACGACATTTACGAGTATATTAAATTAAGCACTTGGCGGATGGAGGTGTAAACACGAAGACTAGTATAAGTAGTATAGTTATAAAGAAGATAGGATTACAGATATCCTTAAAAATGTCAATTCTTTATTCAGATGCCCACCTAGCACGTAGAATTAACTAAGAGCAAAAAAAAATGCTAACCATAACTGAAACATTCTGTCTGATAAAATAGTTTAAAATAGTCGAAAATTAAATTAAAAAAAAAAAATTGGGACAGTTTCTGTTAGTGATTAACATTCTTTATTTCGTTGTCATTTAATATCAACTGCACACATAATACAGTCGAGGGCAAGCGCCTGTGCTACAGCTAATATTAAAATCGTACGAGTATCTTACATTACACTATTCAAAGAAAAGAAAACTAAAATGAGCTACAGTAATGAAGTCCACTGGTTCACCAAATACGGATCATCAATACCACTGACTAGTTCAAGTGTGTCAAGATTAATTCAAAATACACGGGAGACAAAAGAGAGGTTCAAAATGATTTGTGCAATGTTTAAACTTGAAATATTTTAGAAGATGAAAATACATTTTTTTTTTATTAGTCACATTGCACAGTATGGAAAAACCTACAAAATGTTGCTAAACTCCTCTTCATCAAGTAGCAATGGTGTATCGATTAATTCGTCTTATAATAAAACTTCGATTACAACCAAATCTTCAGACTACATATTATAAGCACAACCTTCAAATGAGCTTGAACTTACCTTCCATGTTAGTAACGTGAATTCAAACAACAACAATGAAGAATTACTTACAAATGTTCATCAATCGTAATCGAATCGAATCGATTGGTATTCTAAAATCGTACAATTCATCTGGAACATGTGAAATTACTAAACGTGTACCAGGAGTTAGCAACATTTTCTGTGATCATCGATACATTCCGTCGTGTTTTATATTGAGATCGATTACCCTCGAAATCGAGTACCCCATTACTAACAGAGGCATATCCTTCTCGAATCGGGATTATTTGTAATTTAAGTCTGAGTACGCAGTTATGTTTAACGCGTATATTCATGTCCGAAGAACGTTCAAGTACATCAAAGTTTTTTAAGATTACCAATTACCATACAACATCAACTCCGAGTATTAGCTTATGCTTAAAATATTCTCTAGTCCTGGGGATAATTCAATATGACCCCGTCAACAACATGCTCGTAACATCTACTTATGTGTTCTATACATGTAAGTAGATATAATTTTGCACTGATGATATAGAACGCCAACTCGCTACGAAACACAGCTACAATTTAAATTGTCTGACAGACACGGGGTCCGGTGCAGGGTCATTTGATTAGTTCGCGTATATCTGGGGTGTGGGAGCACTTAAATTACAAATAACACAAGGTATAATACAGTTAGAGATGGTGGAGATGATATACAAGCCGGAATCGCGGCCAACGCCTGTGTTGTGACAGTTTGCGCGCGGAACACCGCGCTCTACAAACTATCGCCTGCCGACGTCATTTGCCGTTTGTCTGCAGCGCCGCGTTGAGCTGAGTCCACAGATCCTTCTTGCATGACTTCGACCTGGAAATCATTTACGGGTCTTTACCTAAATTCTTGCTAACTAAATAACAACATAATGCCCATTAAAGATCCGTCCCATTAAGAATCCAAGCACCTAATAGGAAACTTTAATGCGATCTCCAATCCAATTGCCAAATATTATGGCCAAGACTATTTTCGTGAAAAAGCGATGCCATTCTCACATTTTACACAAAAAATACTAAAATACTGCCTCTTGTCCAAACACGATTCTCTGTCGCGAAAACCACGGTTGACCAAAGTGCTTCCATATAGATCCATATATAACAGTGACGACCCTATCTACACACGGCGAATTAACCACGGGCGTGGTTTTTTATGGCACAAAAACGTGTGTGAACAAGAGGCCTAGCGAACTCAAATTTATCAAATCGCAAGATTTATGGAAAAACCAATATTGATTGCAAAATAATTTCAATCAAAAGATAATTAGTTATTAAGTTAATTAGTTCATCACTTCTCTATATGACCTCTGTCGGCGATTGCGCCGCAATGTACTACTAACACGTGCAAGTGGAAATTGTTCTATAATAATCAAAAGGTTACGTGAAGTTATCAGTAACACAAAGATAATTTGGTTAAACGTTTGAAATCAAATATTATTTATTTATAATTTGTTATCGTTGTTTAAGAGATTTCGTAAATAGTGCACGAGTGAGAAATCATCAAAACACCGTTGGCTTATTATTTAGAAAGAACAGTGTCCTAATTCTAGGACAATACTAAAGATAAGACCTAATGTTATCAAAACTACTAATAATTGTACCTATGCATAATTGAAACATCCTTAAGGCAGATAATATTGGTACAAGGCTTGTTATAGTAAGACCAAATGTCTTACCACAACATGAGTTGGTTTAGCGTCAACTGAAGTTCGAAACTGTTTTTTTTTTGGTAATTTTGTAAACATGTAAATCTAATTATCCCTGACCTTCATACTAAAACGTATAGCGTAAAAAACACATTATATTTATATTGTTTCTGAAAACTCGCGTCCTCTTTATAATTTTCACACAAAAAATTTCTACAAAGGAAATAAATACATAGGTGTAAATAAGTAATACACAAAGCTCAGAATAGATCGGTACTAAATAGAAATGTATAATACTTCACGCGTCTAGTTTTGATACTTTCGCTAAAAAAACATAGTGCTTCACCAGAAGCTTACATTACGCCGTTCTACAACATGTTATCGATATCTATCATAAACTTAGTCGTCTGTGTTTCTATTCTACAATAAATTTGTTGAGTGAATACGTTCCTAATTGACGAGTATCCGAACACACCTAATGACTGCATCTGACAATACAGTTAACATGGTCATGTTCTGGGTACTATATATTTATCGCATACTACGTTTGGTTTACGTCTAAACGCTAAAAGAAGTTTGATGAGTCCCGTCCATAAGTCCTATATGTCTACCTCACATACGACACTACTTACAACACATAATTATTCGCGACAACGCATTTGTGGATAGCCGGAGTGCACTTCTATTCTGACCGCATAGGCTTTTATAAGTACGAAGATGTGATCTCTATGATGTATGTAAAATGTCCATTACAATACTAGAAATGAGGGTTACCTATAGTAACGCCAGCAGGGCTCAAAAAATCCCCAATTCAGCACATATCAATCTGTCTTCAACTGCTACATACATCGCCCATGCTTTTTTCCAACGCTAGCGCTACCGGGATTTTTACTGTTTACAGCGGACACTTTTTCAACTTCTCTGTCATATAAGATCTTCCCATTTCCCATACTATATGTTGTGCACTTAGGTTAAACCATAGACATACACAGCACCTTTCATTTCATTTCAGGTATGACGTAAATACAGGCTGCAAAGCTTGAGAAAGACAAAAATATTGACGTAATACTAAGTACTATATAAAACCTACAGAAAAGAGACAGTATTGGCCGCACAATCGCATTGTCACTTTATAGAAAGCGTTTAATTTTGTGAGGTTATGGCGCAGTCTATAATCTCACAAAATTAAGTCTCTTTATCTGTGGGTTAAATAAACGTACCTGCGCAATGAGGCGAGCCATTCCTTGAACTGTGTGTTTCCCTCTGGCGTGAGCTGGAACGCGGTGCGCGCCGACAGTACGATGCTTACGAACTCTTCGTATTCCACCGATGTCAGGTGGTACAACTTCTGGTGGATGCACTGGATGTACCTACGGGATTATATGAATATTAGATATGTGTTATGTTGGAGATAATGTGGCAACCACAGGCTGTCAAATAATAAATGCTTTACTGTGAGCATGTTGTTTTTTTGGTTCCTCTTAAAATAGTTCAATATGTCAATGAGAAAAAAAAATGTGTGGCACTCGGGGACTGCCGCGGTGAAGCTATTGCATAGCATTTTTATCAACTAAAAAAACAACAATTTTTTTTTTCTTTTCATTATATTTCGTTCCAAGCGTGGCGATTATGGCAATTACCCCCAGGATCTACATACTAGTAGGTTCTACTGGGGAGACCCGTGCCCAGCAGTGGGCCATCTTATGGGTTGATATGTATTATATTTCGGAGCAGCTCGTCTCGAACCGTGCGAGCTTCGTACAGTCGTACCATATACATATACGTTAAGCGAACGCTCGGCCGAGCTACATGGTAGGTGGAGTGGAGGGTGTTAGGTTTTATTTTCGTTACGGAATATCTTGATTCGGTCGCCGCGTTCAAAGCCCGCGATAAAAGCTATGCAATAGCTTAAAAAATAATTGAAAAAAAATGATTTGAGACTAATTTTTAAAATTAAAAAAAATAGTCTCAAATCTTTTTCCGGCGACAAAAGGGTTGCTGGGATGGACCGGATGCGGAAGGGTTTGTGTTGCCGCATAAGTAAGAAGAGAGCGGCTCACATCTGCTGGCACTTCTGCACGAGCGGCGCCAGCGCGCCGCGCAGGTGCTGCATGACGAGGTGGTGCGGCCCGCCGCGAGCCAGCCAGTGCGCCGACTCCACGCACAGCTCGTACAGCACGAACGGGGACACCACGGAGTTCACCGCGCACACGCAGAACTGGTGCAGGTACTGCGCGCCTAGCCGCTTCGATATACGGAGGAGCCACTTCACGTGCTCGCCGTACGGAGGATTCCTAAGATACGAGGGCGGGAGATGTTTGGGTTAACTATAATATGAGATTCCTTTATTATCTTTACTGTAGTCAACTACTCAATTAGGGATTTTAAACTTACGCGTTGCATATCGCGATGAGCCCTTTAATTTAATACCCATATTGCAGTATTCAAATCAACTTTTTTTTTCACACCTTTTTATTTTGACATCTCACAGCCGCCATGTTTGATTTTTTTAAACGTCACATATCCAAGAACACTTTGGCATTTTAATTGTATACATCCGTTCAGTGGATCGTGAGATATCAGGTAATAAAGAATATTACATACATACATACAAGATACGATAGCAACAAGATGGTCTACTGCAAACAATCCAGTGTTAAATGCCAAAAAAACTAAATATTTGAAATTAGCACGTCTTAATGATCTTCGATCGTTAGAAAAAGATTTTGGATCTGTACTAAAGCCGCGCACGAAATGAAATGTTTAATAACAATGCTGCTTAACAACAACTGTCAAAAGTATCAAAGTTAGGGCTGTCATTTGTTTAATCAAAGTTGTAAATTGCTAAATTATTTATTAGTAGCTGACCCGTGCCCACTTCGTTGGGCCTATGACACTTACAAATAACGTGGCTTTCTATTGGTAAAAGAATTTTAAAAATCTATTCAGTAGATACAGAGATTACCCCAACAAACTCACAAACTTTACCTCTTTATAATATTAGTATAGAATTATGGATAAATTTATGTAATTACTTTGTGCTACATACACAGTCGGTACCTAATGTGAAATCATAACACGAAAGAGCGAAATATCGTTGTATTATATTTAAATTACAAAAATTGCAGTGACGTAAAAGCCCTAGAATTTGGATGGTTAGTAGACTCATCCCATCGTGCGCGGATTTAATGTAGGTTGCAAAGGAATATTGACACTAAATATAGATTCGTACTATTCCAAATGTTGTCAAACGTATTGTTTACGAATTGCACTTTGTAACATATGAGAATTTTGACTTTGATTATGGTGCAGGAACAGCGCGGCTACACGCTGTCGGGGGAGTCGTTTAGTCGATAGTCCATTTTTTTCATAGTAATTGGGTATTTGACTACAGTAAAAATAAATTGTTTCGCACTAATCAAACAATATAGGTAGGTCTTAAAATGATTTAAAAATGTACAATTTAACGTGTTTTTTAATTTTTATAACCATCAAACCGAATACAATAAAATAAATAATAATAAAAATAATATCTTGGGGCAACTCACACAACGTCATCTGATCCCAAACTAAGCAGAGCTTGTACTATGGCAACCAGACAACTGATATACATACTTATATATTTCTAAATATATACATATTATAGATAAATTACACCCAGACACAGAATAAACCATCTTGCTCATCACACAAAGTTTTATCCTGGGTGGGGATCGAACCCACGACCTCTTGCGTAGCAATCGGATACATTCCCACCGCGCCACAGAGGCAGTATTTGACGATAGCAACGTGTGACTTCATAGCGAAAATTCTACAGAGCGTTTTAACATTTCATAAAAAAGAATGGTGATAGTCAACTATTAATAGAAATACTAACCTGCCAAATTTGTTCTGTGGACGATCATCATGTACTCGTCTCGCTTGTGTTTCAAGAGCTAACATCCCAACGCGGTATGCAGCCAGCAGTCTCCTTAGTTGTGTCTGGTTAACATTAGGCGTGGCGGCTTGTCCGTTAGCCTGTGCTCCATTACTGGTACCCGCTACACTGCCCATACCATTCACGGTACCAACATTCACGCCTACACCGCTAACATTAACAGCTCCAACGTTTAAACCCCCGCAGTTTACTCCGCTAACTCCTACGCCAGCAACGCCTACGCCGGCTACGCTCACGCCTGCTACGCCTACACCGGCTACGTTAACTCCTGCTACGTTTACGCCGGCGACGTTTACGCCTGCTACTCCAGCGTGCGACGGCATCGGAGGAGGAATTGGAGCTGGGTGCTAAAACAATGAGAAATTAATAATATCTTGGTCACAAAATATTAAGAGTACAGACGGTAATCCTAATGCCACGCGCGTTCGAGTAATGTACATAGACATCATCACAGATACGAAATCTCAGAACGCCTTTTAAACAAAATGGCCTTAAGTGAACTGTAATTCCTAGTATTCCGTTAACGATGCCCATGTGTGTTGCTTGCGAGGAACATAGAAAGGTTACATTCTAAAAGAAAACGTTTATTCGTTGCAATTCAGACACTACAACATTCTGTACTTTCGGTATGTGGTGTGACAGTCAAGAAGTAATCTTATGCATAAACAACAGATATAGAAAGCCGGTTATGCACACATAAGGAGATCTCGGTTGAGTGTCAACCGAAACCAGTTGGAGCTTAGCTCCTCCAGCTTAATAAGGTTAATATGATTGCTAGTATACAATTCCACATTGCTAGTCTTTTAATTGAGATCATTCAACCGTGCGTCTACGTGTTGTTACGTTAAGATTTGTTGTTGGGCTGTGAGCCGGACTTCTCGTACCTATGTTACAAAACGATACTTACCACAGAATGCACGGTAGCATTAACATTAACGTTCACATTAACCGGTATAGGCTGAGCATGCGCGACCATGGGCTGCGTGTGTTGATGGGTCACATGTTGCTGAGTCAAGGCAGGGTGAGTGGCGTGTGCCGCGTGGGCCGCGTGCGCCGCGTGCGCTGCGTGCGCGGCGTGCACGGGCGGGGCGGCCGGCGGAGGGGCCACGATGCCTCGGACGAAGTATGGTGGTAGCGCGTATTGCGGCGCTGGGTGACCGCCGCCTGTAGATCCGTACTGTAACAATACACAGAATTAAAGTCTTGATTGTTTTTAAACTTTTGTGAATATTATCGGGGGCTTAATCGGTGCAGTTCGACTGTGTCAGTTTGACTGCCTCTGTGGCGCGGTGGAGTGTATCCGACTGCTACGCAAGAGGTGGTGGGTTCGATTCCCACCCAGGATAAAACTTTGTATGATGAGCGCGATGGTTTATTCTGTGTCTGGGTAACACCCAGATCTATCTATAATATGTATGTATTTAGAAATGTATAAGTATGTTTATCAGTTGTCTGGTTTTTATAGTACAAGCTCTGCTTAGTTTGGGTTCAGATAGTGTTGTGTGAGTTGTCCCAAGATATTATTATTATTAGTTCGATCGAGACCTCTGGTGAATAAACGGTTAATACCTTTAAATATTTCACGCGATTAAGTCCAGATAATATTCTAATACATCTCATAAACATAGTCTAAACTGCTCCATAACTTCTCAAAATTGACCACTCTCTAGTTAGACACAACGAGACTGTGCGGCCAATACCTGTCTTATTGCTGAAATGTTACAAATGACAAGACATACATAAGACAGTGATGTGGACCAATCAGATTTCTAGAAAGAGACAACTACTGACTCACTGAGTGTTTTGTTTCTCTCATGTTTTGTATTACATACTTCATACCTGAAAGGAAAGGCGCAGTTTTGTTCAATTCCTATGGCGTACGATATTACCAGTATAATAAACATCAGTTTCTGAATACAAGCAATACCCGTAAATCAAAGGAGACTCAATGTTTACCTGCCTTACCTGAAAAATGCGATGTTTAGCCGCATCTGGTTACACAACCACTGCAATACACTTGAAATTTTTAATAAGGCTAGGAAGAAAAAAATGCAAAGGTAAAATTTTTAAATTCAAAAAGAATCAAACTCTATTTAAAAAAAGAATGTGCTTGAAAATACTCAACAATACTTAACTGAACTTTACTCTGAGTTGTGCTTACAAATATTTGAGTCACTTTTGTGTGACATGAGAATTCGTTAAGGATGAAATATTCTTGTTATTATGGTTCACACTGTAAATCAGCGCCGTGTGTGGACAGTGCAATATGCTGAGTGTGGACCTATATGTCGCAGATTACCTATATGAATAAGTATAGAAAATATATGTATGCACTATGTGTTTCAAATGAGAAGATAATCGCGATCGCGACAACTTCACTCAGTACTTGTCAAAATAGTACCGCTAACAGCAAAAAAGTTTTCTTTGAACTATGTATCTAACATTTTTCTTTATTTTAATATTACTAGTATAGTGCAGGATCCCTGGCTTGATTACTATCAAGCTGATTTTCTGTGAGTAGCTTGGTTTCGATGAGACGCCCAACTTTTTCCTGTACGATAATTTTAGATTGTGGTAGGTAACAGAGGTAGTAGAGATAAAATATGTTGATTTGATAATTCTAAAAAAAAAATATTACTAACTGAACTTTTTTATGTTAAATCTTATGATAAATATCTAAATTATAAGAAAAAAATGTTGTCCTACAAAATGTATGGTTTGGTCAAAGAGTCCTCTCCTTTCAACATGTATCGATAACGAGGTCATCAAAAATGATTACTAACCAGTTGATTTTTTATTATTTACTCCGTTAATATATACATATATATATATATATATATATATATATATATATATATATATATATATATATAATTTAACAGAAATATTGTCCTACAATTGCTTGGTTATCTCGGTCTTCCAAATAGAATACATATTTGAAATTAAGGAGCAATTTATTTTCTGTATTTTGCTATTACAGCTGATTTCCACCGGTACGCATGTGATAGATAAGGGATATATTAATGGCTATTTACATAGATAAATATCAATCGTAATAAATAAATTCAGGTAAATATTATACCTGTGTACTAAGGGATGAATATATTTGATGAATTTGTTTAGCCTGTCAATAAATCGTAGACATAATGACCACTTTAATAAGGAATCCTAAATATCACTGTAATGTTGTTAACTGTAGAATATGTGACAGTATTTGTACATTAGAATAACAGAATACGTTATGGCAGAGTAAATTGACATTATAGAAGTAGCTACAGGTTGTTTATATTATAACAATAGCCATGGATATGCAAGTAGCCATGTCTTTATGTCAATTGTATTTTTAGTAACCTGAACAATAATTTGTATCACGGAATAGGTTATGACAAAGTACAAGTACTTACAGTTTATGTTGTAATTAACATGTAAATTACTTAAGATGATTATAACACATTATAAAAGCACCACACAGTATTATAAATGAATTAAAACAATAAATATCCACTGGTCACAAATGTAGGTACTGCTTGAAACGTCAAATATTGTTGTTGTGATATTTCACTTCTTTTATGTGTGTTTTATCTGTGTAATAGATTTATTATTATTCCTTTATTTAAATAACATAGTTCTGTGTATTAAATTATTTTATGGGTTAAAGTATAATAATTAGGAATATTTGCGAAGTACCCACATGTTCTTTAATATTCAGTGTATTTGTTCTATAAAAGGACTGACAGATTGTGATCGAGGCTCAGTCTGATTGCAACATTTGTGGATACAGGTACGATCCGATTCAGATTATACTTATTGCTGGTTCTTTTGTGCTGATATCCTATTATTGTGTATTATGTATAGATATTGACTAATAACAATATATTGCAATGTGATATGATTTGATGATTATTGCCTGGTGTGATACTTATCAGCTGTTCTACAGCGATATGGTCGTACATTGCAATAATGTTGTGAATTGGTTATGTTAGAAAGTATCTGTGGTATATTGTATTTAGGATGTATGAAATGTAGTATGGCAAATGTTTATTAGGAGACTGGCTATTATGAAACCTTTGATACAACTAGACCAAACAAGGTTGAAAATATATGATACTTGTCATTTATTCCTTTGTATTATTTACCTCCCTAATTTATTCTATTTCCTATTGATACTATACTGATTGATAAGGTTAGATTGCAACTGATTGGGTATATGATCCAAATATCCTGACACAGTAGTAAGTGTAGTTCTACGATGAGTCGTAGTGGTCTACAATGAGTCGTAGTACTACTACGATGAGTCGTAGGTCTTCTACAAGGAGTCGTAGGACTTCTACGTAGTTCTACAATAAAAGCTTTAGTATTTTATTACAAATTGCTACGACCCCTATGTAAAATCTAACACATGCGTAGAGCATTGCTTACTGCATATTAGGTACTCCCTGTTAGTGTCGAATATTGTTTCAATTGACCACGTGTTTCATTTTGTCCCTTGAGAAATAATTTTGTGTTGCAAAATAATTATGGAGTGTTTTTGGTCGTCTACTTTATGCATCATTAACAAATAAAATTGATATAGAAAAAGCATTAAGTTATCCACTAGCTCCTATTCCATTTTTACTCTGTCATAGGTACTAATGGAACAATTTGCAAGACCCCCAAATCTGTGGTTATTAATGAATTACTAAAATATCAAACTGAAATAATAGATCCTCCAGAAGTCGACATTCATTTAGTTGATGGATTTTAATTATTACATACGTTGAAGAGCCTTCCAAACAGTTATGGTAAAATCTCAAAGCATTTATTAAAAATACTTTCATATAATAGAAAAGCAGTACATATTATTTTTGACAAGTACAAAAAACCTAGTATTAAAGATTTTGAACATATTCTGTTATAGTGTGGCCATTAGTGCTGTGCACTCCCTGAGGTATGCACGGCGAGGTGGGGGGCGAAGAAAAAAGTGCATGAGTTCACATGAGGTCGATACATGTCGGACAGATCTTACGATATCAGTTTGCATTTCTAAGGCAAGACTTGTGGCGGGACGTTGCGTTGGTCGGAGGCTATCTATCTGTAATATATACTTACTTTGTTGATTAAAATGTAACCCAAATATACTCATATTTTATTAAAAATATGCAGGTGATAAATAAGAATTGAAAGTTATAATTCACAACAGGACTTGTTTTATTAAACATTTTTTATATTTACAAACAATTATATATTCTAACGAAAGTTATTCTGACATAGATTCTGTTTCAACTTCATCTTCCATTTCGTCATCATCTTCATCTTCCTCTTCGCCACCGGAACTTGAATCAGAGTCTTGCAAATTTATTATGAATGAATCGATAACATTATCGAACCTACTATCGCGACTCCAGTAATCATTTTCATTTTTCTGGACATGATCGTCGCATTTCTGCCATTTTTCCGCCGTGAATTCCGAAAACAATTTATCCAATAAGATTATCTTTTCGTCTAGAGAAGAATTAATATAGTTTTGGGCTATGTTGTTTTTAATATCAGCCCAGACCAACTCGATTGGATTTAAATCTGGATGGTACGGAGGTAAACGCAGAACAGTGTGTCCACTGGCTTTCAGGAGTTCGTCAATTCTATACACGGGTTCTTTTTGTGTATTTTTGATAAGAAGTAGCAGTTGAGCCTTTGACATGGTTCCTGAAAATTCTACATTATGGCGTAGCAACCAGTTCTGCATTTCACTTTTGAGGCTTGATATAGTTGGTTTCTTCTCAATCTGAACGCTGTGGTAAGACGCGTTGTCCATTACAACCACAGAATTCGGCAGCAACTTATCTTTTAACTTTTCATCTACCCACTTATAAAAAGTAGGTCCGCTCATATCTCCATGATAGTCACCGGTTCTAGCATCGGATTTGAATATAGTCAATGTATCATCCACTAAGCCATTTCGACACCCAGCGTGGAGTATTACTAGTCGCCGTCCTTTCCCAATATCAGCATGAATACCGGGTTCTGACGATGATTGCCAACATTTGCTGGCATGGTGACTGGCGTTGATGTATGTTTCATCAAGAAAATATATGTTTCGGTTTTCCGTTCTGTAATTTCTGATTTGTGTAAGATATTTTTTCCGCCACACTGTAATATTAGGCTGCTCTATAAGGAGATGTCTCTTTGATTTGCATTTTTTGTAACGGTAGCCCATTTTGTGTAAAAGCTGTCTTAAATATTCCCGTCCACAATTCAATATGCCATCCTGTCTCAAACTTGATAGTAACTTACGGACACTTGGTATTTTTTTTTCAACTTCGTAAAACTGATGAATTTTTCTTCTGATAACTCCAAGGTCAAAATCATCCACAACGTGTTTTTTCTTTAGAACTTTTGGTTTTTTTGGCGATTGAAATTTTAATTGGCTTGAATTTTCAATTGATAAATAGCCCGCAGAAATCACATTATGTACGGTTCTTTTGCTGTATCCCGTAGCCTCCGCAACGATTTTAGCAATATTCACGTCATTTTTAAATTCAAAGCTTTCTTTGTCTGCTTTTCTTTTCTTAAAATATTCAGCCACCTTAAAAATGACAGTCTTCATATCACGAGATAACGCACGACCCATCTTTGAATATTTATCTCGTGTGCGTCTGACATAGACAGTCCGATACAAATAACACTACCTGCCGTCACAAGCGTTGACGGCGCACTGACAGCGCAGCAGCCGATTCTAACCCCCCCGTCTCACCGCGCGCATACCTCAGGGAGTGCACAGCACTAATGGTCATACTATAGGTGAAGAAGACACTCAGTATGACGTAATACGTAAAGATAATAAATCATTCCAGAGATTTTTGCAAACTGTTGAGGAGCAACAACTTTAAAGAAAAATTTGTTTAATTTTTAATTGAAGATTGGACAAGGGACGAATTTGTGCCATTAATAATGGAAAAGATTATTAAACTTAATTATGATCAATGTTACACTTACGAGGTGGCTAGTGAAAATAAAATAAAAAGAGTCATTGACTATAACCTCTCTTGTTATCATGAAGAAGCTGATACCAAAATTGTATACCACATTTGTCAACTTAATAATAACTATCGTGTGCAGATACATTGTACAAATTCTGATATACCAATAATATATATATGTTGGCTAATTTTAAATATTTAAAAGATCAAATTCAAATAATTATTAATTTAAGCACGAGTAAAAAAAAATGTACTTAAACATAAATTAAATTTATGTCAAGCTTGGAGATCAATTAGCTTGTTCACTCGCCATATGCCATATTTTTACAGGAAATGATTATAATCCTTTCTTTCGTAAAGGAAAGAAGAGACCTTTCAGTATTTAAAAACAATATTAAGTTTCAAGAGGTTTTTATTCAACTCTTACAAATTGAGAATACAGCATTAACAACGTCAAGTAAGGTAGTTCAAACTATTGAAGAGTATGTATGTAGAATGTATTCATTAAAAACATAAAATGAAATCAATAAAGGACGGTATGAGTTATTTGAAATAGGGTATGAATAAAAAAAAAAAAAGGAAAAATTTTAAAACAAAAAATTGTAAGTTAAGATCCTTCGAGTTTGCCACCAACAAAACAAGAATTGTTGCAACAAATTAAAAGAACTGCATTCATCTGCAGTGTATGGTGTAATGCACATATCCGGTGTCCCACAGAAAAATTGCCAGAAAATTTTGGATGGACAATAATTGATGGCAATTATGAATATTATTGGTTTGATGGTCCCCAAAGTCCATCTTTTGAGGAATTATCTTCTGAAATACAAGGTACTCTATTAATACTATTGTTATTTATTGACTCATTACGCATAATTATATAATTTTCTAAATTTTTTCATGTTATTACAGAGTCAAATATCACAAATGAGGACAATGAAATAGATGAAGATGACAGCGATGTAAGCAGCGAAGATTTATCAGATGAATCTGATGAAGATTAATTTTTTTATGTAAATATACAAATTATTCTACCCGTTTTGCTAATGTAAATTTAAAAAAATGATGTTTTCATTGTATTTTATGTTAGAAATAGAAAAACGAGAAAATCACAATTCTTGTCGGACTAGTGATACATACCTGTTTTTTTGTAGGACATTGTTTCATTTCAGCAAAGAACACACTAACCTATTACGTCATATTTTCGTCCTACAGTTAGTAATGAGAAAAATGATCTTGTGGTATTAACCATTTCTGAGCGTAGGACCGGGATAACGGACCACATAATTTGTAGGACAATGTAAATTATATACAGGATGACTTTGAAATCAGTCGACAAATTGATAGGGGAGTATCAGCACCGTTAGTACTTACATTATGCATTGACAACTTGCGAATTTAAATTGTAAAAAAAACATCCGATTTTATTGCTTAAATCGACGGTGACAGGTCTATTAAGGTTTAGTAAACTAAAAAAATCAGTACATTATCATTATTTCCATATGTCTAAAACTTAAACAAATAAATAAAATGAACAAAGTTTAAAAATCGTACGACGCGCTATAAAAATCATATGATCATAATTTCGTAAAAACGTAGTTCATTCAATGGGTCATTGATCATAAACACCAAATAAAGAAAGTACAGAAGGTAACATTCAAACAACGCGCTCAATAACAACGGACACTTAAACACCGTTCACGGACACAAAATCTCGCGTCGCCTTCCGAACTACGTGGTCTAAAGTGATATTTATACCCTGTTTCATGTGAACGATGTGTATGTACGCGTCGCTACGTATGAACGTTATCTTCTGTACTCTCGGTGTTTTGTGTAATTCACTCCCGACGACAAACCCGATCGGGGATTCCGCCGGCCGGCACGTGTAACGCGGGTGGTGCCGCTGGGGGGAATGAAACATACCGATATCGATACTTTTTCGAAATCACATACTTGTAAAGTAGCATTCTTGAATGTAAAGGATTGATATTTTTACAAGTGTTAATAGCTTTTTAGAAAACTTCTAGTACGTTCGCATACTCTATCCAGTATTCTAATAAAGTTTGTTAGGATTGTTGTCGAGTACATTTTAAACAAACTTCATTTATTTATAAAAAGAGGAATTGAAAACACAAATCATACTTACTAAGAACAATTAAATACATTAATACCAACACAGCATGCGAGTCACTTCAGTCCTCGTAAGAATTACAAGTATGTAACTAAAACAAGTAATGATCATTATCTACGCAAATATCGATGAATTTCATTTGCTCCCATAGTATCATCCCTAAACGGCGCGGGCGCGAGCCAATCGTTGCAAACAATTTCACCAGTCGGACGAAAGCTTAATTAGGTGACGGTCGTGTGCTGCATAAAAAAGTAATCGATTGTGTAGTTATCGAAGTTGTGTACTGTTAAGTTAAGTGATAAGTTTTCGAAGATGCCTAGGGGTACGAGAAGAAACAGTGAACTTTGTGATAACCAAAAAATTTTAAATGTGGTGATTTGGTATAGCCAAACTAACAATTTAAAGGAAACGCAGCGAAGATGGCGAGAAAATTATCCACGGCAAAACCAACCGTCTTTAGAGAGGATACTAAGTGCCACTCGAAACCTTTTGGACTTCGGTAAGTAGTCTTCATGTTCCCACCCATGCCATGTAAAAGTATGAAGGAAAAATTGGTTTTACATTGTTTTGTTTCGCGGCATGATAGGTAGGTTAGGTACAGATAGTTCGTCGATTCGTTACCGTACCTAAAATAAGGCAGTGGACTGTATAAATATTATAATGGATAACAAAGAATCGTACAACTGTTAGTCGCGGTACTTAAATATGAGGACAAATAAATTGATACAAAAATGAGGTGCGCGAGCGCGGTTGTGCGTTGAATACATGCGCTGCGGTGCGGCGGCGGGCGCGGCGACCGGGGAGTCCCGCTCCCGCAACCCGCCGTCCCCTCCGCGCCGCCTGAGCGCGGCGCTGTGTGTTGACTGAATGACTCAACACTCTGTCTGTATTCATTCATGCTCACGGAAACAAAAAACGGCGGCGCATGGAGTTACATATTAGATACTAATGTATTTTTTTTGTATTTTAAAGTATCATAGAACATTAATATTTTCTTCTAATAATATGTCCTAAAAAATCTTGGATACACGCAGGTTTACCCATTGAAGTTTGTCGACTCAATTCAAATTCTTCCTGTATATATTAACGGAGTGAATAAAAAAAAATCAACTGGTTAGTAATCATTTTTGATGACCTCGTTATCGATACATGTTGGGAGGAGGGGGACTCTTTGACCAAACCATACATTTTGTAGGACAATTTTTTTTTCTTATAATTTAGATATTTATTTAAAAAAGTTCAGTAAGTAATATTTTTTTTAGAATTATCAAATCAACATATTTTATCTCTACTACCTCTATTACCTACCACAATCTAAAATTATCGTACAGGAAAAAGTTGGGTGTCTCATCGAAACCAAGCTACTCACGGAAAATCAGCTTGATAGTAATCATGTGTAAAAAACAGCCAGGGATCCTGGACTAGTATTCTTTATTATTTAATAAAGACCAAAAATTAATAAGTAAATAGGTAAAATATAAGAATATTCTACACTTTTGCGGTCTTTTAGTCAGATCTGATATTTTTTTTAACTAAAACATATACGAGTATATAATAATAAATAGTAAAATACAGTGCTTTTCTATAGTTAATTATAGGTAGGTACTTTTGTGTAATACTAATGACACCTTTTTACGAATTATTTCATTGCTGACCTTACGTCATGTAATGAAGTTGCAGTCGTAATGTGAATCAAAATGTCATCATGACAGTTATCAACTTATTTGAAACACATAGTACAATATGTTTTATCTGTGCAAAACAAATAGATTTTCATTCTTTAAATAAAATTTAAAAGTGATCGACAATAGTAAGTAAACTCACCGGCAACTGATAGATGGTAGGCGGGTAGGGATGGTACGTGAACGAGTACGGTATGGGGTACGGCACGGGAACCGCGAGCGGAGGCGGCGCGGCGCGGTACTGCGGCTCGTCCAGCAGCGGCTCCGACTCCTCGTTGGCCTGGCGCTGGTACAGCTCGTGCCAGTAGCGCGCCACGGTGTACAGCACCTCGGGGTACACGCCGCCCCCTGCGGTACGACGAACCAGAGGTAGGAATATCGATACCTGCTACCTAACTTCTTGTATACACAAAACCGCACTTCACATCGTCATAATAATCTTTATTTGTATACACAGTGTACAAGATGTTCCTTTCCAGTTAATAAGAGGTCCTTAAGATATGTTTGGGCATTATACATGTTTTTGTATTTTACCCAAACAAATTCTCTGAAATTAGTAGGTATCACATTTGGAACATCATCATTATACAACATTATATTTTTGTATTGTACACAGTAGACCATTTCAAAGTTATATACATTTTTTTTAAATTTATAGCCTTTGAAATCTGCTGTAAAATTGCGGTTTTGGGGATACAACAACTTACTTAGGAGGTATAAGCATCGTACGTAAGAATTTTTTGATATTTATGATCTCTTCGAATTGATTATTATTAGTACGAGGGTGGATTGAAAAGTTCGCGGCCTCAGCAAGAAAACAATATAAAATATAAACAAAAGTAATTTTATTTTTCCACGTAATCTCCACTTAACTCAATGCACTTCTTCCATCTGGTTTCCAACGCCTGTATGCCGGTCATAAAAAAAGTTTCTTCAAGGCCTTCAAAAAAGTCACCCACCGCGGTTTCAACCTCCTCATTTGATGAAAATTTTTGACCTCCAAGGTGTTTTTTAAGGTTTGGGAATAAATGAAAGTCCGAAGGTGCCAAATCAGGGGAATAGGCGGGATGGGGCAGTAATTCAAAGCCACAATCACGAATTTGAGCCATTGATTCAACAGACGTGTGAACGCGTGCATTATCCTGATGGAACAACACTTTCTTGCTGAGTAGTCCTGGCCTTTTCTCTTTGATCGTTTCACGCAAATGACGTAAAAGGGTGCAGTAATAAGCAGAGTTTATAGTCTCACCTTTTGCAAGTCCACCATGATGACACCCTTAGCATCCCAAAAAACTGACGCCATCACCTTGCCAGCTGACAAAATTGTTTTGGCTTTTTTTGGAGTCGGTTCATCAGGTTTTTTCCACTGCTTGGATTGCTGTTTTGACTCTGGGGTGTAGTGGTGTACCCAGGTTTCATCCATTGTAACAAATCTGTCCAAAAAATCTTGTGGATCAGTCTCAAACATTTCCAAACTGTCGCGAGAAATCGTGAGCCGTATTCGTTTTTTTTCAACTGAAAGCAATCTGGGGACCCACCGCGCAGAAACCTTAGAAAATCCAAGTTCATTGACTATGATGTTTTGTGTTCGTTCATATGAGATGCCAATAGTGTCAGCAATCTCCCTGATGGTCAATCTCCGATCTGCCAATATCAGATCACAGATTTTCCCAATGTTTTCTTCAGTCGTAGACGTCGTAGGCCGGCCGGAGCGAGGGTCATCTTCAATACTCTCTCGTCCGCGTTTAAATTCTGCAACCCACTTTTTCACAGTCGTATACGATGGAGCAGATTCCCCCAATGTTGTTGACATATCTTCGTGAATCTCTTTTGGAGTCAGTTTTTTTTTAAACAGGTATTTGATGACCGCACGTTGCTCAATTTTCTCCATTCTTTAAAAACGCTGCACTTAGGCTCACAAAATTCAGTCTAATTTAAAAACAGATAATGCTATTGTGACAGAATTTTACAATGTGACAACCAGAGAGTAAACAAATCGAATGAGGTCAGTTACATTAAAATAAGTCAAGTATTTATGTGGTAGGCCGCGAATATTTCGATCCACCCTCGTATTTTATTATATATATTTTGAACCCCTTTTGTTGTGAATGAGTCGCCCTTAAACATGGATTTTCTTAAAATCCGTAATTTAATTGTCTCCTCTCAAGACTTACTTATTTAACCGAGAGGTTACATAAGTTAGTCTTGACAGGAGAGAATTTGGCAACTAGATAGATAGTATAATTGAGAAATTATGCTATCTACCTACTTGCCAAATTTAATATTCTTATCTCAATAAATTTTCGAGATTACATATTTAATAAGGTAGAGAATGTCAATGGAGAATATCATTAAGACAATAATATTATTATTTACTAGTTGACCCCCGTAACTTCGTCTGCGTCAATTTTCCTCATTTTCGCAACATTTCTCATGCTGCTTCGCTCATATTGGTTGTAGCGTGATGTTATATAGCATATAGTCTAGTCTAGAAGTTGCGCGGGACAGCTAGTGTAATATAAAGCATAGAGTAAAAGTATATAGTGGTGTAACTCGAACTCTCGGCAGAGAAACGGCAGGTGGGAGTGACCCGCCCGCGACCTCGCAGGTACCACGATAGTGAGCGCGGTGTTGCGGTACGTGATTTGATTTTAAAACATGTAATAATATAATTGTGAGCGCAAACAACAACGTTGCATACTTTATTTTTAAGTTAATTTGTAGTTTTTCGTAATTTAAAAAAATATTATAGTAAAAAAAAAACGTTTTTATTTTCACCTGTTCGGGTAAAAATAATGTTCAAAACTGATTCAAAGTACATATATGAATAATGTAGGTAATATTATATTGAAATAGTTTGAATGAATTCTAATAAGTGAGACATAATATTAGAATATTGTTTAATAGAAAATGAAATGCGTGCCCCCTTGGCAAACATTTCATTTCTTTCGGACATGTGTCACATCTATACTAATATTATAAAGAGGTAAAGTTAGAGTTTATGAGGATGTAGATCTACTGAACCGATTTTGAAAATTATTTTATTTTGCGCTGCATCAAAGGAGTTACCCCACTATATACTTATGACTATGATATTAGTATTATATATATAATTATAGTATAGGTTAGTATAGAAAAGCAACGTACGTTTACCTTTAGCGGCCGCTTCAACGGTGAGACAGGCCCGCTCTAACATGGCGTCGCTCTGCTCCTTGCACTGCAGCACGGCGCGCTGGATCTCGTTGTAGTTGAGCGCGTGCGCGTGCGGCAGCACCGACAGCGCCAGCTCCGCCGCCGCGCGCACCGTCGGCACGTCGCGCCCCGATGACGCCTGGGGGCCGAGTGACGCTTCAGATCAGTGGTACACACTTAGAGACCGGACTGCTCCATAACCTCACACAATTGACCACTCTCTAGAGATCAACGCGACTGTTCGACCAATACCTGTCTATTTTCTGTAGTTAATTTCATGGTGTAATGCGGCACCTTACTGGCATAACTTTATATCAAATCAAATTAATCAAATCAAATAAGTTTATTTGTTAGTGTATATATACAAGCATATTGTAAAAATTGGTATTTAAAAAAATGGCCGTGAGTTTTTAATCATTTTATTCCAAATTTTGTCTGACGTTCATTAGCGTTGTATTTTGTAACCTAAGTGAATAAAGTACTTGACTCTAGTGTCACAGTGACATGACAAAGACGTAAGCCTCTACGTGAACTAATCAGATTCTTAGAAAAAGACAACTAATGGTCACTGTTTGTCTCTCTCACGCTTTGCATCGTTATACGTTTCTTAAACAATAAAATCGCTACTCGTTTCTCGCTCATAACCGTTGATGGGACAGGTGCCTTCAGCTATACGGATTCGCGATTATCCTTATAGCTGAAGGCACCCGGCGAACAAATTCAACCTCATACAAGTCAAGCGTTTTGATAATGTTTTAGGTGGTTACCAGTTGTGTTATGTAATACTAGCTGAACTCAGCCACGCTATGCTGTGGCTTTTAAAGCCAGGAACACTAGCCGGCTTTCCAAGAATATTCTGCTAAAGCTTCATCACAATCTGATCAATGATTTCGAAACGCATAGAGGACATACTATGCGTTTCGAAATATATGTTCCTGGCTTTAAAAGCCACAGCATAGCGTGGCCGAGTTCATCTAGTATTACATATAACAACTGGTAACCACCTAAAACATTATCAAAACGCTTGATTTGTATGAGCCATATGGCTGGCTACAATTTTCAAAATTATCTTCTTACCTTATCGGCAATGCTTGCAGCCTCTGGTGGTGTCAAATGACCTTCCCACGCATCTATAAGGAACAAGATCGCTGGTGCGCCAATATCCATAGCTTGACCTAGAATAAACATATTAATTTTACCTTTTATTGAAGCTGATGTATGTGACCTATATTTTACTTTATTTATTACGTATTATGCATTCAAGTCAGAATAAGAATTAATGTTGATCAACTTTCGCGATTTGTACACATTATGAAAATATATAAATTACGGGTCTTAATCGCGTGAATAATATAATAGTTTTAGTAAAATACCTTGTTTGTTGCCCGACGTTTCGACCGAATTAATGTTACTCAATAGAAAAAGGTTTTTTTTTGTATTTGGAATGGACGAACATAGTTGGTAGATTAAATTAGATTATTAAACTTACCCGTAATCCAACTAACGTGTGATGAATAAGTACGACTTAGCCAATTTGCGCTTACACAGTTATGTAAACCGAGAGCGTAAAGACCCAATTGAAATGCTGCCATGTGTAGTCCTCTGCAAACAAAATTTAAAAAATAAGTCGAAAGAACGCATATTCGTTCAATAAATACTTAACATCAATAGTCAACCCTTGTTTGTTCAATTGGACGGTGAAATATTTCAAGGTACGAACTTTTTGACGTGATAACATTTATAAATTGTTGACCGACTGCACTCACGAAAAAATGTGACGGCACCGCTCACCTTACCAAGCAAAGCGAATGGCAATTCCGCCTGCTGATAGGCTGAAGTATTGTGGCCGTCGGGCGCAGGCGCCCGGTTCCACTAAAGCTGTCACGAGCATAATTGTTTATTACAATGTCATCGATGTTTTGACGATTGCAGCGACATGCGATACAATTGAAAATTAAAAAAAAAGAAAAAGGCTGTCACAGGCATGATTGTTTTTCAATGTCATTAATGTTTTCTTATGACGTTATTACGTAAAATTATCGTCCGTAATCCGACTTACGGACAACCATTTTTTATTTACCCGGTATTGCCGTCGAATTGAACAGATCGTGGTGGACCAATATTGGACCCCATGACCTCGATCGTTGCAATTCGACCACGGTCGATCACAATAAATTTCCTTTCAAAATCAATTGTTGAATCGATTTTGAAAGAAAAATGAAATGGACGAAGTCATTCGTGTAATGTTCCTGATATTTACCTGTGAGGCCCATGATGTTCTCTCGCACATGACGGCTGTGTAAACAGGCTAGTACTAGACGAACCGCCCGCTTTGAATAATACTGACTTAGCAAGCTCGAACATGAAATGTGCTGACGCCTCTGAAGGCTGGTTGGGTACCGATGGGTACATACGTTTGCCTTTATACCTGGAAAATATACAAATAAAAAACACTATACTAGATAGGGTGACTTTGAAATTGCTCCACTTTAAATGGGAGATTTCATTCCTTTATTACGTTCGTTATAAATAAAATTGTAAAAGTCATAGTTTTCATTGTCTATGGGAATCTTTATGCTTGCAACATTTCATTATTTCTAAATGTCTAAAACAATACCAATTTAGTTATATGTGCATTCGATATATAAATTGACTCATTGAAGTATGTCAACTGAATTCAAAGTCATAGGTACTATATGTTGTGATGTTAAGTGAAACTAACCTGGAATCCTTCGGTCTAACAATAGGAGGATGTGACGTAGACGTATGCGGCGTTTGATGCGAAGCATGCGCATGTTGCGAGTGTGACGCATGCGACGTATGTTGTACATGCGTCGTGTGCTGCGAGTGTTGCGGGTGTTGTGAATGCGTCACGTGTTGTGGAAGTTGCGTGTGCTGAACATGCTGTAACTGTGTGTGTTGTATATGTTGTGTATGCTGCACATGTTGTGTATGCTGCACATGTTGTGTATGCTGAACATGTTGTAAATGTTGGTTGTGTTGCACGTGTTGGTTGTGTTGGACGTGTTGAGTGTGCTGGACGTGTTGAACGTGCTGTGGTATTTGCATGTGTGTAGGCGGAGATACGCCGCCGTCAGATATAACTAGACGCTCCATCTCTATGCGCGGGCACGCCACAGCCTGAGGAAGATAACATCAGTTCAAATACAATATAACGCAGGAAATTGATCTGAATTACGCACTACCCAAGTAAAACTTGACCATCCAATTCAACTTCGAAATAGTGTATTCTACTCTGTTTAAAAGAATAGTTTAAAATGTTGATTTATCTAATAAAAACATATATTTCGGCATAACAAACACATTTTCCGGCTATAAAATTACATTAAAATTTAAACATTATTTATTGCCGCGAAAACGTTGTCTGCCATGTTTATAACATCATATCGGCATAGACCAATCAGATTGGTGTTAGTCGGCGTCAAATACAGTGTGTAAAAAAAGAGAAAATGTACGAAACGGACTAAAAACCAACTTTTTACAAAATGTACAATATGTGTGTGCTGAATAGGGTACTGGACTATAGTCAAAAAAAGTGTATTTTTAATAAACGTCAAAAAAGGACTCGCTTCGTAAAAGTTTGTATGAAATACTAGCGTATGACGTCACATTTTCAGTAAACAAATCAATTACTTTTAGTATTATTTTTTTATGAATAAAAAATATTTAGTAGGTTTTATTATAAACTAACGCATTTTTTCAAATTTTTAATGACATATTATTGAATGGTTATTATAAAATAATTAATTATGATAGTAACCAAATACCCTTTAACATAGTACAACACCATTTAATTAAAGCTAAGGTCCACTTGGCAACGCCCACACTCACGACCGCGATTTCAACCGTTCCATTAGCTTGAAAGCGTTACATTCGAAGTGAAAGGATTATAGAGCGTTTATGTCAAAAGTCAAACGTCGAGGAGTTGTGAAAATGGCGGCAGATGAAACCAAAAGTAATGCTGTTTCTATGGACCCTCCGCCACTGGTGTCAACACATCTAACGTCCTTCTCGACCCACCTATTTAGAAATGGGTAAGCACGATGTCAGCAAATATAATTACGTTATTAATGAGATACGTTTTCACTACGACCATAACGACAGTAGTCATCACGTGGATCGGCTAAAAGTACACTATGGTCGTTTTGAGCGCCAACTGGAGTGCACGGTAAATGTAACAACATAATCTACAAACGAGTTTGGTAAAAATGGCGGCAAACTAACATGTATCTATTTTCATAGTTCTGCGATTAACGTGTAAAATAACAGAACAAATAATTATACTCTACTGAATAAGAACGATAATTTGTGATTCAAAGCAGAAAACTTGAAAGAATATAAACTGAAAGAAAATAAACTTAAAACTGGCAAATGCACAGAATATGCGAGCCATAATATAAGCGGCGGTAGTCTAAATGGCTAAGGCATCGGTCTCGCAATCGTGAGGTCGCGGTTTGGAATCCTGGCCATTATACTACCGGCGTCAACCCACTCCTAACACAAGCCTAGCAAGCTTAGGTGGAGGGGTTAACAGGATTGCTATAGCTAGTTATCTTTAAAAAATAAAAAATCAGGGAGTATGAAAAAAAAACTACACACAAACAAAAGAATTACAATATTTTGTAAGTTTAAAAGTGTCAGTTACCGGGTATTGTACCTGCGGCACGCACGGTATCGTCACGTTGATGTTGTTGTGGTGCACGGGGTGGAACGCGCTGGGCACGTCCGCGCGGTACGCGGCCAGGCGCGGGTTGTTCATGTAGTACAGGCTCACCATCGGGCTCTTGGTTAGAGCGTGGATGTCGCGGTCTAGCAGCTACATCAACAAATATATTATTTGAAGCTGAGCTTAATTGTGTACAACATAAGTTTTATTCCCTTTAAGACCACAATGACCATTTCCCAAAATGACTACTTTGGATTTCTGTACTAACTTTTTTGATGATTGCAATAACTAGCTCTGGATGCTAGCAATAGAAAAACAAACTTCAACACGTTTCGACAACACTACAAGCTGAAATTATCCAGCCGAAATACGAATGGTTTCAGTGTGTAGCTGGCTGTATTACCAAAATGCCAAGAATTTGGATTCTATCACAAAATACCTTGTGTTATTAAATTAACACTTAGGTAGGAATTTAACATTTCTAGATTAAATGTTCTGACATGCCTACTTAAAACAAAAGGTTACCTTATAATACCAAAACCGTTGACGATCTTTTATAACTAAAGACTAAAGGTGCTAATTTAGATACTACTTTTGTGAGCAAACGTGTTTGGTTTTTAATTTAGATTGAGTTATCTTAAATATTGTCAATATTAGTAGTTCTCTATAGGCACCAAAATATTAACTATCACGAAATAAACTTACAATTTCATTACATTTATTATCATACAACTTACTTTGTTCATAATTCTAGCCAGCTTAACTGGATCGTCTTTATAGAATGACAACAATGTGAGCGACAACTCGCCACGTTGTCGTCTCGTTCCTTCACACAGTAAGGGATGTTCCGCTTCAGCTACATTGGCTTTCAAACCTAATGCTGCTACGGCCGCTTCGAATCCTAGTGTTTCGTCGTTTGGTGATCGTGCCTGTAAGAAAATAGTCTATGTAAAGTATAAAAAAAATGATTCTGTAACAACAAAATGTTATAAAACAAAATTTTTTTTTTTTAGTTGTAAACACTTACAGGATGTTTGTTTTCTTTGTCCGTTGCCGACAACACAAGAACGTCAAAAAGAAAACTTGCTAATGCGATAGGTAGCAATGCAGGTCCACGGTTTCTATAAAAAAATACAAAAGCATAAACATATAAATTTACCAAAAATTTAATATTGTATGGATGGTCACTGATGGTCAAATGGTTATTCGGTCTTTTCGGTTAGAGTTGCTACACACATAAGCGGACCTGAAGAATTCGGTATAGGCCGGGCGGTAATTTATTTTATTCGGAAAAACAAATAGTTATACAATAAGCTTAGCTCTAAAAACTCACTCACGGCGTTATCCACATATTATCATAAATCAAATACATGGATGAAATTTCGGGAAAAAAGCCGCTCGGCTTTGCCGAACACATACAATCATCAATCAGTACAGCCGGCCGGCAAAACCGTATTTGTGTAGATGAATGTGCCGGACAGAATGAACTATTCGATCGGCACTTGTTAACGAAGCCGAACATAATATTGCTTCGGGTCGGCACATTTGATTCAGCAAATGCTGCCGAACCGAACGTGCCGACCCGCTTATGTGTGTAGCAACCTTTACACATTATGTGAAAGAAGCTTGTGGTCGCTCAGTCTAAAAATCCGTTGCAGGACAGTTAGATATTCGATTTGTTTGATTCGATATGTCCAAATATACTAACCTCAATGTACCATCCCGAAGTTGTTCAGCCTTTTCTCTTGCCAAAGCCAACTGCTCGGCACCAGTGGGCAACTTCTTCAATAGTGCCACTAGTTCTGTCTCCTGATTGTTCAGTTTAACTTCCAAAGCCTTAGTACTGGCGGGTGGACGGGCCATCTCTAACGCAAAGAGGCCAACACGGAAGGCTAGTTCGTGATGTTCGCTGAATTCTGCCAACACCTGCAGAAGTTTCAAATTGTTGCTATAAGAAAAAAGGAATAGAAATCAGTAGGTTTGATAGCGCTGTCTGCAGACATAGACCGACAGACAGATCCAAGACCATCGGAGAGAAATTAGATATAGAATCAACGGCTTGACAATTGCGTTGTTAATTTGCTCTTCAGAAAGCATGTCAAGCCGTTAATTCTATACCTAATTTGTCTCCGATTATGTTGAATTTCCGTTAGATCTATGAGAATGAGATTTTATTTATGTGACACGACAGTCGAATTTAAAATTTTGGTTTAGGGGTAGAGAGCTTGATCTCGTTGATCAAGATTTATATATAACTATTTATTATACGGTTTTCTTAAAATTGCTTGACGTTTCGACCAGGTTGCACCGGCCGTGGTCACAAGCGTGGCCGGTGCAACCTGGTCGAAACGTCAAGCAATTTTAAGGTAAACAATGCGCGTTAATTCCCGTATAATAAACAGTTATAATCGTGCAACAAGATTTATATACTTACGGGAGCCGGCGGTGCGACGGTAGCTCGCACGCTAGTAACTCGCGCATTAAGGTTCATTTCCGAGCATCGCGGCCGATCGCGAGCCGCTCGCGGCTTACGACAAGCGGCTGACGCTCGCGGCCGATGCGACAATATTCACAGTGCGCGCGCAGGCCTACGGCAGTCGTCGGCCGCGCGCGTCTGTCACTTACCTCAGCCGCTTGTCGTAAGCCGCGAGCGGCTCGCGATCGATCGCGATGCACGGAAATGAACCTTTACGTGCTAAATACTCACCGTACACAGGAAGGCGCACTTGGCGAGCGTGGCCGACGCGAGACAGGACAGCCTGTGCGAGGCGGCGCACAGGCGCGGACTGGGCGCGTGGCGACGCTTCAGCTTCCTGGGGTCGGGCGGCGGCGCGGGCGGCGCGGCGGACAGCGCGGGCGGCCGCGCCAGCAGCTCGCGCGCCAGCCGCGCGCCCAGCGCGCACGCCTCGCGCGCGTGCCCGTGCGCGTGCAGGCCCTCGGCGCGCGCGAACGAGCCCTCCCAGCCGCACGCCCAGCCTAGTGTGCTGCAGCTGCTCGATGCTATAGCCTGGATATCAGAAACGAACAGAGAAAACGACATTTTTATTTTAGCAACCTATACATATAAAATTGAATGCAATTGAATGCAATTGTATGCCTGTATAAACACACAGTACAGATAACTGTACACACAGAGTAATATTATAATACTTTAAGTTCAGTCTACCCACATTGGGTAGATGAATATGACAAGTCATGGTGTCACATGCGTAAGTGATATTCGTATATTGAACCACAAATGCAGAATCTAAACACATAACGCATAGAAATTTTATTGTAAGTTATTTTTAACCCAAATCTACTAAACCATATTTATCTAAACATGGCCTTACCGCAGCAGCCCCGGCTTACTTGGCTCTTCGTCAGTATCAGCCCGGTCATAGAAGTACAAATTGTACGAGGGGTGATCAATAAGTAATGATAAACGGATATTTTTATAGACAGTAAAAAGCTAAAAACATTTTTTTCTCGACTCGATAGATCTTTACGACTTGCCAGACCAAAAAACATATAAATAGGACGGTATTTCGCAGAGTTATAGTCATTCGAGTATGAGCAGCCGAAAAGATAATACAAACATGGAGAAACACAAAGTAAGAAGCGTCATCAAGCACCTCTGCTTGAAAAAAAACTGTGTACCAAAGAGATTCATGCTGACTTATCGGAAACGCTGGGGGACAATGCTCCTCCATATTCCACAGTTGCACGTTCAACACCAACAATCAACAGAAGATAAACATCGCGAATAATAGTAAAGTCCGCTGTAGAGGTATTTTAGGAGAGTCAAGATAAAGATTTTTTTCTAAGGGCATTTTAGGTTTGAAAAAGAGATGGACTAAATGTATTGATTTGTTAGGAGAATATGTTAAAAATAAATTAATATTTAAACCTGAACCACAGTTTTTCATACCCATTATCATTATTTTTGATCATCCCTCGTAATCATCGTCAAAAACCGACTCGTCGTTCGACACGCAATGTTGATCATTGGCCGAAGACATTAGATATTCTAACATATGCATACATGTGTGTGTGTGTGTGTGTGTATTTGCAATGGAGCACATGACTCCACAAAGCCACTATATAGTTCTTCCCGCAGCAACCCCGGCTTTTCCCCTTTCGTTTTAAAACACTTCGTCTGTATGTGGTGAAGAAGTTGATTCCACAAGTATAGTAAAGCACATATATCTAAAGAGCAGCGGACGTACCGCAGCCGCCCCGGCGCTGGCCCCCTCGTCGGCGGCCGCGCGCCGGGCCGCGGCGGCGTCGTAGAAGTACAAGTTGCACTCATCGTCAGACACAGACTCGTCGTTCGACACGCGACGCTGAGCGTCATCTGATGATATGGGCGGAGAACTTGACTCTTGAGAATCTGTATCACCGCCGCTCTGCTGGAGAATCTCTTCCTCGTTCTCGCAGAAACCTTCAAACAATTAAAGAAACAATTAATGTGGCATGACAGCATATTCAACAAGATAAATAGCTTAGCAAATTCGATATCTCAAAACGTAAACAGTCAATGGTGTTTTTTATTGGAATTATAAATAATAGAAACAACAACGTGTGTTAAGGAACTACCTTAACACACGTTTTTGTTTGCGGACTGAGAGACTAGACGGAAAAAAGTGTAACATTTTGACATCGATCAAAAATCTATTATTTATAATTATGTAAAGCTAGAATAAGGAGGTTGTGTTATATAGGTTGTTTGTATTTTTGTTTATTTTACTTAGGTAAGTCAAACTGGCGGCCTGTAACATTTGTGAAAAATCTTAATTTAAATTAGGACAATTTTTAAAATCAAAAGTTCTTCTAATTTTTTTTTCTCATCATTGTTTAATACAAACATATAAATATATGGGTGTCCACAAGACACCTTTCTCTTTTTTTCTAATTCTTTCCTTGTTATTGTTACAAGTAGAAGAGTTTGATGTGAAATGTAAAATAAAATTTAATTAAACATTTGAAAATCACCATCCAAAAATTTTAACTCGTACTAAATACAATGAATATTACGAAAATGTAATAACCAAAAGCCCATAATTACACGCAGATAAAGCAAATAAACTAGATGCATTACACACCTTCCGATGAAACACTGGAGTGATTACCATCACTTGGACCAGAATCACGTTGTGCATCATTTGACGCTTCTTCAACTCCACAAGCCTAAAAAACACAAAAATAGTCTATTATAATCTATAAATTGCATGTTTTTATCGGTAAATAAAAAGTCAGCTATATATATTGGCATAGATGAAGTGTTTTTTTGACACTTTACCTGGTTGGATGGCCCAGGAATAGCTAGATCGACGGTGATGTGGCTAGTCCTGTGGTGTGCAGTACGATGTATGCTTGGATCGGGATTTGTCAGCCTATAGCTCAACGACATCTCATTATTCAACACCGCTTTAGATGAATTCACCTAAAACAATATTCATTTTCAAAATAACATATTGTATAGCAATAAAGTTGGGGCACTAAAACAGACATAAATACCTGTCACAAGCATCTAAAATTAAATTAGAGTAAAATTTCTTATTAGCCTTATACATCGAAATGAATTATAATAAACTCTGTTCTTTATACCCAAGAATAAAAAAAAACCGATGTCTGACCCAAACTAGGCAGAACCTGTACTATGGCAACCAAACAACTGATGAACACGCTAATATATTAGGCAAATTACACCTAGCTAGACAATAAAAAATCGCGCTCATCACACAAACATTTTCCTGGTTCGTAGTCAGGGTCATTAACCACAACTTTTTTTTATACATCTAACGGCCGGTCTCAATAATCTAACTATCGATGAATTTGGATACTAGAGGTAGGATTTTGACATATTTTGTATGGAGCTTATGTCAAATATATACCTCTAGTAGCCTAATCCATCGATAGATAGATTATTGAGACCGGCCGCAAATGAAGAGACGAACAGGTTGTGCGCTTGATGGTTGCAAATGCTTGTTTGGCAAAGATTTGAATGTCCCTGCGCTCCATTAGTTCATAAGTCTAGTATTTAATTTGCCCGTTTTTGCAAATTAAAGTTTATAATTGACAAATAAAAAATAGGGGTTGATCGTAGAAGGTTGAAAATTCAGGGTTGTATGTATTTTCTAACGCTTTTTCGTAAAAAAAATAAAAAAATATCAAAAATTAAAAAAAAAATTAGGGGTGAACAACCCTTTAAATTTAGGAGGATGAAAAATAATGTTGTCCGATTCTCAGACCTACCCAATATGCACACAAAATTTCATGACAATCGGTCAAGCCGTTTCAGAGGAGTTATATAGATAACAATAATAAAAAAATCATTAACAAACCTGATGTACACTATCATTCTGTTTGTCAGCATGTCGAAAAATAGTGAACGGACTATGGTACAGCGGGTTTAAGTCCTTAGTGTAAGTCACTCCAGGGATTTGATAGTCGTCCCATTCAAGGAAACAAGCTTCCATTGCTGGATGGAATCCGGGAAATACTTCGTTCTCGCTTATCCCGTTGATATACGGCGAGTGCGAGTGAGACCGTGATGTGTGGCGAGTGTGTGATGAACTTGTCATGTGATTGTTACGGTTTTTGGCCACCTGTTCACAAAAACATAATTATATACTGTAATTATTACTATTTATAGAAATATATAAAAAATACACCTGGTTAGAAACTGCAGAGAAAAACTATGATTAACAAGTAATTACCACATCACAAAAAATAAATTAACTCGGCCGGATTGAAGTTGCCGGATGGTCGCATCTCTATGACATACGCGAAAGTGATATGAACCTATCACTTTCGCGCATGTCATAGAGGGCCGAGTTACTTTGATCCAATTGTAATATTATTGGTATATTGTGCTATACTTTACCTTATCAAGTACTTTCATATGCCATTGTGCAAATTGTTCGTGCAGTGTGTCACGCTCGTGTGGAGCCAACGCCGGGTTCAAAGCTGCTAAGCGCCACAACACAACCACCTAAAATAATTAAAATTTAACGATATTGTTTTTGTTAAGTGACTAGTGTCACCTTAATGTTGTGACACACATAAGCTGAAAATAGAATATACAGAATGATTTTTAATCCTCCATCCTCCCGTTGGTGGCTTCTTTACATAACACTCAACATCAGTTTTGGAAAATATTTAATAAATTAACCCTTACTAAATCACCAACCACTTGTTTTTGTGTTATGACCTAACCACCTATAGACTATTTTACTAGAGTAAAACACTTTTTTTTTTTTTTTTAACCCCACAAAGAAATATCGATTTTACTCCAGGGTCTCTCACATGTGTGGTAAATGGTTGTGTGACAAAAGGTCTAGTAGGTGGTGAAGAGTTAAAAAGCACCCTGTATACCTTCCTCGACCGATTTCGGCCACAGCGACCTCTTCAACTCCGTTCTAATCGTCTTAATTGTGCCCGAGTATGGCTCACATAGACGATCTTGTTTTTTTTTTTTTTTGCTGCTTTAGGAGGAAACACATGTGCTGGCAGGGAGTTCTATTTTTTGGATGTGCGGCAGAGAAATGAGTCACCGAATTTCTTTGTTCGCGATGAAATTATATCCACGATTATACACGTCATATATTTGTGCATATTCGCACACCATTGCAATAATAGGGATGATGACTGAAGTCACATCAGTATATTTTTATGAAATGTCAAAACGACACGCTCTTTAGAAGAATAAATTGTATGGAATACTGAGGCGTGACGTCACAACACAGGATCTTTATTCAGATCTCGTTATGACGTACTATTGCTTGATTACTGAAAATTAATTTATTTTCATTGTAGTCATCATCCTAGATAGCTGATAGCACAGGGTGGGCGTGCTTTTAGTTCATCGCATCGAGTATCTAGTTTAGCGCAGCGATTCTCCTCAAAATCCTTGACTCTTCTTTTTACTAAGGACTTCCACCCCGGTCGTTGAGCGGCTGCTTGCTCACACTGTGAAGGCTGAACATGTGACGCTTCAGCACATCTTTATACCTGAGAAGTTGTCCGCCATGTCTACGCTAGTTTGTTGATGTATGTTTGGTGTAAAAGCCAATCGACTTTGCAGACCATGTAACCGGTTTAAGAGACAATGAAAGGCTACCAGTATGTACTTTATCAAACCTGAAATTTTGCATAGAGAATCTTCCATACCTACCATTCATGAAATGGGGACTCACAAAGCCCAGAGCGGAACGCACAGAAATTAAAAGTATTTTATATGTACGCTACGAAGTCTGCCGCGTTGTACTTTTAAAATATATTATATTATTGTTGAATAATAATAATAAACAACAAACGATTTTCATGTGATTGTGGCAGACAATTTTGAAATCATCAAAAAATATAAAAGAACCTGTATAAATTTTATACTTCTTCTCTTCTTGTATCTACTGGTGTATTGCTATTCATAATTTATCAGGCATTTTCAAAAGTGTCATATTGTATGATTTTAAAATCGTCTGCCAGGCTCTGAGCAAAATGAAAATCGTCTGCCGTTGTTTTTTTCAATAATAATCACAATAATATTTTAACATTACAAAATGCTTGACTTGGTCTTATACTTCTGAAATCCCTTAAATTTGGTACCTGTTCAGTCTAAGATCTCGTAAGGCAGCCAGTCTGGACTTAATGAGATGAATTTCATGAATGGTAGTTATAAGGGATTCTCCACGCAAAATTCCAGGTTTGGTAAAGTAGCTACATACTGGTGTCATCTATTGGCTCTTAAACTAATAGGGCGGGTGATAGCGGGACGGCATAAATCGGCACAGCCGGGAGCCGACCGTCCGCTTTGTTCGGCAAAAACTGTCGAACCGATAATGCCGACAACTCTTACATTTGTAGATAATTATTTGTCTATATTGAAATTGAATATGGTTTGTCTTATTTACATAGTATAAAACAAAGTCGCTAATAACCTCTGGGCTACTACCCTACGAACCTCTTCCAAAGTACACAAAGGATTTTATGTGCTTCAGATAATTTCTTCCAGATAGTTCATAAGTTTAAAGAATATATAGCAGAGCCCAACCGGGCTTCTATTGTAGGATACGTTGTCAAGATGGTGATAGTTTATTTACGAAGAATGTTATTTAATAAAAAAAAAAATAGTTTGAAGCTAAATTGAGATTTATTTTTGAAAAAGACAGACTCCCGCAGTAGGGACAAGCCCTGTGTCGCGGTGACTTTACAAAGATACAAGTCACGGACACAAAGTACACCCAGACTCGGAACAACAATTTGTGGAACACACAAAAGTGTCCCGGGTAGGAATCGAACCCACGACCTCTTGCGTAGCAGTCGAACACACTCCCACCACGTCACAGAGGCAGTCTTACATATTTCAAGAGTGGCTGGAAGGTATGTCAAAACAATACAGTTGAACAAACAATGATGTAGTACCTCATCACAGAGCGACGAGCAGGCGTGCTGCGCGGCGGAGTTCCCGCCGCCGCCTCCGTGCTTGCCGCCACCTCCGCCGCCCCACGCCACTAGCGCCGCCTTTGTTGTATACCACCATACTATTATCTGTTAACAAATTACATTCAGTAATACATTTTTTTTAAAAAAGACGTCTCCTGCCAGTACCTGCTCTGTATCGCGGGGAACTTTGGAAACATACAAGTCACGGACATAAAGTACGTCCAGACTCGGAACAACAATTTGTGGGTCACACAAAGTGGTGTTCCGTGTGGAAATTGAACCCACAACCTCTTGCGTAGCAGTCGGACACACTCTCACCGCTCCCCTGAGGCAGTCACAGACAGGCAGCAATTACATTTACAATTTTCGCCGCGAGTTTTTATTGCCCTATTCTTTTCTCCGGCTTTACTTATTGTTTGCGAACTTGGCATTACATGTACATGTAGAATCCCGACGTATCACAAGTGTTGTTTTGTATCCTAAGTGAATAAATAATTTTGAATTTTACACGCGATTCCGGATCTAGACATGTGGTTGAAAGATCTTTGAATTCAGTTTAAATTATTTTTTAAATCAATTTGAAGTCTTACTTTGTACTTTCTCTCCGTGTTGTAGTTTTTGGACACCCTGTATATTAATGAGATAAATAATGTAGTGCGGGACTTTAGGTGACAATATACAAAAACGTCGGGACTTCTGTTGCAAAAAGCCGATTAGTCGGCCAAGCCGGGTAGGGTTATGTATGTTTGTGTAGGGTGTAGGGTTTAGGGTTTATTTTTGGGTAATACTGTAGTAATGCCAGGTAGATAATTATCTTATAAATTGAGTAACTTTACGACCCGATTTCATCGATTTTGGACATAAGATTAGATGCAACCAGAATACAAAAGGTCAAAGATAAGGCAAACCAATAAAGTGTAAAAGTTTTAGCAAACTTTAAACCAAAAAATTCTAATGATAAAAGCTACCATTCCGTTTCAATCAACTTATTATAATTATAGAAATATTCATTTATTTAAAATAAGCTGACTAGTCGGTGTTTTTTGTTTCTTTGTTTCAATGGGGTCGCAATATCGCTCTTAGCCTCTTGACGGGGGCATTGTGCATACATTTGTATTGTGTCAGTTCTTCTCACTCCCAGAAGCCCAACAGACTCCGCAGGCTTCGGTGAGGGATGCTAGGAACCTAGTTGCCGCCAATAAATATATTGGAATAGTCGGCATATCTATAATATAAGTTTATAAAAAATATCATACTTGCACTAAATGTCTCACCTGTTCACACGCCATAACCTCCTCCGTAATGATCTCAAGCAGTGGTATAGCATTTCTGTCGTTACGTTTGAACATCTCCCTGACTATAGACAGTAAGTTCCACATGCCTTCTGGCTCCCTCCCTCTCAGAGGACGCAATAGTGATGACCATTCCGCCGCCGCGGGTGGCGCGCTTGTACTTAAGTAGTTCACATCACTGTACAAAATGGAAAGAGTTTAACAAAAAGGTTCAAAAAGCCTTCTCTCTTTATTTATACATTAACTTGCTATTTTAATATTTTTAAACTGACAGATTGTGAGAATGTTTATAGCTATTTCACGCAAACTACTAAACGGATTTAGATGAAACTTTAAATAAGGATTATCAATTCACAATTCACACCGAAATCTGCCAATTCGGCGCGGCGAACACTTTCAGTGTCAAAGAATTTTAAACTTTATTTTTGTTTAAAATTCTTTGACACTGAAAGTGCGCTCGGTATAAATTGGGCCTGTTAATGTAGTTTATACCTCGGAATAGTACATCAAAGATGGGTATATCGGACTCCAACCAAAAGGCCAGTTAGAATAGGCCAGTTTCATAAGTAAACAAAAAAAACCAAAACACTAATTAGTAAAACTAACATTTAGAATACCAACGATCAAGTCCCGACTAATTAATATTTGAAATTGGATTTTTTATCATTAATCATATCATAAAAGAAAGAGATTTGACTAGAAAAAACTAGCGACGTCATAGTCCCATAGTCCCGCATTTGTATAAGATCTCCATATAAAATCTGTGTTTTTTTTTAATTAGTTGGAAACAGAAACTAGCCTATTGTTCATGGCTCAGAGGTGTGGGCATCCCTTGCGCAAGTATCCTTCATCTTATGACGAGTTATTATACCGCCATAGTATTTGCCATTATCAAAACGAAAACCTTGATATTTGTTTTGACAATGAAAGAGACATTCACTTATGAACTATATATAGAATGAGTATTTAACACTTTAGTAAGAATAATATTACCTAAACACGATAGGAGTTGGCACACAAAACTTGACTAAAATCTTGTTGATGTTGTTGTGTAATGTCTTTTCATCTAGAAACCATGAAGTGTACTCGTAGGCGGAAGCGCCCGCGGTTGGGTCCGGGGCTCCGCAAGTCGTATTAATCGGGTTCGGTTGAGCTGATAGCAGCTCGTCGAGTATCCGTTGCGCTGTTGGTAAAACTTGTCGCGGCAACTCGGATATGAGGTATTGTGCGAATTTCTGCAGTTGATCTCTTCGCAGTCTTTGTAGTGATTCTGACACAGGTGCTCGGAGGCATACTTGTGTTGGCTAGAGAACATACGTAACATTTAAATTCATCTATAATTGCTGTAAGAAATTTTACACCACAACGTCGAAAACGAATGGAATGACTGAAATATAAGCACAACTGAAGTACACAAGCATAGGAACCATACATAGGCGAAAGCAAATAAGAGATTTTATTCCCTTCACTTTTGTTAATGTTAAATTTTTAAAATTAGTTTGTTATGTCCAAGAAGACAAAATTTTGTTTAATCTGAGAGGAAGAACGGTAAATAAGAACATCAAGAATTCATGCAATCCATGCATGTGTTGAGTCATAATATTCTCTAAATTTAATGCTAATAGGGACATAAACCTGAAAATTATTACTCATCAATTTACTACTACATGGCTCTTTAGACAGACACATATTCAATATAATACTTACATTAGGTTAGCATAGTTACAAAATGTAATCTAAGTTTATAATTTATGTTCTGTATAGGTACTTATTAAATAAATATCATAGTATAAGAGGTTGATAATAATTTGTATTCACAAGCCACTTGTTTAAAACCTGATCTCAAACAAGGTTTTATGTTGTATTAAATATTATTAACAATGCTGTTTCTGTGCAGTTAAATCTATACTATAGAGATCTATATACAGAGTTATAAAAAGATTTCTTATGGATAATCTAAATCTATGGCCAATTTTTATAAAATTAAGCATGCCTAAGCATGGGGCTACATTTTTTTATGTTAATCAACTTACATTTAGTAAAAAATATACTTACTAAGTGAATTCTGTATAGACAAACGGCCACAATGTGTGAACACCAGTGTGCCGTTGATGTACAAGTGCAGTTACATGATGATATTCTTTGTCTATCAAATGTCACTGCCACATTGAATTGAGCTCGAGGCATACTAAGTACAACCACTGTTGCCGATAAGTGGAAACCTAGGACGGATAAAAATAATGTTAAGCTTACCATCACAAACCCTATATTATAAATTGCCTCTCTGCTTAAGATTTTAGGTACAGAAATCATTGCTTATATACTTACACCATTCAAGTAAAAATTAAAAAAAAAAAAATAGCTATTTTATAGGATAGTAAAAAACTGTCCTTTTACATTTACAATACCTACCTTTTTTTAATTGGGGAACACTTCATATTAGATCTATAAAGTTAGTAAAAATTTGCAACTAGACTGTTTTTTTTTTCATCAAAATGTCCTTAATAAAAAAACCTTCTTATTTGACTAGTTGTATTAAAACTTAAGAGAAAAACTGCCCTTACTTAGTCATCTAATTACAAATTCAATTCATACAACTTGTTTTCACAAACTTACCAATTTGTAAAACATCTTTGACCGCCCTGTCTCTGAACAAATGTTCTCCCTTTTGAAATTCATCAGCTGAGCCATTTGCAAGGCAAGAGTACAGTCTGATATCATCTTCACTGTCGGGAAAGCTCCAGAAAGCAATTTGGAGCTGCAGTTGTTCAGGCACAGGGGGATAAACGTGTTCAACCAGTTCGAAGGGTATGTGGGAAGCTACACACTTTGCAGCCAGCTCACTTAGTGTGCATACTGACTTCTCTGAAAAAAATTGCTTCAGTGTTCAAGCTGCTTGGCTAGTAGACCTTTTTAAGACTAAATATCTAGATCGAGATTGGGATGAAAATATATATTTTTGGAAAAGAATTTGAAATTTGGGTTGTACACTACTTATAGACTCTTCCAGCTGAGCTAAATTGCTTAAATTAGAAGGGTGTTTACATCAGTAGTGGTGGGTGGGGTCCAAGGAAGCTTTAACCAACAGCTGCTTCAAAATTTCATTGTCCTACCTAATTAAATTGTGAACTGGTACAGATGTAAATCTGAAGTCATGACAATCGCTTATCATAATTCTTGCATATTCTCACCAAATTAATTTTAAATTCGAGTTCAGAATGATGACAATAAGATATTTACAATAAACTTGGCAAAGTGAAATGCAAACATATTTCTTTTTTATTATAAAGTGATACATAGGAAAACTGACAAAAAGTCTTAATTTATAATATTTTTTTCTAATTGCGCTTAATAAAGTAAGACTACAAAATGTAGGTACTACAATGGTCAACTAAATACATTGAAAAAAGCCCTTGCAAAATATTATGACATTCAAATCAATTCAGCTTATCATTAGAACAATTTACCAGATCATTATAGAATAACATATCACCTAAATATTAGTGAAAGTAGTGAAAGTTGACAGAATCAAAAACTTTCCATTCACTTATTAAAATAGATATAATGAACATGGATAAAAAAAATAATGTATCAGCAACATAAAAAGGCAGGGATTAGAAACCAAAGATATTATTAACAGCTCACTTCACTCAAAGGTAAATGACTTTAAGCACCTGTTCTTTGTATCACTATACACAATGTAACCAATCACTATCTATAATCCATGACATCAAACTTTCAATGAAAATATAAGCTAAATAACAAAATAACAACAAATCATGACATAAAATTAATGCTTAGCATTGCAAATATAAATGAATGAGTCGTAAAAACATATTTAACACTGTCATCATTTCGATAGTTTCAAACAAAGAATCAGCTGTACATATAGAGTTACCTTGAATAGATTTTTTTGTGGAACGGGGGCCGAATGAGTTTTGAAGATTGGGGCGTCTCCACCCTCGCCAGTTATTGCACAGGCTTTCAGGTTCAGAACTCCAACTGCACAAGGAGTCTTCTTCGAATCGCTCAGAGTCCTCGAAACTGAAATGGTCAGCCTCCTCCCAGTCAAGTAGGGGCGAACCCACATCGACCGGGGGTGCTTGCCGTCCCCCTTTTCCATTGCTATTTGACGCCCCCGCCACTTTATTGAGCTATAATAAATTATTCTCCCAAAAAATCGCTAGGATTCTATAACGAATTACCACAAGGGGGTATCCACGGTCACTGTATGAACATAACTCTTTTGTAATTCTAAGATTTTACGTCACTAGGAAAAAACTTCCAAAAGCATGATACGATGAAATAAAATACATCACAGAATAAATAACTTTCTAGTTTGAAATCAAACGATCTAAATAAATCTCATCAGCACAATAACAAATATGGCCGAACAACGTCCCGTCTATCTATGTAATAATCTATACCTATCTATCTATAGTAAGTACATAACCGGCCATAGGTTGCTGCTCTCTTCTATAGGTACATCATCGTATGTATGTATCTACTATAGATACATACTTACATTAATGTGATAAATATAAATATTCTGTTAAATTGTATTGATTTCAACAAATAATATCATTTCTGACTACTTGTAACAAAGGTGTAACTATTACATATAGTAATGGCTCAGGATTTAGCTCACAGAACAAATATACTCTACGAGATGATGACTATTTTTCAGAGATCGTGTACTGTAATAGTAATACCTATATAAATTTGGTACCGATATCAAAATATCGTTATATCGAAATTATGTATCGTATTAATGTATCGGTATTTTGTTTCAGTCTCAATTTACTGATACCCAAATAGTGCGCTGTTAGCACGCCACCACTGTAACTTTTTGTACGCCTCTTGTATGCCAATTGTCAGATGTGTATGCACCTTATTGTCATGTTATCTATTTATCTGCCTTCATCCATCCGTGCCTAATCCAGGTCATCTCAGGATCTCCTCACTTTTGGGTAGTTCGCCAAAATCATGATTGTTCGATGCCCGAGTATGCGAACACTATTTAATTGCTGTGTATATTCGCTGTGCTGTACCTATTAGGTACATATGATACCTATAACCATTTCTAACCTCGCTGAGTTATTAAACATAAAAAACATTGACAATTTAACAAACTAAGACGATGCAAATATTGATTCACTAATTTTCTTGCTATGTCCACAACTTAAAATTTCTAATTTAACAATTTAGATCTGTCATAATTATTGTTTTTTAGATTTGTTTTCTAGTGTTTCGTGTTTTATAAACACAACTACAAAAAAATACATTAAATTAAATTGCATCACTTAAAGATATGGAATATAATGATATTATGTAGTTGTCCACCCAAAATATATAATTTCCTGGGTTGTCAGTTCGGTACATATATTAACAAAACGTCTAAGTTTAGAACTTGATCGGTTACACATTTCGATTAGTCTATAATAGTCGAAGCAAGACGTACGCGTGTCTGTTCGTTTTTAAGCCTTTCATATATGTAAGTGCCTCCTGAACTCGACATAAATTATAAAACTTTGGTTTGCTGATTGTATAATTTCTGTGGTCTTTGTTTCTGCGGCTGTAACTTGACCACTTTTTTTTATTGATGAAGCCTTTTTTTCAACTAAAATTATTATTTCAAGCCGATTATATTTCCAGTGCATAGTTTGTTGCTATGAAAATTACATAGTACGAGTAGCATAGCTGTTATAAAAGTAGGTATTCTTTTATTGCAGTATGTTTAATACAGTAGAAAGCAAACGACTTCTCCAACCATATACTACTATCGCTCTTTCTTTTAAATTTATTTGTTAGGAACAAAGAAGAAATTTTCTAATTTCTTCTGAGATGGACGATTTAGTTGTTCTAGATTATACTTCCAATTACCTTCCAGCGTTGTTCATAAGTTTGAAGTAAAATTAATGATAACTTCTCTTCACTGACCACTGATGGTTTTTGATTTCCTAACTACTAGCTGCTGTAGAGCAGCTGTTAGCTGGGCAACAGAGATCCATCCTAGAGATTGCTTAAGAGCAATCGGACGTAGTATTCTGTGACACAGAAATTGCTACATAATGACCACAACCACTCTGTCAATAGTATCAGGACAGAGAAGAGAAGAATACATGCATATTGTGTGAGGAATACCGAAATCCATTCCAGAACCATATTTACAGAGGGGTTTTGGAAAACTGCCATGATTTAGCCTAGACACATTGGCTGCATGTGTTATAACCAATTTACAGAAAACTGGTCCAGTTTGATATTTGTTATACAATTTTATTGAAAATACTCAATATATCCCGGGTTCTTTGTTCTAACTAACTACACAACGTGACGTAAACCATTTACGAGTACAATAATACTTTGTGCAAAGTGTCGATTCTGTACTAATAGAAGACATTTAGAAAATAGAAGTAGGGAAGGCTTGAAACAGCAATACAAGTGCTTTTAATAGAAGTTCCGAGGGCGATCAGAAAAACACAAAACCACAAGGAAGCTTATGGTGAGCTGGTAATAGTGTGTTGAAGGCAGATATCATTTGGATCCAATAGTTATACATTGGCATTCCATTATTCACCCAACATGGTGCAAAATGTAAAACGTAATTTCATACACTTTTCGCTCGTGATAATTAAATCATGATGATGATAATCATCATTCATACTTTTACGAGTCTTTATAATAATGTGACATTGCATTGCAATGCATTAAATAGGTTATCTATTGTATGTGTGCATTAGTTTGCCGTTTTTAAAGATCGAATGTTGTTTATGTAACCTATCTACACCTTTTTACATAAAACATCATTGCCTACTACGGTAAATACATAACTCTATGAAGTCTTTTCAGCCTTTCCCCTTTCGAAGATTTTAATTTGTGTAACAATAGTTGTAAGTTTGATAATTTTAAATCGCTTTTTGGAAAGCAACATAACTTTGTAGATAAAATAAAAATCTATCTTTTTACTTATCTACTGCTGAATACCTATATTATTCAGTAGTATGATCATTCTGATTTTCTTTAAATTTTATCATGATTATCTGCTCAATATTATACTTTCTACATATTTGTTCAAAATCCATATGGTGATACTGTTCTGTACACATTATAATTATTTGTATTACGGGTCTCAACCGCGTGAATAATTTAAGGTAAAATACCTTGTTTATTGCCCACATTTCAACCGTATTGCAACGGCCGTGGTCACGTGGTCGTTTATTCACGTGCCGTACAAGCTAGCAACGTATCGTTGGTATCAGTATCGAGTATCAAGTACCGGTATTTTTTTTTTCAATGGTATTGACAAAGAATAGTAATAAAATGACTCGATACCGATGAAATTTGGATACCGATAGCACTCCTTGGTAGAGATTCAAAGTAATTATATAGAGTAAATGAACAAGTAAGTTCGAATGCTTGCTTGATTACTTTGATGAAAGAATACCATCCATCTGAACCAGCAGATTGATGAGAACATGGTCAATGGTTGAGTTAATATTCAAACTAATACTTAACGTTTCTAATGCATTTTTGTGCGACAAATTTTCTTTTAATTCTAGAAATAAGCTTTTTTCAACCCAGAGTCAGTTTCAGGGTCTCAATTATTAATAATAATAATCTTTATTTTCTCACCACAACAATTACATTAAAGCTAATTTGAACATTATATTTAAAGAAATAAGTAGGTATACATACAAAATTAATTCAGATTCAGACCAAGTTCGAGTAATCGACTAAAATAGCGTTCGGGAGAACACAATGACATAATATAATACTGAACGCATCCTGAAAAAATTGACACTATTTGACACCTTGAGTGACAAGTGACAACTGACAACTCGCTGTTGAAAGATTGTTCTCGATTTTTTGAAAATGCCTTTTTATTATTTTTCAATATGATAAAAATAAAAATTACTGTGTAAATTTACCGGCTAAGATCCGTCCGATTCCTAACTACCTGTAAATCAGACTGATCTGGATTTGAAGTAGAGGTTATAATTTTGTCGTAAAATTTAAAAGTCATTGATTGAAAATAATTCTACAAAAAATGTTTTGTTGGGGTAATGCGACTCATCATGAATTGTGTTTAGAAGGACCAGATAGTCTTGATTTGGTAAGAGTTACGCTCTTTTGTACAGATTGCAATCTTTGCTACAAAAAGTTTTTGTTTACTTAATTAAATTTGTTTTTAGGCCCAAAGTGTTATTGAGAAGACTATGCGCTAGAAACTTCGTATCTTATTTTGTCTAATTCCTAAAAACATTTTAAACAAGAGTTTTAATTTTTTTTTAATTTTAAAATTTATATTTATTGTTAATTAATATAAACCATTGTTTTTTATATTGAAGGTTATTGAAATAGAATGAAATTATGACGAAACATATTTTGGATTGTAGGTAATAAAGCCAACCCTATCGAAATGGAAAGAAAGCAGTCATATGAAAGTTATAGCAGCTGGAGAGTTCCACACAATGTACCTAACAAGTGGTGGGAACTTATACTCATGTGGGAATAATGATGTTGGACAGTTAGGTCGCACTACCACAAATTCAGAAAGGAATGGTCCAGGTAATTTTTGATTTTGAACTTATATATACTTCTACTAAATTAAAATCCAAAAGTTGTTACGATGAATGAATGTTTGTTGCTCTTTCCTGCTAATGACTTTTTTGAAATAAACCACCTTCAAATGAATATTAAGGAAAAAATCAAGCCAATCACCAAATGCAAATTTCACTGACATACTCCTATGTTTTATTAGTTAAGATGAAACATACTTCCCAGAAAAATATATGGTTAAATAGCGAAAGCCCCATTTTTGAAGGCAGTTAAAAACTACTGAATGGATTTTGAACAAACTTTACATTCAATTCAATTAATCCATCAGAATAGCACATAGGCATTAAAATAAAACAAAGCCATATGAAGATAATAGGGATGTTGACTGTCAAGTCAAATCAGTCTGTTTTTATGAAATGTCAAAACAACAAGCTCTATATAAATGTGTATGGTTTAACAACCTATGAAGTCATGTTCCTATTGTGAAATCATTAGTTTTAGTTTTCATTTTCTTGCTTTTAAATTCAAAAATATGTTAAAATGTAAAGAAACAGTTATTTTCAGAGCATTTTAAGATCTACTATTATTTGATTAGTATAAAATAATTTACTTTTATTGTAGTCAACTACCCAATTCTAGGAGTTCTTACTGTTTATGGTAGCTGGAAACATTATTTATTTGCCTATATGTAACTTTATGTCTTTACATAGTGTTGCACATTTTTGGAAATAAACACATTTATTTTAATTATATAGGTATAACCTATGTAATTATAACAAATGTGTTTATTTCCAAAAATTGGGTTGGAGTTAAAAATTGAGAGCTATATTCACCCATAAGGTTTCCTACAATTTTGTGCTTTTTAGCATATCCTGCTTCAATTCTCTCCATTGTTTTTTGTCTTCGCAACTTTAGTACAGAAAAGTCCTATCATCCAGTTTTCTTTTCATCATCTTTCATTGATTTTGGATTGCTTGCAACAGACATGAGGGATGGGCGGACCATAAAACAAATTGTTTTCTAGTCCTCCTATACCTTGTATGTGTTGCTGTTACCCAACTGTTTAAAAATTGAATTGATGTTTATTAGAGACATTTGTTTTATGTATTGATGTATAATGTAGCACATAGCAGAACAGGTATTCCATTACTTTAATTTATCTAAAACAAATAACAGGCGTAGATGTGCAGAGTGAGAGAATGTGTCTTTTAAACATCATGTCAATGAATTTCTTTAAAATTTGGAACAATTATGCTTGCTGCATAGACCGCTAATGCTCAGGAAATCACTTAATTTCATAATTGGTCTAGAGTTCAGCTATGACATATATATGACAAAGAGCTAGCTTAGAACTAGCTTTCACATGTGACTTGGTTGTTTCAATAAAAGTGTCCTTTGTCCTTTCCCAGGATAATACTAATAATAACAATTAACTTAATTTTCAAAAATATGATGGAGACATGCATCTTATTGCCAAATTTTATTAGGATCTGTTTAATATCCTGTGTCCTTTCCCAGGATACATCCATCACCTTGCCAGATTTAATTAAGATCTGTTTAATGTCCTGTCCTTTCTTAGGACACATCTATATCCTTGCCAAATTTCCCCGTTTTTGCTACATTTCTTATTGCTGCTCCGCTTCTATTGGCCAAAGCATAATATTATATAGCCTATAGTCTTCCTCTATAAATGGGCTATCCAACAGTGAAATCATTTTTCAATTTGGATTACCGCATTCAAACAAACAAACAAACTCTTCAGCTTTATAATATTAGGTATTAGTTATAAATGATATAAAATATCAGACTAGCAATATTTTAAGGTCGTAACATATCAACCCATATGATGGCCCACTGCTGGGCACGGGTCTCCCCAGTAGAACCTACTAGTATGTAGATCCTGGGGGTAATTGCCATAATCACCACGCTTGGCGAGCGGGTTGGTGATCGCAGTAAGGCTTTAAGTACGCAGAGGACGCTGCTGCCCGTCCTCCGGTGTGAAATCCCTTAGTCGCCTTGACGACACCCACGGGAAGAGATGGGATTAAGGTCGTAAGAGGTGAACAAAATATTCTCTGTTATCTGCTACAAGGTTCTGAAAATCAATAACATGCTAATGTATTGGGTGCACAATTGCACACGTCAGTAATTTAAATAAAATCTCTTTGCCAGTCAATTGTTATTTATAAATTCATGTATTGGTTGCCTTGACCTGTGATGTTAATACTTATTTGTGTGCATGGAAAACACACCATTACTCACAGCAAATTCAGTTAAAATCATTATATCATTGGAATGATTGGTTTTTCGGCAGTGTGTTGGTTGATCAGTCAGTCTGCCAGTTAGTTTTGGTTTAAACACATGCTGATATTTAACCAGCAACATTTTTTAATGGGCTGCTAAGAAGACTGGATGCAGTAGAGTCGAGAATGCTAAGGGTATGTGGAGTTACTAGATTGGATGGGATAAGGAATGAATATTTTAAAGGTAGCATGAAAGTGACAAAAGATTAAAAGAAAATGTTTATCTTGGTATTATCATATAAAGAGAAGAGATAAATGGCATGTGATTATTAAAATGGTGAGGAATATGAAAGTTAGAGGCAGAGGGTGGCTGAAGAAGATGTGGATGGTTTGTATGACAGTTTACACTCATTTTCTGTACCTATTATTGAAATCACGTGGGTAAGGCTCCTGTCACACCAACGGCGAGAAAGCGAGTAACGATTTCATCGCCCAAGAAACATACATACTTATGTAAAGTGCGTGTAAACAAAAGAGATCAGATAATAATATTTGATCGCTGACCGTTCACACTGCCGGCGAGTACTCGCTCTTTACTGCATCTCATTTGTTTACACTGACGTGATCTACAAAATACATCTGTTATACGTTTCGTGAGCGATAAATCGCTACTCGCTTCTCGCTCATCGTCGTTGGTCGGACAGATGCCTTACGCTACGTTTACGCACAATCTGCAATCAGTAGGCTCAGTGCGGTGTTCTTATATCTATGCCCAGGTAAAGCTGACTAACTACACTACAATTATTAATTAAAACTCATTTTAATTACAGCTTAATTCGATAATTTGTCATTATATAATCTAATTATTTAGTGTTTTTCCCCGTATTTTTAATTGGTATCTATCAGAAAACACACGTGACTTAGGTGAAAATGGGAATCCCTACTATAAATTACCTAAATATACTAGGGAATCCCTTTTTCGCTTAAGTCACGTGTCACTTGTAAAAAAATAATCGATAGTAAACTCAAATGAGAGTTAAGCTATACTATTCTATACTAAAGAGTTTGTTTGTTTGAATGCGATAATCTCCGGAACTACTGGTTCGATTTCTTTTTACTGTTGGATAGCCCATTTATCGAGGTTGGCTATAGGATAGGCTATATCCATGGGTGTACCCAGGGGGGAGGCAGGGGGGGGGGGGGTGTGCAGCTGCCCCCTCCTGAAACCCGAATGCCTATGTACATACTAAACGTTGTCGATAAAACTTATTCGTTAGTTCTGCAGTTAACGTCAGGTAAAATATTAAAAAAGTTAAAGTAGGTGAGATTTAGAAAATTGCTAGGTAGGTTTGGTTGACGGTTCTAGGTGGAGGGGGTTCCGCCTCGAAAACGTGACGATTCCGTCAACGACACGCGGCGACGTTGCAACGATACGCTGGCGGAATTATCCCTCGTTCGTGGAGACTACCAGACGATAGTAGAGCGAAATCGTCGCGATTGAGACTTAAAGGGCGCTGCCTCCCTGCCTCCACAGTAAAATACACGCTCTTCTTGTACAGTGCTTTTAGATCTCGCTGCGGCTCATAGCTTCTAAGTTCACGCTCATTCATCAGCTCGCCAGCTCGACTCGCGCAGTCGACATGTGGCAGGCTGGCGAGCGTAAATGTCACTTTTAAAATCTTCTCCTCACTCCCTTCCCCCTCCTGTCGAGCTGTGACTTGTGTAATTTATGTAAACAAACAGTTCTAAAAATCATAGGTACCTCTAGGTTTGGTGTAGGTACCGACACCATATAGCTCGGAGCATCAATGAAAAATGTTGCAAAAACAGGTCAAATTGACGCAGACTAAGTTGCGCGAGCCAGCTAGTTCTCGATAAATTACAAGCTAATATATGTAATTATGTAAACGTACAAAAATCTCAACACGTGTTATATTATATACCTATAATATAACGAGCTGTTTAGTTATCTATTAATAAAAGCTACATCAAATTCCGTTCACCCGTTTGCACGCTTTGATACAGACAGGCATACAGTTAAACACATTCGGCTTATTACTTACAGAGCGACGAACTTATGTTCGTCGCTCTGTTTGTACCTATCAGAGGATAAAATGAGCTTATGAAAGCCTAAATGAAAGTAGGCCAAAGTAATCTCTATTCCTAATATAAATAAGCTTTGATATAGGTACCTAGTATGCTATCTCAGCATTGTAGGTACTAGGTTCCTAATCAGATTACAGTAGGTAGGTACATAGAAACCTTTTAATTTTTACAAAGATTTGATTTCAGCCCTGGTTGAGGCATTTAAAGACTGTACAATATCGTACGTCGCTTGTGGTATCCAGCATTCTGTGGCTTTGGACGAATGGGGACAGCTCTTTAGTTGGGGATCAGACAGTATGGGACAGTTGGGCAGCAATCTTGGGACACACGCTCAAGATAAACCAAAGTTCGTCAAAGGCCTTGCGACGAAAAATGTTATACAGGTGGCATGCGGAGCATATCATTGTATAGCCTTGACAAATAGTAAGTATTATAATCAGTAACAATATACACATGCAATTATTTGCATGAAAGCCGGGCTTGTATATTACGACTTGTAAGCAAATCGGCTGGTGGTTCTATAACGTTATATTCTACAGTAACATTGTTGTAAAGTCTTTTGTTAATCCAAATATGATTATCTAGCAGGTATTTGTACAAGGAAATATGATGTAATTTTGTTCACATGGTTTTTTAATAATTAGAAGCTTATACTTACAGACGTGAACCCACACCTAATACGAGCAATTAAGTTTAATTGGTGGGGTTAATGTTCGACCCACATTGCTTCTTATTTTTATTTATAAAACAATATACAAAAACTAGACAAACTTTAACAAAGATTAGTTTTAAAGACTTACACACAATGTTTGGCCTTGATGCCGTGAAGCCGCTTATGCTTTAACGGAGAATTAGCTTCTAAGCCGCTCACAGAACAATACCTAATTAAAGTAAAAGAACACCTGATAGCTTAAGAGTCAATAAAAGGCTACCAGTATGTACTTTACCAAACCTGGAATTTTGCATAGAGAAGCTCTTTTACCTACCATTTATGAAGAGGGGACTCGTAAAACCCAGAGCGGCTGCCGCTGCGGGATCCTTAGGTCCATCAGAAATTAAAGGTATTTTGTATGAATTTCACGAAGTCTGCCGCATTGTAATTTTAAAATTATGTTATTATTATTGAATAATAACAACGGCAAACGATTTTCACGTGGCTAAGATCTTGGCAGACAATTTGAGAATTACGAAATATATTTTATACTTCTTCTCTTCTTGTATAGTGTATTGCTATTCATAATTGTCAAAAGTGTCATAATGTATCGTTTCAAGATCATCTGCCAGGATCTTAGCAGACTTAGTGAGATCCAATTTCATGAATTACTGACTACTACTTACTAACCTACCATTCATTTATGTGATTTTCTATGCCAAATTCCAAGTTTGCTAAAGTACCTACATACTGGTACCCAGCAAAAAGCTCTTAATCTATGAGGTGACTTCATAAAAGATTTTCGAAAGACATTTGAGCCCCTAGACATGTAGCAGGTACGCTAATCAAATGAAATGACAATCGAATAGATAGAATCACGCCGTTGACGCGAAATGACCGCGAATATGAAATTATTTATTCGATCATCGAGTCATTCTATTCGATTAGAGTTTATGCCACTTGTCTAGGTAGGGGCCTGATCATTTTGTACTAAATTTATATGTATTTGCAGATGGGGAGCTGTACTCATGGGGAGCTAATAGCTACGGGCAGTGTGGGCTGGGAACAATGTCGAGCAAAGAAATGACCCCACAGCCAATAACCTCGCTAGTCGGAGTTCCTATTGCACTGATTGCTTGCGGCAGTAACCACACCTTCGCTTTATCTAAGTGAGCTATGTTTATCTCTTTCTTTAATTAAGTATTTTTAATGTAAGTATATAGTCATCGTTGATACCAATGATGTTTTAAGTAAAAAGGTATAGATAGGTTAAATAAACAGCACACATAGATTTAGATAACATATATATTGCAATGTCACACTATTATAAAAAAACGTAAAAGTAGGAAAGCATGATTTAATCACAAGCGAAAAAGAAAAAAATGTAGTCCGCTTCTTTCATCTGTTGACGCCGGCGATGAGGCTCGGTCAATTGTCTAAATTTTAAGGTACCGCTTGTTGAGCGCTTGTAACGTATCTACTTAAAACATCATTGGTTGATACTATTAAAAGTGATAAATATATTATGTTTATGTCATATTACCTAATAACCAGATGAACCACATTTCAAACCTGAATTGATAATTGTTAACAAAACTTTATTTGTATACTGGTATTAAAAAAAAGGATTGTTTTAACAAACCAGTGTTGACAGAGGCGAATAAATATATGTTGTAGCCCAGAAAAGGTTTACTTTTGCGCTTATTCTTATGCAACCTTTTTCTACGGGTTCCGCCGCATTAGGTATATCTGAATTAATAGCTTACCTGCTATTCTGATGTATAAAAACATTATTGTATAGTTTCATCAAACTTCAGTAGTTTTGGTGTAAAAAAACAACAAATACACATTCATCCATCCGCACAGTTACATAGATTTATAATATTAGTAGGATGATTTATTTGTAATAAACTGCATCTGTGCGATGGCGCCTCCATCTCGTAGCAATGTGGCGAAATTCTAAACTATAATTTAGTAGGATATATCATAAAAGTGGTTTTTCACAATCCTATAGGTAAATATGGATGAATCACTGTTAGACACTTATCGCATGCATATATTCAATTACCTATGCATGTTGTATCTGATTGTATTAAAATAATAAACGATGAATGGCCTTTATAAACGCAATTGAAAAGCGATATGGCAATCACAAAAAAAATATATATTCTAGAAGTTTATAGATTATACCGTAAGGTTTACAGTCACGATTGAATTTAATTTGAACAACGTTTTTGAGAATATTTGTGGATGCATTTTTTAAATATAAGCCTATTTAATTATTTTCTTAAAGACTACAATAGTTCGGTCGGCATTTTATTCTTCCTACGTTTAAATATCTATTGATACATCTGGGAACAGTTATCTGGGTACATTCTACAGCTCCTACAATTAGTCCTTAAACCCAATCTCCACTAGCAAGTCAGCCGGGGCAAGTCGCGTATGCTGTGTAAACACTACAGCAAAGAGCATTCTTGTAGCAATTTCGCAAGATCTTTGCTAGTGGGCACCCCACTTTGGAAATGAATAGCTTTGATGAATGCAGAATACCTATTCTGCATTGATCAACATAGATAAACATTGACAACATTGAATAAAATGTTTTTGATTCTAGTTCGTGGTTTGAGTCCATTATTATCATTTTTTCAGATCACAATAAATATTGAATGTACATGATATCACAAGCATATTATATGTATAGTTTTATATATATTTTTTTAGTTTTGTAAACATTCAAATGTTTACTAATGTTTTGTTTATAAAAGGTTTACAACGTGTATTCACAGATAGTATAGGTAGAGAAAATATACATATAGCAAAATATCTGCCAAGCAACTAGCGACGGACGGTCGAAAGTTAATAGGAATTTTAATAAGACTAAATTAATTGATGTAACAAAACTTATTGGTGTAAAAGGGAGTTTCCCCATCATCATCTAATGACAATTAGGTAGTTCGAAATATTCCATAGATCCAGTTTGTTCAGCATTTTAGGAAAATTGGGATTTATGCCTATAGATGCCGAATTGGTAGTTTATGAATGTCTTTTCTACGACAATGTGTTTTTACCCGACTGTAAGGAAGGGTACATAACCCTTCCTTACAGTCGGATAAGTAAGTTTTCGCGCGTAGCTTGTATGTAGGTATGTAATATTATTTAGTACCTCACATCTAACAAACTACTGAACGGATTTATACAATTAAGACGTCGTTAGATTCGTCTTGATCGCCCAAGTGTTCTTAAATAAGGAACGTTTGAAAATAACAAACATGGCGGCTGTGAGATGTCAAAATAAAGAAGTGTGAAGAAAAGGTGATTTTGAATAAAGCAATATGGGTATCAAATTAAAGGATTAATATGCTTAGCGTTTCAAAAAGATATAACATGATTATGTCTGTAATACTAAAAAAGTAGTTAGTTAGCAACTATTATTTTTTCAGTAATAGTTCTCTTACTCTAAAGCCTCCGAATTAATTATGTAGGGGATCTTGTTTCCATCTTTTTTGTGCAGGCGGGTTTTTTATTTTTATAAATATTTTTTTTACTGCCTTTATCGCCGTGTAAAAATTGAAGAGAAAATAAATCTCGTCAAACTACTGATACCAAATAATTGTCGGCTTGCAGATCTGGTGCTGTATTTGGATGGGGTAAAAACTCACACGGCCAATTGGGACTGCCTGATAGAGAAAATAAGTGTTATCCGTATCATTTGAAAATTTTAAGAAACGTTAAGGTACAGTCAACATGATCTGTAAGTGGACCATTTGATATTTAGAATGATTTGTGTTGTAGTATACTTCAGTTGTGTTCATTGCCGATTTCTATTCATATATTAAGTTGCCTAGTTATAGTAGCATGTATTTTCTTTGCCCGTAGATATTTGTATATTTTGTGTCCATTTTACTCTTAAGTTACGCTTTGTTTTCATCACGTTATTATAGAAACATTTTACCTTCATAATCATTATATAATTAAATTATTAGTCTTAGACTAGATTGTAATCGAATGACAAACCCAAATAGGGAAACCTACATAGTCAAAATAGACTAGCTGTCCCGCGCAACTTCATCTGCGTAAATTTTCCCCGTTTTTGCAACATTTTTCATTGCTGCTCCGCTCCTATTGGTCGTAACGTGATGTTATATAGCCTGTAGCCTTCCTCGATAAATGGGCTATCCAACAGTGAAAGGATTTTTCAATTCGGATCAGTAGTTCCTGAGATTACCGCGTTCAAACAAACAAACTCTTCAGCTTTATAATATTAGTATAGATTTTATTGTAGTGTACCTAGTGTGAGTGTAGTGTACCTAGTTATAATGTACGTAATGATAGTTATATCTCTATGCAATATTATAATTTTTCTTTGCTATGTAACAGATGGCGCATAATAAAACGTATATTTTGATCTATAAAATAAGATAAGGATTGAATAATTTATGCGTGTATTTTTAGCATTTTAATAGGTTAGATACATATTTATAGAACAGCTCTTTGCCTAGCAAATGTTTGGCTTTGTTTTCCGTTCAATTTTAAATATACAATTGTAGAATACAATGCATTCTTCGCTAGTTTAAATTCTGCAACTAAACTATTATTTAGAAGAGGGCTACTTTATAACGGGAATCTTCCAAGAAATTGGAACTGTTTTTATTTAGGTTATTGAAAGCAGTTCCAATTTTGTGTGTAGTTTGTGGGTAGTATTTATGCAAATTAATAATCCATAATTATATTTACGACCTCTGTAAATAAATGACTGTATAAATTGTCAAACATTGCATGCTGTAAATACTGCAACTAAGGGCACGAAACAAAGCTTATGTCTAGCTGTAAGATATAATTCAATTTTCCGCTGTATACTGTACCTGTTAGATTATTAGGATTATATTTACAATTGTTTAAAAAGTAACTGAGTCGTGTTTTATTTGCAGGTGTGTCATATATCATGCGGTGAAGACTTTACAGTGTTCCTAACGTTGGACGGTGGCGTATTTACTTGTGGGACGGGAGAATATGGGCAGACAGGACATGGCACTACGAAGGATGAACCGGTGCCGAGAAAGGTAGGTAAAAATAAAAGTAAAAATACCTCTATATCTGAAAATGACGCTCTAATAAAAACTTAAAAAAAAAAAGATTTACCGACTTTAACCACGTTTCGTTGTCTGCCTCCGAAACTCGTCATCAGATCAGACAAATTACGAAATTTGTATGGGGCCCTTTCGGAATAAACCTCTTTTAAACAAGTAAAATAATTAAAAATCCGATATGACGGAGTTATCCCCGAACATACATAAAAAAAAAACATTCGAATTGAGAACCTTTTCGAAGTCGGTTAAAAATTATTTCTATCGCAATTATTCAGCTTAAAAAGACAGTATACAGCTTAAAAATACAGCATGAAAGTTAAGTTTGAGTTATATTTTTAAATGTTCTTTAAGCTTAACAGTATTTTACCCCACTAATTGTATGTACTTGGCGTTAATATATCGTGCTAATGAACCAGCGATGGAGCTATGTCGACAAGGATCGATTTTTGTTGTTTTTATAGTATCCTTATTAGAATATCGATTTAGAATGTGTCGAATTTTATGTAGATCAATACCGCGACATCACCAAAGTGTTCTATGACGGATGTCGCCCACACTATTGTAAATGTAGTCTTTTAATATGTTTCTATTGATATTTAACCATTTTATAAGGATAGAGCACTCATTACTAGTTTAGAATGTTGTCTGATAGTATTTTTTATTAGGATAGATGCTCAGGATTGTTTCAAGCACTGTGATTGGCCAATAGTGTACTCCCGGCAGTGAACAATAAATTATAAAATTCGATAAAAATAGATGTTCTGATTTCGAGTCATAAATTAACGTGAATGTTTTATTAAATTAAAATTAAAATGTTATTTTATATCTGTATGTAACGTCACATAAAATACGAGCTGCCATCGTGTGACGTAATATAGGCAAATCATTATAAAAAGGAAAGACTCAAACTGCGCAAATGTGTTACGCGGCACTAGCGTCATCTAGCTATCACTGGCTACAAGAATCCAGAGGATCTGACTAATGGCTACTTTGCGCATGGCTGATAGTTACAGAACTATAGCCCTTGTCGTGGCGACATGTCTTCTTTGCCCTTACTATCGAACTGAAACACGTTTCACATTAAAATGTTACGTCTCCAGATAATGGAGCTAATGGGCAGCACAGTGACTCAGATCGCGTGCGGTCGTCGACACTTGCTGTGTCGAGTGGGCGAGCGCATCCTAGCGTGCGGGTACGGCGCACGCGGGCAGCTTGGATGCCCTCACATGGCCTTCGCTCTAGTGCCTACGGTTGTACCTTTCACGCCGAATGATGAGTCGCCGGTGAGTATCATATAGGCAAACACAATTTAGGTAAACCTATTAAGTGTTTGGTCTTAAAATTTCTTTGAACCATATATCGGGCCCAAAGATAAAGCCAGTATTGGAGCTTGCACTGAGGTTTCGCGGGAAACTAGCAATGGTAAAAAGCGACGTTTTGGTTTGACAAAATTCGCCGAACGGTTTCTGTACTAAATATTTCTTATTAGTCGTCTGTTCTTTTAAAATCATTGCTTATATATACTAATATTATAAAGCTGAAGAATTTGTTTGTTTGAACGCGGTAATCTTAAGGAACTACTGGTCCGAATTGAAAAAATATTTTTCTGTTGGGTAGCCCATTTATCGAAAAAGGCTATAGGCGATATAACATCACGCTACGACCAATAGGAGCGGAGCAGCAATGAAAAATGTTGCAAAAACGGAGAAAATCGACGCATACAAAGTTGCGTATGCAATTATATTTTGCTTTCAAGCGAAAAACACTTCTTTCTAGAAAGTAGAGAAGTCCATGATATTACAAAAATATATTCAAATGCTTACATCGCTAACATTCCTACAAAGGCGAGTCGCTAATTATTATAATAAGCTATTGAGCTCTATACCTGCTTATTATAAATATGCCTTGCTGAAAACGCAGGCAAAAGCTACTTTCGTATTTCGCAATTCCGTAGTTCCAATTTGTAAAATCTCGTAACACTTTGTTTTGTTTTCGATACAGACTGACAACACATCTCAAAATAAGGTAAATGCATGTCAAAATAAAGTCGGATGTAGACAGTAGAGTTTGATATTATTTTTTACTATTTAATTTTATAGCATTTTGACCTTTTGGAACATATTGATTTTATTTGATGCTTATGTTGTTTGAGTTTTAAATATAATATAAAATAGTAGAGTACTTTTATATAGCGAAAATATAATTGTAAAATAGATGACACTAAGTACTGCATAGTCCTTAGAGTAAAGTCAGTTGGTTCTTCATATTAACAAGTCTGAAGTATAATGCGAACGTCCGACAAATGTCAGCCCTTACCACGAATCTGTTAATGACAAATCGCCCTTAGGGTTGAACTTCATCTGGCCGCACCGATTTACCTATTGACCTATTTTTTAAAGTGCCTGTTTTATGTTTCCTTATTCATAATACGGTGATAACAGTATTACAACTAGCTAAAGTTTCACCGATTCGCACTTTTCTAAAATAGAAGCACAGGAAAGTGCGATTCGGTGCGCTCCGTTGTAGTTCAACCCTTAAACATAAGCTTCAATTTCAACCCTTGTCCTACTGCCTGCCGGCGAATAGCGAGTAGCTATTATATCGCGCGAGAAACGTACAACAGATGTATATTTTAGATCCCGTCAGTGTAAATAAAAGAGATGCAGTATAGAGCGAGTACTCACCGGGAGTGTGAACAGTCAGTGATCAACTATTACTATCTGTATCTCTTTTGTTTACACGGCATCTACTCGCTTTCACGCCATTGGTGGAACAAGTGACTTTAAATAACAGTATTTTAACTAGCAAATGTTTTATCTTTGTTTTTCCTTTTCAAGATAGAATATGAGACAAAACATTCGCTAGTTAAAATACTGATATTAGCGTATTGTGATTAAGTAAATAAGAAACAGGCACTTTAAAAACAGCCTGTTTATTAACAATCATCATATCATTAGAGTAATTGACTATTCTACCAAGTCAGACAACTCTGTGTAAAACATCAAAAAGATAAACGGTGTAGAAGTTAGCCTACTACTATGTCCTAAAACTATGCCACATCTCCGTGTGGCATAGTTTTGGGACACCCTACGAAATTTAAGGTACTTTTCGGAGGCTTTTCCTCCGAAAAGTACACAATTAAATATTGTAGATAGAAGCTCTTTCAGTAAAATGTTCTATCTACATTATTTAAGGTATTTTCCCTCCTTGTGGCATAGTTTTGGGGCACACTATATATACGAGGGGAGGTCCAAAAGTTCGTGGAATGGAGGGGATGGAGTGGGGATAGGGATGCTTGCTTAGTGTCATACTAATTGTGGACTCATCATTAGTATATAAGCTGAGTTTCAGCCTAATTGCGTCATTCGTTTACGAATACTCGCCTGATAAACAAGTCAATCCGGAAGAACATTAAAACTATGGAGAAAATTGAACACCGTGCTGTAATAAAATTCCTTACCAAGCAAGGAAAGACCGCTCAAACCATTTTGAATGAAATGGGAACCGTTTATGGGGACCAGTGCCCTAGTAAATCAATGATTTACAAGTGGCATGGTCTTTTTAAACATGGTCGGGAGTCGATTGAAGACGACCCTCGCTCAGGAAGGCCAGTTGAGGCCACCACATCAAACATCATCGAAAAAGTGGAGAAAATTGTACTGGAAGATACCCGTTTAAAGAAAAAACAGATATCTGCATTAGTTGGAGTATCAGATACCACCATTTTGCGAATCCTACATGACCATCTGGGTATGACAAAAGTCAGTGCAAGATGGGTACCGAGAATGCTCACACCGATTCAGAAGCAGCAACGCGTCGATGCTTCAAAACAATTTTTGGAGTTGTGTGGAGACGAGCCTGCACAGATTTTGGAGCGAATTGTTACCGGAGATGAAACATGGGTTCATCACTTTGAGCTTGAGTCCAAACAAGAGTCACAGCACAAAAAGGGGACACCACCGCCAAAGAAGTTCAAAGTGTCGGAGTCGGCTGGAAAGTTGATGGCTACTGTTTTTTGGGATTGTGAAGGGATTCTACTAATTGATTATAAAGAAAAGGGAAGGACCATAACAGGAGAACACTACGCAACGATTCTAGAAAAATTAAAGGAGTCCATCAAGGAAAAACGTCGAGGAAAACTGACCAAAGGTGTTTTGCTTTTGCAAGACAACGCACCGGTTCACAAGAGCAGAGTTGCAATGGCTGCTCTGCACACACATGGCTTCGAATCGCTAGTCCACCCACCCTACAGTCCAGATCTGGCCCCAAGTGATTTTTATTTGTTCCCTAATTTAAAAAAAGACCTAAGGGGAAGGAAATTTTCCGACGACAATGAAGTAAAGGAGGCAATTTTGGCTCATTTTGCGGCAAAAGATAAAAAATATTTTTACGACGGTTTAGAAAAATTTATTCATAGATCTAATAAATGTATTCAACTTCAGGGTGATTATATTGAAAAGGAAAAATAGTTTTGTTGTTTCATTTTATTTCAAACCCTTCCATTCCACGAACTTTTGGACCTCCCCTCGTACTACGGATTTTAATCGCGTAAATATTTTAAATATTATTAGATTGACTGTCATTCATATTAAATTAACCTTTTTTATTGCCCTACATTTCGTCCGTATTGAAACAGCCATTGCGGTCTACCCGTGACGTGATCACGGCAATACGGTCGAAACGTCGGGCAACAAACCATAATAACAATAAAACCTTAAAATATTCCCGCGATTAAGATCCGTATTATATATAATTTTATAATGTGTACAAATCGCTAAAGTTTATCAATTACCAAGTTAATCATTGTTCTAATTTTTTATTTGTGCAATTCTTCTTTAGCCCAAGAAGAAACCGAAGGTGGAGCGTTCGGGGACGTTGGGTCGCACTAGTCTCGCGGGCGTTTCCAAAATAAATGTTGAGTCATTAATCATTAGTAATTATATACATGTATGTTAACGTCAGATGTATATAACATTATTATATAATCAGATAAATATAATTTGTGTATATAGTTTTCTTTTCAATTTTATTTTTAATTTTATTTTCAATATGATTTATTTATAATATAGACTGTCATTCATAATAAATTAATAACAGTAATAGGTATCGAATGTTATATCTATGAAAATGGAAGCATGTCTCGTTCCATTTTCAAACTCAAAATTAAATAAAAAAAATATATTTGTTATTATTTTTTGTGAATAACAGAAACTCTTCTTAGTTTTTTACGATTTAGTAGAAAAAAAGTAATTATCATATTATCTATCAAGTAGATATTTCTTATAATTATATTTAGTATAGTCTATTCAGCGAGAGTTGTTGAAATTAGAATCAAAACTCAATATTTATTATGGTTAGCCCATGAATTTGTACAAAATTCTTTTGTTAATCCCCAAAGGGCCCAATGATTTAACACCCTGTACCACGAAACTCGTGCGACCGCGTTTATGACCGCGATTTTTCAATGTTGCTATGACAACAGCGACAGTCGTTTCCCCAAAAAGATTTCATAATAAAACCCTCGCTGTACAGACTTATAAGTTTTAGTATTTATATCTATAACATAACCTTAATAACTATGTTTCATTGCAGTTCTCTCCTGATATATTCAAGGGTCCTTTGAAGGTGTTTGCGGGAGGGGACCACAGTTTCCTATTAACATCGGAGAGGTCAAGCCCCAATGACTTCAGACAACCAGATCGGACAAAACAGATTCTAACGTTAACAGTTTCAAAGCTGACCCCCTGTGAAGCGTTCAAGGATAAAGATGTAGTTAGCCAGGTAACATTTAATTTTTGTGTCGTTATAAATCTGGATTCGGACGGCTTGGGCCTTTGCCAATAAAAACCTTCGTCATATGTCTCTTTCGCGTTATGTCCCGTTGCTTCATTAGCTTGTTTTCAAATTAATCTTGCATTCAATATAATATGCTGACTGCCTCTGTGGCGCGGTGGGAGTGTATCCGACTGCTACGCAAGAGTTCGTGGGTTCGATCCCCACCCAGGATAAAACTTTGTGTGATGAGCACGATGGTTTATTCTGTGTCTGGGTGTTATTTATCTATAATATGTATGTATTTAGAAATATATAAGTATGTTTATCAGTTGTCTGGTTTCCATAGTACAAGCTCTGCTTAGTTTGGGATCAGATAACGTTGTGTGAGCTGTCCCAAGATATTAAGATATTATATTAATATGGAAAAATAAGGAATATTTTTTTTTGTATATATATTTTATTGGTTTAGAATTGTGTCTTCATCAATATATTTTAATAAAATGCATCTAAAATTATTAAAATAATGATTAAAGTCAAACATTCGATCGGAAATTTAAGGTAGTTGAAACAAATGCTATTGGGCAGATCAAATTATGACGTAACAGTTCATATTAAGACATGATGTGCCCGCAATGAATGCGTTTCAAAGTTATGCGTATATACATTTTGGTGATTTATTTTTATTTATATACATTTGTGGTATTTTACAGGATGTCCTCACTTATCTAGAAACAGCGTTCGCTTCTTTAGCGTGCGTGAACGGTTCCTTCCTAGCAGCCAACAACGCGCATTTTGGTTGTAACACCAAAATACCCGGCGTGGACTTGAAGGAAGCTGAAGACGCGTTCACTTTGATTAGCAGATTTGAAAACACAACTATTAAGGATCTTGTAAGTGAATCTACTGTCTTTAAAACGTATAAAATGGCATTTTCTGTTGTTGTGTATTAAAAATAGACCACTTACCTATTGTACAAATAAATTTCGGCATTCGACAACGAAATTAAATTGTAAGTTGTGTCCATAGGTTTGTTTTTTTTGGATCTAAAGTAAGTCTATACTAAGGTGAAAAGACCTCAAGTAGGGTAGATGGCTGTCTAGTCAAATCTGTATATTTTACGAAACGTCTAAACGATACGCCCCGTACAGACAGTTATATGAAATTACAAATCACTGAGGTCATTATTTCGTATAGTCAAATTATTTAGTTTTAATGTCGTTTTAATGTTATGAATTAAATAGCTGTCGTCCGCGGCTTCGCCCTCGTAGATAATATTACCCCCTTAAGGGTTGATTTTCACTTTCGATTAAAACACTAAAACCCATGTTACTTTTATTTTAAACCAAAAAGCCATTTACGAATTTTCACAGATCTTCCTTCAAAATTGACGTAGTTCCAAACATACTTGCAACCTTAGAGGTTAATTTTCCGAAAACTCGTGTTTTATTATTTTATTTGAAAAAGCCAAATTCGAATTTTCATAAATATAACTTTAATACTGACGAAGTTTCATACAAACTTGCAACCCCTATTTTACCTCCTTAGGGCTTGATTTTCAAAAAACGCTGATAGACGTTTTTCTTTATTTCTTACTAAAAATCTAAGTGCGAAATTTCATAGACATAATATTAAAACTGACGGAGTTTCATACTATCTGGCGACGGAATTTCACTCAAACTCGCAATCTGTATTACATGTATTACCCCCTTAGGTTTGTTTTTTCTGGTAACGATTAGCTTGGCTGTCATCAATGTACCATAAGTAGACTGTCAAGTCAAATTAGTATATTTTTAAGAATCGTCTATACGATTCGCCCCGTACTAATTTATATGAAATACAAATCACTGAGGTCATTTTGCAAAGTCAAATAATTTAGTTTTAATGATGTTTTGATGTTATGTATTAAATAGCTAAAAAGGGGTAAAATAGCTCTCGTCCGCCCGCGTAGAACGGGCGGACGGGAGCTATTTTACCCCCTTAAGGGTTGATTTTCACTTTCGATTGAAACTCCTTCACTCTTGATGTAACTGAAAATATCGACCTGCTAAGGAAGTTGTCTGGCGGTCTGCCCAGTTTGTGGCTTTGTTTTATTCCAAAATATTATTATTATTAATACTTGGCCGATGTTGGGGATAAATGGTATCTTGAAAGGGTTGAGAACCACAGATCTAGGAACTTTACACAGTATCTGGCGTATTCTCTAATAATATATGTCATGCTTTTCTTGTTTGCAGATATTCAATAACCTAACAGAGAACATAATAAAAAAGATGAAAGTGTCCCCACCGGACGCGGAAGCGCTGAGAATGTTCCTCGTATTGCCGTTGTATCACGAAATGCGTAATCCTAGACGACATGTTGAATTGCAGGTAAGAAAGATCATATTCAGAATATACTTTATGAGTAACTAACTGTCCCGCGCAACTTCGTCTGCGTAAATTTTCCACGTTTTTGCAACATTTCTCATTGCTGCTCCGCTTCTATTGGTCGTAGCGTGATGTTATATAGCCTATAGCCTTCCTCGATAAATGGGCTATCCAACAGTAAAATATTTTTTCAATTAGGACCAGTAGTTCCTGAGGTTTAAACCAACAAACAAGCAAACAAACTCTTTAGCCTTATAATATTAGTATAGATTACCTCAACTACATCCTTATGTGACTAGATCGATGAAGGAAAACTAAAGGCGCTATTGTATTAGGCAAGTCTTGCATACAAGTATGACGTCACTTGTGCGTACAAATTGCTTACATTCGAAACTATCAACAACAAAACACTATTGATTTAAATATTTTGTACAAGTTCGAATACCTCATACAAGTTGTATGCAATTTGCAACTTTGACCATATATTTATTAATATATATTTTTTTATATATTAGCATTTCGGACTCGTTCTCTATATAAACTACTGGGTAACCTGCGCAACTTTGCCTGCGTAAATTTTCCCGGTTTTTGTTGGTTTTCATTGCTGGTCCGCTCCTATTGATCGTAACGTGATGTTATATAGCCTATAGCCTTCCTCAATAAATGGGCAATCCAACAATAAAAAAAAATCGGACCAGTAGTTCCTAAGATTATCGCGTTCAAACAAACTTATGTATCTTATCTCTCTTATCTATTAGTATAGATAAGTGTTCGAATTTTCATACTTCTTCGTCCGCGCAATTCTCGTTAAAAGGCGTACAACCTTTTTGCTTCACGTATTAGATAATCTCGTCAACGTCCAAGAATCTAAGAATGAAAAACTCTGACGCGATAACCGCGTACTTTCGTCTAGAGACCATGCCAATATGTTAATCTACACTTCTACACTAGTATTATAAAGAGGAAAGATTTGTATTTTTGTATGTAACGAATAAACTCAAAAAGTACTGGACCGATTTTAATAATTCTTTTTTTGTTGGATAGCCCATTTATCGAGGAAGGCTATAGGCTATATAACATCGCGCTACGACTAATAGGAGCGGAGCAGCGACGAGAAATGTTGCAAAAACGGGGAAAATTTACGCGTACGAAGTTGCTCGGGACAGCTAGTACAAACTATAATCTGTTATTTGTTTAATAGAGTTCAATTTAATTACCTATGGAAAGAAAATCTTATGCCTGCTCTTTTCTCCGGCTTTACCTATTGTTTGCGAACAGGCATTACATATACATGTAAAATCGATTTTTCATAAGTGTAGTATTTTTCTATCTAAGTGAATAAAGATTTATTATTTTATTAAAATAACTTTACCCTAACATTTTGTGATATACAGTGATAGCCACGAATTTCAATTGTAATATTTAGTATCCCCCGAGCGACACTCACGCCCTTTTTATAGATATAAATAAAAGTACTTATTAATATGTTATTTTTATTTTCTTTATCGATACATTATGTCCACAGGGTCCTTTCGCAGAAGCTTTTAACAACTTAACTGTTCAAGCTCAAAGATTAGTGAATCTATGGTGGGAGGCTCAAACTGCGGAGTATTTTGAAATGCTTGTTGACATATTTAAAAGTGTTGTTGTGTATGAACTGAGACAGCCTTCTGTGACTGCAAATAAGGTATGTCGGTCGAAGATCGCAAGAAGTAATGGGGATGATGACTGTCAAGCCAAAACAGTATTTTTTATTTAATTTCAAAACGACACGCTCTATAGAAAATTGTATAGAATACTGAGGCGTGACGTCACAACTTAGGATAGTCAAATCAGTACTTTTAGTGTTTATAAATTGTTACACACGTTAAATTGTGGAATAACACATTTATTAGGATTTCATTATGGCATTCTATTGCCTGATTATTGAAAAAGTATTTATGTTCACTGTAGTCATCATCCGAATTGGGTAGTTGACTACAATAAAAGTAAATTGTCTTTTACTGATCAGGTAATAGTAGATCTAAAAATGCTCTGAAAATAAGTGTTTTTTCACAATTTAACATGTTTTTTAAATTAAAAGCATGAAAACGAATTCCAAAAGTAATGATTTGACGATAGGAGCTTATGACATCAAAGGTTCCTATTCCTTACACATTTATATAAAGCTTGTCGTTTTGACATTTCATAAAAAGAGACTGATTTTACTTGACAGTCAACATCCCTATTGCAAGAAGGCAATCTTCATAGAAAACGCTCTTGACACACATACATCGGTCATCAACACATTAAACCAGTGTCAAAGCGAGTCACTGACCTCTATAATAGTACTAGTAGCTGGACAACATCAGGACTTCTGATTTTGACATTTGGACGGTAATTTCACAAAATCAAATGGAAGTCTATACTTGTTTAACAAGGATAACAACAACGGCCATTTGTGACAAGAGTCGAAAGTTGACAGGACGATCATTCGATTCGGCATTTGAAATTGCTATTACTTTGTACATAGCCAGTCCAGAGTAGTACTATACAGGTCAGTGGAGCAAGTGCTTCGTGATTCCGTGTCCTTGAATGATATCTATGTGTGCGTTCGTCGAGAGCGTTTACTGTGAAGCTTGCGTTCTGTACTCTCAGTATGCTGTGCTTCCTTTAAGTGAGCTTTCTTATGGGTATCTGGACTAAGAATGGATAATTAATCATCAATGTCATGTTGTAGCCCAATAAGAGCAGTGCAGATTTACATAAGGGGGGATACCTCGTACCCTGTTGAGTTGCTGTACTAAATATTAGCTCTTTATATAGTAACGTGCGTCTCGGGCAACCGATTAAAATATTTTGTAAAAATAAATGATCAATAGAGATACTCAAGACCATTAGATTTATTATACAAATGGTTCAGCTTAATATCTAGCCACACTGATCTTATACTCCAACTATAATGTGGAAGGATTTTTTTTAATCAAAAAAACCGCCTCTGCTTGCAGCTAATCTGTATTTTAAGTCTTTTGTATAGGAGCTTCTTTCGAGTTTAAGCAGTTGACTTATTGCGTCGTTTCAGATCCCATACGTGTTTTGTTAAAACCTTTTTGTATTTACAATTATATTCTGATTGAAACTTGATATGTAGTTTCTTATGGGTGTTATTTCTTTGCCGTTAAAAGTGTATTTTTTTTTCTTTTAGAAAATCAACTTTACTCATAGCTTAATCCAGATCCTTAATACTCTATCATCATTGAATAAAATAAATTTTGCAAATCCGAAGAAACCGAAAATACCAGCTGAATGTTTCTACATAGAAGATTTGAGTACCCATGTTGACATCCCAACTGACTATATGAATTGGCTTTCAGATAGCGCAGTAAGTTTATAACCTTTATAAACAAATCACTTCTTAGAGAAATTGAAATTGTCATTAAAATCGTCCAGTCGTTGTTGATATTTGACTCAACAAATTAACAGAGAGATAACATAGATCCCGAGAAAATATCCTCCATTAAATACTTTTTTGTAAATTCTGATGTGAATACATCACAAAAGCAAAAATTCAGCTTTGTTTTGTAAATAAAAGCCAGGAATTAAAAAACCAGTAAATAACTAATAATAATAATAACTAATCTTATTTCAATAAAAATGAAAGTTTGTCTGTCTGTATATCCTCTATGCGCTTCGAAACCATTGATCAGATTGTGATGAAACTTTGGCAGGGTGTTCTGGGGAAGCCCGCGAAGGTTTCTGGCCAAAAAAAAGCACAGCGAAGCGTGGGGGTCACAAAAAAAGCTTAATAAAATTACATTACTAACAGTACATTTTAACATTACAACCAGACATTTTTTTTTTATAATATGATATTCTTTTAGTCGAGTAATCCACACATGTGCAACTACGCATTCCTATTCGACGTCCAATGCAAATCTTTGCTATTAAGGATAGATCAACAGTTACAAATGCAGATAGCTATAAGTCGCGCGGCTACTCAGATGTTCACAAGACTGTTCGTGGATCCCACTTATCCATTCCAAAGAGATCAGTTCTTGAATCTAACTGTATCAAGAGAACATATCGTGAGAGATACTGTGACGCAGATTAGTAATCATGAGACTTCACAACTCAAGAAACCACTTCGAGTAAGTAAAACTGTTTATTATGATTTTTATGCAATTTATTAAACACATACCAGCCGTAACATTAAGCGGCAGTAGCCTAATGGCTAAGGCATCGGTCTCGTAATCGTGAGGTCGCGGGTTCGAATCCTACCCATTATACTACCGACGTGAACCCACTCCTAACACAAGCCTTTGAGCTTAGCTGGAGAGGTTAACAAGATTGCTAGTGATGTAGGACTCAATCCCACATTGCTAGTTATCTTTTTTTAAAAGAAAAAAAAACTTTTTGTAATTTTTAAAGCATTTTTATGTTAATTTTATACATATAAATTTAAATATATAAAAGAAAAAATCGTCTCGGGCGGGACTTGAACCTACTTAAACCTTAGGAGTACTAGGTCCTAAGTCGTTACCGACTCCAGCACCGAGACATGTTCGCCGAAGTCGAATTCAGCCTCCATATGATACTTAACAATTTTATGGCAATCACATACCAGACATTCTATTATGAAGTGTTGAAATATTCTAACCTCTATTATTCAAAATACGTTACTAACGTTTTCTAGCGAATGTTTTGTGTTTCAGTAAAATCATTAGCTAGTTTATATACTGTTACTAAAGTATTTTGAGTAATTTAACATTCAAATCCAGCAGCTCCATATCAGTAGTTTTCTACTGACGGACTTCGTTGATTTTTTTCGAAGATATTCAATGTTATGTGTTCGTCCTAGTATAATATTTTTAAAGACTGCGTACACGTATATAATATACGTGTTCATTTGAAAAGCTTTATTCACTCATACATATCAACACATATGATGGCCCACTGCTGGGCACGTGTCTCCCCAGTAGAACCTACTAGTATGTCGATTCTGGGGGTAATTGCCATAATCGCCACGCTTGGCGAGCGGGTTGGCGATCGCAGTAAGACTTTAAGTACGCAGAGGACGCTGCTGCCCGTCCTCCGGTGTGAAATCCCTTAGTCGCCTTGACGACACCCACGGGAAGAGACGGGGTTATTCACTCATAATGCCTTATTTTAAATTTGTTATTGCCACTTAGTTAAGATTTCTATAGTATAAATTCTAGCACTTTTATCAATGTTTTCTGAAAAAGTGGACGTCGAGTACCTCCCGAGACGCGCTCAGGTTGTTTTCGACGCTCTCTCCGCCATGTTAAATCAATGCTATTCACTTTTTCTGTGTGTAATACGAAGGTGCAGACCCTACTAATGTATTATTTAAATTGATCTTAACTTGGATTGTCGTCATATTCTTTTTGACGGACTATTTAGTCACTGCTGCTCTGATTTAGTTTTTACCCATTTTACGAGATACAAGCGGATTTGTTCTAACCAAAAAAAAACGAAACTTGAAATACAAATAATTGAAATTGCAAGCTATCGAATAAATACAAATTAATTTTCTTTTCAAACAGCCCTCGTATTTTGACGCTAGGGAATAGTAGTTACCAAATAATATAGCATTAACGCAAACAAACGAATTTTAATGACAGGATATTTAACAATTCACCAGCGCCATAAAAAAATAAGTTGAAATATATTAGCGACTCATAAATGCATATTTGTTCAGGTAGAATTCATTGGCGAGGAAGCGGAAGACGCGGGCGGTGTCACTAAAGAGTTCTTCATGTTATTGCTGAAGGAAATATTCGATCCTGTGTATGGCATGTTCAAACAGTCTGAGGAAACTAATATGATCTGGTTTTCTAATAACCCTTTTGAAGATGACATCATGTATTACTTAATTGGTAAGTTGGGAATACAAATTGTAGCACCTGTAGCACTAACTAACTAACCCTGTAGCATTTTTCTGGAAACTAATATTTTGAAACTTACGTTAACTTCGGTTTTTTTTAAATTTAAACTCCTTCTCTCCCTCTCTATCTCAGTCTAAACTTCGTTTAAAGTTCAAAACTTTATTCACTTAGGTTACAAAATGCAACGCTTATGACCGTCAAACAAAATTCAATGCTAAGTTCGCAAGAGTAAAGCCGTGAGAAAAGAACTTGGCAATAAAAGCTCATGGTCACTTTTTTTTAATGCCAATTTTTACAATATATTTGTATATATAAGTACAGTTATGCCAGTATGGTGCTGCAACCAATTACACCATGACACTCACGCAAGCAATAACCATAGTACGTAAAGTAGGTATAACGTTGAATTAGAATAGGCCTCCTGTGTTGGTTGCCTTTTTTTTACACACAAGATTTCTCGTCTTTTTTTCAATTTTTATTTTCTTATTTATATTTTAGTATATGCATGTTTTATTTATATAAACATTTGGCTAATTACGTGCATCTATCCGTGCGTTACTCAGTCAAGGTTGCCAACTGAAAATCAGCATTAGGTTTCAAGCCTAGCTTATGCTGAGGTGGTGACCTTTTCAGCACGGGCTTGCGGAACAGCATACTGTGCCTACTATACCTATTATAATTTGTTGTGTGTGTGTGTGTGTGTGTTTTTTTTTCTATTTTTATGTTTTATGTTTAAGTACATATATTACTTCATGTACACATGTTGTTGCGTCTGTTGGCCCAGTCCGAATTAAATGTACCTTTCTTTCATTTTTTTCCTCTACGTGGAAAAAATAAAAATTGAATATTTGAAGGACATTACACCTGTATAACATCCCGTTTCTACCAAAAACCACCGACTGCTAAGCAAGAGGTCGTGGGTTCGATTCCCACAAGGGCCACCACTTTGTGTGATCCACAAATTGTTGTTCCGAGTCTGGGTGTACTTTGTGTCCGTGACTTGTATGTTTGTAAAGTCCCCCGCGACACAGGGCTTGTATCCTACTGCGGGAGACATCTTTAAAAAAAGAAAACTCTAGTGCAGGGAAGTATAGGAGTGTCTTTCTTTGTAGGTGCCATTTACGGTCTAGCCATATACAATTCGATCATAATCTACGTGCCTTTCCCTCTGGTGCTGTACAAGAAAGTGTTGGAGGAAACGGTGATGTTGGACGATTTGTCGGACCTCTATCCAACGCTCGCGAATAGCTTGAAGTGTTTGCTTGACTATCCGGATGAAGATGTCGAAGATGTAAGTTTTATGTTCCTTGTATATGTGTTAGTGGTCCCGATGTAAAAGAAATAGTAATTACAATCTTTTACTAGTTCTTGTGACGAAGAAATAAACATTACGAACGACCTATTACGTGTACGTGCTTTTAAAGTGCAATCCATAAGGGTCGGTCTTCAAGCCCTACTAGTAAGGTTAACGCACATAAATTATACTCATATTTTGACATTTGACTCTCGATGGTGGAGTGCATGCGACTTACTGCACAAGAGGTTTGTTGATTCCATAGGGTAGTTTCATAGGTAAACAAAAAAATCCAAAAAATAAAAATAGCATTTAAACTACCAATTATTAAGTCGCGTAAAATTATGTTTCAAATGGGATTTTCATCATATCATTAATTTTATCATAAAATAAGTGATTTGACTAGAAAGGAAAGAAAAAAGGGACGTCATAAGCCGGTATTTGTATGAGATTTCCATATAAAATCTGCGTTTTAACATCTCATAGAAAGTTGTTGTTTTAATTAAATAGAAACTAGCATAGGCTCGTTTCCATCTGCACAAGTTTTTATACTGAGTCGGGGTGTACTCTGGGTCCGTGTTTGTATGTTTGTAAAAAAAGGGTTGTACATCAGTGCGGGTGTTTATAAATGAAAACCCGAAACAACATCTATTGATCTAACAAAGCTCTGACCCGCGTAAGATTTGACCTTCTTTGATAGTCTTCTTACTCCTCTAAACCTTTTGTATTACATTTTTTCGAAGGTATTATCACTACCGACGAAAAGTGGGAGTGCAAAAAGTTAACGACTTTTGCATCGCACTGAATGCGTCATGTAATGTTTCTGTACTTTGTCCTTGTCACTTACCGCGGCCTCTCGTCGCTCATATTTGTTGCCAAGCAATTAGACGTGCAAAATGTTCTCCATAAACTTATTAAAATAGCCATCCAAATAAATATAAAGACATTGTAAGGAACACATTTAGAACATATTTACAGTAGTCATAAATTTAAATTTTCAGTGGAAACAGTTGTTATTTTGCCAAATCTCTATTGAAAATTCATAGAATTATACCCGAATAATGTTATTCAACAGGTATTCAGTCTATGTTTTGCGGTGAACACAGAAGTTTTTGGCGAAATCCAGGTTCATTCTTTGAAAGAGAATGGCGAAAACTTACCAGTGACTCATGAGAATAAAGAAGAATACGTCGAACTATACGTCGATTTCCTGTTAAATAAATCTGTTGAGAATCAATTCAAAGCTTTCAATCAAGGGTTTCAAAAGGTAAGAAAGATTACCTTGCATTAAATACAGGGTTCCTCTCATGTCTTGATGTCTTCGTCTCCGTTGATGTGATTGGTTCATCTTTATCTAATGGTTATAAAGCGGTTAGTGCGGGTATCTTTTAAAAGAGGTTTTTACAATAATTTCGAGTTTAGAGAATTGCAGACGTTGGCGCCGGTTTACATGTTACAAGCAAGTAAAAGTAAAATAAAAATGGATGTCTGTAAAGTCGGTTTACGGATGATATTTTTACGTGAAAACGTCAAAAGAAAACATTGATGATATTGTAATAAACAACCATGTCTGTGACTGCTTTAGTCCCAATTGTATTGCATGTCGCTGCAATCGCCATTCGCTGATAGGCTGATTGCTTTAGTTACAATTGTATCGCATGTCGCTGCAATGGCAAAGCGCAACGTGACACTTTTTCGTGCGTGCAGCCGTTCTTCGATTTATAAGACGTTATCACGTCAAAATTGGGAAAAGTCTGCCCCATTTAGATGGTGGTCGTTAGTCTTGTGTCTGTATATATAAAAGAAAACAGTGACTGACTGACCTATCAATGCACAGCTCAAACCATTCTGGGTTGAAATATAGCGGACAAATAGTGTCGTAGACATTCGCTAATAAAGAATTGTTGAAAATTCAACTCCTAAAGGCTTAAAACTTGGATTGTAAATTATAACTTCAAGTACCATTTTTACTAGTCTATAGACTAATAAGTAATTGTGTTGTAACTTAAACTGCTAGGGTGAACATTTTATTATATTAAGAGTGTGTCCATAGTCAAATTTCTTATTGTTTCTAGTAAAGGTAACTTTGTTCTTGTATTCTTTGACTTCAAGTACCATGACGTCACTTCATTTAACGAAGCTTAGGTTTAGGAGTTAGCAAGAATATTAACCATTGATAGTGTAGCCTTTATTTATTTGCAGGTGTGTGGCGGTAGAATTATCAAATTATTCAGATCTCACGAGTTGATGTCGGTCGTATTGGGTAGTGAGGAATATGATTGGGAAGTGCTTGAAAGCAACTGTGAATACAAAAATGGTTACACTGCAACCGATCCACAAATCAGGTACGTACTTTGTTAAAATTTGTTCCCAAAGCCATTTCGTAAATTTGACATAATTGTTTGACATAATTTGGATTGACAATAATTATGTTTTTAGGTCTGAATAAATAAAATAAATTATTTCATTAATTGAAGATTAAAGCGTATTTTGTCATTTAATTTTAAAATCATTGTAAAATGGCGACAATTTTCGGAGAAATTGACGGCACATTCTTTTACAATTTAATGTAATACATCTTAAAAAATATGGTACATTATTTGTCAACAAATTTATATATCTTATGTTTAGATATTTTTTTATAGCCTACTTAAAGAGGTTTAATGAAATAATTTGCCATTTGGAAATTGCTATACATGTATGTTCCTGAAAATGGCTTGTGAGAAATTGATCACTATTTGTAGTGAACAATTTCCCACACCCCAAAACAGTATTTGTAAATGTGGTACATCAAGTGTCAATATTGAAGATTGGTCTATTTTTAACATAGATTCGATAGTGTAAAAGTATTTCATAACAGGATAAATTAAGCGCTTGAAAATGCAGATTACTGACATGTAAATGCTAAATGCCTCTTAAGTCTAATATTTTCGCCGAAACGGAACTACTTAAATTTTCGTAGTTTTTTATTTCCTTAGATAAACAATTTACGAGTATTTTTTTATCACCACAGAAAGTTCAGTTCTATTGACTATTATCGTGAATGAGTAGATTGTATGGATGTTCTAATAAATTTATGTTTCAAGCTCTGGGTATCATAATCTTATTTTTTTAATTTTTATTTAAATTTCTTCGAATTAAAGGAGGCTTTCGATACGAAGTCTATTTTTCGTTTAAAATTTTTTACTACACCGTTTGTACAATTTTGGTTATAGTGACTAAGTTTTAAACAAGTTAATGTTGATTTTAGATGGTTTTGGGAGACGTTTCATGAATTATCACTGGAAGACAAGAAGAAATTCCTATTGTTCCTAACCGGTACCGACCGAGTACCTATACAGGGTATGAGAGACATCAAAGTAAGTATTATTCGTTTACCTACTAAATTTTGATGCCAACATCTCTTATTTTTTGTGCCGACATACCTATTTGACTGCAACGACAGTAAATTATTTTAAACTGATTAGGCTATAGTAGCTCATAAAATGTTTTGAAAACGTATATTCGTTTATCATTCCATATGATTTAGAATTTCTAATAATCAAAACTTATATAATTTATCGACAGACACTTATGACAACATAATGTTACATTCCATACTTAACAAATTTTTGAAGCATTTCATCAAGAGAGACTCATTTCAAAAGGTTTTTTTTTAAAAGGTGCTCCTTTTGAGGGAACTAGTTGGAAGTAGTTTGTAGTGTGAAGTTTCACTAATTTATGTAGGATTTTATATCAGAGTAGTCCACTCCATTTGGTTCGCCGTGTGGTACCACCCCATCTTTTCCCTTAGGTGTCGACAAAACGACTGAGGGATTTCCCATCGGAGGGCGAGCAGTAGCGTCCTCTGCGTAACCCGCTCTCAACAGGATCTATAATAAGTAGGTTCTACTCGGTAGACCCGTGCCCAGCAGTGGGACATCATGGGATGAGTTCACTCCAACTTTAATTATCTACATTTTGTTACAGATTAGAATCCAAGCAGTCGCCGACGACAGATACTTCCCGGTCGCCCACACGTGTTTCAATCTCCTAGACCTCCCACGTTATAAAACCAAGGAACGGCTCAAATACCACCTCATGCAGGCTATTCAACAAACACAAGGATTCTCACTCGTCTGATGTTTGACTACTATAATATTGAAAATTTACCAAATGTGACGATCGGCCACTATCCAAATTAAAGGGTGGGTGTTCCTTAGAACATTGCACTACAAGGCTGAAGCTTATAAATGTAGAATCAAAGCAATAATTTTTGCGTTGAAAATATGTATCCTGTCGGAAAATAAGTCGTCCAGCCTTAGGCATTTATTTATAAGTAGATAGCATTTGGAATTTCAATTGTTGATATTGAATATTGTTTTATAATTGTGTGATGTTTTTATTAATCTGACTATGCATATGTTGTATGTTCGTTTTCGGTCTCAAATGAGAGTATCTCAAGCGCAGCTTAAGGCTTTAATAATTTTGGAGTACACGCGAAATATTCGTTTTTAACGAGTCTATTTAGCATAATGATTGTTAAAATAATTTGAAATGATATTTTATATATTCCATTATGTCTAATTAAATTACTCAAAAATAATGTAACGGTATTTCTTACGCCGGTTTTAAAAATGGAAAAGGACTATTATTTGTCGCGACTGAAACAAATCAATAATGTTAATTTATTGCCAAGCGTGAGAGTGGTGGCAAAGCCTCGTGGTCTTTTATGGGCTGTGATGAAGACTTAGATCTCAAGGCATCACTTATGAGAGTTCGTTTATTAAGTTATTAAAACCCCATCATATTGGCAGAAACAGTTTTCACCAGGAGTCCATAAATGTGACCTGATCCGAATGTCTTGACGTGAATATTCGATCAAAAAATATCGTAATATAACTAAAAGCCTACTTTTATTAAATATTTTATAATAGCCTGATGATATCAATTATTGTTTTAGCCTAATAATAAAACAGTTTTGTATTCTTATAAAAAATATTTTATTTTTCGATCCAATAAGACTATTTTGCATTTATATTCATTTGTGTACCCATAGATTGTTGAATCCAAAAATTAAACGGGGGTGGGGAAACAACAGACTTTTTAGATGACAAATTACTTTTGCGTGGCGTTTTAGAATGCTCACGAAAGATAGGGTTGTCACATGCTTTGTAACTAAATATGAACACATCTGAGTATTTTGTGAATAATAACAAAGGTACCTATATAGCGGACGTACTCAAGAACTTGCAAGTCTTTTACGAATTATACCAATCCTAGTTAACAATATACCAGTACTTATTAGTTTGGTTTGACAATGTAAAAGTTGATCCGATCTACTGATTTCGCTCTCTATTATTTCGATAACATACCAAAAGGTTTATTTGTTAAGTAGACTAGGTAAAATAAAAACACCGAATTAATCATTTTAAGCTATTGATCTACGTAATATTTGGTATGATAATATATATTTTTTTATAACATAGAAACATCTTTAATACACAGTCTTGATACAAATAAGTCTAATTGAACCATGTGGCAACCCTATCAATCACTTTACGGTAGTTGGAAGTAGCCATACAAATGCAATAAACGGCGACTTCTGTGATATAAAAGTATGGTTATCACTACATTACTGCGACAATATATATTATAGCTGTTTGTAATGTTTATTATTATAAAATTGTACATTTTGTACATAATGGTATGGTACTGTTTGTAGTTTGGCTAGTTCTGTCATTGTTTTGAAGCGTTTATAAGTGCTGCTCAGCCTAGGTACTCGGCGTGATTTGTACACGATGTATGTAATGTATGATAATATAATATTTTCATACATTCAAGCTTTTTCATTTCGAATATCAAACGTCGTTATTTTTATCCGAAGTAAGTATATGTATTGGAAAGGAATTTGCAGGTAGAAGTTCAGTTGTAATGGACCTTAAATTGTAGTGTTATTTTCTTAAAAATATATAACAGCGTTATATTGTTCTCTTTCATCCACTTAAGAATAGAACGGGATACAAGGTGTCATATGCGTGAATGAATGACACAGTATATCAGGGCCGTGCCCGGCTTTTATACAACTTCTTTCATTAAAAAAAAAAAAAAAAAAAAAAGATGGAAACAAGGTCCTTTGAGGTGACATGGATGCGCGTCCTTGTCGGTAGTTCCAATTTGTTCTATAGAACATAACGTCATAGAACCATGGACGTATAGATCTGGACCACGCCATCCCTTTCAATTAAAAATTAAATATTGACTGCAAAGCGTGAAAGAGAGAAAAGACTCGTGCGGCCCTGTCTCTTTGACATGTATTGTCCACAAAGTAGCGTTGTCTCTTTCTGTTTTGTGAGGTTATGGAGCAGTCCTGGTCTATACGTCAATGCATAGGATAAAATAAATATTTTTTCTCATTTTGTACTAGAGAACCATATAATACTTTAATTTCCCAAATTGTTCTATGGAACAAGGGAAATAAAGTATTGGACAGAAAAGTTGTCATTATCTTGTAATATGTAATGGAAGATTTTGGGAAATGTATGTTTTCCAATTTGTTCTATGGCGGTAGACACGGGCTAGTATGTTCAGTTCTATGGAACAAAAAGAGAAAAATGTGTTGTTTTGTCTTATAACGCCATGTTCCATAGAATGGGAAATACTCGTTCTTAGAATGGAAATGTTGAACGAAACGTTTTGCGACAGCAGGACTGTTAGCAAATGGAACGTTCTGCGCCTAAAACTTGGCACTGTCACATAATGTGTATGTATAGGACCATTGAGGATGATTTGGCCTTTTATTACTCGTAAATAAAAATCATTTTGGCATTTATTATAATTTATTTAATTTTAAATATAATTACATAATGAAATACCAGATACATAGGGCCATTTAACATTTTATATACAAAATATTCGCATAATCTTTCATGACTAGGTACAATAAAGCTTTAGCCAATTTTGTTAATATTACACAGAGTTTGGCGGAAGCAATGAATTTATAAAAGTACTTAAAATCCAATTTCATAAACATTATTTTTGTAGGTATAAAGTTAGTACATTGTCAACCAATTAATATAAAGAATATAGGGGTAATGTGTGTTTTTGTCAATGTTTATGATATTGGCAATTGAGCATTATTTATTTACAGTATAATTTTATTAATAAGCAACGTCGATTACGTTCGCAATGTATAAAGCCGCACATAACGTCGAAAACAATGAGTATCATAAGTGAATTAACAATTTTGATAGCGCGTTATATGAATTTGAACTTGATGAAGTGTTATTTTAATATATTTTTGTTTATATATTTACTTAAAAACTAATTAATGGTTAAAAATAAATTAAACCTATAAGTACTGATTGTATTCCGATCCGTACATGCCTCAAGACTTTAATAGCTAAAGCCTACACAAGTACTCGCGTCGAGGTCTTTGCGACCCCTCTTTTTAATTATTTGATGTTTACTTTGATGAGATGATGTTTTTGTTGACGCTACAAACGTTTTGCCCCCAATTAATTCGGTACAGACAGTGACACTCCTACATAAGTAAGGTCAACAAAAAATGAATTGAACATTGAAATATTCATATTCATGATGGAAAATTCGTGTAGATGACGTCACTTTTTCGTGAATACTTTCAAGTGATGGGCATATTAGTAATACTATGATCTATTTTAGTATGAAGATCGGCCTGAGTTGTCGTCATAGTGTTGTGTGCCGGGGGGTGCGCGATATCCAACGAGGTTGTGATTCAGAGCGTTCTGCGCGAAGAACCTAGTGTAGTCCTTGGGTACCTGTAATTAGAGCACAAATTCATATGTAAAGTATTCTTTTAACTATTTTCAAATAGAATTTAACATAAATTATAGATGGGCTTTACTAGATGAGTCAAGAGAAGTGTTGCGTGCATATGAAATAATGTCGGTTTTGTTTATCATTAGAACTGAACAAATGAGGGTAGATATTATGGTTCGATTGATTCATATAAATAAGAGGGAAGATGAATACACTTCACCCTTGCTTTGGAAAACTCGTCCTTAAAGTGGGTATTTATGGTTTAAATTCCCATCTTGATTTCAGCAATCTGTTTTATCAATGAGAATATTCGACGTCTTTTTGTAGAGTTTACACCTGAAATTAATATCTACTTTAAAGTCATGCATCGTAAGAACTAAATTCGTCTACAACGCCAAGCTTGTAGAGACAGAAGTAAGTGAATGTCGACGATGTGGTTTTTAGTCTTTTTATAATAATATGAATTTATGATGTTGTAGGTATACAACTCTGGTGAAATTCAAGTTTCGAAAGATTACGAAATTGGAACTAAAACTGTATAAAGCCTATTATTCTTATCCTATGAAACAATTCACCTTTACTTTTTTTTTACTAGCAATATGGAATTGCGGGTCCTACATTACTACCAATTCAGTTAACCCCTCCAGCTAAGCACAATAGCTTGTGTTGGAGTGGGTTCATGTCGGTAGTATTATGGGTAGGATTCGAACTCACGACCTCATGATTGCGAGTCCGATGCCTTCGATCTGTACCAGCAAATAAGTACCTAGTGCAAGTGAACAAAAAAAAAGTTAAGCTTCATCTCAAGACCCTTCTTAATGGAAGGATGGATGGGACATAGTTATACCCAGGCGACATAAAATATTAAATCAAGTAAATCTATTTATCTACCGGCATGAGCTGTGGGTATAATGATTATAATAATTGATCCTTTTTATTAGGGAGTAGCGGAGTTTATTGATTCGTTGTGTGATTGGTTTGTCAATCAGTGCACCATGTCTATAGTCGTACACGGTTGGGGCTGTTAATCGTATCTGTGCTCACGATTCGTACCGATAATTGCCTACAATGTCTTGTTTTTCAGATTTGTGCTTCCGGAGTTGTATACTTACATTACAATAGACAGCAAAGCCTACTATTAAAGGTAGGTACGCGAGTTAGGTGCTCGCGACTATCTCTAAGGTTTGCCCTCAACCAAGTGCCGAGATCTGTTAATGGAAAGTTTGTCCAAACATACAGTGAAACTATGACCCAAACTCCGACTTACAAGTGCGACTTAAAAGTCCTGACGTACGGACTGGTGAGATGCTTACACCTCGTTCTTGGTAATTAATTCGGCAAGCGAATATTGACGCAGCTAAAACAGATAATACCTTTGTTCAGCATTTCATTTGGTGTATTTATAACATTTTTTATTTAGTTATTTTTTAATGTATTTTTATTGTAACCTTTAATGTAAGTATTTTCATATGAGTCTTAATGACATCATGGAATGACTTAACAATCTATTTTCTACGACGTATTTAATATGATATACGTGTAGGTATTTAATTATAATGTTAAAAAATGTACAGAATTTGCATTTATCATGTTACCTACCGGAGAAAAAATATTTACAATGGTATATTTACAATCAAATTAAACTAGGACGGGTTAAATTAGGTAAGGTATCGATTTATTTTCATTTGAAAAAACAGCCAAACCCAAAACTGTCAGTGAAATGCAATAAAAACCTGTGCCTATGTACAACATGCACATTATTATTTAGCTTTCATATTTTAGCGATTATTTATATTTAGGTTGCTCACATCATGATGAATATTTTTTTAAAATCCCATTTTAGGTATCTACCTAAAATGTGTCCACGACTGTCGTTTGCCGGACGTGCAGAGGACGTAGGTGTAACTACTGGTACGCATCGCGAGCAAAACCAATAAAATTATAATTTATTTTTGAACATAAAATACATATAAGTTTATAAATTTTAAATGATCATATAAGTAGTATTTTCAGTAAGGCTTTACAGTCTTATAAAAGTAGTGGGTGGACAGTGTAGGGCACCACGTTGATTAATTACGTGATTGTTGTATGACTGCTCTACTCTATTTGCTCACAAATCGTGCCAGTATTTACTGCTGTAAAATACAACAACCTCTTCGCGTTGTGATGACTTGCATTTGGTGTAAGCATCGGTCGTTTGCTCAAGAACTTGCACGCTCGGCAAACGTCAGATAAGGAAGAAGGAATTGCCTAAAGGTATTTTAAGGATAAGTTACCTTTCTCGGTCTGCAAGCAGGTCCCCGGGCCAGTTGCCTTCTGGCTTCATTCTCCGCGGCGACGGCCTCCTTCACCGACTGTGGTGGCCACTTCTGGTCTCCACGCATGTTGACGCCTCCTTCAGAATCACACAAGTCTGGACGTAATGATTATAAAAACTGTTTTTGGTATAGCTATTGTTTTATCCTAAATAAGAACTTTAGCTTCGAATATACGATACTTAAATTTGAGTCGTCCTCACACAGGTACCTATTTTATTGTGGGAGTTAACAGCGTCTTAAATCTGAGAAGCGTTTGAGTATTTGGCGGTTAGTCTCACTCCTTGGTCGATACTTAAATTCTGTCTTTTAATGATAAAGATAGTTCGTGGATGGAGTCTAAACTATTGAATATCTACCTACTTGAAGTCAAAATACTTAACCTTGACTTCATAGGCGTACCCAGGGTCATTTTTCGGGAGGTATAACCCCCAAAACTCCCCCCTCCCGCCTTGACTTATTTTGGCGGTCCTATTCCTATTTAAGACAACAAACGAAATACCTCTATCTGGACTTACGTCCAGACGAGAGATATTATAAAACTGAAGAGTTTGTTTGTTTGGTTAAACGCGATTATATCAGGAACTACTAGTTCGAATTCAAAAAATCTTTCAGTGTTAGATAGCCCATTTATCAAGGAAGGCTATATTACATCACGCTGCAACCAATAAGAGCAGAACACCAATAAAAAATGTTGCAAAAACAGGGAAAAATAACGCAAATGGCTGCGCGGGTCAGCTATGTAATAAGTATTCCAACTTCAAGTAGGCACCTCTTCATGGTATGGATCAATTTAAATATCTACTCACTGTCTACATGATTACCTAATTGATGAATACATTTTTACTATCTCGAATTAGTAACCACGCTATTGCAGTGTTTTCATTTCGTTTTTTGTGGGTTTTGTTCATAGATTTAATCTCGAAAGAGGTAAGGGAAGCTATTAATATATAGCTGAAATACTAGAATATGCAATAGGTGGGTAGAACAATTATTGACACAATTTAGATTGCCATCGGTGCATTATGAACAAAGATGAATTTTGTAACTAAATTTGTAGGTACAAAGACATTCTTGGCTTGCACAGGACGGTCCTTCCCATAAAATGTTCATAACACCTGTTTTTATAGGTCGTAAAAGTAACAGTAATATTTTGTAATGGCTAAAAAATAGTAGCACAAAATAGTTTGACATTGAGGTGCTCCTCTGCATTAGTATGCGCTAGCTTCAAATCTATCGTTATAGGATCAGTAGGTACCTACGTGATTTGAGAACGTAAAGTTTCATCAGCTAAACTAATTGAAACTTGAATCTTATTTGCTACCCCTGTCCGACCCCATCAAATGTCGGGTGCACTATCGCAAACTAATGATTTTGTCTAATAAAATCATGAAAAACTTTTACCAGAGTTTAATTTGATAGATTTAATGCAGTTATTTGTTTTAATAAAAACACAAAGACAATTTGATTACGTAGGTATCCTTTTATACCTAGGTGTAATGTAAGTATTTATGGCTACCTATTCTTAATCTTGTAATAACGCGAGATTTAAAATCCATAAAGAATACGACGAATATGTGTATTGTAAAGTCTTAAAGTGTCTCTAAAGCGACAATATACGTGGAACTCGACATATTATGTTTGCGAAGGAGCCTTCAAAGCGTTGCTTTATGCGCTTTGATATTGCCACGAGCAAATAAAACTGTCGCTGTTCTCACCTGACTATATCTACGACATAATTTGCTTTAATATAGACGTAACTACTGTTCATATTCATAAAAATGTTCAGGTAGGTAACTATTTTTGTATACTCTGTAATAAATTACCTACGTATTTTGAAACAACACAGAAATAAACACCACCTACTGGTCTCGGTGGATTCCTTACAACTGTGGTTGGCAGGTGATCTATCTTTAAATATTTTGAATAGGATAGCTTTATTTCTGTGAATTTAAATGATGAATCATCCGTATAAATCAATCGAGCCAGTTATAAAAGTGATAGATCATGATACCAATCCCACGGCAAAGAAAAAAAACAGCGAATTCAGACATTTATATTTTTCCTGGCCTTATTTAATTTCTAGAATAGGTAATAGGTAGGTCAATCTTTTTAGAGATTTTTATACATATTAGATATATCGGGACTGCTTAAAGGTACGAACTTTTTATTTACCCGACGGCGACGGTTCGATCGAATTGCACCGACCGTGGTCACGGGTCGACTTGTGACCCCGATCGGTGCAATACGTCGGGTACGTTCAATAGGCACTTTACATTGACGTCCTGTGCATTTCACAAGTGAGAGCAAAAAATTGAGAGACAAAGAATAACCCAAAATCTATATGTAGATATCTAAACTCAAATAACACACTTTTTCGCAGTCTGTTAAACATAGTCATATTAAAAATCTCATCTTTAAACTTCTTTTTCAGACGAGTAACATCGTCTTACCTTTGAACGAAGCTGTGGCGGGTTGACTAGCGAAAACCGGTGGCGGTTTCTGGTGAACAGGCTGTTGCGGACGAAGAGTGATGGTCGTCGGAGGTGGCTCGTACTTCTGTGGTGCCGGGTACGCGGGCTCGGAGAGCGACGGTGAGTATTGCGGCTGGGGTGAGTACGGCTGCGGCGACAACTGCGATGGGTACTTAGGCTGCGATCCCTGTGTCTGTATACCATAACAAATGTTGAAATTCTTGAAGGTTTGATAGGTAGTTAAATACTAACACTGTTTATTAGATCACTTTGTGTTCAAGTCGTGTACAAGTGGGTTATTCAAATACAAATAGATAGTATTGCCTCTTTGCAAGTTTTGAGCTATGTTGTTGCAATTTCTCATAGCATATATATTTTTTTTAAAACATGGATATAAATATGTAGATTATATTATAGATATAGGTAGGCTTATGCTAGTAATATAATGAAAAAAGTTATAGTAAACTTGTCACATGCATGTACTTTAGAAAGTGAGTTGTTGGAAATACCATTTTTTTATTTAACAACTATCATGTTTTTTTTATTGTGCAAAGTGGCAACACATCTAATAAGATCACCCTGTATTAATAATCTAGATTCCATACTAGACGACAGACAAAGGCGTAGCGTTCGTTACTCATCAGCTATCTGCAGACATATATACTTACCAGGAAATGGATATTAGTGTTGTGAAAATCATGCAGTCAGTAATGAAACTAAATATATAAAACTATTCGACGACGTTGACAGGTCTTCTGTGATGATACCTGAGGGGAAAGAGGGGCTGGTACTGGAGCCCAGCGGCTTTGCTGCGCACGGTAAGGCTGCGCGATTCCTGGCGACGGCGGGCCTTGACGGTACGGGGAAGTGACTGGCGCGGATATACCGGGACCGACGGGAATTAGCTTACTCAGACCAGTCGCTTCTTGCCTTCTACCTTCGCTGTACGAAGGTTCCGACTGTTGGTACTGAGCCTGGGGGGAAGGAGGTTGGTATTGCTGTTGCTGGTATTGGGGCTCCTGTTGGTATTGGGGCTGGTTATGGTACTGAGGTTGGGGAGCCTGGTATTGCTGTTGGGGAGGTGCCTGGTATTGTTGTTGGGGAGGTGCCTGGTATTGTTGTTGCGGTGCGTTGTTGTAGAACGCAGGGCTCTGTTGCTGTAGGGATTTATAAAAGCTTAAAATACATACTTCATAATATAATAATAGCTCCCTATCTCATGCAATTATTTTCACCGCCACTTCAATAAGCTTTGCTATGTGCAGCTGTGATGTCATTTGAATCTGAATCAACCGCCTATATACATAAGTCTCAGTTTATATTGGTATATATTAGAATGTGTAGAATGTTATTTACCTGTGGCGTTTGATGATATCCGTTCGTTTCGGGCACCGGTGGCCAAACTACTTTCTTCTGACCTGCAACAATGCAATTTGTTCGTGAAATATTGTTGTGTAAATATAGAATTGGCTAATGCTATAGCAGATTTCGTTTTAAAAGATGTTCATTACGATGAAAATATGCGTGTTTCTTGGAATATGTGTAAGCTGGGCATACGATCTCAATCGTCGCATGATACGGATCTGGAGACCACGAGTGTTCAGTGTTCAACACTTCAAAATATATATTATGACACATCTCTCTTTAAATTAGCGCGACCCACCAAGCGGTTGGAAGTTCGCCAAACCGTTGAAAAAACAGATTTTCAAGATATAAGTTCGCTTTACAATATATAAATTTTGTTTTATTTTTTTGCACGGATGTTTCAGAAATTGTTATATGTTTTACGAGGTATTTTTTTTATTCTGCAACATTTCCTGGAGTTATTTTTTACATTATGTAGGTATCTAGAGAATTACTAACTATTTCCTGATGATAGAAATTTTATGATCACATTTAGTTAAGAAGGGGTATGAACACAAAAATCGCAACCAACGATAGGCTAACGTAAACGTAGACGTAAGAAAACACAAATTAATTTGAGTATCTAAGTCTGATTGAAAAACTGCGTAGTAAGGCAATCTTCCTATGTCTCATTCAGATTAATCGGCATTATTGTAGACATTACTTTAATCTTTTAAATCACTTACTTAGCTTTTATAACAATATCCTTACTGACATTATAAGTATGTAGCGACGTGCGACACGTGCATAAGACATTACCTAGGATCTTTCTTCGGTGGGAGGAAAGGAGGGGGGGTTAGTATGTAATAATTTGACGTTTTGAAACAATCAATAATTTGGGTTTACGAAATAAAGATACTTGCGTTTCTGTTTGATATTGATATCTATAGTTTAAGTATATTTCCGGGATTTCTTATGAAAAGTTTGTATGTAAAAGATGAATGCGTAATGCGTACCTAAAGGAGATAATTTGTACTTATATATGCTGTAGCGGAGCAGGTAAATTTAAAAGCCTATCTCAGTGAAACTATTATAAATTCGATTGTGCGTAAAAAAAGACGAACTAACGAATATACTTTCATTTTTAAATTTTGTTGCATTGTTGAATTTCTATTCTCTACATGACCAGTTTATAATCACATCAAAACACGGTTTCTGTGTTGTTCTGAACATATGTTGTTGTTCTGGTGTTAAGTAATATTGTTTGAAACTTAGAGCCGTGACTTTTGACGATCGAGCTTCCATTTACTTTGTATCATGGAAGCTTCTCCAACTAGCCTTGAAAGTAACTTTTGTGAAGACTGGGTTGAGTAGACATATAGGACTTATGTTTGATTCGTTTAGCTTAGTTTGACATTAGATGATGCTTAGTAACAGTTGGTAAACTAGCATTGTGTATACAGGATCCTCACTTAACATGAATGGGGATCATTTTTTAGTCAAGTGCAACCATGTCACTAATGAAAGAAACTGCTTACAAAATGTCACTAATAAATGAATGGACTGTATTAAAAAGATATTATAATGTTGTAGGTACAGAATTATTTCCAAGTATAATAAACCAATCTATCGCAATTTTCCAAAGTGCATGTGCAGCTAAGATGATAATTAATTGATTTAAAATAATTAAAACATAACAAAACGAAACACTCACAGATAATTAAGAAGTTAACACATAATAAATGAGTAACTCACGATTAAATTGATCAATTGGTTTAAACGCGAGACGCGGCAACCTCCGATCGTCCGGGGAGCACTATGTGTGACTACTTGGCTCACAAACAGGTGTGGAGCAGCGCAAATATCTACCGCATATTATATTTTGAGACTAACATTTTTAGGACACTCATTCGCTACCTCACTCCCTCCCGTTGATGCTAATATCGTGCGAAAAACGCAACGGACACACCTACTTACGACCTAGACTTCAAACATCCACCTGCATACTCCTAATAATAATTTATAGCTGCTAAAATGGAAACATAAAACCATTTTCATTAGTACATTTTCCACTACAATGAGGTCGTAAATTGTAACGAAATACGAAGACGGAAAATTTATTTCACCTGTTGCAAAACTTGCATACCGACGGGAATGATCTAGATGCTTCATATTTTCTAGAATATGCAGGCAAGTTGTAGGTATCTAAGTAATTAGCGTAGCGAACTGATCCGTGTAGGATTATGGGGCATGGTCGCAATTACCTCATCCATTGAGCCATGAGATGCACATAAATTACCAACGGTCCACACAACTGATCGTCGCCGCCGGCTACGGACTTGTTATTAAGTTATTAGACATTTAACTTTTACGGTAAATAGCCTTTTTACAGGAACGTATAATGTGATTTCCCGCAGTAATTATACCTAGTCGTGAAAAATTTACTGCAAAAATCAGTAAATAATAGTCGTTAACAAGATACGAGTATGTTTAAGGCTGTAAAGAAAATTCACATACTCGCCATATTATAATTATCTAGTAATTATATCCTTACTGTTTGCAGTTTCGCTTTAAAAAGCTAAAAAGCTTTCCTGCTTCTTTCATATAGGAACGCTTCCACCTTTCTATGTGACATCTAAAGTGAACTTAAAACTTGAAACAAACACTATTTTCATTTTTAAGATCGAAAGGCCAACGGAGACATATTCAACTTTTGATTAATTGTCTATTGGTGTTGTACCTATTGATACAGAGGAGAACGAAGTTAGGCTTAAAATTAGGTAAATATAAAGTTGCAATAACTGATAATTACTTATTATTATTGGCACTTGTTTACAGTTTACCTATTGGCACCCACGAGTCTGTAAACTTTTGTATCATAATTTCAATGTCAAACGCAACTGTCGCAAACATATTGTTTATGAGTAATCAGTAAGCAAAATGAAAAAAAAACCTCTCAGAATAGTGCACACCTGGAGAAAATGTATGAACTAAACATATTTAAGTCGTTTGCAACTTTTCACCACGTACTTTAATAATAGAGTCTGATTCATGAGCCTACCGGACTCTACACTGGTAGAAATAGTTCCAAGTGACGTCAAACAAAACTATTATAGATATTTATCCTCGTATCAAGGCCAGGGTTTCCTAAATAAACCTGAAAAAATCAACCGCATTCTACAGCAGCTTTATGTTCTGGAGTTGCCAGGGCTTTATGTTTCAAGGTAAAGTGTCTATTTGTTCTACATATTCTGTGAATGCGGGAGATGAAACTTTTTTGCATTGTTCCAAATGCATTCCGCTAAAAAAAGTATAGGTATACCTAGCCATGTACCATAGCATGTTACCTGCCTGAATCTTTCATCTTTTTATAATTATTACCGTGCCTACATTACGGAATAAATCTTAAGTTTTTTTAATATTTATTATTATAGTCGTTTTCCTCCTACTTAGTTATAAATTTCAACCATAAATCTGTATAGTTTACTTTATGTATGTTTTTTATTATTTAAATATCATGATTATTTGTTCAATATTTTTTGTTATTTTTATCAAATTTTCACATTAAAAATAAATATTTTCTTTAGCGTCAGTCTGTTAAAGAAATACCTACACTCACATGATTTTAAAATATGTTTTGATAACAACGAAAATATTTAGAGAAAACTCGCTCATAAAGATTTTGCTACCTTTGATAAAGGTAGCAACATTTTGTGAGCGAGTAAGAAAAAATAACTTTAGATTCGTTTTGAATTTACTTTAGTGTCCGCCCATCAGTACGTACGAAATTCCAGACGCCTACATTACATATCTTTCTTCACCGTATTTTTATAAACAGCTAGCATTTTGCAGAGAGCAATCCAATATTTTATGCACTACACTTATTTTAGCACTGTAACATAAACAGAACGGCACTTTACCCACAAACTTTGTTTGTACCATCTTGTCCTTCCTTCCTTGCTCGACGACTGTTTACTACCAAGTACTACGGCGAATAAAAAGTACAGACACATTTTGCATACTTTCCAATCCTTGCCAAATATCTTCAACTTCCACCGTCATCAGTGGGCGGTTTTTTTGTCGATGCAGTGACGAAGCGAAATGACAGGGAGTCAAATGGGTGCGTTACACCCTGCAGAAATATTTTCCATTCACTATTAGATCAGTGCGTCATTTATTTGTTTAAGTTTCGGATACCGTCTGGTCATTGATAGGGCTTTCCTATGGAACTAGTGTACTGTGAGATTGCTTGGCTCTCTCTCCTAGTGAGTTATACTATATTTGACTATAGTTATAGTCTAACGAACTTGTATTGGATTGTAAACAATATTCTCGTCTATTTTAGAAAATTAGAAGAATTTAAATAGCATACTGTAAAGGAATAAATTAAAGATGTTCGCAATCATTAAAATACAAATTAAGTAATTGTAGTGTTGTTAATTTTAGTTACTGACTTTTCCGATAATTTTAAATTTTAATACGGTATTCGTAGCCTCGTAGGTATACTTACTCATTTTGGGACACAACTTCCGTGAAAAAGTCGCGATATTTTGTTAAAAAGGTATTATAATTTGTAACAGTTTGATAACGCTAGTGTTAATCAATTTAGACATGACAATATTGTTAACAAATAGATACCATTTGTTGCAACAGATTATAGATCAAAACGTGAAAATTTAACACAAATATATGTTAATTACAGGCAAAGTTCAATGTTGTATGAAATTGTACAGTTTACCCATGCTGTCATTATAATTATGTCTGATAAAATTACTGACCAACCAGCTTTACTATGCATAATTACTAGGCCCGTTAGAGAGAATTTTATCAAGATTTATCAAGATATATTTCTACCGTAGTTGGTTCTAAGATGGCCTTATTTTATAACGAAGAGTAGGCAGTTGAGAAAACTATAACATAGCTGTACGAATACAAAGTACGATACACGAATTTATGAATTTTGTTGCATTCACGAATATGGCATGGCATATTTACATGACGAGGCACAGTCAAAGCTTCTACTCTACCAGGCTGAGCTGGTACCTTTGGTAGCCTTCATGAACTCTGAATATACATTTCCTGCAGTGTTGAGCTGACCGTCCCAGCTCCTTGCCGAACGCATCCCCGACCTGTCAGGTGGCCAGCAGCGCTCAAACCGGTGGGTCATGTAAACCATGTTGTCCAATATCGCCTTCAGTTGCGTTTCATCTAACTCTGACAAAGCAGGGTTAAAGTATTAGGTATCATAGACGTAAAGAATGAAATGAGAATTTATTAGCTTTATAAAATTTACAGCTTTTTAGAGAGGCAGTAACTGCAGCGCTTTTTTTGTAGAGCTGTGATGGTTTAGCTGGATTCATGTGGCTGACCGCACTACCTGAAGAAGATCATTACATAAACGACTGATCGTTGTGTTTCTGACATCAATATTGTCAAAAAACAGACTTGTAATCATTACAAGTCTGTTTTTTTAAAAGCTTAATCATAGATTCTACTATCCGCTTCAACAAAACATATTTCTGGAACAATACCGTGCAGTCGCTTCGTCTCGGTCATATTTTCGTTCATATTATTTAACTACGTTATACAGAACAGGCTACGAAACGCTCAGTCTATTCTTTACGTCTATGCGAGATATAGTTAGTAAGCTTTACACAGTTTTTGTCTGAGAAAACTATGTGAGAATTATAGCAGTAATTTATAGCGGAAAAGCATCAGGTGTGGTACAGCATAAAATAGATCGACACAAGCCAGGTGCGAGTATGTTTTAAACAGTGTCAAGGACAAGTGATTCATTACATTACAGTCAATTATTCTAGTATTTTAAAACAACTATGTGTCATACTCCCGTCGTGATTTTAGAACTCTTTTTGTAGTAGGTATTTCCGAAGTAGAGACTCTACGATTTACGCTAGATCTCGTCTATAATTTTTTTTTAAAGATAACTAACAATGTGGGATTGAGTCGCACATTACTAGCAATCTTGTTAACTCCTCCAGCTAAGCTCAAAGGCTTGTGTTAGGAGTGGGTTCACGTCGGTAGTATAATGGGTAGGATTCGAACCCACGACCTCACGATTGCGAGACCGATGCCTTAGCCATTAGGCTACCGTCGCTTCTATATTATTTTCTTGTATAAAAATAGGTGCTGTATGACTGTAGCTTTGTTTTTGAGTAGGTAGGTACTCAATAAATTTACCGCTACGCTTAATTTATATAGGTATCTACGTTAAGTTATTTTTAATTATGTATGTTTTTTTACCTACGTACAGTACGATCAACGTAACTAGACCGGATAGAAGTTAGGTTTTTATCACTTTCGCGCATGTCATAGAGATGCGACCCTAAAATTACTTACGAAAACGATTAATTATGTTTAATCGATTAAAAATACTAACAACATTTTCATTCAACAATATAAAAACACTATTTAAATGAGTTCATAAAAGTTTAAATTTAGAACAGTTACAGTAAATACTAAAGAAACTTTGAAAAAATATTTCTTTACGAAAATAATCACAAAAAAACATGAGTTAGTAATACTAATTATGACAATGTAATGCGTAATCGCATCTCTAATTCTCTTGGTTTAGTTACCGCCCCCGCCCCCCGCTTCCTGTCACCATTTACTTCCAAAAAATGCATCTGCGCAACCACTTGTCGCCTACTTCAGTCCGGCCTAGTTACGTTGATCCAATTGTAGATACATTGATGTGATATTGCTGGTACACCTAGATACAATAAATATCATTAATACTTACTGGGGTATCCCCTGCGATTACGTTCCTCTTCTTCAAGCATGCGCAGAACAGCCGAGTTGGCGAGGTTAGCCGGCTTGTCCGTGGTGGGGTTGTTGAAATCAATCCTGCGACAATTAAACATCATCATTAATACATAAACCATGTTCCCAATTGATTTGTAACGATTACAGTGACAGTTTAAATGGATTTGCATTATAGATTGTTAGTACATATGTTACTGATAGGTGTGATTAACGACTATAGACAGCTATTACGCTGTGTTTTCTTAATTATGATTTCCAAATTAGACAGAGTCATTATGCGTGAGTTTAGGATTATATCTTAATCTATATCATTATATTTAAATGTATCAAAATTGTATCGATAGTAGGTAAGACACGTAAACATAATGACTCTGTCAGGCGCGGATCCAGGATTGTGTTCTGGGGTGTGGGGGGGTGGGGGGGCAATTTGACCCAGCTCCCGCCAAGTGTGAGTAGCCGTGCCATGGTGGGGACGAAGATCAAAGGTGTTTACAACTGACATTTGAATGCACTTTAAAATTGAAACTGACACCTCCGAATAATCTCTACTACCTACTCAGTTTATAGAAGTAGAGATAGCATGATATTTAACAACGTCTTTTACTGAGTTACGTTACAAATGTTGATAAACTTTCGCGATTTGTACACATTATGATAATATATATATTACGGGTCTACCCGTGACCACGGCCGTTGCAATACCGTCGAAACGTCGGGCAATAAACAAGGTATTTTACCTAAAATTATTCACGCGATTAAGACCCGATATATATATATTTTCATTATGAGTTACGTTACGTTCGAACGTTAAACAGATAATCGACAAAAACCTTTAAGTATTCGTAAACCCACGTTATGTGATTATCCATCATCTGCCTGTGACCCTGTCGTCAGTTGTGTATTTGAACTGTGTAGTCTGTTCTGGTCGTGACTCGCGTTTGTGACAAGGTTACATGTCGTGCTCGTGGTCACAGGTGCTCAGACCTTTGACCCTGGATTGGCAATATTGGAATAGGTTGCGTATGACGGCTGATGGTCACTTTGCATTAGGTTGAGTTGGTTGTAAGTCAACTAAAAGACACGGACTTACTTTTATAAATGTTAATGAAACTTTTATTTAATTACGCTTTAAGTTATTTTTAACATCCATACTAATATTATAAGTGTGAAAATAACTCTGTCTGTCTGTTACGCTTTAACGCTCAAATAGCTAAACCGATTTAGATGAAATTTGGTATGGAGATAGTTTGAGTCCCGTGGAAGGACATAGCATAGTTTTTATCGCGATAACCGACATCCACAATAATTAAAATGCCGTTATTATCAAGATTCGATATGAATAATGCATCGCTTAAAATGTAAGTAGGTACTTAAGTACTTGAGCATGTACCATTTTTTTAATAAAAGTGTTTTTTCGCAATCATTTCAATTAAGTGTTCCGCCTCAGTCATGAAGTTAAACAACTAATTATTTAATTATATCATTAAGCGCTGTTATTAATCTAAACTTAATTATGTGTCTTGTTTAAACAAGATTTAATTTTAAGTTCAGCTCTCTCTATATTGCAATGCTTGTTAAAGGCGCTATGTTTGTAAAGTACTCTATTCTTAAATATAACATCTGTATATAAACTTAGTTGCATTAAATGATTTGATTTTGATTTTTAATTAATTATTGTGCCGGTGCCAGAACTATGATAGACATTATATTACATGCACCAATGAACCGTGGCAGATCACGAGACTGAATGCAAAATATTGGCTACCTATCAATTTTCATCAAAAGTCTCGAAACCACTTTCTATACAATCTTTAGTTTTCTATACCTACATTCTTGCTCCTTTGCCAAATAATATTAGCTACGGGTAGGGTATAGGTACTAGGCAGAGTAGCTCGAAGACTATCATTAACTGGCTTTAACAAATTATTTTGTGAATCAGATAACCAAATCAGGATCTAATAGACTTGACTGTGATGTTTAAAATAATGTGAAGCACTCCTGTGTTAAAAAAAAATGTAAAACCGGTCAAGTGCGATTCGGACTCTCGCATAAAGGGTTACGTAGGTACCATTGTCTATATAACATTAGACACTTTATTATAAAATCGACCAAAAAAATCACGTTTGTTGAAGCCCCACTTAAATATTTATTTTATACTGTTTTTACTATTTGTTGTTATGGCAACGGAAAACATGATGATGAACAGAGAACAAAACAGAAATTTCAATAGTCTAACTATCACGGTTCATGAGCTACAATCTGGTGACAGACAGACGGACAACGGAGTCTTCGTAATAGGGTCCCATTTTACCCTTTGGTTACGGAACCCTAAAAACTACAAATACTTTAATTTCGTAAAACCATAAAATCGTCAAGTGTGAGAAAAGTTGGCAGGAGTTGCAAAACTAAGGCTCATGAGAAGAAGTTGCCGAGAAAGTCATGGCCCATGCTTTTAAAATCATCAAGTTATATTACATGATGTAATGAAATGAACTAGTGTATGGTCAGTGTCAACTGAGGTTAAAGGGGCTTTCGAATTATTTCATTGATAAATATACAATAAGTATGAAAAGTGACGACCTTGACTAACTAAATAAGTAACCTATATAAGTAGGCATATTCCTTTTTTCCGTAAGTACGTACGTAGATTAGCATCTGACAAGAAATCAATATGAACTTCAATATAAATTAAATTTACTCTATTTCATTTTCTAAAAAGACTAAATACTAATTCAATCAACAATATTATTATCGCTAGGCTGTCATCAAACAAATTTGATGTTTCGATAAAATTTGTTCTTGCCTGTCCATTAGCTTAGAAATTGATAAAAAGAGACTATTACCAATATTTCTAAGTAAATAGTATTTTAATAATTAGCTTGAAGGAAAATGATTAGGTTTTAAAAGGGATTGTACTTACGTTGAAAACAAACTTAATCTCATCCAAGTGAACCAATTATGATTATTACTTAGATAAATATGTACTATACCTAAGGTAGGTACATAATGTTTTTAAACTTAATAATATTTCTTAAATACTTAATTATTGTTTTTAAACTTTCGCGATTTTTATACATATTAGTTATATTTCGGGACTTAATCGCGTGAATTATTTAAAGGTACGAACCTTTTATTTACCCGACGTTTCGATCGAATTGCACCGATCGTGGTCACGGGTCGACTCGAAACGTCGGGTAAATAAAAGGTTCGTACCTTTAAATAATTCACGCGATTAAGTCCCGAAATATAACTAATATTTAATTAGGCAGTCATTATTGGTTTATCGAGTAACATGCTATTCGATTATTTATTTATTGGATCAATAGGTTGCGTTTTGCAAAATAATAATTATTTATAACTCATTTTCTTAATGTTATAGGTACCTACAGCCGACAACCATAAACTTCTATAAATTACAAAATTGAACTTTTCAAGATTTATGACTTTCTATTTATTATGACATTTGACGAAACTAAATTGTGTTGATTTCCTTTTTAAACGAAAATCGATGTTGTTACGCAACTTTCACTCAGTTTCAAACTAAATCGATTATCATTCGGAAAGTCATGTAAAAACATTAAGTTCGTTTACAAACACCGGAAACTACGTGGGAACGACACACAAGAACACGTGACAAAGCGTTAACACTTGATTGTGTTACCTACATACTAAGTTTATTCAATCAAGTTGTGTAGATATATCGATATCTTGAAGTTACGTATTAAGTAAATAAAGCCAAAAATAAACTAGACGTATAACTACGTCATTTAGAGTTTCATATAAAGATTTCGATGAGTTTCAAGCGAGATTTTGAAAATCATAAGTACCTATCTATATTCGATGATTTCAAAGCGATATTCATTTGAGATTGGAATGTCAGAGTGTAATATCGATGTTTAGGAAAAGAACATAACACCATAGTGTAATATGTAATGCCGACTCTAGATGTTGACTGTATCTTCTTGAAAATGTGGTAGGTATACATATACGAGTATGATTCATAATAGGTAGGTAGGTACGTAATTATAATATAACACCTACGTAAGTCAAAGCAGTATGTTCTTGAAGTATTTTTTAAAGGCATTTCTTGCCAATTATCTTACAAACACAATTTTTTATTTAATGAAAGATAAAAATAATTGAAGTCCAGACCCGGGAATCGAACCCGAAATGCGAAGGCCCAACTCACGAGCATTAAAGGATAGAAAAAATTGAGGTCTAGTATCATAGTCCAGATAGGTGGTTCGATTCCGGCCCCGGTATGGCTACGGAAGTTTCGGGTTCGATTCCTGGGTCTGGACTTAAAATTTTTCTGCCTTTCAAACATGCAATATATTCTTAATTATTTTTAACCACTATTACACATTAATCGACATCGTACCGCTTTTTTCTTTTGTGTTGTCATTGATTTTAACCTGTTATATAAAAACTTGTAGATTCAAAGACTGCCTATTTATAGGAATCAAATTTAACAGCTAAATACATGAAGGTAGGTTTTATTGTGTAGCCGTTTTTTGTATAATGTACGTAGGTAGGTACCTAGTAGCATCAATCGATGTACCTAGTTTAACAAGTATAAAACAAACTTATTTGAAAGCTCTCCATATATTGAGTTAATTTACAAAGTATTTGTACATTGGAAGTAGGGATGTCACGGAGGTGATTTTATCGGAACCGAAGTCGGAGTCGGAGGTTTTAAAATTAGTTTGTCGGAATCGGAGGTGGTGGGAGAAGACGAATATGTGGATATATCTAAGGCTTAAGAAAATAAGATAAAAAATAAACATTAATCGGTCATATTATACCTATGTGTGAAGGAAAAAATCGCTCAGGCGGGACCCGAACTCGCGATTATAGAGAATTCGTGAGATTTGTTCCTTCATACATAGCATAAAAGATCTGCCGCCGCAAGGTAGGTAGCTCCAATTAAAACGACCGATTTAAAAGTGTCGGAGCCGAAGTCGGAGTCGGAGGTAGTTCCGACCTTTCGGAGTCGGAGTCGAAGCTCGGTAACATGCCTGATCGGAAGAATTACAATGTGTCTAGTATATTGTAGGTCATCTAAACCATAAAACATGCAGAAATCTATATCATAACTTTATGGTATGGAGGATATACTCGTATTGTTGATATAATATTTATATTGCAAGCAAAATGGACGATAACAAAAAGTAATCTTATAGATTTTATTATGTAACTGATCGTGTTGTTTTGTGTACTTAAAATAAATTATGTTTGCTCATTTTGATGAGAAAAATTCTTACTCAAGTTATCCGACGAAAAACGTTATCTAACCTTCACCGAAAATATTACTTTTTCATAGGTATTTTAAATGCATTATTTTAATATGGACATTTCCTGCTTTTACATTCAGATTGCGGATATGATGATGTTCTTTCGTTTCATAGGTATTTCACTCATCATCTAATTATGTAGACGTTCAACTTTGTCTATTTGTACTCTTAAAACCTCGTATTGCCTGTCATTGACATTAGTTATTCCTAGAAATAATTTGGGAGTAAAGAATGATTAAATACTTATCTTAGAAACGGTGCCAAAGATTTTGTTTTATAAATAGTGTTAAAAATAAAATGATGAACAAAGTTTGTCTGTGGCGGGGAGCTATTTGAAGAAACAATCGAAAGTGTCATTGTGTACTTACATACAATACAATACCTCGTATGAATTTTCTTATTGCCTGATCAGTTTTTGTTAATACACAATGGCTGTTTGTTATTACTTTCTCTAAACTTGTATAAAGTTCTATAAACCGTTGTATGAAGTCTATGGTCGTGATCGAATAAACATTAGCAAGGCGTGCGGTTTCTCTCATTACGAAGGTGAAGGGTCAATATAAACCTGGGGCAAAACGTTCAGAAGTTCTCAACGACAACGAATATTCATTAGGAGTAAAGGTTTACTAGGTACTATTCTACATCGTAGTGATCCCTGTGTTGTAGATATTACAAATGACCGTAAAGTTTGTGAATTTTCTATCAATATTCGTCCCGCAGGTGTTGGTTTTAACGGTTGAACCTCTCAGTATTATCTCAAATATCGTTTGTGCCCGAAAAATTGCATTACATTTCATTCAAATAAATTTCACTTCAAATATTGCTTTGGATATTTTAACTTTTTCTTGAACATTATATTATTATGCATTTGTCAGTTGTTAAGGTTCTTTGCGACAACCGGCAGCTTGTTTGAGCCTGATATTTGGGTATAATACACTCATTATGTACTACTCTACTCAACTTGGTTTTCCGTGACCTTTGAGTGGAACTGTTAAAAGAAAAATTAACTGTTCGATTAGGGAGTTTTTTTGATTTTTTTTTTATAATCTCCTCGGGGTTAAAACAGCCACGGGAAGGAGTTTATTGCGACGCAATGCGCTCTGCTATATGATACAGAGTTTTAGATGGTACCTAATTATATATTTTTTGTGTGTATGTGTGTGAATGTGGTTATGTGTTATTGAGTCTTTTTAAAGTGTTTACTATGTGTGTTAAGTGTGTCATAAAGGTGTTAGTGGCTGTTTCGTCGGTGAGTATGGAGTCTAGGTCGTAGGGTACGAGCTGTTTGAAGTGACAGTGTTGTTCGTGGTGTAGTCGTGTGTTTGTGTGTTGTTATCACAAGGACATGTGTCGTTGTCAGTTAAGTGAAAGCGGTGTAGGTATTGCTTGTGGTATCCGTGTCCAGTGAGTGTGGGTGCAAATGTATGACCAATAGTGTTGATGATTTTGTGTAAATAGGAGAGTGTGGGGCACCAAGTTTTAAATATTAGGCCTTTACGGTTAATATTATAATTAAAGTCAATATTATGTTACAATTAGAAAGATTAGAAGACCAAAAAATCAATAAAATTTAATGCTGATTTGTCTTGAAAATATTATAGTTGTCTTTGGTTCTCTAATGTATAGCTAGTCAGGGGCTGTTGCTCCTGATGTTGTTAGTGTAAATAATCGAGTTTTTTTCTGATAACACTAATTACCTAGATACCTGCTAGTATTACTAGAAGCAAGCATAAGTACTTATTCCCGGAATCCAAGTGCTGTCGCAATCAATGGCAGTACGTTTTTTAAAGTTTACCGTTGCGAGTTATACGGAGTTTGATCCAGCGGATAGCGGAATGCGGGACTTAATATGGAACACCGAGGGCGCTAGTCCGACTCGTTCTGGGTCATTTATAATACTTTTCCTATTACCTTTTGTGAAGCGACGGTAACCTAGTGGTTAACTGTAATGTGGTAATTTTAGTATACCACCCATTTATCCCATTATATACAATACCGATGTGAACCAACTCCTAACAAAAGCAATTTAGCTTAGTTTAGCTGGAGGGGTTCACAAGATTACTAGTAGTAGGTAATATGCAACACACTTTGCCTTTTTTTAAATGCTCTATTTTACTGAATACATTATATAAGATTTGCGCAAATATTAATGGGATCCAAGCATGTTAATATCTGGGTTGGTGGCCCCGTGATTTATCTTCATCCCGAGTCGACAACAGGACATGACAGGTTGCAAAGTAATAAAATGGCAAATAAATCGCGCTAATGCGACATATAGACTTGTTAAAACATTCCACTGTCATCCTTACACTGTAGAAATGATAGGTTTCGACACTAATTACGATTTTATTGTTCGAATGACATTTATCAGCACAATAACTGTAATTAACGGCGGCGTTGCTATAAGATTGACACATCGAAAACTCAAACGCCGATTCTCGCTATTCTATCTTACGTAATTCTCGCAATATTTATTATATTTAAATAAATATATTTTTTACAATTCACAGTGGACCCGCATGCAGCCCCTCATGGAGGAGGCCTGTACCTACCTACTTAATGAGTATTTTGCGTCTCTTATTACCGTTCCTAATTATATTTTGTTCTTCTTCTTTCTTCAGTGGAATGTTATACGGTACAGCTGATTGTACTGACTATAATAACTATAATAATAATAATATTTATTAATCACCATAAAAACAATTACAATATAAAAACTGCACTATGACATTTCATTAACATTACATAACAATAATATCGAGTTAACAGTTTTAAATACTGTCTTTTAAACTAGGCAGAATGCCTGTATCTTAAAAGACAGTATTCGGCACTAACAAGGTTTTATTTATTTAATTAAAGTAATAATGTATGTTAGATGGACTGTGACATTTTCAGGAATGAGATCAGATAGCGGTGATAATAGCTAGTAGATTTGAATGTGTGTTATGTGAAACGTATGCGTGTGTGTGTATGTGTATGTGTGTGTGTGTGTGTGTGTGTGTGTGTGTGCGCGTATTGGCGTGAGTTAATGAGTAATATATATTTAAGTGATGCGATAAATAAATACTTAGACTATGTATGTTAGCAGTAATTCTGTTTGGTGATAGTCCTGTTGTAATAGCCATAGAGTTACTTTAGATTTTAGATCGTGTACGTTTAGGTGTAATATATTAAGTTGTTTCTGTATTTTTTTGTATATGTGGATACTTATCACATAGTGTTGGCGTTGAGCAAAAGTTGTTTTGTGACGTATGCCGGCAAGCTTATCTATACGTCTTATGGTTTTTGGGGGTGCAAGTGTAGTATGTGTTCTAAGAAGCGATCGAAGAACAAAGAGCTGCCGGACCGATAAGACCTTACAGTCAGCATATAGTTGGACCGTTGGATATCTATACTGCTTCTTCATCATGACCTTGAGTATGGCTCTCTGAGCTCTAACTGACTGCATATAATCATGTATTATATATAGTCAGTATTGTATATACAGTACAGTACACACATACAGTGTGTATTGTGATATTTTTGATGAACTTTAATTCAATAATTCTTAATTAGGGACAGTTTAAAATATCGTAACAGTCATGAGTTTGACCCGCAAAAAGTGGTTAAGATAAATTACCAATTAGCAGAACAATTTACCATACCGGTTCTGTAAGACTTAATCAAAAAATACACTCAACAAAATCCTTCATTAACAGACCATACTTCTGCACACCACGATGCATTTTTTTTTTTATTAATTTAGAAGGAGTTATTTTACATTTAAAACTAACACCTAGAACTTTAAGGCGTTTAAAACAAGAACAAGATTTAATTTCAATTTTTGTGCCTGCTTAAGTGTGACCATACTTTTGTGTGGAAAGTAATTAATTCAGACATTAAGTCTGAATCGATTAATTTCTTCACGAATGTACCTATAAATAAATTAATAGCCAATTTCACCAATTTAATTCTTGCTACATATGGCCGTGCCTATAACAAACAGCTTCCATATAAAGAAATCGAGTTTACATTCACCTCAGTGCGCCATTATTGGTAACGTGATCAGATGTCAATGTCAGATATATCTTGGACGGTGCTCAAATGTAAACAGCCTGTATATAAAGTAGTTATTTTAATTTTAACTATTTTTTTGTTCACATGGATCTCTAAAAATAAAATAAAAAAATCCAAAGCATATTATTCATTTTTCACTACCGACTCAGTTAATAAATGCCTCTTACTGCGATCGCCAACCCGCTCGCCAAGCGTGGCGATTTTGGAAATTACCCCTCGTGGTCTTTCATAAGTAGGTTCTACTAGGGAGACCCGTGCCCAGCAGTGGGACATTATATGTGTAGATATGATACCGACAGACAGACAGAAAAACATCTAAAAATTATTGTTAACTATTGCCTACTAGTTCATTAAAAATATAGTAATAATAATAATAATTTGGGACAACTCACACAACACAAACTAAGCAGAGCTTTGGAAACCAGACAAGTGATAAAAATATATTATATTTCTAAATACATACATATTATAGATAAATAACACCCAGACACAGAATAAACCATCGTGCTCATCACACAAGGATAAAACTCCTGGGTAGGGATCGAACCCACGACCTCTTTCGCAGCAGTCGGACACACTCCTACCGCGCCACAGAGGCAGTTAGTTAGGAATTTAGGACGCCGGACTTAGAAACACCGAAACAGGAATAGTCAAGATAAGTATTTATTCTTTTAAAAATCTGCTATATGACATTGCATCTAGACATCATCCATTCCAAAAATGTTCGATATGACATTTTCACGCGATTTTGTTACCGCACAGGTGTTGTAATTCGTGACTTGTGGTTATGGATATTTAGTTACAGCTACGAGTAACTAACAAATGTCAAATTGCGTTTAATTACTTTTATTTATTGGAGTTTAGATTGATTTAAATTTATGAGATTTGTACACATTTGCCCAACGTATTATACCGGTGTCTAAGGCCATTGCAATACGGTCGAAACGTCGGGCTATCAAAAGGCTACTTTAAAATATTCCCGCGATTAAGTTGAAAATGAAATAAACTTATAATTTTATAATGAGAAGAAATTATTCTTGTCGGAATTTTATACGACTGGCCCAAAAAAGGATTGTGTTGTTTTTATTATGCGTATTATTAACGGGCCTGTTTACCAATTAGTATAGGTTATCGGACACTAGTCCAGTGGTCCACATTTTTTTACGTCTTAGAAATTGTTGCATTTTCAACCGTGCAACAATTTCTCAGCCGGCTATGCCTTTTATATTTTTAACATAGTTTCTCATTTTTTGCGATACAACTACTGGTCGCCCCGCCTATGTGTCGCAGTAGGTTCCTACACCTGCACATTCCTAGTCTGGCATCTCAAATTAAGTTTTCTCTTAGCGAATGCCAAACTTCAATGTGTCCTTAGATAAAAAAACTAAAAATTACTTACTTTTTAGGTAGGTACTGAGGGAATGCTCCAGATATTATATAATTCTAAGGTTGCGAAGTTGCCTAGTTTAAGAGAAAAAGTTAAAAGACCCTGTAATTTTTACAGGGTCTTTTAACTTTTTCTCTTAAACTAGGCAACTTATAGATAATAATAGCACATCTAACCCTCGAATACTCAAATGATAGTTAGATAACTGTGAGTCATGGCTCGAAATAATCTATACCTACTAATATTATAAAGCTGAAGAGTTTGCTTGTTTGGTTAAACGCGATTATCTCAGAAAGTACTGGTTTAAGTTGAAATATTATTTTAGTGTTAGATAGCCCATTAATCAAGGAAGGCTATAGGCTACATACCATCACGCTACGACCAATAGGAGCGGACCATCAATCATCATCATCAAAGTTGTGTTGGTCAGCCAATAACATATTATTTAGAGAGCTATGCTCAAAACTATTTCTGTTCTTTTCGACTTTAAGTGGCAGAGACAGCATAAGAGCTAACGGGCAACGGCATTTCAAAACAGAAACGTTTGACGCACTTGTACAACAAAAAGTACCTAGTTAGGTCTATAAAGCTCCTAATAATACGACTTACACATTGTCTGGATGACACATTTTTATGCAAATACCAAATAGAAAGTACACACCTTAATTCGACGTTCATTAATTAGCTGTCTTCCTATTAAACACATACATATTAAAGAAGTAAAGTAATTAGCCAATAATCTGAATATTCCTTACCCATTTGTTTGGACGACAGTCGCCATAATTACGAACACGCGATGCACTTACAGGTTAATTAGTTCACGTCTGGGTATAAATTCACCTGATTATTTATATTAGGTACTGGTGACGAATCTGTACGGTTTTATGCCAAATCCTGACTCGGCGATGAGTCTGGTTTTGCTTTGTTTCAGATGAATGCTATTAATAAGTTTATGATATCACGATAATTGTCTATGGAATATTGCACTTTTTAAATGTAACTGAAACATACGTAGAAGATCTATATTTTTATTGAAATATTACTTACATTTTAATTGAACAGGGATAATATTTATATTTATATATTTTATTGAAAAATACTTAAAATATTACGAAAACTAACACTGAAACTGTTAAAATATTAATTTTTATTTTTAATATTTATAAAAATTAAAATATTTCGCGCCTATTTATTAAAAGTTATGAAAATGGAATATGCGTTTCGCGCATGCGCGGTTACGGCCGCGTCGCGACTGCCATGGTCCGTGCGCCTTGGTGGTACCTCCTTCCACATAAATGCTTGTTTATTTCCATTTTTTGTCCATTTTCGCAACTAATAACGAGATTGGAGATAAACCATACCACGAGGTAGTAATTAAACGCACGAAAAACCTTGTCTAGTAATTACATATTTTTCTAATCAGTGAAAATTAATAATTATGTAAGATATGCCTATATCTATATCTGTTAAAACTGTAAACCAATTACACGATATTTTTATTTATTACATTAATTAAATAAATTAGAATTGTATGTAAAAAATAAATCTTTTAATGTATAAGACTTATTGTTGGCTTTTTTAAATTAAAAAAAAAAACAAAGCTAGAGTACATCATCGATGTAGAGAACAAGACTGTGCTATAACCTCACAAAATTGACCACCTCTAGAAAGAGACAACGCTACTTTGTGGACAATACCTGTCAAAGGCCGCACTAGTTTTTTCTCTCTTTCACGCTTTGTAGTCAATATTTACTTTTTAATTGAAAGAAATGGCGCAGTCCTGGTCTCTACGTCAATGGAGGACATTGAGCCTACCATTACAACCAGTAGATAGGTATGCAAACTCCATAGCGCTGTTAATTCGGCCTCTTCTCTTTATATCTCACACGTAACGTATCTACAGTCTGTCTTATTTCAGATAAACCTTTCATCCACAATAAATACACAGAGTGCTTCTATCGTTACCTACAGAACAGACATTAACCAAACGCACTCATGATATTATACCTACGTACTTAGTCCTACTTGTATCATGCATACGGTCTCAGCTAAATTTACACAACACATTAGATTCTGCAGTAATATTGACTATAACTATCACATTTATTTATAAAAAGGAGAATATGCTATAGAATAGACTTCAAAAGTGAACACATAATATTACGAGGTAGACTTATTTCACCTAGGATCAGGTGAATTAAGTCTACTAAAAGTTGACTTAATTCGCCTATAGTCTAGTCAAATGGTGCACTTAATTCTCCCAGGTGAATTAAGGGCACCAGGAGGCTAATTCACGTATTTAAAGTAGTACAGTTGCAGTTAAGTTTCGATTAAAACGGCCATTTTTGTATTCTTGTAACTTTGGGATCGATCTCAAAAACGCTGCGCACCTACTAGAATGTCGTTATACATACTTGACGCAAGCGCATTTGAGATCGATCCCAAAGTTACAAGAATACAAAAATGGCCGTTTTAATCGAAACTTAACTGCAACTGAACTGCAACTGCCCTGCTTTAAATACGTGAATTGACCCTCTGACCTTACGTACCTGGGCCTGTACTGTAGCTACCTATGCTTAATGTGAATTTCATAGCAAAAAGAAACAAATGCGTTATAGCCACGTTCACTATACATCGCTGACGGACACAAATTTTCGGACCAGCTCGGACCACTTTCGAAAGGTGTGATTTCTATGTAAAGGTACCTTGTTCGAAGCGAAATACGTATGAAACTTCCCCCTGTACCTATCTTCGTGTCATGTGTGGAGACGGTCTTTGTCAAGTCAGTCTGTTGAAGTAGGTAGGAACTTATACCAACAACAATATCTAACGTTAAATGTTTTACTGTCTGATGCCATTTTGGCGGGTGTATGCAACCGTTGAACAAAGAGTAGGTATCGTGTACTGCATCGATGTATTTTAGCCGTACTTTGACGATCCACATGCACGATACGGAATGCGTATAATGTTGGCGCGGTGCTAAATTTCAGCTGCGTAAATGTCAGTGCCCCTTCTGTAGGAACTCACTCCATAATTGATCGGTCAACGGCATTCAAAACGGTGCAACGTTTATCTTTGGACGCACTCTTCAATGAAGGTACTTTGTATACAGGTTGTTGACAATTTTTAATTGCATTTACAATAATATTTTTACCTGATTGCAAGGAAGAGGTATATATGTATGTATGTAATACTCTTTATTATCTCATATCTTTCAAACTACAAGACGGATTTAAATAATTAAGACATCGTTAGATTTGTCTTGACCGCCCAAGTGTCTTAGATAAGTGAGGTATGAAAAAAAACAAGAGGTGTGAAAAACAAGTTATTTCGAATACCGCAATATGGGTATCAAATTAAAGGGCTTATCGTAAGCATTTCTAAAAGGTATAACATGGTTATAACTGTAATAATAAAAAAGTAAATTAGCAACTTTCAATACTTGGCGATAGCTGTGATAAAAAATAGTTGATACATCGGTTACCTTACATCCCATAGCCACTAAAAAAAATTAAATAAAAAATAAATTTAAAAAATAAAAAAACCCGCCCGCGCAAATAAGATGCAAACAAGATCCCTTATATATATTGTTTGAACGCGGTAATCTTAGGAACTACTAATCCGAACTAAAAAAATCTTTTACTGTTGAATAGCCCATTTACCGAGGAAGGCTATAGGCTATATAACATCACGCTACGACCTATTGGTAGCAATGTAAAGTAGCGGAGTAGCAATGAGAAATGTTGCAAAAACAGGGAACATTCACGCAGACGAAGTTGCGCGGGACAGCTAGTTAAATAATATAGGGTCTCGACCCTTAAATTTTTTACAAAACCTACCTACTACCTATATTATTTTTTATTTTACAAAAAGACAACCCTTTTCCTCTTAAAAGGGTTAGTTTTTTGTCACGACTAATACAATGAACTAATTTTGATGAATGTAAATGAGGAGAACCACAATTTGTTTAGTGTCAGTGATTCGATTGTTTGTCAAGTCCCACGACAAAGCGATTTACCCTAGTTCGGAACTTGTCTTTATAATTAGTAGTTACTTAGGTATGTCTTGTAAGACATATTGTGTAAGTGTTAAGAGTAAGTTGTATGTTTGTCTGTTGTGTATACAAGGATGCATTAAATTAGTAGAGTGTAATGTGAGAGTGTAAAAACTTTGCAGTGTACTCGTAGTTGCTAACTAGAAGTTCCGTGTAGTGGAGGCTGTTTCAGAGAATTCCATGTTTAATATAAATGTGTGGGCTTAGTTGAAGACTTTATACTACTTATGAATATAAGTTTTCAAACTTTTGCGATTTTTACACATATTACAATATTATTGGGACTTAATCGCGTGAAATATTCAAAGGTAATATCGGGTTAAAACGTCTGGTAATAAAAGGTTCGTACATTTATATACTTCGCGCGATTAAGACCCGATAATATTATAATATTATGAATATTAACTACGGACCTAAATGTTTTTTTAATCTATTGTCTTAGATACAATCTTTTCATTCTTAAACAGTGATTTCTATGGATTTCTTCTGGTGATTGGGTAGATGAAAACTTATTATTTTTCAGTAATCAGATAATAGTACCCATCAGATTAAAGACTTCCATACTTATCATTTTGATATTTCTTAAACTAGCCTACTATATATTGCAGAACAAGATTGTATACTTCTATCTATACATGAGGTACCTTCTATTGAATACCAATAGGCACCAATATCTAATATTAATAATAATACCTATAATTAATTAATTTTAAGTTATCAATAACTAACCTTAAAATTACTTATAATAATGAAACGTCATCTTCAATAACCCTTTTAATAAATAAGCAGAGAATTTGAATGTAGTTAGTGAGACTATAAATCTTGTATCAATAATAATTGGGTTCAAAATAGTTTACACTCGACGTGATGGCGGTCAAACATATTGAGTCCTGAGACAAAATACCGAGAGTACAGAAGGTAATACGGACCTCGCATATGAAACTCACCCAAATGAACTGGACTATTAGAAGGCGAAACGTGACATTTTTTGGTGCGTGCAGCCGGTCATCGACTTAAAAGAGGTTATCACATCAAAATAGTGACTACTAGTATTTTTATGAGATCTCCATATTTAATCTGCGTTTTGAAATTTCTTATTATATTTGTTGTTTTGATTATTTGGAACTAACCTATTGGAACAATGTGGTAAATTTTCTCCCAAACATATGAAACTCACCCAAATGAACTGGACATTTGGTTTGTGATGAATCTACTGAGATTGAAGATGAATTCCAAGTTGGGGAACCCCTGCTCTAGTATTAGCACGCTGGATAGGCTACCGTCAACAACAACGAAACTTCAGATTCAGATTCAGATTTCTTTATTCCATTTGATTTTGACATTTAGAGGGTAAGTTTTCAAAATCTATGCTTGTGTAACAAGGAAAACCACAGCCATTTCTGATAAGTCAAAAAAGTTAACATAATAATTAAAATATCTTGGGACAACTCACACAACGTCATCTGATCCCAAACTAAACAGAGCTTGTACTATGGCAACCATGCAACTAATAAACATACTTATACTAATAATAGAAGGCTGAAGAGTTTGTTTGTTTGTTTGAACGCGGCAATCTCAGGAACTACGGGTCCGAATTGAAAAAATATTTTTCTGTTGGGTAGCCCAATTATCGAGGAAGGCTATATACCATCACGCTACGATCAATAGGAGCGGAGCAGTAATGAAAAATGTTACAAAAACGGGGAAAATTGACGCATACGGAGTTGCGTGGCTCAACTAGTTATAGATAAATAACACCCAGACTAGGCATGGTTTTAATAGTAGTACCTTATAATAGTACCTTGGGACAACTCACACAACGCTATCTGATCACAAACTAAGCAGAGCTTGTACTATGGAAATCAGACAACTGATAAACATACTTATATATTTCTAAATACATACATATTATAGATAAATAACACCCAGACACAGATTAAACCATCGAGTTCATCACACAAAGTTTTATCCTGGGTGGGTATCGAACAGGACTGTATTTGTTTCGGCACATGTGTTTGTTGCCTAAACGTGTATTGTATGCAGATTACCTTCTGCACTGTCTATGATCCTGGCAAGTGTCAATGACCTTGAAGATTTAGGTGACCCAGATATTAAAAGCTGTGACATTGTTAGTCAACAAGAGCGTTGTGTAGTTGCAAAGTAGGTTGGTATTATCGTAATTCTATAGAAACTGCCAAGTGAATATGGTGTTTGAAATGTTTTTTTTATATTCAATCTTTAAAAGGTCAGAACAAAACCATGCATGTGACATCTTTTGCTTAGCAGATTCGCTGATAGGCTGATACTATCAGCGAATCTGCTAAGCAAAATTTATATATTTTTTCAATTCGGACCCGTAGTTCCTGATACTATCAGCCTATTAGAAGGCGAAACGTTACATTTTTTGGTGCGTGCAGCCGGTCATCGACTTAAAAGAGGTTATCACATCAAAATAGTGACTACTAGTATTTTTAAGAGATCTCCATATTAAATCTGCGTTTTGACATTTCTTAAAGAGTTGTTGTTTTGATTAGTTGGAAACTAACCTATTGGAACAATGTGGTAAATTTTCTCCCAAACATAGATATATTTCATGCATGATATATGACGACTTATATAACAATGAAATGAGGTTAAATGTCAGATATTCCATAAGCAATAAGAAACGACTGCATTTAACCTTTGCAACCCAATTGTGTACACAAAATAGAACCACAAAAAACCAAGAGTTCAGAAGGAAACTTCATCTGGACTTCGCTCGAGCGACTTATACATAGACATCATTCATGGACAAGAATCTCAGACTGCTTCCGATCACTTTGTTTGCATCAGGCAAACCAGGGACCACCCGCGTAAGGCAACAGGCATCATAACAGACCACGGTCCCTTAAATAAACATCTCTTCAGAATAGGAGTGACAGGCAGCCCTCTATGCAGAGGATGCGTGCTCACGAAGTGCATCAGTGTAGCGGACCAACGGGCACAACCCTATCTTCAGCATCACCGATGTCGTTCTCTGAGGCCTGTAGCAACTTGGGCTGACTGCTGGCATTCTGGGAGTGCCGGGGTTGGCTGGAGTGACCAATGGGATAAGTACAACACGCACGATAGCCCAATCAGGAGGCTAAGTGCTGTTTCTCTCATAAGCCCAGGTAAAACTAACTAAGTAACTAGGTCTTCATTTTCAGAGGAGGGATGAATTATTAATTCCAAGCCTATGATTGTATGAAGGTTAATAATAATATCTTGGGACAACTCACAACGCTATCTGATCCCCAACTAAGCAGAGCTTGTACTATGGAAACCAGACAACTGATGAACATACTTATATATTTCTGAATACATACATATTATAGATAACTACACCCAGACACAGAATAAACCATCGTGCTAGTCACACAAAGTTTTATCCTGGGTGGGGATCGAACCCACGACCTCTTGTGTAGCAGTCAGATACACTCCCACCGCGCCACAGAGGCAGTCGGTTACTTTCAATGCTCTCAGTATTTTGCGATCAGTCTGCCTGATGTAAGTGTAAGTTCAACACTATTGATTTATAGCCCGTCTCCTGCCCTATGACCGGTATAAACATAAATCACGTTACGGATACTGAGACACGTAGTAAATATTTGTAGCTCATAAAGCTAGTACACAAGATAAGCTTACATTGAGTACAGTTGAGTAATGTAGGAGCCGTTACATAGCAGATGTAGAATAGATCGATGGCGAGGTTAAGAAATGATATCTTTGTATGGTCTATTGATGGTCTATGATACTAATATAAAGAGGTAAAGTTTGTGAGGTTGTAGGACACAAATATATAAAAATGATTGTTTGTCTGTCTGTATGACCTCTATGCATTTCTAAACTATTGATCAGATTGTGATGAAACTTTGGCAGGGTGTTCTGGGGCCCGTGAACAGCGAAGCGTGGCCAAGGTCACTAGTTTACCAATAACGCAACGTTATTTGTGAGTGTCATAGGCTATATAATATCACGTTACGACCAATAGGAGCGGAGCATTCATGAAAAATGTTGTAAATCGAGGGAAAATGACTCAAACGAAGTTGCGAGGGTCACCTAGTGTCTTTACGAATATATGTTACGATCCGACAAACTGTGATTTAATTGTTCGGTTGATTCATAATTTGTTGGTGCCGAGTCTGGATACTCTTTGTGTTTGTTAATTGCAAGTGTGTTTGCAAAGTTCCTCGGAACATAAGGCTTATAAAGATTTTTAGGAATCAAAACGTAGATAGGCTGAAATGTTTCATGTGTTGATAAACTTTCGCGATTTGTACACATTATGAAAATATATATATTATGGGTCTTAATCGCGTGAATAATTTAAGGTAAAATACCTTGTTTATTGCCCGACGTTTCGACCGTATTGCAACGGCCGTGGTCACTTATTCACGCGATTAAGACCCGTAATATATATATTTTCATAATGTTTCATAGGACTAATATTTGGTCGTTTGTTGCATATTACGAATCTACAACCACACGAGATGGTGATAGGGCCGTCAGTATTCTAAAATAATGACTGCGTACCATCACTAATAAGAAATACAACAATGTTGATATAAAAAGCAACAAAGTGGGTGTATACATAACCTCTAAAAACCGGTCGGGCCACGCACAATATAGGGTCCCGTAGCTACCAGTGGCGGAGGGTCCTTAAAACACCATTACTTTCGGTTTCCCTTTGGATTGTAGTTACTTAGTACTATAGATACAAACAACCATGTTCAGCAGGGTATATTTTTGTATCAGGTTGCCTCAGAAAAATTTTAACCCTTCGCCTCGGGTAGCTACCCAGCACAATAATGCGGTGTAAGAAGTGGGTTTTCTGTTGTTTTTGTTTTACACTACTAACAACGCTATATAAATAGGTATAAGTATTTTTCAATGGAATTTGTATGAAAATTTTATTACTTCTCACTTGGTCTGCTAAAACTACCACAGCTAAGTAGGCATTACAAGTTTACGAGTAAACTTGTAAAGCTAACTTAGCTGTGATAGTTTTCCTTTTAATTTCATTATATATACTACTACTCTGAATTTTTCCACATCTCCAATAACAACCATTTAGCTGGCAGGGGGAGGGGGTGGAGGAACACTTGACTGTAACAACAATTAGCACTTTAACATTTTACACAAACGAATCCCTAAATCGAAGTGTTATTTTTGCAACCCCTAATATTTTTAAAAGACCTATCCTACGATGGGGTAGGTAAGAAAAAACGGCGCAACTATTATGTGTATCCATGCCAAATTACAGCTTTCTAGAGTTAAGGGTCTCTGAGCTAATATGCGGACAGACAGACGGACGGACATAGCGGAACTATAAGGGTTTCGTTTTGCCATTTTGGCTACGATACCCTAAAAATAAAATAATCTTAGGATTTCAAGCGTTAATATGAAAATATATATATTACGGGTCTTAATCGCGTGAATAATTTAAGGTAAAATACATTGTTTATTGCCCGACGTTTCGACCGTATGGCACGTCGGGCAATAAACAAGGTATTTTACCTTAAATTAAACGTAATGTATATATTTTCATAATGTGTACAAATCGCGAAAGTTTATCAACATTCAAGCGTTATGTTTATTTAGACAAACTAGAACACACTGTAGGTACATGCGGGCGCCTCAACTGCATGTCACCTATTAAGCATTTTGTTCGTTTTTGAATTGCTCATGCTCTTTGAATTTGGCCTGTCGCCCGTAATGACATCGTATTGTGCATTGTTGGTATAACAGCGCAGACTTTTAAATAATTGTTACGACAACATCGATTTTTCACATGTAATATTTTATTTTTTTAATTGGGGGATTTTTATCTTTTGTCCGCAAATGTCAAACGATAGTTGAGACCATAATTGAGTTATTTTCGGCACTACGTATAATAGTTGATGTTTTTTTTAATTGAATTTTTGCAATTTTTTCTGCTTTTATTTTCACATGTACTTACTCATACCTTATAAATACTTTCATACGGTAATTATACTCATACTTTTATACGGTAATTATGTACGTGTTTTGAAATTGATGATGAATACTGAAGATTTGTTAACAGTGGCGAAACTAGGGGGCTCAGTACTCCAAACCTATACTGGATGCCGATTTAATTAGTGGAATCCTCGCGGGGACTTTACCGAAATCAATAACAAAAACAGTACCTACTCTAATCTTTACTATTATAAAATTGTAAAATAGCTGTCTGTACATCAAAGCTATTTAAAAAAAACTAACCTAGATCGACTAATTAAAGGTTTCTGATCCAAAACATACGACAGCCGACAGCCTCTGTGGCGCGGTGGGAGTGTATCCGACTGCTACGCAAGAGGTCGTGGGTTCGATCCCCACCCAGGATAAAACTTTGTGTGATGAGCACGATGGTTTATCCTGTGTCTGGGTGTTATTTATCTATAATATGTATGTATTTAGAAATATATAAGTATGTTTATCAGTTGTCTGATTTCCATAGTACAAGCTCTGCTTAGTTTGTGATCAGATAGCGTTGTGTGAGTTGTCCCAAGGTACTATTATAAGGTACTACTATTAAAACCATGCCTAGTCTCGGAGTTGACGCCAAAACTAAACTTTGGGAGCATCTCCTATGTCCGGGTTAAGTTATAGGCTATGTATCATCACGCTACTCTCCCTTAGGACCTAAGCAGTAGCCGCGGGCGGTTTATTTTATAAACCTATTGTTAGTACATATATTGACTTAGCGCGTTGCATTCGGATTCGAATTTTGAATTTAAATTTAAAAAAAATAAGATAAATCTATTATTTTTTTATTCATTTCAGTAGAGTATCGTGATATGATTCCCCCCCGCGGGTATTGGACTAAATTAATCGGCGTTCAGTATATAGTATTTGATATTTTTGGTATAAAGTGTTTTAGGGATTATGTATTACTAAGAGATATATATATTAAAGACGACTCCCGCAGTATGGTACAAGTCCTGTATCGCAGGGGACTTTACAAACATACAAGTCATGGACACAAAGTACACCCAGACTCGGAACATCAATTTGTTCGAACCCACGACCTCTTGCGTAGCATTCGGACACACTCCCACTGCGCGACAGAGGCATATATATATAATATTAATTTAGATATTGCGTATCACTCACTCGTACATAAATAAATGACATAGCCTATGAACTAAATAGCACTAGTGATATGAAGATGTAGATCAGACATTTTAGGAGATCTAAATATAGGTAAGTACAGGTATTTAGTATGCACGTCATAGGTATGAGCTCGACAGTGAAATAGGTTTATGCTTTAATCGGGAGCTTCACGACTTTGCTCTAAATATCTGGGTTAGTTGTAGATGTAGGTATTATAGGTAGACTAGCTGACCCGCGCAACTTCGTCTGCGTAAATTTTCCCCGTTTTTGCAACATTTCTTATTGCTGCTCCGCTCCTTATTTCTCCACTATTTAATGGATGTTATTATACGTATAAACCTTCCTCTTCAATCACCCTATCTATTAAAAAAAACCGCATCAAAATCCGTTGCGTAGTTTTAAAGATTTAAGCATACATAGGGATATGGGGACAGAGAAAGCGACTTTGTTTTATACTATGTAGTGATATATAACTAAATTGCTTGAAGAGCTTTCAACTCATGACTAAAACCTAAAGAGTAGGTATGAAAGGGGTACAAGAGGGGGTGGGGGGTGTTTTAATTAATAATGAAATGCAATGATACATGTCTGAATGAAGTCTGCTTTATACTAAATCTGCTATGTGTCTGCTTTAAAAAAGCGGCGGTAGCCCAATGGCTAAGGCATCGGTCTCGCAATAGTGAGGTCGTGGGTTCGAATCCTGGCCATTATACTACCGACGTGAACCCACTCCTGACACAAGCCATAGAGCTTGGCTGGAGGGGTTAACAGGATTGCTAGTAATGTGAGACTACAATACCACATTTCTAGTTGTCTTAAAAAAAACTTTGTTTGCGATATAAATAAAATACTAGCCCCGCGCAACTTCGTAAGCGTAAATTATCCCCATTTTTGCAACATTTTTTATTGTTGCCCCGCTTCTATTGAGGGTAGCGTGATGTCCTATAGCCTTCCGCGATAAATGGGCTATCGAACAGTAAAATATTTTTTTCATTCAGACCAGTAGTTTCTGAGATTATCGTGTTCAAACAAATAACCAAACTCTTTAGCTTTATAATATTAGTGCCTGGTACCTATGTGTTAATTATGGGATTTATTAATATTTGTCTCATTTAATCTTAATTACGTTATTTCTTTATTACCTCTACGACTTTACTACCTCTTTATATATCTTCAGAAACAAATTGGTTGTTAGTAGTGCTGTGACCTGGCCTCTAGATGTGGATTCCTAAAGACCAGAGTTGAAAATATATCTTGCTCGACATGGTCATATACTAAGTAACTACATCCAAAGGGAAACCGAAAGTAATGGTATTCTAAGTACCCTCTGCCACCCGTAGTATATATAATTTTATAATGTAGCTTATCAACATTTATGCGCAGGACTGACGGCTTTAATCCGCGGCATATCTAGAGATAACTGTCTGTATCTCGTAAAAAGATAGATCTATCTAATTGAGGGTATACGGACTGTCAAGTTTTTCGGTTGTGGATCCACCACTGAAGCCTTCGGCTTCAGTGGTGGATCCAGGCTCAAGCCAAAATCATCAGACTTCTTGCGTACAAGTCATTAAGTAAACTAAAACCTATACTCGAAACTGACACTTTCGATTATGTACCATACAGAATTTGTTGTGGGAAATCTAAAAAAGGACGTTCCATTCGTGTCAGTGGTGCTACAGCGGTCCTATCGGGTTCAAGCTCCCCCAAATGATAATTCACTCTCCTCCCTGTCGTTTGGGACAATCCTGACTCCGCCACTGGAAGGCTTCGCATTTTTCTATATACAAACCTGGGGCCAGTGGTAGTTTCCCTTCTTAATAATCACTTTAGTTAACATTTACTAAAGCTTTACTAAAATATCCATTAGTGGGGAGGATTAGTGGTGTGTATGTTGTAGGGACGTTTTGATAATATACATTATTCGGGTCCGCAGACTGTTAGCGAGGAATTAATGTAAATTAAGGAAAGTTGTCGTGAGAACTAGTTGTTCGACCTATCACAAACAGAGAATAGGTACCTATTAATACGCGGAGCAAAAAGTTTGGAGCCTTTGTATCGGTAATATTATAATGGGTACTAAAGCTACGTATTAATAAGATAAGATAAGATAAGATAAGATAAAATCTTATTTGTGTAAACATGCTTAATTGTATGTAGACACATACATACAATTAAGCAATTAAGCATGAAGGATGTTACAATGCTTGTCATATACAATGGCGTACAAATTTTATTCAGGAATATAGTTATGTCAATGGAATCTGTGTAGAAAATAGGAAATGGAAAGTCCCATGTGTTAAAAAAATGTACTTAGCGAAGGGAAATTTCTGATTTTTACATTACACATTTACACCACGTGTCACTGTCAAACAGAATTAACTTGACAGATTGAGTTTCGTTTTAAAACAGAAAAAAATATACACACAAAGTATCTATACAGCCAATAAAGTTGTTTTATTTACAAGAATAATAAACTCTGGTCTAATTTAGTCTACTAGGCGACCCCTGGAGTAGTTTTAACTACTGCCTAACGATAACACATCGAGAATAAGGCAAGTTAAGCGCCCAACTTCTCTTCGGAATTGCAGTGTTTAAGCGTAGACTGATAATATCTAGGATGTAGCCTAGTAATGTCTATTTATTTGAAACTATCGATAGATTCTTGTAATTCAATTGCGCCATTACAGCTTATCCGAGCGGGTGGGACCCTAATGGAAAGATAATCTCGGATTAGCACTTCTGGCATTTCTTGTCTTAAAAAAGCGCACTTTTTTTTTAGAAACGGATATATGAATAACACACAATGGTTTTCACAAAATGGTGGCCATACTTAAAGCTTGACAATGTCTGACTTATGAAAGAATTTATTTCCTTATTGCAGTCCAGTCCATCATATGCGAAGATCCAAACAAAAAGTTGGTTCGACTAATTCAAAAGGAACAATTTGATAAAATCGTTAATTGCAAATACATAAATAGAAGTAGGTACAATTCTGATTGACTGTAGCCATCAGTTGCAACTAAAATGTAGAGTCTTTATCTTGTGAACTCTTTGGTATTGCAGAAATGTGAAAAGAGGCTGTGAGTTCGACTGCCACACTTTTTGTGATCCGAAAATTGGGGTTCCAAGTCTGGATGTACTTGACTATGATTTAAATTTTTGTAAAATACCTCTCCCCTGCGACAAAGGCCATGAACTCTGGCGCGAGAATAGCCTGATACAAATGGAAATAAAGAAGAAAATAGATAAAGTTGTATGAAAAATTAATGCCATAATGTTGAGTAAAGAATGACTTTTCATTTAAAAGTTGTTGTTTCTTGTAAACATTGACGTGCTAAACAAAACATGTTTTGCAACTGCAAAAAGAGTTGCTAAAAAGCAGAACAATATTTGCAATATGAAATAAGTCTAGGAGGATTCTATGTATAATGGTGCATATTTATAGATGCTATTGATTCATACGTGTGACTCACCAATTGTACATTGGTATTGGCACCTCTATTCTATTAGTTTGTTTTGTTTGTCCTATATGTATGTGGTGTCGATGTATTTATAGATGACTCTGGTTATTTTTAACGTCGCCGCGTCGGTGCAGTCTGTCCGCATTCCTTTTAGACTCGGTATGCTACGAATTTCTTATAGAATGTGCGTACATTTGTTAGTTGCAGCTGATAAGTTTCGGTACCTATTTTTTTTTTTAATATTGTATTGTTACCCCTTTGAAGTCTACCTAAACAGGGTGTACAGCTATAGATACTATACAAGGTGATAAATAGGTACCCTAAATATATACTTAATATTATAAAGCTGAAGAGTTTGTTTGTTTGTTTGAACGCGATAATCTCAGATCTCGTTACTGGACAGAAATGAAAAATTATTTTACTGTTGGATAGCTCATTTATCGAGGAAGACGGCTATATAACATCACGCTACATCAAAATATTTCAAAGCCGGGGCAAATTTACGCAAACGAAGTTGCGCGGGTCAGCTAGTGCTGAAAAAATACATGAAATTATCTATCTGAAACAAGACTTCATTTTGATTTAATGAAAGAAAAAATGACTGATTGAATAATAAACCCTCTGTTCAAACCACTATACGGATTGAGTTGAAATCTAGCACAGGTATAGATACAAATTTTGACGTAAGCATTCGCTATTTACAGATACGAGACTCTAAATTTTAATGACAACATGCAACAGGGAAGAAGCCGAGAAATAGGCACCTGTCCTACCAACAACGACGAGCGAGAAGCGAGTAGCGATTTATCGCTCAAGAAACGTACAATAGATATATATTGTAGATCCGTATAAACAAAAGAGATTCAGTATATAGCGAGTACTCGCCGGCAGTGTGAACGGTCAGTAATCAACTATTAATATCTGTATCTCTTTTGTTAACACAGGATCTACATAAGTAAGACGTTTCTTGAGCGATAAAATCGCAACTAGCTACTCGCTTTCTCGCCGTTGGTGGGACAGGTGCCTTATGCTAGTCTGATCGACATGACTTTGCTCGAATTCATTTATCGAAACTCTGCCTATTCTCTTTTAGTTTTAACTCCGAAGCTCTTTAAGAAACTTAAGTCTTTTAGCACTTACACGACCACATTTTACATAATATAAAAATAAAAAACAATGGTTATCCCTAATATGCAATTTTAAAAGTGTAAACAGGTTTTATTTGTTAGTATGTATAACAAATGGGTTGTTACAAAGTTGAGAAAACATATAAAAGAGAATAATTAAAACGATTAATTGTAGATATTAGCGTGTTTGCATGTCCTCAGTTTTTTAATGTTCATCCGCTAATTACATAAATTATAAAATATTTTGTTTATGTTTATGGTGCGAGATAAATAAATAAGACAGTACGTAATTTTATTGCTAACGAAGATTTGAAAAAAAAAAACAAAAAAAAAACAGAAAGCCCGCCTTAAAAAAGATTGAAACAACAAAACAGAGTTGTAAAAATGGCGGCAAACTGACATGTCGCTATTTTTACAGCTCCGCGTTTAAAGTGTAAAACAGTGTAAAAAATACTTGAAATACGTGTTAACTGGACAAGAACGAGACTTTGTGATTGAAAGAAGAAAACTATATACATTTTACTTGAAACTGGCATATGCACTTAATGTGCGAGCCATAATCTCTACCGATTAATATTGGAGAGAAGAGGAAAAAAAAACAACAAAACATTCGTGAATCCCAGTGAACTTACTAAAACGCCTTCGACTGCATGATTTAAATTAAAAAAATTAAAGAAATTAGACAAGCACCTAATCGTCTTAATTTTAAATCGAAAGTACGTACTCTGTTCCTGGATGAACTAGTTGAATCACCTCTACATTTGTAACTTATATGTAATTTATGTAGGTATATATATAGAATTTATGGTATGTAAGTATATATGTATTTATGGTATTTATTTATTGTGTATTTATGTAAGTATATTTAATTAGTTTTGTTATACTATTATTTATATATATTTTTTTTTTAGTTTTCTTTGTCTGATTGTATGTAATATCTACAGGTTTACTGCACCTACATACTACATTTCTACATCGCCCTAAGGTAGACTGGCAGAGAATGCTTTTAGCATTAAGTCCGCCTCTGTACAATTTTGTGCATAAAGTTTAAATAAATAAATAAATAAATTTAAGACTGCAAATTTAATCTTGTTTTAATCTTTTTTAAGCAGGCGGGTTTTTTGATTATTAAATAATTTTATTATTTAATTCTTAAGTGTGTTAGTTGTAAGACATAACGTAACGTAATAACAGTAACTAGGTACCGAAAATTTGAGTGAAAATAATAACAAACTTAAATCGCTATATATTCTAAACGGTTATTTTAAGTGAAAAATGATTTAACAAACCTCATCATGATTTTAAAATACCTACACGATGATACCCCATATGATTTAGTTTATTGACTTTATTTTTTTCTCTGTCACAATATGGGGTCTGGCTATCGCCATTTTGAATTTTGATTGCTGCCATCTGCTGTCATGTCTTTAGTGGCACTCGTAAGATTAATACGAATCGATTGACGTATGAATCATCAAAATTGGCCCTAGTGTTTGTTCTTTAAAGTGCCACAAAGGAACACGTCAAACTCATAACCTTCCGCAGTCGGGTAACAGTCGGGTAATATAAATGTTCAAACTGGTTTAAACGATAAAGTTATGTGTCGTTTCAGTATTAAGGGCTTTTGCTGATTGATTTTAATAGTAAAACGCTCTGAAAAGTATTTCTATGGTTACTATTCATTATAGCAAGACAACACCCGTTTAAAAATGACTTGCATTTGCTAAAGAGAGCTAAACTAATAGAGAGGAAATATTTAATTTTGTGTTCGTAATAAATAAACTTAAAAAGTACCGAAACGTTTGCAAAATTATTTCACTAATGAAAGCTGCAGTATCAGGGATTTACATACATAGACGATATTTTATTCTAAAAAATAAAAAATCTAGAAAAGCTAGGAAACAATACCTATAAATTTATTTAGGTACTTTCTATTTACCTACGATGTTGTGTTTCTATAAAACCACATGATTAAAAAAGAAAATCATGTAGTTGAATTCCCAGATTAATATACGTAGAAGCAAAAGAATTTCAATTGTAAACAAAAGTAGTGTTAACAAAATCGTAAATTCAATGTAAATCGTGAAAAAAATCATTGTGCGTAAATAACAGAGGGGCCTTTATCTATTGTTACAAGTCATTGACTAATTAAAACACAATTGTATCAATAGAACGTCATTTTACTGGCAAAATATCAATTGAACATGTGCTTTGATCTGTTAGTGGTAGTATTTATAGCTTCTTTGTAACACATTCGACAGATATTAATAGGAGATAAACATAGTTATAATTAATCTTGATTTTGAATTCATGGGCTTTCTTTGCTTAGCTTTTTAATATCCGTGAGATAGAAGAAATACTCTGTTATCCACGTTTTTAATTTAAATTAAGGATTAATCACTGCGTAGTGTCATTTTACAAATATACAGATAAATGACAGGCAATTTTAAATATTTTCTATCAATGACAACTTTTTAAATCCGAAAGCGTTATAAGTAGGTATTCATTCTACACATGTGGTATAATTTATGAATAGGTAGTAAGATACTATACTCAGAAAAAACAGTAATAACATTTTATTTTGTCGTATTTCTCTAGGTATTGTTTATGTAAGTACCTACTCATGTAGGTACACGTTCCAATTTCCAATAAATTTAGCGCGAAATGGCGTTGTTTTTTCGAGATATTCGTACTTTCTAGAGTTAAAATAACTACAGAACTAAATAAAACACATAAGCATTATTTAAATTTAGATGTATGTTTTGATTTCAATTCAGTGTTTTAAAAGATCTGAAGTTTTATTTCTCAGAGTACAGAAACAACGAAATAAATTCTCATTAATCTGATGCAATCATGTCAAACAAATGCATGAAACAAAAAAAACAAAGTTGCAATAATCGACTTTAGCGAAGAAAATCTTTGTGTACCTACCTACCTACTGCTTCTTTTGGCTCTTGTTTTCTTACGCGTCAGCTAATAAAAAAACATTGATTCTTTTAATAAAATCGGCAAAGGGCAACAAAAGGCCTTTGTTTACTTGACCGATACCTCTATTTTTCAGGTAACAGGTAATCATACATACTCGGACCATTAATGTCGACTTATTTCCCAACGGAATCAGCGAAAAATATAGATGATAGAAGACTTTAATTATATTTATAGAGCCTGAATTTGTTTATGTTAATATTACCTAGGCCGTGAAAAATAACTTTTGAGTTGAAGACCATTATCTTAGATGAGGTTTTGCCGAGTTCCTGACATTTTCTTGAAATCATTTTTCACAGTACGTTTACAATGTTAGTAACATGTTTCTGTTTAGATAAGGGATACAGAACAACACAATTACTGTATGAAGTACCTAATTTTAGTAATGTATTAAAATAATTATGAAGTCGGCGTTTTTGTTGGCTTTACTTAATATGATGGCGTGTTGGCGTTTATCAGAAGTTATTTTTGGGGTTTAAGTATGTTGTTTATTTGTTTGTGTGATTAGGTTATGTCGCTTTGTGATTCAATATGAATTAAATCATTTCGACATTGAAAAAATAAAATAGTATATTTAAAATTTAAGTAAGTATAATGATTAAAACGTCACATTTAATGATCAAAACAGTTATAAATGTTGCTAAACTTTCGCGATTTGTACACATTATGAAAATATATACATTACATGTCTTAATGGCGTGAATAATTTAGACTAGGGTAGACTGACTACCTGTGACTATGGCCGTTGCCATACGGTCAAAACGTCGGGCAATAATGAAGATATTTTACCTTAAATTATTCACGTGATTAAGACCTGTAACATTACAGGTTTTAATCAGGTCTTAATCACGTAAATAATTTTATTTTTTCAAAATAGTTATGTAAAATATCTTGTATTGAAGTGTTGAGTAGTAAGACTTGCAGTCATTAATATTTAATTCAAATTCTTGAAAACACACAGAACAAGTAATTACCAAAACATGTTTAGTTTAGCTTACACAGATACCTACCATTCCAATTATTTTGTACAGATTCAAGTTAAAGTAGTCAGAAAACATTTTCTTTAGTGCAAAATCCTTAAGAACTTTTTCATTGCGACTCGTGAGATCTCTGACATAAAGCAAGGATCAGCTGATATTGGACACGAGTGTGCTCTTCATAGATATTATATATCTTCTATTGAAAGCATCTGTAATGGATTTAGCTCTCGTGAATGATTATGTCCATAACCAATTAATATCGTAATACGTATGATATTAACAAGTATCGGGTTCTTTAAATGGCACGAAGTAATCAGTATTATGTCATACTTCATTAGATAAAGGTAGATTGTACGTGATAGTACTTATTTTTAGTTGTATTGTGTTATTTAGAATCTTTATATAGATTTGAGACTGGAGAGGTTAGGTCAAAGTGTAATGCCTCGTCCAACGTACGTAGATAATTGTTTTCAATTTGCGATATATGCTCTGGTTAATAAAATACATACTGTTGATGGTTTTTTAATCTATACTAATATTATAGCTGAAGAGTTTGTTTGTTTAAACGCGGTAATCTCAGGAACTACTTATCCGAAATGAAAAATTCTTACATGGTTGGATAGCCCATTTATCGAGGTAGGCTATGGGCTATATAATATCACGCTACAAACAATAGAAGCGGAGCAACAATGAGAAATGTAGCAAAAACGGGGAAAATTTACGCAGACGAAGTTGCGCGGGACAGCTAATAGAAAAGTAAAACGTTTCGCTGTCTATGCGTCAGTTGGAACTAGTTACTATCTACCAGGGTAAATGTAGAAAATATCTAAAAGCGTCAATTTATACATAGAATACAAACTTTATTTCGTGGCGGTAATACCTAACCTTTCTTTTCTTTATACTTACCTACTCCAGTCAACACTCTGAAGAAACTGAAGACATGAAAGGCCGTCATTCAGTCTCATAAGTAGGTATATATCTATCTCTATTTTAATAGTAGCTAAAGTATTACTTTTGAGAACGTCACAAATCAATAAAAAAATATTAATTTGGCCAATATTTAAGCACATAAGTATAGTTTTTACATTCTAAGTGGATACTTCTACTATGTTGTACCCATTGAGGTTGATATCCAATCTCATGTACTCTTCTTTTAATATGTTTTATCTCTTGTTTTTGCATCAGTCCTCTAATATGGTGTATAATATAATAGTGGCAGCACCTTACCTGCATATACAGTTTATAAACAAAGAAACATTGTAAACATTGGTAATGTGGCCGCGAGTTTTTATTGCCTAGTTCTTTTCTCCGGCTTTACCTATTGTTTGCGAACAGGCATTAGATGTAAATGTAGAATCGACTTTTCATGAGAGTAGCATTTTGCTTTAATCGGCTACTAGCATAGGTGAGGCAACATTACAATATCACTTGGCGAGCTAAGCTGGATTGCGAGTAGCTTAGATTTGGTCTGCTAGCTTTATGTTTGTGAGTTTTAGTATTAGTAATGTACCAGTACTCGTAAGGTGTATTGGTAGGTACTTACCCGACAGTGCCGTTGCCGAGGTTCTGCATGTGCTTGCCTAGTGTCTCCTTGATGTTTTGTTGGGAGTAGAGCCCGATGGGCGAGTTGAACTGCTTGTGTACTATCTTGGGGCCGGTGGCCATTGTTTAGTCGTTCGTAGCGCTGGAATACACCAAAAGTAAGAATTTAAACAATATGAAACTTACGTTGCGATAAGTTTTTTCATTCAGGATGTAAGTTATTTAAGAAATATGAACCACCTTCAGGGGAAAAAACAAGCCCATCACCGAATGCAAATTTCTCACTCCTATATTTTAGTCTATACATCAGATGTTTTATATGCTAGGACAACATTTTATACAGTCAAGTCTTTTCAGAAAAATAAACATTCGAATAGTGAAAATCCCATCTAAATCGGATTACCAACTTTCGAAAAAATCGCGAACATACTTAATTATTATTATTTAAATATATTTTTTTTGAAGGCGGTAAAAAATATAACACTACAAAGTTATTGCTCTATTGAAACCTCTGTGAAACACAGTTTTTTTTTAAATATATGATTTAGGATCCGAAAAAATCCGTGGCTCGTCAGTCAATTTATTAATTCTTCAGTTGGCTAATACAAAACCTTTTTGGATATTCTGGTGGTAAGTCTTACTCTTTGTGTAGATTAAAATAAAAATAAAAACGTCTCATTTCATAAACCTTGCACTAAAATAACCGGCAACATATTTGCTATGACTAAAATACGAATATTTCTCAGGACGTATATCCAAAAATTAGGGTGACAATTTTATCCTCCTCATGAGATAATTTTATTACAGTCCGGATTCCCGCCCGAGGGTGGCGACGAAGCACCTCGAGTTATTGCGTTTTTATTAGCGAAGCAACCGCAGACGGCCGCATATTTCTACCAAATAATGTACTGACAGCTTGTTTTTGTTTTGTTAAAATATAAGTTTGCAACGTTCGTGTGTTCGGTTAAACTAGTTGAATGTATAACTAGGTAATAATAATAGTAATAATATCTTGGGACAACTCACACAACGCTATCTGATCCCAAACTAAGCAGAGCTTGTACTATGGAAACCAGACAACTGATAAACATACTTATATATTTCTAAATACATACATATTATAGATAAATTACACCCAGACACAGAATAAACCATCGTGCTCATCACACAAAGTTTTATCCTGGGTGGGGATCGAACCCACGACCTCTTGCGTAGCAGTCGGATACCCTCCTACCGCGCCACAGAGGCAGTCAAAAAGGTAAATACTGGGTAAGCTCCACAAAATCAGGGTTTTGTACATAAGCTGATATTGTAGGTCATTATTACCTGAACTGACACTGAACTTTATGAATATACTGGGTGGCGCAAAAGTACGGGCACTAAAGAAAATACTTTTTTTTTTTTTTATATGACATTTTCTGTCATTCTGTTGTTGAAAATTGTGTAGTGAACAAATGTAAAATACACTGAAAATAAACATGGACCGTTTTACTCCCCAAGAACGTGGAATAATTGTGTCAATGTTCTTACGGAATAATTCATCAGTGATAAGAACACAACGTGAATTTCGTCGACGATTTCCCCACCGTCCGGCACCGATTGGTCGCACAATTCGACGCTTTGCCACACGCCTTGAAGCAACTGGCTCAACATTGGATAGACCTAAGTCTGGGAGACCAAGAACAGGCCGTTCAGCTGAAAATATCGATGCTGTGCGCGAAGATGTGGAAGAGTGTCCAGAAACATCAACGAGGCGACGTGCCACGCAATTGGGCATTTCCAGACGGACCCTGCAGCGTATTTTGGTGAAAGACTTAAAGATGTTCCCGTATAAAACTCAAATGACTCATCAGCTGCTGCCTGCTGACCACCGAGCTCGTCTAGATTACTGCCAGCGCGTCATAAACCTCAACCTTGAAGAGGATGATTTTCCTTCAAAATTGGTTATGAGTGACGAAGCGCATTTCCATCTCTCAGAGCATGTCAATAAGCAGAATACTCGGTTCTGGGGCACTGATAATCCGCGCATTATTCAAGAAACACCTCTACACCCACTAAAAGTTACTGTATGGTGTGGCATCTGTGTTGACAGAGTGATCGGACCCTATTTTTTCGAAGACGCTGGAGGCAATGCGATAACTGTCACTGGAGAACGCTACAGAACCATGTTACGTGAGTTTTTGATACCCAGTTTGGACGAATTGGGGCTGGAGCACATCTGGTTTCAACAAGACGGCGCTACGGCACACACAGCGCGCGACACTATGGACTTAGTGAGGGACGCTTTTCCAGGCCGAGTTATCTCTCGTTTTGGCGATTTGCCTTGGCCTGCAAGATCACCCGATCTGACCAGTCCAGACTTCTTTCTTTGGGGTTTTTTGAAATCTCGGGTGTATGTGAACAAGCCACAGACTCTCGCAGCTCTAAAAGAAAACATTCGTCAAGAAATAACGAACATATCGCAGGAAGTGTTACGGCAAGTTATGCAAAATGTCATAAATAGGGCTCAAATGTGTATCAACTCTGGAGGTCACCATTTAAAAGACATCATCTTTAAATCCTAATGGTACGAAATTTAATGGCACAAATATACATTTAAAAAAATCTAAATCTAGTTTTCTAATTTAGAAAAAATGTTATAGCTGAACCAAATAGGGTCTTTACTTTTGCGCCACCCAGTATATATTACCTTGTTTATTGTCTCACGTTTCGACCGTATTGCAACGGCCGTGGTCACAGGTAGACTGTTGCCTACCCGTGACCACGGGACCACGTTCCAATACGGTCGAAAACAAGGTATTTTACCTTAAATTATTCACGCGATTAAGACCCGTAATATATATATTTTCTTAATGTGTACAAATCGCGAAAGTTTATCAACATTTATGACACTGAACTGATCGGAACTGAAATAGTTTACACATATTATTGACGTTTGTTTTAAAGTTTTCTAATATAAACCTCATTATAGTCGATTCAAACGAAGGGCTCAAAGCTACGATTACGATACGCTCAAAGGTAAGTATGGTCTAAGATCTCGTCTAAGAAATATACATATACCTATCCTTATCTGTTATTTGATGCTAACATGCTAGATATTATCTTGATTGATAAATCGCTAATGGGTTGTAACCTGGCATTTGTAAACTGGCATTAGATATTAATATACACACGTCAGTTATTTGTTTTTTTTAAATGATATTTTCGGTTATTTTATTCCTTATACAACATAATTAGTGAAAAAAAATTGAGTTGGATTACTTAGGGTGCCGTGCAAACTAGTTTTTTTCCCTTTTTTTTCCTTATTTGTGTTTTATCATTGTTTTTTGGAAAATTTCATAATTTTTTATGCACCTCAATAGCACGTGATTTAGATAAAGCAACCATTAGCTATTTATCAATCTTCATTAGGATCAAATAACAGATGAGAGTATATATTTCTAAGACCGGATCTCGTACTAGCATAGCATCCCAATTTCGTGACGACGACGTTAAAATACCGCCTTCCCGCTATGCTGCATATAAAAGCTCATCCCTACAGGCAATCTTTAAATTCCTGTTCCCTTGTTATAATAAGATATTTTAGGATATAGGGGTGGATGTATAAAATGATCAATCACACCGAAACGATCCGAACGGACTCGAAATGAGTAGGTATGATGGATCGATGGTCTGCTTAAATGGTATTTTACATCCCAAAAAGGTAGTTTATCCCGTCGCGCCTAGGTAAATATTGTAAAATAGGTAAGAATCTAGAAGTTTGTCTTTTTTAATAAAAATGTCTTCGATCACAATGATGTATGTAAAAATGATAGATGTTTTTATTATAATATGCTAATATTTATATTTACCAAAACCATATATTAGGCTATAAGCTTTATTCAGTAGAAAGGTACTTATCTCTTTGATGATTGTTTGAAGACGTATCTGCTATAAAAAGCTTAAGATCTGTGTTTTGGTCTATCTTTTGTTCAGGATTTCCAAATATAAATGGTGGAATAAATATAATGAAAACGTAAAATTTCAATCTTCTGCGGAAAGACATTTAACACGTTCACGGACGCTCTCAATTTAAATTGTGTGATGAAAAGACACAATATTTTTTATACGACTGCTACGCAAGAGGTCGTGGGTTCGATCCCCATCCAGGATAAAACTTTGTGTTATTAAAATATATATATTACGGGTCTTAATCGCGTGAATAATTTAAGGTAAAATACCTTGTTTATTGCCCGACGTTTCGACCGTATTGCAACGGCCGTGGTCACGGGAAGACTAGTTGAGCTCAGCGTCGCCTCCGTGAAGCGCGGGTTTCGGAAACTACCCTCGCTTGATTTTTATCACTCACTATTACGGAACTGTCGGTACTTCGACACACAACACTAAGGACATCTGCACACTGGCGTGTAATGTTTGTTCGGCGGTGTATACACTTGCCGATCACGGGATTCCACGATGTTGACAAACGGTATCCGTCTTCTCGGTTGAAATTAACATGTTTTTTGATTTCAACCGCTTCCCTCGCCATCCTGGAGTAATGGAGTAATGGTAGGCAGGAAGTAGAACAATTTGCTAAAGACTTGAACTCCATACACCCTAAGATCAGGTTCACTTTTGAAATGGAGATAAACAGATCGCTAGCTTTTCTCGATGTTAAAATAATGGTTAGAGACAATGGTACCCTAGCACACACTGTGTACAGAAAACCGACCCACACAGACAGATACTTACATGCTGACTCGCATCACCATCCAAGACATCTGCAATCCGTGGTATCATCGCTGACAAATAGAGCATATGACATTTGTGACCCTGAACATTTAGAAAGTGAGCTCACACATGTTCAGGAGGTACTAAAGCGAAACGGATACAGAGGAAGCACACGACGTACGAAGAGGAGGGACTCCCGACCGGGGGTTGACAGGGCTCCAGCTTTTCTACCGTATGTGAAAGGAGTGACGGACAAAATTGGAACAGTACTGCAGAAATACTCCATTAAGACTGTATATAGTCCGCACTCCAAGGTAGCTAAGCACCTACGTACTCCTAAGGATGTAATTCCTCTACAGACACCTGGCGTCTACAAAATGGATTGCAGCTGTGGCAGTTCCTACATCGGACAAACCAAGCGAACGGGTTAAGGAACATATCGCGGCTGTGAAAAACCGACAGACAAACAAGTCAGCAATATCGGAACACTTGCTGGATGCGGGAACCAATCACTGGATTGAACTACACAAACCACAGGTCCTCTCCACTGACCGTCACTATTACTCCAGGATGGCGAGGGAAGCGGTTGAAATCAAAAAACATGTTAATTTCAACCGAGAAGACGGATACCGTTTGTCAACATCGTGGAATCCCGTGATCGGCAAGTGTATACACCCCCGAACAAACATTACACGCCAGTGTGCAGATGTCCTTAGTGTTGTGTGTCGAAGTACCGACAGTTCCGTAATAGTGAGTGATAAAAATCAAGCGAGGGTAGTTTCCGAAACCCGCGCTTCACGGAGGCGACGCTGAGCTCAACTAGTCTTCCCGTGACCACGGCCGTTGCAATACGGTCGAAACGTCGGGCAATAAACAAGGTATTTTACCTTAAATTATTCACGCGATTAAGACCCGTAATATATATATTTTAATAATGTGTACAAATCGCGAAAGTTTATCAACATTTAAAACTTTGTGTGATGAGAACGATGGTTTATTCTGTGTGTTATTTATCAATAATATGTATGTAGTTAGAAATGTTTATCAGTTGTCATAGTACAAGCTCTGCTTAGTTTGGGATCACATAGCGTTGTGTGAGTTGTCCCAAGATATTTTTTTTTTTGATTAAAATAATTGATTGATTTTTGAAAAAAAGATTTGATTGTTTGTTTATATTGAACTAGCTGTCCCGCACAACTTCGTATGTGTAAATTTTCCCCGTTTTTGCAACATTTCTCGTCGCTACTCTGCTCCTATTAGTCGTAGCGCGATGTTATATAGCCTATAGCCTTCCTCGATAAATGGGCTATCCAACAAAAAAACCGTTTAAACAAACAAACAAACAAACTCGCTTTCGCTTTATAATATTAGTATAGATAGGCTCCGAAACTACTGGACGGATTCGAAAAATTATTTCATCGTTGTGAAGCTACACTAACCCCGTTTGACATAGGCTATTTTTTATCCTTATATTCCCACGGGAACGGTAACTACGCGGGTGAAACCGCGAGGCGTCCGCTAATATAAAATAAATTGACGTTTCGATACGTAGTGTTGCATTATGTTCGATGCTTAAAAGACAATATGACAAACGTTTTATCACGTCATCGTTTGCATACGTTTTGTCACTAAAAGTTGAACTAAATTTTGAAATGGTAAAAAAGTATGTCTACGTGACAGTAATTCAAGATTTTTCGATATCTTGGAACACAAGGTCATTGAAACAAATTTTTGCCTTTAAATTCACTGCCCTGCCGTAAATTATATTGTGTTTTTTAACGATATTGTCCGTTCTGCCGTATTAAAATCTATCGTATTCTGAAATTATGACGTAAAATCATTTGCTGTCCACGATAGTGAGAAAGAAGTATTTATAAATATGTGAGAGTTATTTATCCACCATATGATACATAATTTGTGTCTCAATCGTGTGAAGTACTAAAATCTGTAGAACAAACAATTCTCCGTCGGCTGGAGAGATTTATTTGTGTACACAGCAATTGCGAAATGGATGCGGAAGACGTTTAAAGCATTCTGCGCTAGAATTAGCATTCTACATGTTACCACATCGTAGAAAACCGTTCATATTTTTTTCTAAATTTACTTTGTAAATATTAAAAGTGAAGAAAATATGTTTCAGAGCGCACATTTTAAATCTTTCAATGTTGAAGTCATACTAACATATTTTGTTAACTTCATGTGAATTTTAAATTAATGATATTTTATTTATTCAAATAAATATTGCCGTTATGACTGTCGTTTTAGTAGATGTAAATCAATGCTATTTTTCGTTTTATTAAAATGATAAATAATTAGCAATGGTTTAGAAAATCAAGCAACACTAAGTATGTAGATTGAATTCCATATTAGTTAAGTTTTTAAAAAACATGAAGGCTGATTTTCTTTCCAATAACAAAATATTATAACTAAGCTTTAAATCTAAAGCAGGTAAGTCTTTATAGGATTCCGTATTCAAAATTTCAAAACGGAACCCTTATAGTTTCACTATGTCCGTCCGTCCGCAGCTTTGCTCAGAGACTGTTAGTGCTAGGAGGCTGTAATTTTGCATGGATACACATATTAATTACGCCAACAAAGTGAAAGAATAAAATCTAGAAAAATTTTTTTCTATAGTACCTCCCATAAATGTAAAGTGTTACTTTTTTGCTCACCTACCCCATCGTGTAGTTGTGTGGGGTATCATTAGATAGGTCTTTTAAAAAGGGTCGTTTAGGGGTTGGAAAGAACAGGGGTTACAAATTTACGAGTAACAGCTGATCAAATGAGAAGTAACAACATTTTAGTACAAATTTCATTGAAAAATACGTTACGTTGTAAGTATGAAACAAAAACAATAGAAAACCCACCTCTTAAGCCACATTATACGGATGGGGGGTGCATACGGAACCCTACATTATTCGTGGTCCGACATGCACTGGCCCGGTTTTTTAACATTAAAGGAAATATGTAGATTGAATTCGATATTTTTTCAATAACAAAATCCCATTAATCCCAAAACAGATGGCCAATATTACAGCTAATAACTCTGCTTAAGCCTCCGCAATACAAAAATAAATTAAATATCAGTAAGTCTTAGATGTTTTAAAGCCCCTAAACATCGTTCAAATGTCTGGGTTTTATCAAAACACAGTTTAAATTCAAAACAAGGTAGCTTTTAGCTGTATTACGTGTAGGTAAGTGCGAAGCTTAACCGAAGATCAAAGCTGAAGAAATTAATGTATCTATAGATATTACCGACAAATACTGGGAAATCAATGCATATCCGCAAATGATTAGATTGTTTAATCTGAATTTTAAGATTATCTTAAACAGCATTAAGTATCTAATGTATACCCCAAGTACACGAGACTCAGTCCTGTGGCTTTAACATGTACGACCAAACAAGCGGTCTATCAGTTTTACAAGACTTCCTGTGTGATCAAAATGACGTTAAGATTGAGCCCAACAACTGTCAATACATGATTTCAAGGGAAAATCAACCTTATTGTTTTATGACGTACAAATAAACTTCAACCTTAAGGTGATAGACCACATAGTTGGCAAACTGTGCCTACTTCATGCATCTATACGTTAAAATAAGGTTAAAATCATATTGGCTTAATTTTCCGTCCTTTTAAAAACTCTTTCGAGATCTTCTTAACATCAGCAGATGTTTGACGTGAGGAAAACAAGCATGACTCGCACCAGTAAACGCTAAACATTATATAGGGTTATCACTCACATATTGCTTGTCCATGAAAAGTTTCTGAAAGGACATTACAATGTAGACTCAACACTTGCTAACAGTATAACAGCTCGCAGAATTATAACAAGTTTATTTTTTACTAAAGGTAATTTTCTGACCGAGCTGATCAATTTCAGCCGCGACCTTACTCTTACTCTATTATTATCAAAAACTAATGATAGTTTGTACATACACCCTTCAGCATATAAACCTGTTTTAAACAAACAAGTGTTGTAATGCTATAAAGACAGAGTTAACACTAGCATCTACCAATAAAATATTCCTTTTTATGCCAAGAAAGTGAGGTAGAATACCTAACTATAACTATCAAGTCTTTATTGAGTCTTAAAAGTGCAAGGCCGATGTCGCCACTAGTCTCATAAAATAATTTTATGCATTTGTACAACTTTCTAAGGAAAAACACCTCGTTACTTTGATAGAATTATGAATGCATTTCAAACAATATCTCGAGCGTGTGAATTTGTTATAGAATTTTGTGTAGGTGTTGGAAAAATAGTCTGTTATCTCTATGCTCCAAGATGCGATATTTAATGTGGACGGCGAGGTGTGGTCTATTTTCGTTCTGGACTCCTGCGCTGCTCGCGTAATAAATATTTGCGCACTTATTTTAGGAATTATATCAACCAGAGATGTTTTACAGATATTATAACACTCTGTTGCCTATGTATCCCTTTGTAATTTTGTTTTCATGAAAAATTGAGTTTATTTTCCTACATTCCAAATCGATTATACTCGAATATATGTAGAGTTATCATCTTTAAAAAACGTAAAATTTAACCGAGTGCAATTATAACAATAATCATGTGTAGATAATACTGTGTTTATGTATAAATTGTTTTATAAACTCCCAAAGTTCCACTATCTACTCGTAAGTAATAAAATAAAAAGCTCCGAAATTGAATAAAAGCAGCGATGTAAACCTATTGAAAAGTAATTAAAAAGTCACACAATAAAGTTGAGTGATCATTTCATTGGAATGACAATGGCGTTTAAATAAATATTCCAATTTTGATCAAGTATTTTTTTAAAGAATGTAAATGGCAAATAATAATACAGCCCACGTTATTATGAGCAGACAAGAGCATGAAAATAATATGTAATGGAATCCACGTTACGAATACGCTACTTGAAGTCAACATATTTGACCTTGACTACTTTGGAGGGCCCATCTATCTCTTTTTACGACGTCTGGACAGTGGACAACTGTGCAAGTACAAGAGAGATAGATAGATGGGCCATAAACGTCATAGATTTATGGATAAGATATGGTTAGGCGTCCTTCACGCCGACAACACAGGGTGTATCAATCACATTGATATTGCCAACTATTTCGCTATCAAATATCAGTTACACTTATTTATAATTACAGTAACTGCCTGGTTACCGTGTAACTTGCTAGCCCAAGTCATTAATTTCATATAATGTGTACGGAAACAAGATTTAGTTGTCCTTGATACATGAGACAGTAAACATAGAATTTTTAGATAGTGTGAGGTCAACCGAGATTTTAATAGCTTCGACGAGGTTAACAATACCGTCATCAAGGCTCAAAATACTCCAGTCGTGTAATTCAGAGTGTCTGCAGTACATAAATAAATATTTAGCAAAGCATATTACAGACACTTTACTACTGAAAAAGACGTCACAGTTTCAAAATCAATCGCATATGTTTTAATGGAAAAAAGATCAATTTTAATGGGTGCATGTATTCGGATGAAGTGTTGTGCAAAATATGTACGCTCGCGGCTGCCCACTATATGTAACATAGCCGCTTGAACGGAACGCGTTATTTCAGTCTCATGAAGTCACGGCAAATTATTTTTGTAACTGAACACCTTGTTCATGAAGTTAGTCATGGATGTCGAGGTCAGCAGGTGATTAGTTGACGAAAAAAAATACACAGACAATCTTGAGCTTTTATTAGTGCTAATGTTATATGAAGCATGATAAGCGTTTCTTTTAGTGTTATATACCTTGTGCGGCGTTCAGATTCGTGCGAGCAGCGTCGATGCCTGACTCTAACTGAGTGCGCGCGCCGCCCGCCCACAGCTGCGCGAGAGTCGTTCGATGGACGACTTCACCTGTAATGTTTCAGTAATCACGATCATCTTGTTGATCATTATATCGATATGTTACAACCTGCCAATAGTTGAATGATTCACTTGTCGATGTTTCCGATTTATGATTCATGTTGCACTCATAACGCAGATATAGATTTGTATTGCACACTATTTATTCACGGCACATGTGATGACTAAAGTATACCTAAATGTCTGGGCAGCTGCAATGACTGCTATGATTTTAATCGGCACCTTTAGTAAATGGTTTTAATGTTATGAATTTTATTGACATATAGTTTTGGTCTTAAGACTGGGTACATTTTTAGACCACTATCTCACCTGTGATCAACAAATAAAAAGTCCTTGAACTTAAACTTCACTGTAAACTTTAAAGTATGAGACAGCCAGGCGATCACTGATAGAGGCGGCTTCCAGCCCACGAATGAACCGCTTTCCATCGCAGAATACACGGGAATTTTATCTAGTTTACATTTACTATTTATAGCCAGCCTTATATTAAAGTTGACAAATAAATTATAATCCCTCGACTCTCGTTAGAAACCGAAGCAAACGTCTCGAAGTAGTAATTATCTAGGCTATTGAACTCGATTTACCGGAAATAACAATGCCAATTGTTAATGTATGTTGTCTTGTTATTTTTAAAAGAGTAGTTACTGTAAACCGTGACGTTAGAAATACAAAGGTTAATTTTAGAGTTCGACGTTTTAAATAAATGCTTGCGTTTTATATATCTATCTCGTGTTAACAAGTTCGAAGCTATAAATTCTGCAATTGTTTCGATAAAATAATTAGGTAACCTACTTGTGCGTCACAACATTCATAAACTTGACCAACATTCTATGATGTGACGTGACAATCAAATGAATTGGATGTATATTCCACTAACTTATGATAATGTAATCTATTTTTGACAAACACCGCATGATTTTCTTGAGCGTTTTTCTTCCTCGTAGTTTTGTAATTTATCTTGTGGTGTGTTGTATGTCTCTGGAGGTTTAATGTTTTTGGAGCCATGAATTTTTTGAGGAAAGGAATAATACAGCCGCGCCTACGATATGCTGATAAGGTCGTCTTCTGTCCCACTGAGAATACACCGCCCGTCACTAGTAAACTGTGCCTTACTATGCGCGTGAAGCAATTCCGAGGGATCCCTTCTATTTAGACAACTGTTTGTGAGATACTCTGGAAAATTCAATCTGTTGAAGTTTAGTTCTTTATCTTTAAAACATGAGTCCTCTCGTTGTTTATCTTTTAAGATGAGATAAACAGTTCTATTTCACTTATGAGTAAGCATTTAAGAGCTTTATTTTTGGAGGATTGTTGTTGATTACAATTATTTTACGTGGCTATTGTAGCTAGAATTCCAACTATAAAATGAGCGACTGAAAATTGTCGAATAAACGCTTTTAACCCCGTGTAAAGAAATATGAAAAATTACGTAGGTAATAAAGTAGGTCTTAACCACTTGGTACCCACCAAGTGGCTACCGCCGAACAGCTTTGTCAACCACAAGAGTGTCACTCCAGTAATTCTTTTACTGTGTTTTGGTTAAAGCTAAGAGGACTAGTTCGCGAGAGTAAGGCATTGTAGTGAGGCGCTAATGTAATACAATCGGAACACACTGAATGTACAGAAAAAGAGCGTCACACAACGCGCACTTGGGCAAAGTACTCGTAGACATCGCTCACAAACTAAATCCAGGACGACTTTGTTCCAAAAGTGTTCCAAGATTTTATGTACTGTCATGTCCATGGACAAAAAGTTCCTTAAAATGAAAAAAAAAATAGGTAAAGATTTTGTGTACATCGTGTCTATACTCGTATGTCCGCTGCTTAGCGACATGTGTATAAAACCGTTTCTTTTGTAGGTACTCTCGGTGTTTTTCCACGATACCTTTTATTTAATGGCTTAAATCTCTGAAAAGAATATATACTAGGTAATTTGTAATATGATAATACTCGTGACTTCTTTACATTACACCAAATAACTTTGTGTTATCAGTTTTGCCCCACCACCTTCCCTTAAACATTTTTAACCCTTAACCACCTTCTTTAGTTACAGAACCACCTATCACAGAATAAAATCGTTGTTTTTTGACAGGTTTAGGGCCTAATTTTTACAATAAGTAAACAACGATTTTACTTTAGTAAAATAGTCTGTAGGTGGGTGGGTAGGTGTAGGTGGGTAAGGTTAGGTATATTAAATATTTTCTAGAACTGATATTACAAAGTTTGTTAGTAAATTACAAATCACGCTATGTATTACTTTTGATAACCTATCTATCTATTGTACCTATAATTAAGATTATAAAGCTGCTTTGTTTGTTTGTTTAAACGCGATAGAATAAGGAACCACTGGTCCGAATTGAAAAATTGTTTTACTGTTGGATAATCCATTAATAGATGGAGGCTATAGGCTATATAACATCACGCTACAATCAACAGGAGCGAAGCAGCAGTTATTAGAAATTGCAATAAGGTAAGGTAAGGTGTTTGGTCAACACACCCCGATATTACGAAATACTCTCCCGAAAAATTAGCCTGGGTATGCCCATGATACGACAAAATGTATATTCTGTAATGACAGGTATAAAATTTCTTATACACTCAGCTAGATTAGACCAGTGTAAAATCTGTTTATCTACACTCTATATTAATATTATAAAGAAGAAAGGTTAGTATTTTTGTATGTGACGAATAAACTTAAAAACTACTGGACCGATTTCAAAAATTCTCTCACCTTAAAATGCTTTTAGACGATCAAATTGTTTGTCAAATTTTACGTGTTTGTCAAATATTTTTTTTTTTTTTTTTTTTTTTTAAAAAGACAACTCCCGCAGTAGGGTACAAGCCCTGTGTCGCGGGGGACTTTACAAACATACAAGTCACGGACACAAATTACACCCAGACCCGGAACAACAATTTGTGGATCACACAAAGTGGTGTCCCGTGTGGGAATCGAACCCACGACCTCTTGCGTAGCAGTCGGACACACTCCCACCGCGCCACAGAGATTTGATAGTCTAGCGTTTGTTTGAAGTGTTTGTCAAACAATATACGTGTTTGATGAAAAATTGGATTGACATGTTTGTCAAATATGTGTTTGACAAACGTGTTTAAACATGCACAAACATTTTAATCGTTGCATTGGCACTTTGTTTAACAAACTGTTGCATGGTTGGTTTGAATGTTTTAGCTATTGTTTGATGAAAACTTACATTATCAGGGAGTAACTTATGCTACATTTTTTTGCGAAAAAAATTAAAGATCCCTACGAAAATTACAATAATGTAACTCAAGGTATAAAAAACTACGATATGACGCCCGTGAGAAGCCGGAGCAGGCAGCTAATGAAATATATTTCATTGTTTCCATACGTTCATGCTCATACTGACCTTGGGTGTGAGGTGTTTAAATATAGGTAAGCAGAGTCACGGCCACCTATATCTATCTATTATGTAAAAATGTGGTCAAGTGCGAGCCAATGTCATTTAATTGTATAGGTATGCGACATTGGTTTACACTTGACCTCGATTCCAGTTAGTTTCAAATGAAAATCAACTGTATTTATTTAATCGAAACTCTATAACAATATATAAAAAGAAAATCAAATAAAAAATATTTAACCTAATGTCAAAGGAAAAATACTGAATGGCTTAACCAATTTGATAATGATGACTTAGAAACTATTATCATTAGATAAATTATAAATTTAATAATTGCATGTTTGAAAGATAGAAATATTTGATGCAAGGAATCGAACTCGAGCCTTCCGTAAGCCAAACCGGGGCCGGAATCGAACCACCTATCTAGACTATGCTATTTAAAAACCTCAATTTATTCTATCCTTTCCTGCACGCGAGTCGGGCCCTTGCTTGTGACATCTAGCCGGCAGTTATAGAACTATCACGACTTTTGTTATTGATTAGTTACTGTCGTAGGCCGAATATTATAGTAATTTTTACAGGCATTTTAAATATTTTTTTTAGAAATCGAACCACCTAGGTTCGATTCCGGCCCTGGTTTGGCATACGGAAGTCTCGGGTTCGATTACAGGGTCTTGACTTATTTTTTTTTTAATATTAAAAACACACACACACACACACACACACACACACACACACACGCACGCACACATATACATAATAGAATAGTATGATGTTCTTATATGGAAGGAACTAACTAACCTAAAACATAGGAATACCCTATGTTGAGAGTTGTTTATACATTGTATGATTGTAACGTATAAGCAGGTGATAAAATCTATTATTACTTACTAGGTAATCCGGCGAACTTCGTATCGTCATTAAAAGTTGTCTGAATTTATAAATAAATATAAATAATAATATAAGTAAAACAAGTTCGAATTAGTTAGTTACCTATTTATTCTGCAATTGTGGGTAAACATGAAATACAACGCAGTTACAATTAAGTTTATCAATTAATGCTTTATGATAAACAATATTTTTGTGGAGCGTAAATATATATGTAATATATTTCCGAACGCGCGACGTTTATTTCTCCATGAGAAAAACAGGGAAACTCTAAGTTGATTCCGCATACTTCCAACGACTGCCCTTGCGATTTATTTACGGTCATCGTCTTTATTTAAATTCATAAAAAGAACATGTAGGATTTTCAACATTTATTCCCATACAATTTTACCTATTGTGTAGTTGACTACAATAAAAGTAAATTATTTTATAATAATCAGAAATAAAGAGACTGATTTGACTTGACAGTCAACATCTCTATTAGATTTAAAAAACAAAACAGATCTTACTCTGTGATCTTTTTTAATAATTATCTTTACTTTTCAACCTTCCCTGAAGTAAGGCGAATATAACAAAGAATTATTCAAAACGGTCCAGCTATTGTCGAGTTTTAGCGAGACTAACAAACTTCCAAAACGTCAATTGATATATTAATATTAATCAAACTCGTATTCATTCGTCATATCAGTTTGGCAAATAACTAGGATATTAGAAGTCCATGACAAGCGAAACGTTTATTTACTAGAAAAAGTGTTAAGGTTTATTTTTACAAAGAGGTAGGTATACTCCTTAAACTAAGTAGCTACGTGTAAAGATGTTGCGAACCGATTGTATTGTATTGGCATAGATAAAACATTTTCTTTTAGACAAATTACAACAAATTAAAACAAATTAATAAACAATAAATAAATATAATAAACTATACAGCCTTACTGAGATCGCCAACCCGCTTGCCAAGCGTGGTGATTATGGTAATTACCCCCAATATCTATAATAAATAGATTCTACTGGGAAGACCCGTGCCCAGCAGTGGAACATTATATGAGTTGATATGTAAATATAAGTACTTAGATATTGTGCAATGACAGGTATACAATTTCTTATACACACTCAGCTACATTAGGCCAGTCTAAAATTTATTGTAAATTTTATTGGTCAGTATAAAATTTATTAACAAACTAGGTACCTACTTATAACCACTTCATAAGTATATACTGACGATTTAATTTCGCCACTCATTTCTGTTACACGTTGTAAAATTTATTATCAAAATTAGGTACCTACTTAAAAAGAACAAAATTAGGTAACCACTTCATAAGTACATACTGACCATTTAATTTCTCCACTCATTTCTGTTACACGTTGTAAAATTTATTAACAAAATTAGATACCTACGAGTACTTGTAACCACTTCATAAGTACATACTGACCATTTAATTTCGCCACTCATTTCTGTTACACGTTGTAAAATTTATTATCAAAATTAGGAACCTACTATAAAGAACAAAATTAGGTAACCACTTCATAAGTACATACTGACCATTTAATTTCTCCACTCATTTCTGTTACACGTTGTAAAATTTATTAACAAAATTAGGTACCTACTTGTAACCACTTTATAAGTACATACTGATCGTTTAATTTCGCCACTCCTTTCTGTTAAACGTTGTAAAATAGGACTTCTTAAATATCCTAACAAATTCATACTGCATAATCGATAACTGTTACTTTCTAAAATCAGATCAGGTACTACGTTATGAAATGTTACTTCGTAAATGCGAACATATATCTGTACTTGGTTTGAAAAACTTAACCACTGAACCAATTTTAATACTTAAACTATTTAAAGCATTTTTTTTACTTCCTTGAAGCACACAAACAAAGTAGTACGTAGGTACTACAGCTTTTATAGTGCTCTCTCTAAGGATTTAAAAATGTTATCGTGATGAAGTTTGAAAACGGCCTTGGCACTGGACTAGGACTACAAACGGTCTTTAAAAATAATTTACAAGTATTGCTGAATGTAACTATTTATTATACGGAAATTAACGCCGCTTGTGACCACGGCCGGTGCAACCTGGTCAAAACGTCAAGCAATTTTAAGGTGAACAATGCGCGTTAATTCCCGTATAATAAATAGTACCTGGATGACCGAGCTTTGCTCGGTACTTTCAGGGTTCCGCCAAACATGCCAAAAACGGAACGCATAGTATAATAGTCTGTTTGTCCGTCCGTATGTCACAGGCATTTTACTCAAAGACTACACAATGAATATATTGATAAAATTTGGTGAAAAGGCGTCTTGTAGTAGCCGCTACTTAGTTTGGTAGCTAAATAATAAAAATAAATATTTTTTGACATTCCATACATTTACATATCAACCCATATGATGTCCCACTGCTGGGCACGGGTCTCCCCAGTAGAACTTACTAGTATGTAGATCCTGGGGGTAATTGCCATAATCGCCACGCTTGGCGAGCGGGTTGGCGATCGCAGTAAGGTTTTAAGTACGCAGAGGACGCTGCTGCCCGTCCTCCAGTGTGACATCCCTTAGTCGCCTTGACGACACCCACGGGAAGAGATGGGGTGGTACTATTCTTAAGCCGGTACCACACGGCAACATACATTTAACAAAAGCTGAAAAAAAAACAGCAAAAATCACTGTGTGGCATCATTCGACAGACCTTTAAAAACATGTAAGGTTTCAAATAAACTTTTTTGATTGAGTGAATATTATTAGAAATAATTGCCCCGAAAGTTACATAAATTGTGTCCCCTCCCCTTATGTTGTGAACTGTGTGACCAAAAAATAATAGACATTTTATAGGCATTTTTTGCCAATCACTTTATTAAAAAATGCAATAATTGTATTAAAAATCATAAAGGTAGCGCTTAATAAATACTTTAAACTAAAATAATTATTTTCGACATTATCGGACATACAAGAAAAGGGCGTAAGTGCCATGAACATAACGCTCTTCAGCTGGTACAAATATTCAAATCGGATTATTTACGTCAACGGCTGCGGAACCCTACACTGAGCATGGTTCGACATGCTCTAGTCATTTTTTTTTTGGTTAATCGTGTATTTTGGAAATAATATTTTGACACGCATTACATACTTATGAGATATGAATAATATTTTTCGATCTTACCGACATAATAATAAAAAAATATGAAATAATAAACTGTAATAAATCACAAATCAAAACGCAAACAATTAAATAAAAAAACGGGGCAAATGCATGTCGGGCATAATGCACCTGAATAATGTGGTTTAAGAAGTGGGTTTTCTATTGTTTTTGTTTCAATATCTACTTAATAATATTTTTCAATGGAATTTGTACGAAAATTTTGTTACTTCTCATTTGATCAGCTGTTACTTGTAAACTTGCAAAGCCTACTTAGCTGTGATAGTTTTCCTTTTAATTTCACTATTTAAACTTCTACCGTGAATTTTTCATACCCAACATCAACTATTTAGCTGGCAGAGGGGGGGGGGGGGGTGGACACTTGTCTCTAACAAAAAAGCACAAACAAAGCTTAATATTTTACAAACGGATCCCTAAATCTAAAAATCGTCTTACCAACCCCTAAACGTTTTTTAAAGGTCTATCTAATGATACCCCACACGATGGCGTAGATGAGAAAATAAAATCACACCCTCACTTTACTTATATGGGAGGTACCTCAAAAAAAAGGTTTTTAAGATTTTGTTCTTTCACTTTGTCGGCGTAAGTACGACGTGTATCTATGCAAAATTACAGCCTCCTAGTACTGACAGTCTCTGAACAAAGGTGCGGACGGACGGACGGACGGACGGACATGGCGAAACTATAAGGGTTCCGTTTTGCCATTTTGGCTATGGAACCCTAAAAAAACGGACGAAAGCATGTCGGACCCTGCTCAGTGTAGAGTTTCGAAGTCGTAGCCGTATGAAAAAATCCGATTTGCCACTTACGCCCTTTTGTTGCGAAACGCAGTTTTTAGGCAATAACTCAATGACGGTAAATCGGAAATAAGTTTTGTTTAAAGTATTTTTTTTCGTATTTTTTGATACGGTTTAATCGATAAGGGGCTGGGGGAGGACATAATTTTTGCAATTTTCTTTCAATGTGTAATAAAAGTTTATTAGAAACCCATGTTTTTAAAAGACCTGTCGAATGATGTGCCGTACGCTGAAGTTCGCTAAAAAAATGATACTAAAAATATTAATGTTTATTATTTAGCAATTAAATTCGTTTGATTTTACCGTGATAGTTAAATAATAAACAATATTAGCGGCTACTACAAGACACCTTCACCAAATTTAATCGACAGATAGACAGACAGACAGACGGACATGACGAAACTATAAGGATTCCGTTTTTGCCATTTTGGCTACGGAACCCTAAAAAGGGAAAAAAATAATCATCTGGACTCAACCCGGGGTCTTCTGGTTTCGGGACCGCCCGATATGCCATGAACGTCCTCCATGCTCTTCTGCTGGTGCAATTATTCAAATCGAATTTTTTCGTACGTCAACGGTTGCGGAACCTTACATTAATCTTTTTTTGGTAAATCGTGTTATTTTGGAAATAATATTTAGATTATTAAATGACATACTGATGAAATTTGAATAATATTTTTCGATCTTACCGACATAATAATAAAAAAATATGAAATAATAAAGCACAAATCAAAAAACAAAAATCCAAAGTTAAAATAAAAAAGGGAAAAAAATATCATAAAATAAAAAAGCATTTATTTCATTCGGATTCGAACCGGGGTCATCTGCTTTGTGGATCGCCCGTTTCCCACATAAGCTATTAAAACAAAGGAAATCGCGGCGAAATTTAAATTTATTGTAGCAGTTTTTCATTGCCTGAAAAAACAGATAGAACGACGTTTTTTAAAAATGAAACCTAGCTAGATCGATTTTTCGCCCCCGAAACCCCCTGCATAATAAATTTTAAGAAAATCGCTGGAGCCTTTGCCGAGATTCAGATTATATATATAGGTATATATATACAAGAATTGCTCGTTTAAAGATATAAGATGTAGTTATAATCATGCAACGCGATAGTTTAAAATATGTTAGTATTGCTGAATGTCCAAATGAGACAGATTGCATTAATAACAAAAAAAAAAGATTTAATGTTTAAAATGGTTTTAAATTTTGTTTAAAATACTGAACTCCTAAACACGGACTGTTAAACAGTTATCTAGGAAAACAGTACGGCTCTTAGATCTTGTAATATATAACTAATGTAAAAATCATACTTCAATAATATTATATACTGAAATTTCATTTCTGAAATAAAGAGTTCCATTTTCTTGACACGTTTGCAACGTACCGAATGTTCATATGCTAATAGTGTAATCTTTATTTCACACATCAATGAAAGACTGGCTATTAATACTAAATGCAAAGTACAAATGGATAGATAGGACAGGTGCACTGTCACTACATGTAGCACACTGCACACACAGTGAGGAGCAATCTGACCCAAGGTCATATGTGTGTGATGCATTACAAGCTGTGTCGGCCGAGACATGAATCAATGTGGTACTCGCCCGGTCATGATAACATCTCTGATTTATGCGGCGTGCTTTCTTTGATTCCTTATTTTATACCTATGACAATTTAATTTGGGTAGGTGTCGTAAAATATATATTTTAGTAAATACAAAAATATGTGGTAATGCGGGCGAGTTTGCGGTTTTGCGATTAACCGCGCGCGGGAAAAAAACGCAGTGCAGCCTGGGCTTTGTTACTGCTTAGTATTTTGTTAATATAAAATTATACAGCGTTTACGAATTAATTGCCTATTTTAACTTACTGATATATTGTCATCAAATAGACATCTTTTTAAAAACATAAATCCTTTTTTTAGGCCTAGTTTTGCGAGCATTTCATTTCTTACCTAAATGTTAAAAATGTCATGATTTTACAAGAAAGACAGTTAAAATTTTCAGATTTGAACTTTAAACATTCAATATAAAAGTTAAATTTAATAAATTTAATACATTCTCTACAACCTATTATGTTGCCAGCTTCAAAGGATGAAAATACTGCAGGATGCAACCTCTACGGTCAACACCTAGATTTCAATAACTTCTAGTTTACTTTTATATAAAGAAGGAGCCTCCGGGGTATGCATTGAGGATCGCAAACTACTGTGGGATTTCTTATATCGCACATAATACTGGCACTTATATTATTTTATACTGGCAAGCCCCCCGGACATTGCCCGCTTATATTAGGTATGATTTTATGAGATGTAATACATACCTTATAGTTGAATGAATTAAATTAATCTCTTATTTAGACTAGAATGATAGACGTAGAAGTAGGTAGACATCACGAGTTTGATTTGTTTTCGGGGAATGTTCGGACAGCGCTGCGGGAATGCAATGCGGAAGCGACATCCGTATGCGGTCCGAGCCTTGTACTTTTGAATCCGGATCAGAAGCAGTGCGTAATCGCACAAAATTAAAATGAAATCCTTTTAATTACACGCACAAACAAACTGACTTGAAAGGTAATATTTCTTCATGCCTTACTACTTATACTCGTAATGTCATTGCCTTGTGGTTTCAGTACATCAACATAGTATTCTTATTTAAGGTACTTTAGCAGGTGCATTCAATATTGAAACGTTATACGTCTAAAAGCCCAATTTGTTTCGTTATATTTTTACAATTGTTGGTGACTTTATTCTGTAAATCTCATTCATTCTCTCCACAACTTCTAAGATCTAATCTTAAAATAAAGTAAACAATGTGATTTTCATCAGTACATATTCCCCAATATTTATAATAAATCTGTACCTTTTTTATGCAAAAGATAGTTGTGACTTTTAAACCTAAGTTAAACTTGAGTATGTTACTAAGCACTCAAGTTTAATGTATTCAACATATAAAGGTGACGTCGTCATTGTATATGCAATTTAAAATAGAATAAAGTTTCGTTCATGTAGGTATAAAATATTTTAGATGTTTTTAGTTTATTCTTAGAAGCTTTTCCCCCGTGGTATCACTATAAAAAGTCACGTTACCTACTCAAGCTGCCTCTAAACTAAATTTCATCTAAATCCGTTCAGTATCTTCGGAGATAAGCGCGTTCAAAGATTTAGATACATTTGAGCCCGATTTTAGCCATTTGAAGAATTTTGACATGTATGTACTTAGTCATGGTTCTACTACGGGTCCTTAATCGCGTGAATCGGTCTACCCGTGACCACGACCGTTGCAATTAGGTCGAAACGTCGGGCAATAAACAAGGTATTTTACCTTAAATTATTCACGCGATTAAGTCACCCGTAGTATATATATTTTATAATGTGTAAAAATCGCGAAAGTTTATCAACATTTATGATTCCTTTACTTCTCATATGTATATTAAACAGCACTTCCACTATGGCTAGAAACAGTGCTTTAATATACCTACTACTAACCTATTGACCTTGAAAAGTCAGTATAGAGATATCAAAACATCGTTGATTCCTCTCGTATAAAACACGATTATAGTTAGGTAGGTACTCCTGTTTAGATGACAAGCGTCTAACTCACTTTTGCCAAAACTCGTATAAAGTCGACCTAGAAATGGCATTATCAAGCTTTTATTCCCTAAAGGATAGATATATTCAATGTTTAGCGTGACTATGAAGTCGACTATAACAATTTGACTGGGCTGTTGGCCTAGTGGTTAGTGGCCCTGACTGCTAAGTCGTAGGCCTTGGGTTCGATCCCCATCCAGGATAAAACTTTGTGTGATGAGCACGATGGTTTATTTATCTAAAATATGTATATGTATGTATTTAGAAATATACGAGTATAAGTGTTTATCTGTTGTATGGTTTCCACAGTACAAGCTTTGCTTAGTTAGGGATCAGATGGCATTGTGTGAGTTGTAACAAGATATATAGATATTAATGATGTTGCTTAGCTAATATTTCTTTAGCCTTAAATAAAAATATTTACGCGATTAAGACCCGTAGCTTAAAAAAAAAATTAATGTGTGCAAATCGCTAAAGTTTACGAAAATATATTAATTTGTGCAGCTAAAGAAATATTAGCTATGCAACATCATTAATATCTATACATCTTGTTACAACTCACACAACGCCATCTGATCCCTCTGATTAAGACCCGTAGCTTATAAAATTATATAATGTGCACAAATTAATGACAAAAGTTTCTCTCTATATAGAGAAACTTACATTTTGATGAACATTTTCCAAAAAAATGTAGGTAATGTTGATTCGACTGCGAAAACAGTATAATGAAGCATGAAGCATTGTTAGTCGTGTCTTTTTGTGGGCACACGGCATAGGCCTGGCACTTCGTATGATTACAATCTCTTGGCTTGCAACTTGCAAGGAGCATTCGCTTTGGTTAAGTAAATGAAGCGCGATATTGTCAAATATTTGCGAAATACTTTGTTTACAATATTTGCAATATTTACTTGGTTCTAACAGCCGCAAATCTCTGTTAATGTTTACTAAAAACGATTATTTCCAAAAATATTCACTTAATCAAAAAAGTTTTTTTAGAAACGTTAAAATGTTTTTAAAAGACCTGTCGAGTGAGGTGCCACACGTTGATGATTGCTGAAAATAAAAAGCTTCAGCTTCAGCTTCTGTTACACGTATAGAGTGCCCGCCCCCCCCCTAAAAATATTAATTATTATTATTTAGCTATCAAACTAAGTAGCGGCTACTACAAGACACATTTTCACAAAATTTCATCAAGATTCATCGAGTAAGTCTTTGAGTAAAATGTCTGTAATATGGACAGACAGACAGACGGACATGGCGAAAATTTGCCATTTTGGCTACGATACCATAAACAGTGATTCGCTAAGCAACGCTCACGTTATTGATTGGTTGCTAAGCAACAGCGACATGACATGCGATACAATTGGAACTAACGTTATTGATTGGTTGCTAAGCAAATCAAATGGCGATATGTCATCAATGTTTTCTTATGACGTTATCACGTAAAATTATCGTCCGTAAACCGACTTTACAGACAACCATTTTTTACTAGGGGTCTGTGACTCAGTGGCGACCAAGCCAAGCGGGGTCAAGCAATGTTACCACTGTCGGTCCATATATGGGTGACCGATTTAAAAAACGCTACACGACTCCGAACCTCGGACGGACGGCACAGTAAGTCATTGGTGTTGCGCCCAATATCTTTCCTGTCTATACCTACACACACTTATGTACTACTAGCTGTGCCTTGCGGTGTTATCCACGGTGTTAGCCTATGTGTTAATTCAGGGTGGCAGCTAATTCCATACCAAATATTATTAAAATCGCTTCAGCCGTTTAGACGTGAAGAAGTAAGAAACATACACACTCACTAACTTTCGCTTATATAATATTAGCGTCATACTATTACCACCGTAACCAAAATCGGTTAGGAGTTATTTGCCACAATTCATGAAGCCAAATCATGTTGCACAAAAAAATAATGTTGCACATCAGCTATCTAATTTTAACTATTATGAGACGGAGCAACTCCTTAGGACAATTTCACTGAAATAAGACATACACTCTCTCACACACACAAACACACACACACACAATTAACCCGCAAGAGACAGTGACTGGTGAACAACTGACAACGGAGGTATTTCAATTACAAATGTTATTTTTATTTGGTATATTATCTTAATTCGTTTCCTTTATTTAGTTAATTTTAGTACCATCAATTTTTTATTGTCTGTTATCTGTTTTATTCGTTTTAAGGCCATTTATTTTAGTTTTGATTTAATTATTATCAATGTATTTAATTCATTTTGATGTATCTATTTTACATTATATATTTTATTGATTTTAATTATAGTTTTAAATTTCAATGACTTTTTTTATCTTTTATTATCTTTTAATTTCTTTATTATTATTGTTCTACTTATAAATAACAATTAATTTAATATTAAATTTAAATAGTCCTAAACTTAACTGATTGTAAACATGATAACCTCGCCACAGGCTCCACCTAGTGATGTTATCATAGGTATGACTTGTTATGTAATTGGAACCTTAAATAAATATGGTAATAGGTTTTTAAATTTGACACTGAAAGCGCGACTTGTATTTAAATTGACGCCTCGCATTCAACAGAAACATAGATCCTTTACGTAAAACAAAGGCGCTATTACGCAATTCTCCAGAACATCTGCAAGTATAGGTACGGGCTTGTCTCAAGTGAGTTTGCAACGAATCGCAGCAGGATGGCTGGCTGCAGATAATATCTTGAACGAAGTACACTTGTCAATGTGTCACCGGCAATGTCTTAGCCGTGTTCCAACGTTCGATTGGATTATAACAAGCGGTTTGTCTTGGAATTGAAATGGGTAATTATGTTATTGCGCTGATTAGACTCTGTCGAAGACTTTGATGACTTAATTAATACTTTATCGGTGTATTTTTTATAAATGGTGTATTATTTCAAAATCTAGATTTTTTTATCAAACTTAAGGCCCTGAAAGTCTTCACTTTAATTAATATCTATACTTATATTGTAAAGCTGACGAGTTTGTTTGTTTGTTTGAAGGCGATAATCTCAGGAACTCCGAATTAAAAAAATATATTTTACTGTTAGATAGCCCATATCGAGGAAGGCTATAGGCTATATAACATAACGCTAAGGCCAATAGGAGCGAAGCAGCAATGAAAAATGTTTCAAAAACGGGGAATATTTGCACAGACGTAGTTGTGCGAGTCAGCTAGTATAATATAAAACCGGTCAAGTGCATGTCGGGCCACGCACAATTTAGGGTTCCGTAGTCCCCCTCCCGATCCGAATAATGCGGCTTAAAAAGTGGGTTTTCTGTTGTTTTTGTTTCATACTTACAACCTATTTAATTTGCACTTACAGCTTAATATTCCACAAACGTTTACTGACCTTTTTTAGATTTAGGGATCTAAATCTAAAAATGGTCTTCACAACCCCTAAATGTTTTAAAAAAAACTATCTAATGATATCCCACACGATGAGGTAGGTGAGAAAAAAAATCACATCCCTACTTTACATAGGTGTAGGGGAGATACCCTCAAAGAAAAGATTTATTGTTTCACTTTGTCGGCGTAAGTAATATGTGTCTCCATGCCAAATTACAGCCTTCTAGCACTAACAGTCTCTGAGCTAAACTGCGGACGGACGGACGGACGTGGTGAAACTATAAGGGTTCCGTTTTGCCATTTTGGCTACGGAATCCTAATAGGTAATATACGGTGAGTATTGGTTGTAAAGCGAAAATTATGACTTCGTTTGGAAACCTTGTGGTTTATATGAGTAAAAGAAATGATTATAAAAACATTACCGTTCTTCGGGTGTTAACGAATAATAAATAGATTATGAAGTACCTACTTACATAATATTGCATGCACTCGTTTACCGCAACCCTAAAATGAACTCAATAAAGCTGTTCACCTTTTAATAACATTTTTTTAAAAAATTATAAAAAAAAAACGGACAAGAGGATGTCGGACCACGCTCAGTGTAGGGTTCCGCAGCCTTGAATAATTGCATCAACAGAAGAGCGTATGTTCATGGCACTTACGCCTTTTTTTTACCCGTGACCACGGTCGTTGCAATACGGTCGAAACGTCGTCGGGCAATAAACAAAGTATTTTACCTTAAATTATTCACGCGATTAAGACCATAAATACATTTTCACAATTACGCCTTTTTGTTGAGAAACGCAGTTTTTAGCAATAACTCAATAACGGTATATCCGATCATGTTCAAAATAATGTTTGTTTAAAGTATTTGTTAAGCGCTACACTCAGGGGTGGGGGGGGGGGGGGGTACACAATTTATGCAACTTTCGGAGCGATTAGTTTCTAAAATATCCATTCCAACAAAAAAGTTTATTAAAGTCCTTAAATGTTTTTAAAATACCTGTCAAATGATGAACCACACGTTTAATGTTTGCTGAAAAAAAACATCAGCTTCTGTAACATGTATGGCGCCCCCCTCTATAAATATGAATATGAGTAGGTCTGTAGCGGCTACAAGACACCTTTTCATCAAAATTTAATCAATATTCATTGAGTAGTCTTTAAAACGGTTGCGTTTTTGAGTAAATGTACCTAGCCCAATTATTTAGTTTGAGCAAACTCTAAACAACTTTAATGTGTGGGATTAGAAAATGTATTCACTAGAAAAGAGTAATAAAAGTTTACAAACGATCTACAAAATGTTTTGTACTGTTAAATTTTATTTCCATCTTTCCGCCTACTTTTGAAAAACAACACAGATACGAATTGATTGCTTGTTTAACCCACTAAGCTAACCTAGATACATTTTTTGCAATGTTTCCAGCAAATAGTATTATTTATTTATATGACTTACGATATTTTTCACCGTGAAACTAAGTGCTTTGTGCTTGCTACCTAATGAATGTATAAACTCATAGCTACTAATCCGAAATAATTTCCCAATGCTGTGTTTTCGTCATATAAAGACGTTTCCCCAGTATCTGGTAGTCATTGGCGAAATTATTTGCAATCGGACTTTCAAAACCAAATTAGATTGAAATTTTTATTGAACCATTTTATTTTTAACTAGCTGATCCGCGTTACTTTATTTGTGCCATTTTCCCCGTTTTTGCAACATGTTTCATTGATGTTCCACTCTTATTAGTCGAAGCGTGATGTTATTTATCCTATAACACAAATGTGGCTTTCTATTGGTAAAAGAATTTTCAAAATCGTTCAGTAGATCCAGAGATTACCCTCTATAACCTTACAATTTTTTCTCTTTATAATATTAGTATACGCAAATTTTACCACCACCTTTGCTCGTTTTAACCAAAGAAGTAACACTAGATAAATTTGGTTCAGTTTAAGATGTACTCGTGTACCTAAAAGAGTAGTGCGATTTAGTGTAACGAGTTCTGGTCAGCTAATTACAAGAGTTTTAATTGTAACCTGCCAAGATCATGCTACCCTCAATGAATTTGGTCTGAGATACCTTTATTGAAGTAGATTGAAGTTGACTTCGGTGTCTTACTCAAAAGGTTAACTACGGCTCTAATCTAATGACTAAATGTAGCTAGAAGAACTTACCCTAAAAGAAAAAGCCATTTGAAGATATAATAGGTACTTTCATGAATCTTATCTTTAAATACAAAAATTAATCCCTATTTCCCTAGTCACGAGATAACTAGAGAACCACTTTATTTTGTTTCTTCTTTTTTTAGTTTTCTATTACTCAATACGTAAAAAAATAAAAATAAAGAAAACAAAGATAAAAAAAATTACGGGGTGATACGAAGTTCGCCGGGACAGCTAGTTCATTATAAAGTGAATTGTTAGTAGAAGAGGTACTCATTATAATATTGAATGGTTATAACATTTATTAAATTAGTCTTTTTAAATAAAGATAACTAGCAATGTGGGATTGTGGGTCCTTATAACCCCTCAAGCTAAGCTCAATGGCTTGCGTTAGAAGTGGGTTCAAGTCGGTAGTATCATGGTAAGATTCGAGTCCGATACTACCGCTGTCGAAACCCTTTATCGTAAGCACTTCTGAGTTGCGCTTTATAAGCACTTTTATTTTGGCGAGATAACCAGTTGATTAGTTATCAAGTCGGGGCAAAAGTATTTTCGTATTTTTCATACAGAAAAAAATATATTTTATTTTATTTATTTATAATATGTATGTGCCGTTTTGATAGTTGACTCGTTGTCATCTTGTAGATAGTGCCATGATCCCATTGTTGTAAAAAATTAGAAATTTTCCATCAAATAAATCTGACAGGTAGTTTTCACAGTGTTCTTATGAGGTTAACTTTATGCTTCCTAAAGATTTCTGCAGTGACCGAAACAGGTGGAAATCTGATGGAGCAAGATCAGGACTATTAGGACAATGCATCAACACATTCCAGACAAGCTCTCTCAAATTTTGCTGAGTGGCTATAGATACATGCGGTCTGACGTTTTCATAATGGAACAACACGCCCTTCCTGTTCACCAGCTCCGACCGGTTTTTGTCAATGACTTCTTTTAACCTCATCAGTTGCTGACAGTAGAGGTCAGAATCGATAGTTTTACCCAGCGGCAACAGCTCATAGTGGACGATTTCTTTCCAATCCCACATCACAGCATCACTTTGTTCCGAGTCAGGCCGGGCTTCGACCACGATCTTTTTCGGGCATTGTTATCGTAATCAACCGTTTAAGAAATTGGTCGGAAATTATTACGTTTCAACAAAGAATCGCAAATGAAAACATGTTGCATTAAGTTTCTCTCAGTGAGATCATGTGGAACCTAAATATCAAGTTTTTTCTTGTACCCAGACTTTTGTAAATGACGTAAAATTGTTTTGTGATCAACATCCAGTTCTTCACTGAATTTATCCGTGACAGGGCGTCCAGAGCGAGCCTCATCCTTCATACTAAAATTTCCAGACTTGAAACGCTTAAACCACATTTACGCTACTCGTATTGATACCGCATTAGGTCCAGAATCCGATCAAATTTTATTCGCGGCGTTCGTCGCATTTTTACCTTTTTACCCTACTATTTTGTAATAAAACTTTAAAATGTACCGAATTAATTCGTTCGTTACATTCAGCATACACCAAAGAGGTTTGTTTTCTAACAATACATTCAAAATACGAAAATACTTTTGTCCCTATCATCTTCTTTACATTTTTTATGAGTATATATTTATCAGTTAACAACTAATTACAAGTCTATAGTATGTTTGACAATTAATAAACACGTCAAGAATGACGTGTTTCTATTCTACTTTTAACTGTTGTTGATGTAGAAGTTTTGAAATATTTCTATAAGTTTCGAATCTACCCTATAATAAGCAGAATAATTTTAGAAACAACGGTAAAATATTAATAAATAAGTACAATAATAATAGAAGACAATTTTGTCAGTATATTATTTTGTTTTTTTTTCAAAGACGCAGTATGGTGCAAACCCTGTGTCGCGGGGGCCTTTACAAACATACAAGTCACGGACGCAAAGTACGTATCAACAATTTGTGTATCATACAGTGGTGTCCCGTGTGGGAATCGAACCCACGTCCTCTAGCAGTCGGACACACTCCTACCACGCCACCGAGGCAGTCAATAGATATATAAGAATAAGATAATTGGGATTATTCTGAAAAAGTTGACAAAACTTCGTGAAATTTTTAGCTTACAATTATCTAATTTGCATTTTAAATAGTGTAATGAAATGAAATGAAACGAAAAGTAAGATAGAATTAAAGTCTGGTCAGAATAATAAACAAATCCTCAGTACTTAGTTACTTTTAGCCTACTTTTTCTTGTCCCTGTAACCTACTTTTTTCGGTTTAGGAGTAGGTACCTAAATTAAGTTTAATGTAGAGCAAAATGTCTTGAACTTGAAGCTCGATCAAAACATAGTAGGCCCTTTTTTCAAATATAAAGAAAGAAAAAGAAAGAAAGAAAACGTTTATTTTTTTTCGATTTGGGCACAGACTACATACCAATTTATTTATTTATTTAAGGTTCACCAACAATTGCTTACATATACATAAACTGTTATATTAAGAACATGCAAGAATAAAAGTAACAATGTAGCAATCACTTAAAGGTAAACACCACATGTTTATATAAATAATGAGAAAAAAAAACAATACACTAATTAAGACTAAGACATAGGTAATTTCACATTCTATTAATAAGGTAAGACCAAGTTAGAGAGAGTTGATAATTGGGTAGTGAGAGAGCCAAAATGTAGATCGATTTTGTCACTGCATTCATTAATGGCCTTGCATATCCTTGCATATGGAGAGTTGGCTCCTAATGCAGTCCTTCTTAAAGGCGAACAAAGTGGTGTGATGGGGCCGCGAGGAATTCTAGAGGGAACCCGAAGCTTGAACAGATTCAGTAACTGTGGACAGTCAATCCTGTTGTTGAAAATTTTAAACGCTATCATTCCGTCGTTTAAGTGCCTACGAGTAGCCAAAGATTTGATGTTAAAATATTTTAATCGACATTTGTATGATTTTTTTTTTTTTGCTATGCCATTACGAAATGCAAGGTGCCATAGAAAACGTTTTTGAATTCTTTCAAGTCGCAGTGAATGTACAGAGTAATGAGGCCGCCATACCACACTACAGTATTCTAAGATTGTCCGAATAAGACTGTTATAAATTTGTATCTTTGTTTTGTTATTACGAAAACTTTTGCAATTTCGTAAGACAAAACCCAACACTTTAGATGCCCTTTTTATAATACTATCCATATGTGGAATAAAAGTTAACTTTTTATCATATATAACACCAAGATCTCTTATGGTGTCAACTTCTTCAATTCTATCATTGGCAATGTAGTAATCGTTAGCTATTATTTTTAGATTCCTAGTGAATGTTATGTGGTGACATTTTTTTGTATTTAATTGCATATCATTATTGTGACACCACTGCACAAGTGTACTAAGGTCACTTTGAAGAAGTTTACTGTCCTGAACGGACGTGATTACTCTTGCAAACTTTAAATCATCAGCGTACATAAATAATTCTGAATGGCAAAAATTTATTCGTAAAAATTAATTGATCTAATTATGGGGGTTGTATTGTTGCGGCTTAGGCTGTAGACAGAAGAAAAGTAGTCCGCGAACATGTCACATATTTTTGCGCAGTCAGTCGAAGTAGTCAATTCATAGCTCATTGATCTAGGGTATGTACTAGTGCCTCCTCTTTTAATCTTCATGTATGTCCAGAGTAACTTAGGGTTTTTCCTAAGTCCATCTTCCATAACATTTGTATAATTATTGTAACATTCTATGGCCATTTTATCGCAAAGTTTACTTATACGTTTAAGTTCTAGTGCATCCATCGGATTTTGATATTTTTTATAGCGCATTCTTATCTTATGTTTTTCGTTTAATTTTTTGATTAATTTGTTCTAAAACCAGGGTGGATATTTATGCATTTTTGATGATCGGAGTGGTATAAATTGTATAATTACAGTGTTTAAAATGTCATAAAAGTTGTCTAACATTTCATTAACATCACTATGTTGTTTGAACAACTCTTCCCAATTTATTTCTCTCAAATATTCACATATTAACTGATAGTTACCTTTACGGAAGTTTGGCCTTAAGTTAACAGTGTTATAGGAAAGCCCAGCTTCCGTAACAAGAGGAATAAAAATTTCTAGAGGTGGATGGTGTTGATCAACATTACATAAGTGCCTGAAACATTTGGTTACATTACACAGTGAATAAGTTGACAACACAAGGTCAAGTAAGCGACCAGCGGTATTGGTTTCAAAATTAAATTGGTTCAACTTATTAACATATGTAAAGTCCATCAACATGTCAGTTAGACTACAAGATCCTGTCACATTTGCTGAGTTTCGTTCTGATTTCCAGTCAATCTTACCCAAATTAAAGTCCCCTAGAATACATACATGAGAATTTGTTATTTACTCCAATGCAGCATTACAATTATCTAACAGCGTTTTCAAAGAATGTCGATTAACTGGAGGAGGTAGGTATACTGCGCATAGAGCAACTCGGCGGTCATTATATGTACCAGGCAAGTCTATACTTACCCATAAGTCCTCGCACCCACTCTCCCGGCTTTGCATGCGTTTTGAGTTCAAATTTCTTTTTACAGCTATCAGGCAACCACCACCTTCCCTACCTCGCTTATTAGACGTTTCTCTATCCCTTCTGTGAACATCATACCTGTCATCGAACAACTCGCTGCTAAGTACAGAGCTATTAAGCCATGTTTCTGTGAGGACTATGACATGATAGTCACTGCAGCAGATATTAGGATAGAAATCATGAGTTTTCGTTCTCAATCCCCGAGTATTTTGATAGTAAATTTGCAAACTGTTGAATTTTAACAATAAAAAAAGTATAACATGTAAGTAAATTAATAATAACACTTTATAAACATATGACTAAATTATTCTATTTAAAAAGTCCAAATTTTTTATCAGAATATGATCAGCGTCATCAGTCTTCTTAACGAATATCCTGCCGCTACGAACCCATACATACTTGTATCCCATTTCCTTAGCCTTCAGACGCGTAGCCGCATGTAATGCTTTGTTAGCAGGAGACAAATGTTCAACAACGTAGACAGGTGTTTTAATACCAGCTAATCCGAAATCTAAGCTATTTAGTTTGTTATTGTTGTTCTTTTTATTGTGCTCAATAACAGCGGCTAAAAGTCGGTCACGAGTCTTTGTAGATGCCAATTGCACTACTACAGAGCGCGGGCGTTGGTTACTGTTGTTTACTTTGGCTATACGCGTGGCATGTAAAATCTCATTATCTTTCTTTCAGTTCGCAATGAACCACTGATCCTAGTTGTTTAGTAATGTTGTATAAATTTTCTTGCCTGCTTTCCGGTAAACACTGAATTTCCAAGTTATTGGCCCGCGCCTGCTGCTCTAAATAATTCAATCTAAGATTTAAGTCCACCACTGTGCTCTTCAATTTTTCATTTTCTTGATTCAACTTTGTAACAGTACTCTTTTAAAGTAATTTGATCAGACTTAAGATGTTCAAACTCTCTAGTGTGAAATGTTAACGATTCTTTCAGTTCTTGTACGTCCTTTTTGATGGGTTCCAGTTCCCTGTTAATTGTACCTATTATCGTGTTATTTATCTGCTGAAGCATTGTAGCGAGTTCCGTTTTAATCACATCTTGAACTATAAAACGCACATCCTTAGCGGTGACAGTGCTAGGAGATGAGTTTTGGGCCAATCTTTGGCTTCCTCTTGTCGTACACACATTCCGAATAGGTGTACTATCCTTTTTGGTACTTTTTGGGATAAGACACTTGCAGCCAGGGCATTTCCATTTGGAGTATTCCTCAGATTCACTCGAAATTTCCCGAATAGACAGACATAGAAAGTGAAATGACTTACTGCAGCCCATACATTTAATAAACCTATCAGTTTCTTCTAAAATTTCCTTTAGACAACATCCCCAGGTTAAAGAATTTTGATCCATATTAAAAAATACGATTTAGCAGCAACAAAACGGTTTAAGTAAACAAAGAAATGGTCACTCCAAGCTTTTTTGCTTCACTAACGCGAGCTCGTGGAAAGAACGTCGTAAGTGCCGTGCAGAAAGTGTCGCTTACGCGTATTCACTTAACGACACCCGTAGTTTATTGTTGACGGTAACTTGATACAGATATAAATTGATATCACACAATATTCGATTTAAACACGTTCTATTAGCACTTTTACTACATCAGTTCACTGGTAAAGTTAATCAATAGTAATAACAAACAAAAAAACATTTATAACACTCAATAAAACTTAACAAAAATTAAAACTTAAGAGCGAAATTACTTAGCGTCACCCGTAGTGAAGTGTTTTAGTGAAGTAATTTAATTACCTAAATAATAACCAATAATTACACTGATATTATCAGTAGGCAAAAATACAAATAAGTGGCTTCGTGAGAGAGTGGTATTTCTACTCGTCGTCTTTTTCTTTTCAAGTAAGCTCCATACAAGGAGTTGTCACCACCTAACTTCCATTTTAGGATTCTGTACCTCAAAAGGAAAAATTGGAACCCTTTTAGGATCACTTTGTTGTCCTTTCATCCGACTGTCTGTCTAGGCCCTTTATCCCGGGAACGCGTGGAGGTATCGAGTTGAAATTAAAACCTATACTCAAGTCCTACAGTACCTTGCAGATATGAAAAATCAAATTTGTAAGTCAACGTAAATAAAGATACGGCCGTTTATTTTAAAAACTGCGAGACTCGATACGGCGGTAGCCTAATGGCTAAGGCATAGGTCTCGCAATCGTGAGGGCCCGCGTTCAAATCCCACCCATTACTACCGACGTGAACCCATTCCTAACACAAGCCATTGAGCTTAGCTGGAGGGGTTAACAGGATTGCTAGCAATGTGGGACCACAATCCCATGTTGCTAGTTATTTAAAAAAAAATGTGCAGAACCCTTGTGCGGTTTTTTTATAATTTTCGACTTTTACAAACAATCATTGATTTTCCATATGTTTCTTGACACATCTGAGTTACAATAGGTATAAGCCACGAAGAAGTCTCTGTTACCTAGCTCACATAATCTGCTGTATTGCTTACTATAATATTATATAAGGCCTTATACACATATTCAATTGCGTTTTTATTAGTCTACCTACAAATCTTAGTAGGTGTACTTGAATACTTACAGCTTCATTTATGTGTTAACTGGTAGAAGAATACATAAGCAAATTCTAATGCGTTCATCGTACGAACCTTAAATTGAGGGCTCCCAGGCAAGCGATCGTACACGATCGTGGTGATTTGTTATTTGTATCTGCTCAAAATGTATAATGGAAAACAGTAAAAAAGAAATCGACATATTCTTGAAATCAAAATTGGAATAGGTGATGTATCAGGCCGCACAGAATCCGTGTGATGGATTCCGGTCTGTATCCTGTCTCTGAGGCTTGTGGTATAATCCCTGCAGAGGAAACGTTATATTGGAGGCTGACTATGTTATGTTTCGATTACTTAGTAGCAGTTAGTTCGTAGTAATCAGTTTGAAAGCCTCAAAATAGTAAGCCGAATTTCTTTGTGATACTTAATTATTTTAAAAATGTATTTATAAAGTTAATGAAACCATACAAATAATACTTATAGGTAGAAGTAGAAAGTTATTTTAAAAGTCCTTTCACCTTTTCGTTTGACGATTTTGGAACGAGCTGTTGGATGTAGGTAGGTACTTTTAACTTAATTTGATATAAGCAGGTTAAATATTTTGTTATTATATGCTAACAGAGTCAATACTATCTACTTTACCAACTACACAATTCTTTTAAACATTATAATAGTTGACTCGTGTCAACGGTCTCAGTCTGGATCCCAACGACGACGCCTTTAATACTAACTGGATTCCTGTATTATCTCAGTGTGAGAAACTACTCAAAACAACTGAGAATTCTATCAGTCAAGACTGACAATAGGATACTAAGATGACATTCAATTTATAATTGGGTAGTTGACTACTACAATATATATAAATTATTCTATACTAATCTTGGAGTAAATAGTACCTAGATTATTTAGGTACCTAGGTTTTTTAAAATTAAACATGTTTTTGAATTTAAAAGCATGAAAACGAATACTAAAAGTAATTATTGTTTATAAACTTTCGCGATTTTTATACATATTAGATATATTTCGGGACTTAATCGCGTGAATTATTTAAAGGTACGTTACGTGCAGTCGACCCGTGACCACGATCGGTGCAGTTCGATCGAAACGTCGGGTAAATAAAAGGTTCGTAAATAACTCACGCGCTTAAGTCCCGAAATATCTATATACTTATAATAAATCTGTAGAGAGGTCAATTCTGTACATGAAATATATTTCCAAAATAACTATCAGGGGGTGATTAGGGATCGATACTGATGCCAAAAATGCAATCAGTAAAATTTTTGTCTGTCTGTCTGTCTGTCTGTATAACCGTTATAGAAACAAAAACTACTAGACGGATTTTAACGAAACTTGGTACAATTATTTTTCATACTCCTGAGGTGGTTATAGTATACTTTTCATCACGCTACAATCAATAGGAGCAGAGCAGTGAAGGGAAAACGGGAGAAGTTACTCCATTTTTTAAGCTTCCGTCGCGTGTGCAACCTTAATGGTTAAAGCTACACAGAAATCATGTATGACGGAAATGTTCTCCTTAAAATTATATAAAAAATATCCCACGACAGCATATGTCTATCTTTTATGCTTGACTCACAATATCGCGTGTAACTCCCGATAGCTTAGCAGTTCGAAGCTTTCTAATTATATTTGTCTACTCTTACGATTATAACACTCTCAGTCATCCCTAATTCAAAAAGTTAACATAATTAACTATTCCATAAAAAAGAATCATAGAAATCTGTATATAAACACCAAAGTTATACATGAAATACGCTAATAATAAGCCATCGCGCTTGAATACTGAATCATGCTATCTATCTATATCTATACATATAATAAAATTGTAAATTTCACATGTCTGTACATGGCCAAACTTAGTGAAAAAAAAAATTAGGAAATGTTCGAAAAGAGTATTTAAACACTTTGCTGCATTTTTAGAAATGTCTGTCTGTCTGTTTGTTTGAACACGAATCACGCAAAAACTACCAGACAGATTCGGTTGAAATTTTGCAGGTGCAATCTAATAGATGCGGATTAACATTTAGGTATAGGATATAAATTATCACGCTTTTTCCCATAGGAGCTAAGCAGTGAGGGATAATGTCTGTAGCTATTTTTCGTTATAAAACAGTAACTACTTGACGGATCTTTATGAAAATTTACAGTTTTATAGTAAATACTATACTTAGGACATTATTTACACTATGAATCATTACGCTAACGTCTATGGGGAACGAGTAGCAACGTATTTTTTGTCGCATCATAATGGTTTATCACAATTTTTTCCACAATTAGACATTATCTTTAATTGTAACCCATGGTATACATAACTTCATGCTAAAACTATACACAACATTTTTAAGTTTCATAAGAACAGTTATTTTGACGTGGTATGTAGCGAACAGTATAGCCTCGAAGCTATGCTAGCGGTCTTTGACGACGACCAAGTCTCAGGCTCAAATCTGATATCTGATTATGTTTTTTTTGTATTTTTTAAAAATTGTCTTTGTCCTTTTTTAATATTTTTCTCAATGCTATAGTTATTTTTTCGGCCATAGGTAACTTATTTGCTTTGGTTAATATTTTTTTATATTAAAAATCAAGTGAAATTTGCACTTATGTAAGATATCTATAGGTATTGCATGCACTGCAGAGAGTAATGAATTAATCGTAGTAGAAATGAAAAATAATATTACATTCCAATTTAACAAGTATTCGATATTTTTCAGAATTTATGTGTTCGTGCTCAAAAAAAAGACATTACACACGTAAAAAAAACGTGTAGCTCCATCTATGAAATCAAATTGGTCACCGTGATCAAACAATTCCTTATTTGTGAAAACATTTATTAGGGTATAGGTGCTTACGATGACGGATTCATTTTTTGCTGAGTGGCAACATTCTCCTATTTATTTAATTAAATTGCTTAAATTAATAAAAAAACATTAAGTATTAGAAGAAACTTCACTGGTTTTGAAAGTAGATGGCGTTGTATTCAATAATGTTCTATACTTAGTAAAAGAAGTTTTAAAATAGTATTAAAAACAAAACTTATTGCTATCATTTTTAGAAGTGTTTGTCTGTCTGTCCGTTTGTTTGACCACGCATCACACAGGTGCATCGAGGATCATGTTTTGGGGTTATGGTTGGATATCAAGTGTTCATCAATTCAACGATAATGAATGACTCATCGGCCAAGTGTGAGTAGTTCGGGTGACGGGAGGAGGGAGGTGGGGGTCATTGTCTGTCAACGCGGAGTCTGGGGGAGGGGGAGTCCATATCTTTTTTTCTTACTTGCATCATTGTAACATATAAGAGAGGCACTCTCTTATATGTAAAGTGGGGATGTGATTTTTTTCTCACCTACCCCATCGTGTGGGGTATCATTAGATAGGTCTTTTAAAAAGCGTTTAGGGTTTGTGAAGACTATTTTTAGATTTAAGGATTCCTTTGTGTAATATTAGGATTTATAGTGAACATTTTTGTTAGAGTCAAGTGTTCCCCTGCCAACTAAATGGTTGATGTTGGGTATGTGAAAAAATTCACGGTAGTAGTATAAATACTAAAATTATAAAGAAAACTATCACAGTTAAGTACTTAGGCTTTACAAGTTTACGATAAACATCTGATTAAATGGGTAGTACCAAAATGTTAGTACAAATTCTATTTAAAATGATTAGGTATTAAGTAGGTATAACGTTGAATGAATGAAACAAAAACAACAGAAAACCCACTTCTTAAGCCGCACACCAAATTAACTATATAAAATAATAGAATAGAACGATTTTTATTTAGTACACAGAAGACACATGTATAGACATTATTATAATTTAACAGGAAAAGTCATGCAGAAGATAAAAAAAGCAATAAATAAAACAGTAAAATAATAAAAATAACAAATGACAAAAAGAAAAGAGACACAAATAATACATATTAATGACAGAAAAACACAGTAAACGAATACCTAAAGAGTCTGTGTTTGGTACTTATTCATTTTCACAAAGCTTTTGGGTGTTGAAGCTATCAATAGATGACTATATGATGATTCTCCGCTGCTGAATCATATCGCGGCTCACCCGACAGGACTGTTTCCAACATATTTACACAGAAGTTATTTCGTAACATAAACTACCTTAATTTAAACCCGACTTTCACGCGAACGAAGTCGCGGGCACAGCTAGTATCTAATAAAAGTAATGATTTGACGATAGGAACTTATGTCATAGGTTGTTATTCCATACCATAGACTTTCCATACACATTTGTAGCTTGTCGTTTTGACATTTCATAAAAAGAGTTCGGTTTGACTTGACAGTCCCATTGTCATTCTTAAATGACACAACCAGCGATTTTCTTTGAAGACTCAGCTACCTGTAAGCATTACGATATGACAAGATTGTCCACACTATGATAACTATTTGAAAGCAAAATATTTAACCTTGATTTTTTTTGGAGAATTTATCTATCTCTTCACTGACATTCAGACATCCGTTCAAACGACAGAGATAGAAAGATATCAATGTCAAATATGTTGACTTTTAGTAGGTATGTTCATAACGTAGGCACCATTTAAATATAATTTTCATGCCTATGCTGTCTTAAACTTTATATATCCATATGGGCCCGGCTATATCTTATTAGCACAAATTCTTGTCAGTACAAGCAGACATGTGCGTTAAGACGGTAAAACGGTATACCGCACAAATAAATGCTTGCGATAAATGCTAGTTTGTACAATATTGATTTGCACTATTTACTATTTGCAAAAGTCTTCACCAACGCTCCTGAAGACGTCTTTAAGACACTGGACTGGACTGGACAGGGCATAAATATAAACGGTGAGTACCTACATCTCGCACCTTCGATTTGCCGACGACATCGTCATAGTAGCGGAGTCGCTGGAGGAGCTTAGCGAGATGCTGCAGGGCTTAAATTGGAGCCTCTAGACGTGTTGGTCTGGGCATGAATTTGGAAAAAAACAAAATTATGTTTAATGAACATGTCATGCCGAGACCAATTTATGTCGAAGGGTCGATGCTCGAAGTTGTTCAAGAATATATCTACCTAGGGCAAGATATTTAACTTGGTAAAACAACTTCGAGAAAGAAGTCGACAGAAGGATCCGATTGGGTTGGGCAGCGTTTAGCAATTCTTCTCTTCGCCTCTACCCCAATGCCTGAAGACCAAGGTATATAACCAGTGCGTCCTACCTGTTATGACCTATGGTGCCGAGTCGTAGACATTTACGGTTGGGCCAGTCCACAAATTCAAAATCGCGCAGCGGGCTATTGAGCGAGCTATGCTTTAAGTTTCTTTGAAGGATAAAATTCGTAACGAGGTCACCCGACAAAGAACCAAAGTTAGCGACAAAGCACGCAGGTTAAGCCCGCTGAAGTGGCAATGGACTGGTCACATTTGCTGAAGGACTGATGGCCGATGGAGCAAACGAGTCCTAGAGTGGAGACCGCGACTTGTTAAACTTAGGTAGGAGGACCCCCAGCCAGATGGACGGATAAAAAAAGTCACTGGAATGAATTGGATGCGGAAGGCGGAGGACCGGATGTTGTGGCATAAGCTAGGAGAGGCCTATGTCCAGCAGTGGACCTATACAGGCTGATTGATGATTTGCACAATTATGAATGTATGTAAAGACGGTAGAATATAAAGACGGTAGAATACAAATGTGCATAACGTTTCCACCATCCTGTGTGTGCAAACAAGTTTACGCGTAGGTATAGCGTGTAGCTAAGACAACACACTATTGTATGGATGCCACACAGTTTTACGCCAATTTTTGCACAAGCTGTTTGCGCATTCATGTCGCTATTGTGTAGACACCTTGCAGTTATTGCACCTATTTTTGCACAAACTGTTTGCGCATGCAAGTTGCTGTCTGTAGCCAGGCCTTAATATCATTCACAGTTGTACCTATTTCGTTAATATTAATTAACATGTAGGTATGACTGGACTGCTGGTCTAGTGGTTAGTGACCATGACTGCTAAGCTAGATGTCGTGGTTTGATTCTCACACGGGACGCCACTTTGTGTGATCCACAAATTGTTGTTCCGAGTGTAGGTATATTTTATGATTTGTATGTTTGTATAGTCCCCCTATAGAGTAGGAGGTGTCTTTTTCAAAAATAAATGTATGGGTACGTAGGTATTTTCCACAGAGAACATAAATAAAAGAACATTATCCGTTGGCAATATTTTTATATTTCAACTCATCAATTGCACTATAATATCTATACAAACTAAACATAGTTTGACTACACTTAGTATAAATAATACAATTTACGCCATTATTAATATTGAATTACGACCATTTAAATACTGATGATAAAATAGAGAGATATTCTAAACACAATAGTATTAAAAAAAGCGAAGAAGTTTTACATTTGCCCAGCTCTAAAAATGTACAACTCTTCGCTGAGGTTTTGACGAAAGTTCTAGATAGAGATCAACATAAAGAAGACAGTCTTAATTTAATATTGACTAGAATATCATCGTATCATTGACGCCACCAGCTGTTGACATTACTTCATCACAGTTTGTTTAGGAAGAGAGAAATAAAGACGAGTAACATTTCAGTAACAACATACAATATACTATCTGATTATTATGTACACATAGCCTTACAATTTAATCGAATAACATCTAAAAATCCATTGTATTTGAATATGACACTTAGGTAGTTGGGTTAAGGTAGATAATAAAAGATTTGTACGGAGCGGAGAGATTATGTATGTAGTTTTACATGCAGATATGTTTATTCCTGTTGTCTGTCGTCTTCAACGGAGCCGTTGGCTTTCACTTCCTTGGGCAGAGCAGACTGTAAAACACGTATTAAATTAGTACCAGTTAATTAATTAAGTAAGAGTGGTTTCGAAAGTGTTTTTAAATCTTAATTTGATCCTGTTTTTAACTGGATTCAGTGGCATTTGGTTATGAATAAAATAATGAATCACTGTCACCAGATGTGAAGTAAGTCTAAAGGTTCACTTAACGGCTCGCGATCGGCCGCGATGCACGGAAATGAACCTTTAGTATTAGTACTTAGTACCTATCTAAATAAAATAAAATACAGGTAAATTAGCTTGAAGAAATTTTTGCGTTTGTAGTAGTGTATGGTCAGCAAATAAAAAAAACAACATTTTATTTTTAGTTTTTATTGTTTTAAAGGTAATATACGTTTGTGGCTGGAGCACACCAAATGCGTGCACGTCTACGCATACGCACTACGTACTAATACGGTCGTGAAAATGTGTATCCACCGCATTGTAATCTATGGAACTGTATGAGGCAGACAAGCCAGTTCCAAACATTACAAGCATTGAATGCCGGTTTTCACTTCAGTGAAGACGTGTATGAATTAGGTGTTCTCCGGCCATAAATGTTTTATTCTAATAATTCATAAACCCCAGGCATATCACAATCATCCCCATCCTCGCTTTCATCAGATGAATTATTTAAATTAATTATGATTCGTTCTGATATTGTGTCTAAAGCTGCGTCTCTACCCTGATATTTGCTTTCCTCCTCAATAGCATGCAAACAAACTTTTCTCCATTCCTCTACAGTTATGGCGTTCATTTTTTCTTCAGCTAATGACATTATAACCTTCATATTCATTGCGACATTCTTTTTTGCGACATATGTTTTCACTATCCCCCATATATTTTCTATAGGATTAAACTCCGGATGGTATGGTGGTAAACGCAGCACAGTATGACCGTGCTGTCGTAATATTTCGTCTATCTTGTACTCTATAAATCTCGCCTTGTTTTGCAGAATCAGTTCATATAATTGAGGCTTAACCAAAATCAGTTCGGATTTCGCGCGGGTTTATCTACAGAGAGTGCCATACTGTCTCTTAAGTGGACTGTCAGGTATTACGCGGACAGGAAAACTCCTTTATGCGCCTGCTTCCTTGACCTCTCCAGGGCCTTTGATCTGGTTTCCTACGATATTCTTTGGAGTAAGATGATAAAGTCAGGAGTCCCTCCCCATATTGTGAATATTTTTAAATATTGGTATGGAAGCCAGATCAATCAGGTGCGGTGGGCAGGTTCCATGTCCGAACCATACAAGTTGGAGTGCGGGGTGCGACAGGGGGGGCTAAGCTCGCCGACGCTCTTCAATTTGTATGTTAATGAACTGATAGACGCACTCAGCAGAGAACGTGTTGGCTGCTATGTTGATGGAGTGTGTCTGAATAACGTCAGTTACGCGGACGATATGGCTTTGCTGAGTGCATCGATCTGTGGTCTGAGACGATTGATAGCCATCTGTGAAGCTTATGCTAGAACACACGGGTTGGCGTACAACACTACGAAGAGTGTAGTCATGGTCTTTGAGGCCGGGGGTCGATGGCCTGAGAACATACCACAAGTCTTATTGAACGACGTAGCACTAATCAGGGTATATCGCTTCAAATACCTTGGCCACGTATTGACCTCCGACCTTAAGGACAACGAGGACATTGAACGGGAACGAAGGGCACTGTCGGTTAGGGCTAACATGATTGCTCGCAGGTTTGCACGCTGTTCTAGCCAAGTCAAGATAACTTTGTTTCGAGCATACTGCACAACTTTTTACACGTGTAACCTGTGGGCCAGTTATACCCAAAAATCGTACAGTGCTCTTCGTATTCAGTACAACAACGCGTTCCGGGTGCTGTTGGGGCTGCCTCGGTACTGCAGCGCATCAGGGATGTTCGCCGAAGCTCGCGTTGACTGTTTCCACACGATAATGAGGAAACGGTGCGCATCCCTGGTGCGCCGTGTGCGGGCCAGCCCCAACAGCATTCTAGAGTGCCTAGCTAGCAGACTCGATTGTGGGTATGTGAACCGCTGCTGCAGTCTCTCAGCATCACTGTTGGGCGTGCAGTAGGGGGAGATTATTTTACCAATTAAATAGATTTACTAACATAGTTTTTAAGATATAATTGTTACTAACAAAATGAGTCATTGTCACTTGATCAATAAAGAAATTATTATTATTATTATTATTTATGTTCTAACGGTATCAAGCGACTGACGTCAGACTGCACGTGGCACCTGCGGACAGAGTAAACTGGTTTATTCTGGTTTTGTGCGTGTTTCCACTTTCCACTATCAAGTGACGATTTATTTATTTGTTTTGTTTCGTAATTATTATGGTCAAAACTTTTTACCTATAGCTAAACTACTATCATCTAAAGAACGACACGATATTTTATTGTTTCACGGTAGTCGCCTTGTCGTTTGCTCAAGGACGTGAAATTGAATGACATATTTTTTTTAATAAAGTCAAAACCTTTTTCTTTAAAATAAAAACTTGTTTTTATTGAAAACAAAAATCAGAGTGTTGCTAGGGATAAGTATTAAATTAAATAGTAATGTTAGGATATTGAAACATTTTTGTAAGGGCCAGAACGATATAGTGGAAACGCGCTCTAATATCTAAGTAACATACACACCACTACATATGCAAAAATTTCTCGAGACTAATTTCACTGTAAATGTCTTGTAAACTAAAGAGACAGGACCTCATGACACAGGGTCTCCTAGTGTGGGGGCCAGGGCATGCATATCATACTTGTTGTACAATTTCTTCTTATACAATAAAGATTATTATTATTGTTATTATTATTATCCAGTGCTTGAAGAGAAAGAAAAAGAGAAAAGAAAACATTTATTGTAACAGATACAGACATGGTTTTGTTTTTGTGCACGTCGTATCTGCTACAATGAGGCTTCATAACAGCTCTGTTTTGCCATACTCCGAAGATAAAGTAATTAAGAAGCAGCTTATCAATAAAGTTTAAGTTATATAATAAAAATGTGTTTGAACAATATAGTTCGTGAAACTTACTTCATAGGGCAGTAAGAACATGTTGTTGTCTGACCGACGGCCAAATCGCAGGCGCATTGAGGGAGCACGCACGGCACGGTCTTGTTCCTGTGTGAAAAAGAAAAAAAAGATATAGGTACTCGTATTTACACTTCAGCGCCCTAATAAGTACGATCAAAGAATAGGAAATACAATCTTGAGACTCACTTATTGCCTAAAACTCAAAATAGTTCCTACCTACGTAGTAGGAATCAGTGGCGGAGAGTCCTAAGAACTTTCCTTTGAATAGTAGTAGGCAAGTTGTAATGTTATAGATGTTATGGGGGCCTTACGTTAGGTGATTTTGGCATATTTTGTTATCCCCTCCTTCTGGTGAGATATCGTGAGATTAAGCTTGACCCCCTCCTCTCGTCCTACCCTCTCTAATCTCACGTAGATTTCATAGATTATATCAAAATTATGAAAAAAAATATTTTGACTAAAAATCTGAGAAAGTTTGGGATGAAACATGAAGAAGAAAGTTTGTAAGTGAGATTTGCCAAGACCTGCCCCTCCCTTGCCCACGTGAGATTTAATGAGATTCAGCTCGACTCCCGCTCTTCCTAAATACCTCACGTAATTAATGGACGCCACCTAACTAAGGAAAATTGTAATACCTCGCCTCTGGTAGGTATATAGTACCTATGTTGTATGTGGTTGGCAGAATTCAACAATAAAGAAGGGACTAGTACCTATCTTTATTTCTTTTCCCTCTTAGTTCGCAATGCAATAGACAAGACCAATGCGAAAAGAATAAAGCATAAACTCACTATAGCACTTATTTTCTGAATCACAGTTGCGTAGAACCGATATTTTGTGATCCGTTAACATCGTCTATAATACAATTTATTTTCCAAAGAATGTATTGTCTGACGGTTTTAGAAAAAAAAGGTCGCACATAAAACAGGTCAATTGTCGTAAAAGATCGTATAGTGGCTTGTTAGAGGGAATAACTTCATTACATGGGTTTACACGGCATCAAGGGTTTTACGATGTTCGAATCAATAGGATCTAAGAATACCACGAAGGAAAAGTCTCTTGTGGCTTACATGTTTGGTTGTTAAGTTTTGCGTAGCGTATGAGTAAGTGCGCCTAACGTTTTATTACAGCTTGTCAACATTGTTTCATTAAACCCCAAGCTCAGTGATCTACGCAACACAAGATTCTTAAAGCAGTCGCAAGTCGACCCATGCCATCTCGAATCCCGAGTCTCTAATCAGGCCTAACCCGGTAAATCATGATTTCATTCACTCCTTTTTTTTGAGGTTTCTAATACTCTATAGATATCTCTTAACTTACGTAAAAAAAAAAACGAAAATAAAAAAAAAATACAGGACGGTAGACGGACGAAGTTCGCTGGAACAGCTAGTATTCATATAAATATCGAATTCGACATATCTACGTGCATAATAATTCTTTCCAATAATTTAGATACAAATAATAATAATAATAATAATAATAATAATAATAATAATAATAATATCTTGGGACAACTCACACAACGCCATCTGATCCCAAACTAAGCAGAGCTTGTACTATGGAAACCAGACAACTGATAAACATACTTATATATTTCTAAATACATACATATTATAGATAAATAACACCCAGACACAGAATAAACCATCATGCTCATCACACAAAGTTTTATCCTGGGTGGGGATCAAACCCACGACCTCTTGCGTAGCAGTCGGATACACTCCCACTGCGCCACAGAGGCAGTCAAATATGCGATTAGTACTCGGAAGCAGAAGAGCTTATTCCCCAACAGATTCTTCGAAATAATTTCTGAGAATATTACTTGTTTGCGTATTAAAGCTTTAATACCTAACTCTTTATGACGCAATTATCCACAGACATGATAATTATTGCACATCAATACTTTAAGCGTTTTACGCACTGTCATAAAGCTTGCTGTCGTGTAGTTTTGCCTGCTCCCTTTTTTTATAAGATGCCTAATCTAGTGAATTTTAGAAAGCCCTGAAATTATTTTCTTACATCATTCCCTTTCTCTTCAGATTTATTATTATCTTCCAAACAAATTTGCCATCAAGATCAAACAGATGATTGACCGTGCGTAGATAGCCTACGAAAAACACAACAAGTTCTACAAAAGTTATATCAAAGGTGTTCAATTACGTACGCCAATCCAGACTTTCTGATGGAGAAATAAAATAATAACGAGTGCATTATTGTTAGTAGTTGGCTGCGAGTTGATTACTATGTTATCTTTGTTAGATATTTACCTCTTGGGGGAAGATATGTGGTACGGCGCGTTCGTCAGATCTGCGGCCGAAACGTAGGCGGACGGGGGTGCGCACGTCCCGTAGGGACAACAGCTCATCCATCTCGTCGATCTGCAACAAGTGCGATTGTAATCACAATGTTCCTTACTTATTAAACGCTTACGAGAGATACCAGGTTTTCCCTATTTTCATACTAGAGTGACTGTAGGCTAAGGATGTAATTAGAAGAATTACTGCAACAGTCGTTTTATGTTTATAAAGGTGGTTCTTTAAAATCTTTACTTTATTTTTTTATTTCGTTATGGCATGGTGCTATAGAATTGTAGCTTTTAGAGAAGGTATTATTAAAGTAACATAACTTTTAAATTCTTATTTTTTTTCTGCTTTATGATATCTGTCTGCAAAATATTGGAGTATGGTAACCCTTCATAGTTGTAGGCGAGCCCCAAGTACAATAGTGAGGTATGATGATTATTAATATCCACATTTTGCCTGTAATATTAAGGTTCCCTGTACGGAGCAACCCTAATTTATAACGCTCTATTTACAAAAGATATCAACGCAATGATGCACGTTCATCTTTTTCTTCATCATTTATTTATGAGCACCTTTTATAACAGAAATTCACAATCGCGAAAGGGTGTAAACTTCAAAGAAGTCACCTTTAGAGTTTTCGTTTAAGGAAAATGTCTAAATTCATTTAAAAGACCCAGCTGGGAACATAGCTTTTAACATAAGCATGTGCTTACATCTTTAATGATCCGCTTAACACATTTAGGTGGTCACTACACCCAAAACGGCGCGCGATTACTACAAACTATGAATTTTTAAACCGTTGTTAAAGTAAACTGTTTGTATTATACAAACGGCTTCTTAATAATAAAGGGTAGAACTATTAACTGGCACCTCGTTGTACATATATGGAAGGTTTCTAATGGAGCGAGGGATAAGACGGGGACTTCATAAAATTAGGGATGAAAGGGTACTGAAAGTTAACAAAATTGAGTTATATATATGTATGCGTGTGTTGTTGGAATTGACTCGCAGCGACTCGTAAGACCAAACAAGATAATGGTTTAATACATCAAATTAATTTTCACACACGTTTATGGTAATGTTTTGAGTATATTTGGTGTAAAAAGTAATAACAGACTTGAGTGTTATGGGATTATTTCAAGCGTTTACTTGTTCAAAAGTTAGAAATACATTGAGCTGTTTGTTTTGGGTATTTTCCATTGAGAAGTTTTTTTTTTAATTTTACATAATGGTAACATTGTTTACAAAAAAATTGTCGTCGCCAGACTGCTCGTGCAGTTTGTAGGCGTTCGCTCTTTACACATCATAATTAGCTTAAGATCTACCTTAGTGCTACCTTAATCGACAACTTTGCACTACTTGCTACCTTTGTACAATATAATATCTAATCTTTGAACAACTCACACAACGCTATCTAATCCCAAACTAAGCAGAGCTTGTACTATGGAAACCAGAGAACTGATAAACATACTTATATATTTCTAAATACATACATATTACAGATAAATAACACCCAGACACCGAATAAACCATCTTGCTCATCACACAAAGTAAAATTCTGGGTAGGGATCGAACCCACGACCTCTTGCTTAGCAGTCGGATACACTCCCAACGCGCCGCAGAGGCAGTCACTAATACACAATAATAACATAATAAAACACTATAATAACATATATAAGTGCAGTATTTGTATATGTAGGTTTCTCCAATTTTGTATACTTTATAATTATTTTTTAAAACATTTTTTCATATCCTGACATAGATCTGTTTTTTATGCTAGTTTGCACTGATAGGGATCTATAACAGTTTGTGATTACAGTGATGTCAATTTTCTAGGTATGAACTCTTCATCTTAATGATGCATGGCAGAAACTACTAGAAAATTGCAAGCCAAAAACCTTTTTAAGAGAGCTAAGATAATATTACTTCACTTAACATGAAAGTGGATAATGCTATGGGAAAGGCTAGACATTTTAGATACAAAACCACCTAGATACTTTCACTTGCCCTAAACCTTGACATGGGACATGTGAACAAGGGAACCAATTTTCTATTGTTACGCTAAAAGTCTTTGTCTAGCACTACCTTCCCCTACACACAATGGAGGCTTCAATGTTAATGCAATAAACATTAAACGAAATCAGATATCAGTCAATACCTACCTCTATATTATACAGAACACAGCAACAGATCATATAGACCAAGTCAGATATGACAAATCGAATTACTTTCCACATTCAGTGGTTTAGGAAATTAAAATAATGTTTAAAAATATAAATGCTTCGTCTATCTAGTAATATTTAAAGGACGTCACAACAATTAAGATTTTGTAATAGATTACATTGAACCTTAATAGGCTTCTAAAACGATCACAAAAGGCGAAAAGGTTTTCTTTGAGAATTAAATGAAATTGGTCGAACTGTGATATGGGACCCTCGTTGATTCCTTAAGTGCTTCTTCTGCTTCATTACAGATTGGTCGTATTGCGGTTTGTGTACGCACATTTTTGTCGTATGAGTGAATGTTTAATCTTTTCCCAATTTTTGTTCCCACATGAGGTCTGACATATAAAATCAAAAAGACAAAAGTCAAAATACTTTATTCATTTGGGTTACAAATGCAACGCTTATGAACGTCAGACAAAATTTGGAATATAATGATTCTATATTTAATGTCAAGTTCGCAAGAGTAAAGCCGTGAGAAAGGAAACTTGGCAATAAAAACTCATGGCCACTTTTTTAAATGCCATTTTTTACAATATATTTGTATATATACAGTAAAGTCAGTAAGGTGCTGCAACCATTACACCATGAAACTCATTGATAACTGATAAATACAACTAGATGATAATGTTATGCATATTTCATTGACGTAGTACTTTTCCTTGTTTTCAACTTGATGAATGTTTCAAACTTCAAATATTGCTCTCTTCTTTAAACCTAGTCAATAATTGAATACATCGTAAAATAATGCTTTAAAAAAAAACAAAATGAAGTTAGAGGTAGAGTTAGTACTCATGAGAAGAAGCAAGAAACTCATGGGCCACTCTTTTAAAAACATCAAGTTAGTTACAGTGATAATATTGAACAAACCAGCGTGTATGGTGAATATAATGTTTAACGTGTACCTATACGATAGATATGGCGAATAAATAAATAATTTAAATAGCTTGCTCTACACTGATTCTACACTTATCCGCCTTAATGTGAATAAAAGGTTGCTATGTCGATTTTGGTGAGAGTTTAAACATTTTCTATTCGAGAAATGCTCAGGGCTACCAGTAGAAAACTCTTGCGGTTTAGGACGGACCCGACCGTATATACATTTTCGAATTCCGTCTCACTTCCACTTCCATTATATTTTGTGTTTCGTTTTAGAGTATAATAGAAAAAGTTTTTATGACTGAAATCAAAACAGACACTACGCACGTTTAGGTGTTATATTTGAAAATCAGTGAACGACTGATAAATACGACTAGATGAATTATTCAGAAATCAATTCTACTAATAGTTTCTGAGTTATGAAGTTAGTTACCCAATCACGCATAAACGTGTGAACGGATTTTAAAGTGCTACGGTATAGTTGATAACCCAAATAATACATTTAAGACACTTTTTATTACGACGCCAGTCTATCGAAGCCAATGTCATACTCGCAAACCTACTAAATATAGTATAGACTAGCTGTGCCCGCGGCTTCGTAGGCGTAAAGTTGCAGTGCTACTCTTTTCGTTTAAGCGTTAGCTTAATGGTAAAAAACCTAAGTTACTCCTTATGTCCTCAGCTGTCTGATAGTGAACAAAATCCGTCCAGTCGTTAGCCGTAAACAGACAGACAGACAAGTGTTTTTGTTATAAGTACCTTAAATACTTTGTAATAGATTTACATTTAGTAAAAAACTGTTATTGTGACATTACCAACAGACATTTCAATTTTATTTATATGTATAGATAAAGAATAAAAATATTGTCTACATACTCGCAGTAATAAATATTTTAACATGTATAACGATGGTAGACAGTGACAATATCAAATATTCAAGAAAATTAAATCGGAGTAATTCTCGGAAGTGTCTCAGATAACGTGATTAGATTGTCGTCGAGTCTCTATGTAGAGTTAACCTTCAGATTGCTGATGTATTCAAATTATTACAATTGTTAAATTGGGACAAATTTACACAGATTAATGTGAACCATCCCTTATTTACTGTATTGTTAGCTGTGAAATGCACACTTTATTCATAATTTAGTAACGGCTTTAACTAGCGAATGATTTGCAGTAGAAAATCACAAAACATTCGCTAGTTAAAATGCTGATAAGTATATTACTAACAGTATGAAGGAAAATGTACTGTTTACCTGTAACTTGCATTTAAATGAAATTAGATCAAAATAGACTACGGAGATTTCAGTATCAAACTTTTCAAACAACTGAATGGAAATTCAATGAAACATTCCGGGACTACGAACTTTTAAAAAACAAAAAGATTTTACATTCTGAAAAACATAAATTGTTCGCAAAGGAGTCTCTAAAATACAGTCTGCATTATAAAAGGGCATTTTAGTTCAATGGGCACCTACTGACGCTACTCTTACATTCTTATTATGATACTACAATGAGTTTTTGACAATACATCAGTGAAATATTAAAATAAATTGTACAGCATCTAGGTCTGTAAATAATAGACCAATATTTTCTATTAACTTCCGATATGGGTCTATTACCTTTCCGTGGCTTCACAAATATTGAATTCATCCGGAATAACTATCTCCGATTGTGACTAGGCGGGACTGAAAAGGTGCTAGATAAGATAAGGTAGACGTATACTCAGCCCTCGAGTCTTTAATATCATAATAATATGTAGGTGTAGATATTATCATATGACAGTCACAGGCCCATGGGGTATCTTTGACTCACTGCCAAAATGTTTTATTTCAAATAAGTTCGACTTTAAACGTTGTTTTTTTTATTTTCTGGAAGATAGCAGCATAAATCTTATAAGCAAAATGTGTTAGAACGGTTGAATTCACTACGATTTAATCGTGAGCAGCGGGTTCGAATCCTACCCATAGGTACTACCGTCGTGAACCCACTGAGCTTAGCTGAAGGGATTAACAAGATTGCTAGTATTGAGGGACCACAATACCACATTACTAGTTATCTATTTAAAAAAAAATCGGCTATGGCGACCGACAAAGATAACGCAATGCTTATGCATATTAATGCATATAATTTCATTGATTTGCACAAAATTAGTTTTGAATTTAAATGCTTATCATCTAATAAACAATTCAATTGCCCGACTGTTTTCATCTCGTTCATTGATGAAAATAGTCCGGCCATTGAATTCCAAAACCATTCGCGAATCGTCAGAAGAAGCAGTTAAATGCAGCATAATAAAGTAATCTGTTACCACGTTAGTTGCATTTGAGGTGACTCGGTGGTGACCAAGCATATCGAGAGATCAGCGAGGTTAAACAACATTAAGTAGTGGTAGTAGTAGTAGGTACCACTATCGGTCTATAAATAGGGTGACCATTTTCGATAAATGAGAGAGAACGTAAAGACGTCGATCCTATGCCTAATTTATCTCCGGTCGTGTCGCATTTCTGTTAAAGACTGCACTCGTGTCTGCACATACACTTGTGCATTATAATATCTCCCGCGTAGTTGGCTAGTGTCTGATGAGTTTTGCCTACGTCACCGATATTATAATCATAATAATTATTAATTATAGTGGTCCAGTTAATGGCTGGTCTGTTGATCTAGTGGTGACCCTGACTGCTAAGTTGGTGATCGTAGGTTTGATTCCCACCCAGTATAAATATTTTTGTGATGAGCACGATGTTTTATTTTGTGTCTAGATGTAATTTATCTATCATATCTTTATCAGTTCTTTGGTTGCCATAGTGTATTCTCTACCTAGTTTGGGATCAGTTGGTCATGTGTGAGATGTCCTAAGTTATTAAATACATTCAAAATCAAAATTTCTTATTCATTTAGGATGCAAAACAACTCTTGTGATCTACATGTCATGTAATGCCAAGTTTGCAAACAATAGTTAAAGTCGGAGAAAAGAGTGTGACAAAAAAACTCGCGGCCTTTCTTTTCAAATATTTTTTTTTACAATGTTTGAATGTTTATAAAACTTAATTATGAGGATAAGATGCTGCCACTAATATACTATACACCATGTTAGAGGACTGATGAAAATGATATTGATAAAAAATTGGAACATAAGATAAAATAAAATAAAATCAGCCTCAGTGGGTACAACATAGTAGGAGCATCTACTTACAACAAAGGTAAAAACGATATGTGTGTAAATATTGGCCAAAGTATTTAACTAGGAATTATTAAAGTTGTATAGGTTGGTACTTACAGGAGCCTGGGGAGGCATATCAGGATCGGAGCGGCGTCCAAAGCGCAGGCGGCGCGAAGGCGAGCGCACGGACTTGCGCGCGAGTGCGTGCCCGCCGAGTGCGTCGTGCTGCGCCAGTAGCGCGTACAGTCCGCCTAGCGCATCCCATCCACTCCGGCTGTCCGACACAGCTGATGATGCTGGAACAAACGAAATCATTTTATTTGTATTCTGTAACCTACCTTAGTCATAGTCAGTTCTAAGTAAGTATTTGATGTAAATCCGCCAACGCAGGGAATTAAAAAAAATATATATTGGGATATCTCACACAACGCTACCTAATCCCAAACTAAGCAAAACTTGTACTATTTCCATAGTACCAGACAACTACATCCATACATATTATAGACAAATAAAATTGTATAGGCATATGCATTGCACCTAACGGTATAAGGACCCAAAGTCCACATTATTACGAGCATGGCTGGATCTAGGGGTGGCCCCACCCCTAGATACAGCCAGCAAGCCAGCAAACTGGGGCACTTGCCTCGTATGCCACACTGAAGGGGGTGCCAAATCGGGTAAAATGATTTGGACCGCCCCCCCATCGTAAGCACGTTCTCCGCAAAGGTGAAGGGCGCTATCACCAAATTTTTGCTCCGCCTCGAAACAAGCCTAGATGAGACACTGATTACAAGCTCAGAACAAGAGCAACACAGAGGTTACGCGTTGCTCATCACGTATTGTTAGTTCTGATATTTGGTAGTTTGTTGGTTTATTATTTTCTTATATTATCAGGTTTCTGTCACTTATTTACTTATTTGTCGTCTTCAACTTTTAAGGATGCGTTGTCCTTTTTACGGCGTATTTAAAAGTAAACTTTTACTTTTGTGTGTTTTTAGTGTACCATAACTTTATGGTACACTGAAATTTATAATATCCATGAACCTTTCAAACACGTTTTTGACACAAATCTGCACGTACCTACTTCACAAATCCAATTTAAATGGAATCTGGAAAACGTGTCTCTAAAGTTAGACAGAACATTGGATACTTTTTATTGTCATATTTCGGGATAAACCGTGGGAGAAGAGGTATATCCTTAGTGGGGAAAATCGTGTAAATAGTTTTTCTTTTATGTCGTTAAACTCAATATGCTAGACACACTTCCGATAAAGCTTTAAGGAAGTTAAACAATTGCTCGCGTTTGTTCGGTACTTGTGTTATAAAAACTTTTGTTTTTTCCCAAAACACTTATCCAATAAAACTTGCTATATAACTTGTATTACTTGATTAATAAGAAAAGTTGAGGATTTGACGCTTTTATTGAATCAAATATTTTGTATAATCATTTTGCTTTATCTCTTTTATTAAACTATCATTTAATTAATTTATTTATTACTAGCTGTCCCGCGCAACTTCGTCTGCGTAAATTTTCTCCTTTTTTTTATAATCCTATGTTACTTCTAATACCTCCAAGAATATGTGTACAAAGTTTCATGATGATCGGTTGAGTAGTTCTCGCTTGAAAGCGTAACAAACAAACTTACATTCACATTTATATATTTGTAGGGATTTCGAAAACTCAACTACTTTTTTACTTATAACAATGATATGGTTACAATAATCGTACTCTTTAGCCACTAACAGAGTTTCACAACATGATCAACAGGTTTTATAGGAATAACGGTTTAATATTATTTACATTTTTTTTTTCCATATTGACTAAAGGTTAAGTGAAATATATTAAAGAGAAACCCGTTTCAGTCGGAATCTCGGCCACATACATCTAGCATGTAAAAAATAGTTAGCAAGCAAGCAAATAAATCTAGCTTATAAAGATAGGCACTTAATATCAATAGCGGTGATGGATCCCAACGTTAATGTGATGTATCCAACCATAATTAGATATATTGTCATTATTACAGGTTAGATGTGCATAGGAAGATCTTTTTTTACAAAAACCAGCATGTTTTAAATGTTGACTTATCGATTTGTAAGTCGCTCCCAAATGAATACCTAACCTCACCAAATTTTCTTTTTTAACGCCCACAGAAAGTAATTTGGTAAGATTTATTTTTAACTTAATTACAAAAGCAGAATCCGCTAGGTAAGTATTTCTATTCGAGCCACGGGCAAAAGTTATCTTATATTTACCGAAAATATAAGATAGATTCTTAATATGGGTTCCGGTAAACACGGAGGCAATGTATTATAAAATTAGGTTCTCTACAAGACGCGGTGAGGGAGGGACTAAGGGTCTGTGCCCACTGAGCCATGCCCCGTGTCCCCGACATCGATGTGACATTTACACTGACATGTCTTCATTATAGTGTAATCGGTGCCTATCCGAGTAAAAAATATGATGGGCTTATAGAAAGGATAAATTGTAGTAACTAGTAACAACATAGTTTGTATACTTTTTAATATGTCTAGTTAAACGCTACACATATATTTTTTTCGAAATTCCTGTTTCAATTTCATCAGATAAACTCTTTGATCGTAAACTGGAACTTTAGAAATATTACGAACTTGAAATTATTTTTAGGGTTCCGTACCCAAAGACTAAAAACGGGACCCTATTACTAAGACTCCGCTGTCCGTATGTCTGTCACCAGGCTGTATCTCATCCGTGATAGCTAGATAGTTGAAATTTTCACAGATGATGTAGTTCTGTTGCCGCTTTAATAACAAATACTAAAAACAGAATATAATAAATATTTAAGTGGGGCTCCCATACAACAAACGTGATTTTTTTGCCGTTTTTTGCTCGATATTGTAAAATAGTGTCTAATGTTGAATATGATTTCCGAGTCTGCATTTACTTTGTGTCTGTGACGTGTATGTTTATAAAGTCCCCCGCGACACAGGGCTTGTACCATACAGCGGGAGTCGCCTTTTAAAAAAAGTTGTATAGATAATGGTACGAAACCTTTCATCCGTGAGTCCGACTCGCACTTGGCCGGATTTCAGTATAGTTTTACAAAAAATCTTCTATGAGATATTTTGCTCGTTATCGATGTTTATAACAGTGTAAAGAATACAATTTCTAACCGAACTCGATTTGTACGAGACTCTTATAAATGTGGTGGTGCTATAGGTACGGGGAAGGCACTGGCAAACAACGCAATAAATTCTGCTAAGAAGGTCGTTATCTAATACCAGGTACATGTTTTCTACGTCGACTAAATACGAGAAAAGAATTGATATTTACCCTGAGAATTCCTGCTCAATATCAATTTATTAATAATTATTACGATTAATTAATTAATAATATAATTACTCCCTGGCAGGTGTAATTATTAATTAGGTAATCATAGGTAGCCACTACCCAGTACCTAGTACTTATGCACTAATTAGTACATAGGTACGATAGTTTTGTTACTGAACGAACAAACCCCCTAAAATCATACACAAATCTAGGGCAATGAAAACATAAAGTTCTGAGTTTTTGCTTTAAAACAGTATTACAAGATTTACAAAAAACACTGTGTTTTTTAAAAGAGAGCTTCCCTATTAATTATAAATCAAAAAGCCCGCCTGATTAGAAAAATATGAAAACAAGGTAACCTTAAATCATGCAGTCATTTCATTAAGTAAACTGGAACTCATTAATGCCTCCGACTGCATGTGCACCATTTTGATTTTTGATTGTTGTCATATCTTTAGTGACACTTGCAAGATTAATACAAATCGATTGACGTATGAATCATCAAAATCGGCCCATGCGTTTTGACTATATAGTGCCACAAAGGAACACACGCACATACTTACACGTCAAACACCCTCCTCCGCAGTTGGGTAAAAAACACATTACCCTCCTCCGCAATCGGGTAAAAATAAGGAAAGATACTATAAGCGGAGACAAAGCAGTCGTGAGTCGGGGCCAATACTCTTGGATTTTACAAACCACGAGGATCGCTGTTGCATCAATGTTATACTGAGTATAAATTATATTTGTTACAGAGGTTACAGAGGTAAAGCTTCCAACATAAAGAGTTATGGTCGGTAGTCATCTGATACCACTTTGGACATATTACCTGTCTCGTGCATGTTATAGTAGATAGTTGTAGTTGTAACTAACGATGCCGGGGCGCAGTAGTGACATCTATTGAGATAAACTAATGCTCATGTCCTCGGCAGACAATCAACATAGTGGCTATATTTTTTTACTGAATACTACGATACTAATTACCGAGTTATCGAGTATAGGTATACTACGAGTATTTGCCTATAAAATATCATATAAAAGATATAATAAGTATACAACGTTATTCTTTGTATAGTGTATACCTGAATGTAGTGTGCTTAAAATCAGTAATATCTTTCATTGAAATGGTTTTTAAAACCATTCAATGCAACAAATTTTACAACAAAAATCATATAAAAACGACGAATTGGTAACATCAAATTTAGTATGAAGACGGATAGAAAAAATCAATGTATACCTATTGAATTCAAATACTAAGTTAGTATAATCACCAGGATTGGATGAATGGATGAATAGTATAGTTTTTTAGCCACTTATTACCTGCATAAAAAAATATATATTTTTATATTTAAATAATAGATCTACAACAGTCACTATTGCTGTCATTATATTCAGATGCCTATTGAAACTTGTAAGTGTATAGTAGTAGTATATAGTAAGCAAATTTAAATTGTTTTACTTCCCACTCATAAGTGTATCATCAGATAGTAATCGATATAGTTAAAGCTCGTAGGAACTCGAATAACTTGTATCGAAACAGTTAGCATCAGGAACATGGTATCACTAATCAGCAAAGGGGTCAGAGGTTCACATAATGGCGTTTGCGATACACTGAAAGTTTATAATCTAAGTCAGCTCGGGAAAGACAGGTTTTGATATTGAATCAATTTTAGTTAGTAGTTTCAGATTGGGGATATGTCTCATCGCATGTAGCAAGCGAAGAGCAATTTACTCCTTGCAAAAATACTGAATAAAATAAATATTATAAAGGTTGCTATTACTCATAGAGTATGAAAAATATTAGTCTAACTTTTCTGCAATGCTGTGTGTTAGAAGTCACAAGCACAACAGATGTGACTCTACGAGTAAAGTGATGGCGTCTCCGATCATCTTCTAATAGGGCTTTTTTAGTTTAAGTAGGTACCTAATAACATTTTCTTTCTCTCAATTTTCACCTTCTATGTCTCACTATCTCATTATTATATTCTCGTCTATTTACTACTCAAATCACTTTTAGCTGTCAGTAAAACAAAGCCGCTTAGTCTTATAACATCTCTTTCGCAAAATATTACTTTTGCAGAATGTTTCTTTAGCAAAATATCTCTTCTGCAAAATGTATTTTTCGCATAATATCTCTTTCGCAAAATGTCTCTCCGTAACATAGAAAAAATACATCATTTTAAATAAATAAAAAAAAAGTTTATATAATTGATAAAATTTATTAAACAAACTAACCATGAAGGTAACTTTAACGATTTTTGGCCAAAGTGTTATATTTTATTCTAAGTTATAGAGAGACATTTTGCGAAAGAGACATTATGTGACTAATCCATCATAGCATAATCATGTTAGTTCCTAACCTGTATTGATATTAAATAACATTGCTGCGGCAATATTTTATGCACCCACTTCGTAACTTCGAGCTTACTACGTGAAGTTATAACTTCAAACTTTAAATATAATTCTATTAGTGTTTCACGCCAAAAGAACCGAGTTGCGCGGTTTTAAAAAAAGAAAAATCACCTTAGCGGTTTGGACAGTAATTACTTGTGGGACTTATAGCTTTTCTCGGCATTATTTTACCTTTTCCAGGTCGTACATTGGGTTGGGACGCACAATTCAATTTGGACAGTTACAGTGTATAAAATTTACGAACACGTTTATCTCTTTCATTTTGTAAAACTACAGACAGTGGTATGTATGGATGTAAATGAGAAAATAACGATTTGTTTCCGGGCAGTTTCTTCTCATACGAGTGTTTGAATTTAAACATGAGCTAACCTGGGGACAGACAGAAGGACGGTCAGATGGACGGGCAGAGCGAAACTATAAGGGTTCCTTGTTTACTATAGAACCCTAAAAATTGACAATTATAAACGAGCTTGGTTTAATGAAAAAATATTTTAAATATTGAAAGGTTTTCTATTTACCCGACGTTTCGATCGAATGACTACGACAATAATAATAATAATAATAATTTAAAAAAAATATTGATTGTGCCACAAAAAGTACAGAGTTTTATAACAGATTCTACAAATAATGCATAAAATAGTTGTACAGTACATAGCTTGGCAGAAGTAAGGTATTACATAGATACAACTCGGATCTGTTTGCATAAAATGTTAAACCCTGTCTCTTATACTAGGGCAACCTGTATCATAAGAGACAGTGTTCGGCTACAAGACGACTTACAATTAAACTTCACAAGTTGTAGACAGTGGTTAAGTGGTAAGTCCTTTACCTATAACTATAGCTACTTTTAAAATGATTAGAAATTATTTTTATTATTTCATCCCTAACGGGATATTTTGATGATTACCTTGCCGTGAAAACACAACAAATATCGCGAAAGTTAAAAAAACAATCAAAAATATTGATGTTTGAGTTAGATAATTATACAACGTGCCTGATATATTCAGTTACATTCGAAAATCTTGGAAAATCATTGTATGAATAAAATCACTAATAATTATACTAAATAACATAAAACAATAAAGGTGAGTATACACTTGTACGTTTACTAGTAACATATCGTCGAGCATTCGGTGTTGCTAAATTTACTCGAACTACAATTCGAACGTGACTCTCGGTGTTTTGTTACAACCTGATTTTAAAAACCAACGAGCGTTTTGGTGTAATGTTTTACCAAGCAAAAGCACGAGTGCGGTTGACGGGAGTGTATGCAAGACAGAACGAAATGGTAAGTGTTCACTCGCCTTACAGCATTTACCTGTAATACGTCGCACACAGCGTTGAGCTTTCAAGAACTTTACACTGCATGGAAATACTTTAGAAAACTGTTACTGAGCATTTGCCTATATTGTACAATTCTTAAGAACGTTAAATTACATTGTAATGCTCTAGCAAATGCTCAAGTGTATACTTACCCTAAGAATGACAACGTTTAACCGATCAATATTAATTAAGTATAACAATAAACAAGTCATGATGAAAGTAAGGTCACAAAAAGCTTCTACAGTAAGCAGGAAGTAATAGAAAAGCTTTTAAGGACATTTTAAAACGTCTGCGCCATTATTTTTCAGCGTAACGACCTCCTGTTTAACTGAAACGTGTTTACTGTTATCATTGAATAAAACACTACACTAATATGTAAAACGTAACAGAACTATGAGTGACTGATACATTAAGCCCTCATTCGCACCAAGGATTTTTTTACGCGCGTTAATAATCCTTCAACCCATGCCTCTTGATGTAATTATGTGATCTATTCCCAACGCCCAAGGTTGAAAATACAACACTGCGAGATAAAAATACGTCGCGTTGCCGTGTGAACTTGCATTTGTTCTATTTGAGTGTTTATTTTTCGCGCGTCAAAAATACGCTTGTGCGAATGAAGCGTAACGCACAGCTCAAACCACTGACTCAACTGATTGGGTGAAAATTTAAGACACAGGTGGTTATTATTATGTCAACATCTGATAAGGCAAACAACCCCTAATGGGGTTCCAATTAAAACAAAAAAGTAAACTTTGAGCTAACAAAATCGAAGCGAAGTCCAAAAACACTGTAATGGTTTTATTTGCTACTTGATATTGTAGTGCATTTCTGACAACGCTATGTTAAAATAGTATATAGCACAACAATACCACTCACCATACATTACTATGAATACACTATATATTATTAGCTTGCTATGTGCTATGAAATTGAGCGAACCATTGCGCTCTGCTATACGCGTAGAATTACCATCAATCCAGGTTTCCCCGGATTTGTCCTTGTTTACAGGGCATCGTTGGGGAAGCGTCCGGGCATCATTTACAAAATTCCAATCTGTCCTCCAATTTTCACACAGTCATAACATAAAAGCTTGTCGCGAGGTCGATACCAAGACATTCTAGCGATTTGACTCTTCTTAAGGCAAGGATCGACATGTCCACGGCAAGTTCGTGCTGTCCTGTCTGAACTGTCGAAATCTGGTCATAATGGCAAATAGAGAGCTGCGCTTAGAAATGCACCAACGCGTATGCGCGGCGGACGTATTTGAGCGCGCCTTTCTTTGTAGTAACAGCTGCGGAACCCTAAACTGAGCATCGCCCGACATGGTCTTGCTCGGTTTTTTCAATATGAGGGTGCAACCGGCATAGTTACGACGTGGCAAAGTTGAAATTCGATAAGAGCACCCTAAATCTATAAATTCACCAATTTTCAAAACACCCGTAAAACTTTCTAGTTAACCCCAATTTTTAGCACATATAAATTTGTCGTAAACATAAAGTTGGGCGTCTCGTCAAAACGAAACTACCCTCACAATTGCAGCTTGGTATATATCATTTGAAAATTTGTTCTGGGGATCCTACACTATATTTGCTTGCTATTATATCGCGTAATGCAAACGCAATACTATACAGTATAGCTTTAATGCTGTCAATGCTGTGCTATATAGCATCATAGTATAGCCTAGTCTGAAATGAGCTTTACACACTAGATATTTCACCATTTAATTAAATTATAATGTAATCCGCTCGTTATGAAATATGAAACTGGATTCGAACCCACAATCCTTGATTAGACAGTCCCATTTGTGGCCAATAATTGCATAAGTTAAAATCAACTGTAATAAATTAATTTATAGTTTCAAGGCAAGTAACAGTAAGCTGAACTTTTAACTAGGTGACTGATTCTATGTAACAAGGACTTCAAGTTGAAGCTTGTTGCAAATGGTTCTAGTTAAGAATCAGTGAGGATAATAGGATCACAATGTCAAACAAATTACTGTTTACTGTACACGCTAGGACTTCGTTTGTAACAATTACTTTTTATAAATTTTATTACAAAGTAAATTCCATGGACGTGGTTTACGTTTGAATGTGGCATAAACACATAAACAGAATGATATGCACGAATATGGACATTTTTAATATGAGATTTGCAGTTCTATTCGATGGTAATTCTATTCGATTAGAGTTTATGCCACTTGTCTGGGGGGGGGGGGGGGCGATTACTCTACTCTTACATTACAAAAATTGAAGATTAAAAATTGGGCAGTTGACTGTCAATTCGAATGTGTCTTAATAATAATAATACTTAAAATTCTTTATTCACTTAGGAAGCAAACTACTACACTTGTGAAAAGTCGATTCTACATGCACATGTAATGCCTGTTCGCAAACAATAGGTAAAGCCCGATAAAAGAACGAGGCAAAAAAACTCGCGGCCCCTCTTCTCAAATTGACACTGTTAATAATGTTATATGTGTTATGTGTATAAACTGTCGTATGTCGTATTTTTTTTAAATGACGCAAGAATTGCTCGTTTAAAGATATAAGATAATATGCAGGTAAGGTGCTGCCGCCATTATATTAAACCCCATATTAGAGGACTGATGCAAAAATAAGAGATAAAAATATTAAAAGAAGAAAACATGAGCATGCGATTCATATATAAGCAGTCCAACCTGCTGACAATCATGCTCAGAATGCTGTTACCACTGCCCCGCACCCTGCTCACCAGAGATGCACATCGCTTTCGTATTATGGTTTAAAAACAATCGACTTTAGCGTCCGCGAACATCCCGGAAGCCCTACAGTAACGGGGCAGTCCCACCAGCATCCTGAACGCGTTGTTGAACTGAACTCGAAGGGCGTCGTAAGCTTTTCGAGTATATCTAGCCCATAGGCTGCATGTGTAAAAAGTAGTACAGTATGCACGAAAAAGCGTGATCTTTACGGCAAGCGAGCAGAACATAGTTCATTTATTTTTAGAATTCGTATTAAAGAAATCGATTAAGTATAATTAAAAAATTAAGTTTAAACTGCGGACAAACATAAATTTTAAAGAACTACTATTGCTCAATTATTATAAAACAATTTTGTTTTATTATAATCAACTACCTAATTGACACTACATGTCAAATGTTTTGAAAATAAAAATAGACACCGAACCTGCAAATGTCACGGAACTATGATAATATCAACAAGTCAATACAAAGACTCTATTATTAGAAACAGTAAATGGAAATTTCTTGTACAATTGACAACGGAATTCATTATGCCTATTCACGTTTGAAATATGTACGTTAGATTGAATCACGTTTTTTATTACAAAACAATATTTCGCTATTAATCTCTCTTTGATGAACCATTTTGCCAAAGTATTAGTTTAAAGCCACGCAGAATTGTGATTGGAATATAAGGTTTTAGACGTCAATTTGAAGCGTGTGGTTATTCAACAAAATATTATATGATATTAAGGCCACAATTTACCAGTAAATAAGTCTTGTTTGTCCAGGTAAATTAGATTACGAACCAAAGTTTAGGATTCAGAGCACGGCGCAGTATACCTAACGCTCAGATCTTTGCAGATGTAGCAGGTATATGAGTGGCTATGGGTCAGCGTGACGCTTGCTATCAGGCTTCAGACCTGCTTATTTCTTCATTTAGTTGTATAAAACCGGGCAAGTGCATGTCGCGCCACACACTAGGGTTCCGTAGTCCCCACCCCCATCCGAATAATGTGGCTTAAGAAGTGTATTTTCTGTCGGTTTTGTTTCAAGTGATTAATAATTTTCAATGGATTTTTACGAAAATGTTGTTACTTCTTATTTGATCAGCTTTTACTCGTAAAGTTGTAAAGCCTATTTAGTTGTGATAGTTTTCCTTTTAATGTCACTATATATTCTACCGTGATTTCACATACCCAACATCAACCATTTAGGGGAAACACCCCCAAAACCCTAAAAAAAATTCTTGCGTTTAGTTTTAGTTTAAAAACAATAAAAAAAATGTTTTTCAAGATTTTATTCTTTTACTTTGTCGGCATAAGTATTTTGTGTATTCATGCAAAATTACAGCCTTCTAGCACTAACAGTCTCTGAGCTAAGCTGCGGATGGATGGACGGACATGGCAAAACTATAAGGGTTTCGTTTTGCCATTTTGACTACGGAACCCTAAAAAGCTCTGTAAATGGTTAAGAACAAACACGGGGAGCATACATGAGGTGTACACTTATCACAATTTAAGCAACATTCACAAAGAGAGACGCTATATGGACGATGAACTGTATTTCAAAAGGACCGGATAATACGTGCACAAACATGTCATTGAACATCTAACAGTTCTATGCCCCGGGTCATTTATGCGATAGATCGGTGGGAAGGTCACTGAACTCTTGATTGATCGACTTTGATTCAGGGAGCTTTGAAGAGTTCATAGAGATTCAGAGTTCATACGATACATCATTACTCTTCTTTGATTCGGTGATTGCGTCACTCATACAAAGTATAAAAAGTAGTATTTTGTTTCTTTTATAGAAACTGAAGAAAGTGAAAGAAACTGTCTGGTAAGAAAAATAAATGCCAACATAATTTGCTAACACCAAACATCTGAACAGTCTTTAGAAGAACTGTTGTACTCGTATTATAGGTCCCTCATATTGAGTGCAAAATTTCACACAGCGTAATTACTTGCTGTCCCGCGCAACTTCGTCTGCGTAAATTTTCTCCATTTTTACAACATCTCTCATTGCTGCTCCGCTCTTATGAGTCGTAGCTTAATGTTATACAGCCTATAGCCTTCCTCGATAAGTGGGCTATCCAAAAGTGAAAGTTTTTTTTAATTCCGATCAGTAGTTTCTGAGATTACCGCGTTCAACAACAAACTCTTTAGCTTTATAATATTGGTATAGATTCGCACAGTTATCTGCGAACACATTGCATTCTTATTGATCAACAAATATATGATGGATTACACTCGTTTCGTGTGTAATTATGAAAAACACGAATGCGTTAAAATCGGCGATTCATATTTTGTAATGTTAGACAAACGATACAGTCAACGCCTGCTCAGCGTCAATTTTAATAGCCAGCTCAACCTTAACAATATTATTCTCTTCTAACACAAAAGCTTACTAAAGAATACCACGAATTGTCTCTGTAATTACATAAACAGACTTAGGTAAATGTTTTTCTTATTTACCTTGTTAATTGTGTTTCAAACACAATGAAAGTCAAATTATGGAAATTTCTCGGATACCTTTAGAGACGGTTTGATTAATTTTGCGAGTTAACTTGATTGGATTTACTGAATGTTATCTGTTGATATAAAATAGCCCGTGGAAATGTTTATTTTTAGTCGCTTAACCTCCCTTATCGTATACATACGTTGTATTGCGATTAAAAATAAGCTTTTATATAAAAAGATCGGCTTATATCGAATCAATGTATAATAAGTAGGGAAGATTTTTGCTCTATTATACGAATGGATTGGAAATGTTACCATACCATAAAAATGTTAGTATTTGATAGTTTTTTATGGTTCCGAATTCAAAATGGCAAAAACGGAACCCTTATAGTTTCGTCATATCCGTCTATCTGTCTGTCTGTCTGTCTGTCCATTCGTATGTCACCGGCATTTTTCTCAAAAACTACACAATGAATATTCATTAAATTTTGTAAAATATGTCTTGTAGTAGCCGCTGCTTAGTTTGATAGCTAAATAATTAAAATAAATATTTTAGGGGGGGGGGGGGGGGAACTCCATACATGTAACGGAAGCTGGTTTTTTTTACAGCAAACATCATCGTGTGTCACATCATTTGACAGGTCTTTTATAAATATTTTAAGGTTTCTTAAAAATCTTTTTGATTAAGAGAATATTTCTGGATATAAATAATATTACGTCACTGTTTTGTTGTTTATTTATGTATGTGGTTAGAAATGAATAAGTATGTTTATCAGCTGTCTGGTTGCCATAGTTTAAGCTCTGCTTAGTTTGGGATCAGAAGGCGTTGTGTGAGTTGTCCAGAGATATTATTATTATTAAAACCCGTTGCGTAGTTTTCAAGATGTAAGGGTAAGCAACGGAATACGACTTTGTTATAAGTTATGTAAAGAAGATGTTTTTAGTCGCTAAAATGTAGGTATATGCGTAAATTATCGTACTTTAGACAAATATTTCTAGAATACCAGACACTAAGTAATCATATTACAATTACAGTAATAGTTAGTAGTAAATAGATTACGTGACGTGGAGACACATTTCTGCTTTACCCTACATAAGCTACGTTCAATATGTTTACTCTTCTGATCATGATATTAAAAGCTTGACATATAGCTTCTTGTTTGACACAAGTAATTTGTATGTACATAATTTCCTTTAAACATTACTTTAGAGTGTGTATGATGAATATCAAGTAATTATTTTTATAGCTTTAAGTAGGTCATAACATGATCCTTATTTCCTTTTTCGTCTCGGCAAACGTAATGTAGGTCGCCCTCAGGCAAGGTGGAGTGATGATTTACGCAAAACGGCTGGCAGGAGCTGGATGCGAGAAGCCGAAGATAGAACAAAGTGGCGTGCAATTGGAGAGGCCTATGTCCAGCAGTGGACTGCGATAGGCTGATGATGATGATGATGATTACCTTTTTCATTGAACTATGTGGCAAACGGCTCGATGGTAAACAATTACCGTAACTTATTAACGTTCACAATCTCTGTGGTAAGGTTCACTGTTCCTTTGCTTTTCCTGTTAGTACAGTCGAATTAGTTCGACAAATGAGCAAACCCGGAAAAATTATAAGTAGCAGTTTTCCTTCGGAATTCGTGAGGGTAATTTGTAGTCTAAATTTTGTTTTGCATGGTATTCGATCCGTTGCGTCATCCGCCATCTTGAATTTAAGGGTGTATTTTGTTAATAACAATTTTTCATGTAAAATTGAAAATAAACGAGTTATTAAAAAAAACTTTAGTATAAATCGGAAAATATCGATCCTAGGAAAATTTTATATGAATCAAACTTATAGGAAATGTAATTCTCAATAACTTTTATAATTCTTAAGACCTATGAATTGTACCCATGTTTTACAAATAAAATTTTGATTGATTGATTAAATTCCCATTTTTCGTGTGAATTTGAAATTATAAAATTGACCCTTAAATTCTAGATGACGGATGACGCAACGGATCGAGTACCACGCAAAAAAAAAATTAGACCCCAACGAATTCCTAAGGAAAATTGCTACTTACCTATAAACTACTAACTGGTAAAATCCTAATTCTATAGGGCTATTTGAGGAGAAATTACGAACTGCATGATTTCACACTATCGGTATAGCAATTTTCGAAGAAGCGTTTAAACTTAGAACGTACAATGCGTATTGCGCTTCTGAGAAGTACTGCTTACATAATGAAGTAAGAAGCACTTTTCAGAAGATAAGCAGTGTGTTATGTCTTGACAAGATGGACAAAATGGTTTAGGTAGGATTTCATTATTCGTCCCTTTAATTATTTTCGGTGAGAGATCTTATTCAATTGTAAAACATAACAAAACACAGATATCTAAACGTGATCATCAATATATAGATACACACAGAATCCAGTTTTCCTTACATAACTTAGTTTGGCAAGGAAAATAAAAACAAAGTCTCTATGGATTTACTACAACGACTCAAACCTCGCAAGTCCTTTTCTTCCCGACACACGTTTTCCTTAAGAAAGAGCTTCCTTATTCTACTTAATTTAATTTAAATGAACTCTCAATTTAAATTTAAATGGAAATGTATTTTTTCATTATAATAGTACTATAACGAGACAGAACTTTGAACTTCACGGTTGATAATTAGGAATACATTAATAAACATGATTGCCACAACTTGCGAACATCGATACAGAATACTAACGACTCTTTGAACATTGTAAGTTTAAATTACAAACGTACAAGCTGTTTATTGAACAGGCTATTTATCCTAGATTAATGGAGACACTTTAAATTGACATTCTCAGAACGTTTCATTTCTTGATATTAACAAGCAAAAGTTTTCAAAGATTTCTTTAGACGGAGTTTTCTGCCGTAGTCTTTACAAAAGTTGTTATTTGCAATAATATTTTTTTTAAATACCAATGGATTTTCCTTGTAGCCGAGTGATTTTATGCTATAAGTTATATACCTATGCAATCATAGACTTAATACAAACAATTCTTTCGCCGTAGCTGGGCAAAAAAGGCTCCCTAAGCGGGGTAATTACAAACGCTTAAATTTTGAACGAAATATTCGGAATTATAGATACAATAATAGATAGCTTCGCGTACTATGTTGAAACTTTAAGGACAATAAGTCGCCTATTTATATGTTTAAAACCTCGTTGGCTTATGGATCATTGCGTCACAAGCCATACATGTGTATTCTTAATTTAAATCACAACACAAAGCTCGTGTAAATTTTCTTAAATCTTAAACAAACTTTCAGGTCTTTAAGCAAGTTATCCGTGTGCTAATTCCTGTAATAAATTTTAAGTCACATCTTTTAGGAATCTCGCAAAGACTCGGGAAATCTTTAAATTCTTCATGAATATACGCGGGCGTATTATGAGTTATAAATTTATAAAGCCTTCGAATTATTCACTCGTGAATTTCACTAACGTAACATTACATTGCATATTAAACCCATATTGGACTAACTTCGGGTTTATAATATAACATTTTATTTCAATATTTTGATAAAGTCTAGACTTTAAATTTTCTACCTACCTAGTTTGTCCGTCAATCATATCATAGGCCTTTTGGCGTCCCCTAAATTATCTACTTAATTTCTTATTAATTTTTTTTAAAGATAATATTATCTTTTAAGAAATATATATATTAATTTTAATAAATATCTATACAATATTATTTTTTTTATTAAACCTAATACGAATTACATTTATGTTGTTAGGTTAAAAAAAAACTGAGTGATTTGCATTTATTATTATAGCACACTATTTTCCCAGCTCCACAAATAACGTGTGGAAAATCATGGAATAGGTGTGATCCTTATGTAATTTGTCACTAGCAGAAGTTTAATTATCATCTACTTAAAAATAATAATAAGAAACTTACAATCGTATGGTGATGCGAGCGCCTGGGCATTACTAGTGGGCAAAGTGCAGATCGCCGCGAAACCGCACAGCGCCAGGGCAAACACGCAACTCCGAGACATGGCTGCAACAATACAAAATAGATAATAAATTAATTGAACACTGTAAAAACATATTTGTTTATATGTAGTTGACATAGAGACGGGTCCTACGTGGATCATGTTAATAGAAATATAAGAAATTCTTGAAAATTGTAGGGTATTAAATGAAGTTGTTTTTTTAATATGTTTTATTGAAAGTGTTTATTTGTGTATTAGAAAATAGTACAGAAAGTCCTAAACGTTACAGGGCTTGCCAAAGGGTTCGATTTCGACCCCTTGGGGTCGATATCGGTTTCCCAGAGATCGACAAACGAAAACTGTTTTGGGGAGTCGACGAGGTCTAAAAATCGACCCCTAATAAATAACACAAGCTCTTAAGACTGGCCTGTTGGTCTAGTGGTTAGTGACTCTGACTGCTAAGTCGGAGGTCATGGATTCGATCCCCACTCAGGATAAAACTTTGTATGATGAGCACGATGGTTTATTGTGTCTGGGTGTTATCTATAATATGTATGTATTTAGAATTATATAAGTACTAGCTGTGCCCCGCGGTGTAACCCGCGGTTTATTAGCCTATGTGTTAATCCAGTTAGCTAACTCCATACCAAATTTTATTAAAATCGCTCCAGCTGTTTAGACGTGAAGAAGTAACAAACATACACACTCACATACTCACAAACTTTCGCCTTTATAATATTAGTGTGATGTTTATCAGTTGTTTGGTTGCCATAGTATAAGCTCTGCTTAGTTTGGAATCAGATGACTTTGAGTGAGTTGACCCCAGATATTATTATTATTTGAAATTTTCAAGATAGGTATTGTTTAAGTAAGTTGTATTACGTGTTGGTACACGTAACACACACACACACAACTTATACTTGTTATGAGAATGACTAATATAATTTATTGTTGTATTTTTAATAATCAACAAGCAAGGCAAGCTTTTTTATTTGATTATGGGGGTCTGAGGTAGCAGTTAATTTTGGTTAAGGGGTCTCTTGCCCAAAATAGTTTGGGAATCCCAGGTCTACAATTTGATTTTCATTAATCTATATCTGTTACATAAGAACCTATTTCGTGTATTACTAAGTTACCGTAATATTATATTAGTTACCATAATTATGGTCATAATACTGATAAATGACAGCACTATATTTTAAAACGCCACATAAAAAATACAATTAATTTTTTTTTAATTAACTTGTGAGGAGATATAACAAAGATAAACGACGTACGTATGAAATAATGTTAATTTTCACGTCATTTGCATTGTCCCCAAGACTGACCGTGTTTTGTTTTATATATAAATTCAAAGTCACTGGAAACCATTAATTATATCGCGTGAATTAATTATGACGTAGATTTGACAAGAAAAGGGATGGTACAGTCCACGACAAAAGTCGTATTACATATGCAAGTATAATCCTACAAGATAATATTATAAATTCTAAAGTTTGTTATTGAATGGATGATTGCAAAAACTAATGAATGGATTTTGATTATTGTACATTCTTATTTTCATTTATTACAGAATGTAATTTATACATAATATATAAATAGTGAATGAAGATATATGGAAAAGATAGTGGAGTATAAAGCCTAAAACATTACATTATTCCATAGGAAATACGAATTCAAACTTGTGATATTAATAAATAGTACCTGGATAACCGAGCTTTATTATTTATGAGCTGGTATTTTTTTTATACGTCGTTTTCTAAAAATGAAACCTAGCTAGATCAATTTATCGCCCCCGAAACCCTATACCTAATACTAAATTCATGAAAATTGATGAAGCCGTTGCTGTTGTTTCAGATTATATTTTATGTATGTTCAAGAATTGCTCGATTAAAGGTATTATATGGTTGTAATTCATACTTTGTTTACTCCGTCTTGCAGTTGTGTACAAGATATAGTTTGTAAAGTGCAATAAGGAAACTCAAATTATAATTTGTGGATCACAAAAAGGATTGTCTCGTGTGGAAGTCGAACCTGTTGCACAGCAGTTATACACACTTTACTCCCGCAGTAAGTTACAAGCCCTGTGTCGCTAAGGACTTTACAAACATACAAATCACGGACACAAAGTACACCTAGACTCGGAACAACAATTTGTGGATCAGGTAGCAGTCGGATGAACTCCCACCGCGCCACAGACGCAGTCAAACACTTCCACTTCGTCACTGAGCCATTCAGAAAATTCAGATCTAATGGTCACAAATCTTAAAATAAATATCACCGCACACGGAGCGTAACAACAGTGTGATGTGAGCAGAGTTGTGTTGTGTGTATATGAAACTAAACCATAGCTTATATTTATTAAGGCAATCTGTGGAACAATGCCACTTGTTTGTTTCAACTGCACGCGCAAGCTGGCGCCGTACGGCTCTCACGTCGCAGCCAATGTTTCATTTAGACTTATTATATTACCTACTATAGCAGCATTGCCATCAGAGAATTAATCAATTATTTTATATTTAATTGAGGCTTTAAACGGTCTTCATTTTGGTTTGACGAAATAACAATATTTTGAGTTATTCTTAAGATTTATTGTGTTATTCTTAAGATTTTAAAATAAAAGGGAATGTAATTTCATAATAAAATCCACTAAATGAAAGAAACCTCAGCTTTGTTTCGACTAAAGAGTACTATCTAGTTTTCGTTTAGTTACTATCTTTAAAGCGAAAGTTTGGATGCATGAATAGATGTTTGTTATTCAATCACGTCACAACGGTTTAACGGATTTGGACGAAGTTTCGAACAGAGACAGATTATAGTCTAGAATAGCACATAGGAACCCTAAAATATATTCCCATTGGATAAAATTGGTTTTCCAAATTTTTATGCGAACGATGTCTTATAGCTTGTATTGTTTTACTTAATTCAATACTATTTGTTTTTGACGTTAGACTTGTGTCGTTGACAGTACCCGGACGAGCAAGCAAGCGGATTTATCGCTGTCACCACAACAATTATAAACCGAGCTAAGACCTTTTTATGAGAATAAAGAATCTAAATAAATTACGTTACATTTTTTTATTAAGCCGGTTTCCTTATGGTGGGTCTACATAATATTAAGTTTTTAAAAGACTACCGGTTTAAAATAGGACCGCGATACGGATACTTCCGAACGGAAGAACTGGATTTTTAAAGGTCGTAATGGGTTCTGGTAGCTGTGTGGCCTTTTTTGGACCTCGAAAAAACCAAGTGTCCATTAATCTTGTATTACCAGGAAATCCCGAGAGTACCGTGTGCCTAGTATGACTTTATTTTACTTTAACGCGATCGACATGCTTAAGACATTTAGCGCTCTGATTGACCCCACAAAGCTCTTAACCAATCAGAGCCAAACGTAGTAAATGTTTCGATCACGTTAACGTTAAAACAACTCGCACTCTAGACACAGACGGTAAGCTTCCGATGTACTTGGCTACACTCATTTGTGGTATAACTACTCCTACGTAGATATAATCCATACTAATATTATAAATGTGAAAGTAACTCTGTCTGTCTGTCTGTCTGTCTGTCTGTTACGCTTTCACGCTCAAACAGCTAAACCGATTTAGATGAAATTTGGTATGGAGATAGTTTAAGTCCCGGGGAAGGACATAGGATATTATATAGGAGATATGGATTTTATCGCGATAACCGACAACCACGCGGGCGGAGCCGCGGGCGAAAGCTAGTTAAGTATATAATTAAGGCCACCAATTGCACATTTACAAGTTAAAATGTGTGCGATAGCGATATCGAAGCGGATAAGTAAGTATTTGCTCTGCAATGTAATTGACGATATACAACATGTGCTTTGGAAGTGTTCCCTGAACGAGTCTCAGCGCCAACAGACAATTAATCCAGGACTTGAAATCGGGATGTGCAACAGTTTCTTGTCTCTCCCATTTTCTGAGGGAGCCAAGAATCTGTGTGCGCTATATCTCGCAAGAAACCAGGGTAGATAGACAATCAGTATGAAATTTGTAACTAGATTAGTATATTTTTTGTTAAATTACTCTAGGACGACATCGTCAATGTTATCGAAGTTCCTTTAAATAAAGATTGGATAGAAAAAAAAGTATTTGCTAATTAATTATTAAGTCAGGCTTTTACTTTTTAAGGCACATTAGCATTTGTACCTCTCATTATGGGATTGCTCACTTCGCGTGTATAATCTCAACGGGGCATAAATATTTATTTGATTCTTGAGTAATATGATTGTTGAATAAATGCAGGAAATATTCGAATACTTATATTTATCATGGACTAAATTTAAACTTATCAAAAATAGTCAAATTCCACCGTGTACTTATATTAAAGTAATATTAATGAAAAAAATGGACAATTGCAATATATCACAGCATTACATATTACACAGAACGCACATGGACATTGTTATAATTTAAAAATAAAACTTATAAGTAAAGAAAAATCAATTTAAAAGAAAAGATAAACAATAAAATTAATGAATCTTTGAGCCTTAGCTCATAATAACAATTGAGGTAACAATAATAGTCTAGCATTTCTACGGCTAAAGTACCGGCATGACATTCCAATAAATATTTATTTACGGAACTACGGACAAATAGAAATGGAAATACGTATTCTCGTGCGGTCCCTATACAAATAAATACGCCTTGTGTGTATCGGAGTAGAGTGCGGCTGTAGGTAAAAGTAGGTAAAGAAAACTTTGTCGTTAAGGGGCCGTCTACACGAGCTAGAGAAACGCAACGTATCCACGCTTCTATCGTCGTCGGGTAATCTCCAAACGAGCGATTATTCCGCCAGCGTATACTGACACGACGAAAATATTGCCGCAATTCTCTCGCTTGTGAAGAGAGGGAATTCAAAAACGCGGACAAACGTCAGCAGGATCTATATCAAGTGTTGATGCTTATTATTAAGGTTATGACGCGGCTTTGTAGAATACAATTTAATTTAACCGACAGTACCTACAGTTATAACTTTGCCTAAGTTAGTATTTATCCTACCACTAATGATCTAAAAAAATGGATTTTTGCCTCTTAGTGGAACACTTTTGTTAGATGTTGTAGCCCACTAAAGCCGTAATAAGTGTTTGCAAATTATATTACTAAATTATGTACCTAATTTTGGAAGCTTGGTTAATTGTTGCCATAGCTGTGTTCAAAAATGCTTTCTCGTGAAAATAAGTAAACGGAATTGCAAGTGGCATTTGCTAAATAAGTTGCTAAAATAATACATATAATGGTATATCAACGTTATTAAACTTTTAATCGAATTCATTTTGATAATATGAAATTGCACTATTTTCGTATAGTTTTATTATCACAAATTAAAACTGTTTCTATTATATTCTATTTTAAAACTCAAACAAAACCTTAAATTTGACAACGCCCTTAATTTGATACTTTTGAAATGCGGTCCCACGGTTTCCCTATCGGATTTTCATTGTCCATCACTAGTTTAAGTATACAATTTCATCTCTTCGCAAAAGCCTTTAAGTTTAAACATATTTAAGCAGTATATTATGTGTACATCATTATACTTATACTCTCTTTGTGTTCACATACCAAATTACGTGTGGATGATTGGATATGATCAACGAAGCGAATGAAGAAATGGATTAAATGTTCAAGCAATTATTCAATCATCAATCAAAATTCTCAATGTTACACTAATGAGTACAATATCAGTTCTGGTATACACATAAAGCAATTGAAAAATGATCCACATTTAAGACCCAAAAGCATTTTTGAATTCACAAAAACTCAAATTTTAAATTTGAAGCCGCAGTTCACGATATCACGTTAGCCATTTGTCAACTCCATATTAGCATTCTGAAAGAAAAGAAAGAAAGAAAAATCGTTTATTTGCCACAGATACAATACGCTTCATAGAAACAAGTAAAATTACAACTGAGTTTGTGCTTGCACGTCGTATCTGCGACAAACGAGGTTTCCACTCAGCTTAAATGCCATATTGTGGCATGAGCCACAACACAGCGCTGGTTTTCAGTGTGAACCCCAAGTGACGTCCGAAACCATTAAGGTATATCCATAATTAAATAAATAATATGAAGGTATAATACATTGCAATAAATATGTTAGTAAATTATAATAAACATTTTTTGTTATAATTGTATATAGATGATAAACATATAAAGGCACAGAACATAAAATTATATTACATTAAAATATATAAATACATGATTACAGTCTTTGTACTCATCTCCTACGGAACGAAAACTAGGCATCCGTAGTGGCTTTCGACTATCAATGATACAATGCCGTGCGTGACCTATCTATGTGCGGAATAGCGCTCTGTCTCACTCCCACACGGGGTTCGCAATGCGCTTGCACAGGTTGCGTCGTAATAATAATAAATTAGTGTCGAGATCGATACATGGGGGACTGTGCTGTGCTAGTCGCGTTACAAAAACAAAAACCAAAAACTATGAAGAAACGGGCTAAAAGTCATTGCTGAGTGTCATGGTTTAGTGTTCTGCGTCAGTGTCAGTCAGTGATGTGTTATTAAGTGAGTGACTTGGTTTTGAGAATAGGAGTGCATATAGTGCAGGAATGTGGAAGTGCTTACGCGTCTCTTGTAAACGGAGTCTACATATATATATATATATACATATACGCCGCCGCCTCGCTTCGCTTATGGGCCAGTTCACCTACATAACCTACAGGATCTGAAACTACGTAAGTAAATAATATGAATAATGTTACTATGAAAAATGTTAGACATAAAAAGAAAAAATAAAAAAATATAAAAAATAAATAAAAATGCTACTGATAATATAGTGTCTGTTCATTTTTTTGATTAGTTAATAAGTATCTTTTAAAGTGGAATTTGAAATTTTCCTTTGTTTTCAGGTATCTCATGGGAGGTGGGACATTGTTCCAGCAACGCGTGGCGGCATATTTGAAGCAACCCCTGAAAGCTGTAGTTTTGTATTTTGGCATCGACAGCGGATTGGCTGTGGAGCGAGCGGAATAGCTGTAGTGCTCCTGCTTCCAACTTAGTTTTGTGTACAGGTATTGTGGTTTCTGTGTGTCAATTAGTCCAAACAGCATACATGCAAGGTGTAGATTCCGGCGCGCAGCCATTTTCAACGTGTTATGTTCATTTAAGTATGGTGTAATATGACTTCTCCGAGGTATACTATAACAATATCGGGCACACGCATTCTGCACTCTTTGTATTAACCGTTCTGTCCGGGCTAACAGACACGGGCCGTAAACATTGTCGCAATAGTTAAACTTAGAAAGGACTAGAGAATCGGTTAGCTTCTTCCTCATTTCGACGCTAAGAAACTTCCTTATTCTATATAAGATCTTCAATCTAAAAAAACAATTTTTTACTAAGTTTCGGATGTACTCCTCAAAACGAAGTTCCGGGTCAATGATCAAGCCAAGGTTACATGCCGTTGGGACTCTTTCTATGGCGGCTCCCAATATCTTAATTTTAGGGTCAGCGGATGCAATTAAATTAATTTGATTTTTGCTGCCCATAATAATAAACTTTGACTTTTGAGAATTTAATACTAGTGAGTTTCTTTTAGACCACTCAGCTACCCTATCTAATTCTTTATTTATCGTTTCCACGGCGGATGTAATACTGTTAGCCTTAAAAGAGAATGACAATTGTGTATCATCTGCGTATATATGATACTTAGAGTTATGAAGACACTTGACCATGTCGGCACTGTATAGGATGTACAGGATTGGACCGAGAAGAGATCCCTGGGGAACTCCTCTGGAAACAAGTCGTGGAGGGGAGGCATGCACAGAACCATCTTTTTTACGTATTTCAACTTGTTGGTACCTATCTGTCAAGTAGGAATCAAACCACTTTACTGTCTCCCACTCAAAACCATAGTAAGAGAGTTTAGACAAGAGTAAGGAGATATTCAAAGTTTCAAAAGCGCGGGAAAAATCTAGTAGCGTTAGAATAGTACCCTCTCCACGATCTCGAGCCTCTAGGATATTACCCACCACATCCATAAGGGCGGTAGCGGTACCACGTCCTTTTCTGAAACCTGACTGCAGGTCGGGTAGGATACCGTTAGATTCCAGGTAGTCGACAACCTGCTCGCACACCACTCTTTCCAACACCTTGGACAGACAGGGTAATAGACTTATAGGGCGAAGGTCCTTAAAGCACTGCGGGTTGTTATTTTTAGGGAGTGGTCGCACGATCGCCCTCCTCCACAGGTTAGGGAATGTGTAAGTTGTAATTGATTTATTCACTATCTCAGTGATAGCTGCTAGAGATTGAGGTAGGGTGAGGGTTATCATATCCCTTGATATACCGTCAATTCCTTGCGCATTACTGGTCATATTTGTAATTATTTTAAAAATAGCTTGATCGTTTGTTGGTTTTAATGAAAAAGTTGCCGGGCCATAGCGATCAAACTCATAGCATGTCAGTTGAGAGATGCTTATATTTGGGTCACCTGGGATGTCTAGGAAAGCTAAATTTATTTTGTTTGGGTCGTCAAAATGACTCGGGAGTACACCGTCAATCCTACCCACTGGGATAACGTGCTTTTTTAGATTATACCAAAGTTGTTTGGAGTCGTTTATGTTATCGTTAATATATTTATTAAAAAATGCCTTTTTTTCATTTGATAATGCAGATGAAGCTTGATGTTTTAAATCTAGGTAATAGCGCTTATGTTCATCGACTTTGCTTTGGCGATACCTCTCACGGGCATCATTACGTAACTTAAAAATTAGTTTGATGTTGTCTGTAATCCAAGGCGTTGGAGAGCCCTTGAATATTTTAGTGGTGTTAGGTGCATGGACATTGAAAAGAAAATTCACAAAAGTATTGAAACAATCTACCATATCATTTACATTTGCTAAGGCACAGATTGAATCCCATGGGATCGCCCTTAAATCCTCTGTAAAAAAATCGTGTAATATATTTTTAAGGGGTCGGTATGTAATTAATTTATTAATAGGTTTTTCTTTTTTGAAGAGAATCTCACATGTTATAAAAGAGTGGTGACCTAGTTCTTCAATATAATCTATGTTAACATTTCGACACGGCGCGTCTGTACAAATCACGTCGATCAAAGTAGCACTGTCACCTACGAAATGCGTGGCTGTAGGTACTGTTTGGTTCAAGTTGCAGTAGTGTAAAAACTCCATCACTTGTTTTGTTTTGGAGTTATTGGAGTCCAACATATTTACATTGAAGTCTCCAAGTAATATGATATTATCATATGGAGCCAGGGCATACAAGCTGTCCGTGATTGCATCCAGGAAGGTACCCAATTCTAACCAGGGAGGCCGATAGGCCGTACCAATTAATAATTTTTTATTATATGTTGTCAAACTCATCCACATTTGCTCTACTGTAGGGTGGTGAGGGTGGGATCTTACACGGGTATTTATTCCGGTCTTAATATAAAAAGCAACACCCCCCCCGCGCCCCTCCCGAGTAGTAACTGGTCGAGGAATGTGACGCAGATAGTAACCTGGGACAACCGGTGCGCGAGCTTCCTCCCCCTTGCGCAGCCATGTCTCGTTTATTGACATGATATCTACAGAATGCTGGTTCATAGCTAAGAGAAATTCATCATGGTTAGTGGCCAGTGAGCCAGCGTTAAGTAGCCCAAATTTTACACTCTTGCTACATGACATCATTACAGCCGACAAAAGTGTTTAAGTACATATATATAACTGAAACTCTGCACAACAATAAAATATATACACATACTAGATTTCTACCGCCACAATTAATAAATATATATAAGTATGAAATATTGTAAACCATAAATACACATAAATCAAAATTAAACACAAATAGACCAGTACATAGATAAAATATAGTTTTTTGCTGGGATTCCCTACACTTGCCCATTAAAGCCCCCCCAAATGTCACATATACGGCGTGCAAACACAAATATACTGTGCTATACAGCGTAAACAATAAAACACTAAGAGGTACCAAAAGACTACAAATACAATTAATTTTGATTTTGAATTTGGGGACTCTTATCCGTGAATGCGCCAAAGACGCGTGACAAATCTGCCTCGGAATGAATGAGACTTGCCTGCTCTTCTGGTTTGCGTCTGGCAAGGATACGGCCGTTCTTCGACCAAACAAATTGCCAGCCAAGACGCTTTCCCGCCTCCCGAGCCCGACGAAATAAATGTCTATTTGTCTTGGTTAAGCGCTCGTTGACATAAAATCTAACCGGTGGCCCAGACATACCCAGATCTGCCGTATTCGCTCCCCTTCGCACTCGTGCACAGCGTATAAACTCGTCACGCAGGTCGCGGCGAGTTAGTCGCACAACCACGGTGCGCGGCCGTGACTCCATTGGCCCTGCAGATTTCGTCGCGTCTATGTGTCTGGTACCGCCGATGCGATCCGCGCTAACAATGTCTCTCTCGTCGATATTGACGCCCAGTTTGCTCGAAACTAACATAACTGTATGTATAATATTTTCTTTTTTTGGTTCTGGCAGATTTGAAATCTCAATATCATTCAATAGGCCATGCTGATCACGATCATTGAGTTCTCTTTTCAATAGAGCAATTTCCTCGCTCAAATCCCCCGACCCTGTCAATTTGGCCTCGATAGCTCCCAACCTAATGTCCATACCATGACTTGTGCTTTTATACGCAGAAAAAGAGTCTTTTAAATTGTCCACCTCCGTTTTAAACCGCCTGAGCTCCTGGCGCAAACTGTTGAGGTCACTCTGAAAATCATTCTTCATTTTTTTAAATTCAGCCTGCAATTCCTCTTTGAGCATCATACGCAGCTCTGAATGAAACTCCTCTTTGAAGTCACGTAACCTTGACGCAATGATCGGGGAAAATTCATCGGTGGTAACAGAAGAACAAATGTGGGTATTTGGCGGCGTTTTTTTGGGCTCCTGCGGACCCCTTTTATGCGTAGAATCTTTTCTGCCTTCACCACCTTTTTTTTTACACTCCTGGCATGTCCAAGTTGGTGCAATGTTTCCAGTGAGCGGCAATAATACACACTCCCGGTGAAACAAATTATTGCAAGCACTACACCTAGCGGCATCTAGCGGTGAAAGGTATTTCGCACAGCTCCCGCACCTCGCCGACGGCATTGTTGATAAGATCGCTTCAACTACTTATGATTAGTCGCTAATCGATATCCGGGTGGGTCAGTAGGTGGCGATGCGCTCGTGCCGAGTTTGGGACTTGTTCTTAGTTACCTCGGAAGTTCATAGATGGAGCTATATTCGACCGCGTCTGATCGATTCTTAATAATTGACGCACTGATAGCACAACACAATGTTAGAGATACGACTAGGTGCTATGTTAGAGATAAGCGCGCTGTTACACTGGTACACTTTTAAGTACAACTTTTGTAATTAAGTATTGTAAATTTGTTCACTTTTCTAGAATAAGGTAGTTTTAAGTCACTTAGGATTATGATAATTATTTGTTCACAGATTCTATAGATTAATACTTGAAAATAACACTGAATAACGTTTTATATTGTTTATCACACTGAATGTAAACTTTGAACAATAAACTCTTTGCAAAAAAATCGCAACTTTTATTGATTTTAAACGAAATAAGTACGAGCTAACAATCACCGTTCTGTCAACCTTAACGTCCGTGACGTCACTTTCTGCTAGAGGGGATATTCATTTGTCCGAATTATCCGTATTATGGTCGTATTTATAGTCACCGTGTTTTTAGGACAAGTGTACCATTCATCATATAAATGGTAGTATTAACCTTTTTGTTACCGTGGAATAAGCGTGAACAAATCTCAGGTAATTTTTTTGTTGTGATATTGTGCTTAATAGTTGCCTATTTGTCAATAGATAAGATACGCCCATCTAGGGACTGAACTGTAAGTAAGGTAGGTTCATCCATTTACTTTTTTATTTTAGACGCATCATCATGCCATTAAGATTGACAGCCGAAATACCCTGAGCACGCATAAGTACGTGAATATATGAGCTGTCAGTCAGTAATGCTGACGCCACGGATATAGATATACGGGTCTCATGCCGGGGTTATAGCTCGGTGGGAACATTCAACAAGTAGGGTAATGTCAGCCGCGGACGAAAGTCGGCGCGCCACCCGTGACGTCATCAATCACGCTTATCACTACATGCGTGACATGCCGATGGAACGTCACACGCGACATACTCACCGTTTACACGCAAATCCTGCCACCACGTATTTCGTAAATATTTGCTACTACGGCGTAGCACCGCTGCTACGAATCGTTACGTAAATGTCTACGAAGTGGAAATGTTTTTGTGGAAAGTTAAGTACTTAGTAAGTACAAGTAATAAACTTTAGTACAATTTAATTAAATTAATTAGAAGTATGACGATCATTTTTAAAGGTCTTTATAAAGTTTTCTGTTTAATAATCCATTACTGAATAAGATTTGCCAGTATCCTTAAAATTATTTTTAATTAATATAGAAAATAAAGCTGTAAGAAACAGATAACAAGGTATTTTATGTGTACATAAAAGTTTTACAATCGTATCAATCCGGTAACTGGACAAGAAAATCACAAACTTCATAATTTTATTTGTAATTATCTTAATTGCAAATGCTAACTGAAGCACTTAATTTAGTTAATTATAAACTAGCTGACCCGCGCAACTTCGTCTGCGTCATTTTCCCCCGGTTTTGCTACATTTTTGATAGTTGCTCCGCTATGGTCGTAGCGTGATGTTATATAGCCTATGAGACTAGCAAATAATGCGGTTTGCTATTAATAATAATAATAATATAATAATATCTTGGGACAACTCACACAACGTCATCTGATTCCAAACTAAGCAGAGCTTGTACTATGGCAACCAGACAACTGATAAACATACTTATATATTTCTAAATACATACATATTATAGATAAATTACAACCAGACACAGAATAAACCATCGTGCTCATCACACAAAGTTTTATCCTGGGTGGGGATCGAACCCACGACCTCTTGCGTAGCAGTCGGAGACATTCCCACCGCGCCACAGAGGCAGTCATTAAATTTTCAAAGAATTTTCAAACAAAAAAAATCAAAATCGGTTCAGTAGATCCAGAGTTTACCCCTATAACCTCACAAACTTTACCTCTTTATAGTAAAATTTATTAGTTTATAGCTAATATTAGTGTAGATTCTAAATCACTTTTTATTTTTTTTACAATTTCCGCAGTAAGGCCCTGTGTCACGGGGAACTTAACAAACATTTACGGACACAAAGTACACTCCGATTCAGAACAACAATTTGTGGATCACATAAAATGCTGTCCCGTATGGGAATCGAACCCAAGACCTCTTGTGCAGCAGTCGTACACACAACCGCGCCATCGAGACAGTCTCTATTTTTACCGTATTCTTGGTAAATCCATTGAATCCGTTATGTTACGTTTGTATTAGATGTATGAATGGAATATTGTTGTGTTGAATGCTTTACAGCACATTGTGAAAGCTGGCTGTTGGGTAAGGATAGAACGTAAATTGAAAACGCTACGTAATCTGCATAAAAAGTATGCAATGAAAAAATATTGTGAGGACAAACACATATACACATACATACATACATACTTCGAGCGTGACCAAGCTGTATAAACATTTGATTTGCTTGTACTAAAATAGCAATGGTTTGAAGGTATACTAAAAACCAGACAAGTGCAAGTTAGACTCGCCCATCGAGAGTTCCGTACAAATTTGTAGGTAAATATTATAAATAGTTCAGGAATCGGATCTTGCAGTTTTTTAAAGACCATATTTTTATGATTTAATTATAACTTAATACAAAAATCAACTAATTTTTGACGAATTGAGTTAAAAATGTCATTTTGCCTTCATTCTACATAATTGAAAATATAGTCAAATAAAAATGCAACCGATTATAATTAAAAATGAAAAACCTTTCATTTACTACAAGTTTAAGATTCTCGAACTTAAAACTACAATAGGCTTACCTAGGTAAACCATAAAATCTAAAAGTCTAGTTAGTAAATAAAACTAGTATTTAAACTACCAACAATTAATTCCTCATTAAATTTTGTGTTAAATAGGATTTTTTATCATTAATCATGTCTTAAAAAGAATTGATTTGACTAGAAAAATATAGTGACGTCAAAGGCCGGTATTTGTATGAGGTCTCTATATAAAATCTGCGTTTTGACATTTCTTAAAGAGTTATTGTTTTGACTAGTTGGAAACTAGCCCATGCCATGAGTTAGTTGGTATCTGCATTAACCCGGCGATGAATAGTATTCAGACTTTTCCCTATACTTGTAGTATAGTCCGCGCGGTCGGTCGCAATGCATGAAAATTAATCTTAAACCAATAATTTATTGTAACATAAAATTTTTGTCGGAAAAACAAGCTTAAACTAACTAAACGTTCTCCATTAATATCAAATAAGTAATTTAAGCTTTCGAAATCTAAATGAACAAAGTTATGAGCAAAAACTTATTGGTTTATATTCATCCAGAAAGTTTTGCAGTAGTCGCTTGCATATCATTACGGTTGCATTCGAAACTTTTTCTTAAAAGGGTTTATTAGCTCGTTAGTCTGTTTGTATTGAAGTAGAGACCAGAACTGCGCCATCTTTTTAAATTAAAAAGTAAAAATTGACTGCAAAGCGTGAAAGAGAAAAAAAACTCGTGCGGCCTTTGACAGGTATTGTCCACAAAGTAGCGTTGTCTTATTCTCGAGGTGGTTAATTTTGTGAGATTATGGCAGGCCTGTTATCTACGTCAATGTGTATACCGTATGTTTTATAAATTAGCTGACAGATTATAAAGAGATGCAAAAAGTAGTTAACTGTAAATAATTGCCAATTAAAAAAAATACTTATTGTCAAAAACATAATATCAACACATTTTAGTCGTAGGTCTGTGGAATAATATCAGTAAAAATAATATGTTCTAAACGTATTTATCTTACCATATTTCTCATTTCCATTTTTTGTCTTTTTTTATTTCTATTAAAAAATAGTCGGAGTGATTATGTGACTAATCTATTTTTAAGCAAAAATATGTTTTTTTTTATTAACATACCAATTATTTAAGCGGCCGTAGCGTAACGGCTAAGGCATCGGCCTCGCAATCATGAGGTTGCAGGTTCGAATCCCACTTTTATCACAAGCCATTGAGCTTAACTGGAGGGGCTAACAGGATTGCTAGTACCTAATGTGGGACCACAATCCCATATTGCTTATCTTTCAAAAAATAAAATAAATGAATACATATGCATAATATGTAAATTGAAAATGTACCAACTAAATTAAATATTTGAAGTAAAAGTCGGCAAACCGTTTAATTAAGCAAATTTACATTATTTATAACTCAAATACACAGAAGAGGACCCACAACTTATGAAAACGTAAGCCCTAATCTAGTATGAAATTAAAGGATTAGTTAGTAGCTAATAGTTTCATTCAAATCCTACGGCTTCGTATTTAATTACAAGACTACTTCTTATAATTAACTTTTAATTCTTTCAGTTTATAAAACCGCTTTATGTGATCTGTAATTTAGTTTAGACCCTGGTGTACTAAATGCAATTTCGAAATGCCAACCAACTTTTAATTGATGGTAACGCAATTAGAGTTGCGCTGCGATCGAGATGTACCAACTAGTAGCTACTGAGTCTCAAAGCAATTACATTATGACGAAACACCGATACAGCACTAGTCCATCGTAAATATAGCTTTACTCTCGACCTCAGTTTGTGCCTTGAGCAGTTTGTCAATATCGGATAAAGCTAAAAGCATGTTTGCCAATAAGTTTTATAAAGATCGAAGCGCATCGATTGTGCTTGTTCATCGTTTGAACATTAATCTTTTTTATTAAGTTTAGTCGACGATAAAACTCGTTAGTGTTGAGACTAGAGACGCGTGCAACTGTGGCCTGCCTTGATCAGTTTTTTATACGATTTAACTTCACGTTTAACACTATTTCGTATCAATAGCAAACGATTTTAATATAAGTTTGTCTAGCTTTATCCACCGATCTTTCGTCTTCCGCATTCAGTCTTTCCCAGTTACCTTCTTTACTTTGTCAGTCATTCTACGTGTGAATCATCCTGCTTTACATTTTCCCTAAATAATCATCACAAAACTAGACAAAGTCTACGTTTTAACAGTATCGTAATTCAATTACTATATCCACAGCTAGCTGCGGTTATCCACGCAGGGCATTCCGCTGATATTTCGTTTATAGAGGTCCATTAAAGACTTGGTTTCAACTACTACAAATGCAGGTTTAATTAACTAACGTTTAGTTCTACGCACGCTTTTCTAATTACCAATTTCGGAATTATCGGGATCTTTGGCACCATCAAATGTTCATTAGACCTTTAGACTCGCTATCAATGCTGTAATTGGGACACACATTAACTAATTAAGGTAGAAAATCGAAATGTACGGAAAAGACTGAAAAAAAATACAAAATTAAATCAACAATTCAGCCGTTATTAAGAGTGACTTTAATGTCACTTTTAAAAATATTTTGATTATAGTTTCTAAGTATTTGAATACATCGTCCGTCGGACATTATTTACGTTATTTTTTTTTTAATTTTCGGTTAAAGTATCTCTATTTGTGTTCATTCAGTTCTTTTATGCTTTAGTCTCTGGTCATCTTTATTTTGTGATATTGGTTATGACAAAATACGTAGCGTCATCATTATATAAAGTCCGTTCATCAATCAAAGGTTTATCCTTTCATCTTTTTATGCGTCACGAAAACGATATATTAATATTTTATTTAGTGATAACATCAATCAATATTTAATAATCGATCATCCTATCATTGAAATGTGAGTATGCCTTTAAGATTTAGGCTATCTCTGGACACTCTAAACATCTCCCCGAATTAAGGTCGATGTTTAGAAACATATTTTTCCCTGATTCATAATTTAATATCTACGTCAGCCTACAACACAGATAGGAGAAATTAAATGCGTTATTTTTTTATACCTGACGTTTAGAGAATTTATATGTCAAACAATTTTCGTTTCAACACTAAAATAAAAAACCGCCTGCATAAAAAGATAGAAACAAGATCCCCTACATATATAATTTCATGCAGTCGGAGGCACTTTACTAAGTTTATCGAGATTCAATAATGCCTCCGACTGCATGAAATTAGGGGTCTTGTTTCCATCTTTTTTGTGCAGGCGGGTTTTTTTATTTTATTTTTTAATTAGTAGATATTTTTCAAGTAGACCATAGCGGGACCAGAGTATAGGGGAACTAACAGTTTTATAAAAGACAAAGACTACTTGCATTATCTAATATTCAATAATAACTTCTAATCCCGATTCAACAGTCGATTAAACAAGATTTCTTATAAAACCTTGATTTCCTTCCTTTGAGAAGTAACGTTGACAATATTTTCTTAAACTTCTGCCAAATCAATCATACATTTGATTAACAGATATGTTGACTTACATATTGGCAACTCATCTCTCAGAAAGTTAGTGAAAGCGGTTGCTTCGTATAATTATACGAAGTTCAGAATAACTCTGTTTGTTTGGTCACTTTAAATCGTAGCGTTAATAGAGTTCAGAATTACGAGTATGTCAAACTTTTGTCCTCATTTACCGTAAATTTGATTAAGTTGAATATGTACAATTGTACACTACTGTGACTATTCCGAATGAAGAGGAATTCTTTAGTCAAATTGCTGACATCAAAAGTAAAGCTTTACTATTTTCGTCATCTTTTGGTTGACAAATCCGCCCAACAAAATAATAAAATTTTAAACTCTGACTAGTGTCCAATTGTACGTTTGAGGGTAGATTACGCGAAACAGGAGTCAGCTCTGTCAAACAGATATATAAAACTTACATATTAGGACACGAAAATTGTGTCACTAGCCAAAGAGTTCTTCTAGTAGACGAAAAAAGAAATTTGAGGATATGTCTTAATATGAACCCAACAAAACATCATGAAGTTACGAAAAAACGCAAAATCGAGAATTTTCGTATTGTCATAATTATGGCGTTCGTAATCTAACATTTGTACGAAAGAATATTTGACTTTATTATGTCCTGCGCTTCTGCGTACTGTGAAGTAATTGTTGTGTGCAGAAGAGCGAGGCAAGCGGCCGTGTCAAATTTATAATTCGCTCGGCGTATTAACTACGAAGGTACGTTGGAATGTATTCCGACGTAACTCTTCCTACACAGAATGTAAAAGAAAACGTCAGTGAAGTTTCTAGAAATGCCTCTTTCAATAGCTATAAAAATAAGTAAGCTTGTATAAAATAAACCCAAAGTAATTACATTACATCCACGTGTTTTATGAGTAATTTCTTGGGTTAGATGAAATCGAAGACAAACTACTTCCTATACGTGATTTAATTACTTTCTACACTTCGGGAATGTAATCCAAATCCTAAGAGTCCATACAATTTATTGTATCAGGGAAGCTTTGTTTGCCAATCAACTTTCTGATATTTGTTCACGCAAAGGTATAATAACTTTCTTTTGGTAAGGCGCTTTTCCGAGGGTTCTGGCCGGTTTCCTCTTTGTACAATCAGACTTTGGCGATTTATATGCCATTAGATACATGCTGACCAGGTTTTACTCCTGTAAAAAATATAAAACGATACGAGGCATGACTATGCAATTAAAAATATTTTAATTATGAGATTGACAGATTAAAAAATAATAATAAACCTAGACGCCCACACATATAGCAAAAGAATTTATTTTATGCAATATACGAGCACAAAATGAGTATGATTTACATTTTTAACATTCTCAGGGTTGACAAAGCGTTCATTTCATTTTCACCTGACGAAAGCTAAATGAAAAAAGTTACAACAATATTTTCGAATTTACCATTTTATTATGAAGTTATTTTTATAATTTATATCAGTATCTGGCTACCAACAATACTATCAATCAACTTGTTTCATTTTCTTCTGGAGTTTAAATGAAGACTTGTGGAGACGACAGTTTTATAGCACTTGTCGTAGAGCTTATTACGGATTCGTCTGATGTCGGTCTGAATTTATAATTGTGTTTGGATGAATTAAAGGGCGTCTTACCAAATTTTTCCTCGTAAATTAATATCTCTTTTCCTGTAAAGTAAATAATTTGAAATTTCCAACCAACCACATGGCTGATTTATTTTTCAACTAGCGGCCCGCTCTGGCTTCGCACAGTTATAAAATATATGGATGTTATTGTACATATAAACCTTCCTCCTCAATCACTCTATCTATTAAAAAAAACCGCATCAAAATCCGTTGCGTAGTTTTGAAGATTTAAGCATACATAGGGATATAGGGACAGAGAAAGCGACTTTGTTTTATACTATGTAGTGATAATTTGTTTTTTTCTGCACTGCCAAAGACTTTTAAGAGGAAAAACGTTATTTAATTCGACCGTAGGTCTTACGTACGAAATCTTCTTTTCAATTTTATGAAAATGTATTTTTAGAACTCATTGCTTCTAAGCAAGGAGTTCTAAAAATATTTTTTTACATAAAAAATACGGCTAAATCACAACCCAGTTCTGTTATTAACATCTGTTGCTAAACAATCAGACTCAATAGGCAATAGCGACAATACCGATGGTACCCTAATTGAAACTGTGCCCTTTTAGTATCACCCGGCCTATTACAGATATAAGAAATAGTCTAAACGTGTCTTGATATTACTTATTATACTTTGCTTTGCTCTCCCTATCTTCTATAATGGATCATGTAGTCGAATCTGGCTGTTCAATTATCTATATATATATAAAAGGAGATGCTGACTGACTGACTGACGTATCAACGCAAGGCCTAAACTATAAGGGTTAGAAACTTAAAATTTTGCACAGGGGTTCCTTTTATAACGTAGGTGAGCACTAAGATAGGATTTTTCAAAATTCAACCCTTAAGCGGGTTAAACGGGGGTGCAAAGCTAGTATGAAACATTGCCGTTAAAGTATTTTGGTAACAATCTGGCATCCACTCGGGCGAATCCACGGGCATAACCTAATATTATAAACTAGCCCGCGAACCTTCGTCTGCGTAAATTTTACCCGTTTTTGCAATATTTCTCATTGCTGCTCCGCTCCTGTTAGTCGTAGCGTGATGTTATATAGCCTATAGCCTTTCTCGATCGAACAGTGAAAGATTTTTTCAATTCGGATCGTAGTTCCTGAGATTACCGCGTTCTAACAAACAAACTCTTCAGCTTTATAATATTACTAGCGGACGCCTCGCGGTTTCACCCGCGTAGTTCCCGTTTCCGGGGGAACACACGGATAAAAAATAGCCTATGTCACCCGGGGTTAGTGTAGCTTCACAACTATGAAAGAATTTTTCAAATCCGTCCAGTAGTTTCGGAGCCAAACAATTGGTTGTTTGGCTTTGACAAACAATCAAATCTTTCCTTTTTATAATATTAGTATAGTATATAAGATATATAGTATATATGAATATAGTAGATATGACTAATCCTATAAACTATATTCATATATACTATATATCTTTCAATTTCAAAAAAAATCAGCAATTCATATATACTAATATATATGAATTGCTCGTTTAAAGGTATTAGATAGATATGCCCATTACATTTAGAGACCTCTTTACAGCGCTAGACGCTAGTATTTGACTGAAGTCAAAAGTCCTATGAACTTTTTTGGCACTACGTTGTTCCTAGTTAAACAAGTTATACTTCCATTCGATTTTGTCAAATTACCGTCCAAATGTTAAAATCAAATGGAAGTCTTGCTGTTGCCGGCAGTAGCCGAGCCGGCGTACTTGTACCTACTATAGAGGTCAGTGCCCAATTCCCATTCTTAAAATAGTTACACGGGTAGCCCAATGACGATGGCTAGTACGAGTAGAGTATTTGTGTGGGAGAAGGTCATCGGACACGGCTTATTTTGACTACAGATTTCATTCATTGTATTGTCTGAACACTGAATATACACTTGAAGCTCACGAAAAATAGGATTTGAGATACCTTTTGTCGTGATACGCCTTTTGTATATTTATTTTTGTAACAAAACCTCACAATAGCCAAACTGTTTTTAGAAGGTTTTAAGTGGGTGTATGTATAGTTACAGAAGGTTTCCGAGAAAGTTATAAATCTGTGAAGCCGTATTTATATAACTAAAACATAAATACTAAGTTGATTTAATATTAGAAGATTACAATTACGCCCATCTCTTCCCGTAGGTGTCATCAAGGCGACTAAGGGATATCCCACTAAAGGACGGGCAGCAGCGTCACCTGCGTACTATAAAGCCTTACTGCGATCGCCAACCCGCTCGCCAAGCGTGGCGATTATGGCGACTACCCCCAGGATCTATAATAAGTAGGTTCTACTAGGGAGATCCGTGCCCAGCAGTTGGACATAATATGGGGTGATATATAAGTTGAAAAACATAAAGATGTTTAATCCTAATGTTCTCAAAGAAAGTTTTTATAATGAATGGTTTGGTTTATAATGTGAAAAATTGATAAAACTTTCTAGTAACATGTTCGAAATGTACAGTAAAACATTATCAAAATTTGTACTTCTTCGGCATAATATAGTACAAATTTTGATATAAGTAAAAATGAAAAAAAATTCTTTGTATAATTTGTCGAGTTCAAGTATAATAGATAGGTAGGTAATATGTGTGTCTACGTAAATTGACGTGACAATAGAAAGTATATGATTGATGGAGATATCGGAATCCTCCCTAAACCTCGGAGCTAGACCCTATTTTCTACATATTAACCGAAGCCCTAATAGATAACAAGGGTGGTAGGCGGTATTTTAAAAATAGATCACTTGTCTATAACATAACTAAATATATGAGATAATATTCGATACTGTATTAAATTAGAAGACAAGAAAATACCTATTTTAACCTTTTATGAGTTAGGTGGCCTAAATATTGATAAACTTTCGCTATTTGTACACATTCTGAAATTATATATACTACGGGTCTTAATCGTGTGAATATTTAAGGTAAAATACCTTGTTTGTTGCCCGACGTTTTCACCATACAGGTACGGCCGTGGTCACGGGTAGACTTTAAAACTATTCACGCGATTAAAACCCGTAGTATATATAATTTCATTAGGTGGCCTAGTATCCGAATAGATAAAGAGATATAAAAACAAACAATTATTGTTTTTCAACTTTCGCGTTTTTTATACATTTTTATTATACAGACATATCGGGTCTCCATCGCGTGAAATATTTAAAGGTACGATACATTTTATGACCTGACTGTCAAGGAAGGTTATGTTTTTCATGTTTATATATACTTCGTCTTTATAATGTTCTTTATTACCTCATAGCTCAAACGGCTGGATTGGGTCCTTGTTCACGATATTTTTCCGTGTCCATGTCTGTCAAAATCTTGTTATAATGGTAAATGAAGAGCTGCGCTTAGAAAAGCATCAAGACGCATGCTCGGCGGAGAGTTTTGACACGAAATAATGATCGTAAATAAGGACCCTAACTTTTTATAATTTGGGTGTCGTTGGGTTCGTTTTGGCAACTCAAGTATTCTTAGATAAATAATACATGGCATATCGTGCAGTCTGAGGCCTTGTAGTAAGTCCAAGATTCATTAATGCCTAGAATACAGCAAATTAGAACGATTCTATTACCTCTACCTTACCAGTATAAGCCGTAGGTAGTCTTGGTGGGTACCACAGCAATGTCAATTATTTTTCAAGTGTAATTACTGGGCATATGAGCCTTATTATATCTAATGTCTCAAATGAGGAGCGCGGTACGGTGGCATTCAGATCTTTGCCTAATATGATCACTGATACTGTAATGGGCTAGCGTGACGTTACCATCAGGCTAACGACCTGCTCGTCTCCTTATTCGTAGTAAAAAAACTTTTAGGCTGCCTAATCCAATACTTTGTTGTTACATAATTTGTCTGCCTCTGTGGCGCGGTGAGAGTGTGTCCGACTGCTACGCAAGAGGTTGTGAGTTCGATTCCCACACATGAAACCGTTGTGTGATCTACAAATTGTTGTTTCGAGTCTGGGTGTACTTTGGGTCCGTGACTTGTATGTTTGTAAAGTCCCCCGCGATACAAGGATTGTACAATTACTGCGGGAGTCGTTATTTAAAAATAAATAAAACAATAGGATCACATGATTTTTATGCTTCCAAAGGCAAGAAAAGGCAACCTTACACATTGCTTTACATTATATATCAAAAAGCCACATTCAAAAAGGGTCTTTATACCCTTTTTGGGACTAATCTTACTCTTCTTTCCACCACTGTGTCCTGTAAGCCGTGATGTACCGAGGTGACAAGTAGGACCACTGCGCAGCTTAATTTCTTGTGACTCAGTTTAATTAAGAGTTTATATTCGTTTAATCTCTACTATGTCAATGTCTTTTAGATAAACAACAGTAACAGAAAGGTATGGTATGTGCTCACAATACTGAGTTAAAAAATATATAATTTTTTCATTTGTTTATTTATGAGTGAAAAGTTATTAATTTATCGAAATTGAATCGAATTTTGTACCAGGGGAGGTATAATTCTTATGCCATACGCCTATCACTAGTTAATTTTGACAAAAAGAATATGCTCTAACTATGTAATAATAACGCAAACAGCTATGGCACCATGGTAGGTGCAATACTGAAAACATACCATATCCGCTGCTGAAATTTTCCACACCTTTCTGTTACATGTGATATAGTGACTAGCCCTTAAGAACATTTATTTGTTAGTACGGGCTAAATAGATATAATTAAATATTAAAAAACTTCTATTCTATTTTCTAAAAAAAATCGCAAAGTATCTATAATTCTTGTATAATCATAATTTTGAAATAAATTATTCACTTCAACTACAATCATGACACCTTAACAATAGGCACAAGTACAGAGGAATAAACCAAAAAGAGAGTGTATCGTTGGCACCTATACTAATGTAGACATTGTATCACAGGTGCCAGCACCTTCCCTTCTTGTGAACAGTTTGCAGTAAATATATCTATGTTTTAGAGTGTCTAAATACAAGTAGTAAATTAAATACTAAAGAATTAACGTATCTTTACAAACATAAATAAAAAAATACGAGTAGTTTTAAGTACATCCAGATTTGAAACAACAGTTTGTCGATCATGACAAGTAGTATCCGTTGCAGGAATAGACCTCGTCACCCTTACTTTAATTTGTTTCCAATTTCTCGAATACTACTCCAAACTTAATTGTTTTTAAACTTGCGAGATTTTTACACATATTAGAATATTATCGGGACTTAATCGGGTGAATTTAAAGGTACGACAGTCAACCTGTGACCACGATCTGTGAAATCGATTGAAACATCGGGTAAATAAAAGGATAAACCTTAAAATATTTCACGCGATTAAATTCCGATAATATTCTAATACACAAAACTTAGTGCACATAAATAACGTTATCAACCGGTAGCACTTTCTAGATGATTAGCACGTACTATCTACCATAACGTTTACTAGGTATAGAGGTACATTTTCTTAAAATTGGGTTATGGACCTTTCAGTTCAGTAGGCAGTAGAAAATTATAGAGCTAAGTATTCGCAGTTTTTACTCTCCTGTTACGTTCCTAAAACGTCACTTAACGTAAAATTACAAACGCAAAAAATCTATCTATTAAATATCGGAAATGAAGGGAACCACAGAAAATACATTCGAATGGAATTGCTTGTTTAGAATCGAGTGATGTAAAATACCACTCATTTATTGAAGAACAATATTTTGACATCGATCGTTCAATTAGGAGATACCATTTATTGTTTCAACGCACATCTTCCCGAACAGTTCTTGTACAAACATACCCGGTCACGTGATATTCAGTTTATTAACGAACGTAACACGTATGAGCTTAATACATGGTTCGTCTTTGATCAGTCGAGCGGTAAATTGGAGCTCGACGGAGCCACAGGTGTGCACTAGCCTAACACTATATGCCCCCGCCCTTGCACATACTAAAATGACGAAAACTGGTTCGTACTTTTATGTTTTTTCGTGAATTTTAATTTGAAGCCTTATTTTCAGGTATACTACTGATATTGTCACTTAAATGAAAAGCGCAGTTAAAATTTTACGTCAAAATATAGTTTGTATTTATTTAAAGAAGGAAACAGAATTAGACATTTTTTTTAAGTCTCAAAATCATTTTTTTTAAATATGACTAGTAATGTAGAATTGAGTCCCACATAACTAGCAATCTTGTTAACCTTGCCCAAGCCTTGTGTTGGGAGTGGATTCACGTCAGTAGTATAATGGGTAGGATTCGAACCCACGACCTCACGATTGCGAGACCGATACCTTAGCCATTAGGCTACCGCCGCTTCAAAGTTTGGGCCTGGCTTTACTGAAGTTAGTAGCATATAGAGAACGCTATTCCGTAATCTTTTATATAAGTCCGTTCTTTCAATAAATAATATATCATCGAATATATTCAATATGTCAAACAATAAAAGTAAGTGTTTAGAAGACCAGAAACTTTAGAGAACTTGGTCTTTTCATAATTTTAATTTTTAGAGTTCCGTACCTGAAAAGGATAAAACGGAACCCTTAAAGGATCACATTGTTGTCCGTCCGGCCGTCAAGACCCTTTATCTCGGGAACGTATGGAGGAATTGAGTTGAAATTAAAACCATATACTCAGGTCTACGTACAGTTCCTTGAAGCTGAGAATAAATCAAACTTCTAAATTAACGTAAAAATACGACCGTTTATACTGCAAAAAATGTATATTTCGAGACTCCGATCCCTGATTTACTTATAATATATACTTATAAATTTGTACGGAACCCTTGGTGGGCGAATTCGACTCGCACTTGTCCGTTTATTTTAGCTAGTTGATTTGATTGTTTATGTAATATATGTAACGTTTTTAAATAAATACTTGTATTACTTAGCAACTCATGATTTTATATTAAAAGTTTTAAATATTTGTTTATAATTAAAAAGCTACTGCCACTTGAATAATGATAGATGAAAGATTATCCACCATCATTCAAGCGGCGGTAGCTTAATGGTTAAGGCATTGGACTCGCAATCGTGAGATCGCAGGTTCGAATCCATGCCATTATACTAACGTCATGAACCCATTCCTTGTTTTTAGGGCGGTAAAAAATACCTAACGCATACCTCCAACACCCGGGGCTGGCACTAGACGTAGTGTGGGACCTGTCCCAACTAAAAAAATCGGCCTTGTACCATCTCTGCCTTCGCGAATAGGCCATCGGAACTTGCTATATCTTCGGCGACTGCGTGAACCCACTCCTAACACTAGCTAGAGAGTTTCACAGTATTGCTAGTAATGTGAGACCCACAATTCCACATTGCTTGTATTCTTTTCAAGTTATAAGAATCAACTATATTGTCTGATGAGACTACTAGTAAGCACCTGCGTGTAATCGTTTATCTTACCACGACACTTCGTCGAATATTGATCTATAAACTTTGTTATTAGTTAGTTCAACCAAGAAACAAACTTGTAATCAGTTTTAAATTGTTTCATTGTATCTTTAACACGTTTGACACGATTTATTTAAATTATAGGATTAAGGACCGGATTCACCAATTCTAAACAGTTGTGATGAAACAATACACACAAAATAAATCACTAGGGTCCTTGTTCCCGAACACTGCAAGTCTATTTACCATTACCGATGATAACATATTAAAAATATATATTTATTCACTTAGGATGCAAAACAACACTTGTGTAACGTCATGATTCTACATGTACTTGTAATAATAAGTTCGCAAATAATATGTGAAGCCGGAGATAAGAACAAGGCAATAAAAACTCGCGGTCATTCCTTTCAAATCGCCATTTTTTACAATGTTTAAGTGTCAATGATGTTTTGCCACTAACAATGATGTTTTAAGTAAAAGGTGTAGATAGGTTACTTAAACAATATTCGATCTTCAAAAACGGTTAACTATGCACACATAGATAACCTAAATTGTGCAATGTCACACTATTATAAAAAAAAAGTCGTAAAAGTAGAAAAGCATTAAAAATGTAATCTACTGTTTTCATCTGTTGATGCCGGCGATTCGACACTGACATATAAAAACTAAGTCAATTGTATACAATTAACTTAGTTTTTATATCTTAAGTTTCGCTTTCTGAGCGCCCGAACCTATCTACATTTTTTTACTTAAAACATAATTGGCCACTAATATAAATACATTGTGGACAACTGTTAAAAATAAATCTATCTGAAATCTTGTCGTAATGGTAAATGGACTTGCCTTACCTAGCCCTGCCAAGGATTTAAAACTCGCTATTTATATCTCGTAAAGCTCTATCTACACACATCTAGGCCATCTCCGGAACTTTTACGGACCGTGCTCCGTCAGTGGAACGCACGGAAGCTCCGTCGCCGGCCCAGATCTGGACGTGTGTTTAAAATATAAAACGTACACCCTGGTATATGTTCGAACTACCTACTGACGAAATACGATCCATCCACGCCCGAGACACGGTCTGTATTTGTGTGGATAATGTTTTACGAGATATAAAGCGCAGACCACACCGCTAGCTGACGAGCGAGCGAGCGAGCCGAAAGAGCAGCGTTTGACCTCTTTTCATGTTTCGGTTCACATCACGAACTACAGAGATAAGCTACGTCATCGATTCAAATGATGCGGACGAAATATCCAACGATTCCAGCAAAGCTATTCATCGTTAGAGTAGCTTAGCTCTGTACTTCGCGGTGTGAATCAAAGTAGGAAAAGAAGTGAAATGATGCTCGCATGGCTCGTCCGCCCACATCACCCGCCCGTCCACAGTCTTTGGTGTGAACCCACATAGTTTAGCTCGCCAAACCTTCGCTTAGTTTGTATAGTTTCTGTCGCCTTGCTAAACTCAGGCAGGCCACACAGCCGGCCTGCCTAAGTTTAAATAGTGAATTCAAAGTCCAGCCTGATTAAACATATTTTGTGTGTATTGCGTTTTCATCACGAAACCGTGTTCCACCAATTAAAAGTGCGGATTGAGTGATAAGACTCCTCTATCCCTATTATGTCTGACCGTTTGTATCTCATGTTATGTTTTATGGATTATTGTGCTGAAAGTAATCAGCAAAAGTAAGCCTGCTCAACGTTGATTATGAAATTTCTTTACACTATTATTGTTCATAGCCCGTACTCTCTCTCAGAGAGAATGTATTTGTATTCATTGTATTGCGATATAGAGATATCTTAATTGTAGCCTAACCGGAGCGTTCCATAATAGGTATGTGTCAAGGCAGGGAAGCCTAACAAGTCTGATTGTTCGCTACCGAACATGCAGAGGAGTCAAGGTTCAAAGCGTTGTATTGTCAAACGCACAGCCATCTGACTACTTTAATTGGTTCCCCACTGATTACATGCGACTTCCACTAATAGTTACAATTTTCAGGTAAATTTTGACCTAAGATTTGGTATCCCAATTTACCTACTAGTCCCAATCAATATTAAGTTTCAAACTTTGTTACTAATCTTGAATCCAAGGATACTTTGATTTTGGTCTGGAAATGGATATATCCCTTAATTGAAAAGTTTAGCAGTAAGAAATAATCCATAAGAAGTATTAAGTTATTATCAATAAAAGTTGATTAAGTTATAACATTTTTAGCTATCTACCCAACTTTTTTTGGAACATATTTGTTAATAACATTAGTTTAGGTAGTTTGTTATGTTTTCTACATTGCCTTGCTAAGATAAAAAAAAATACCTTTTATTAATTTCGAAATCGAGTTGAGATATTGCTCTTTTGCTTAGCCGGGCAATACATCGAGTGAAAAATAACACATTTTGAAACCAAGACTCACTGATATGTGTTGTTTGTTTAATTTAAAATTCGTCTACGATTGAGTATCGGGCTCTACGGGGCTACAGCTACGTGGCTACGCGGCTACGTCAGTGACGTTGTCGTTTTACACTTTTTCTCGTTTCCTTTATGAAAGAGGTTCGTTACAACATGTTTTCCGGGCAACGTGATTAGTACTTGCAATCTTCGTTTTCTCATCACTGTTATTTGGTGCTGAAATTATTTCAATCACTATTTTTGTTAATAATTGCTAACGTGATACCATTCTATGAATATCCATAGCGCAGTAGTACAAAATACGGCGTGTACTAGAGGTATCCTTCATACAAACGATATTCCGAAGTGGTCTGAGATTAGGTACGTGCCCGTAAGCGATGTCAATGAGCGCGTTGCTCGAAGGAGATACGTATGAATATAGTTTTCTGTACTTTCGGTATTTTGTGACCGAGAGTTTAATGATCAGTGGCGGGGAGTCGTTCAGTTTCCCTTTGAATTCTTGTTACCTACTTTATATACGTACGAAGAACCGTGTCTACCTATTATAGAGTTCCCTTAGGAAAATTTTAACCCCTCGCCGCTGTTAAGGAGTACATCATTCGACACAGGATAAACACGTACCTTATGCTTGACCTTTCAACCGAGTTACGCCAACTATGGTTACAGCTAGTGTCGAATTTTAAATATCATGCAACTCGTAAGTTTAAAATTCAAAGATTAAGAAATGTCACACTGTCAAGTCCACAGATAAATCGTTTTACATAAAGTTACATCTAAACGCAGATTGCCAGTCTTCAACAGACACATTAAACGCACATTTGTAAAGTAAATTCACACCGAACTATGTTCGATAGCCGAGTACTTAATCTGTTTCCAATCATCTGCCACTTGATCACTATGTGTGTGAGTGTACAGCTTCCGGGAATAAATGGAAAAAAACGTGGACATAAATGCGATCGTGTTTTTATTACCATTTCTGCAACTGTTTTTGTATGAAATAGAGCATGTAATTCAACTTTACGTTCAACTTTACGTTCAACTTTCACGATTTTTATTCATATTAGATATATTTCGGGACTTAATCACGTGAATTATTGAGTGTATAGACTTTGTAAGTGTAGTATGTAGAAGTACCGGCAGTACAAATGATCAAGACCAGATGAGGGTAGTAGAAAAACCCTGCGCGTCACGGAGACATCGCTAAGCTGCCATCAGTCGACCCGTGATCACGATCGGTGTAATTCGATCGAAACGTCGGGTAAATAAAAGGTTCGTACCTTTAAATAATTCACGCGATTAAGTACCGAAATTTAAATAATATTACAATGTAAGTTACGTTCGTATTTTAGTATTGTAGCACCGTTTGATGATGCCAAAACCGAATGCTGCAATATAGAATAATCATTTGCTCTGTCATCACAAGAGTGACATTTATCTATACTTTAATTAATAAAATATATACCTAATGAAAATTAATTTAGAGTGCCTCTAGATTGCGATAAGTAGATATACAAAAGTACTAATTATCTCTTAAATTTGATAAAACCTTTCTGTTACTACCTTGTACAAATATGGCGAAAATGTAAAATTTACTGTAAATGATATACACGTTTGTAACTGGAGCCAAATCCCACCAAACAGTTTCTTGAAGCCACGATTCTGCGGCCAAGACGGGCTGAGATTAAATTTTCGTAACAGAATTACTGAGACGAGCGGTGTTGATGTGTGCCTAGCAATAACATCTAGATATACGTTCACTCAGATATGCAACAGCCCTTAGGGGAAATAAAAATATTTATTGAAACACTAGAAGTTCGATTATACTTATATCAACCCATATGATGTCCCACTGCTTAAATTGTACTGCAATGTCTATTATTATAAATAAAGAATCATTATTATTATTATTATACTGTTGAGCACGGGTCACCCCAGTAGAACCTACTTATTACAGATCCTGGGGGTATTTGCCATAATCGCCACACTTGACGAGGGGGTTGGCGATCGCAGTAGGCTTTTAAAGCTCTATTACTATGTTAGTTACTATGATACAAAATATAATAAAACATTAGTATCGACTGCCTCTGTGGCGCGGTGGGAGTGTATCCGACTGCTACGCAAGAGGTCGTGGGTTCGATCTCCACCCAGGATAAAACTTTGTTTGATGAGCACGATGGTTTATTCTGTGTCTGGGTGTGATTTATCTATAATATATATGTATTTAGAAATAAGTATGTTTATCAGTTGTATGGTTTCCATAGTACAAGCTCTGCTTAGTTTGAGATGAGATAGCGTTGTGTGAGTTGTCCCAAGATATTATTATTATTATTAGTCTACTGACAATATACTTTTATTATATTATATTATACAGAGTGATTTGTAATATACTAATAATTTCCTGCTCGTGGCTTCTTTACACTATATCAAATTACTTAGTAATATCAGTTTGAAAAAAATACTCATTAACTCTTAACCACCTATCACCTACTTTTGACACATAACCACCTACCGTTACTACTACTACTGTTATTTTTTGTCAGGTTTAGGTCCTCATAATAAACAAATATTTTACTACAGTAAAGTAGTCTGTTGGTAGCTAAAGTCATAACTCCAAAAACAGGTGGTAGGTGATTAAGAGTTAATATTTTTCAAAACTGATATTCCAAAGTCATTTGGTGTAATGTTACATGAGCGGGAGGGTGTTAGTATTTTACAAATCATCCTGTATATTGTTCAGCAGCTCGATAGTGACTGGTGGACAAACATTTAAACATACAACATATACTTCTCTTATTAACACAGAGAGCCCTGCTTTTCAATAATTATTAATTTATGTCAAATAGTACGTACGTTGTAATATTCTTGTATCTGAAATAACTGAGTGCAAAATGTATCTACAGTTTTCAATGTAAGACGTTGCCGCAAATAGGCTATTACTGGACCGAGCACGACCTCATACCTTCATTTATTGGCTGTTTTATTTTATTTTTCCAATAACAGTTGATCAAGCTCTCAGGCAGCCTTCATTTTAAAATACGCTAAAAAAATAACTTAAATTTTCTGCGTTACCAAAGACGTAATAAGAACCTTTGATAATTCAATTTGAAGAAGCAATTTATTTAAAAAAGTAGGTAGTAATTAAATTACCGAATGTCAAAAGGTGCGGCCTTAGTACATTTTTTTCTTCTTGAAAAAATACAGTAAACCATTAAACGGAATAAGGTATCAAAGAGTTGTCCAATCTTTTTAATCTTTGAACGACCCACAGTATTTTCCTATTAAACACTGCTCTTTTTAAGTATTTAACTGACAAAGCTATTACTTTTACATAAAGGGTACATTATATATTTCGTGTTAAAGCCTTTGGCTATGTGAATTGCGATCCTGTGAACTCAATTAAAAATGACTTATTTATAGCTCTAATAATACTCGTACTTAATAACCGTGATTTCACTGTTACGTATCAAAAACTGTATTACAACTCTCGACCTGGCCACTACGTAGCAAATAAGATAATTCAAATAGTCTATAAATTATTACTACACAGAAAATCACAAATTTAATACCAAAGTGAACCCTAAATCCAAAATTAAACATTCGAAAAACGTTTAGCTAAAGCTTGTTTATATTTCGTGTGTAAAGCTGGCGTTCTAAATCCAAAATAAGAATAATATGGTCTTCAATAAAACGCACGGCGCAGTAAAACGAATCGTTCACAATACGTCGTTCCATCTACGACCAATCAACACAGACGCCTCTAATTGAACGGCTTCGGAGTCGAACGGGAATTAATGAGAATTTACGAATTATACACATATGTGGCGAATGTGAAAAATGTGTCTCATGATCAAGGTTCGTAAGCATATTTTTCAGATTGACTACTGATTTATTTTGCCACGTTTTAGTTACTACTTGTCCACTATTAGTCACAGCTTACTGGCACAATAGTGATATATTCTAGAGAGGATAATCCATTCATTTTTTTTCGAAACAAAAGCAACAATGAATCGCACACAAAACACATCGATTTTAACATTTGCAAAACAAAAACTAGGAGAAACCTTTGACGTGCTATAGTATAAAACGGACAAAACAAAAGGTATTTGGGTACTTCGTATATAAAATGTCAACATTGTTTGTTTTGACATAACTATTCGCAGAACAACATTCTTAAATTCAAATAAAGTTTTTAAATGGGAATTTAAAATTCATTATAAGAATTTATTTGGCAGTCCACCAAGAAAGTATACGGGCAAGCAAGATACGGGCGCATTGAGAGCAAGGCTGTTTACTGGACAAATTCCATCCGGACAGGAATGTTGACTTAGGAAAGTGAAAAATTGGTACCTATTCCAAGCTATCACAAAATAAAATTTAAACATCTTGTTACGTCGTTCAGGGCATTGTGTTTGAACATTGCGTTCACAGATATGATGTCTGGCGTACTTTCTACACTTTTTTGAATACGTCAGGTCAAGACACATATACTTAGATGTATTCTAGGTCATTGTATATCTTTGATCTACACTCCACAAATGTATTTCTGTGTTATTTGTTTAGCTATCAAAAACCTTAGGCACCTTTAAAGACTCACCACTACTATCAATACCTATTTTGATGTATCAAAATCAAAGACTATCATAAACAAAAACTGACCCCTTTCAGTAAACCAAAATAATCCGTACTTGATCCCAAATCCTTAAAAAATAACAATATTCCATAATATACGGTTAATGAAAACATAACAAATCCTGGATCGGATTTGCATACTAAATTATTTCTAATATATTCAGTCATCCTCTCCTCGAAATAATGGCACATACGGGAGCAAGGATATGGAAAAAAACTGAAGAGTGCTATTTAGAGCGTTTACATAAGCTCAGGCTAAACACGAGATCCTTAGCGTGGGTGATGCCGAGCCCCATTTTGTTGAGCCACTTATTAATAAACAGCCCTGATAAGCATACTTGATTCCTAAACAAGATTGAATAACACCAGGACGCCCGTGGCGAAGTGGCGTCTCTATGGTCGATTATATATCTATGTTGGTCGATTGAACTAGATAAGTAATATTGCTATTTACACTTCCGTCCGGTCACAAAAGTCATGATTCAACTCGGCAAGCGCATAACGCCTTTGGCTTAAAGACATTTGTGCCCTTAATTGAGCTTACTAAACCTTTATTGTAATTAAATAAGGTGACAAAATTTTGAGGTAAGTTTAAGCGGCAATTGGAGTGCGTAGGACTGCTTGCAAAAGGTTCGATTTCTATACTGGACAGAGTTTTGTGAGATTCAATAATGTTGGCTCCGCGCCTAGCTGTACGTTAACTGTATGTATGTAATGTCCTCCGCGTCTCATAGTTTGTATTAGGGTACAAACTACGTGACGCGGGGGTACAGATTCTGTTGTGTGTTATTAGTGTTCCGCACCCAAAGGGTAAAACGGGACCCTATTACTAAGACTCCCCTGTCCGTCCGTCTGTCACCAGGCTGTATCTCATGAATCGTGATAGTTAGACAGATAAAATTTTCACAAATGATGTACTTATTTCTGTTGCTGCTGTAACAGCAAATACTAAAAAACAGAATAAAATAAATATTTAAGGGGGCTTCCATACAACTAACGTATTTTTTTTGCTGTTTTTATAGACAACTAGCTTTCGCCCCCCGGCTCCGCCCGCGTGGATGTCGGTTATCGCGTGAGAACTATCCTATGTACTTTCCGGGACTCAAACTATCTCCATACCAAATTTCATCTAAATCGGTTTAGCTGTTTGAGCGTGAAAGCGTAACAGACAGACAGACAGACAGAGTTACTTTCACATTTATAATACTGGATGGCGCAAAAGTAAAGACCCTATTTGGTTCAGCTATAACATTTTTTCTAAATTAGAAAACTAGATTTAGATTTTTTTAAATGTATATTTGTGCCATTAAATTTCGTACCATTAGGATTTAAAGATGATGTCTTTTAAATGGTGACCTCCAGAGTTGATACACATTTGAGCCCTATTTATGACATTTTGCATAACTTGCCGTAACACTTCCTGCGATATGTTCGTTATTTCTTGACGAATGTTTTCTTTTAGAGCTGCGAGAGTCTGTGGCTTGTTCACATACACCCGAGATTTCAAAAAACCCCAAAGAAAGAAGTCTGGACTGGTCAGATCGGGTGATCTTGCAGGCCAAGGCAAATCGCCAAAACGAGAGATAACTCGGCCTGGAAAAGCGTTCCTCACTAAGTCCATAGTGTCGCGCGCTGTGTGTGCCGTAGCGCCGTCTTGTTGAAACCAGATGTGCTCCAGCCCCAATTCGTCCAAACTGGGTATCAAAAACTCACGTAACATGGTTCTGTAGCGTTCTCCAGTGACAGTTATCGCATTGCCTCCAGCGTCTTCGAAAAAATAGGGTCCGATCACTCTGTCAACACAGATGCCACACCATACAGTAACTTTTAGTGGGTGTAGAGGTGTTTCTTGAATAATGCGCGGATTATCAGTCCCCCAGAACCGAGTATTCTGCTTATTGACATGCCCTGAGAGATGGAAATGCGCTTCGTCACTCATAACCAATTTTGAAGGAAAATCATCCTCTTCAAGGTTGAGGTTTATGACGCGCTGGCAGTAATCTAGACGAGCTCGGTGGTCAGCAGGCAGCAGCTGATGAGTCATTTGAGTTTTATACGGGAACATCTTTAAGTCTTTCACCAAAATACGCTGCAGGGTCCGTCTGGAAATGCCCAATTGTGTGGCACGTCGCCTCGTTGATGTTTCTGGACACTCTTCCACATCTTCGCGCACAGCATCGATATTTTCAGCTGAACGGCCTGTTCTTGGTCTCCCAGACTTAGGTCTATCCAATGTTGAGCCAGTTGCTTCAAGGCGTGTGGCAAAGCGTCGAATTGTGCGACCAATCGGTGCCGGACGGTGGGGAAATCGTCGACGAAATTCACGTTGTGTTCTTATCACTGATGAATTATTCCGTAAGAACATTGACACAATTATTCCACGTTCTTGGGGAGTAAAACGGTCCATGTTTATTTTCAGTGTATTTTACATTTGTTCACTACACAATTTTCAACAACAGAATGACAGAAAATGTCATATAAAAAAAAAAAGTATTTTCTTTAGTGCCACTACTTTTGCGCCACCCAGTATTAGTATGGATAGTACAGAGCCCTTCGTGCGCCAGTCTAACTTGCACTTGTCTGTTTTTTTTTAAATACAACTTCTGCATTCTATATTTTTTTTTTTTTTTTTAAATTGGACCACGTAAGTATATAACAATTTTGTACCTGTATTTTAAGTCATAGTTTTTGTTGCGAGTACAGCACGGTAAGAATAATACCTTCTATACGTTCAGGCTGTGACGAAATCGTAATAAACCATTTCCTTGTACATTATTATTATAAAACAAATTAGCTAATCATCTCCAAGAATCTCAGATTTGAACATTAACGGAATGGTCCAATCATACCAAAGGCAACTGTAATCCCCTCAGTGTGAAATCATTAGTTTATTAGAGTTTCAAATTTATGTGAAACAGAAATTGTTCGGAATAATTTGCAGGCTGAAACTGACATGATCTAAATTATGACTAAACTTAACAACTAAGGTTAACCCTTTAATCGGTAATTAAGGTGAAAGTGACGTATAATTGGGGTTACAAAGTACCTATCCTTTTATTTAAAAACATAAATTTGTTAACCTGAGGGCTTAAAAGGGGGAATTTAAATGAATCATAAAAGGTAGAAATTAATTAGACTCGACATCGTAAAATAATTTATAATATCATGATATGATCAACAAGGTTTATTTGAGTATAAATAAGCCTACATTTATATGTGTAAAAGCCAAACTGACTGACGAGCTGGATCTTTGTTGTGGATCTTGCTAGTTAGATTTAGAAGCATGACATTTTGCATAAGGTTTCTATTAATGCAACGGCATTAAAAGAAACCTTGAAGAAGTCAGTGGTTTACAAAAATCTCTTCTTGGTATTCACTCGTTAGTGAACAGATTTTCGTAGACCACTGACTTCTATACTACTTGTAAGCTGCACAGGCAGTCCCCGACAACAAAATACTTCCATTGAATGTTGACATTACGGACAGAATTATGCTTCTGTCCCACCCACGGCGACAAGCGAGTATCAAGTAGCGATTTTATCGCTCATGAAACGTACAATAGCTGTATATTGTAGATCCTGTCCGTGTAAACAAAAGAGATGCCGTAAATAGCGAGTACTCAATGGCAGTGTGAACTGTCAGCGATCAACTATTAATATCTGTATCTCTTTTATCATACACAACACACGGGATCTACATAAGTACATACGTTTCTTGAGCTATAAATCACTACGCGCTACTCGCTTTTTCACCGTAGGTGGGACCAGTGCCTTAAATGGAAATCTATACTTGTGTAATAAGTATAGCAACAACGGCCATTTGTTATAAGTGACATAATACCATGCAAAATACCGTCCTGTGAATGCGGCATTTCAAATTGCTGTCACTTTGTATGGGGAAGTCATTCCAGCGTACTAGTTGTTATATTATAGGTCAGTGTCGGAAATCCACCACCTAAGGGAGTAAAATAGGGCATGAATGACGCTTTTTACCCGACTGCGTAGGAGGGTTATGTATTTGACGTGTATGTATGTATGTATGTGTGTTCCTTTGTGGCACTATATAGACCAAACGCGTGGGCCGATTTTGATGATTCATAAATCAATCTATTCATATTAATCTTGCGAGAGTCACTAATCGAAAGCAATCAAAATTCAAAATGGCGACAGTCAGTCGCCATATTGTGATAGAGTATAGACATAAGTCAACAAACTATGTCATGTGGGGTATCATCGTGTAGGTATTTTCAAATCATGACGAGGTTTCTAAAATCATTTTTCATTTAAAATAAGCATTTAGGATATAATAGCGCGTTAAATTTTGTAACCCAACCAACTATTGTCCATTATTAACCAACTATTTTCACCAAAATTTTCGGTAATTACAGTTATTACGTTACGTTATGTCTGATAACTGAGCACTAAAAAGAATTAAATAAAGAGGCATTTTAGTAAGTTCACTGGGATTCATGAATGCCCCCGACTGCATGATTTAAGATCTTGTTTTAATCTTTTTTAAGCAAGCTAGTTTATTGTTTTTTTATTATTATTATTGGCTTTTGAAAACGATGTATTTGGTATTATGATTCATCAATACGAAAAAAGGAATCAATCATGCCTTTTAAGTCCTCTAGAATCGCGTTTAGGCTTTATATGCATAAATTGAATATACCCTGAAAAGGCATATTGTTGCTGTTCACCCACTGTCTACTATTCAATCAAAATCTTTCCTCTATTTTTTTGCCGAGCTATATATTGTTTTTTCATATCAATTTGGGACCGTACCCTTGTAAATATAAACTTTAATCAATCTCAGTTTCGACCTTTGACCGTTTGATACTATTATATAGAAGTGACACCATTCCTACGTTATTATATTTGTATTTTAATGCTATAAGGGCTTGTGTTTCGGGGCCTTGTTCTAATAGACGTCAGCACGCAAAAGGTTACAGATGTGCTTATAACATGACATTAGTACTAGTTAACACCAAAGATACTCACTTTTATATTTTTACTGCCGGTGGGCAATCTGAAACAAAAAATATGGTTCGTTAGATTTATTGTAACAACTAAGTAACGAACAAGTACGGCTATAGCTTCAATATGAGGAGTTAAGTTTCATATAAGGGAGCTGATTTTTTTTTAGAAGACGGCTCACGCAGTATGGTGCAAGCCCTGTGTCACGGGGGACTTTACAAACATACAAATCACAGACACAAAGTACACCCAGACTCGGAACAACAATTTGTGGATCACACAAAGTGGTGTCCCGTGTGGGAATCGAACCCACGACCTCTTACGTTGTAGTCGGACACACTCCCACCGCGCAGCAGAGGCAGCAAAATCAAAATAAAATTTAAAAGCTGAAAGCAAATATATATAACATATTTAAATGTTATTTGGAATGGGAGATGCTAAAAAACAACGTATGTAAACAAATAAATTAAAAAAACCTGCCTGCAAGAAGACAGAACCAAATACCTTTTACATTTAATATCATGCAGTTGGATATTCGACCACATGTAACTCGCTAAATACAGATCAATCCCAAGCCTTATATTTGTTTCAAATTAGGAGTACCATTTTAAAATTACACAATTACAAAAAAAACTGTAATTTAAGGTTTTGTTGTAACGTTAACATTACAACAAAACCTTAAATTACAAAAAAAAACTGCTATGAAACAACATTTAGTACCAAGTTCATAAGAGTCGGCGACCCATGTTGACACTTACAATATCTATAACGAGTTTAGCCTTAATAAAATCAAATTCGGGCTGTAATAGGAAACTAATTATGGGTTAGTATTACATATCTTGCTGTTGGGTATGCGAAATCCTATGTACACTTCCATAATGTAAATATTACCAAAGAGTTTTGGTGTATTGGCACATTATAGGGTAAATAGCTACGCAGTACACAAATATATATTTCATATTTTAACTGTCACTGTGTCTAGTGAAATGTTATGGAAACCTTGAAACATACCTAAATAGTTATTTAGCCTCAAAATATAATCGCGATACACATATTAATCTGTAGTATGTAATAAACGCGTACCGATTATAATTTACTAGCTGACCCGCACAACTTCGTATGCGTCAATTTTCCCCGTTTTTGCAACATTTTTCATTGTTCCTCCACTTCTATTAGTCGTACTGTAAAATGATATAGCCTATAGCCTTCCTCAATAAATGGGCTATCTAACAGTAAAATATTTTTTCAATTCAAACCAGTACTTCTTAAGATAATCGCGTTCAAACAAACTAACTCTTCAGTTTTATAATATTAACTAGCTGTCCCGCGCAACTTCGTATGCGTAAATTTTCCCCGTTTTTGCAATATTTCTCGTCGCTTCTCCGCTCCTATTAGTCGTAGCGCGATGGTATATGGCCTATAGCCTTCCTCGATAAATGGGCTATCCAACAAAAAAATAATTTTTCAAATCGGATCGGTAGTTCCTGAGATTAGCGCGTTTAAACAAACAAACAAACTCTTCCGCTTTATAATATTAGTATAGATTATAGATTAAATAACAAAAAACAAAATATACCTGCTATCTGAAAATCTTATGGAAATAGCCGCGGAATAAACGTAAAACGTATTAAATAAACGGTATATTTTCCCTTATCATATTAATTACGGGTTAATTAATCTCACTATATTAACTTCTTAGTTAGGTAGGCGTTATTTGCTCACTACTATAATACCCTTTAACTTACACCCATATTAAGTTGCTTTAAAAATAGTTCTGAGATATAATAACAACTTGCTCGTAAATGTTTTGTTCTACGAAAATTATTAAGTGGCATCAAAGTTGAATAATTTATTAATAGAGCAACTAATACAATGCTTAATACGCAATTCTACGCAGAAATGGACAAAAAAACAAAGGATTAACAACACTAAAGTCGCTTTTCGAGAGCTGTTAAAAGATTGAAGCTTTAAAAAAACATTACACATTAATCTTCATTATACAACAATACAATATACTAAATTGGACTTCATTCGCGACAGACGTGTCTTTGTTAGCAATGCAATATTTTTAAATAATTAAGTTTACGTGTTAAATTGAAACTATACCGCGGCGTCAGTGAAATCAAGTGTGCCGCCAATGATTATCTACTATTTACATAGACAGCAATTATGAAACATCGTAACCATTATAGCTAAAATTGTGTTTTTGTGTTAGTGATGTCTAACCAGGAATTTAGCCCGTTTGGACGTAATCAAACAGCAATGAGCAGCCACCCGCCGACGCCAACTCGGCAAGGTCACTCTCGAGACGAAAAGCAAACCCTGCCCACGGAAGTAGTACCTACTTCGGAGATCCAGAGATGGATGGGGTCTATTGACACCCTTTTGAATGAAGTGTGTTCTATAGTCTCCGAGGGAAAAATGAACTCGGACCAGAAGCTCCGAGTCACTAATATTTGTCGCAAAGTCACGAGTGGGACATCCCAGATGGCTGTTCTATATCAAGCGCTAAAACAAAAGACTATGCAAGCGCATGCGACCATTCAGCACCTAGAGGAACAGCTCGAAGTAGAAAATTCTCTTCGGCAGTTTAAAGAAGTCATTGAAAATAAGATAAATCTAGTACAAAACAATTCTTTTGCTGACATGGTAAAAAAAGGTGCCGATAGCTTTATTCGTCCTAATAACTGGAGCTCTGTGGCCATATATCCCAACGATAAGACGAAAACGAGTGATGACACTAAATCTCTCGTGCAAAAAATTATTTCACCCGAGGAACTAAAACTACGCATTCGTGGCCTGAAGAAAGTAAGGAATGGAGGCGTTCTTATTAGTACCGAGTGTAAAGGAGATATTGAAAAGTTAAAGAAGTCAGAGAAATTTGCTTGTTCCGGCCTGACTGTAGAAGAACCAACGAAACGCCGCCCTAGGATCGCTATCATAGGTGTCCCTGTAGCCCTCAGTGAAAAAGATGTTTATGATTGTTTATACGACCAAAACATTGCTGAGAAGTTTCCAACTGAAACACGCGAGTCCTTTTTGAAGACTATCAGATTGAGTCACAAATCTGGCAAGAAAAACTTCTTGACCTGTAACTATATATTAGAAGTTCCTGCCAATATTCGAAAAGCGCTCATCAATCAAGGACGTATTTTTATAAATTGGACGTCATGCCCTGTTAGAGACTTCACATTAGTCACCAGGTGTTTTAATTGCCAGCAGTTTGGACACGCAGCCAAGTTCTGCCGAGAATCCAGCCCGACTTGTAACCACTGCGGAAATCTGGGTCATTCCTCTAAGGAATGTAGTAATAGAGACTCTCCTCCGAATTGTGCGACGTGCAAACGTTTCAAACGAAAATGTGACCATCAAACTGGGGATGCAAACTGTCCAGCACGTAAACACGCAGAGGATAGATATATTAACTCAATTAACTATGAATCTGCATAACGCTTCATTAACATTTGTTTTAAATATCTTTATGTTTTGCTAGTTTGTAAATTATTGTAGTTAGTATTCACTAGTTTATATTATATTCATTAAAATTATCTATTTCTGACATAAATTTTGTAAGCGCAGCAATATCAAAATAAATATGACTAACCTTGTAAGTGACATACTTATTCGTAACGTAAATTTTTGCCTATTCAAACGATATGAAATATTTCTTATGTTATTTTATAAACGCTACATTAAGCAATAAATTGTACATAATATTATAATCACATATCAAGAGCAACTATAGTGAGCATACACAGACAATAAACTGCTAATTTTAAAATTATATTGTACTTACTTTTTTGTAATTTAGATTAGGTATAGTTCAGTACGTATACGTGTAAATATGACATTTTATTTTGTTCATTTTCTTTTCTGTTTGTGAAAATAGATAGATATTTGTATTAAGTGTTATAATAGAAACACAGGTTTATATTTAATCTACTCGAGATATGGCTATCTTGTAATTGATTAGGCTCACCTACTATTTGTAACTTAAAATATAGCTCAATATATTTTCTAATTTTCTTGGCTTAATACTTTTATTATATTATTAGGTTGTGGGTTCGATTCCCACTCAGGACAAACTTTTGTGTGAGCAACACAATAGTTTATTCTGTGTCTGGGTGTAATTTATTTATAATAAATATATATTTATAAATATATAATATACATATTAAGTATGTTTATCAGTTGTCTGGTTGCCATAGTACAGGCTCTGCCTAGTTTGGGATCAGATGACCGAGTGTGGGTTGTCGTAAGATGTTATTATATATTTACTGCCATTGTATGCTTTTTTGTGTGTTAAAGTTTTTCTTAATAAATATTATTATTAAAAAAATATTATTATTATTATACTCAGAAATTTCAACCAATTAATATTGAAAAACAAATTGATAAAATTAATATTTCACTTTAATATAATTATATTGCTAAAAGCAATTTGCAAAGTTTGTTTTTTCACTTAAAACTTTTAGAAGATTACAATTACAAACCTGATGAGGTAGTCAAAATAAAGAAAGTACTTAGGTGATTAATTTAACTGGATTTATGTTACATTATTGAATGTTCCAATTAATAAAATATCCAATGGGCTGTGTAGCCTTTAACTACAATATTAATCCATCAGAACATACACCTTTAGTATGAATAACATAACATATATCTTTCAAGTTAGAAGCCTCAAATAAATAAACTATTATTAAAATTGTACGTGAATCTACTAACTACTACTATCTTGCACCATAAATACGAAGTTCTTTTTTTTAAGGCTCATAAAGGATCACTTTGTTGTCCGTCTGTCTGTCCTTTATCTAGGGAGCGCATGGAGGTATCGAGATGAAATTAAAAAAAAATCTAAATTCTTTATTTGCTTAGGATGCAAAACAACTCTTGTGATACGTCGGGTTTCTGCATGTACATGTAATGCCAAGTTCGCAAACAATAAGTAAAGCCGGAAAAAAGAACCTGGCAATAAAAACTCGCACCTCTTTTCAAATTGCCAATTTTACAATGTTTGAATGTTTATAAACTTGATATGGGGGTAAGGTGCTGCGACTAATATCACTGATGCAAAATGTAAATTAACCATATACGTTAGGTCTTAGGTCTACAGTTCCTTGAAGCTGTGGAAAAAAAAAACTAAATTTACTTAAAAAAGATACAGCCGTTTATTTCAAAAAACTATGAGACTCGATTCCTGAACTATAATGTATACAAATTACGGAACCCTAGGTGAGGCCGACTCGCATTTCTGTCTGATAATTATTGTGTCTATTGAAATAAAGATTATAGCTGGATTAATAAATCAGTACGTCCTTAAATATTATAACTTATTAATTAAAAATATATTTTAATATTATAGGTATACCATACCATAGGAAATAAAGATTATAGCTGGATTAATAAATCAGTATATCCTTAAATATTATAACTTATTAATTAAAAATATATTTTAATATTATAGGTATACCCTCCGAAGGAGAAATTCTTCATCCTTAATTGTAATATTTAAGATGGCTTTGTAGAACAAAGTTATAAAGTCAATCTAATCAAATTATATAAAGCCTAACGTCATTGCTCGCGACATTGAATAAGACTATTGTCTTACAAACAAATTTCGTACAATGGTGTAATTTTGTTACCATCGTCAGAGAGACACTGTTGACGTAAAAGGTATTGGTTCGTTATTATTTATTTTAAAAAAAAGGTTTCATCTTCACTTTGTGTTGAAAGTATTACTCTGATCCCACATCACATAACTATACTAACGTCATATAACTGGTATCCAGTGCCGTAACTAGGCCAGCAGTATCCAGACACAGGGCGCAGACCCTGTAGGGGCTCAGAAATTACCATCAGAATCAATGCCAAGGGTGCAGTAATATAAGATCGAATCGGACGCATAAAGCCTAGTTACGGCACTGCTGGTCTCCGTTACATTGAATAGGAGAGACAGAATATACCTAGTCTAGCCATAAATATTGTTACGAAGAAAAAACATTTTTTTTTATTGCAAATAATATTTATTACTTTTACAGTGTGTTAGTTTAATACATAAATAAAAAACAATTCAAAATATAAAAAGCTTATTCGAAGTGGTCTCCATTGGCTGCAACACAGTCCTTTAAACGTTGAGGCCAGTTATCAATAGAAGCACGCACTCTTTCCATGGGAAAATTCTTCACTGCCAATCGTATGGATTGTTTTAGGGACTCCAAATTATCATGGCGTTTAGAGCAAGCCATACTCTCTAATACTGACAATAAATCATAATCCAGCGGATTAAGATCGGGACTAGACGACGGCCAGTCTTCAGCTCTGATGAAGTCCGAAACGTTCACTTCCAACCAAGACTGCGTGGACCGAGCTTTATGACCCGGCGCTGAGTCTTGTTGGAAGGACCATACTTGGTTATTGAACATGGTGTTGTTAAGGGGTTTAACTACCTTCTCAAGAATGGTATCTTGATACACTTGTGCCGATGTTTTGATACCTTTTTCACAAAAATATGGCTCAGTCACTCCTTCATAGCTAACACCCCACCAAACCATCACTGAAGTCGGATAATGCCCACGTTGCACTCTGTCGACTAATTGGGAAGCTTCCTTAGAGCTTTGAGCATAAATACGGTCATTTTGTTTGTTAAAATGTTGCTCAACTGTAAAGATTTTCTCATCCGTAAACAAAATTTTTCTGTGACCTCCCTTTGCGTACCGCTTCAGTAGTTGCTTCGATTTTACCACCCTATTCTTTTTTAAATTATCAGTTAAAAAATGACCAGTGCGTCTCTTATAGGCTGCAAGTCCTAAGTCATCTTTTAAAATGCGTGACATGGTTCTGGGTGCTATCTTCATCTCCCGAGATAAAATCTTTTGCTTTCGGACAGGATTTCTTCGAATTCTTTCCCTTACTGCTTTGACCACCATTTTCGTACGAACACTACGTGGACGGCCAGATCTTTTTCTGTCACAAACAGAGAAGGTCTCATTGTACCTATTAATAGCCCGGTACACAAACATTTGACTAATACCAAGCGTATGGAGAGTTTTAAAAATTACATTCGGCTCCATACCAACTTTGTATAATGCAATCACAGCGATTCGGTTTTCTTTATCACCCCACTCCATTTTAATATAGCAAAATATTGTACAATGTATTGGCGCCAAAATTAGAAAATACAATGAACAATCGTATAAAAATGACAGATTCCAAATTCAAATGTAATATCTTTCTTATTTTTAATTGTAACAGTATTTATGGCCAGACTAGGTAAATGACAGTATCAAATTTGACACCAAAAATCACCCTGACATTCGCAATAAACATCAGTCTATTGGTCCAATAATACCTAATCGGTCTTACAAAAAGTCACGCTTACATTGTCATAATCGCAACTGACTTGCTACCAACACTGTTATTCAACTCGGAAGAATTCAATAAAATTTTGTTCAAAGTTATATAAATAGAACCCGTATTCGACGACTCAAAAGGAAGTTATTCGCGAATATCGCCCCCTCTTTATACATATGAAGTGCGTCAAAAATCACAGATATGAAGTAAAGAATCTCTATAATTGAAAATATGCAAAGTAGAGGCACAATAATCCTCTCGATGAGTGCGAGGTCTTGCGTCGAGAGTGTAAACGCACTTACTAAGTCCTTGAGGCATACATTACGATATCATGGTCCTTGAAGAAAATCACGTCGATTTGTCGGCCAACTCGTTGTTGTTTTCACTTGCCTTTTCCTATAACGTATTCAGTTTGCGTTCAGTGTCGAATTTAACCTTTGAGTTGTTGGTTAAATTGTCTATTAAAGATTTATTAAAAGGTTTATTATCAACGTTTTCCTCTCCAATATGTGTAATATTTACCTACCTAGCCACTTTATTCTATAGTTTTAACCTGAACTAGCTTCTAAATAATGTGTAACAGCTTAAATGTGTTCTCTGTGAGGTAAAAAAGTGTTAATTTTTGTTGCTGGGTACCCATCTATGAACTTCACAGTGGCAATGTGCATAACCTTGACGTTTTGTCGGTCTGTTCAGTAAGCGTTGCGTCATGAAGCCCTCCGGTAATACATCTCATTTACTTCGTACAATTTACTTTTCCCACCCAATATCTCACGTTTATGGACTAAGTTTTATCACAATTACCATCTAGCTTATAATATCTAGTTAACTTCAAATTGTAATTACTTATTTTACGCGTGAAACTCTCTAAAGTATGTGAAATTTCAACAGTTTGTGGGTCAATTTTTAGGCCGAACTTAATGTACTTGAAAGAAGTTTCGTCAAGTAACTCTACCTTAGGATTTAGAAGTAGGAATTTAAAAGTTCTAAATCTAGTCTTCACTTACTGTAACGAGTTTAAAACTCTTAAAAAGTTTGTTCAGAATAGAGTATTTATTTAACAGTTATTATAAACTCTTCATTACTATAATTACCAAAATACCTCATATTGATACCTATCATCAATATAATCTATTCATCACACCTACCAATCAACTTTACATTTTACTTAAATAGGTTTAATGGACAAAAGTACGATGCCCTTCAACACGACTTTGTAAACAAAAATGATATTCATAAACTATTGTACATTAACATGTTGCATTAATAATTCAAATCTGTATTAAAATGCGACAAAGTTTTCTGTTGTTACACAGATGACGGTGTCCTTTCCTAATGACTGTTTAAATCCAATTTACGGGCTGAATATTCATAAGTAGCTAAGTGAATCGAAGGACAGAGGTTCAAAGACTAATTTGTGAAAATCAAACGTGACTAATCTTAAATCTAATTTGACAAAGACCTATTTGTTTTGCTTATTGTTTCTGGTCTCGTGTGAATTACTACGGCCGTGTTTGTGTTATTTGTTAATTCTATGAAAATTGTGTTTACACAAACAAATCTCTAGCCATTTGCGTACACATATTAATATGTAGATATATGTTAAAGCGGCGTTTTAACTTACAAGGGTTTGTAATTCCAAAACATAACATTTTAAAGGTGCCTACGGCACGATTATAGGGCTGACTATCCATTTCTTTTAGTTAATGGTAACTAAAAGGTCGCAAATGTTAAATAGCCGCACCCTCTTGGTCATTTATAGGTAGAGCAGACAGAGAAGAAAGAAAATGTTTTATGGAGTATCGAGGAATACCTCGATACTCCATAAAACATTTTCTTTTTAATATTTCCGCAGCACAAATTTAAAAAGCTCAAAAGGCTTACTAACAAATAAATCTGAATGATCGCCGGAAAATACTGACAAAGTTTTAACGAAGTCATTTCTGTTCAAACTAAACTTTTTTACTAGTTCAACTGCTACCATTAGTACACTTAACAAATATAACATCGTCATGTTTACTCCTGACAGTCTTCATTTTATTTTAGTTAATTAAAACCGCGTATTTATTAAAGCGGTCCGAATTGATTTACATATCTGTCGGTACTAATGCCACGAACGCGACCTCACGCACTTCACGATGTTCACTTTGAAAACAGAATGAGGTCGGAGAATTTGGTTACATACATATTTGATTGTTCTGAAGTGCGTAATCAGTGTGATTTTACCTTACTTTGTCCGAAATAAATCTCATACAAGTGAAAGGCAGAAATAGGGTTGATACGATAAAATTAAATTTCCCTTTAGCGGGTTGTTGAAAAGGCGTAACAAGAGGTGGTAGTGGGGCCCGGATGACTGCGGACAATAAGCCAACACTCCCTGAATCCTCTCATGTAGGTACTTTTATTAACTCCTATTTGCTTTACATATCGCTTACTTTATTTATTGCTCTCATGAAGGCTTAAAATACCACGATATGTTTATTCAATTATTTTTATCGATGTTACAATATGTTTGTTTTACATCCAACCGGTTGATCAACTGGTTGTATTTTTGCGAAATTCGCAGCTCGGGGATTAAAGGCGTACACTTATAACGGGTAGCCGTCAGCTTAAATATTTTAGCCTTTTAACCGCGATGTAACTTTAATGGCAAAATTCACTAACCGCTGTCTTAGCTTTTTCCTAAACTCAATCCTTAAAAATGAAATGAGATACCAGCATATCTACTAACATTTGCTTTTCTTTGTAATTGTACAGTGCCGTGTTAGGAACAAGTCATCTAGTCGTTTAATGTCGTAGATTATTCATAAACACTAATGAGCCGTCGGTGTGACATTGTTATTCACCCACTTGTACAAGTTTTCTTTTTATTCTACACCTTTATATTTTTATAAAGAAATGCTTTGCGAACAAAAAAAAATAATGTGGCTCGAGTATTTATTAAATGTGAAGGACACTCTAATAAATAAGACAAGTATCAAAAAACTCGTGTTTTCTAAATCGAAGGCACAGTCATCAATTAATGAATCTTCGAGTACCATACTGAACATCTGAAATGATTTATTTAAAATTGCTGTAGCACAAATAGACGCGGGTATATTTTAATAATAAATAACATTTCAAACTTCAAAATGTCAAATCAATAGAGGAAGGTCAAGTTGTAGGCAATGAGGATTAATTGTTAATAACTAGAAACATTTCTGCGCGTAAAGTAGGGAAAATTTACCGAGTGGCAGTAGGCCGGAAAATTTTCGCGAAGGCACGTCAAGGGCTCATAATAAAACTCCCCTCGAGATGTGCAAACAAATGTTATTGTTTTATTAGGACAACTTTAAACATAGAAAAACAACAAGTTAATATTATATAGATCATGGAAACAACGATTTCATAGAAATTGCGTAATATTTTTCCCTTTTATTTGTTGTAAAATGTTTAGCGAGCACGTCAAATACAGCCACTTTCGATGCGTGGGAGGCAGTTAGTACCTTATCTATGCGATCGGACATTGCCACAACGTGACAAAAAAACATAGTTTTATGATTTGTTTACACTGATTTCCTTTTTTTTAATGACTCACATTAAAAAAACTTAGTTATGGACTTCATATATACAATGATGTCAACAAATTCGGAGGTATTAATACTTCTATGTTTAGCATGATTATAGTTCTTCAGTAAATAGGTGGTTTTCATAGTACGTATAAAGCATTTAGGCAGGTACTTTGCTTATGTAGAAACACGTAGAGGGAAAACTTAGGTATGCACATTAATGCAGAACAACGTTCATCGTCTTTCACCGTTAGTTAGTGATATATATATATATATATATTACTTAAGAGCTGTTTAGGAGTTAGTTCGAACGGTTACCTATAACTACCTACGCAGCTTTAAACTTTGTTCTTATTTATAATGATATCGTATCATAATTAAAAGACATAAAAATATATTTTTAGATTTACGTCCTCTCACATAATCATACTCATGAATAACGTTTAAGTTCATAATTAAACTACTACTGCATAAAAGTATTCCTCTCCTATTCTTTCCTGCAGTATTCCTTATAACAAAAAAAGAATTAGAAAGAAGTAGCGCAAGACCGAGTTAGATGGCGCAAACTGAAGGAGGCATATACTCGTACTAAACTGATTTAGAATGGCTGAGAAGAATAGAAGAGCATTAAAGTAGGTTATAGCAGAGATCGAATTCATCGCTCAAAGTATTTAAAAAGTTAATATAAGAAGCTATTTCGAAAACAAGCTATCATTGAATCACAACAGTGCAATACTATCACCAACTTTACCATACATCGTATTGCAAAAAGGCACATCATATTGTGCCTCTGTCGTCGCATCGTCACATCAACGGACATGTCACAAGAGCAGGCGACCGCACGCAGTAACTGGGGAGACATCGAGGCACATTGAGGCACGCCGCAAATCGATCAGCGTCACACAATCACTGTCACATATGTATACCGAACTAGTGACAATGCTGAAGTCGAATACAATGCTGTCTGCAAACGTAATACTTTTCACATCCATTTATGAAAATTTAGATACTATTCTGAGGTTTATAAAATGAGACACAACGGGTGATAGACAAACCAACATACATCGCAGTTACAGTTAAGTACTCTATATTTCCTCAATCTCATAATTTGATAGGACGGAATTCCCATACGACCGACGAGACCGTAGACCTACCGTTTTTACGTGATCATCGAGACATAAAGGTATGACATTTTTTAAAACCGGGCAGGTGCATGTCGGGCCTCGCACAATGTAGGGTTCCGTAGTCCCCTCTCCCCCTCCCCTATCCGCATAATGCTGCTTAAGAAGTGGGGTTTGTGTAGTTTTGGTTTCATACTTGTAACGTTATACCTACCTACATAATAATAATTTACAATGGAATTTATACAAAAATTTTGTTCCTTATCATTTGATCGGCTGTTACTCGTAAACTTGTAAAACCTACTTAGCTGTGATAGTTTTCTTTTAATTTCACAATATATACTGCTACCGTAAATTTTGTCACATACCCAACATCAACCGTTTAGCCGGCAAGGCGGGGGGGGCAATTAACAAGAAGTGTAAATTTACTTTTAAGCTAAATATTTCACAAATGGATCCCTAAATCTAAAAATGGTCTTTACAACCCCTAAACATTTAAAATACTTATCTAATAATACCACACACATTGGGGTAGGAGAAAAAAAAAATCACATCCCCACTTTACATAAAGGGGAGGTACCCTTTTATTCTTTCACTTTGTCGGCGTTCTTACGCCGACAAAGTGAAAGAATAAAAGGGTACCTCCTACTTCTTAGTGTACGTATCCATGCAAAATTACAGACTTCTAGCACTAACAGTCTTTGAGCTGCGGGGACGGACGAACGGCCGGACATGGCGAAACTATAAGGGTTCCGTTTTGCCATTTCGGCTACGGAACCCTAAAAACGGTGATCCTTATGGTCCTGACAAGGACTAGTCTTGACTAAAATGTTATTCTTAGCTTAGACTAGATATGGTAGATACTGTCTAACAGTGGTTAGACAGTATCTACCTAGCAGTTTTCATAATAATTATCAAGTCTGTAGTCATATTACGCATTATTAAACTCTCGAAATATTGCGAATACTTTACAAGCAAAAATATTAAAAATATGGGACATCATGGACATGTCGTGAAACGATTTTATGTTTAATTCGTGCCACATCTAGTTTTTATGTATGACGCATACGTCCTACTATGTTAAGCGATTTGAATATCGTGATGAATAATTGTTCTTTCTCGAGGTTACCATCAAATGCACTATTTCACTTGGAATGACTTGGTACTAAAGGTGACTACCCCCTGAGTATTCAGGAAGTAGTCACCTTTCAAGCGATTCTAAACTTTGTGTCGTATACTAAAGTATTTCTTTTGCAGTGATAGCATGAGAAACTCAATGACGTTAGAATATTTGGCCGTAAATAGTGAATTCAAACGCGCGGCATGAAGATCGGCAAACAGCCCTGAAAGCAGGTTCGGGCAGGTATCGTTTTAAACGTACACGCTTGTGCTCGAGTTCATGCACGTTGAATGTGGCGTTGAACGAAAGCCTGTAAACGCAGCATTACAGCTAATAGACCACTAGAATTTTCTAAGTCTTATTTTAGGTTATCCATAAAAATATAGTGATAAATTAAAGTTTACATAAAATTGTATTCTTTGCAACAAAGCGCAATGATTTTGGGAAAGCTCGACAATGCGACAGGGAGACGCCATTATTTAAGGCGTAGGTAGGTTCTCAACACATTTGTTTATTATGGACATATTTCCAAAATATATAGGCTGATTTGTAATATACTAACAACCTCCAGATCGTGGCTTCTTTACATAATACCCAATAACTTTGTTATATCAGTTTTGGGAAATATTTAATATATAAACACTTGATCACCTACCACTTTTTTTTGGAGTTATGTCCTTAACCACGTAGAGGCTATTTTACAGGAGTAACATCGTTTTTTATTCTGAGGTTTAGACCCTAAACCTGACAAAGACACATATATTTTACTCCTGGGTTTCTCTTGGAGGATGTGTGGTAAATGACTGTGTGACAAAAGTAGGTGGTAGGTGGTGAAGGGTTCATTTATGTTTTTTTTCTAAATTATGTTAAAAAGTTATTTAGAGCTACCGCTCCAAATTCTCTCTCGCGGTTGTTAGTATATTAAAAATCACCCTGTAGAGTTTTCAAGATATTTAAAATAAATATTACAGTATTAAACGTGAAGCCAAATGTAAATGTGTGAGTGAGCTCTTTAAATGGCCAGAATAGGATTAATGACCAAACACAAACATTAAATACAGTAGAAGTTATGTTTTAGGCAACCGTTTAGAAAAGAAACCAAGAAAGTTGCTGGTTTCACCAACATATAAGCTATAAGGTTGATACGCAGCTCTAATAAGTTAACAGAAACGTGTTTATTATACCTTTATACATATAAGTATGCCCAGCTGGAAAACTGCTATTATCGTTCATCATTGGCCTATACCATCTTGATCAGATGATTAAAACAGCGTCACAAGAGCATTAGCATTTTCACTGGTGACTACCCTCTCCACGGACGCCTGGGACGCGATTTAGGTAGCGCAAGCATGCCCAGAACTTGCTTACCCCTTATGACCTAACTGACAGAACTTAATACGTGCGGCGATAGGTCAGTTGCAGGACCTGACTCGTGTCTTACGGGAGGTACCATATCGGGTTTTGTTTCGAGTTTTCCTCTCTTCGCACTGTTTATATTTGTGGTGCATTTTCCTTAGTCGCCTCTTACGACACCCTTAGGATGAGTTTGGGTGATGACACTTTGTATTCTTACTCAATCACGAACAAATTGCGTAGTTACTCACCAACAAATTGCGATTACGATATTGTTACAAGTAATAGACAGGCACGAGAGCAGGCGACAACAAACATTGACTTCGAAAGAAGCAAGTTAAGGCTACGTTTTAAATCTACCAAATAGTTGATTATGTTAGTCCTTTTGAAACCCGAGATCCGACATCCCGTGTACCGAATGGTACACATACGAATAGACAGTAACAAAAGCTGGGCAGATAGACCCGCCAGCTGTAATTAGTCTTCGACAAACTACAAAGCTGTTTGCCGAACACGGACTCTCGTTATCGTCCCAGTAATAGTCAAGTGTGGACCTCTTTTGTCGAAGCCTTTATAGGACCTCTTAAAATCTCTCCATAGATTGAAAGGAACTGTGTCATCGGACAATGGAGATCGATCTAACGACACGAGAGTTGTATGGCCTCGGCTAGTTAAACATTTTACAAGTATCTTTATAGACTGGAAAAGTAAAGCCCTTATGAAATAATACTACAATACTGTTTAACCGTAGACTGTTGATACCTTTGATTCCTTTAAAAAATATGAATATAAGGTCGGGGCAAAGGTATTTTCGTATTTTTCATACAAAAAAAAAATGATATATTTTTTTTATTTAATAATAACATGTATGTGCCGTTTTGATCGATGACTTGTTGCCAAGAACTAGTTTTTTTTAATTTTTATTTACTGCATCTTCAAAATATCAACATTGAATGGTATTAAAACCAGCCAGTTACATTCAGTATAACCAAAGAGGTTTGATTACTAACAATACATTCAAAATACAACAATAAAAAATCCCAACATTGCCTGTTTTACTAAATGAAGTTTGACAATTTTCTATTGTCAAATTCGCTTCGAAGTTCATTTTAAGTGAACACAATAAATTTAACCTAACAAGTTAAGAAACAAACAACGTAAAAATAATAAAAACTGTAAGAAACATGTTCATCTACATAATTTTGTTTGGAACTTTTAGGAGTCATAATTTTCCGGCCGTCCAAGGATTTAAACTGACAAAACAAACTGGACTTTTTAATCTGTTGCGTGCAGTATCAATAACTCTTTGCCATTGGGACACGATTGGGATTTAATAGGCATTTTTCTTCATTCTCTTATATGTTTCGTATGCGTACGTATCATGTAGATCCGTTAAATCCTGGAAGCTTTCCAAAGAAAGTGGCATTTATTCCGTTTAATCCCAAATTCAATTTTCGTATCGAACGGATATTCCATCAAGTAATCTCAGTACACGTCAATAAGGAATCATTAGGTTTTTATGATAATGTAATAGTGTGATCTATGTAAAAGCTTTTTAAGTGCATATTGGGATGCATGCAGCCGTCATTCGAATGTCTGTACATCAATGAAACTGTAAAGTAACTTTAGTACCGCCCGGTTGGGGACAAGAACGCATAATTTCACCATAAAACTGAGTTTTATTACGAGCAACAAGGCACAACTCTTCACTGTTTGCTAAACTGCAGACGTAATGCTGCAGACGAATGGACTACTTCATAATTTTACTGTTTACTGTGTATTTTACACAATTATGAAAAGTAGTGCAATTGTTTTATATAAGCTGACTTTTATTTGTATGTATATGTATTTGTAAAGTTTTATTAACAGTGAGATAAACTAATATTTTAGTATCTGGTCACTGGTCTTTCCTTTGTGTATATAAAATTGCAATTTCTCTGTGGTGTGGTGGGAGTGTGTCCGACTGCTACGCAAGAGGTCGTGGGTTCGATTCCCACACGGGACAACACTCTCACGTGGATTAACCACAAATTGCGATCCCGAGTCTGGGTGTACTTTGTGCCCTTGACTTGTATATTTGTAAAGTCCCCCGTGACACAGGGCTTGTACACTACAGCGGGAGCCGTGTTTTAAAAAAAAGGAGACTCTGGCGCACTCCCAGCCATCTCATATCTGTTCCATCTAATCTACGAATATATATATAATTTAAATGTGTTTTATAGATATCGACAGGTTTGAGAAAAAAAGCACCCGTGTAGGACTATAGAGTCCTGACAGTGCTAATATAATCTGTTTAGTTAAAGTGACTCATCACACACATTAGTTAAGTCAACAGGCATTGTTCATTGCTGTCCTAAGTGAAACTAATACAATGTACGTCCGTTTTGACGAAACATAATTTACATCTGATGCAAAACACCTACGTAAGCACACACCTACTATTATCATAGTATCTTACTGCCTACTTACTTGGTGTAATAACTATTGCACAACAATTCTACAATCAAATGTACATCAGTGACCTGTTTCTAAAGATGACTATTGATGCAGCATCAATCCATAATAATATTATAAATGTGAAAGTAACCCTGTCTGTCTATCTTTTACGCTTTCACGCTTAAACAGCAAATTCGACTTGATTTAGATGAAATTTGGTATGGAAATAGTTTGAGTTCCGGGGAAGGACATAGGATAGTTTTTATCGCGATAACCGACATACACGCCGGCGGGGCCGCAGGCGAAAGCTATTAGGCTATATTTTATCACGCTACTTTCCTTAGAACCGGATAAATAACGTGTCTTTATGACGCAGGCGGAGCCGCGAGCATAAGCTAATATTTTATGAAACAAAATATAATCGAAAACATAAAAATGAAATAAACTTGTTGTTGAATTTCAGTTAAATTTAATTTTCATCTGTGCAGTACTGCTTCAGTATTCTAAATGTTTGTAACGCGATTCAGTTAATGAATATTGAATTTTGAAACTTTTACTAATTTTGTCAATAAATTGGCACATTCTGTCGACATTATTACATTTTGGTTTTATAAAAAAAAATTATATCTGCTCTTGGGAATCATTCCTAGCTGAGTACCTTTTTTATATCATTACGGTTTCAATGTAAGTATTTAGTGCTTGGTAAAATATTTGTTATTTTATTTAATTGCACTAATAAAAAACACAGCCGTTGTCCCACAATACCATATCACTGGTTTGACTACTCGCTAAACTATTTCACCGAATTAATATGAAAGTTCAAACTGATGTCATTTCAGTTAACAATATCTTAGGATAACTCACACAACGCCATCTCATCCCAAACTAAGCAGAGCTTGTACTATGAAAACCAGACAACTGATAAACATACTTAAATATTTTTAAATACATACATATTATATACTAGCGGACGCTTCGCGGTTTCACCCGCGTAGTTCCCGTTCCCGTGGGAATACAGGGATAAAAAATAGCCAATGTCACCCGGTGTACGATGAAAGAATTTTTTAAATCCGTCCAGTAGTTTCGGAGCCTATTCAATACAAACAAACAATCAAATCTTTCCTTTTAATAATTTTAAATACATACAAATTATTTATCTTTACTTATACTTAAGTAAAGATAAATAATTTGTATGTATTTAAAATTAATAATGGTGAGACGTAACATTTTGAACATGTCTGTACTATCATTTAACAACACGTAATGCAGTAAAACTTCAAAGTTTATTAAATATTAAGCTAAAACTTGTTTGCAACGTTTCATGTACCTACAAAGTTATTTCCCTACGTTAGCAACGGTATTTTCATATGAAAATGAACTTCGTGTAGGTTATAGCTTATTAAAAACACCTTCGCGCTTCACCTAATTAATTTCATTTTCAAATGAAATAGGTTTTAAATTGTGCTACGTGTGTGCTACGGTGCGACGTAGACTCGTAGGCGGGCGAGTGGACCGTAGACAGTAGATTCAACTGGTGGGCAAACAGCGGATTCATTTTATCAAAGACTGAAAGTAAAGAGTGCTGGCATAGATGGAGAGGTTCTTGGCATTATTACAAAAGTCCCTGTCAATATAGGTTTTGTAATATTGGTCTTAGGATAAGATTGTCTAGGTACTTGATTAAGTATCTTATAATATTTGAAGTGCAAAAGTTCAGATCATACGCAAGGACTGGCGTAGGATGCAAAAAATTGAATATCCAATTGTATTGTCAATATATACAATAAAATAAAATATTCATTTTTTACGTTTATACTACCAATAACAAACATAATTTCTTAATTAACTGATTGAGTTATATTTCGATAAAAAAATAACAAATGCAAGGCTATAATTTGGCAGGGATTTCACAGGTTGGAAAGTTTTATTAATGAATTACAGCTGATTTTTGACCATTAGGTTATCTCTAGCATTTGTGAATTTTAATAGATCAATGAAAACCAGTCAATGTCCGCCTACCAGACCATTATAGCGATTATAAACCTTATGATAAAGTAAAAAAAATACCTTCATAAATTTGTGGCAAAATAAATTGTCCAACCATATTGTCATTAAAGCTTCGCAGTACAAATTCCCGTCCAAAATAATCAGAGTAAGCTGAAGTCATTAAACGTTGAGTCGCCGGAAGCGTTAGGCGCCGAAACGGACTCATTGGCGGGTATTAATCATATTTGCGTTAGTCCGCCCGGCAATGATAAACACGCACTAGACGAAACGTGCGGTTCGGCGCAATCAACTTGGAACCGCAACTCACTATGTTGGAAGCTAACCGGCTATGTCGACGTGTTCCTGCCATACTACACACCAGTGACAGGGAGCCCTTAGAACACCGTTTCTTTTCGGCTTCTCTTTGAATTCTAGATACCCTCTTGATACACATATGAAGAACCGTGTTCAGAGCTATTATCGAGTTACCTTAGAAATGGTTTTAATCCTTCGCCGCTGGTACATGTGGAGCAAATTGAAGCAAGGTTAAAAGAAACAGCTAATAAAAAAAGTAGAAATACTAATCTTCATAAAGACTAATTTTGTGAAATAAGAACAATTAAAGAGCTAACTGCCACACTCAGAGTCATTTAAAGCTTATTAAATGATTCATTAGTTAATATTCTATACTAGCTGTCCCGCGCAACACCGTTTGCGTAAATTTTCCCGCTTTTTGCAACATTTCTCATTGCTGCTCCACTCCTTTTGGTCGTCGCGTTATATTATATAGCCTTTCTCGATTTTATTTGATTTTTGATTCATTTTTATTCATGAACAATTTTACCTTGTATTTGAATATACTCGTACATTTATGAAATGAATTGAATGGGCTATTCAACAGTGAAGAATTTTTCAATTCGGATAAGTAGTTCCTGAGATTACCGCGTTCAAACAAACAAACTTTTCAGCTTTATAATATAAGTAAGTTTAGATTTAAGTAAGCATTAAATATTTGTGAGTACAGTAAGAATTGGAAATTATAACAATTCCTTCCTCAGTGCTCATTAACGTAGGTACGTTACATAGACCTTTATAATTTGCAAATATTATATGCGTTATCTGTCATTCAACCAGTTAGACATTATGTCCTTTTAAGTGTAGAAAGTTTTTTTAATCTGCATTATTTATATCCGACTGCAACTTGGACTAATGTTTTCCGATCTCTTTTGAAAATAAAAGAATTAATAATATTAAAATTTTTCCTAAAATATTTTATTAAAGTATAAATCTTTTATCCTCAAACAAGATTCATAAAATAATAAAAGATTGTAGGAGCTTAAAAGCACCTTCCAAATATTCAGTCGAATGATTTCCATTGAATTGCCAATTACATTTTCTTTTAAATACGTGCACGTAAGTTTTCTATTACGTGTTTATATTCGCTTCAGTTGTTTTTACTATCGGCCGTGTGTGCGCCCCTTAAGCCACAATCTATTTGGCTAAAGAGAACGCGAACTAAACCAGACATTTTGATTAGAACGCAAACCGTGCCGTGCCCACAATCGTTTGAAAAGCAATAAATCTCTTTCGAAATAGATGTCAAATTAATAGTCGTTCGCGCAACTCCAACGATTTATACGTTCATCTGTTTTACAAAATTAATTTCGGGCTATGACATTGTGATTTATATAGCTAACGATTTATTTAAAATCCTTGGTTATTTAAATATGTGCTAATAAACTTATTTATAGCATCACCACACTAACTCATGTTTTATCCTTATCACATTATTTTTACATATTTCAATGCAATAAATTAAGACACGTTATATGTCATTTAAAAACTCTACGAGATACTTCGCTGTAATAAGAAAGTGTCCTCTACCTTATAAGAAAAATAGTGGAACTATTTGATTATGCATTATTGTACTGACAGCGAGATAGATTGTATCTTTCGATATGTATGTATATCGATCAAAACAGTTCAAGCTCAGATGAACTACCCTATATACTTACAACAGATTACTGTCATAGACGTAGAGGGAAATAAATATTCTGTTCTATGAAACATAAAGATTTGTGTTGCGTGTTCCTTAATCCAACGGAATTGGAAAAATAATCCAACTGTTTCAAAGTTGGAACACAAGTCTTGCAAAATCCCGGAGATTAGTTTTAGTCGGTCTACTAATTGAGATATTTAACTTGTACAGGGCAAAATGATAAAAATGTGAAGTAAATAATAGAAAATTACAATAATTACATTCAAATTAGATTATCTTATAAGATTTGAGCGTGGAGCAATAAACAGATGTCCCTTTTTGATGTAATAACCTATTCGGTGAACTGTGAAGCCACGGGGAGATTTCGACTTGATTCGATAGAGAATTTTCGACATGTTTTCGCTTCCTGTAAATCTTTATCATCTGTTAAATATTTATTGCACTAAGTATCCTGTTTACTATAACACAACGTACGTGTATTTTATTTTCTATTAATAATTTAGCAAAGACAAAACACACCTACGTTCATTTCCAATATAAGCAATAGATAACATGAAACTTTGACAATTTTAAGGGTAGGTGCGAGCCATAGGCCGTCTTGGTGGGTAGCAGTGCCAGTTATTCTTCCTTAAAGTAGTGACTTGAATTTAAAGGATAGAAGAGTAAGTTTAATTGGTAAACTGAGCAAATGAAATGAATCTCAGAATGTGGAGCGCGGCGCGGTTACGCTCGAGTCTTTTCAAAACAAGGATTTGAGATGTTTGGCACCTTAGTAATGTTAACATTATCTTTAGTTATTTTTTTTTAAAGTGAACAAGCAATGTGGGATTGTGGTCCCACATTACTAGCAATCCTGTTAACCCCTCCAGCTAAGCTCTATGGCTTGTGTTAGGAGTGGGTTCACGTCGGTAGTCTAATAGCCAGGATTCGAACCCACGACCTCACGATTGCGAGACCGATGCCTTAGCCATTAGGCTACCGCCGCTTATTATTGCTTAAAATTAAAAAAGCCCACAAATGTTTGGACTCCTATTTGTAGTATTTTATACCATCTATTACAAAGTAACATGTGTCAGGCGTCGTTATATCTAGTCTAGATTAATATTCTAGTCCACAAGTTTACGATTATTAAAATGGTTGATCACCACGCCAAGGACATAATAAGGACATAAATATCGGTTTATAACCTACAGCGGCGCTGTGTGGAAAGAGAATAAATCTACAGGTGACTGGAGATCTTTCGTTTCAGAGACGAATGCTTGAAACGATATCCTTTAATATAGAGATAAACCCAAGTATATACACAACGTTATTCTAGGTGTAGTGCAAACCTGAAAGTAGTTTGCTCAGAATCAGTAACGCAATCTATTGGGGTAGTTTTTGGACACGTTATATTTTTCAATTAATTATTTAATCATTAATTCATTATTCATTCTAACAGTCAAAATTCTGTTTACAATGTGATGTGAAATGTGATTATCACTTATTTTTCAATAATAACCATGGATTATGTACTACTGGACGCAATGAGCACTATAGCGCGAAGAACAGAAGACAACTTGAATGGCTTAAAACTTTGCAACTTTTCTATATTTTCAATTTTCTTTTTTATGGGATTTCTTGAAGTAAATATCTTATTGGAGGGGTCTAAGCTTTGCACTATACCAAAAATAGCCATGTTTACAACGTGTAACAGAAAGGTGTGGTTAAATATTAGCAGCGGATAGTTTATATTGTCAGTATTGCACCTACCAGCGAAAGTCGTATGGCATAAGTGCCAAATTTAACCAGCCCTGGTGCAACATTTGATTGGATTATCTATACGTATATAATCACTTGTCTCGACTGACTGACTGATTTATAAACACAGAGCCTAAACCGCTAGGGCTACAAACCTGAAATTTTGACAGTTGATGCCTTTTATGTTGCAGGAAATTCGTCCTCTAAGGGGACTAACATAGGGGTTACAAGTTTGTGTGAAAGGCCGTCAGTTTTGATAAGAAATGTAAAATTTTGTATTTGACTTTTGAGTTTAAAATAAAGAAACACGTTGCTCGAATGAACGAACATTTTTCTCGAAAGAGTAAATAATAGTTACTTAGCTTAATTACTGAGCTAATCAAACATCACCTCCTAATTGTTCCCTACTCCTCAGATAACTCAATATATATACATATACATATATATATATATATATATATATATATATATATATATATATATATATATATATATATATATATATATGATGTGAATTCAAAGGAGAACACTACCACAATTAAGATTCAGGAACGACATTAGCATTTATTTTTGTAAGATACATTCTGGAAAGATGACAAAAAACAAATGGGAAAGCTACACCTATATTCAGCCAGCTACATCTATCGAAGTTGTTCCGAAAAGTAAAGAATTTCGTAATTGACCATTTGGTGCAAATGAGTCAGTTAGTGCAGTTAGTCTGCACTCTGCACCAATGGTGCAATCCAAAAAGTTAAAGGCGAAATACAACACGTATAATAATATATTATCATTTTTTTTTAAAGTCTTCTTCCGATAATACGTTGCGAAAGTTATTTGTTTTTTAAATAAGTATTTCTTAAGATTTCAACTGTTTTAAAGGAATGTCCCACAGGTGTCTAGAAATGGTAACCTTTTTGTTTTTTGGCTGCCATATAATTATAAACGTTCCTGTTCATCATTTCGTCTAATATATAAAGGTAATGGAATGAAATTTTCACCAAATCTACACTACAAGATCATTCGTTTTCACTGGACCGCAATGAAATGTTAGTTCAGGTCACTGGAACAAGTATTTCCAATTAAACGTTTCAGAAGGCTTCAAATCCTGGCCAAGTTTGCGGCATCCAAAGTCCGTTCCTTCAAAGAGCAAGGCAAGCCACATAACCTTCACATTAATTGACACCATTCAGTTATATCCATAGTTTGAAATGAATTTTCAGCGGAAATTGTTCCCATGAGTTTTCGTGACTGACTGTGATATAAATTCTTGTCGATATCGTATATATAATATTTAGTTAGCTTTTTCATATAAGAACTTTATTAACCTGATTTATATTTGTAATATCCTGTGTAATATGTTTTATATACCTAGGATTTATTTGGCATCAATAATGCGTTATAATATATTCGACAATATTTTATAAAAATACTAGCTGACCCGCGCAACTTCGATTGCGTAAATTTTCCTTGTGTTTGCAACATAGCGTGATGTTATATAGCCTATAAGCCTTCCTCGATAAATGAGCTATCTAACAGTAAGTTTCTTTTCAATTTAGACCAACAGTTCCTGAGATTATCGCGTTCAAACAAACAAATAACCTCTTCAGCCTTATAATATTGTATAAATTATATCCTAGCGCCTACTCAAAATGAATTAAGTTTATAATGTTTTTTATTCCACGTAGAGTACCTTTATTTATCATCTTCATCATGTAGCCTATTCGTACTCTTAGAATATTAGTTTGTACATAGAGTGTTTGTCGACATATATCTGAAATGTATATTCTAAACATAGACGGGCTACCAGGTATCTTGAGGACCCTGAATGTCTATATCCTTTATCGAAGAATTACGTACGAGTAACAAACCGATGAAACGAGTTTTTAGGAATCACTAAACAATATATAATATCTTGGGACAATTCACACATGATCCCAAACTAAGCAAAGCTTGTATTATGGAAACCAGACAACTGATAAATATACTTAGATATTTCTAAATACATACATATTATAGATAAGTAACACTCAGACACAGAATAAACCATCGTGCTCATCACACAAACTTTTATATGTGATGAGCACGATGGTTTGGTGGGGATCGAAGCCACGGCCTCTTGCGTAGCAGTCGGATACACTCCCACCGCATCACAGAGGCAGTCAAATCAAAGTTTAATCTGAAGTACTAAAAATGTTGTTAAAATATTGTTATGAGTCCAAAAATCAACTCTCGAAATGGATTACTCAGATTACCTCGATACAATAGCATTAAATTAAAGCCTTCTCCTGAATACACAATTATTTCTCATATAAAATGACTTTCATATTTTTATTAAAATACAGTACACGATATCAATTACCAGAGTGTTTTAAATTCTGTAGGTGTCATAATTAATATCCGCGAAGCCTTTCGCATCTAAATGAAGTAAAAAATATTTAATTACGTTTAATTTATTTTAGAGAAAAATATTAGTAGCATCACTTATCTTGTGACCCTTTTAGTCCTATTTAATTGCCCGTTGCTAAGGAGGGTCGCTGTCGGTTTGTCTGATCTCGAAGTAAAGTTTCAAGTGGATGTTTCTCGAAATTACTTCTACCTACAACGGAAGTGAACACTCCAATTATTTTAGGAGCAGTTTGAACACTGCTGTTTTAATATTACGTTGTCTCTTTATAGAACACTAGCTGCCTGCCCCGGTTATCGCAGCTTTTTATACCCTGAGTAACATTATTGTAATTTTCGTAGGGATCTCTATTTTTTTTAACAATAAAATATAGCCTATGTTACTCCTCGATAATGTAGCTTTCTAATAGTAAAATATTTTTTTTAAATCGGTCCAGTAGTTTCGGAGCCATTCAACTCAAACAAAAAATCAAATCTTTCCTCTTTATAATCCCTACTAATATATAAATTTGAATGTAAGATTGTTTGTTACGCTTTCACGCGAAAACTACTCAACCGATCATCATGAAACTTTCTTGGAGGTATAAGAAGTAACATTGGATTATAAAATAAAAAAAGGGAAAAATTAACGCAGACGAAGTTGCGCGGGACAGCTAGTATTATATAGATATAGACAAAAGCATAGCAAGCAGAACACTTTTATTGATAACTTAATGACAGTAGCCTTGCCAAATTGAATTTTAACAAAATCAATTCAATGGTCTAACTCTGAATGCGTGAAAGGGAAAAATATGTCAATTATCATTACACCATAACTCTCGATTTAAGTATTCAGTCATTATTTTCAAACGTAAGCCGTAAATTAACTGACATTTTTATTTGTTTATAGTTATTACATACGTCACAGTTTAATATTTTACAGACAGAGATAACTGCTTAAACTTGATGGATCACAATATAAATTACTTAAAACTGGGTAAGTGCACGTCGGGCCACGCACAATGTAGAGTTCCGTAGTCCCCCATCCGAATAATGCGGCTTAAGAAGTAGGTTTTCTGTTGTTTTTGTTTCATACAACTAACAACGTGAGTATTTTTCAATGGAATCTGTACAAAAATGTTGTTACGTCTCACTTGGTCTGCTGTTACTCGAAGTTGTAAAGCCTACATAGCTGTGATAGTTTTCCTTTTAATGTCACTAGATATACTACTACCGTGATTTTTTACACATACCCAACATCTACCATTTAGCTGGCAGGGGGCGACACTTGACTCTAACAAAAATTTGCATTTTAAAGCTTAATATTTCACAAACGAATCTCTAAGTCGAAAAATGGTCTTTACAACCCCAAAGTGTTTTTAATAGACCTATCTAATTATTTCACACGATGGGGTAGGTGAGAAAAAAAAATCACATCCCTGCTTAACATATAGGGGAGGTAACCTTTTTTTTTTAAATACATATTACTTATGCCGACAAAGTGAAAGAATAAAATTAGTGCTAGAAGGCTCTGAGTTAAGCTGGGGACGGACGGACGGACATGGCGAAACTATAAGGGTTCCGTTTTGCCATTTTGGCTACGGAACTCTAAAAATAATAAGACGTTAAAAACGGAGTGTAAACTTAAGTATCACGACTTTTTTCACAATATTCAAGTAATCCAGCTAAGTACTAAAAAAAAGAAGTATCAGCCAAAGTCGTTCATAATTTATAGTAGGTTTTAATGATAATCACTTCGAATCGTGGTAAATGTGACATTTAATCTAAAAAGCAATGATTACAATTAATATTTATCCGTTTCAATGTACAACCGTTTCATTAAGGCGGTTCTATTGACGGGCCGACTAAACGAGCCTAATCACCTCGGAATAATTGTGGTAGATTTACCGACTCAACGATTTCATTCACAAATAATGTAATTATCGAAGTAATCTTTACCATCTAAAAATAGAAAGCATGCGATATATTTCGAGTTTCTTGAACCTTTTGTTAGTGCGTTAAACTTTCAGAGAGGTCTACAGTGTTTCCTGCCATCTTACGAACATAATTATCACATATTAAAAATTATCACTAATTATAGTTAGATCTGAAATTCAGTCTATTTTCTGATTTAGAAAAAACAAAAAATAAATCTTTAATCTAAAGATTACCGCTCAAAGAGAGCTGTGAAACGGAGGTTAAGGCTAACTGAGATATCACTCTTGTTACAACTATGCTGTTTACATCTATACTATCTTCATCTATACAAATATTATAAAGACTAAGTCTAATAATCTTGCTTCGTAACTATTTTTAATTAAGTATTTATTTTCTGAAAACATTAATACACAACTACAAAAATGATTGTAAAATGAATTTAAAACCAACATCTATTGACTTCAAACGAATAACGTTAATTTATTTGTGACTGCAAACACTTTAGCAGTTAAGCATGTGTGAAGTATTTTATGGAAATCAAAGCAATGGTATTTTCCTAAAATGTTTAAATAAACTGCATTCGGGGAATTACACGATAAATATTGTAGATCAATAAAAATATGAGTGACTAACTTTATATTGTTTACTTATCATATTTGACACACCTACCTGCAATTCTAAGAATTTATCGTATTAAGGAAAATAACTTAGACTTTAGAAGCGGCGGTAGCCTAATAGCTAAGGCATCGGTTTCGCAATCGTGAGGTCGCGGGTTCGAATCCTACCCATTATACTACCGTGAACCACTCCTAACACAAGCCATTGAGCTTAGCTGGAGGGGTTAACAGGATTGCTAGTAATGTGGGACGCAAATCCCACATTGCTAGTTATCTTAAAAAAAAAAAACTTAATATCTTTTAAATAATAAGTTATTTTCCTTAATACGATAACTGCTTAGAATTGCATTATGCATATCAAATAGAGATGAATGAATCATAATCACCTAAGCTTTTTGTTTATACAAATATCTCAATTAATTGACCAGAGCATACCAGGGATGTTCTGATTCCGACTCGAACAAACCAAATTTAAAAACTCCGACTCCGACTTCGGTTCTGCTAAAACTACCTCCGTAACATTTTTAAAGCATACTTAATAGGTAAAACCTACACTGGGTAAAACCTCCTTTAATAACAATAAGTCAGCATCCTGGCCCCTTAAACAAGTGGCGTGGCATAAACGCTAATCGATTAGAATTACAATCAAATAGTATAATGTCATTGCGCGTGCAAATCGCAATTATAATTGTTTTTAAAAAGAGATTCGACGTTTTGTCCGCGCAGCGACGTCATTCTATTTCATTGTCATTATAGGTACTGATCAGATTAGAATTAGAGCCTCTAATAATGATCACGGAAAAATAAGTTGATATTCAGCTTGCAGAAGGACAATAAATTAGTGGTAGTAAAAGGAAGAGTGATTAAAAACATTAGACTTTATTAGAAGACATGTCACAAAAATAGATTAAAATCACTAAGTCTCGGCGTTTTTGTCACTGAATATGTAACCGCTCTTATCTAATATTTAAATAAGTCAGGTGTTTCGGATAGTACCTATATTAAACCTTAAAAAATATAGAGAAACTATAACGTAGTGATTACTTTCTGTGTGGGAACTATAGTACTCGTATAGTAAAGCTAAGTAGGCTGCAACAATAGCTAATTATTGCACCCTGTGGATTACAACGCTGATATTCTTGTTGGTCCTATTAGTACTTATTATTGAAACAAGTCCATGTTTACTATTAAACCCGTATATTACACGTTTTCCTCGATATCGAATAAAAAATGCAAACAACTTTGACTACCCGGCAATGATAAATAAATATGACAAGTCATACCTATGCCTTCTGAATGGATGACTGCTCTAACCAAATATCATAAAGAAAAAAACAATTAGTTTTCCTAACCGTGTCACTTTTGTTTGTCGTATAAAAGACAATGACACTGCCCGTGTCAAACTGTGTATTTATGACAAGGTAGTCGATTGTCATAGCAAGGCATTTCTTTGTAATTGGCCTTTAGTAATAAACTCATATTTTAAAAGATTGTGAAGCCTAGATTTCATCATTTCATTAGTATAATTATTGATAGAATTAGCGACCCATGTACAGGCTTCTTAGTTTCAAAAATAATGTAATGGAAAGCGTGACAATATTCTTTGCTTACAGTGTTTAAGTGAACCAAAGAAAATATTGTAGCTATGAATAGAATATAATAATAATCTTGTAGACTCTAAAGTTATTTGTAGAAATATGTTCCTTGACATTGTTTCCCTTAATAGGTTATTTTAAACAAACAATCGGATGGTACAAACTCGGATAGTAACTACAAGATTAAAATTGTAGTGTGTGTGCAATTTTAAATAGTAGTAAGTAATTATCACTTCGAGTCATTGTTTAGCAAAGAACCAACTAAATAGTTTTGTTAAGTTATCTAAACTGAAGTAAGACATACAAATCTTATAGAATAAGATGATGCCTAATGAATGTGAGTCAACCAGTTTTGTGGGAAAACAACATCATTTGTTCTTTAAATAAAAGGGAGATGACTCCTTTACGTGTAAGCCTTGCATTGCAGAGTAACTAAAAAAAATATTTACTGGTTGTATTATTATAGTTGTATATAGTTACTGGTTGTAAACTAGAAACAATATACCTAATAAATAAGTCCTAGAAAAAAATAAGAGTGATCATAAATCTTCTTGTAAAATTATAGAGTAAGTTTTAAATAAGTTCTTGCAAAAACATACTTTCGGTTTAAAATCAGCATTTGAATTTAATTGTTAGACGTAAATACATTATTCTACACCAAATATTTGTATATTTGTATTTGCGTAATTGAATTGAAGCTGGTTAGAAAAATGGATTTAGTTACTAAAACTAAATATTTGACATAAGCTCCATACAAATTATGTTAAAATTCTACCTCTAGTAGCCACATCCATCGATAGATAGATTATAAAGACCGGCCGTAAAGCGTTAAAAGGTAACAGACAGATAGAGTTACTTTCACATTTCATATTAGTTTAGATATCAAGAAGCAAGCATTGCATATAGGCAAATAAGATAGACTCAAGGATTTGCAGATTTCGCTTGGAAAAACCAAGTAAGCTATGATTCTATTCAGTATTTACCTATCACGTAAAGATAGTAAAATGAGATGAGAAAAAAGATTTGCGAAGTCTAATTCCCAGTTCTGTTTTCACGTCAAAAATACGTTAGCACTCTATGTTAAAGGATTTTAGTACTTTTATCTTTCCGGAGTGAATGTCAAAGAATTCGATGAGCATTTCATGTTTATTTGCCCTCGTATATTGAACACGTGCACACATTTTACGATTTGCATATTATATTTCAGTGGTTGATATCGCTAAATGTTTTCTAAAACTATAATAAAATTTATCTGTGAGTCACTATTCATAAAAGAAAGAAATTAAACTTTTGTGCCCATATACCTTTTTTTGGTTTGTTTTAATAATGTCACCAAATAATAGTCTTAAACATTGTGAAATTTTAAGTATTTTTCCACTAAAACAGCTAACACTCTAAGCTTTTAAAGTTATTAAGTTTTAGGTTTACTTACGAAATTATGATAATGTTGTTTTAATTAAAATAAACAATATCTATGGATCATTAAGTCATTTGTCATGTCATACCTACTTGCCTAAGTATTCAATCAATCAATCAAATATTTTTTTGCTTATACATGGTGATGTACCTACAATAGGTCCTACATTAGGTTATTAATGTTAATGCACCTTTTGCGTCTTGCTAATATTCTATAATTAAAGTATTAAATAATATGTAAATCATAATATTTATATTTCATAATTTAATATTGTTACAATTATTAATGACACTGATTATTATCAAAGTGATCAAACATAAGTGGTAGGTTTCTTACTTTTTTTGTTTTAGTTTGTAATAAAACAGATCTATGTAAATGGAATAAACAACTAGAATATAGATTAACATAAAGATTAAAAAAAATATTACCAAGATATTATTACTGTAATTACTATATCAATTCGTAAATATAAAAACAATTTAAAAATCAATCAATTAATATTTACTACTTATTTTTTCCTGTGTGCCAATTTTCGTAAACCGCGTCGTTTTCGCATGAATAATCGCATCCTATTATAAAATGAACGGATATATTTTTTCCGCAGCCAATTCCTTCATATGATTTTCCGAATAATCTTCAATGCACGTGCTAAGAATTCAAAAAAATATTTACGCAGCTTACTGATACGATTAGTATTCATCCTGTGCTCAATAAAGACTGGGAATTTCTTAAACATTGTGTTAACAATTTTCATATTTTTCTAAAGGAAACTGAATAAATTTAATAACAATATTAATTGTTATTCGAACGCAAAATGTCAGATATTTCATTTTATTTTTACCTAACGTGTATTTTTATCTTATTTAGGCTGATCTGGCCAATGTTTTTACACATTCAAAAGTATTGTATCAGAAGATAATTTATTTATTAACTGAATGAGGCTTCCTTTGATGCTAGCATTTTATCTGATTCATAAAAAAACATACGCGTAGGTATATTTTTATGTTTGGGTAAAAATATGTTTCAAGAGAAGCCATATTTAACGTACGAATACCAAATACAATAGGTACGTATTTATAATTTGAATTCCCGGAGTACCTACTTTAAAAAGAAAAGAGATCGTTGTAGATACTTGTACATTTTTTCGGTTAAGTTTGAGTATTTTTAATAATAACACTAGTTAACAAAAATACACTTTTGGTACGTAATAAGAACACTTTTAACAGATTTTGTTTAAAAAAGGTTAAAGGTAATATATCTAATTAATATTTATATATTTCAGATACGAACAGTTTTCTTGTATTTTAATTTTTAGTTTTCAAATACATTGTTTCTATGAACTGTTGAATTTGTATTACGGGATAATGAATAAATAAAGGTACGTTTTTCTTCTGTATATCGCTTCAGGGACGTCGGCATATAATTTCCAATAGTAATCTGTTACCATATGTGGAGTCAATTTGCCCTGATATCGTTTTTCTATTATTGAAATATCCTTACGGAATTTTTCACCGTGTTCGTCGTTGATGGCAGTTTTTAGGAAAGAAGTCTTAATAAGAACGAAGGAAGTGTATTTTTAGGGACATGCTACTTCCCAAAGCCTTGGGAGCTGTTACAGCTCCTCGACAATAATTTTATACTCATTTCATCGGTGATTTCCGAGAAATTTCGAAGTCACATTTATAAGACATTAACAAGCTGATTTCATCTCATCTTTTTTCAATTGTCTGATTTGAGGACCAATAAATACATCGTATTTAATTTTTGCTTCAGTAAGTTTGGGAAATTTAAAAATCGCGAAACAATCCGAATTTTAAAATGGAATGGAAATGAATGGTTCGTCAGTTCCGTCTACAACATAGGTTTTCTAAAAGCCAGATAAGATATTTTTACTTTTTATTTTTACAGTAATTATATAATCAATTTTGTTTAATTAAATGTGTAAATACCTATTGGGATAATGTTAATACTTTCTTGACATTATTTACTAACCATTTAACACAACAAACAAAAGCCAACGGTGCTAATACCATAATACAAAATACCCCATATTTAAAAAGCGCAAGATTAAACAACAATATTCAATTTTACTAAAAGTACCTCAAACAAGGCTGTAACACAAAAACAAGACCTAATCAAATCGAAATAAATATGAGGATAGGTATTTCAAAATTGGTAAGCACTTTTTTTGTTACAATATTTGTTGACTAGTGTAATAGGAATAGATGTGAGAAAAGAATTTCGACACATTGCTTAGATTGTTACGCACTTGGAGAATGTTATATATTTTAAGTGAACTGTAAATTCAATTCAGAATTAAGGTAAGTTGTATTTTCTTTTACCATTATTTTTCAAACATTTTGCTTAGTTTGTTAAATATTCCTTTTAAACTCAACTTACTAGCGAAGTATTACTATTCGGTCCTTACTGCACTTCTGACAATATATTAAAACTGCATCAAACTCGTAGCAATATTAAAAACAAACTTCTAGAAATTACTTTTTTTAAAAACTCAACCTGAACATGTATATTTTCCATCAAATCAAATAGCTCTTTATTTAAACATAAACTGTTTACTAATAACTTTTAAACCGTGTATTAAAAATAAATAAAATCAGGTAAACTCCGTGAATATTTTCGTTGTAATATATCGAAAGTTTTACTAACCTGTTTGTAGAGAACGGGATCGGGATCGTCACTAGAATACTTGTTGTCACGTCTTCGATATGATCGCGCGCATTCAATAACAAACTTTTGAGCCATGCAAAAGCTTATATAGGTGTCCGCCCCGCCTACTGGCCGCCCTGGGGCGGGACGAGGCGCGCGCTACAGCCTTCGCGCGTAAAACTTCACTCCAACAACTTTTTTCAGACTAACATCGATAAACTTTTTGACTACCTTTAAAGAGCTACATTTAAAGGGATATAAAGAAAATTGGTGTGATGAATGTGACGTGAATTTCCGATCGAAAAATCCTTTAGAATTTCATCAATTTCGTAAACTAATCTGTAATTCCTATTTCGTAATTTTCGAAAAAGAATAATGACATATGAATATTGTTCCAGAACTGAAGTAATTTTACTAATAAGATACGCTATGTAAATTCATTTTACATTTTTGTGAAGCTTAAAAAAACAAATTTCATTTACGTAAGAGCGAAACTGTAATCTGTTTTGTTGACTCTTGAGTTTTCCTTCAGGTGATATTTTGATGAAGGTGTATATAATAAAAATGTTGAGGAAAAAACCAAACTAATGGAGTTTCGTTTTCAATAAAAACATCAATTCCCCAATGGAGATATCGCCTTACCTAATCGTAATTGTAATAGAACACAGTATTAGGTTCCAATGGATTTTGCGATTTTTTTTTTAATACAATTGGATTTTCTAGATAAGATTTATATTTATTTCATTGAATTTTAATGTTATAAAAATAGAATTATAAATTTAAAAAATGTTAGCAATATAAGTTCAATATTTCTTTAAATTATTAATACAAAATATTATTCTGATCTGTCTTTAAATTAATGGCAGTTTTTTACTTTAATTAGCAGACTAATCATCTACTAACCATGCTGCCACAATTAACAACAACAGAAAATTCAATTTGAAATTAATTTAGAACCTATTTAGGTTCTAAATTAATTTCGTCTTTCGTATTGTTTAAGTTTATCATTTGATAAACTTAAACAATACGAAAGACGACGTGCATGTTAAAATGTTGATAAACAAAATTGTTTATAAACATTTTAACATGGACGTCGTCTTTCGTCTTAAATCCTTAAAATAATTTCTACAGTAAAGTATCACCTCAGATTATAAAAAGTTTACACCTTTGTGTTCCATTCATTTTGGAGCTTTGACGTTTTGGAAAATTGTTGTTAAGCCATAAAAAATAATAAATATACACAGCTTCGGTAGGTATGTATAATCTACGTATGAATCTACAGGTGTCGATGTGAAGGCTTAGGAGACCTCTAAATAGAGCCTCTCAGCGGATTACGGGCTGTTTGCTACAACATCCTAACATAACAAAGTATTTATTGCCACTTTGTAGTGGCACGGGAAAAGGGTGGCAAAATAATCTACTTATCCACACGTTTGTGATTGAGTTTCGTGTTTTCTTTAAGTTTTTGTGTAGATTCTACGTATATTTCGATTTAAAAAAAAAAGATAACTCTTACGGTAAGGTATAATGTTCCTCAAACCGATTTCAGACAATGCTACGCAGATGATATTATGATCAAAAGCGTGTACACAGACACAGAGACTATTTATTTCCTCAATTTTATAATAGGTAGGGGCAAAAGTATTTTGAATGTCAATACATCCTATCCATCAATCAATACTAATATATAAATGTGAATGTAAACAAACTTTTGTTTGTTACGCTTTCACGCGAAAACTACTCAACCGATCATCATGGAACTTTGTACACATATTCTTGGAGGTATTAGAAGTAACATAGGATTATTAAACAAAAAAAAAATGGGAAAATTTACGCAGACGAAGTTGCGCGGGACAGCTAGTAAATAAATAAAATAATATACCTACATTTTTTTTTCTTTGTTATAAAATACAAAAATACTTTTGCCCCAACCTCATATATAACTAGCTAGCCCCCGCAACTTCCTATCCGTCAATTTTCCCGTTTTTGCAACATTTTTCATTACTCCTCCGCTCCTATTGGTCGTAGCGTGATGCCTATAGCCTTCCTTGATAAATAGGCTATCCAACAGAAATATTTTTTCAATTCGACCCAGTAGTTTCTGAAATTAGTATAAATTCGATGGAACGTAAGCGGACACAAACGGAGACTGATTTGGCGCAGTACTTTTTGCATTTGGTATGACATTTTTCCGAATAGCCACCTATCTACGGACCGAATGTGATACCTTGAACTAGGTGCTATTTCAGTCTGTTCAGTCGCCACTGGTGCATCCACAATCAACACAACAGTTTGTGTATTATACAATTTTTTGTCTCGTGCAAAAATCAAACCAGCAACATTGCGTCTCGCAGTGTCCGTTCTAACCCCTGCACGATAAGTGCGGTCAAATTATAAAACAAACAAACATTAGTCGATTAGTCGAATCCCCATTATGAAAACCAACCGCTGCGTCATTCACGACACTTGTAGCCTAATCCATCATAAAGTACTTGACAACAATAATTACACACATGTTTACATAAAAACCAATTAAAACGTTTTCTTGTTTGACGTGATCCGATTTCATATTCAATATACAATGGACATTATAAACGAGTACAATGAAGGACAAAAGGTTTTTTCCTAATAATAATAATAATGGTCTTCTAACCGATGTGGGTTACTACGGCTGCCAATCTCAACTGAAACTAGCCAACTAGCCAACTATGCAGGAGATATTATATGTAGTATACTAGCTGACCTGCGCAACTTCGTCTGCGTAAATTTTCCCGTTTTTTCCAACATTTATCATTGCTGCTTCGCTCCTATTGGTTCTAGCGTGATGTTATATAGCCTTCCTCGATGGGCTATCCAACAGTGAAAGAATTTTTCAATTCGGACCAGTAGTTCCTGAGATTACCGCGTTCAAACAAACAAACTCTTCAGCTTTATAATATTAGTATAGATAAGCGTATATCTATCCACGTAGTGATGGAGTAAGAATACAAAGTGTCATCACCCCATCTCATCCTAAGGGTGTCGTAAGAGGCGACTAAGGGAAACTCAATACAAAACCAGGTATAGTCAGGTCCTTCGACTGGGTTACGTCAGTTAGGGTAAGTTCTGGGCATGCTTGCGCCATCTGAATCGCGTCCTAGGCGTCCGTGGAGAAGGTAGTCACCAGCGAAAATGCTGAGGCTATTGTGACGCTGCTTTAATCATCTGATCAAGATGGTTTAAGCCCATGATAAAGCGTATTTCTTTCAGGGATCTTCACTTTTTTGGTGTAGTATAATGTAGATGCATTTACATCATTCTATTCTACTCCAATTCTTCTAAAAAAAATTGGACGTTGTGCTATTCTTGCTTCTCACAAAGAAAGCTAAATGGTGAGCTGAGAACCCCTTGCACCCTGCTGCCGGCGCATATGAGTGCACTTTCACTTTCATAATCTAATAAAATGGAAAATCCAAGACCGGAGAGACCGACGAGGAGAAAGATTAGACGCAAGACCTACATGGCTTAATGTGCCCCCTAAGGCCCGGAGAGTGTGATAGTTTTCGAAAGCGGTTACCCATTTAACATCCAACAGTGCTAACGTTGCTTAACCTCGCAGATATCTCAATATGCTCGGACGCCACTGACTAAGGGACCCCTTATAATAATTCCTCGTAACGTGAAGGTTGTAAGCCTTGTTGACTTTGCCTTCTTGTTGTTTTTAAGTTGATGGCATTTTTTTTTAAGTTGATATTTTCACACATTACACTCAGAGTTATGAAAAATGCTAACAGCACAGTTTGAAGTTTCTCTAAAAATGCCACTTTAATCTAATATATAAAATTCTCGTGTCACAGTTTTCGTTGCCATACTCCTCCGAAACGGCTTGACCGATTTTGATGAAATTTTGTGTGCATATTGGGTAGGTCTGAGAATCGGACAACATCTATTTTTCATCCCCCTAAGAGTTTGTTTGTTTGTTTGAACGCGATAATCTCAGGAACTACTGGGCCGCATTGAAAAAATATTTTATTGTTGGATAGCCCATTTATCGAGGAAGGCTATAGGTTATAACATCACGCTACGACCAATAGGAGCGGAGCAGCAATGAAAAATGTTGTAAAAAAAAAAAAGGGAAAATTTACGCAGACGAAGTTGCGCGGGTCAGCTAGTAATATTTATAAAAAAGACTTAACTTGATCACGAAATTCGAATAAAATGGGACTTAAAATAACATTTTGCAAACTCTTTGAAGTTTAACTAAAATAAATTTACCTTCTTTTAAATAGAAAAATATTTTATCAATAACTAACAGATTTTTTCAAATAATATTTCACAAAAACATCCAAATTTAATTTGTATGTCAAAATGTATTTCACCATGAAATGTTTGACAAAGTTATTCCCAAATAAGGAGAACCGTGTGACCTACAAAGAAGGGTCTTTGATATAACCGTAAGTGAGAATAAGATTGTTGATGAAAATAAAACACCGTTTATACGAAAACCTGCTAGGATGTTTTTATTTCATCCTTCGTAAAGCTAGTTCTCATGTAACCGATAACGAAAAACAAACTTTATACAAATAATAACAGAGTGCGATTTTAAACGTACGCCTATCTTGTTTAGTTTATCTTTCTTAACAGATGAATGAACCCTCATACAGTAGAAGAATATGTAAAATTTTCCCATTTTCTGTCGGTACTTGGAGTAAAGTACTATCTAAGGATATTGTTTTCAAGCGATGTTTTCCACATTATAAAATCTTAGAGTTGTTTTATTTTAGCATATCATGAAATATTTATAGGCTATTTTGCTGTTACGAGAATATTACCTGCATAAGTAACCTCAGAGGAATACACTTTAAACTAGAGCAATAGGACTTAATTGAAGAAAAATTTGTTCGATTTTTTTTTATTGCATTTTCAACTTGAGTGTACTCATATCTTTTTATGGACTGAATGAACGAGTAACTATTAACTTGTAAATACATAATTGGGTGTAAATAACCCCAATAAATCGATGCAATGCTGTAAAAACTATTGAGATAGGTACATGTTGTTCTACATACATACCTTTATAACTAGACTAACTACTTTAGCATACAAAGCAATATTTTTGACTCTCTGCAATTGAAAATTACTGCATTGTGTGCACAATCATAGGCGTACCCAGGGGGGATTTGAGGGGTTGACTCCCCCCCTACTCCAATTGCAAAAAGGTAGGTACATAGGTGCAGCTGGCCGGTGTTTTGTCAATTATACCACGTAACCCCCTCCCCCCCCCTCCCCCCTAAATGATCCTGGGTACACTCACGTGCACAATCGCTATCAAAAGTGAATCCAAGTATATTTTTGTCTAACATAGCTATTATAAAATGATATATACTACGGGTTAATTGTGTGAATAATTTAAGGTAAAATACCCGTGGTACCCGTGACCACGGCCGTTGCAATACGGTCGAAACGTCGGGCAATAAACAAGGTATTTTACCTTAAATTATTCACGCGATTAAGACCTCCAGTATATATAATTTTATAATGTGTACAAATCGCGAAAGTTTATCAACATTTATAACATAGCTATTATAATTTAATAGGAGTGTCACTCAAAAGTACATACTCATAGAACATCGTGCAGTGATTCAATCCCTTACTTTGATCTTTGAAGAAATCTTATCTTTATTTCTGAAGTAAATTGCGTGGACCAGATTGTTGGAATAATGTTGGAAGATTTGGGTAAACTCACTCGGTTGTATTGAAGCGTGGGGTTGTTATGTAAACGAACTTTTTGCTGTAGTTTATGCTGTCAAAGGATTTAGGCACCTAGTGGGTTTGTTACTTGTAGGCGTCAAAAGAAAAGGATTAAGCTATTTTCGGATGGACCATCTTACGAATATTATTTACGGCTTTTGGTCCAGCTGTTAGTAACCCTAATCTAATGCAAAAGAGGTGGGTATATGTGTTTGTGTTACTGGGGTTCGGTTTGTCTGTGTATCAGAGTGTATGTCTATGATATCGTAGCACCCAAGGGGTTTCTGACTCAGTTACTGATCCGACACTCTGTTGCTGAACAACAGAGTGTCGGATTTCCGTCCCATCGGACTATGAGAGTGAGGGAATAGAGATTGCATTTGTGTGTGCGCACTATTATATCTTCTGCGTAGTTGCATAGTCTCTAATGAGATTGGCGGCGCTAACCGGCACCGGTTAGGAGATCATTAGAGCACCCAAACGGATGAATGGATTTGGTGAGGTATTTTACTTGAAAAATAGTTTATTTTTATTTTATTATTTTTAGTAAAAGGACTTATAGTTACAATATTAAGCTTACAGTTAATTGTTCCTCAACAATTAACTGTAAGCTCGTAAGTCGAATAGAGAACCTCTTCCTTTTTGAAATCGGTTGAAAACTGGAGTAAGATAAAAAGATGGTATCTACCATCATTTTATCTTTCTCCAGTTTTCAACCGATTTTGTATTAAAAATAACCATGTCGTTGCTGTATAGTGAGGCAGTCTACACACACACACACACAGCGCACCAGCGCCAGGCTCTGTCAGCTTGGCAAAATGCTGAACTGAACACACCCATATGTTGCAGCCGCGAGGGGGAGCTTTTATTATTATGGTTTTCTTTTTTGCAACGGTAATGAAATAATAAATATACCTACAAAATAATAAAAATGTTTAATAAGTACCTATCCATAATATAACAAATTCATTATTATTATCTTTTGTCGAATTAATTATTTTTAAATTGATTTATTTTTTATTACATTCTATTATCTTTTTTTATATATTTTTATGTTATTCTTTATATTGTATTACCTACTATACCATTTTCTGTTGAAGCTGTGACATAAGTGGTTCAACAAATAAAGGTTTATTTTTACTTTCATTCCCAAAAAAATATTAAGCCGTTTTGAAGATAATGAAACTTTTTTGTCACGTGTCTGAGGTATTTTAATATTAAGTAACATTGTCATGTTGTACCATACACTATCCGCTTCTGAATTTAGTCAACCCCTTTCTACAACACATTGTAAGTAATATCCCTATTCCTGGCCAAATATGCCAGTATGTAATAATTCCTTTAATGACCATGTCTCATGTAATCCGAGTCCATAAACTATTTACTTACTTACAAATCAGTTTCTGATCATAAAACAGAGCTTTTAATGGGCACTTTCACTTGAGCCATAAAACCGGACCTAAAAGCTATACCTTGCCGATTTTGACGTAATAAAATTATTGCATTAATCCATTACCGTTCTACTATACCGTCAAATACACTACTTCCTTAGCCAGCAGTCGGTGTATTAGGAAAATATCGTTGTTGTAATAAAAATTGATTTACTAGAGGTTTTAGGCGTCAATTCGTAACGCTTTTAATAACTCTCATGGGAGGTTAATGTCTCTGTCTGCGGTGGGCCGTAAAGTAAACAAATATTTGACCAAATTATTAATATGGCTATACAAAATACGTTTTAATTATATATGGCCATTTCACGGTTGATGAAAAAAAAAGTGTAAAAGATAGGGACCATTACAATAGTAGGTACTGCGATGTACAGACCTGGTACCCTGGGTTCCTGTACGTACCTACCTATTATTATTTTTTTAAAGATAACTAGCAATGTGGAATTGTGGGTCCCACATTACTAGCAATCCTGTTAACCCTTCCAGATAAGCTCAAAGGCTTGTGTTAGAAGTGGGTTTACGTCAGTAGTATAATTTATAATGTATAATTCAGTAGTAGAATTCTAACCCGCGACCTCTCGATTGCGAATCCGATACCTTAGCCATTAGAAAATACTACCGACGTGAACTCACTTTGCTAACACAAGCCTTTGAGCTTAGCTGGAAGGGTTAACAGGATTGCTAGTAACGTAGGACCCACAGCCCTATATTACCAGTTATGCTAATTATCTTTTTAAAAAAAATAGGCACCTATTCCACCAACCGAAAGTAGAGATTTTATCGCTCAAGAAACGTACAATAAATGTATATTGTAGATTTCGTCCATGTAAACAAAAGAGATGCCGTATAGAGCGAGTACTCGAAGGCAATGTGAACGATCACCGATCAACTATCTGTATCTTTTTTAGGGTTCCGTAGCCATGTCAAAAGAACAAGGATTAACAGAAGGGTTAACAGTCTCTGAGCAAAAGTGCCTTAACCTTTCTGTTACACGTTGTATAATTTGTTAGTTACAGTCGACTTCGCTATAACTGTTTACTTATATATGTACAATAATGGATTCGCTTCAGTAGCCTATTTTAAATGCTTCATATATCCAGGTGCATTCCTATTACATGTTACGGTGACGCTCATGGTACGAGTTAATGTTTCATATTTTTCAATGTTTATACATAAGCTTAGCTATCGTACCTATCACATTATATTATAGCACTTGGCTATGGTTGCATGATATTATAGCGCTCGGTTATGATTGCATTTCCTTTTGGCATTGGTTGTTGCTGAGAGGCGTAGCTTACCTTCGACGGTATCAAAATTTGTTGGGCTGTCCAATATTGGTACAGGGTCAATTGACGTATGTGACACGCTGGCACGGAGGGGATGCCAATGCAAACGCACGTTCGGGGCCCTTGTAGCCTGGAGGCCCCATATCTTTGATACGGCTGTAATAATAATAATAATAATAATAACTTTTTTATTTCAGACACAGTCCATTTTGTTAGTACCTAGGTATACATGATTTTAAATAACTAATGTTAGTACCTACTTATATCTATGTTACAACCACCGCGCGACAGTTGCATGTAGGCGTACCCAATGTTCCAACATCGGACTATCCCACCGGTCTGCTACTGTGAGCAGTATGCTGTTGGGGCTGTCGCGCACCCTGCGCATGATGGATGCGCTCCGTTTGCGAATTATGGCGTAAAAACCATCTATCCGTGCTTCGGTAAACATGCTAGATGCACTACAGTGCCGCGGCAGCCCCATCAACACCCGATACGCGTTATTATATTGAATACGCAGCGCGTTGTATGCCCTCTGCGTGTAGCTGACCCATAGACTTCATGTATAAAATGATTGACACGCTGTTACGGCAGTAACTACGCCCCTGTTGTTGCCACTGGTTACGGTCACTGTGTCAGTGGTAATTAAATTAAACTTTTAACTAAGGTAAGAACAAAATGATTTGAAATCCCTTATTATCTGTTGTCTATTTAAAAACAAAATTTTCTGTAACATTTCAGCTCTCTAAGACCAAGGACTTAGAGTGGACTTTGATGAGTACCTAAATAAATCAAGAAAACTATATTTTACAAGTTAATATGTTTACTCTTAACGCGGAATTTCCTTAACGAAGCACTTAGGATGCTAAATTCACATTTAGCATCCTAAGTGATTCGTTATTTAATCCAAAAAAAGTTAAAATATGTGCGTTAAATTTCATCTAACTCTATTAAGAATTTTACATATTCTGTCATTAAACAAAGTCACTGACATTCCTTTTTGATGCACAAAAGTTACACATTGCACGTCACGTCACCCATCAGCATTAGATAAAGTTCACCGCTATCAGACGAGATCGATAAAAAATAATAAGACAAAAGGTCCTCTATTATTAGTTCGGTGCATCTGACCGGCTTGCATCGATCTGTTGTCGACACCGCACCTGTCAGCTTCTTAGTTCTCATTTAGTGTCTGCTTGTGTAGTAGGGAACAGAGAAGTTATTATATATTTATATAGTACTTAATAAATAAGTAAGCATATGAAAATTTACGCGATTTATTACTATTACTTACGGTAATAGTTCTATGGTGGAACCTCCGAAGCAAAAGGAAGATTGTTATAACTTTTACGGAGCTGGTAGCATTCGTAGCGCCCAAACACATATACGAATTGGATGCAGTTGTTTTTTAATCAGGCTGGTTGTTATTTTTGACTATGTCGATAAAAACCTATTCAGACTTTTTGGAATTAATTAATCAACTCATGCGTTGGGGGCTTTTCATCCATTATACTACAACACTTGCAGGTCAAAATACCTACCTATATGAAGTGGATTGATGAAGCTAGCCCACAGTTATAAACCACAACAATCGTTTTCCACACATCATATTAATTACCTTTATCACAGCTCAGACTTTCTCGAATAAATGTATGAAACAAACGCCTCCTGTTTTTAAAATCCCTACAGGTATACCATTACTTATCAGTTGATAGAGTTTGCAGCTAAGCAAAGGTGGGGAGGCCTGCCTCCCGTGCAAGTGACTCAGTAATCATAATGAAGTCCTGTCCAACTTGATAGAAATGGCAAGCAAGTTATGGCCAAATCCTATTTCAACTTGTTCAGCTAGAGCTGTATTTGTAAACGTAGAATACAACTATTTTAAATAAATACAATACAAATATAGGTACAATACAAAATACATGCAAACAGTAAACGCGTTGGCTACGTGCGTGGAGGATTAAATCCGGCGCTGGCCAAATGTTACCGCTATCATAACATACGTGTTGCATGTCTGCCACAAGTCTCGACCGATCACTATGGGAACTCGATCACAAATTCCGTTGTTTTTATTCAGGAGGTTTGACTAGATATAAAGACTAGGTACGGCAGATAGAATATCAGTGATACACGCAATTGACAATCAACTTAAGCAATTAGTATTTTTTAAATTTGCGTAAATTTAAACAGCCGCATCAGTAGGCCCACTGTCTTTCTTTCGAAATTCATGAATTTTCGTTTACTTAAATTTCTTAAGTTTACGGGAACTATTCTAATTAATTTTGGATAAGCACAAGAAGCCCGAACCCATAGACATTCTCAGGAACGAGTGGATTGAATTGATGTGGCTGGCTCTGTATATTACCTTACCACCTCATTTTTGATCGAAACTTCGTTTTCATTGAATTGGAGTAAGTCTCCAGCAGCTGAACGGTTAATCATACCAACAAGCTATCACACTTTAGAGAGGTGTCAGGCGGTCATATCGATGTAAGTAGATAAACTTCTATTATTATTTATTAGTTTTTGTGTAACTAATCCGCAATGTGAAAAATGATTTACGCAAAACGGCTAGCAGGAGCTGGATGCGAGAAGCCGAGGATAGAACAAAGTGGCGTGCAATTGGAGAGGCCTATGTCCAGCAGTGGACTGCGATAGGCTGATGATGAATCCGCAACTGTTCCCTTGACTCTCAGATGTTGATCGCAACAGACAGAACAACAATACACTTTGTATACGCAGCGCCAAAACAGCATTAATGTGGAAAAGTGTCTTAAGCATGGCTTCCAAGATATATAATAAAATACCGAATATTTACAAAGACTTTCCTGCAAATTTATTTAAAAACAAAGTTAAGGAGATATTGGTTGTTAAATGTTAATAAAGTATTAATGATTGTTTAAATGATACAATGATTTGACATGTTTTTCTATTTTTTTTTTATTTGCAATTAAAATGTATTAAAACACAATTTAATATAATATTTATATTTTGGTGTAATTAATTTATTGTCCCCCTACTCAATTTGCACGCTATGTATAATAGAATATGATGATTCATAATATTATAGTAACATCTTGTATGTACCTATTTAAACAAATAAATATATTGTATTGTATTATGTATCTATTGCTGCGATCAAAAAGAGCTAGCGAATCGTGGTGAATACGACATACCATCTACAATTCAAGCAATAAGACGTGTCTCATAATAAAGTATCAAGATTCCTATAAAAATCTGATATATTTATTTCAGTTTTTACAATGACTTGTACTCGTAGTATCTCAATAATGCTAGGAGCAAATAGTAGGCACGTGCTTTCTATTTCAGCCTATTTCTGTGATATTAGTGTAGGTACACGCTTATCTCATTTAACGTATATATCCAAGTATTTAGGTAGGTGGATACCCACCGTCGCTGCAGACGAGAATTACATTATTTTTTAATACAAAATCTGTTACATAAAAAGGGGAAATCTATGCCCTCGAAATGTGAACAGGTTCACTTGATTACACATAATTCCTCATCGCTTCGACAATTTTCTCCATGATTTTTTAAGTCGGCGTACGTAAATCATTCTCTGAAATTCTTGTAAAGATACACAAGGAATCTTGTTTCATCCTTACATTTCGGTTACGAGTAAAAAAGTAAATTTGAGTAAGTAGGCTTTTCCAGGTGGTAAAACAAGAACGAATGAGCATTTATCTAACGTAAGAATTACTCATCGCTATTTTAAGACAAGTCAACGGTTAAAATTCACGTTAACACCAAATAAAAGAAAGGAAGAGAAAAGTAGTAATCATATTTGTAATGGGAGTAACTTAGTCGTTAACGCATTAGATTCGCAACCGAAAGGACGTGGGTTAGAATTCGAATGCCACCCATTATGTAATATTAACGAATTACAAACACTTGATTGATTGATTGATTGTATAATGGGTTAACGCACTCCAAACAATTTAGCTTAGCAGGAAAGGTCAACAAGTTTGCTAGTAGTGTGCCACCCACCTTGTGTATATTTAAAAAAAACTAAGGAGGTATAAAAATATATCAACAATCAGGTATAATTTCTGAATCATAATTCCAAAGGTAACAAACGAAGCCTTTGTTAATTCACGACTTCAATTACGAAAATAGATGTTTCTAATCACGGATTTCCACTTAATAAACTGATTCCCTCAGAATTTATTAACGAAACGCGAGACAATCAGGAGGTGTAACACTCGAATTAAAGATTAAAATATTCAGTTTGTTAATTTGAACAACCACTCTACGTCATAGATAGAATTTCTAATTAAAACAATGATTTTAATTAGATAAAGTAAATTCAGTGCAAACAACTCTGCTCGACCAAAGGGAAACGTCTTTCTTGAACACTAAAATAAATTAAAGTAATACTCGTCTAATCTTTTGTGCCCTCGGGGAGATGAATAAAAGAGGGAACGAATAATATCTCCATTATGTGCACGTATCTTGTCGGAATAATTACACTCACATTCTGTAGATCCACTTGGATTATCTTGATAAAATGTTTAAAAATATGTCTGCCAAACACGCATGTAAGTATAACAAGTGTTTGGCTTATATTTTTAAACATTTAAGTAGGAAAACTTAGTCGAAGTAAGCGGTTTTGTTCGCCAGAAGTAAGAAACAAAAGAGACGGGAAGAATAAGATGTAATAGATTGAATAATAGATATGTACAGACCGCTTACTTCTGAACTAAATTGCAATCGCTCGCAAAGTCCTAATCACATCATAATAATGACATAGGTACTACCTAATCCATAAGAATGTGAGGAGGGATGGATTAATGTTTAATTTTATAGTTCACACATCAGAATAAAAAATAAACATGAAGAGTTTGTTTGTTTGTCTGCCTAATTGTTTGTTTGAACGCGATAATCTCAAGAACTACTGGTCTGAATTGAAAAAATATTTTACTGTTGGTTAGCCCATTTTTCGAGGAAGGCTAAATGGTATATAACATTACGCTACAATCAATACGAGCGGAGCAGCATTGAAAAATGTTGCAAAAACTGGGAAAATATACGTAGACGAAGTTGCGAGGGTGACCTACTAGTAGTTAGCTATAAAATTCAAAATTGGCGCGAGCGAATCCACGAAGAAAAGCTAATGGTACATTATTATAGACACAAAAAGTCTTCTTAATAATGGTACATGATCGACTTTTATACTTTCTTTTGACAGTCAACTTATCCAACCCTGAAGGTTCTCGGTCAAATTTATATGGGACCACCCTGAAGGCATAACGTATCAAATAAAAAGGGGTCGTTCAAATTTGTCGTCCCGATAAAAGTTACGCGTGAACATCCACAAAAATACAAATATCTACCGATACATATGCGGGTAGCGGATATTTCCATTCCAATATAAGTAGATATAATTAACAAATCCAGGTTCAATTGATGGTAAACCGCGGTGGAGCACGGCTCATAATGTAGAGTGCGAATCAGTGTCACAAGTGTCGACGTCAGCTACAACGACACTCGTGGGAGCCTCGGACACTTGTACACGCCCCACTTGACCGCCGAAGCTCCGTCTGACACTCCGTGTCACGCGATCTTTTACAGGCAAATAGGTAGGTACACAATCAATGATTAAAGTTGCTTAAAATATCTTAGAATAAAACACGTCAGGCACTAAGGCACCTGTCAGACCAACGGCGAGAAAAAGAGTAGCGAGTAGCGATTTTATCGCTCAAGACACGTATGTACATACCTATGTAGATCCCGTGTAAACACAAGAGATACAGATATTATTAGTCGACACTGACGGCGAGTACTCGCTCTATACTTTATCTCTTTTGTTTACACGGACTGGATCTACAAAATACATCTGTTGTACGTTTCTTGAGCTATAAATCGCTACTCGTTTCTCGCTCATCGTCGTTGGTGGGACAGGTCCCTAAATTATGTTTTATACTTACAACGTTTTTACAAACATAATACGGTCATCCAAGCAGGAAAATATATAAATGTCGGAGAATTTATTAGATTGCTAATTGATTTGCCGTTGACCTCACGTTAAACAACAATAACATTAACATTTGACTGCCTCTGTGGCGCGGTGGGAGGTCGTGGGTTCGATTCCCACACGAGACACCACTTTGTGTGATCCACAAATTGTTGTTCCGGGTCTGGGTGTAATTTGTGTCCGTGACTTGTATGTTTGTAAAGTCAACCGTGACACAGGGCTTGTACCTTATTGCGGGAGTTGTCTTTAAAAAAAAAATTGTATATACTTATTTATCGTACAAATATCGTTTTATAAGATACGAAGGTACTTATTAAACAGGGACTGACTGTTTAATAGGTACCTTCGTAGCATTAACCTAAACAATACAGTAGTCATGAATATCAATTATATTTATTACATACTGAAACTGCTCCGCTGACGAAAAGCACAAAACTTGACACTAGTCGGTTTCCTGCTGGCATTCTGTCGACAGTTCACACAATTGCAGATACACCACAGTGCAGTACCTATTCTATAGGGTAGTAATCGATTCGCTGTGACTAAGTATTTAAATAAACTTACATACTTAATTTCTAAGTACCTGGATGACCGAGCTTTGCTCGGTATTTTCAGGGTTCCGTAGCCAAAATGGCAAAAACGGAACACTTATAGTATAATTGTCTGTTTGTCCGTCCGTATGTCACAGGCATTTTACTCAAAGACGTCTTGTAGTAGCCGCTACTTAGTTTGATAGCTAAATTATAAAAATAAATATTTTTAGGCACTCCATACATTTAACAAAGGTGAAAAAAAAATCAGCACAAATCACCGTGTGTGGCATAATTCAAAATATCTACTTATTAACATTTTTCAATGGAATTTGTACGAAAATTTTGTTACTTCTCATTTGATCAGCTGTTACTCGTAAACTTGTTTTCTTTTTAATTTCACTATATATACTTCTACCGTGAATATTTTCACATACTTGGGTATGTGAAAATATTCACGGTAGAAGTATCAACTATTTAGCTGGCAGAGGGAGTGGACACTTGACTCTGACAAAAATTTGCACTTTAAAGCTTAATATTTTACAAACGGATCCCGGAACCTAAAAATCGTCTTACCAACCCCTAAACGTTTTTTTAAGGCCTATCTAATGATAATGTGTATCCATGCAAAATTACAGCCTCTTAGCACTAATAATCTCAGAACAAAGGTGCGGACGGATGGACGGGCGAAACTTTAAGGGTTCCGTTTTGCCATTTTGACTACGGAACCCAAAAAAAACGGGTGAAAGCATGTCGGACCATGCTCAGTGTAGAGTTTCGGAGCCGTAGCCGTATGAAAAAATCCGATTTGCGTAATTGCACCAGCAAAAGAGCGTTTGTTCATAGCACTTACGCCCTTTTGTTGAGAAATGCAGTTTTTCGGCAATAATAATATAATTTTTGTTTAAAGTATTTTGTTTAAAGCGCGAGCTTTTTGATTTTTTTCGTACTTTTTGACACGGTTCAATCGATAAGGGGCTGGGGAGGACACAATTTTTGCAAGTTTCTTTCAATGTGTAATAAAAGTTTATTAGAAAGCCATGTTTTTAAAAGACCTGTCGAATGATGTGCCACCCGCTGAAGTTTGCTTAAAAAAATGTTTCAGCTTCTGTTACATGTATGGAATGCCCCCTTTAAAATATTAATGTTTATTATTTAGCTATCAAATTATTTTGATTGCTAAATAATAAACATTAATATTAGCGGCTACTACAAGACACCTTCAATAAATTGAATAAACAGACAGACAGACAGACGGACATGACGAAACTATAAGGATTCCGTTTTTGCCATTTTGGCTACGGAACCCTAAAAAGGAAAAAAAATAATCATCTGGACTCAACCCGGGGTCTTCTGGTTTCGGGACCGCCCGATTTGCCATGAACATACACTCTTCTGCTGGTGCAATTATTCAAATCGGATTTTTTCGTACGACAACGGTTGCGGAACCCTACACTGGCCTTTTTTTGGTAAATCGTATTTTTTTGGAAATTATATTTAGATTATCAAATGATATACCTACTAATGAAATTTGAATAATATTTGTCGATCTTACCGACATAATATAATAAAAAAAAATTAAATAATAAAGCACAAATCAAAAAACAAAACTCAAAAATAAAATAAAAAAGGGAAAAAATAATCATAAAATAAATATAAAAAGAAATAACATATGTTTCATTCGGATTCGAACCGGAGTCAGCTGCTTAGTGGATCGCCCGTTTCCCACCTAAGCTATTAAAACAATGGACACCGCGGCGAAATTTACCTTCGTATTCTAATGAGCAGTTTTTCATTGCCTGAAAATACAGATAGAACGACGTTTTTCAAAAATGAAACCTAGCTAGATCGATTTATCGCCCCCAAATCCCTCTGCATACAAAATTTTGAAAAAATCGCTGGAGCCGTTACCGAGATTCGAATTATATATATACATATATATATATACAAGAATTGCTCGTTTAAAGATATAAGATAAAAGTCTAGGAAAATTCATTCGACTGCCTATAATCAAAACAATCGCGGCGATGCCTCCTCTAAATATTCCTATTATCTAACGTTATTACCCAACTCTCATACAATCTTAATTAATGTCATAATATAAGCTTATTAAAGTTAAACAGCTCAAGTAATAGACATAAAATCAAAGTGCATTAGAACTCCAATTAGGCAAACTCGCAATACCACTATTAATGTTCGTATGAAGCTGAAGGCGAGGAGCGGATTAAATTAAGATTATTATGTAGGTACGCATAGGGTGTAGGTGCAAAAGTTTGTTTACCTACAAGAATGCATACATGATTAGGGCTGCCAACTTTTTCTTTTCTACTTAGGTACCTATATCAATAAACAAGACCTAAATAATGCCCTGATGATTGGTAATACAGGTTGTGCACTCGCACAAACCTACCAGCCACCAGTCTCTCATAAAGTTAGCTGTAGACTTACTAGCTTTTGCCCGCGGCTCCGCCCACGTGGATGTCGATATCGCGATAAAAACTATCCTGTGTCCTTCCCCAAGACTCAAACTATCTCCATACCAAATTTAATCTAAATCGGTTTAGCTGTTTGAGCGTGAAAGAGTAACAGACAGACAGAGTTACTTTCATATTTATAATATTAAGTATGGATTACTAAGAACTAAATTGTAAGCAAACTATTGTGAAAAGAAATAAAACATTATTATTATTACAAGCAGATAAATTGATACAATAAAAAACCACCAACATTTTTATTATGGATGCTGGACATTCAAAATGAAAACGAATCAAATGACTACGAATTGTAATACTCTTAATAAAATTAAAGAAATATACGCGAAAAAATAGTTGTCTGCAAAGTCTGTTTGCGGACGATAATTTTACGTGATAATGTCATATGAAAACATTGATGACATTGTAATAAGCAACCATGCCTGTGATAGCTTTAGTGAACCCGGGCGAGTGCACCCGACGGCCACAGTCAATAACGTGATGACATATCGCCATTCGCGTTGCTTAGCTACCAGTCAACGGAACGTGAGCAGTAACGAGTCGTTACTAGTGAAAAAAAGTAAAAAGTGTGTCGTTACTAACGACACACTTTTTAAGACGTTGACTCATGACAAAAATGTTACCTACCGGGGGCATAGTTTGTATTAAATGGGCCCTGTATCAAAATTAGTTGTCCCAAACGGCCAAAAGACTGACGTGAGTCACTGGCACTAATTTGCAATCGACTCTTCAGTTTGTGTCGTTGGCATGAGAGGGGGTTGGGGGGTGAATTCCTAACCACATTCGGGACCCCTGTAGCCTGGAGGCCTGTAGCTGCGCCCATGATACATATTATCCTCGTCTCCCGTCCTTCGGCAGTTGAGTAAAAAGTACTTGAAAAGTGGTAAGATAAGCCACGGTTGGCAACCCTATTTATCTCCCGTGCTAGTATCAACCGCATGAACTTTGTTAGAAGTCTACTTTTCCATAGCGTAGCTACATTATAATCCAATGGAAATGTTTTGTTATTGCATTTCCTAACTATATTTTAAAGTCATTGTATCAGTTTCGTTCCTCTATTTTGCTATTTGATGTTTCTAAACACAAAATAGTATTACTTGCGAGTAAGTTTCCAAAACTCCTCATATTTTTCTAACGTTAAAATGTTTATCTCAAGAAAAAGTAAAGGAAAATAAGTTTAAGCATATTTTTGTATTTCTAAGCAGCTCTGTCTGGAATTTTGTACTAAAATCACAAATGTATTGGGTAAGTTGGTAGGTAACCTATCTAGGTTACTGCTCAAACGTTATTGACAAAGAATTGTGAAGGAAATAAACAAGTATAAATTCAATGATACATTTTATACTAAAAGCTAGCTTTCGCCCGCGGCTCCGCCCTTCCTTCCTTATGTCCTTCCCCGGGACGCAAACTATCTCGATACCAAAATTCATCTAAATCGGTTTAGCTGTTTGAGCGTGAAAGCGTAACAGACAGACAGTGTTACTTTCAAATGTATAATATTAGTATGGATTACTAGCAACTTAGGCCGCACAACTCGCACATTTTATTATTATCAAGCTAAGCAAAATTTCTCGTGTTAAAAGAAGCTTGGCTCCGTCCGGCATTCGAACCCGCGACCTCTGGATTACAAACCTAAAGCCTCACCCACTAGGCTACCGCGGCTTCATCCTATAATAATTAAGTATCTACCTAAGTACGAAGATTAGCTAAATATACAGAAAACGATATTTGTCATTTAAAGTCAAGATGTCATTCACATAAATCGTGCAACACAACAATTACCTACGTTGTCGGTACCTAAGCACCTACTTACATCCATATTGTATAGCAACCTTTACAGTCCGCGCCTAACGAGCACTCAACACAAGCTAGCTGTGAAAGCATTCCATTATTAGACTCAGCTGTTGGAAACCCCTGAGATCGTTAGCGATACAGATTTCTTTCATCTGTACCAAATCACCGAATGCATAGATAGGTATGAACCTACCTACAATTTGTAAACAAATTGTGTTGAATGATTAGATCATCAGGGGGCTTAGAAAAGGTACATTCGTTCCGTGGCGAATTTGATAACGCCGTACTAATATTTGCAAAAAAATAAAAAAATGTCTATGGTCTCCACCGAAAACGTTAAATATATAATAATACTATAGTTATTTTCTATTAATGACATCACTTTTCGAATGTGACTTTGTCTACACCCCTTGATTAGATAATCTTGTCTTCTGTTAACATGGCATGGAGTGGAATAGGTACTTTTTTTTAAAGACACAAACTAGGCAGAGCCTGTACTATGGCAACAACTGTTAAATATACTTATATATATTTCTAAATACATATATATTATAGATGAATTACACCCAGACACAGAATAAACCATCGTGCTCATCACACAAAGTTTTGTCCTGGGTGGGCGTTTGAACCCACGACCTCCGGCTTAACAGTCAGGGTCACTAACCACTAGAACCAACAGGCCTGCCACTATGTATGTAGGTACCTAAATAATTTAATGAAACCAAACGAATGGTCGCAAATGTTTATAAGATCCCCCCAAAGAATGAAATCTTGGATCCGCCTGTAGTAACGCACCTACGTAAAAAATTAGGTAATTACTTTTTTAACTCAAAATATAATACCTATCCATAGAAATGAATTCATTACATTAAGTAACGTAACGTACCTACATACTAAGTTAAGTAATTACGTTGTTAACTTAAATGTAAATTCTTACATCATATGCACATTTCCCAATAGGTACCTAAGTAGCTACGTAGATACTCCAAACATCAATCGAGATTATAAACCGAGTCTTTATACTTCAGTAGGTAATCGCATTTCAAAATCATCTACCTACGTGAACCCCGCAGTTCAAAACAAGTAACACAAATTTATATCTATGATTAATATGTAAAATTTCATCATAAAGCCGATTCAAACGTGTTACAATCAAATGGAGTAGGTAATAATAAAGGGTTTTATATTCAAACAGTAAAACGGATATTCTGAATGATGGCTTACGTCTTTGGAGTAATGACATCTTCACTTTACGGACGTTAAAATTTAGGAGGCACTCGTTTAAGTTAATATTACTGTTTGAATCGAAAGTACGTTTGGAAGAGGCTTGTGCGTACGTAGGACTAAACCTTTAATGATCTGACGTAGGGGAAGTACATATCGACCAATTATTCTTTTAATTACATTGTGACTTATTTTATTTGAACTGTTTTGTAGGTAGAGTGAGCTATAGCTTCCCGCTAAACCAGGCATACTCGAACTTATTTTTATAGGGGCCGCAAATACGTATTGCTCAAGGTGTCGCGGGCGCAAAAGTCGAATTGCTCACCGCGGCGCGGTAGTGTCATGTAGTACCTAACTCTCAGCGTGGTCAGTCTTTCTAATGGGTTGTAGAATTGTTCTGCTGGAATAAATTGGATGCGGGAGGAGAACCGGGTAAATTAGAAGAGCCTATGTCCAGCAGTGGACCTATTCAGGTTGATTGATTGATTGATTATGAGCTTAGATAACTCCGTCTCGTTTAACCTTCGTTGTAATCAAAATGACAAATAAACCATGGTAATGAAATCACAAGTGTCGGTCAAGTGTGAATCGGCGGTCGCATGATAGGGGAGGGGATAACACCTTACTTACCTAGAGCGACATCCATTATGTTGTTTTCGACAGTTATTACGAATCGTCTCGCACCTGGATCCGGCGACTTTCAAACAAATCGGTTTTCGAAAAGGTTTCAAGTTTCAAAGTTTGCGGCAAGTTACAGAAAATTTTACCGTATAACCTATCACTATGCTTAGCGTTTGGTGACTAGCGAAAACTTTCGATTACACTCAGATTTGGGCTGTGTGGCCTTTTCAGAGGTGCCAAATTGACTACCGAAGTACTAAAGTGTTTATGAACATAGGCTGACAAAGGCTAACATTTTAGCGTTTTCATAAACGCCAAAATGTCAGCCCCACAAGACCAGAATACGGCACCTAATCAATAGCAGCGAGTAGTGAGACAGAGAGGTCATTTCTCTGTTGGAACTGTGCGCGTCTGCATTAGAAGACGTCTTTTAGGGAGTGGAAACGATTTGGCATCAACAACAACAGCGAATACATCACCCGCCCTCAATTTGCCGATTATATAGTCATGGTTGAGACTTTGGAAGACCTTAACGCAATTTTTAACGGCCTCGATAAAGCCTCCGAACAAGTGGGTCTTAAAATGAACATGGATAAGATGAAGATCATCGTAAATATCCATGTTCCATCCACTCCCGTAAAAGTCGGAGACCCTATGCTCGAAGTTGTGTACACCTTGGACAAACAATCCAACTAGGTAGGTAAGTCCCATTTCAAGAAGTATCGTTAAAGAGAAGCTATGAAAGAACTTTACGTTCCTTATAACGCAGTGCGTGAAAACAGTCAGTGGGTAGACCATGAGACAGACCGACAACCTTTTAAAGGTCGTAGGAAACGACTGAATGTAGGTGGCGCAGGACCCGTCATTGTGGCGATCTATGAGGTATGCCTTTGTCTAAGAATTGGCGTCTTGCGGCTGAAACGACGAACTACTGCACCTAGTAACTGACCACTATATATATTGGATGTATTTCGGGACTTAATCGCGTGAATTATTTAATTAAAGAACCAAAAGAGGTACCTATTAAGGAAGTAAATTTATTTGCTAAAAACATGATGAACATGTCTTAAAGGGCGCCTTGACGCGCCAAATCGGCGCCTAGTTAAGCAGTTGAAGTCTTTTTCATTTTCACATTTTCCGTTTTATAACATTTTCCTGGGAAATTATTTCTTAAAAATAATGTCATCTAAATGTGCTCTGTTATGTTGCTAGAAAACATCTAAACGGGAAGCAAAATTGCAGATCAGTGAAAAAGTCGTTTAATTCTGCCATGCAGACATCCCAAGCAAGCAACATGCCACAGTTTTCCAAGCAGAACTTTATGTTATCTTAATTGCATTTGTGCAACGAGCAAACCTGTGGATTATCATATTACCTCTCACCGCCATTGCCCTACGCTCCCTCTCTATATCCTTGTCATCTTGTAGCTCATGCGTGACCCAAGATATTTAAATTTATTAACCTTCTTGAGGAGGACACCATTTAGCCCATTTAGCAACACATGGGTAAGCTTATATTTTTGGTGGTAAAAACTAGTAACTCGCTTTTCGCAGTGTTATATTTTAAGCCATGTGCCTCAACGTACTCCTCACATATTTTTAGTAGCGTTCTCAGCCTTCTAATTGAAGGGCTCAATAGCGCCATGTCGTCCGCATAGCTAATATTGTTGACGCTTTGACCGTCGATAAAACAGCCAACATGGGTACTACTGAGATGTTGTACCAGTTGGTTAATGTACAGGTTAAATAACAATGATGAGCTAAGTCCTCCCTGCCGTACGCCACACTCTAGTTCCGACAAGTTACCGGCCCATCTCACTTGATTTTTCTGATCCGGACCGGTACACCTGCTTATCTGCAACAGCCTGTCATAGGAGATAAGGTCAAAAGCTTTTGATAAATCTAAGAAGCACGCGTATACCGGTGTTTCTCTTTCTGTGTAGTACTTGACAGCAGGTTTTAGGGCCAAAATTGCGCTCTCGGTGGACAACCCAGCACGGAATCCAAATTGAGCATCATTTAAACTTACGTATTCCTCGAGAGTACCATTTAACAGGCTGTCCAGTCAAATATAGCTATAAGGATGAGGAAACACCTATACACATCCACTGTGGCTGCAAGGTGGTTCACCACACCAGAAACCAGCACCTTGGAGGGCACTTATTACACCTGAAGACGTTAAGGTTACTCCACCAAGGGCATAGTCGACTTCATGATCAGACTAAACCTTAAAAAATATAATTATCCTTTATGAGACGTCACAATAGATCTTTAGGTCGCAGCGATTCCGGGCTACACATACCGGCCTCTATTCAGATACATTACAAAGAGTCTTTTTATGTAGGTACCTACTTATAATAGACTAGCTGTCCCGCGCAACTTCGTATGCGTAAATTTTCCCCGTTTTTGCAACATTTCTCGTCGCTGCTCCGCTCCTATTAGTCGTAGCGCGATGTTATATAGCCTATAGCCTTCCTCGATAAATGGGCTATCCAACAAAAAAAGAATTATTAAAATCGGTCCAGTACTTTTCGAGTTTATTCGTTACATACAAAAATACAAATCTTTCCTCTTTATAATAATATTAGTGTAGATAGGGGAACTGAAGGCAATACGAACGGAATGCTTTGAAACTACTGGAGCCATCTTTTAGTAAGTAACGCAACTAATTAGGTACTGCCGCCGTCCCACCACTCGGCGTATCATCATCATCTCATAGCGGATTTTTGTAAGTCTATTTATTTGTATTTTGATTTGCCTACACTTTGTTTGTATTTGGTATTGATAATTTATTGCCACATCATAGTCACTAGCAGCATTTTATCTTTGTTATAGTGTATCAAAAATAAAAACAGTTGGAATACTTATTCATAAACTTTTACATTGATCCAAAAAAAGCACCTAAAAGGCAAAGAGGACCAGGGCAAAATAGAGCAATGAACCACTGAGAGAGTGAAAAAGAATCTTCACTTAGAAATTTAAATAAAATCACTAAAGGAAAGAATACGAAAAAACAACACAGAGAAGAGAAAACGAAATATAAATAATTTAACATCAGCTGATGTAGAGGATGACACAGAGTGCTTTTACTGTTATCATTACTTTGCCGAATCAAACTAAGGATGAGTGCAATGCCTGATTTGTCTTCTCTGGGCACATTGCAGTTGCGCTGGTGTTGACGACTATAGGCCGACCGCTTAACTCGTATATCGCCTGCGCGGTGAGAAGGGAGCGCGGGGTGATGTTAACGGGTGGGTGAGCGGGGTGCGCGGGACAGAGAACGTGAGTTCTCTGTCCCTATAGGATGTTCCCTGTACGAGTTAAGCGGTCGGCCTATAGGATGAGAACACAAGATTTGTTTGTAAAAGGTGTTCCCCAGAGTAGAGGTTTTAGGGGAAATTGGGTCCATTTTGCCCTTTAGTGTAGTCCATTTTACCTTCCCATGCAGGCAAAATGTACTAAAAAGATTTTAGAAATCAAGATCTTTAAATTGTATGATTTAATTAAAGTTTGATTGATAAGAAGTGTAGATTGATAACCAATAAAGACATTGTACAACAAATTCTTAAAATAAAGCTTTATTTTTATCGATTTCGTCAGGTTTTCCCTTAAATATACCATTTGCCTTCAGTTCCCCTATTTACATATAACAACGACACAAAAACAAATAATCTTATTGACCGGGTGGATGTTGGTTACCGGTAGCTGTATGCACCTAGTTTGTAAATCGCACTCACTGCACGTTTTAGAAGAATATAAATTGTTTGAATATCAGCTGCTTTGTCCCAGAGCAGTATGCTATACGACATTACGCTGGAGAAATAGCCGAAATAAGCTGTCTGACTTTGCTGACAGCATACGCTGCAGAATAGAGTTCTCCTGCGAGACATAAATTTAGGCACCCCACTGTAACTTACGCAACTAAAGTAATTTCCAAAAAAACCGTTAAATCAACAACAAGAATAACTTAATTGTTTAAAACTAGATTCGTATGTTTGGCAAACTAACTTAATACATTTGTTTTTTTTTAGAATTTAAGAGCAAGTTATTTGATGTAGGTAAACCAGTCAAGAACTAATGCTATTTATTTCGTCAGAGTCATCATTTTTACGATTGGTTTTGAATAATTATAAGAGAAGTGTCAAGTTGTCAGCAAATAGAACAATATTTCATACGTTACTGGTAAAAAATGGCAGATCGTTTATTACTACGTATTTACACCAAAAATAGAAAAGTACTCACTATTGATCCGGAAGACCTTATTCCATTAATACCTATCAACATACTGTATTCGCTCACTAAATACAGAAGCAACAAGAGCGCTGTACCTGTTATGCCGTACCTAATGCCTAAGTATTACATAAGAAGAGATTCAGAATACACTGCAGATTGGTTCGGGAAACGTTCACAAGATTCTACACGAGCATCTTCGCGTGAGAATGGTAGTTAGGCTTGTCTCGGCGCGTTTACGACATTCTGACAGGTGGCGAAATCTTGGATATATCAATACGATCCAGAAACAAAGCGTCAGTCAACAGTTTGGCTGTTTCATAACGAACCAACGCCTACGAAAGTGAAGCGATCAAGAAGCGCAGGGAAAAATTTAATCGCTAGTTTTTTCACTTTGACGGGGTATCTGGTTTCAATTCCATTAAGAAACCAAAGCAATTTCGTCTACAATGAGCAACAAGCGACCGAACACCGGACTCATAGGGGGTACTGCTTCACCATGACAACGCGCCCGCGCACTCTGCGCTCAAAACGAGGGACTTCCTGAACACACCAGTCAGTCTTGGGTCACCCTCCTTACAGTCCTGTGAAGGCACCGTGTGACTTCTTTATATTCCCTAAAATAAATAATCTACTGAAAGGCATAGATATAGTTTTCATCGCCGTTCAAGAAGTCCGTGGTAGAGGTGTCTGCGGCGGACGGGAAAATAAAATTCGAAATTTGGTTCAGAACGCATAAAACTTTGTATAGAGAGTTCTTTGAAGATATATATGTCCATAGAAGTTAGGGTTTTTTTTTAGCAAAACCTTCTGAGTGTCCCACGTATAGTAGACAAATACATAGTATTTTTTGTTAAAATAAAGTTACGAATAAATTTATTCGTGTCGGAAAATAGTATATACTTACCATACTGGTACGTTGCGTTGTAGGTACGATACATGTTTAAGCTCTGTAAGTATGTGCTTGTTGTGTAGGTATATCAGATACTAGCTGTAGCGTATAATAATCACGATCACGAGTACTGGTGGGGCGAGCGGTAGTGGGGAGTGCAGATGGCGTCGGTTAGCGCTGAGTGCACGCAGTCTATATCCGACCTCCGGCCAGTGCGCGTGTTATCATTTAAGTAATATTACATTTGGTACCCCGGATAGTGATCAGTGCCAGTGTATAGTGATAGTGCAATTGTATAGTGACCTGTACAAGTGGCGACCCTGCCAGGATCCAGTAAAAACACAAGGTACTGTGCCAATATAAAAACTTAAATGATACAACTTAGAGGTAAATCAGTGACGGGTCAATTCTGTTGAGAACAAATAAGGAAATAAGTTATTCTGTTAAATTAGAAATTTGTTATTTGTGTACCTACATTTACTACTATTAAATAGACGGTGTAAACGAATGTAGTGGTATTACCGTATTTGTTAAGATTAAATGTGTCTAAGATATAACGTTTAAATGTAAATCGGTTGACCTATTTAACAGAATTAATAGTAAACATAGTATAAACCTACAATATATCTCAACAGAATAGACTTTGCTACCTTGATTGGTACCTAAATACGTTACATGCACCTTATACTTATGCTTCAATAGTTCTTAAATTGTTGGCAAAGGGATAGCTAGCAGTAAAAGTGTTTAAAATAATTTGAGAATGTTATGCATAGACGTTGGAATTATTTTAAAATTTGAAGGTATGTCTGTAGTACCGAATATCCCTACAAGTGTCCTAATATATGTCCTAAGGTACAGTAATCTCTAAACAGATACTTTTATGAGTTACCTACCTACATAATAAAATTATTTTACTTACCTCTTTAGTAGTTTGATGAAAATCAGAACGGTACCTATATTGGATTAATATACATCTTTAGGTAGACCCGAAACATGTCGCATTTACCGCCTTTGGAGTCTTTGGGCTGTGACGGTGACCCAGCTTCAGTTGGTTTGCGCTAGAAGCGAGGACTGGGACTGTATCTAACAGTTATTGTTTTATCTGTTATAGTTATTATTATATCAAATATTTATCTAACAGCAACTAATATTACCACACCTGAAGCAAAAAGAGCAGTGCTCTTGGGGCCTGCCCCTACAATTTATAATAACATTCCTGGCGCTCATTTAGAAATTGCCGATGACAATTATATTTTTGAAGTAACTTAAAATAAACAAAGCCGTGTTCATGAACGACATTTGTTTAGGCTTATCAAACAAGAGTCTAGAGAGAAGTTTGATGAGTTTCTCGTGAGACTAAGACTTCAAAGTTCGGAATGCAAATTTAGTGCCCCTGATGAACACATAATAGATCAAATAACCGAAAAGTTTGAAATAGCTAAATTAAGAAAAACTATTTTAAGTATTGGTGATGACGTCACTCTTGGTAAAATTATTTCTGAAGCCAATGCGTTAGAAACAGATATCCGGGCTTAGTAAGGATATGTCGGTTAATACAGTCGGTTAAAACTACGAAAAATATTTCTAGGTTAAATCCCTGTTTTCGTTGTGGTTGGCGAAAATATAAATTTTCTCCAGCCAGAGTTAAAATGTCTCAGGTATGGGTTCGATGTACAGTTTCGCAGTCAGTGTAAGACTAGGTCAAACAAACGCGAACTAACGGATAATTCCTCTAAAATAACAAGTAATAATAAAAAATCCAAAAATAAATCTGAAGAAGTACCTAGATTACATTTTTCATATTAACGGTGAAATAATGAAATGCAATCTAGGAGAAAACTAAAGTGCTGATTGACTCTGACATTATAGAGCCTGTCAACAAGCCGTCTGATTGGATCTCTCCTCTAGTACCTGTCCTAAAGGGGGATGGCGATGTGCGTGTCTGTGTAGATATGAGGCGAGCTAACCAAGCTATTATTATGGAAAAACACTATTTGCCTAGCCAGCTGCCAGCTAATACCAAAGTTCAGGAATGCCAAAATGTTTTCTAAATAAAATTAAAAAAAAATCATTCCATTAGTTAGGACTTAGTGAGGATAGCAGGCATATTACGACTTTAGCCAAGGATTGTTTAGATACAAGCTCCTTATGTTTGGCATATCATGCTCTCTAGAATATTTCCAAAAAAACTTAGAAAGGGTACTTTTGCCGTGTAGGGGTGAACATGGAAGAAGCTGAACATGGACGAGGCTTAAAAAGGTTCTGCAGATTTTGAAAAATAACCATGTAATGCTAAATAATGCCAAATGTGTTTATAGGGTCAAGCAAATTGGATTCCTCGGGCACCAGTTATCCTGTATTGGCGTTAAGCCCCTCGATAAATACATAAAGACTATAGAGTTGTTCAGAAAACCCACTATTATCGAAGAAGTACGAAGCTTTGTAGGGTTAGAAAATTACGTAAGAAAATGGATTCCCAATGGACAGACCTTTACGTGAATTATTAAGACTTATGCTAGGCAAAGGCGCAAATATAACTTCTCATTGGGGTTCTAAACAAACAAAGGCACTTGAGGGATTGAACCGCGCCATGACTCAAAGTAAAATCTTGGTATACTACGATCCTTTTGACCGAACCCAAGTCCGGTTGGTTTAAGCGCTGGCCTCGTTCAACATGGCACTAGTGGGCCACGAATAACGTACGCGTACGGTACAAGAGTCTCACAGATCGTGAGAAATGTTACTGTCAGACCGAGAAAGAAGCTTTTGCTTTAGTATGGGCAGTAGAGCATTTTGACATGTACCTTTTTGGGAAAGATAGTTCCGAACTTGCTAATGACCAAAAGCCATTAGAGGTAATGATAAAAACATAATTTGGGCCAGATTCTAAGACATGTGAGAGAATCGAGCGTTGGGTCCTACGCTTCCAGCCATATCATTTCAAAATTGTCTACAGCCCGCCCTACCCGCCTACACTGTCCCAATTGTGTTCTAATAATCTGTCCCCATTTGATGATGATAATAACATAAATCTTGTTATTGACCAATCTTGTCCAATGGCAATCACTTTGCGCGAGTTGAGACAAGCTTGTGATGGAGATTCAGAGCTAAAATTGGTTAGAAATGGGCTTTACAGCAGTAACTGAGTGTAAACGTGTTTGCGCGGTAATAAATCGTTATGCCTATATAGCTTGAGATCAAAAGTTTTAGCCGCAGCTCATGAAGGCCTTCCGGGCATCGTAGCCATGAAAACGCAGTTATTTCTAAGGTCTAAGGACAAAGACGCGGAAGTTTAAGCTCCGAACCCTTCTAATCTTATGTGCAGGCGGGAACCACCAGCCCAACATTGGATTGATATTGCTATAGATTATCTAGTAGCGTTACCTACTGGACATTATCTTTTAGTAATTATGGAGTATTATAGTCGATATAAGGAGGTTCAAATCACAAAAGATATAGATTCTTCACAGACGATAAATATTCTTAAAGAGGTGTTTTCTCGACTCGGGACACCGCCAGTATGTACCGCTGAAAATGGTAGACAGTTTACCAGTACAGAATTCGTCATATATTGCCAAGAATTCGGTATTCAGTTGTTCCATAGCATTCCTTATTGGCCATAACAAAATGGTGAGGTCGAAAGGCAGAATTGCGACATACCAAACAATTACGAATGCATTTATTGTATTTGTAAAATTACGAATTAGTCAAAGTCAAAGGTCAAATTGGCAAGAGAATTTATTTAAATATCTGATTATGTATAATATTAATATATATTAGTCAAAGTCAAAGGTCAAATTGGCAAGAGAATTTACTTAAATATCTGATTATGTATAATAGTACTCCTCATTTTGTCACAGGTAAAACTCCCGCGGATCTCTTTCTCAGACGTCAATTTAGAGAGAAGTTGCCTTCCATCGTAGATGTCGAGTTTACTAATGTAGATCTAGAAACAAGGGATAGAGATACACAAATGAAAAATTAAAGGAAAAGTATATGCAGATATGAAAAAAAGACATGCAACAGATTTCTATATTGACGTAGGACAGAAAGTATATATTAAAAATATGACGAAAGGAAACAAATTAACTGCTACCTTTAACGATGCACCACACGCAGTTTTCAATAAAGAAGGGAATGACGTAAAATTGGTAAATCATGATAATGGGGCACGGGTACGAACAGATATTGTACATTAGAAAAGAGTTGAAAGGAAATGGAAAGTTTGTACAGATAAGGATAAATCTTTAGACGAAAATAATACTACTGATGATAATGTACTTTCAGCAAATAATTAAGTTCATTATGTGCTTTTGTTGTCTAGTAATTTTAATAAACAATATTGTATTGTTTTTGATTATGATAAATCTAAAACGTGAATACAATTGTCATAAACGCTATTGATTGAATTTTGTTGTTACTAAGTAATGAGATGAGAGAAAACTTAATTATTATAATTTTCAAATTTTGTAAAAGGTAGATGTAGCGTATAATAATCACGATCACGAGTACTGGTGGGGCGAGCGGTAGTGGGGAGTGCAGATGGCGTCGGTTAGCGCTGAGTGCACGCAGTCTATATCCGACCTCCGGCCAGTGCGCGTGTTATCATTTAAGTAATATTACATTTGGTACCCCGGATAGTGATCAGTGCCAGTGTATAGTGATAGTGCAATTGTATAGTGACCTGTACACTAGCGGTAGGTACTATATATATATATAGTATACTAGTTCCTGTTCCCGTGGGAATACAGGGATAAAAAATAGCCTATGTTAGTGAAGCTTCAAAACAATGAAAGAATTATTCAAATCCGTCCAGTAGTTTCGGAGCCTATTCAATACAAACAAACAATCAAATCTTGGTCACTGAGAAGCCGTCACCATGTAATTCTATAACTGTTGATTTGTTTCTTAATTTTATAATGTTTTTGTAGTTATGTATTAATTTGACGTTTTCAAACAATTATAGGTTTGCGAAATAATGATATTTGAGTTTGATTTATAGCTCAAATACTGACCAGCGGTTTGTAATAACAGCTGCGGATTTGATAGATTTCGTTATTTTGTGGAGTCATGCGTCAAAGCTACGGTGATTTTCAACTTTGGAAACTGACGATATTTATGCGTAATATCAAACCATGTAGGTAATTTATCGATGCAGATGGAGGTTAGACGATTAAAGCCCAACCAGCAAAGTTTTAGAGTTCTGTAATCGAACTAGAAACCCTTGTAGTATGGCCAGTTTCGTCTATCTTCTTCTTCCATTGAGGTATGGTGTGCTTAAAATTCAATATCTTCTTTACTATTATTTTTACAATGTAAAGTCGCCTTACTCGTAACTCCGCCTGCGTGGCTTTCGGTGCTCAAAAATCCTTGTGGTAATCGAATTACGCACTATGGTACTACTAGCTGAACTCGGCCACGCTTCGCTGCGGCTTTTAAAGCCAGGAACACTCACCGGCCTTCCCAGAACATTCTGCTAAAGTTTCATCACAATCTGATCAATGGTTTCGAAACGCATAGAGGACATACAGACAAACACTGATTTTTATTTATAAAGATGTATTGTTTTGCGGAATGTTAGAGTGTAAATTGTATTTAATCAGTCAAGTAGTTCAGATAAAATAGATTTTATGCAATAAATACAAATATCTACCAAACTTTCAAAGTTATGTTTAACCTAACCTAACTTTAAAATGCTAAAACACAGAACGTCTCTAAGAATGCTAATATAATCACAAACACACTTGGCATTGAATATTAAACTGAAATATTAACAGAATTATATCACTATAATATCCATTCTTAGCTAGAGCTTGCGTCTGTTTGCTCTAGGTTTTTCGTCCATACCTTTTACCACGCAAATTCCTGGGTCATATTTTACCTGGTTAAGTTACCTGGAAATCATTTATTTAAAGTATTTCCAGGTAACTTGACGGATGGCCGCTGGAGCAAACGAGTCCTAGAGTGGACACCGCGACTTGGTAAACGTAAGGCTGGGGGCCGTCCTAGCCCCCAGCCAAGTGGACCGACGACTTAAAGGAGCTGGGATGGACTGGATGCGGAAGGCAAAGGACTGGATGTTGTGGCAAAAATTAGGAGTGGCCATGTCCAGCAGTGGACCGCCGACTGATGATGATGATGAACTTAATGTATAGGTAATAAAATCGCATCATAATTTTGTATATATTTTATATTGAAAATGTTCTTACAGAAGCTTGAACAAGACAAAACGAAGTATGAAATAAGTAAATTGTGCAACAAGCTACAGTATCAAAAGGTTTACTTTAGATCTAATTAAACATAGTTACGCATAAATACATCAACAAAAAAACGCGATACAAAAATTAAGAAGCCACTGCAAAGGCTAGCGCAATTCGGCAAAGCAAAAAAAAAATATATAAGTAAATATTTATTGTGCACTCAATCTAACATAGTAACCACAACAGAACACTCGTTTCAGAAATCAACTGAAACTAAAAATTAACGTTAGATTAGAAGTTAAGAAGCATGAAATAAAATAATATTTCTATACTTTAATCATATAAGGCACTGGTATGAAACGCATTGGCAAAGGAGCCAACGCAAAACAAACATATATTTTGGTTGATATTAAACAATTCAATGTATAACACATTAATGGTTGAAAACAACAATATTTGTACTGTCAGGCTTTAACGAAAGCAAAATGTAAACATGATTTTGTTTCTAAAACCACTGATTTTGTTTTTGTAACAGTAAAATTATAACAAAACTAACGTGTGAACAATGATAAATCTCAACGAATATAAAATATAAAATATTCGAACGTTTCTAAGGGCTCTTTCAGATTAACGCGTTTTCTACGCGTGTGTACGATACTTACACTTCATTTCTACGTACGCGTATAAATTGTACGTTCTTTTCCCTCGGGCCTATTGAACGCAGAAACGTCTTATACTTTGTGTGTTTACAAACGCGCGCAAAAAAAGCGGTATCCTGAAAAGTCCTAATGTTTTAAGAGTACTTGAACAGAGTATTTATAAGTAAATATCATATTTTTTTCCAAATATCTATCCTTGTTTGAACAGTAAATATTTGAACCACAACAATATAATAAACTCCGACGACACAGTCTAATGTAAACAAATACGTAACGGAAGACTGAAATCTTGTAACAACTTACAAAATATTATTCTTATTTATGTAAATGCATATCGACATGTCTAAATACACTTTATGTAAAGTCAAAAAGGGTCTACCTTTATTCATTATTATTAGTTCATACGACAAGATGTTCAAAATTTGATAATAATGACATTAAAATTGTACAATAGAACATTTTTTGTACTCATATAAGACTTCAAATAGGTTGTCACTATTTAGACACTAATCATAACGATTCAATATTGTATTTTCTCATCTACAATGAAGATCATTTACAAGGACACAATATGGGTTTATTTTACATGTGGTACATCGTTCACATTTCAAATAATAAGTGTAAAACAAATCAAAACTTCAACTCCATAAACAACAATCAATTCCATAGTATGTACTGCCGTAATGACGTCACTTATAAACGCGTTCATATAAAAATACAACAAGCATACACTCTCAAACAACACTGAAAATAATAGTACAATATAGTTCCTTTAAGCACTGCTTACGTAAAGAGTTTAGCGAAAGCCTTTGGGGTTGAGGTGGTGCATATTAAAGTGATAGGCGAGTGTAAGCATTGCGGTGCGATAATCGAATATAAGTAGAAAGAACTGTTCCAACCATTCGGTAGGCGTTATTCTTTCTACGGCCTCATGTCAACGAGCTTGCATCAGCCGCTGGCACTGCGCGAGTAAGAATTTCTTTTGTTGTTCGTCGTATAAGAATATGACTTTGCCCGATCCTGAGCTCGGGAACATTCCGAGCACTTTCTTCTTCGCGGTTGGTATGTAGACTCCTTTGTTCACGGACGTTGGTACCTCCGGTAGTTCCGTCCATAGGTACGTCCACATCACCTGTTTGACAATACATATTAAAATCGCTATATTATGAAAATAAAGTTAACACTGCACTGCACCTTATTCACGATTGGTCCAATTCGCGTTTAATCCAATTCGCGATTGGTACATTTCCAAATTCAAACAAAAAAATAACACATTTTTTTATACATATTGTACTACATTTATTCATAATCACATTACATATCATATCTTAAGTTACAATTACAAACTCCTACCAATAATTAGTAGTTATGTTCTTTTGTGAAAAATCAACTAAACGAAATAAACTACTTTTTTTTGGACCATCTGCGAATTGGACAAAGAACGAATTAGACCAACCGTGTATGATATATTATGCTACTATACATATGAAACCTTCCGGAAGAAAATCTCTAAATAGTAGTGAAAACGTATCCGTTGCGGGGTTTAGTTAGCGGAGAAACTGACAGACGAGAACAATGACTTTGCTTTATACTGTTTAGAAAAGACAAGTATCGGCTTAAGAATAGTACCATCCCATATCTTCCCGGGGGGTTCCGTCACGTCAAGGGATGCCACACCGGAGGACGGGCAGCAGCCTCCTCTACGTACTTTAAAGTCGCGACTGAGATCGCCAACCCGCTCGCCAAGCGTGGCGATTATAGCAAATACCCCCAGGATCGTAGGTTCTACTGGGGAGACTCATGCCCAACAGTGGGACATCAAATAGGTTGATATGAAGTGATACAAAACATGATTAGCAGATAAGTCTGAGTCTATGGATATATTAAAATCAGTATAATATATCCATAGAAAAACAAAAAACCCGACTGCTTAAAATTATTAAGTGGAATATGTTGGCGCCATTATTTTTTCTGTTTTTGATGCACCCAGTGTCACTCTCACTACTGAGGCGGTTCTAACGATACACTCCGAAAACATAACCCTCATGCGCAGTCGGGTAAAAAGTATGATGGACGACTGGCAAAAACAAGTAGTCTTAGTATACACAATATTTTCAATATTGAACAGCATGCTTTGAAAACTGAATATATTTATTGAATATAGGATTGTTATGTTAGGACTTACAAAAAATATGTCTATTTATTCGTAGTCAACAATTAAAATCTTATTATTATTACGTATCAAAACTGTTTACGAATAACGTAAGGAATTCATGAAAAATTTACGAGGTATTAAAGCAAACAGTTGGAATCTCTTATGAATAATACATGACATTTTTGCTTAATAGATACAGTTTTTAGTAAATAGTGACCAACCGCCGCATCAGGTTGGGGTAATTTCTTGGAAAAAAACAAATTTGTGGAATATTTCGGAGGACCTCATCCTATCCTACCTATTATACTACCGACGTGAGCCCACTCCTAACACAAGTCTTTGGGCTTAGCTGGAGATGTGGGACTCAATCCCACATTGGTAATTATATTTTATGTAATAAAAATAAAAAATATTTATTAACTCTTGTGATACGTCGGGATTCTACATGTACATGTAATGTCAAGTTCGCAAACAATAGGTAAAGCCGGAGAAAAGAACCTGGCAATAAAAACTGGCGGCCACTCTTTTCAAATTGTCAATTTTACAATATATGAATGTTTATAAACTTGATATGGGGGTATGGTGCTGCGACTAATATACTATTAATATTAATAATAAAAATAAAAAAAAATATCAATGACGCATTTTACTACAATAAAATTTGGCAAATACAGATAGGAGCGTGTGTTATGTCTACTGTTAACGCATGGTAGTTTCATCTTTTGAGTTAATGACAATCTAGCCACTTTAAAGATAATTTTAATGTCATATCTAATCTAATACATATATAAACCAGCAATTCTATATAATCTGAATCTCAGCAACGGCTCCAACGATTTACTTCCAATCATATAATAATATTATTATCAAAAATATATCATATAAAATACGTCATCCAGGTACTGTATATTATTCGTATAATTTTGATAGCGAAGAGATGTGAAAACGTCATGTTCTGCTCTAGTCACTATTATAATTATAATAATAATAAAGCCTTTTATTCTGGGATTAGAGATGATGTATGCGTTTGTATCATTCATATCTTATAAAATGTCTCTAGTCTCAGTGTGCCTCTTGGCATAGGCCTCCTCCAACAATTTCCACTGTCGTCTGTCCAGTCACTATTATACTATTAACTAAAACAAACAAATAGTGTACGTACCTGCCAGCCGCCGAAGACATTATTCTTCTCGATGTAAAATATTCGTTTGTCGGTGCACAAGACCACTTCCTTTGCGGGGATCACCCATACGTGCGCCTCGTACGCGTCTGTGCTTACGTATTTACCCTATAAGGAGTAACACAAATATCTTATAATTAGTATGATAATGACATTGCTCACCAGTTATTTGTCTTATAACTGGGAGCCAGTGGCGAACCTGGCGGGTAGACCCGGACAAAAAAAATCACTGATGATAACAAACCGCGCACCTAGTTCTGTACATGTGCAACAAGGATAGTTGCACGTGTACGCAAGCCTCGGTGCGCGATTACCACTCGCACTTGGCCGATTTTATTTTTAGCAGTATTTTTTTTGTCCGGGCCTACCAGCTAGGTTCGCAACTGCTGGGAGCCAAGAGAAAGAGATGGAAACGTGTGATTTAAGTTCGTCATTTGTTTTCTCGTGACTTTCACTTACATATTTTGTCATGCAAGCAGTTATCCCTACTAATATATAAATGTGAATGTAAGTTTGTTTGTTACGCTTTCACGCGAAAACTACTCAACCGATCATCATGAAACTTTCTACACATATTCTTGGAGGTATTAGAAGTAACATAGGATACTTTTTATTAAGAAAAACAATTTATTTTTTATAAAACCGACATACACGCGGGCGGAGCCGCGGGCGAAAGCTAGTATTGTATATAATACATGTAACAGAAAGTTGTGGTCAAATTTCAGCAGCGGATAGGTTATGTTATCAGTATTGCACCTATCATAGTGCCATAGCTGGTTGCATTATTATAACATAGTTATAGCATATTCTTTTTATCAAAATTAAGTAGTGAAAGGCTTATGACACAAGAATTATACCTTGTACAAATTTCGATTGGATTATTATGGCATAGAACTTTTTAAGTCATACTTTTTTTAATCAATAACTTTTCAATTATAAATAAACGAATGAAAAAATAATGAAACATTTTTTTGAAATTAATAACTTTTTCACTCATTAATAACAATTTTTTTTTGGGTACTCCGATTTTGATAAAATTAGGTATGTGCACTCAGTATCATGGGCAAATACCAACCCTTGAATATTACCACACCTTTCTGTTACACCTTGTATACATAACAAGTTTGTCGAAAAGTTCGAATCTTCAAAACAACTCATCCGATGTTGATGACATTAGTATGGAGGTCTACCTCCATACTTCTATAATAATGCAATATTATTAAAAAGTATGTTTATGGGACTATTATATATACATTAGACATGAGAGAAAACACTGCAACGTGCTCCTCAGTTGAAACATTAGCTTCAACCGAAACACAGTGATGCGTTAATATTACTATTTCACAGAAGATTAACTGACACTATTGTGATACCCACCAAGGCGGTCTATGGCTAAGACCTGTAAACACCTAACGCCTATCATCTTTCATGCATCAAACTGACTATACTCGCATCCTATATTTGTACGAGATCCGGTCTAAGAAATATATACCCTCATATGTTATTTGATCCTAACAAGGATTACAAATTAAAAATAATAACTGTCTAGATTGATAAATCACAAATAGGTTGCCTATCTCAATCACGTGCCAATAAGGTGAATCAAAACCTAAAGGATACTTCCTGTTGATCTAGATTCATGATTTTTTAAAATCACAAATAAAGGATAAAAACCTGAAAACCATTAAATTGTAGTTACATCATAAGAAAAATAAAGTTTGTACGGTACCTACCCTCAGTGAGCGAGCTCGACTTGCAATTAACTGTTTTTATTTTTATTTTATAATTGTCTTTTTACTAATACTGTTATCCTCTAAACCGTCCATCAAAATATAACATAATCTTCAATATCATTAAAAAACAATTAAATAACTGACGTGTGTATATTGATAATGCTAGTTTACAACATTAGCATGTGATTTAGCTAGGCAACCCAATTGCGATTTATCAATCAAGACAATATTAACATTGTAATCTTTGTTAGGATCAAATAACAGATGAGGGCATATATTTGTTAGACCGGATCTTCTAGATCGGTCTAAGAGATATATACCATACAACATATCATGTTGTTACATACCTTTTCCAACTCGGAGAGCATCTTGTACCCTTCGGCGTCTAATCTGGAGTACGGCGTCACGCGAGAGTCTGGTTGCATGTACCGCGGAGGACGACGCCTTGTTACCTCTTCGGAACAATCGGCAGCTCTGTACGTACCAAGTATAAACTTTACTACTTAGGTAAACAAATATACAGGTTGACTCTGAATTCAGTCGACGAATTTATAGGGAATATTAAACCAATATTAAAACAATAATGTAAAGGAAGTCTTTAAGTAGATTAAATTTAACTAAATAAACTGAAAATATCAACGTTTTTTTTATTTCGGTCAACTAATACCTAAACAATTAATTGATTATTAATAAATAAAATCATCACAGCAAAAAAAAATCAACTCGGATTTACCCTAGACGTTTCTCGACTGAATTCAAAGTCATCATGTATACATTGATTTTAAAACATTAGTTATGTGGACTTCATAAATATGAATGAGGGAAGCGCTACAAAGCAACGGAAGCAGATGAAAAATAGCAAATATATAATTGAGGATTATTAACAAACATACTAAAAAATATATACATTAACACTGAATAGACAGGGCATTAACCACCGAATACTCAAACGATACATAACTCTGAGTCATGTTCAAAGTTATTTCTATCGCAACTATTCACTTTAAAATGATAGAGAAAGCATGAAAGTTATCGGCGTCTCAAAACTGAGTGATAGCCTCTACTACTCTACTCTTCTCAACTCTAAGATACCTAAAGTAGTCCCAGCATCGATTGTAATTACGTCTAAACAAATTACTCTTCTTAAATGTCTAAAACAGTGTTCCGCAAATAGGTTGCCTAGGGCATCGGAATAAATAAATAAATTAAGACAAATTGGTTAAAAAGTGACTTTCCCTACACTTAACAGTATATTCCATACTTTTTTTTAAATCCTAAAAATATTTAGGTAACTTAAGAGGAACTTTTTGGAGTATTTGTAGTAAACTAGCATATGCCTGTGCCTTTGCCCAAGGGTAACTTTAAAAACACTGCAAACATTAAATTCTTGCGTGATGTTTTCTTCTGTATAGTGTTGAAACGTAGAATTTTACGGAAATGAGTTAGTATACAAATATTCGAGATGTGAATCCTTCACCACCATCTGAGAGACCACGGAGTAAAATCAATGTTTCCTTGTCAGGTATAGGGTAAGTGTAAGTGGTTAAGGTCAAACTCTTAACACAAGTGGTAGTTGAATAAGGGTTTATATATTAAATATTTTCCAAACTAAGATTATTAAGTTATTTAGTGTTATGTAAAGAAGCTACGAGCGGGATGTATTAGTATATTACAAATCATCCTGTATAATGCGACCGCACTGCGTAGAATTAATAAATAGGCAGAAGTTCTGAATACCACAAAACAAGAAGGTTATTACAAATACTAGAAACTTGCCCAGAAAAAGCAATAAGCCCAATCTTTCAGCTATTGTTGCCTGATCTTCAATTTACAACTTCAATGGACAAACTAGCATATGTACACGGGCCTGGCGCAGCCATAAGCTTATTACAAATACTCCAAAAAGTTTCTTTAAATTACGTAAATATTTTTTAAAGCTTTAGAATATACGGATAAATACAAGGAAAATCAATAGGTATGTATTTTTAACAGCTTTGTCTTAAGAACCGAAAAACGGGTAACCCGGTTCCGGCTGGAGTTTGGAACCGAAAAAAACAATTCTTCAAATAGGACCGGTTAAGCACACTTATATTCCATGTATCAGTATGTGTGCTATGAAAAACTAACGATTTATATTCAAAAAAATATTGCCAACTGAGGCACCTAAATATTAAAAAATATATGGTACATTTAGGTGTACCGTGAATTTATTTTGACTGTCTAGATGTACCTCAAACTTTGTACAAAAACAAACGTTTGCGGAACACTGGTCTAGAACACTAATGTTTGAAGAACATGTACTTTGATATATATCTATAATCAAACGTTACGTCGTAGTTATAGCCTCCTAACAGTAGAAAGTAGTCCAGAGGTGAAGTCGATCACTCCGCCGACCGGTCGCACAACTAGTCCAAGAGCGCCTCGACCGAGTCCTTTCACAAACCCGCTGGCGCCTCCTTCATTCGCACCTTTTATCGGAGCAGTTAGTACTCCGCACACGCCGTCCACTACACCCTAGTATCCATACTCACTTACATTTTCCCAAATAAATCATACTATCTCTATCTATAGAGCTGAGAAGAACAGAGACAGAGAGATCAATGCTAGAACTGGCTCACTATAATTGACAGTAACCTTAACCAGTTAACCTTATAGGCCAGTAACTAATGCAAAGCTGTACAAGCAAGACCATGCAAAATGAATCCCTTGTTTAAATTTCACCTCTTGACAGCATCAAGTGACCCGGACGCGAAGTCCACTACCCCAGCAGTTGGCCTGGCCACTAACCCCACGGCCCCTTTGCCCAGACCCTTGAAGAAACCTTCCACGCCCTGCTCGCGAGCGCCCTCTATCGGTTTCGTGAATACACCGGTCACACCGTCAAACACCCCCTGTGCGTTTTAAATGTTCATTTTGGTTAATTTTGACTACAATCTGGTACACACACATAATATTACAAGAGGAGTAAGAAGAAACAATTTTTAACGTTAACCATTGTTATGCGAGGTGTGCACTACCAATAAAATTTGGGGAACTTGCACAAACGACTTTCAACGTGTAAACGGCCGCGCAAATATACTTCTGCAAGTTTTAGTGGTTTGACGAACTGCTTCAGGTTGGCGCGGATCCAGAACTTCGTTCTAGGGGGGGAGGGGGGCAACATTTGACTCCGATCAAGTGTGAGTCACTCGCATGACGGGGGGAGGGGGTCATCCACTACCACAGAGGGGGGGAATTGGTCAATATTCTCAAACTCATCAAATAAAAAAAAGGCTTTGCTCAAGTAACTTGTGTGTTATTTCTCTCGAAACAGTTCTACAAGATCTTGCAGAAAGTTTACTTCTACACACTTGGAAATATAAATATCGCAGTCAGTGAAAACATTCGTCAACTCTGCAATAAAAATTGCGGAATTTACTTGCCAGTGGACACCTCGCTTAATGGTGAAAGTATAAAATTGTTATGACTATTTTTAACGTTTATATACATATATATATTTTTAAATTAACATTCAAAATTACATTGGCAAATCAGAACGCCATTGTATCGAAAAATGTAAATAATAGTCAAAGGTCTTATTACTAACGAGATGTAAGTTTTTTCGTTTATTTGAGATAAAAAAAAAAGGAAGAAACACTTACCATGACAAGGCCTTTACCGCTCCTAGCGAGTCCTTCTTGTAGATTCGCTGGCGGTTTGTTGATGTTGTCACGTCGACGACGCTGATATTCCTATAAAACAAAACGGGATCACAATTACGCCATTACTAAACTATAATTAACAACATCATATAAAACGGACAAAAAACAAATCCGTGTTTCAATACAAATTCTTTTCTCTGTATAAGGTTCTTACTTAAAAAAAAATAAAGTAAAAAACAAAAAAGAGGTCGGTACGAAGTTGGGCGACACAGCTAGTACAGCTGACGTTACCTTGTCCAGCGAGAGCGCGGCGAGCCCGTGGCCCATGGCGCCCGTGATGCGCGACACGGCGCCCGCCGCGCCGCCCACCGTGTGGCCCACCAGCGAGCGCACGCCCAGGAACAGCCCCTCCGCGAACTCGCCCGGACCTTGGATCGCGCCCTGCAAGACAACATACATGTAACTAACGTTCGCAGCTCACCTTATGGTGAATAACTAACATTTTGTGTATTATTGAACGTTACGCCGATACGAAAGTTTCATCGCTGACCCAGACCTAAACGCGGGTGATCGAGTTTATATAAAATGTACACACTATTTTGCCTTAAATATGACCTCTATCAGTGGCGTACTATTTATTTACTTCGACTGACGCAACACGGGCCGTGCATAGCCCGGACGTGACTTGTAATTTTAGATTTAACTATTATTATTAACATACAAAGTTCATATATCAATTTAAAAAAAAAAACAATGATAGAATAGAATAAAAAATATAATCAGTAATGGAATCTTGAGCACCTACCATACCTGACAAGGTGCAACGAAGATACTAAGTAAATAACAATCTAAAATAAACCCTGAATCTCTGGTTTCCTAGGGTAGGATGCCGTCATATAGCGGCCGTTATACAGCGGTGAATGACGTGACTAGATCGTCATCTAGGTAAACAAAATAAAGCAGTTTATTAGAGAACGGTAATAGACAACGTAACGTCAAAAAGCGGTAAGGAGGCGGATGTCGGATGATTCGCGAATGTTTTCATTGATAGCGGTGTAGCCTTTTTTTTTTTTTTTTTTTCAAATATTATTTTGTTTTGACTGGATTGCGTTTAGAATGAGTTCTAATAAGAACTGGAGCAGACGTTATGCCGTAATTTTGATAAATTTCGTACGTAACCATGAAGCTATTAAGATATAAAAAATAAAGAGTACAGAAAAACCCGGTTAAAACACGAGTTGGTAGTATAAAATTAAAAAAATATTAAATAAAAGTGTGTGTTGTTTTTAAAAAGGTCGACGCGAAGATGGCCAACGGTGGCTTAGTCGCATAATGTCTCTTTCGCGTAACGTCTCTTTCGCAGAATATCTCTTACGGAAAATGTATTTCTGTAACTTAGAATAAAATATAACATTTTACATTAAATCCCTTGAATTTCAAAAAATAAAGATTAGTAAATATTATTGATCAAAATCATTAAATAAAAAACCATTAAAATAATGTATTTTCGATTTTCCTTGCAAATATACCTAATGATTTTTCTATAAAGTGTTGGATTTTTATGCTAAGTGACAGAGAGACATTCTGCGAAAGATATATTTTGCGAAAGAGACATTATGCGACTAAGACCCAACGGTACATAATAGCCACATATCGCCACCGTAAGGACTGCCGTCTTTTTGCGTCCTTAATATTAGGGCCGCTACATGACAGCCCGGTATCCTAGGAAACCAGGGCTTACTGCCTATGTAATACGGTCAAACGGCTAGCCTACACTAGCTTTACTCTATATTTAAAATCAATTCTCACCTGGAACGGCTCGTAGAACAAATCTTCGACTCCCTTCTTCAATCCAATAACCAAACCATAAGGATTGCCTATGACATCTAATCCTAGCACCAGTACGTAGAGTTGTTTCAACGCTTGTCCCGTATAGTGACTCTGCACTTGAGATATCATCTCCTTCTGAGACAAGAACTCGAAGTTTCGCTCGTAGTACGACAACCTGAAAACAAATATTATGTATGGAATTTAGCACTAACCCTAACATCATCGGACGGATTGAGTTCAATTTTGTCACGCGGGTTCGAATCCTACCCATTATACTACCGACGTGAACCCACTCCTAACACAAGCCATTGGGCTGAGCTAAAGTGATATATGTTCGTAAACTTTCTCGATTTGTACACATTATAGAATTTTATAAGCTACGGGTCTTAATCGCGTAAATATTTTATTTTAAGGCTAAATACCTTTGTTTATTTCCCGACGTTTCGACCGTATTGCAACGGCCGTGATCACGGGTAGTCTACCCGTGACCACGGCCGTTGCAATACGGTCGAAACGTTTTATTTAGCCTTAAAATAAAATATTTACGCGATTAAGACCCGTAGCTTATAAAATTCTATAATTAGCTGAAGTGGTTAACAGGATTGCTAGTAATGTGGGACCAAAAATCCCACATTGCTAGTTATATTTATAAAAAAAAAAAATATCCCTTGCCCTGACTGACTGACATTTCATCAACGCAGAGTCTAAACCGCTAGGGTTACAAACCTGAAATTTTGGCAGTTGATGCTTTTTATGTTGTGGGCATCCTCCACTAAGAAAGGATTTTTAAAACTTCGTCCTCTAAGGGGGTAAAATAGGGGTTGCAAGTTTGTATGCCACCGTCAGTTTATGAAGTTAGATCGGTGAAATTTCGTATTTAGACTTTTTCGTTTATAATAAAGAAACACGTAGGTATTTGAGCATTTTTGGATAATCAATCCCTAAATTAGATCTGTAAAATTTAGGAATTGGCTTTTTAGGGGTGAAATAGGTGTTGCCAATTGGTATGAAACTGCAGTCAGTTTTTAAGTCAGATATGTAAAGTTTTGTATTTGGCTTTTTAAATTAAAAGAAAAAAAACACGCTTTTCAGCGTTTTTAGGAAATCAACTCATAAGGGGCTGTAATAGGCAAATTTGTATAGAACTCCCGTCAGTTTTAAGGTTTGATCTGTGGAATTTTGTATTTAGCTTTGTGGCTGTAAAAACACGTGTTTCAACGTTTTAATCGAAAGTGCTAAATCAACCCTTCAGGGGGTAAAATCGACAACACGGCCGAAGTCGCAGGCGGCAGCTAGTTAGTTATAAAGGAGTGAAACGGGATTTCAAATGTTCAATCACAATCAAATTTAAAGCCGCGGAGAAAAGTTAGTATTCTATATAATACATTGTTTTATAAGAAGAGCAGAATTTTGAACAACTGTAACACTATACAGGGTGATTTTTAAAATACTAATAACCTCTTGGCTTCTTTATATTACACCAAATAACTTTGTAATATATTTTTTTAAATAAACAATAACAAATTAACCCTTCAACACCTACCACTTACTTTTGTCATACATAATTACGATATGTGCCTTATGATAGTAAAGTCGAATAAGCTGACATACCACACAAGTTCGTGAGATTTAACCACCGTAATTTAGTCATGTAAAAGTTCATAGATGTATTACACATTCAATGTATTTGATAGGCGTTCGACACCGACTCGCTTAGAAGTTTATGAGCTTGTTTGTGGTAAAATATCGAAAGGATCGAGTCGATGCGTTTATGATTTTAAATATGTTACTAAGTTAGTAGTAGTATAATGCGAGTTTAAATGCTAAAATCTCTTATATGATTATATAAGTCGTACATCGCACAATGTTAATCCAATTGCGAAGAAATTGAATTAACTTTGTTGCATTATTACTGTACTGCGACCAAATTTTACACTATCATATTTTTATTGACATCCAAACGTGTCCCATTACGTCATGTATAAAGTATTTATTCTCATGAAAATATAGTCATTAATAATAAAATCTTACTTGAAAACAACGTCGTTCATGTCTGTCAATGTAACACCAATACTCTGCAGAATTGTGCCAATGAATGTTGGCAGTTGAGTTGATCCACCAAGTGAGAACGAAACATGGACCTAAAATATATAAAAATAACATTCATATTTCAATAACCAATAAATTGATTATGATAAGATTATGTGACATTGAAATAAGAACCATAACGCAATAACGTTACGATTAAAATTCTATTAAACATAGAATACCTTAAGTGGTGACAAATGAAGATTGTCGTAGAAATTCTTCAAGTCTGACGCAGCTCCCAAAGCGGCCAATGCTTCTAACGGTTGTCCTGCTTTTTCTAGATCTAATTGGAATGCGTCCAGCTGTGATACACATGGAGTGTTAATAATGAAAATATAGTTCCTGTCATGTCATGTAATCATCAAAAATCATAAATGTGCTTTTAATATTATTCGTGTTGGCAGCGTGGCGATACTAAAGTCTAAAGGAATTAAAATGTTTATTAACAATTTGCTACAATTGCTTAACCCTTCCAAAAGTATTTAAACGTAGGATTATCATTTATTAAACAAAAATTGATCTATTCTGGACAAATAATAGACCTATGTGTCGTAGTTACTTTGTTCATACATAAACAACTGGCAATGTAAAATAATAACTTGACAAAGCTAAATACTATTGTTATCATTGGTGATCGGCGTAGGTTTCCATTCAGCAGAATTCATCAACCGTGGCAGAACGTATACATACCACCTCATCTCAAAATCCCGATATAAAATAATTAAGAAACTCGCACCCGAAATGTTCATACTTTAGCTAGAGATTTAGAGCTATTCGTACAGAAAGAATAACTGTTACATAAATACCTTTTAAATTGTTATAATTTTAAAATACCGGAATGTCCATGTTCACATAGCATTTGAGGACATTGATGCTAAATGGCACTACCTACGCCGATCACTATAATCAGCTCGGCGAACCTTGATCCCTATGACAGTTCATACTAGTGACGGGTCGTGTCGATATATCGCAACTTTTTATAGGCAAAGGCGTGACTTGCATTCAGCCACATCGATAAACATGTTTTTAAAATATAATCTACATTACTATAATTATAATGCTTGTTATATTTACAAGTATCCGTGTATTTGTATATGGGGTTGCCAATATTCCGATGCAGAGGTAACATGGTCGGACTGTATAATTTTAATGTGAATTAAAATTGACATTGACTCCGGACAATTGGAGGAAAGTGGTTGAAAAGACGAAAAAACTATGCTTAGATGATTGGAATCGAGACGTGCGATACGACAATATAGTAGACCAGCCGTTTTTAATAAACATAGGAGAAAGCAGCTGCAGTTCGGATTCCGAGTCTGAGACGCAATCGGTGACACCATTGTCAAATTCAGATTAATGTATATTAAAAAATCATAAATAAACCGCTTTTGTTTTATTTGAGTAGGTATATACAATAAATTTGTTAAATCTCCTTTATTTTATTATCGCAAACAACTTAAATGATTATAAATCTGACACTAAGAGCGTAGGTACTCTATTGATGTATTTTGTACACTCGTTTCCATTTTCGATATTTGTTTATCGATACTTTTCCGCACTAGTCGATATCTTCCAAACGGAGTAACTTTTGCAGGACGTCAACGTAAAGTCTGATTGAGATAATTTCTTGTAAGTGTTAATAATTATTATAATTCTAACGGGATATTATTGTAATTGCATATATCTGCCTAAAATTAATAAATATCATTTTTAGACACCGCCAATTCGATTATAATATAACGGTGACGCTACTACAAGGTTGTGTCGTGGGAATAACTGTCAGTGTCATAGGGATCAAGGTTCGCCGAGACTACTATAGTTATTATACATTTTACATTATTTAGTAATCTGGGACCTACAACCCCACATTGCTAGAAATCTTTTCAAAAAAAAAAAGTGACGTGTTTACCCTACTACACTATGGTTAGTTTAGGCTTTAGTATAGTTCATTCTTTGGATATCATCTTGTTTTTGCAAGCTACATATTTTGATAACATATACACATTCGGACTTCCTCTTTCTAATAACAACATTTGCAATACAAAAAGAGATGGAGATAGAACAAATAAAAAAAAATTGAAATTAATGTACTTACAGCCTCCTGTTCCGTGAGTGATCTTTGTGGGAATATTGACATAAGCGCGTTGATTAGAACCATGTCTACTTTGATATGGAACTCCTGGATCAGTACTTTGTAGTATTTGTACTGTCGAACCTTCGTATGTTGCATCACACGCTCCACGATAGATACTTCTATGAAGGGTTTCATGCCTAAAAATGAATTGTTTTAATTTACATAAACTATCAAATTCACCTTCTTCTCTCTAATAGAAATAAAGTTTTATTTTCAGCAAATGATTGACAGTTTAAAAAAACGCTCATTTGAGACAACGTTGTTTATAAGCACAAGTTATAAACTGACTCTTACGCGGAATATCAGTCATATTTGATCCCACAGAGAAACTTGTGGAACTCTGTTTTACCCTTTAATACTACCATGTATTTTCTTACCATCCAGGGTCAGGTGTATAAATTATATAATTGGGTAGCTTGGAGGATAAAATCTACTTAAGGTACTTCAAATACACAAAACACATAATTTACTGGAGGCCGTCTCCCTACAACGACCAACGGACAATCGAGACTGCGCACGTTGAGAGCTACGTACGTGCGCGTCAATGCGTGCGTCGACTTGTTGTTTATCTGTGCGCCGATCCATCTGTATCAACGTATTTTATGGTAGACGGGGGACCCAGCATCCACCTGGTTACATGATCCCAGGTCACCAGGATCCAAAACATGCGATTGTCTACAAAGCCACTGTGTGTGTGGCCCATATGTATTACAATGATCCTCCTTGGAGCCGCCTAAAAGCCCGGCTCTAGTGTGCAACGGAGGAGTTGAAGAGCTAACTAGTATTTACTGACTAGGTGCATATAGATGTACCTAGTCAGTAAATATATAGACATATGCACACGTATCGAGATCCTGGTCGCCCTCGGTGAGACTGCGTACTTAGAGATCTCCGTATGGGTGCGTCATGTGTTACTTGGGCTTGTTGGTAACCCGCACGGGCTACCCCGTACAAAGTGGCAGCAATTTCAAATACCGAATAGAAATACCGATCTGTAATTTTTTTTGATAGAAACTAACCGGCCATTATTATACAGCTCCAAGTTTAACTTTAAAAAAAAAATGATTTGAATACGTGATAATTGAATAAGAACGAGTAGAACTATGTGCATGTAATAAGCGCATAAACACTTGAAACTGAGAGAAATTAGCCGTTAAAACGGCTATAGTACGCACGTTATCATCTGAGTCGTAGGGCCATAAATAATTTTTCTATATCTATCTCACTTGCACTTCTGGGTTTTATGGAGCCGTCTAGTGAAGGGCGTAACAATAAAGCACATAATATAATAGATAGGTAACGTTTATTATCGTATCTTGTTCACAAAATTTTAAAAGTCAACTATATTTAAAAAATATGGTATTTTCATACATGAGTGTATGAAAATACCGTATATAATACCCGAAAGAAAGATTATTACAAGAAACAAAGTAGATCATATTGTGGCCCTTAAATAAGTCGTTATTAACGGCTACAAAAACATGTAAATTCGATTAAAGATTTGAGAAATCGTCGATATTGGTAACAGATTGTAGTTTCTTAAAATTTGTTCTTAGCACAAAGGTACCGCCTGATTGCGACACTTCCGTCTTGATTCGGTCCACTGTCGCTCTGCTCACACCACAAATAAATGCGCCCATTTCACTGTTCGAGTTTGAGGGCTAATATCGCCATGTAATTTCTTCAGATCAATGTTAGAAAATAAAGTATCCATAGTGTGCAATGAGTGGTAACACATGAATGTATTTATTTAATTGCAGTAAAAACATTTATAGCAAACAAAAAACACACATACTACAATTACATTTGAAACCGACCAATCAGAATCGTACAGGTCATTAGCAACTCATCTATAAACGGCGGTTTATCGATAACTAGGGTTCGGTTCGCCGCGCTGCACATTCCTATCTCTTTTGACTTTTATGACCCGGCGACTCAGATGATAACGTGCGTAATATAGATTGCCATAAACTCAAAGAAGAAATTTTTTGACACTTATGACAAATGGCGGTTGGTTGTTATTCCTTGTTACCCAAGTATAGACTTCCATTTGATTTTGATAAATTACTGTCCAAATGTCCATCTTATGGAAGTCTTGTTGTTATCGGCGGTAGCCTGTCCATCGTATTAGTACTATAAATGTCAGTGGTGACCCATGACACCATGAATCGGAGGACCTGTATGTACTTATATGTATATTTACGTGTAAGTATGTCTTCGAAGTAGCTATACATGACCTACCGCAAGGATCCTCGTTAGCAACAGATCTGGGCGGCGGTACAGGCGCCAGCACCACAGGGAAGGTGGGCATCGGCAGTTGCTGGTCGATCTGCAGCCGGTGCAGGCGCGCGTGCAAGCGGCGCGAGTGCGGCGTCAGCCCGTACGCCGCCCACAGGCCTGCTTGTAACGTGCGACGGAGCAGACGGGGGGCTGGTCGGAGGATGCGCATGTCTTCGAAGTCCACCTGTATACAATTATGTACTTTATTTTGTACTAAATAGGGTTGATGATTGTCTAAGCCAAAGTAAAGTTTGCTTCCAACGCTAGTGTACGAATTTGTGACGTTATAAATTGTATGCCCACAGACCCGGTTCTAGTGTGCGACGAAGTGGTCGGGGGAATGAGCGGAGGACGCGTATGTCTTCGAAGTGCACCTGTATACGATTAACGGACGGTCTCCTTAATCTATCTATCGACGGATTTGGCTCCTAGAGGTAGACACACACATAGACATATTTTGTATGGAGCTTATGTCAAATATATACCTCTAGAAGCCAAATCCATCGATAGTTAGATTATTGAGACTGCCCGTAAGTGATTTATTTTGTACGCTATAGGGTTGATGATTGTCTAAACCAAAGTAAAGTTTGGTTGCAATGCTAGTGTACAAATTTATGACATTATAAATTGAGTGTTCATAGACCCGACTCTAGTGTGCGGCGGAGGAGAGGGGGGGCTGGACGGATGATCGGTATGACTTCGACGTGTGACGTATAGGATTTTGTGTCTTTATTTCCTACGCCATATGGTTGATGATTGTCTAAATTAAATTAGAAGAAATGCTTCACATAAGTTTGTTTGAAACGCGAGTACGAGTTTATGACGTTAAAAATTCGTAGCCCACAAATCCGGTTCTAGCGTGCAACGAAGTAGACAAAGGGGCGGAAGGCGGATGCGCTTGTTTTCAAAGTGTACCTTTATGCGATTATATAGTTTATTTCTAGTGCAATATAGTGCAATAGTGTTATTTACAAATAAGACAAGAACAGAGTGTCTTTTCCTTTTATCAGAGACAATAAGAAAAGTGTCAATGTACAAATTCCTAATTTGAAATATAGGACTTAGAAGATAAAGATAGAATTATATTACTCATTAGTCTAACTACAAAGACTAGATCGTAATTTCAAAGAGGATCCATCCAAAAAAAAAAAAAACCTAGAGCGTACAGACACAGGATATATCTAGAATTGTTAGTGGTATAAAGAGACATCATTGTGTAATAATTTCAGTTTATGAATGTGATGGCTAAGTGTGTGATTTTACTATTGATTTTTCTTAAGTAGCTCTTTTTTTTCATGTATGTCAATATCTCATATATTAATATTTTTTGATGCCAATCAATTCTGTTCCTCATGATAATCAAAAGACTATGGGACAGACTGAGCTTCGGGTACTATGAATGTCAGAAATGGCAAAAAAAAACCGTTTCCTACATTTCAATACATTTCTGTTTTTTTTTTTAAGATAACCATATGGGATGGGACCAATTCTGTTAACCCCTCCAGTTAAGCTCAATGGCTTGTGTTAGGAGTGGGTAAGATCCGAAACGGCGATCTCACGATTGTGAGACATCGGTCTCTCAATCCATTAGGCTACCGCCGCTTCTAGTACCTTAAACTCAGTTAGTCTCATAGAGTACTTTAATTGATCAATTGGCATTTAAAAAGTTTTGTTAAGAATTGTTAATTTTTTTTGCTGACTGTATTTAACTAGGCGTAAACATTTGATGTGTATTTTTATACTTTTATAAGCGTGAACTATTTGTTCTAGCCCCTGCTAGAAGTATAAAACGTTGTAAAAGAGTAGGTTAGCATCACCTGACAATTAACAAAGATCAAATTTATTTTAAAAAAATAGCGAAATAACACACTTGGTATCATATTATATCAGTAATATTCCAAGCAACAACATATGCCTGTTCCCTCTGGGTTTTTTCCAAAATTTTTGAGCATTGTTCTTTTAAATTAATAATATGTGTTCATGTACATAATATGGATAGTTTCAAACATGAATTCTGATTTCTAAATCTCACCTCAGTCTTCTCGTCAATGAAAACTTGAGGCGACGGCGGTTGATCGTTGACCATTTTCTCAGTGATGTACTTTTGGTAAGCTTCCTCTAACTGTTGCAGTTTGGCTCCATCAATCTTCTTGAAACGACGCGAACCAATCTTACATTGTTCCCATATTATACCCGAACTAGACAGACAAAATGATATTGTATCAATAAAATGGCTTATTTTTTTTTTCTGGACTACAATGTTGGATTAGCAAAATGTTGACTCCCAAAATATGAAATTGTAAAAAGTTGCATTTCCCATCTGGACCACAATGTTGAATTTGTAAAAAAGTTATGTTATCGAGAATGTTCGATAGTAGTCCAGGTGTGTTTTATTAAACTTAATTTAAAAACAAACACCCCACAACTATTTACTTTATATTAAAAAAAACTGTAACTAACACTATATCCTTAACTAAAACAACAAAAACTCTTTACTTGTAATTCTGAACTAAAAAAAACTCCCCTTGTAATCATTAACAAAAAAAACTCTTCTAGTAATCAAAAAAGAAACATCCGTTCTAAGCTACAAGCTCTGTATCGCGGGGGACTCTGTATCCGTCAAGCCCTTTGGGCGTAAAGCGTGCCAAAGAAATATGCATAGAAGCCGGGTAAAAGGTGACCTCTATAGTACGTCGTACGCTGAACTGGCTACCCCATACAAAGTGACAGCAATTTCATCGAATGAATCGATTGACCTTCCTGTGAACTTTTTTGACACTTGACAATCAAATGGCCATTGTTGTTATCCTTGTAACACAAGTATAGACTCCATTTAATTTTGTCAAATTACAAAATCAAATACAAGTCTTGTTATCGTCGATAGCCTGTCCAGTGCTCTAGTACCTCAGGGTGATTTGTAATATACTAATAACCTACCCGTGGCTTCTTCACATAACACTAAATAACTCTGTAACATCAGTTTTTAAAAATATTTAATATATTAACCCTCTAATCACCTAAGACTTGTTTTTGGACTTATGACCATCACCACCTACAGATTATTTTACTGGAGTGAAATTGTTGTTTATTGTGAGGTTTAGGCCCTAAACCTGACTAAAAAAACATCGCATAATAATTACTACAAACTGTTCACAACAAGGGAAGGCGGTGGCACCTGTGATACAATGTCTACATTAGTACAGGTGCCAACGATACATATTCTATCTGGTTTGTTCCTCTGTACTTCTACCTATTGTTAACGTGTCATGATTGTAATTTAAGTGTGCCAATAAATATTATTATTATTATTATCGCTATTACTCTGGGGTCTCACAGATATGTGGTAGATGGATGTGTAACAAAAGTAGCTGGTAGTGAAGGGTTAATTTGTATTTTTTTTATTTGGAAATAATATTGAGAAGTTATTAGGTGTAATGTAAAGAAGCGGGAGGTTATTAGTTTATTACAAATCATTCTGTATATGTCAGTGATACCTATTGTAGGAGTAAGTAGTAGGTAAAAAAATAACTTACTTAGATATACTGACGTAGACAATCTCCAAGCGCTGGGGGTCATTCACTAACGACAGTCCAATCCCCTGCATGGACAGAATTATCTCAGTATCAACCAGTTCAGCTTCACCGATATTGTACGCGCCACTTGCTAGTATAGGATCGTCAGTGAAAAGTATCACTCGTTGTAAACCGTCGAGGAAAGATCCCCAGTAGATCTTTGTATTTTCATTTATTCTGAAATAACAATAGAATGAAGTATGTGCATTTGTTTACTATTCAGGCACTTATAGCACCCTACTAAAAATTAAGATATGGCCATCATTGGCTATAACTGTATCTAGTTGGGATGACAACAGCTCTTTCGAAATGCATATTCTGTCAAATCTTAAATCTAAGATAATAGGGTCACTAGTTGGCCCCACTGTTGAGGCAGGTCTGGTTGTCAACGCGTCCGGGCATTGCCACTGGGCGGGCCGCCGACGGTATAACGAATTCCGGCGGCCCGTTCGCAAAGGTGGCGAGCGATACACGGCGGGTTTTTTAGTGGGTGCAAACCCCACACTACCTCCATCATCTTCCCCGGATGGTGGGGGTGTTCATCAGGATTTTTTCCCGCCGAACCCAAAAAAAAAAAAAAAAAAAGGTCTGGTTGTCAAAGTTTAATATAGGAGTTTATAATACCTTAAAATATGCTCTATAAATATCGGACATGCAGCAGAATTGCGCAGTCCTATTTTATTCGAGAGAGAGACAGAGAGAGAGAGAGAGGGGGGGGGAGTAGGGTAGAAAAACAGAAAGAGTTATAATAATATAATTACATAAATTCTCCAACACCATCTTGTCTCAGATCATTTTCAATCTCTTTTCGTTTATGACCTCCAAATATAAGAGTCTTCGGTCCGGCCGGATTATCCCAAGTGAACAACATCTTGCGCATAGAGGGCAATGTTCTGCAACAAAATACAAGGGTTTAGGTCTGTCCCTTACTGTCTCGTAATTACATATATTTATTTATAATGTAGAAGCAGCAACAAGTTTTGCAGGCATTTCTGGTTGTACCATACTATTTTTTAGTACATTAAAATCAGAAATTCGTCTGTTAGTTATGTCAAAATAACAGTTTTTACTAAATGACTATGAAAGGATATAATTGGGTATTTGAATGTCAAGTCAAATCAGTATCTTTTTTATAAAATGTCAAAACGATTCGTTCTGTAGAGATTTGTATAAAATTTAACATTGTGACGTCATTATGTTCTGGTTTCAAATCAGTTACTTTTAGTATTTATTTTGATGATTATAAATACAAAAACATATTAAATTATGCACGAATATATATTTTTACCTCCATTTAAAGGCATATTATTACTTGGTAAGTGTAAAATAATTTATTGTTATTGATTGATTTGACGTTCAAATACCTAATTATGGTACTCATGACAAAAACATAGTTCATATTTTTTTCTGTCCGTTCCAGCATCTCCAAAACGGCTACACGGATTTTGACGGGACTTTCACTGTCAGTCAGCTGATGACGTAAGGAATAACTAAGGCTTACTTTTACATCAAGTTAACGTGTATATGGAATGAGTAGCATTGCAAGTTCACGCGGACGAAGTTCTTTCTTTACTTTATATAGTAAATCAAGGTGTTGCTCACTTAATATTGACATTTTCCTTTTCATATACGTGAACGTCGTACGGTGAGAAGTTGACGAGCAGCGCTGGAGCGTGTCCGCTGCGGTACTGACACACAGTGATGTATGTGCCGCCTTCAGTTATTTGTACATCGGCGTGAAGACCGCCATACTGTGGGAACATTCACAAACAATAAGGTATTTGACTCAAATCAAATCAGTATCTTTATAACAAACGTCAAAAACGACACGCATCTTACAAGTTTGTATGAAATACAAGAATGTGACGTCAAATTTTCTATAATCAAATTATTTACTTTTATTATTGCTTTTGATGATTAAAAAAATATTAATACGTTAAATTGGGTAGTGACTACAATAAAAGTAAATTATTTTATACTAATCAGGTAATAGATCATAAAATGCTCTGAAAATTATAATTTTAAAAGCATGAAAACGAATACAAAAAGTAATGATTTGACGATAGGAACTTATGACGTCATACGTTGTTATACACATTTCTATAGAGCTTGTCGTTTTGACATTTCATAAAAAAATACTGATTTGACTTGACAGTCAACATCCTTATTGTGCTTGAACATATTTTTTTAAAACGTATTAAGAGGTAATTATCATACGGTTATTACAAAATAATTTATTATCATAGTAGTTTAATACCCAATTTGAGTTTTTTTTTCAATGGATAATATTAGCTATGTTCCGATGTACACTACGAGCACTGTTCAGTATTTTTACTGGGGAGAAATTCGTCCCGTATGACTGACGGTATACTACCGCTGTATCCTTGGGAAATATGTGACGTCATAAATCGTCGCCATTTTTGTACTATGACCACTGGTGTTTTCGAGGCATGGCGCCCTCAGTACTTTGATCACGTGATCAGCAGCGACCAGAAATTTAAATTAATTCCATTGATTTAGAAATCATGCAATTAATTCAATTGATAATTACCTTGAACATTAAATTTTTAAATATAACTACATCATCAATTATTTTTTCTTGTTGATCTTATACATTGTACATATAAAATTTATATACGTTGATGACAGTAAACTGGACTGCGATCCGTTTTGAACGGCTTTTGGCTTCACAGTATAGTAAATTGAAGTCACACCTTACAGTACTCCAGTGCATATCGGAACATACCCATTATTTATTAACTATGCTGTAGAAAAAACCCAGTTCTCTTTTTTTATTACAATAATTAGAACTACTTACAAGAAGACGTTTGGCGCGCCGATTGGCCCGCTCCAAGCCAAACAGGGTGATCATTTCGATCACGTTACCGTAATTAAAAAATAAATTATAGAAATAAAAAAACCCGCCTGCACAAAAAAGATGGAAACAAGATGTCTTAATTATATAAATCCGTTCAGTGGATTGTGAGATATTAGGTAATAAAGAATATTATATACATACATACATACATGCTTACACACAAACATACTTACATATACGCGCGAAAAACATAACCCTTCCTTACAGTCGGGTAAAAACAACTCGCACTCTAGGCACTGTTTGAATTTGAGCGTAGCGCGGCATGATGCGATTGGATCATCAGTCATTAATCGTCATTCATTGAAGTATACAGTGTCAATCAACTACTGCTGAACAGAACTAAGTTCATCCGATTCACTATCATACCAAGGGGTAATGGCGTACATAATGGTAACGTGGTTGAAATAAAATGACTAAGTATAAGGTACAGTTGGATCAACTTGGACTAGGCCGGACTGAAGTAGGCGACAAGCAGATGCATTTTTTGGAAGTAAATGGTGACAGGAAGCGGGGGGCGGGGGCGGTAACTAAACCAAGAGGATTAGAGATGCGATTACGCATTACATTGTCATAATTAGTATTACTAATTCATGTTTTTTTGTAATTATTTTGGTAAAGAAATTGTTTTTCAAAGTTTCTTTATTATTTACTGTAACTGTTCTAAATTTAAACTTTTATGAACTCTTTTAAATAGTGTTTTTATATTGTTGAATTAAAATGTTGTTAGTATTTTTAATCGATTAATCGTTGTCGTAAGTAATTTTAGGGTCGCATCTCTATGACATGCGCGAAAGTGATGAAAACCTAACTTCAATCCGGTCAAGATACGTTGATCGTACTGTATAACTATTTATTATACGTAAATTAACGCGCATATTTACCTTAAAATTGATTGACGTTTCGACCAGATGCGATGACGCACCGGCCGTGGTCACAAGCGGACTGTCGCAGCGATGTTAAGACTCCGTAAGGCCTATGAGTCTTCATCAACGCTCATTTTTTTGTTTCGCGAAAATGAAGGGAAAGTTAGGGTCACTGCACACTACACTGATTGTGGACACAATAAGTGTAGCGTGCAGTGACCCTAACTTTTTCATTGTAGACACAATCAGTGTAGTGTGCAGTGACCCTAACTTTTTCATTGTAGACACAATCAGTGTAGTGTGCAGTGACCCTAACTTTTTCATTGTAGACACAATCAGTGTAGTGTGCAGTGACCCTAATTTTTCGCGAAACAAAAAAGTGAGGGTAGATGAAGACATCGCTGTATGTCCGCTTGTGACCACGGCCGGTGCAACCTGGTCGTAACGTCAAGCTATTTTAATGCGCGTTAATTCCCGTATAATAAATAGTTATAATCATGCAACCCGAAAGTTTGAAAGTTAGTATAAGTATAAGGTAAGTTTACATAAATCTTACCCCATTATCAAGCTTCAAACAAGCAGAATTTTGTTCCGTGTAGAGGAAAGGTGCAGAGTTTTGACTCGTACATTCGACCCGCATGCGTAATAACTTATCGTTTGAATCTACAACCGGCCACAAAGGCGCACTGGATTTTCCTTGCACCTAAAAAAAAAGATAAATCAATTGAAATTTCTAAAACCCATAGAACTAAAGGTTCACGTGAACATGAAACAACAACCTTAACTGAACAACTTTAAGATTGCTTTTCCAGCAATAGATATAATTAAAAGAGTCCTCAACAAAAGAGTTTGAAGATGTGTATTATAGTATCTTATTTTAAAATAATTTTACATTATATTTCAAAATCATACCGTAAGCCAAGGATCAGCAGATCTGTGAAGCTCCTGATATTCAATTGCGAATGGTGCTTCGTTAATGATAAGGTAATATGGCGTAAATATCACCATCTTGGTCAAACTGTTGAATGTCAGTTGATTTGTTACTGCAACCTGAAAAAATAAAGAATAAATGTATTGCTATAGCATTGTTATTCAGCCTTTTGACATAAATACTTAAACTAGTGGTCGCCCGTGGTCGAAATTTGACCATAATTCATTTATATATATATTTTTTTAATATTAGCATTACGCACACCTTCTCTATATAAATGTGCGAAATTTCATACTCCTACGTCCGCGCAATTAGGTATTTGAATGTCAAATCAATTAATACCAATAAATTATTATACACTTACCAAGTAATAATATGCCTTTAAATGATCTTAAAAATATATATTCGTGCATATTTTAATATGTTTTAGTATTTATAATCATCAAAATAAATACTAAAAGTAAATGATTTGAAACCAGAACATAATGACGTCACAATGTTAAATTGCATACAAATCTCTACAGAACGAATCGTTTTGACATTTTATAAAAAAGATACTGATTTGACTTGACATTCAAATACCCAATTCTCGTTAAAGGGTTAACGAGAACCCAACCCTCTTGCTTCACGTATTAAAATACATAGATTTAATTACTTGGAAAGCAAATTAAAGGTATTACGAGTTACCTGATAAGTTCTGCCTTCATTTTTACAAATCACCACACCGGAACTTCCAGGAACATCTAATGAAAACTTCTCAGACCATTCACCAAACTCTACTCTTATAGCCGCCTTCTTTTTACCAAAGAAGTTCTTAGCACGGAAAGAAAACAATATTGGCTCGAGGTAATCTTTAGGATGGAAAATGACGTTGCTTGTTTCATCGACATTCTAAAAAAAATAAACGTTTAAAATTAGAACACTTTTTGTTAGTTGCTAGTTGCGTTGTTAGGTTGATGTTCAGCACCATAAGCAGGCTGACCATTAAACCAAGCTTAAAGAAAATAACGCTTAATCGCGAGATGAAGGTATATTTAAATGGAGACCACACCACAAAATATGTACCTAATTGAATTTTACGAAACTCTTCATAAGAAGTGTTGAGATAAAAAATATTTTGTTTCTACGACGACGTCGACGTTTCAGAAAATGTTAAGAGCGTGTACTCCATTTATAATATCCTCATGATTGGCTACTCGCGAGGGTTAACCTTACCGGTAAGCTTGTTGCGCCAATACCTAAGAAGCGAACCGAAAAGTAAAGTAATGTAAGTAGGTACTGTGGTCTGTATTACACAGTATAAAGTCGTAAATTTTGGTTAAGTTCGTGTGCGCATGCATTGTACGTACATTGCGTGTACGTTTGCATTTATTTTATTAGTAAACGTGGTAGGTATACATGCAAGATTATTAACAACAAAGGCATCAATAAAGCTTGGATGATAAAGCCGTAAGTAAAACGCTTTAATACTCTTTAATTTTGCAACTAAAGTGTTCCAAAAATATGCCGTAAGTCCTGTATTCTTTTTATCTTTATAAGGTTTTAATTTTAAGAACTGACACATATATGTGTGCGTTATCACACGCACCGCCAACATCGACGTCGCTGCACTATACCTTTGTTCGCCGACAAAGCGGATTTTAGCATTTAGTCGGTCCGTGTATGTGAATTAATACAATTTTAAATCTACAGCATGTTGTAATACACTACGGGATGTATACACAAAATCTAAAAAAATAAAATACAGTCAAGGCTTTCTATCTACATGTGCTACTGTTATTAAAATGAATACAGTAGGGTCATGGAAATCCTAAATCCAATCCACAAAGCTCAACTATTAATATGCGTGACATAAAATTATAGCACTTATAATAATTAAGAAACTGTACCCAATTTGTCCAAGTGTTGTTGATTTATCTGCGCAGATAAAACATAAATCGTGAATTCACATTTAATTTCATTGTTTTAAATATAACCCAACCAGATAAAGTAGGTAACGTAAAATTAACCAAAACCTGTATGTGCTCAATGTAGCAAAATAACATAATCACTTATTATATAAATATTATCTTATGTTATAAGTATGTTTGCACTTACCGGCAAACATGACGTATGGCGTCTAAGAAATTTACTGCAACTTGAATGTTTAATCTGTAATTTATTATTTGTGTATTATTCATAAAAATATCCCAAAAATTGATATCATTACCACTATATTATTTAATAATAGAAAAAAATAGATAGAAGAGTATATTTTTCAGTCTTCATAAAAGAAAAGTGTCTAAAACCGGGTGTGAACTTCTTTTAATAACATCGCACTCCGTGCGAACCTATTTAGTCTTACGAAGTGTGCTTAATATCGAGTTAAAGTTTGATGATGTAGCGCCGAGATAATGGATTGAAAAGTCTTTAATGAATCATATCACATGCATCACGAATGGGTTATTTTAGTTGGATTAGACTCCCGAAATGATTCCACACAAATATGAAATATTTCAGTAGGTACGTTTTCAAAGCGCAATTCGGATTAGGCTATGACCCCACTGAAGGCATGCGAAACACAAAAATACAATGCAATGATCATAAAATATCGAAACCAAAAAATCCTAAAACTATCGCTTTGAGATGAAGCTGTTAGACTTAGGAAGCTCAATAACAGCAAAAATATTAATAAAAAAATAAAATGAAAAATAATCGAAAAGTTAAAATAATATTCACTGTACATCGACCATCTCAAAGATACCTTGTTGGGAGTGCTGGAGTCTTTTTCTGGTTTCTTTGATTTCTGTAACCACAATGTTTGATGACGAATCTGATACATAACTAGTAGTATAAGCACAACTTTACGATTGCGATGAATGACTGGACAAACACAGTTAGTAGACAATAATAGAGTCACTACTTGTTGCTTTGGAAATATTCAATAGAAAATACATGTGAGTAAGTATACTTTTAGCTGTTCAATAGCAATGTTATATACTACTCTAGCTATACATTAAAAACACGAATATAATGGTTCAAGTCCTGTTCACGCGATACCATGTATGGACTACATCTCATTTTTTCACAATTTATTTATAAATGAACACTTATACTCATAATATTTTAATAATAGTATTTTAAATAGCAGATGTTTCGTATTCTATTCTATTTTGAAAATAGAATGAAAATAAAAACAATACAATATACGCTAGTTAAAATGCAGTTATTAACGTAATATGAGGGTGAAATGTGTACACTCTGGTGCAAATGAGGTGTCAACTCAAAATACTTATAACAAGAATGAAATGCATATATTTATATAGATACAAATAAGAGCTTGTAAATTTGACACGTAATTGTTTAACCACGTATCGATAAAATAGTTGTATCCAATGTGAAATATTTAGCACTAAAAATAGTATATTATATTCAGTGCCGACTGCCCAACATTGAAAGATAAATAACATGTTCTGCTTTGAATTAATTAAATTTTGAATAAAACGATCAACTCACAATAAAAATTCCAATTGATTAATCTTCAAATCCATGCCAATAGTAAAAAAAAAGCAGAATACGTCCAGATTGAAAACAGAACAATCACATTGAACCGTTCTATGTATTTACTTACCCTGTAGCACAATGTGAATCCTGTTTTGTTCAACATCCAGAATGGGCAATAAAGTGACAGTACTTGTGTCCCTTCCATATCAACGCTGTGCATACCCAAGTCCAAAGTCATTAAAGATGGACTATCATGAGATTCGAAAGACCAGACGGATAATTCAGTTTCGTGGTCCGGTAAATTCTTTGTGCATACCCAGCATTTATCTTGGTAGTTTTGTATCTGAAAGAGTTTTTTCGCTCAATAAATACATTTTAGAAATCTATATAACCTCAAAATAGTTGTAATCGTCATTAGCGGTAATTATTTTTCTTTTGAATCTATTGTTTCTAAACTATCGCTATTTTTTTAAATAATCTATACTAATATTATAAAGCTGATTGTTTGTTTGTTTGAACGCGATAATCTCAGGAACTACGGATCCGAATTGAAAAATTATTTTCCTGTTGGATAGCCCATTTATCAAGGAAGGCCCTATAGCCTTCCTCGATAAATGGGCTATCCAACAGTTATATAGCATCACGCTACGACCAATAGGAGCGGAGCAGCAATGAAAGATGTTGCAAAAACGGAGAAAATTTACGCAGACGAAGTTGCGCGGGTCATTTAAATTGAACCGTCGGATAAACAAAAGGTTCGTACCTGTCTTGATATATATAAAATTTTGATAGTATGATATAAATAATGACAGTCTAAAATCTCAACTAGTAGTATTCACGCTGAAAGGGTTAAAACTCTGAAAATCTTAAGCGCTTCTGGCGCTAACTGTACGAGGAATCATTTGCAAAATCTAACAGACTATAGTATCAATACGACACGCGTATTTTTTTGACTAAATTGTTTATTTATTTATTATTTTTCACAGAAAGCTTACAGATTTATTTATATAAATAAAAACTGTCTTCTTCCAATACTATCGAACTGGAAGGAATGATAAGGTAAAGCAACTCTTTATTTATTATAAAAGATGGTCAAAACAACTTACCATGATCACAATTGAAGCTCTATTAGGTGAGAGATGAGACAAATGGAACATTTCCCCAGGCTTGAACACCTGCGTCCTCTTCAGACCTAACTGTGAGACAATAATGTCTACGGGCAAACAGTTCTGTAGTTTGACGGCCGGTTTTAGAACTATGTCGTAGCAAGAAGATGCAAACGTGTGTCTGGTTGTATTCTCGAAGAATACTTGCTCCATGGTACCCACTGCCTAAGAACAGAAATACCATAATGATTGAAATTAAAAGTTCATTATTAAAAAGGGACGAGGATTAAAACCTCGATTCAATTAGTTTTGTAATAATTACTTTTTTTACAACAAAAAACAATCTAACCGACTTCAATCAGGGTTTAATAATAATATATACATTGCTGGCATTTATTGAGAAGTTTCGTTATCTGGCTTCGAAACTCATAATCAGATCTTTACGAAATGTATATGGGGCCATTTCGGAATAAATCTCTTTCAAACAAAAAAAAGTTTTTTTTTTAAACCCACACTATGCCACATGGAGGGAAAGTACGAGTACCTTAAATATTATAGACAGAACATCTTAAAGATTGAAAACTTAATTTTGATTTTTAAAATAAATTGAATTGCATTCAAAGTTTTTTTAAATAATCGCCTGTCTGAACCGGGAATCGAATCCGCCTTATGAGAAAAAGCACCATTCAGTATTTTTATGACACCAATCCAAAGGGCCAGTCTTAAGATTTATTTTTTCTAAATAACAGTATTAAGATACTGTTATTTATCTGTTAATAAAGGGAAAGCCATGAAAAATTACAGATAATAGAATACAATTTGTATAGTTAATCACGACACAACTATTATTTTTTTTAAAGTCTTTTTGTCCTTTTTCTTTTTATGATAATTTAAAGTTACACACTGAACTGAAACGTATTATTTCAAACATTCATCACGCAAATATTAGTCAATTGATTAATAATGATAATAAAATGGTCCTAATTTGCGTATTACAGAATAGGACACGCCTTGAGCATTTGTTAAGTTTGTTGTAAGTTGCAGTTTTCCTTCCATTACAGATATTGTTATTTAAAAAAAAAAATCCTTTCGATGGGTATCTTAAAAATACAGCGTGTTTCTTTTTTCATATTTTGCCGGTTCGATTTCTGGTTCAGACAGGCGATTATTTAAAAATCTTTGAATGCTATTCGAATTATTTTTAAATCAGAATGAATGATTATAGATAAATTACACCCAGACACAGAATAACCCATTGTGCTCATCACACAAAGTTTTATCCTGGGTGGGGATCGAACCCTGACTGCTAAGCCGGAGGTCGTGCCTCCGGCTTAGCAGTCAGGGTCACTAACCACTAGACCAACAGGCCAGTCAAATATATAAACATCCGAATTGAGAACATTCTCAGTTTTGAAGTCGGTTAATTAAAAAAAAGCCTTATGTAAATCCGTCCACTCGTTTTAAAGTTACAATGCCTCAAACAGATACACCAAGTCAAATTAAAAACGAAGAAATTTAATAAATGTTTCTTTTTTTAATTTCATTCTTAGAATTCAAATAACTTTCTACAAATAAACAAGAAAAATAAATAAAAATGATGAATTAATTAAATTATTATAAAATCAATATTACAAGATACCTTGAGATAGAATTTTTCGCCGGAGCTTTTATCTTTGGAGTCACACTGGAGCAGTCTGGATATTCTTACTTCTTGTTGAAGTTCTCGCCATACAAACGGTGATACGGACACCGTGAAACCTGAACAACAAAAGATAAATAAACGTGAAGCTCGCTGAGCGCACAAATGCTGTAACATTTCACCACTTATAAACGCATTTTGTATGACGAATATAATGGATCCCGATTCGAATTCCCGCGGGATCTGGATCGCACTATGACACTGTATCAGAATGAAAAAAAAATATGATCAAATATATAAACACCCGATTTATAGGTACATGTAGAATCCCGACGTATCACAAGTGTTGTTTTGCATCCTAGGTGAATAAAGAATGTTGAGTTATTTTGACCTTATTTTTTTATAAACCTAGTTAGTATATTGTCTTCAGATGTAAATCATTTCATATAATCGATAGAGTATCATGGTGTGATCCTCGATTCGACTAACTAAACGCAGTGCATACGCAACAGAAACGTATGGCCAAAGACTTGACAAAGACAAGATCTCGATAAAGCGTCTCGACCAAAGAGGTGAAGCTAAATGTCACGTGATGGTAAAAAGCGACGTGATTGGTTCATTTGTGACCAAGCTTTTCATTATCGCTACTTGCCTGCCAAAGATTGGCCCGGTGTATGCTTTAATGGGATATTCTAGACTAAAAACAATGATGATATACTTATCATATATAATAATAATAATAATAATATCTTGAGACAACTCACACAACGCTATCTGATCCCAAACTAAGCAGAGCTTGTACTATGGAAACCAGACAACTGATAAACATACTTATATATTTCTAAATACATACATATTATAGATAAATAACACCCAGACACAGAATAAACCATTGTGCTCATCACACAAAGTTTTATCCTGAGTGGGGATCGAACCCACGACCTCTTGCGTAGCAGTCGGATACACTCCCAAAGCGCCACAGAGGTAGTCGATATTGTATTTGTGTATATAATAGTTAGAGCTACTTTAAAGCTGAGGGCACCTACAGCAATCAAATAGACAAAAGTGACTCGCTATTAAGAATGGAAATATGGACTAAATTACCTTCGACAGAGAAGAAAATCTCAGCGGTGGGCGTATGTACAGCTTGAAGAGGGAGTCTTAATATGTCATCTGGTTTCACTTCGCCCAACAAACGAACTTCATTGCCGCTTAACGTCATGTAATACACTGATACATTCACTGATAATGTGTTTTTCACCTGTTAACAATATTGTATCAAGTTATTTCGAAAAACATGGCGTTGTGTGCAAGTGTTTATGTTACTGTGAAAGTCCGAAATTAGAAAAGTCCACATTCACATTTTTTTTCCTATTTTATACTTGATTCGGACATACATCGGTGAATGCTTAATCCTCGGACTCCTTCTATCTGTTCTGTATATTGATAGCATTGGCCAATGCTTTCACAACACAATTTTTTTTATTATATGCTGACGACCTTTAAAAACTCTTCATCTTATATTTGCTTGATGAGGTCTCTTATACGTTCTCATTTGGAATTTGCAGTTTCTGTTTGGAGTCCTCATTATAAAAATATATTGATATGATCAAAAATGTTCAATACAAATTTATAGGTGTTTCGCATTATATGTGTAATAGAACCTATCTGCCGTATGAAAACTTGCTAAGTAAATACAGATTCACAACGCTTAAAAGCAGAAGTAAGTACCTGGAGCATTTTTTTATTCAATGCTAGCTGTCCCGCGCAACTTCGTCTGCGTAAATTTTCAATTTTTTTTTTTATAATCCTATGTTACTTCTAATACTTTCAAGAATATGTGTACAAAGTTTCATGATGATCGGTTGAGTAGTTTTCGCGTGAAAGCGTAACAAACAAACTTACATTCACATTAATATATTAGTAGGGATTCAATATTGTAAGGAACAATTTGATTGCATGGAGCTATACAATATGTTATGCTACACGGCACCTAGGACCGCCTACAAGCGACAGTTGTATTTGGGCATTCTTATTCTGATTTTTCTATGGTGTCAAATTTTCATATGTTAGGAACATATGAAAATTTGACACAGTGAGTAAAAAGACGAAAATAAGTTGAAAGAGGCGAATAACGGTGTGGAAAGATGTGTAATAGAAAGAGATCGAGGCAGTAGATGTAAAAAGAGAAAACAGAACGCCAGCCATACTCGTTCTTTATAACTAAAATAGATGAACATTATTCAAAAACAAATTTCATAAATTGTTTCAGTATTACCTGTACAACACTTCGCAAGTATATATGCAGCGCAGCATCCTGCATCACGACGTCAGAGATAAGTCCGCGAGGTTCTATAGCGGCCGCGTGTGGAATGTTCCTCTCGGTAACTACGTCAGTTGCGTTGCGGCCGATTGTGAAGTATCGCTTGTCTGCTCGCTCTACCGGGATTTTTACTTCATCGTCTATCTCCATTATCTACGAAATATAAAGGACTTTAAAGGAAAGAGCCATGCTCAAAATGCATGGACATAAAACTCGGGAGTCAACGGATTCCAACAGTAAGCTAAGAATGTCAGTGATATTATTCTGGAAATAAATGGTGATGATGATGATGATGATATTGAAATAGTAAAACCACTTGCTTCAATATCGAATGTTAAATTTAATGATAGTAATGGTCTCCTGTTCGATGTCGTTTACGGCGGCCATACTCATCAGAGACTAGCCAACTACGCAGGAGATATTATAGTGCACAAGTGTATGCGCAGACACAAGAGCATAGTCTGATGGGACTGAAATCCGACCGAATCGGAGAGATTGGTCGCAGGACCGACCGCTTAACGTGTTCGGTGCTTCATTAGGCACGGAGGGAGCACATTTTTTCGAATACGGTCATCCTCAATGGACCGACAGTTGCAACGTTGCTTAACCTCGCAGATATCTTACTGAGTCAGTCACTTAAACTTAACAATGTCATTATACATGACTAACATTCTTAACCATCTATCTACTGCACGATCCAGATACTTATCACAACCGAAAATTGATTACTTTCAGTTTTTACAAAAGACTTCAATAATAAACAATCACATATACAGTTGCTCACAACAGATACGAACGTTTGTATGAATAACAAATAGTTTGTGGCCTAGCATGCTCCCCTGCAGAACCCCAAAAGCAACATTTTCATCATCAATCATCACGTGATCTATTACAACTTGTTGTATCTTACCGCAAAACCAGCTCAAAGAGGTGAATAGCATAATGCTTTTCTATATTTATAATTTCAAACATACACTTACATAACAAATGATGTTCAAAAAAAAGTCATGGTAACAGTGTCAAAAGCTTTGCTTTGGTCAAAACTCTATCGCTAACTATGTTAATAAAATTGTTATTTGTCGGAGAATACTGTAGTAACTAGTAACAGTTGTAGCGTCTTGTCTAGGGAAACCATTCTTTAAGACTGGGTTATAATTAGAACAATATGTTTCAATTGAATTGAAATTACCTTAACATTGAGATTAAGAGGCGGCGGCGGTTCATTTAGCTTCACCAAATTAATCTTGCCGTGTTTTAATTGTAGAGGTACAGCCGCTCCCGGTTCAAGCACCACTTCACTACAATAAAAAATATACGAATTCAAATGTCGCCAAATTAATGGCGTATTCAAATGACGCCAAATTAATGGCGTGAAGAAATTTAGTTAAGTAAAAAGGAATTAAATCAAAACGCATTTCCAGCGAATGAAAGTTGCCATTAAACTAACTTTTAAATATTATTATTAAATTGCTAATAAAAAGACTCAAAATGTGCATTACTAAATTAAAATTATAATAATTATGTGTGTTTGGGTGTATTCCAAATACTATCTATATTGCTAACACATGGTGCATATTTTTAACAAATGTTAAAAATATGCACCATGTGTGTGTGATGATATACTTTATAAAAAAATTTAAAAATGATAATCGAAACTCACAGATATTCACTTTCGGTGTATCCAGCTGTAACATATACGGAGAAGTCGTGGTTATCCCTCAACATCAACTTGGCAGTCAATCCTGTGCAGTTGTGTAACACGTACGGGGCACCGTAGTATTTCTTTTCTGATAACTGAAAATGTCACATTATATTTAATTTTTTCTATGATTTCAAGAAAGAAAGAAATATTTATATCAGCAAACAAAGCAAAAAGTACGCTTTATCACATTATACAAGTAATTGTTAGTATCGCAGTGTAAAATTGGTCTTAGTACAGCATATGCCTGGGCCTGATAAACAGCGTTGACTGGTGATTGCCGCTCACTGTCAACATATGCTGAGTTAAACTTTTGAAATTATAATAATTGTACAGATATTTAAAAGTTATTAGGCTTGTTATGTTATTATAGTAATTTTATACTTTGCCTTTTATTGATGTGCACATACATTATTGAAACAATAAATTATAATAAAATGTTAATTTAACGAGGCATATTAATAAGTTCTGTACAAAGCAGACCAAGTTACAGCAGTTACAAGAAGAAAATACACAGTATTCAAATATATTTTCCCAATACTTACGTCATCAGTCTTAGATTTGGATAAACCAACGCTCTCATCCGCGACAGCCGCAGCAAAAGAGTTACCTAACATCGTGAGTACCTGAAATAAACATTGTCGTTTTATACAGATATATGTCAGTTTTGACATTAATGTGTTGACATTTGTAAAGAAAAGCCTAACCGATTGGAAATGAGCGTGTAGGTATCCAATTAACAATACTAATAATATATTCATGACAATTTTATTAAACATTGTATTTGCAACTTTTTTTATTGATGCTCCACTCCTATTGGTCTTAGCGTGATGTTGTACAGGCTATAGCCTTGCTCGATAAATGGGCTATCCAACGCAATTTTTTTTCGTCGTTTTCAATTCGGACCTAGAAGTAGTTCCTGAGATGATCGCGTTCAACCAAACAAACAAACTCTTTAGCTTTATAAAATTAGTATAGAAGTATAGACTAGCGGCCCGCTCAGACTTCTTACGAGAGACTGATGCAAAAATAAGAGATAAAAATATCAAAAGAAGACATGAAAATAAATATATATAAATATATATACAAATTACATTTTATAACATATGATGTACCATGCTATTCTAGCCATCTAATTCATAACACTTTAGTAACAGTTTCATAACGTTTTAACTAGCGAATGTTTAGATAGAATAAAATACAAAGACAAAACAAAAGTATTTCTCTTACCTCCATACCAGTTCTTGTAATAGTGATCTCCAATGTCTCACAACTTGATACCGTGACAGTTTTGTTGGCTTGTCTATGAGCAACATTCTGTAAGTTCGCCGCCTCATCTGTAGTGTCTATAGCCAAAGCGTCTTGTGGACGCATCACTACCTATTGAAATATAAACAGTTCGCGTGAATATAATTAATTATTACACACACACAACATACACATAAAATGTAAGACACTAATCATTTTACAATGTATAATGATCTCTCTGTCTCTATCAGAATAACACTAAAACTTGAGAGCACGAGTTTTTCTACATGAAGGCGCGTGATCTGCAACACGCGTAAATGCGTTGCAGATCACGCGCATACATGCGGGAACACGCGCCCTCTCATGTTTTACTTTTATTCTGATAGAAAGAGAGAGATAGACGCAAGCACGCGCGTGTTTCCGTCGCTACGTGCCCCACAGCGTTGTGCAATTCAGTGCGCCAATCTCCATAGTTGACAACATTTTAACATTAAATACATTGTTTTTTTTTAATGTCGGTGTAACTCCAGATTGAACAAGTAAAAGCCTCGTCCTCCTCTAGTTTTTACACGGATGTGATAGACGCGCTGAAAGAGATCAGTGAAGACAGATGATTCGCTCCAGATGCGATCCTAAACCTGACCACGATCCTTAAATATGAAGGAACGACTTTAGAGAGAGAGAGAGAGAGAAACTCCTGAATTCCAATCTATACAATACAGTTTTTTTTAATATGGAGTTTCAGGCTAATAAAGGCGCACACACACACGCACACACACACACACATTTTTTTATCCCAAAAAATTATGTTTACATATTATAGTATCAATTTTCCCCGTTCTTGCAACAGTTTTCATTGCTGATCCGCTCCTATTGGTCGTAGCGTGATGTTATATAGCCTACCTCGATAAATGGGCTATCCAACAGTAAAATATTTTTTTTGAAATCGGACCTGTAGTTCCTTAGATAATCGCGTTCAAACAAACAAACAAACTCTTGCGCTTTATAATATTAGTATAGATTAATAGTATATTTACCTCCATCTTAAGTTCCCAAGGCAGATGTTTGTACTGATTGTCTTTGAGTACTTCAACAGGCTCAACGATAGGTTCCCACACGGCGCGCTCGATGTTGTAGTACGATACTTGCATAGCCCATGTTGACTCCAAGTAGAACTAAACAATACATTTTATATGACAATAACTGGACTGCTAAGCCAGAGGTCGTGAGTTCGATCCCCATCCAGGATAAATCTTTGTCTGATGAGCACGATTGTTTATTCTGTGTTTGGGTGCTATTTATCTGGTTGCAATAGATCAGGTGGCCGAGTGTAACTTGTAAAGGGATTTAAAAAAATAATCCTTTTTTATATTTTGCAGGTTGGATGTCCGCCCAGACAGGTGATTATTTAAAAAAACTTTGAATGCAGTTCGAATTATTCAATATCAAAATGAAATCTTCTCTGAGTAAAATGTTCTATCTACAATTTATAAGGAACTTTTCCTCCGTGTTGCATAGATATGGGACACCCTGTATAGTAAAGATAACTTCTTAGCATCAAAAAGCCCTAAATATGTCCTGTACCTTTGCCACCTACGGCCGGTCTCCATAACCTACCTATCGATGGATTTGGCTACTATAGGTAGAATTTTGACATATTTTGTATGGAGCTTATGTCAAATATACATATGCCTCTAGTAGCCAAATCCATCGATAGTTAGATTATTGAGACCGGCCGTGAGTAGTATAAAAATAAAACTTACGTCAGAGCTCCAATCTTTGACTTGTCCAGTGAGTGAGGCTTGCATCACAAGCACAGGTATTGTTTCACTACCAATATCCATTTCCAACGAAAATACTATATGTGGACACGACAGCAGGCATATTTCACCAATAGGAGCCTTATCTGTTTGAGTTTCGGCCTCTATTGCTTCCTGAGCTTCATCTGTTAGAAATAAAACAATACAAGTATTTTATACAGTATACTCAAAGTCAAAAATATATATTTCGTAAAAACCAAAAAACGACAGTTTCAAAATAATGAAGTTAGACGGTATGACAATAATGATTTTATTGAACAAATGACTTTATTTAGTAAATAATCTACGTTTATAATATAAATATAACTAAGCTAAATGTTATTGCGTTACATTTCAAAGCAATACTTTAAAAGAAAAAGGTCTTACCAGTTTTCAGGAACCAGTGAGAGGTCGGTTTGAATTTTTCTAAGTCCCATAGGTGTTGATAGTGTATCGCTGTGTCCACCTGCTGGTTGACGTCCTCCTCAGTTCTTGTCATTGTGGCCAACACGCGGTTTAGTAACCTTATGATTTCTGAAAATAATATATTAAAGTTGGATTTATGGGTAATTTATTACTGGCAATAGTAGTGATAGTGTCACAGAGTAAATACTTTATGGATTTTTCGCATGGCTGTTTTCGGGGGCTAGTAAGACACTTACACAAAAGTTCACGCAGTGCACAAGTACGAGAAACTATCGTGGGATTTGATAATGCGTGCAGCAAACATCCATAGAGAAAAGTGACGGTTTCTGAGCAAGTCCAAAAAGTTTGTCGTCAATAGCGCGTTAACGCGCGCGTGCGCTTTTCTAAATGGAATAAATATTACAAACAAATATTTCAATATTATAATATCAGTAATATACGTATACGTTGTGTTCGAGCGCCAGCTAGATGATATAGAGCGCGATGTGTATGCACTATAGTCATAGAGACTGGACTCTGCCGTAATCTCATAAAATTGACCATTCTCAAGAAAAAAAGAACAAAGAAAGTGCGGCCCCTTTTCTGTAATACCAAAGTGACATGAGACATGACATAGCCATAAATCTGTGACGACTAATCAGATTTCTAAAAAGAGATAACTACTAGCCGCACAAGTGTTTCGTCTCTTTTACGCTTTGCAGCCTATATTTACTTCGTACCTGAAAGGAAAGGCGCAATCCAGACTATGATAGACATAGTCTGGATTGCGCCTTCCCTTTAGTAGTAGGTATAATAGTGATAAGGTAATGTTTTTATATTTTAAAATGTATGTTTTTGTACGTATTTAATTTAAGATAGATAAAGGGAATAATAATAATAATAGTTTACATAAATTTGTGATTGGAGCCTCCTTTTAAACAGAAATTGTCTGTTGGAGAGTCCAGTCTTCCATATCTGCGCATGTACATAGTCAAGCACAGATAGACAGTGACTACGTCACGTACCGGGCGAGACGGTGACGATGATGTCGCTGATGGCGATGTCGACGTGCATGCCGGCGCCGGGCGGCTGCGACAGCGCCAGCGACAGGTGCGCGGGCGCCAGCAGGTAGCGGGGCGAGGAGCGCCGGGCCCCCAGCGGCCGCACCACCATCTGTAGCCCCGAGATACCGCCGTCCGCTACCATGCGCTCCACGCTACGACGTAGCTTGAACCGAGCCTCCATCTATATACCATTTTGAACCTATTAATATCTGGCCACGGCCACAAGTAACGTAAGTATAGAAAGACACGAGAACAGACCCACGCATACATAGACGCGTACGTACAGAGATCTAAGTTGAAATCCTTGTTCAGCTGTGATTTAGCCTACTGTACCTATGTATTTTGTACCATAGTGATAAATGTCGCATCCATGCGGATTTACGACACACTGGTCAAGACTGCATTCATCAATGCGCATGCACGAGCATCCACACCAGATCTTTTGATTCGCTTGGTGTGCCATGACGAACGCCAAATACGAGATTCCACATATCTAACTTGAAAACTGGCGGAGTTTCATATAAACTTACAACCACTATTTTACACCCTTAGGGGATGAATTTTAAAAAATCTCTTTTTATCGGATTGTATTGTAATTGGTCCGTATGATAACTGGTGTTTAAGTTAAATTAAAAACTTCGCACACTTATCAAGGACGAGGATTTTCACTTTTTTTTTATTTTAGTATTATTTTTTTTATCTGGAAGATCAGAATAACCTATAGTATAAACAGACTTTTTCTAAGCATTTGTGTGGTTGACCATAATATCCACATTCAAAAACTTTACCACGCATTGCGGGTCGGTATTACGATAATAAGTCTTATCTAAAAAATTGAAGTTAATTCGTCGTGATACGTGATTTTAGATCTCCACTCAAGGGCGTACCAGAAAGTCCACATTTTGGACCTTCATTTTTTTAAATGAAGCGCTGTAAAATCGGCTTGAGATTGATTAATGTTGAATGATTATTATTTTTTTAGAAGAATTAAAAGTAAAATATATACGAACATTCAAAACCAGGGCATCGCAATTCTGATGTTCAAGAGACTCCACTAATATAATGTCGGGCTGTTCAATCTTGATGTTTACTGTCATCATTGATGGTCGTGCGACATCAGTAGCAATCTGTGACTTCTTTTTCTATAGAAAAAAAAAACAATTTAAATTACATAATGACAGTTATAAATTATTATCCTATTCATTCCTATTGACTGAGGACAAACTCACCTCCAATTCGATAGATTTATCTATATTTAAATTGGCTACAGATTTAGGCATCACAATTTCGTCTGTTTGTTCTGGATTATCTGGATCCTGCTCTACGGCCAGCCCCGTAGTCATAAACTCGGCTATCTTATTCAAGAAATCCATCGCCAAAATTAAGTTGAAACTGAATATTCGCATGTCGACTGAAAAATAGCAAAATACCAAACTGTACATAACTTAAAACTAAACGTTGAATTTTAAAAATAAATCAATACTTATTGTTATGAACTGGGTTCAAAGCTCAGTAGTATGCACGGCCCAAGTGCATACAACATCATCCACTGCGCAACACTCAAAATGGTCAAGGTCCATATTTATCTATCTACTTTACACTACTTAATACTTGAGAATTGGGTAGATGACTACATTAACAATAAATTATTTTACACTAAACAGGCAATAGCATTTGCAAAAATGTTCTGAAAAACAATGTTTCTCTACACTTTTACGTTGTCATAAACTTATTAACATCAAAACAAACATTGAAACTACATGATTTGACTATACAAAAGAATGACGTCATTGTTTTGTATTTCATATAAATTAATACGGGGAGCATCGTTTTGACGTTTCATAAAAAGATACTGATTTGACTTGACAGTCATCTACCCTATTGCGTAAGTTACAACAAAATAAAAAAAAGTCTAACGCCATTGCATATTTATGTAACCAACCCGAAAGCTGAAGCTCCAAGAAAATGAAAGCAGTGTCGATCGACTTCGATCAAGTTGTCTATTATATGTAGGTAATGTTCATAAGTACACAGTTCCTCATTTGAGAAATCAATTAAATAAAAACTTTAGTATTACTTACTGAACGTATCGTTATTCTTCATGGTGTATGTTATATCAATCATGCTTCGGATCTTATCATGGTTTTCAGGCGACTCCGGAGAATCACTTTTATTGCCGGGATGTCTCTCTAAATATCTAGAAATTAAAAATAAAACTTTATTTAACGAAAAAGCAGTTAGCCTTAGAACAATATCGACAAAGACAACACATATAAAATAAAGTAAGTAAAAGAGAAAGGTATATGAGTTGCGTTTTAAAATGCGTTTTTCTGTTGTAAAGTTGATCAAAATGTCCAAATACCTGGTTATCTTAGCACCTCTGCCAGGTCTGGTATCATCCAAAGTGCAGTTGACGAGTAGAAGAGATGTTTGCATCGAGTTATCTGAGAGCATCCTCCCTTTAACAGAGAGGAGGACCAAACCGAAGCGTGCCAGCTCCACGTCTTGTCCGGGATCATCCGTCGAATTCTATTACAACATGTTACATGTTATGAATAATAGTAAGCCTCGTCACACAGTTGAAGTGAATAGTTATGTATGTTAGCTTTCACATGTACATATATACGTTTGGCAGCCGGTTACCCGGCGCTTGCTACCCGGCAACCGGAAGGTGAAAAAAGGAGTTGTAACTTAAAAAAAAAACCGGGCAAGATCATGTCAGACCATGCTTAGTGTAGGGTTCCGGAGCCGCTGTCGTATGAAAAAAAATGTTCATGACACCGGAGTTTTTCGGTGATGGTATATCCGATCATGTCCGAAAAAAAAAAATTAAAGCATTTGTTAAAAACTTTTTTATTTTTTTCATATTTTAGGCCACACGGTTTAATAGATGGGGGTGTAGGCAACTTTCGAAGCATTTATTTCCAAAAATATGCACTTAATCAAAAAACTTTTTAGGAACCTTAAAATGTTGATGTTAGCTATAAAGCAAAATTTTCAGCTTGTGTTCATTGTATGTAGTGCCCCCCCCCCCCCCTAAAAATATTTATTTTAATTATTATTATATTAGCTACCAAACTAAATAGCGGCTAATACAAGACACCTTTTCACTAAATTTTATCAATATTTATTAGGTAGTCTTCGACAAAAATGCCTGTGACATACGGACGGACAGACAGACAGACGGACATGACGAAACTATAAGGGTTCCGTTTTTGCCATTTTGGATACGGAATCCTAAAAATGAGTAGTATGTTAATTTATTGTTGGATAGTTTACTAACAAGTTCTTTATTACAGTTAAGTTTTATTACAGTAATAAATAAGAATGTATTAAAAAACATTTCGCATTTAACAAACATTTGTTGTAGTGTGTTTGGATGTACTTTGTGTCCATAAATTGAATATTTGTAACGTCTCCCGCGACACAGGACTTGCACCGTACTGAGGGAGTTGTCTTTTAATAAAAAAAAATAGAACTTACACGAGTAGTCGTCGACAGATCAATGACCAAGCTATCCATGGTGAATGCAAACTTGATCGTAATCCTGGGTTTATTTTCCTTCGTAGTAACATCTGTGGCGGGCGACTTGGTTTGAATTTTGCTTTCTTTAGGCTTGAATTGTGATTGATGAATTTGTATCTTGGAAGTGGACGGCGGCGCCTTCGGTACTGGTTTCAGGTCCGGTTTCTTCTTTTGACCCTCAGTTAGGTTTTGGTTTAGAATATTCATTATACTCTTATAGTCGCTATGGCCAACTGAAATCTGAATTTCATGGGTTAAACATAGTATACTGTAAATAATGTTTAAAAGTATGATTTTTATAGCATAAAATCTACTTGTTACTAGCAATTACTTGCAGCTTGTTAAGGTGAAAATTCTTTCATAAAGCTCATTTGAGTTACATAAGTCACTCTTATCCAAATGTTAAGCTTTGGATTCAGTGATTGTCAGTGTAGTGATCAGTTCATCAGTTTAACTGTTTTATATGTTTGAATATAAAACTTATTTTAAGGCACAAATTGAAATCCAACCAATCGTTGGGCATAACAGAATTTTGAATTTGAATATCAAAGTCTGTAGCAGCTGTGTTTTGACAAGTAACTTTTTTTTTCGTCTGTTTATTTGTTCGGGGTTGATGCAAAACACCGCGAATAGACAGTTTGTTTGTTTATATACATTAGAGATACTACGCTATACCTACATTAGAGAACCCAAGTTACTGAAGCCGCAAGCATTAGAAACTACTGCGGGAGTCTTCTTAAAAAAATAAAAAAATATAAATGTACTATCCAAATTGAACATTTAAAATAGGTTTTAGACTTACAGCAATAGCCTTCATTCGACCCGATATATCCAAATCAGGTAAAGTTTCGTACCAGGATGACAAACTTCTCTTTACTAACAACGTGAAGCTAGTAGGCGCCAATAAGTTTCTCTCTTGACTCGTATGGTAATTTTCTGTCAATGTTACGCAAGATAGCTTCACGTCTTCCAAATCTAGTGTTAACTGGTCTACGGTTACCTTGTTGTTTACATTCTGGAATATTTTAAAGTATAAGTGTTTAAGAATAAGATCGTCCGACCGTGTTCGATCGATGAAGTAGAACGTAGTCGGTCTCCGAACATTATAACAACTGACAGCACCGAGCGGGTAGAGGGGGGTCCATTCACGTATTTAAAGCAGTGCAGTTGCAGTTCAGTTGCAGTTAAGTTTCGATTAAAACGGCCATTTTTGTATTTTTGTAACTTTAGGATCGAACTCAAATACGCTTGCGTCAAGTATGCGTCTCGAGAGCGCAATAACGACATTCTAGTACGGTGCGCAAGCGTTTTTGAGATCGATCCCAAAGTTACAAGAATACGAAAATGACCGTTTTAATCGAAACTGCAACTGTACTGCTTTAAATACGTGAATTGGCCTCCTGGTGTGGTAAGGATAAATGTATGTATGTATGTGAAATCGAATCTGTGTTCTTGTTGTGAATACCACCCCCACCTACGAATTTAAAAAACTTAGGATGACCCAAACGCTTGCATATGAAATGCTTTTTAACGCGGTTTAAATAATAAGAACAATAAAGACAACTAAAGTGCTAATATCGAAGGTGGACACTGCAGATTCTCTTGATCGCTTTATACATAACACACACGAAAATTGAGATATTTGTGTCTTTAATCCGAATTACGTCAAATATCTAGGACGTGTTTAACAAAGGTGTATAAGAAGCAAACTTTAACAACAAAACTAACACATTAATTTCGTTACTTAATCGCGATTAAGTCCCGATATACAGGGTGTTTGGAAGATCGATGCAAAGCCGTAAAGCGGAGCTAGTATAGACTATTTAAAACCATTTAAACTAAACTTGTCTTATACAAATAGTGACTTTTTTTAGCAAATTTTATTTATTTTTAATGACAAATCCAAAATATTACCTAGTTACTTGCGAATAATGGTCTACGGAGCAAAGTAGTGTAGACCCAAATTTCAATAATTATTGAGTTATTTGCTTTTGTTAATGCCTCAAAAGAAAGAACAATAACCAGACATGTTTTAAAAATGTTTAAACAAAAAAAGCACCACACGTGTTTAGTTTTAATGTCGTCAAAATATGGATTAAATAAATTAAAAAAAAAATAGTAACACTTAAAGTGTTACTATTTTTTTTTTAATTTATTACTGTTAAAAAAATATCTCATGACACATACATAACATGTTTTATTAGATTGTTTACACAATACATTAATTAAATAAAATAAAAAATAAATGATTTATCTTTTAGACTGGCCATTATTCGCAGCTAACTACACCATTTTGGGTTTAGTCATCAAAAATTATTAAAATTTGCTAAAAATAAAAAGTCACACTTTGTCTAAGACAAGTTTAGTTCAAATGGTTCCAAATAGTCTACACTATAACATTTAAACTTACGCGTTGCATTATAAATACAATTTGACACGCGTTTAATCTAGGTAAAGTATTTACCTTATGCTTGACGTTTCGATCGGGTTACACCGACCGTCGTCACAAGCTGACTGGGGGGGCTTTGCATCGATCTTCCAAACAACCTGTATATCTAATATGTATAAAAATCGCGGAAGTTTAAAAACAATAAAAACTTACACACTATAACACAAAATACTTACAGGCACAGTAAGATCAACGAACTGGTTATTCAACGTCATACGACCAAGATCGATGAGTAACGCATTGTAGCTCTTGGAGTTATCTGGCACTATAATGAGTGGAGCAGCCAGGCGCACTCTCAGTGCCAGTTTGGTGGAGTTCTGATATGCTTTAGCTGCGTTAGCTCGAGCCACGTCAGCGGCTTGGGAAGATGCCTCGATTATAGCTTGCTGGGCTGTTTGGAAGTTGTTTAGGAATTCCTAAAAATTAAAAAAGAAATACATTTATATTTAACTAGCTGTCCCGCGCAACTTCGTCTCCGTAAATTTTCCTCGTTTTTGTAACCTTTCTCATTGCTGCTCCGCTCCTATTGATCGTAGCGTGATATTCGATAAATGTGAAATATTTTTTTCAATTTGGACTAGTAGTTCCTGAGATTACCGCGTTCAAACAAACAAACAAACTATTCAACTTTATAATATTAGTATAGATGACAGTACTATTATGAAGCTTGCTAAAATTTCGTGTAAGAAATAAAATACGTCAACAGGCTGCTTAGTGCAAAATTGTTTTACGTTAAAGCGATTGAATCGTTTACCGCATTTGGCTCTCTAGAGAGATTTCAGCGAGCCAATCGGAGCCCCAAAACGTCCTGAACCTGTCAATCGCGTTAACGTAAAACAAACTGGCACACAGTTAATAGGATATCGAACTGTCAAATTCAAATCAATCAGTGTTTTGTAATTCTATAAACAGTTGTACAAATACTCTACATTTGACGTCATTCATAGGTCATATAAAAAATCGTCTTTTAAAAAAAACATGTTTTAATTTGCATAACAAAGATTTGAGTAGCGCTAATGCTGTTATGATTTTTTTATATACCACTGAGGTGGCAAACAAGCTACGGTTTGTCATCAGGCTTGAGACCTACTCGTATCTTCATATAGTCGTATAAAAAATGTACTTACCAACATGGAACTGACGAACCAATTAAGGAATATGATCCTGAGACAGTTAATCTCCGCATCTATCGACATATCCACGTCGTTCACACTTGCTACCTCGTTATTGTACATCACTATTTGTACGGTCAACACGTTTTCGGCGCCGAGCACTTTTAATATCTACAACATTTTCTTTCATTAGTACATTTTTGAATGCCCGTCAAAGCAGGCTTAAACATCGAGGCAATCCAGCTCCTCGATACCACGGAATTAATAACATGGGGGAAGTTGAAATGATGAAAATGTGCTTACGTGCTATACACAATAACAATGTAACATATAACAATGTAATAAGGAGTGTGAAAAAATCATCTTACTTCTTTATGTACAGTAAAAACATTGAGATCCTCCACTTTGATAGATTCAATAGCACAGTCCAACTGCGTGTACGAAGCTTTGAGCACGAGTTTAACCGCAGCTCCCGTTAGTGACACCGCTGACAAAGGCCTTTCGTCTGTCGCGAAAACAATCTTTATGGTGCCCATTTTAACGTTCACTTTCAATTGTATGCTCTCCACTTGCTTACGACGTGATGGTTTTGTGACGCTCGCTGAAAGTAAATAGAAACAGTTCGTTTGCACTGTAATTTGGACCTTATGGAAAATAACTTTAAAGCCAGTTTAGACTAGCAGCTTAAATTAGGAATGAACGTTTCATGTTAACTTTACCTTTAGATTTCATTGCATTATACTCTTCGTCTTCCATAATGGTTTCCAATGGACCAGCGTTAGCTGTCCTATCGTTTTTACTCTGAATATCTTGCAGTCTTGTCTGTCAAAAAACATCGCACCAATACATCAAATTTCGTGACATATTTCAATCAAATTGTATTTTGTCCTGAATCTAGATGAATTATAAGTTGACATGCCTAAGCATATAGGGTAAACCGGGGCTGAAAGACCACGGGTAAAAAGGTCTACCATAGCTGTTCCGAAAATAATGCTCCGTCAGAGATTTCTAGTATCGACGTAAGATAGGTAGTAGTAGGAGGTAGGGGAACGTACCGCTAGACAACTAGTGGCCTCTAGATTGCCGTTTGGGCTGCAAAGGTTTGCGGCTCCAAAAAGTCGCGACGGTAACATTTTTCAAATGTAGCATATAATTACGTACAGTGATGAATCACGGAACTTGCGGCTAGTTGGGGTAAAAAGGTCCATAATGTGGGCCTTTTAGCCCCATACAGTCGTTAAATGAAATTTTTGATGTGCTATTTTAGAATGTGGCATTACAAAAGAGAAACTATCTAGTATCAACAGACGCCAGGATAAAGAAGCTATGTCGTTTGAACTACAGAGCAAGAAACCAAAAAAAGTGGTTTAACGCAAAACCATTCAATCACAAATATAATCAATAGTCAATATCTGTTATTTTTCTTTCTTTTATCTAACAGTTGACTTTTCGTATTAAATATAAAGTACCTGTTGATTAAACTGAATTTCATTTTACTTATTTTATTTTCATCAACTTCTATCTGCTAATTATTCATACTGGCCCCTTTAAACTTATTCCTGGTCCTTTTCGCACCTAAAGCGGGGCTTAAAGAACTACTAGAACGTCCTGTCTCATATTCTTTAGTAATTATGTATAAAGGAAGGACCAGGCAAAAGGACCAGGACTCATTGCTATTTAGATCTTTTCCGGAGTCCTTATAGTTAAATAGTAACGAAGCAGTATTGCTAAATTGGACCTTTGTGTCCCAGTCTACCCTACCTATATAGTTTTATCCTTGCAAAAAATTTGTTTTAAAAACAAGTATGTGGTCAATGTAACCGTAAATAAAAACCAAATAATTACACTACAATACATAATAACTCACCTGATACTCATTAACAGTAACTAAGATTTCCTGCAATCCTTGGAGATGCAAAAGCAGTAATAAATTAGTAAAGTCCATTTCAATCATCTGTTCCACTGAGCCATAGAGACTCCTGAATTCCGGACATTTTTTGTCTACCTGAAAACGATTTTATCTCTGTAACTATTTAGCAATATAATATAATCAATAGAAACACATTTTAAGGCCAATTGTGATTCTCAAATAGGCGTTGTCTCTCTCCAGTCCCGCCTATTACTTGTACAAGTGACTATTACTTGATTTCGAAACTTAAGCTAGACTTAAGAAGATATTCTTCGGATGATGAAGTGACCCGTGCGGTTTACGAACATTTTGAGGACTAATCTTTTAAGTATTTTTACAAGGGGATAGAAATGCTTAAAAAGAGATCTGAAAAGTGAATTGAAATGGAGGGAGACTATATTAAAAAATAAAAAAATAAATTGTAAATATATGTTGTCGTTCTTGTTTTCATTGTTAGGCCGGAAACTTTTAGACCTTCCCTTGGCAATCGTCAAAAATATCAAACCAGTAATGTCAATTCAGTTAATAATCGACCGTGCACGAGGCCTAAGGCGGAAAAACAACGATCACGGGATATTAGCCTCACCCCTTATTTCGCAAAATTGACCAAGACGATGTCCATACAATATATTTATTATGAGTAGTCTATTTTTTTTTTAATCTTTTGGGTTAATTTATCAACAAGATGTTGCAAATGGAAAAAATATGGAAAGATAATAACATTAATTTTAAATTTCCTGTCTATATTAAGACTAGTGTTTGGATGACAGAGTTCGGACTTTTTTTAACACAGATTTCTAAAAATGAAACCTAGCTAGATATATTTATCGCCCCCGAAACCCCTGCATACAAAATTTCATGAAAATCGCTAAAGCCGTTGCCGAGATTCAGATTATATATAGGTTTTTTTAATATATATATATATATACAAGAATAGCTCATTTAAGATGGCCACAATGGGGTTAACATATCCTACTAAGGATGAAAATCTCAGAATAACTATAGAATAAAAAAAATGGTATAAGATAAAAATACCTAATTATCAACATACAGGGTGTATTTTTGAAACGGGTCAGTAAGGGCAAGTACCTTAACCGTTGCAGTTACAGCAAAACGTTCTTAGAAGACCTTCCCTAACTTTTTGACATACTTTGAACTGCATTCACAGATTTTGTAAAAAACTTACAGTTGGCAAAAAAAATGCAAAAAGTCCAAAAAATTTTTTTTTATGCCAATCGATTCTATTTTATGTGGGGATCAAAAAACTCTATGAAACCATTTTAGCTTTCAGTACTAGAAAAGACAGAAATCTCCAAAAACGTTTCCCATACATTTCCTACGGAAATATGATAAATCAACTCGAAACTCATAGGACAGGTAAAATTTTAAACTTTTTTAAATAAAAAAAATCATTTAAACATTTTAGAAATTGGTTTATGAAATAAATTGCTCAAAATGATTTCCATTTTCACGAATACATAAGTCTATCCTTTTTTGCACTGAACGAATGGCGGCTAATAATGTTCTGGGATGAATATTACGTAAAATGGTCATTAATGCATCCTTGAGCTCTTGAACACTGGCGTACGTCGTCTTATACACCTCGTTTTTCACGAAGCCCCATAAAAAAAAATCAAGTGGTGTTAGATCGGGGCTACGAGGTGGCCACTGTGTTGGACCATGTGTACCTATCCACTGTGTACCGAATAGGCGGCTCAAATTGGAACGTGAAAGGTGACTGTTATGTGGCGGAGCACCATCTTGTTGAAAATGAACTTTTCGCAATTCCGACAGGGGCCATTCGTCCATCTCGTTTTCAAGATGGTGTAAAATGACTTCATTATACATGGCAGAATTCAGTTTCCCTTCATAAAATTCCACCATTATAACTCGATTGGACATTATACCACACCAACAGTTGAATGAGAAGCGAACCTGATTATGACTTGCCGTAACTCTTAGTGGATTTTCTTTGGACCAATAGTGGTGATTTTTTCTGTTGTACATACCGTTATTGGAAAAATTCGTTTCGTCTGACCACAGTATGTAATTTAAAAATTCATGATCTCTGCTTATTTTTCCTCTTAGCCACCTGCAAAAAGTAAGCCTTCGAACATCATCACCCGGATGTAACACTTGAACTATGCGCCCATAACGATAGCACTTGTAGCCGTATTTCTTCCATATCTTTATCACAAGGGAGTGGGATACACCTACTTCAAAGGCGACATGCCTGGACGATACCTCTGGATATGCTTCGACATAAGTCAGAACCGCAATCTCCGTGTCCATGTCCACACGAGGCTGCCGCTTTCTTTTGAAAGAACCCTGCAATTCCAGGTTTTTCAAAAGATTTCTAATAACCTTTCTTGTTGGCACATGTCGCAACGGATACTTATTGCGGTACCACACTAATGCAGCTCCCGCATTTCGATTATTGACAAAATACGCTTCTAATAAGTCAATTTTTTCACGATTAGAAGACATTTTAGCGAAAATCCTTAATTAATAATAACTCATACGAAGTTTCTCAGCTGACACACAGATTTTCGAATGAAATTCGAAATTTGAAGGTAAAAATTATTTTTATTTACTTTACAGTCAATTCTACCCACTTCCTGGCCATAACAAAAAGTTCGACCATCGTAGAAATTTGTTTCTGTTGCCGAAATGTATGGGAAACGTTTTTGGCGATTTCTGTCTTTTCTAGTACTGAAAGCTAAAATGGTTTCATAGAGTTTTTTGATCCCCACATGAAATAGAATCGATTGGCATAAAAAAAAATTTTTTGGACTTTTTGCATTTTTTTTGCCAACTGTAAGTTTTTTACAAAATCTGTGAATGCAGTTCAAAGTATGTCAAAAAGTTAGGGAAGGTCTTCTAAGAACGTTTTGCTGTAACTGCAACGGTTAAGGTACTTGCCCTTACTGACCCGTTTCAAAAATACACCCTGTATACAGTTTATAAACAAAGAAAAATTGTTAACATTTGAATAGAGTGGCCGCGGGTTTTTATTGCCAGTTCTTATCTCCGGCTTTATCTATTGCTTGCGAAAAGACATAACATGTAAATATTATTATTATACTAAAAATGAAATACAGTATACTTACAGTACTATAAGTAACAGTAAACAGATACTGATCATGACCGGCCTCAAGCAATGAAACAGACTCAGAGAAAGGTGTCTGTTTTAAACTAGACTTTGCCTTCGCTGGTTGATTTACGCAGTGACTATCAGTTTCATCAAGCGTCTCAATCATTTGCAATACTTTCTTTTGCATTCTATAGTGTTGCAAATTTACAGCGCCTAAACTAACAGTCGCTTGTAGAGTAAACGTCTTCTGTACTGCGGTTAGTTGTAGAAGAGATAGAGAAAATAGTAGGAATTTGTCGTAATTTTTTGTTGTTGGGTCTATTGTCGTACGGTTGATGCACAAGACTAACTCTGTAACAAAATGTTTAAAGTTATTAATAAAATTTCTGGCAGATTTCGTTGTAACCGTATGACCCACCAGGGTTTTTGTGAAACCTTATTTTCTAGGCGTAGTTTGTAGCCATATGCTTAACGTTAAAAGTAAGCCAACTTGAAAAAAAAAATGGATTCTGTTTTAAAGGTCTTGTGATTGATTGCGGTGATTTAAAAAAAAAGCATTATAAAAGAAAGAAGAAGAAGAAGAAGAAAGATTATCAAGTTATAGTTTAGTAAAACACTTTCGTTTTTATGCAACTGGTAAAATTGTACATTATCCTCAATATTAAAATTTAGTCACTTTAAAAAGCAATACCAAAATATATTTTATTTGAATTTGTTTGGTACCAACAAATCCACGTCCACAACCAATTTTTTTCTTAATGTCTATGAAATCCACACATACCTTTCATAACGAAGAAGGCTTCAACTTCAGTCAACTGAACGCTGTGTTCATCTGGTGACTTCTCTTTCAAAGCGCGGGCACTCTCCCGCTTTTGTTTCTCAGCAGGATCCAAATATTTTAACAAAGACATGCTTGATCCCTTTGATTCACTCGGCTAAAAGCAATAATCACTAATTTACTAACGAACGAATACTAAAACATCACTTAGTTTTGCGACGCCGTTGACTCTATTGCTGTCACTGTCACTTAAAGGTGAATAGTAGCGACAGAAATACATTAGTAAGATACAAAACGCTGACGTGCTAAGTACGCTGGACAGGCTACAGCCGACAATAACAAGATTTTAATTTTATTTCGACATTTGAACGGTTATTTGACAAAATCAACTTTTTTAATTTTGTGTAACAAGAATACAAATGGATTCTATTATAAAACGTGTTGCTAAAACTGTTACCGTGTTACTTGAAACTTAAGTTTGTTGTATACTTGTGTAACAAGTATACAATAAACTTAAGTGTGAAAAAAAGTTCACACGATGGTCATTCGATTTGGCATTTGAAATTATGTATTTGACTAATATCAAAATAAAATCTATACTAATATTATAAAGCTGAAGAGTTTGTTTGTTTGTTTGAATGCGGAAATCTCAGGAACTACTGGTCTGAATTTAAAAAAATTCTGTTAGGTAGCCCATTCAACAGCAACATCGTCTGCGTAAAATTTCCCCGTTTTTGCAACATTCTCCGCTCCTATTGGTCGTAGCGTGATGTTATATAGCCCATAGCCTTTCTCGATATATGGGCTATCCAACAGTGAAAGATTTTTTCAATTCAGATCAGTAATTACTGAGAATACCGCGTTCAAACAAACAAACAACTTTATAATATTAGTATAGATTTACTTAACTACCTACAGTTCATTTATTACCAACGTGAAACAAATGTTACAGAATGAAAGTTATATTGTTAAATTACACAAAAATGCTATCATCAGACTACATTAATAATACAATCAAATTATATACACAGTACATAATTACGTGTTTCAAATCCATTACAGTCGTATACATAAGAGATGTCAAGATGGGTTGATGGCTAAACAACAGCTAAGCTAAAACCATTATATTCATACCAGAGCTTTAGCCGCTTATACACAATAAGTTAATTACAGCATTTTAATTAGCCAATGTTATGTCCTTGTTTATCATTCGATTTTCAAAATATTATAGAGAAAGACAAAAGATTCATTAGTTAAAATACACATTAAGTATTATGAGTAAGGGCTAGTCTCGAGGATATAAAACCAAAAAACAATCCAATTTGGTTTTGAAAACAGTTTCCAGCTGAGCAATGGCATTCTCATAAGGAGCATTATCAAATGTGTACCTACTTTTTTGACAAATATATATATTTTTTAAATATTATAACAATATATTATTTGGAACTTTCTATGCAATTTATCAGTCTTATAGTGTTGCAAAAAAATATGTTCTTCTACAATTTAGTTTACGGATTTTTAATCCTTAAAACAAATACTAAAAGTAAAGACGTACGATATGCTAGTTTTTCATACAAGATTGTGCACAGCGTTTCATTTTGGACGTTTCATAAAAATAAAATACTGTATTGTCAGTTGGGAAACGATATAAGAAAACCATATAGAATCGTCTATTAATGTTCATTTAATTGTACGCTACTTATACTGTTTGTGAAAACAGTTACCAGCAATCGTTGTGCCGTAAAATCAATTGTATAATATTCAACTGGTGTTATGGGTATTATATTGCCCGTTACAACATAAGCCACTTTCTGGGTGCAAAGCTTTAAAGTAAAACAAAAGGGTTAAATTAATATAATAAAAGATAATAACGACAGGAATCTCCATAAGTTACGTCACACGTAAAGTATAGTTTTTTGATTTTGTAATTATCAAAATATCTGCCTACCAAAAGTAATGATTTGACAATAGAAAAAAAAACTTAAGACGTCATAGTGTTATATTCCATACACATTTTAGGGTTCTGTAGCCAAAAGGCAAAAACGAAGCCTTATAGTTTCGTCATGTCCGTCTGTCTGTCTGTCTGCCCGTATGTCACAGGCATTTTACTCAAAGACTACACAATGAATATCAATTTGAAAAGATGTCTTGTAGTAGCCTCTACTTAGTACGATAGCTAAATAATAAACATAAATATTTTTAGGGGGGCACTCCATGCATATAGAAGAAGCAAAAAAAAAGTTTTAGACAGGTCTTTCAAAAACATTTTAAGGTTTCTAAATCATTTTTGGAAACAATCGCTAACAAAGTTGCATAAACTGTCCCCCCCCCCCCTTACATATTTTTATAAGATGTCGGTACCCTATTATATTTTAATTTTAATATTAAAATATACTTTATCTCAACAATCCTGACCATTACCGCTATATCTTTTGTTCAGTTCTAATTTAATAATTTAAATTCTGAAATAAGTGACACCAGAGGAAATGCGTGTCAGACGGTTGTGACCACCTATTACAAAAAAAAAGTAGAGAGGTCTAAAAATAATGACATTCGTGTGACATAATTTATGGATGGCTTCCAAGAAACAAGACAGAAGGTAAATTACATGATATAATATACAAACCTTTAGTTGTGTTGATTCCTCAGATTGGGGTAAAGGCATGCCAACTAATATTTCAAACAACGTGAGTAATCTGTAAAAGATAAACTATTTTATTTATATTATTTTAATATTAACATTATTTACCTGTAAAGAATACATATATTATAGATATATTTCTCTCTTAAACTTTGATTCGTAATCTAAATAAAAAACGAGAGATAAATAAATATTTGTATGCTAAAACAATGAATCAATTGGGTAGTTGACTACAGTAAAAGTAAATTATTTTACACTAATCAGGTAATAGTAATCTTAAAATGCTCTAAAAACTGTTTTTTTACATTTTAACATGTTTTTTAATGAAAATGAATACTAAAAGTAATGATTTGACGATAGGAACTTATGACGTCATAGGTTCCTATTCTATACACATTTCTATAGAACTTGTCGTTTCGACATTTCATAAAAAGACTGATTTGACTTGACTTTCAACATCCCTATTACTTCAATTTTATTATTGTGTACGAGGGTGCCAAAGTACACCTTGTTCGATGAATCTATATTCATGGGGTCCCTGACTCAGTGGCGACCGAGCAAATCGTAATATCTGCGAGGTTAAACAAAATTACCATTGCAGTGGCATTATTTTCGGCTTCCCTTTAAATCTTATTTACCTGAAAACATCACCTACCACCCAAACTAATTAAAAAATCAAAATTATTACGCAATAACAATTACACCTTCACAACAACATTCTAATTTCCCGCGCAAGTCCCGTTAAATTAAATACGCAGTACGCGCGGAGTGAACTATACAAATTCTATCTATCTTGGACGGTAACCCGCTTTGTATTGGCATATCGTTCTATGTTTTTTTTCTGTCTTTCCTACTACACGTAATCACGTTGTCTCGTTCACTAATTTCGTTGATGATTCGATTCGCGAGTTTAAGACCTTCGTATGCCGATACCGTTGCGGGTTACTGGGTAACTTTTATACGATTTCGATCGGTTATCTTCGTTAAGCTTCGTGAATGTTCGGGAAAGTTTTTATCTTATGCCACGGAGAACACGTTAAGTCGTTAGTCCTGCGCCTAATTTCTCACCAGTTGTTTCGGATTTATGTCTCATCGTAGGTACTATGAGAGTGGGGGAATAGATAGTGAACTTGTGTCTGCGCATACACTTGTGCACTATAATATCGCCTGCGTAGTTAGCTAGTCTCTAATAAGATTGGCGGCAATAACCGACATCGGTTAGGAGACTAATATTATTCATGTTGAAATTAAATGTTTCAAAAACTAACCTGTCTTCAGCTATGCTTATAGCAATCTTCTGCAGTGTTCCCTTAATCTTGATTTTGGGTAATCGTGGATCATCAGTGATCAAGCATTTGTGTATATGTATCACTAAGTTGGTGGGTTGTAATAAGTGCATCGGTGTAGCTTCATTGTCACAAGCGATCGCACTTTGCCAATCTTCATTCGGACATGCGATCACGATCTATAAAAATATTACCATATAATTATTATTTTCTAGAGATAAATAAGGGTATACGTGCCCCATTATTTTGACGTGATAACGTCTTAAAAAATCGATGACCGGGTGCACGCAAGAAAAAGTGTCACGGTCTGTCAAGCTCTGTCACGTTCCGCCTGCTGGTAGGCTAAGTGTCACGGTCCGTCACATTCCGCCTGCTGATAAGCTAAAGTATTGTGGCCGTATGCGCGCGCATGCGCCCGGGTCCACTAAAGCTGTCACGGTTGTTTATTACAATAAATATAAAAAACAATGTCATAAATGTTCTCTTCGTCTATCGTCGTTAACGAACGAAAACAAAGTCGCTTTCTCTGTCCCTATATCCCTATGTATTCTTAAATCTTTAAAACTACGCAACGGATTTTGATGGGGTTTTTTTAATAGATAGAGTGATTGAAGAGAAAGGTTATAAACCTTCCTCTTCAATGTATAATAATATCCATTAAATATTGGAGAAATAAGGAGCGGAGCAGCAATAAGAAATGTTGCAAAAGCGGGGAAAATTTACGCAGACGAAGTTGCGCGGGTCAGCTAGTAGCTAATAAATGCGTTCTTGAATTTTCTTGTCTCGTTTTCTTGATTTTTGTATGTCTTTTGAAGGTTGTATCGGCAATTTTCATCGCGTATCATTGGTTTACTGATTGTTAAACGGTCGATTTTGGCAGTTTATAATTTGATAATAGCTAGTTATTCTAATTCAAACTAAACTCTTTGTTATTTTTCTATGAAGATTGTTACCCGAGTTAGGTGAGAGTCCTCCAAACGATAGGTTAATGTCAAAGGTAAGATTTTCTACCCATCGACGATTATTGAGACGCACAAATGTCAGTTTTGCCACCTAAGTTAGCTATTTTTACAGGCAGGTATTGGTAGTTACGTTATTGAGACCGGCCTATAGGTAATGTACAATAACAAACAACAATGTACGCATAATATATATAGCCTATAACCAACAGGGATAGTGTATCTTTCAAATGGTAAAAGAATTATTTAAATACATCCAGTGGTTGCGAAGATTACTCAAGACATATAAACAAACTCACAAATTCGGACTCTCTCTCTATATAATATTAGTATGAATGTGTTACGAAATAATTTGATAGATAAACCATACTTTGTTACTTATTAAAATTTAAATTTGAAGTATCTGCCATTCGGTGGCCACTGCCATTTATGCTATTTGCTTTTGACATAATAAAAGGTTAGAAAATTCAAGAAACCTGAGTTCTGAATGTTAATTAAAGTCCAACTTAACGTAGGCGTAGCCACGGCCCGATTTAGGGCAAGGCAAATGCCCATAGCGGCAAAATTAAGGGCGCCGAGCCTCCCTGTCACGCGGGGTACTTAGACAGTAACGGATGAACGGTGCGACTCACACTTGACAAACATCCCATCTTTGGCAAAATGTGATATTGTATAGGGCGCCAAAAAATATTTTGCCCGGAGCGGATAAATGGCTAGATCGCGCTCTGGGCGTAGCCTCGGGATAAAACTGGTTACTGGTTACAATATAAGGCAATAGTATAGCCTTCTATAATATATAGAAAACTACCTACTACCTTAAATAATATATAGAAAAATAAAATAAAACTCAAAAACAGTTTATTACCTGCATATCAGTAAGTTCTAGCGCCATCTTGTCATAGCTGTGGTGCGATATCTCTCTCATGATGTCCTCGTCGGCGAGTCCCTCTCTATACAACTTGTGTACGTCGAGCGCTTGCGAACGAGGCTCCGATTTCACTTTTATGGCACCGAGTTTTACTACCACACACGCTTCAGAGCTGTTAACAAATTGCAAAGTAAGTATTAAGCTATTGCATAGCTATTATCGCGGGCTCGGGCTTTAAGCGCGGCGACCGAATCATGAAATTCCTTAACGGAAAATTCTGTAACAAAGAAATCCGTAACGAAAATAAAACCTAACACTCCACCTACCATGTAGCTCGACCGAGCGTTCGCTTAACGTATATGTATATGGTACGACTGTACGAAGCTCGCACGGTTCGAGACGAGCTGCTCCGAAATGTAATGGGTTTTTTTTTTTTTTAAGAATGTTATTTTTTTTTATAATTATATTTTTTTTTTATCAACGCTTTATAAACTTAACATACTTGATTCCGTTTATTCACCCTGTCTAGGGTTCGATTTCGACGCCGTAGGCGTACTTATTGGGGGAATTTGGGAGTTTCACCCTTAAACACATCAGAATGGGTGCTACAGTTGCTGCATTATAATTTGGCCGGACTGAACTTGCATGCGATATTATAATTGTACAAAATAATAAAATGACTTTTGTATTATAATAATCTCATGTAAGCGAATTATTGTATGTTCTTAGGAGAATTAAGTTTCTTTAACCCTATGTGCGCCAGATGCATTTTTTGAAAGTAAATGATGAGACGAAGCGAGGGGGCGGTAACCAAGCCCTCTAGGTTTAGTTACCGCCCCCTTCCCCCGCTTCGTGTATATAGGGAATATGCATGTATTTTTTTTTAGTTCTTACAGTGCCAAAATACTAGGGATACCTTTTTTACTCATAATGATTTTTGTCCTATTTAAAATTGTCATAATAAATTAGGCATAATTTTCTTTGTCATAAAAATAGTGTGCCATAACTGGTTTTTAGCATACTGTGTTATTAAGCATAAATATTATATATCCTATTATATTTATTCATAACTTTGATATGCATAAAGTTGTAAAGCATAATCGACTCTTGACATAATCAAAATTTGATATAATTATGAAAATAATACATAATATTGTTAGGTCGAAATTAATTATCTTTAACACCCCGACTCAGAGCAATCCGACTCGGATAGGTTAGGTTAGAAGACTAAGGCGGGAGCGAAGCGAAGCGGAGCTCCCGCCTTAGTCTTCGTGTTAGGTTTTTTTTTTTAAACCACCCAAAAGTAGGAGCCCCGCGAAGCGGGGCTCCGTCGAAGATAGTACAATTTTATGCGCCTACATGTTTGACGATAGCAATGTATAAAATAGTGTAATATTGTTATTAAAACTTTTGTAGTTAATTTTTCGGCATATAGTTTGTATGCTTATAATAGTTATGGTTATGCGTCGTTATGCGTAAGTAAAGTTATGCTTTGGCATAGTATGCGTTTTAAATATTATGCTTATAGTGATTAGGATTAAAAAATTATGATTAAAAAAGTTATGACGCATGAGAATTATGCGTAACTAATATTAGGAGTATAAACATTATGCAATGTTAAATTATGACATAAAATCGTAGGAATAAAAATAGAGAACCAAAATACTACTCCTATTAGGAAAACAAAGCATTTAAAATTAACATGAGTAGAATTAACAAATCGACGTTCGGTTTATTACATCACTTTATTAAATACAACTGTTAAACCAGGGCGAGCAGCCAATTAAGAATACATATAAGAAAATCCTTACCCTTTATACATTCCAGTTTTCGGTACGATAATATAAGAAGCGGCAATATCTATGTCGATATCTATAAACGTGTGATTATGTACTGCATATTGCATACCGAGAGCTGATTTTTCTTTTAAGTCTGACAATTTATTCTCAGCGGCTGCTTGTAAACTGTAATGAAAAAAATATTTAAAACCTTCTTGAAGCACTAGTTGACCCGCGCAACTTAGTCTGCGTGAATTTTCCCTGTATTTGCAACATTTTTCTTTGTTGTTCCGCTCCTATTGGTCGTAGCGTGATTTTTTATAGCCTATAGCCTTCCTCGATAAATGGGCTATCCAACAGTAAAATAATTTTTCAATTCGGACCCGTAGTTCCAGAAATTATCGCGTTCAAACAAACAAACTCTTCAACTTTATAATATTAAGTATAGATAACATACAAAACATAATGTCATCCCTTTCCGGTCAACTAGTTTCAAAATGAAAAAGAAAAGAACACAACAATAATAGTTAGACTTACGTAGTTAAAGCTGTAGATTCAGTGGGTGGTTTGAAAACGTTGACTATTTCTATCACAGTTTGTGCGTCATATACAATTTGTAGTGGACGAGCCAATACCTTTACTCGTTGATCGCATAGGCCATCTGCAAAACACAGTTACAAAACCTTTGTTTTTAGAAGAAAATAGAATATTTTAAGTTCTGTCATCTTAAAGCAATATCAATGATTATTACTGATCGCTTCGAAGCGAGTTTACAGTGACATTTATTACTAGCAATGACGGTCGCACATGGCTAGTAATAAATACATAAATTGCTTGTGTTTGGAGTGAGTATAGATCGGTAGTGTAATAGGCGGAGTTCGAACTTGCCACCTCTCAATTACGAATCCAATGCCTTTACCACTAGGCTACTTTTTAAAACATTCCATGTATGGAATAAACATTTGTGCGTTATAGTTCTACGTGTTATCATGTAAAGGGTTTATTCCTTAGTATCGGTGTCGTTTTTCACAACGATGAAAAAATAATTACCCAAAGGATTAGTTTCGAACGTGACGTTAAGTAGATTAACACCCTGTGTGACTTCTTTAGATGTGACAAGCTGAGGTTCAAAGGTTCCTTGTTGACATCCTGTCACACTAAATGCCTTCATGCACACGTCCACTCTGAAACGACACAAATAGTATAGATAAATACTACAAACTTATGAGTACAATTTCGCATTTTGTAACTTAAGGCAACAGTGCCACTAACGGCGAGTAGCGATTTTAACGCACAAGAAACGTACAATAGAGGTATATTGTAGACCCCGTCCGTGTAAACAAAAGAGATGCAGTATAATGCGAGTACTCGCCGGTGTGTAAACGGTCAGCGATGTGTGTATGCTCTTTTATTTACTCGGGTACGTTTCTTGAGCGATAAAATCGCTACTCGCTTTCTTACCGTGCGGGACAAACGCCTTAGGTCACGACCGACGATCGTTTGGTGTCACAGCTCTAACTGATGAACGAACATCAAACATCGACGTTGCTTTATCTCAATAATTTATTAATCATTTCATTCTAGCGTCAATCAAAGAGAGTCACGATCGACTGATGTAACAATTTTAAGTGAATTAGTCCTTTGGTTTAGTAGTTTTATTTTTAAACTGTTTTAATGATTACACTGTCCTGTGTCGCGTGATAATTAATTAATATTTTAAATCACAAACACAAATTACATCAAAACAATTTGTGTATTACTCAAAACAATGTTATGAACGTTGATACAAATAATTGTACATTTTTAAAATAATTCAGTATTACCTGTACCCCTACATAATGACATGTATTAAAACTACATCCAATTTCCGTGTCGTTAATTTGCGAAAAACCTTTACAAAATTACCTTAAAGCATTAGCACTGGGTCGTTGCTTCATATCAACCTCAACGTTATCAACACAAGCCTTCAACACCTCAGTTTTATCATTCACAGATAACTGCAACCTATCCAAATGGAAGTAACTCTCGACCGCCACATACTCAGTGGGTAAGTGTAACGGCGCTGAGTTCTCGTGGTAATCAATGGCACGGAAGAGTTTCTCCTTTTCATCTGAGGTCATTGCTTTTTCGAATTGTTTCACTGAAAATAAACAAATATAGATTAAATAATGCCTAGTTTACTTTCTTTTTTTCATATTTCTCTGTCACATGTCACAGAATGGGCTAGTTTCCAACTAGTCAAAACAACAACTCTTTATGAAATGTCAAAACGCAGATTTTATATGGAGATGTCATACAAATAGCGGTTTATGACGTCACTATTTTTTTCTTGATAAAATCATAAAATAAAAAGTCCAATTTAAAACATTTATTCGGGACTTAACTGTTGGCAGTTCAAATGTCAGGTTTATTTACTAATTAGTCTTTTGTTTTTTTTTTTACCTAGGAAACAAGCCAATTGGTGTCTCTGGGAGAGATTCGAATATTTGAATTCCAGTATACCAACGCAGTTCACGGACCTCTGTAGTCCTAGTACGCTGGACAAGCCGGTACCGACAACAACAGGATATCTATTTGATTTTGACATTTGGACGGTGTAATATATATAATTTTATAATTTGGACGGTAATTTGACAAAATTCAAGTATATACTTGTGTATTGTGCATTCATCCAGATGAGTCCTTTGGCTTCTGTCAATGTTGGCACAACTGCGCGGAGCAGGACACATTTGCGTCACATTTTTAAATCGTGTCCTTTTAATAATACGCGCGTGTTTTATAAATTAATATTAAATTTGTTAAAATACTACAATCGAGATTGTAAAAACATTACGGCAATATTACCAGGAAATCACGGTTTTTGTCTTGTCAATGTACTGGCGCTCTGGCTATTACGCAGTTGGGTAAATATTCTGGTGACGGAATAGGGTAAATGTTAAGTGAACAATTGGCAACATCATATCCTTCTTATGGCCATTTGTTATGACAAATGGCCATTGTTGTTATAGTCCGTTTAACTTTTTTGATACCTATGTATCAGAAAAGTTCACAGGACAGTCACCCGATTCGGCATTTGAAATTGCTGTCATTATATCGATGTTATTATATCGGAGTAGCTAGTCCAGGGTACATAGTCCCAAACAGTTAGTTCTTGAAGTAGTTGTATAAATGGCGGCAAACTGACATGTCGCTTTTTTTACAGCGCCGCGTTTAACGTGTAAAACTGTGTAACATATACTTTTAATAACGTGATAATTGGACCTCGGTCTTGTGATTCAGAAAAGAAAACTAGTAAGAAAATTAACAACTAATATATAATACTTGAAACTGGCGTATGCACAGAATGTGCGAGCCAAAATCCCTACCGAATAATATCGGAGGGAAGAGGAAAACAAATGTTGCTTGAAACGGACAGAGAACCGAGAGTAGAGAAGATGAGCTTCATGAGTGCTCGAAGAACGCCCTCATAGACATCGTTCATGGACACGGACACTCGGAATTTGTTCCGAAGACGCCGAAAAACAAGGGAGATTAAGTCGTATTTTATATAAAGAGATACTGAGAAATAATATACTCACTTATGGCTGTGCCCTCCGCTAGTTCGTCATCCTTAGAACTGCCACCGTACCACCAACCACTGAACCAGCCGCGCGCCTTTTTAGCCTCCTCCTCCAATTTACCCAGTCTTTCAACCTAAAAAATAAATACATATAGGTACTAAAACCGCGCACGATGTGAAATGTTTATTTTTTTATTAACTAATCGAATTGTAGGGTTTTCACATCACTGAAATTTTCATAAATTAAATATAAATATACACGACATTTCAACGATATTTCGCTCTTTTAAATGTGGAACATGTAATTTGTTACGAATTTTTCCAGAAAAGATAATTTAGCGATTTTCAACTTTGATTAAATAACTGACAACCCTAACTTTGACACTTTTAACAGTGGTTACTAACAATCCACATCGTGCGCGGGTATAGTTATGAACTTGCAAACGAAAGACAACAAATACTAATACTAAGTAAATCACCATTTAGCCTTACACTGCAAAAAAAATGGTATAAGTACTTGTAAAGTCTCTGTGACAAGACATTAAACTTTTCTATATTTGATCAATCAGAGTAAAAGTTTTTATTAGCACTCTTGTTACCTTATTAATAACTTTATTTATTACCTTACCTTATATATTTTTATGTAAACTAATGCACACCCCTACCCCACATTAGGTAAAAAGAACGGGCAATACTAAGTTCATCGAGATTCATTAATGCCTCCGACTTCATGATATTACTTATGTAGGGGATCTTGTTTGCATCTTTTATGCGCAGGCGGGTTTTTTATTTTTAAACATATTTTTTTATTTAAAGCTTTTTAGTGTTTGTAGGATGTAACGACGTAATAACCTTTTATCACAAATATTGCTAAATATTGAAAATTAAAAAAAGAATGGTCGTTAATTGACTTTTTAGTATTACTTTTCTTTTAATATTTTTTTTAAATGCTTACGATGAGCCCTTTCATTTGATACCCATTTTGTGGTATTCGAAAAAACTTTTTTTATCACACCTCTTGTTTTTGACATCTCACAGTTTATATTACATACATACATACATACATACAAGATAGGCGCGAAAAACAACCCTTTCCTGCAGTCGGGTAAAAAAAATGTTAATATTTTACCCTCCCCTTACTATAGACATACACAAAAACTATACAAACCTCCATCTCAATCTTCTGCCTAATAACAACAAGATTGAACAAATCTAGATGCTTTTCTGCCTCATCGATAAGGTACTGTTGCTCGGCGTTCACTTTGCCCCTACTGCTCAATTTGCACTGATATGCGTTCGCATAATCCTTGCACAGTTGTCTGTGAGCGAGCATATGTTTCCAATCCCAGTTACGATGCCTGCGACGGACGTTTTCCTCCAAAATACAAGTGTATGCATATTTCCACCAAACCTTATAGTGAGATCTGTATGTTTTTACGTCCGGACGGTACTTTCTGAAATAAATACCCGACGACTTAAAAATGATTGACTAAAAAATATATAATGGCATCGGATTTGCAACAGAGTGATTTGTGGTTTCGAACCGCAACTATTATACTACAGACGTTAACCCAAGTAAGTTAAACTAGTTTTTTTTTTTTTAAGGTAACTAGCAATGTTGGATTGAGTACCACATTACTAGCAATCTTGTTAACCCCTCCAGCTAAACTCAAAGGCTTGTGTTAGGAGTGGGTTCACGTCGGTAGTATAATGGGTAGGATTCGAACCCGCGACCTCACGATTGCGAGACCGATGCCTTAGCCATTAGGCTATTAAGATTGCACATTGCTAGTAATCTTAGCAGCAAAAATATACTGCAGAAAAAGATATTATTTGTATTCTTCTCCCAGGGAGAACTGCTCGAGATCTTTTCCGATGCTATGTTAATTTAATTCTTATCAAATTCAAATATAGTTATAAATAGTATGCAGACAACAAAAGCATCGTAAGTACCCAATTTATCTTCGAAAAAAATGTGTTGACACTTTTGCAGTCCAGGTCTGAAAACAACTATTGGTTCTGATTAGTTAATTTAGTTTAAGTGTTTGATTGTGTTTATGATAGATAACAATAACATCAATATTTGAGTACATACAAGACTACACTGTTATCACTCGTAAATTCTCGTTATTAATTCTTTAAATGAATCAAAATCTTTTATAGGCATGTGAAACTCTTTTAATGCTCCAATACAAACCCAGTGTGCCAAATTAGCCAATACAGCTTGACCTACTTAAAAAACCGCAGACAACCAATTCACAGGTCAAATCACTGGTAGTACAATTAACATAAATTATACCTGTAAGGCGCTTGCTTGTTCATTCTATCCATAGAGTCTGCGAGTAGCATCATATCTTGATACTGTGATCTCGTAAGGTTCACTGAAAGTTGCTCCATATGAAGACTTAGAATCACTTTTGGTATGCTGAACTTTGGCACGTCTCCTTCAGGTTTTGGGTTTAATTTTAGTTTCGCGGTTGCATTTATTGGACCCAAGGCTGAAAGTCAAAAAGACTATCAGTAGTACTACTTTTATTGATGTCGTTAACTTAAATATACAGAGCGTTTAATAGGTGTGAGCATCATAAATTTACTCCGTGCGACTGGCGCCTTACATAAACAAATATTACATCAGTAATGTTTTATGGTTTATTTAGTGTTCTAATGCTTTTTCACTCTCATGTTGAATTTGTTCTCCATGTGCAAAAGAGAGATAGCACGTGGTCCACTTTGAGAGAATATTATCTGGTAATTAAGTCATTAGCCACTTAAGGGTGAGTAGCAGCCTCTAAAATGATATTGATGAAAGAAAATCATCTCGAAATACGAAATACATTTTATTATCCTATCCTATACCATATTCAAGACGTAAAATATGTATTCCTGTAACCAATCTGTTTCGGATCGTCTGTCCCTGTGACATTAAGCCGGCGCGCAGGCATCCGTACAGTCTTCATTAAGTAGATTTACTACATATTTCTACCAAAGATATAATTACATAATTATTTTAAGACAGCTTACCGTAGTGATAGAAACTTGGCGCAGATGTTTTTTTTGCGATTTCTTTTTCTAACTTTTCCCGAATAGCCATTGGATCACTTTTTGAGTAAAGTTCTGTTGCTGGATTCCAGTATATCGCCAACCCTTCCAGATCTAAAATCTGATAAAACAAAACGTCAGAATACTTGTCTCATTTTTGACGGCTTGAACTGGCCCATGTGGCGAAAAAATTAGGAAAAAGAAGATAAATGTTAAGGAACAAGCAATAGAGACAGCCAATCATTCTTTTATCATCAGAACACCTAAGTAAGTGAGAGAGAAACATAAGTTCAAAGCTCGTTCAACGGAGAGCTACAATCATCTCGACATTTAAAGACTGCCAATTACTGAAAAGCATTACCTTGAAAATCTTTGTAACAGCCTCGAGTATGACAGTCTTCTTCCAATTCTCGTCTGTTGTATGGACGGATAAATTGTGCAATGTGATACCAAAAGAGAAAGGCGCCTTGGGATTCGTTATACTATCCTCGTATCTTATATGGATGTCGGTTATCTTGAGTTGCACATTCTTGATGATCTGTGTCGCCAATTTCTCTACGAATGTCTCGTCGAGTTTGTTTTGATCTAGAAGTTAATAGAAGTATGAGTTTTAGGTGTGAAAGAATAGGTTTAAGTGAACAGGTAGCTAAGAAAACTTAAATATGTGACAGTGGGGGATTCTCAAATCATGAACGCATCCCAATTCGAAATACAATGAGTGACCAGCGAGTGACTTAGCGAATCGACTAGCTGTAGGCTTACTCTTTTTCTTTAAAATGAAATTCATGAATTTTCGTTTTCTTAAATTTCTTAAGTTTACGGGGACTGTTCTAAATAATTTTTGGGTTAGCACAAGAAGTTCGAACCGATTGACGATTTTCTGAAACGAGTGGATTGAATACATGTTCCTGGCTCTGTATATTACCACCCATTTTTGATCGAAGCTTCGTTTTCATTGAATTAGTTTCTGAAAGGCCTGTCCATGCAGATATAGACTTAGAGCTTTAAAATTGATTTTATGTTGTATTTTGGCATTAAAACTTTGTTGACTATTAGTTTTTAGTTATTTGCTTATTAGTTTAGATTTTTGCATTGACAAGCCTACAGGAACCAGGCAACAGTGTGCGTCTTGTTTGAAGCTCTTTCCCGTTGATAAAATCAGCTAGGTTAAGCAACAATACCACTGCCGTCGGTCCATAAATTGTAGCCATTTTATAAAAAAAAATCACTCTGTCTATGCCTTCGGAGAGCTCTCTACGGCTCTACGAAGTCTCCTCTACAAGTGTGTGCCGGATTTTCGTCTCTCTAACACGTCGACTTTGGATTAGAGAATGCACTTATGTTTTATGTACTTATTTTGTTAACGTACACACTTGTCCACTAAATAGATTAGAGGGAGTAGGGATATGCCATCTGTTAATATTGGAATGTTTGATAAAACATACGAACTCCTTTATAGGTATGAATGATTTAAAACAGTTTGACCCCAGCGATATGCAACTGGACTGGCATCACTTAAGATAACCAAAACCCATAAATCTTATCATAGACAATAATATTCGATACAATAACTTCAAGACTATAAATACCAATAAGCGTGCATTTTTCGCATTAATTTTTTTTATAGACTTACAGTCTCCGAATCTCGAAACGCCCTTTTAACAAAGTGGTCCATAGTGGTCTGAGATTATTGTTCATAACCAATGTCTATGCGTGCGTTGCTCTAGCGAAGTACGTATAATGATTACCTTCTGTACTTTCGGTATTTTGTTATAGTACGCTCCATATTGTTTAGAACCAAATAGTTACGAAATGTATACATATTATTGAATTGCGTGTAAACTTCTCATTGTTAAGTAAGCATTAACTTAAATGCTGTTAACTTAAATGTTGTTTATATTATGTCTACCCGACAGCCTTCACCCGAATTTTAAGTTGAACTTATCATGACAAAATGACCCTTGGTACACATGTTCGGCCTGTTCAGAGTCATTATGGTAAATGACACAGCAAATAATAATTAACTCTTATATAAAAGTATAAAGTAGACAGTATTCTGTAAGTATGAAGTGTAAAAAAATCTCTTTAGTCGGTCTCAACTCTCAGATCGAAAAAAATACCTACGAAGAAATATTGTGCTGGGTAAACTTAACACTACCAGTCTATCAACCCAATTTTATTTTATTAAGCCGCGTCCAGACGAATGTAACGCGTAATGCATACCTATCTATCGTGTAATATATTTTTTTTAAAGACGACTCCCACATTAGGATGCTAGCCCTGTGTCGCGGAGGACTTTACAAACATACAAGTCACGGACACAAAGTACACCCAGAACAACAATTTGTGGATCACACAAAGTGGTGTCCCGTGTGGGAATCGAACCCACGACCTCTTGCGTAGCAGTCGGGCACACCCCCACCGCGCCACAAAGGCAGTCATAATGTAGGGTGAATACTATAGACAGCACGAGTGAGAGTGTAATGTAACGCTAATACTGTAGGTGTTCGTAAGCGCCTTTGTGTTCGCGCTATTACACTTTCCAAACATTAATATCAACACATATATAAAGTCCAGCAGTGGACTGCGATAGGCTGATGATGATGAAGACATAAAGTTCACCGAGACTCGGAATATCAAATCGTAGATCATAAAAAGTTATGTCCCGTATGGAATCGAATTCACAATCACCTACAGCCTATTGCAAATTAGTCGTAAGACACTACCACTACACCACCAAGTCAGTAATTATGAACGTATTTCCAGATTACAAGGCTTTTCAACCTAGTCGAAGGAAAGGTCATATCCTCAAAATAGCTAGTTATTTATAATAAAGATATCGATTAAATATATGTCACTGGCACGCAAGTGACCTCATTTATCTTTTTCCGACTGCTGTTCTTAGAGAGATATAAAATAAGTAACAAATAAGTCTAATTACAAGAGGGATCTTAACTATACCAATCTTTGCAGGTTCTATCTAAAGGGTGAGCTAACATTCATACACATCATCTGTAGGTGCGGAGCATATTATTACAACAGAAGCCAGCACCTTGGAAGGAATTTACATCAGATGACGTTAAGTCTATTCCGCCAAGGGGCATAGTAGACTTCAAGGTCAAACTAAGCCCTGGGGACATTCTTTAAGGAAGAACAGGTAGATCACGATAGATATTTAAAGTCGCAGCGACTCGACTGCAGGGCACTTCATCATGGCCTGTATCTAGATACGTACAATATAATGTATCATCATCGTTATTGTTACTACCTCAGAACAAAAGTTCTTCTCCGTTACTCCGCCAAGGCGCATAGTAGACTTCAAGGTCAAACTAAATCCTCGGGACATTCTTTAAGGAAGAACAGGTAGATCACGATAGATATTTAAGATCGCAGCGTCTGCCGGGCAGTTCAACCTGGCTCTATCTAGATACGTACAATATAATGTATCATCATCGTTATTGTTACTACCTTAGAACAAAAGTTCTTCTCCGTTACTCCGCCAAGGCGTATAGTAGACTTCAAGGTCAAACTAAACCCTGGGGACATTCTTTAAGGAAGAACAGGTAGATCACGATAGATATTTAAGGTCGCAGCGACTGCCGGGCACTTCATCCTGTCTCTATCTAGATCCGTACAATATAATGTATCATCATTGTTACTGCCTCAAAACAAAAGTTCTTCTGTTCTGAGTTTACTACCACTGTTACTCATCATCGACAATCTGCTTTGTTTACGTTCGAAATACCTCGTCTGTGTCCTATTGCGTTTAAAGTAATGAGCGCTCATTTTTTAAATGGAATCAATAGTGTTTAGGTACTATTTTTGTATAACTAAATTGTTGGACGATTTATCGTTTAATTTCCCGATGAACCGTGCCACACTGCGATAGCAAACAGTTGATAAATACAATAAAATAAATATGACAAATCCAGCAGACTCAACACGCCACATTTTCTAGACTTCATTGAATCAAACAACTTCGCAAATAACCCTCGATAGAGCAATCAAATGTTTTGTTATTGTTTATTGTTTTTCATTGTATACGCTATTAAGATCTTAATCCTCAAGCTATCTATATCTATAGTAGGTATCTAATCTTAATTTAATTAAGTTTTTACATTATTTACACAGGTGTGAGTCAGCCCCAACTCTGTTCTATCGATAATTGCTAGTCGACTTGGTTGTCCTAATATCAGACATTGTTGTGTCAGATAAGTTATGTCAAAGCAATTACTAGCAATAATGTAGATATAATATTGTATATAACATTACAATAATTTCAAGATAAATTAAGTCGGACCTCAAAAATGAGTATAAAGGACGGACGGTCGATGGACATCCTCAACAAGAAAAACTTTTAAAATTTCAGAGTCCGCACGTTCCGAGAAAGGGACTCCTCCGTAACGAATCAAGTTTTACTTGCTATTTCAAAACTTTTTAGTAGAAGATAAAAATTAAAAGTCTTCGTCATTCTTTTGATTTGACTTTATGCAAAAATGTTGCTCCCCTTATTTAACAGATAATAATGGTCTCATCAATCCTGATGAGACCATTATTATCTGTTAAATAAGGGAAGCAACACAGTGCACCGCTGTCTGCGCATGCACTAACTAGTGCACTGTAGTATATCCATACTACAGTGCACTAGTTAGTGCATGCGCAGACAGCGGTGCACTCTCTATTACCTCAATCTGATCAAGAAATCCGACAACACCGGAGAGAAACTAGGCGCAGGACCGTCAACTTGACGTGCTCTATAAACGGTCACACATTATACCGACAGTGATAACGCTGCTTTACTTATGTCCCAATTTGTCTGGTCACCACTGGGTCACGGACTACTAAATATATTGATAGCTTACCTTTTTCGGCCTCTTTCTTCTTGGCTTCTTCAACCCTTGCAAGCTCTGCCATTTTGGAGGCCAGTTCCATCTTTTCCTCCTTGGCAGGATCATATTTGACTTCAGCTGAAGGGTTGACGATCAGAAACAGACGTTCAACTGTAGCCTCTACTGACGCACCATAGAGATTTTTCCAGGGGATCTTTAGAACCAGTTTACCTGCACAAGAATATTGATTATCAGTAAAAATAATACTTCGATCATATAAACAGTATAAATTATAACGTATTTTTAGATTTGAAGTTCATTTAATTGCGAAATAGATTTGATTGTGTTTACATGAATCATTGCTGTGACATTTCATATGAAATGATACATCGGTGATTTGTGTGGCTCATTGTGAAGGCACATACTATTGTTATACTTTTTGTCTAGATTAGCTGCTAACATATTACTACATATAGTAAACTGTTAATAACTAATTGAGTTAAAGGTAGGTACTTAAATAAATGATTATAATTAGTTGTAGTAGTTTCAATGAGTAAGTAACAAGTTACACGCTCTTTGATACTTTCAGCAAATCTATACTTAATATTATAAAGCTGAAGAGTTTGTTTGTTTGAACGGGATAATCTCAGGAATGACGGGTCCGAATTGAAAAAATATTATGATAGCCCATTTATCGAGGAATGCTATAGGCTATATAAAATTACGCTGCGACCAATAGGAGCGGAGCAGCAATGAAAAATGTTGCAAAAACGGGGAAAATTTACGCAGACGAAGATGCGCGGGAAATATGAGTATACTTAGTAAGAAACAAGATCCACGCGGGCAGAGCCGAGGGCGAAAGCCAATTTACCAATAGATGACCAATAAGAAAGATTTAGTATGGAACCATATGCCCAATTTTCATAAGGCAAAAATTGTGCGGGCGAAGCCGCTGAGAAAAACTAGTCGTAGATAATTACCAAATCGTATAATATTTTATTTTTGTATATGATCTGTCTTATTCGGAATATTATAATATAAAAACCTGAGTATTATGTCATACACTAAGAATAGAGCTATGAGCCAAACGTCGCTCTTGTTTTAAAACACGTTTTTCTTAACACTTATGATAATGGACGTAACTTTGTATACCGAAAATAAATATACATAAATATTGCGTATTTTTTCCGTGAATGAAAGAGATGTACCTCGTATAGTGTCTAACTCAATATGCAGTGTGGTCATTATATGTGGGGCCTTAACATTTGTATCTATTGCTCTGAGGGAAACTGCCAAGTTTGACAAAATAATGCGAAAACAAGCAGGACCAATTCCTCAGAACGTTTGAACGTATTTCATTCACTATTTAAAGCTAAGAAACCCGATTAAAACAGTTTTCTAATAAACCACATCCAAAGCCTATCTATTCATATGAACGGGGGTCTTTGTGTACCAACTTTTTTACAAATAACTGACAGGGATACACGTACATACAGACATATACAGATAACATACAGAACACGGTAAACATATAACCCCTCCTTTAGTATCAGGGACTCAGAATGTCTCATAGCGACTAACCTATACTGAAGAAAATAATCAAACACAGGTACAATCCGCAAGTTATTTTATATCTGGAATTACAATACGTAACTAAGTAAGTACATAAGTAATAAAATATTTAAGATAAAAACTAATCTTTACGTTAATCATGAATGCTAATAACCCTACAATGCAGTGATTTTTAATTAAAGTTTACACCAGACTAACAATAACAAAGTTAATACTAGACTGATTTAAAATTCAATTCTATCAATCCTGGGAAATAACCACGGAATATGTAATTAGGTGCTCTTTTGAAGGAAGAAGAAGTTTTCAAAATATCTGGAATAAAACAAAGAAGAAGTTTTCAAAATATCTGGAATGAAACAAATAAGAAGTTTTCAAAATATCTGGAATGAAACAATCATTTTGCTCTGCCGCGGGTTTTCGAATTGTCCAATATGTCTTATTACATAACAGTTGTTAAATAAAAGTAATCATCTGCCATCTTATAAAGTTGTATATACCTACTACGGGTCTTAATCGCGTGAATAATTTAAGGTAAAATACCTTGTTTATTGCCCGACGTTTCGACAGTATTGCATCGACCTTGGTCACGGGTAGACTGCGTGTGACCTTAAATTATTCACGCGATTAAGACCCGTTATCTGACATCTGATTTTGATTGCGTCTCTTGTTAAACTCTAGACTATGACAACCATAAGCTTCAATGTCAAAAAAGTGTATGTGTCGGGAGGACCCACATTCAACAACATTTGTGGATGTCATAAAACTTCTTTCATAGCAGTAGGTGTATGCAGTTCCACTACACAACCGAGAAAGTCAAACAAATTAGGTAGATACCTAATTTTGTATTTGAATGTCAAGTCAAATTAGTAGGTATCTTTTTTATAAAATGTCAAAACGATTCGTTCTGTAGAGATTTGTATGAAATTTAACACTGTGACGTCATTATGGTCTGGTTTCAAATCATTTACTTTTAGCATTTATTTTGATGATTATAAATACTAAAACATATTAAATTATGCACGAATATATATTTTTAAGATGATTTAAAGGCATATTATTACTTGGTAAGTGTAAAATAATTTATTGTTATTGATTGATTTGACATTCAAATACTTAATTGTGCAGTTTCGTCCCTGTGAATGTAAATATTATGAGAATCATAATAAAATAAAGGACGCTATACTACGCGATAAAGAGGCTCTTCAATATGATAAGCCGATAAATACACGAGCCCATAACAAAAACATTGCCGCAGTATCAGCAGAAGCGTTTCACTTATGATGACTCATTTAATTCGCACTGGCTTCCTTCAATTGTGTTTCAGTAGGTACTGTAATGGTATGTTATTCGTGTTTAGCACTTACAACAATATAATGTGCTAATTGTACCTATACTTTTGAGGCCAACATTAGGTACAGGTTGAGATACTATTTTCCGGTTAGTCTTATTTAGCTTGATCACGTGAGGGTTGGTTTTAGTACGAACTACGTTTAAACCAAACTTGAGTTACATATTCTAAAGACCAAATTGCAACAGATCTCTGCAACTCAAAGAGATAACAATGTTCTAAAATTAAACAGTTGAGACGAGCAGATTCAAATCGGTTCTATATCGGCGTCAACGATTAACTGGCTCCGAGATACAGGAAGGGTAGAAAATGGTCATCTATTTTTTATGGTCCTCAGTTCTCAACCGTAACATCTTTGTGTAAAACATTCGGTATGAAAAAGAATATCAAAAATTTCGCACATTAAAATACAAATAAAAAGTAAACTTTATAGAATTTTGTAAGCTACGGGTCTTAATCGCGTAAATATTTTATTTTAAGGCTAAATACCTTTGTTTATTGCCCGATGTTTAAAAAGTAAACTGTACTGTAAACTTATTTACTGAAAAGTTTCAGTGTGGATTCCTACTATAATGTCCATCAAGGTTCCTTCTCAGTCTGATCCAAGTCTGTTAAACTATCATCGAGTAAGAAACAATTTTATCATTATAGGTAGGACTAGCTGACCCACTTCATCTGCGTAAATTTTACCCGTTTTCGCAACATATTTTTATAAGTAACGTTGTTTTTGGCATTATTATTTAGTAGATGCTCCGCTCCTATTGGTCGTAGCGTGATGTTATATAGCCTATAGCTTTCCTTGATAAATGGGCAATCGAACAGTAATGAGAATAAGAATTTTTGAATTCGGACCAATAGTTCCTGAGAATACCGCGTTCAAATAAACACTCTTTAGCAAAATATTAGTATATATTCATATCATCCGTAACAGTCAGTCAAGTTTCAGTCGAATTCTATTTCAGTCATGATCAATGTCTATGAAGCCAGACAGACTGCATAATATGAATGACTAATCATGTATCTTCTACTCTGTAATACGAGTAGTATAAAATAAAGTCATTCCCTCTGTCTGTCCGTTTAGATCTTTTGAACTACGCAACGGATTTTAATGCAGTTTTCAGCAATAGATACAGTGATTCAAGAGCAAGGTTTCTATGTAAGTATAATACATCATTTCGTGGAAGCGGGATTCACGCGTCGTGTACGTAGTAAGTAGTAGTACGAAGTCGCGGGAGTCCGCTAGTCTATACTAATATTATAAAGAGGAAAGATTTGTATTTTTGTATTTTTTGTGTGTGTATGTTTGTAATATATAAACTCAAAAACTACTGTGCCTATTTCAAAAATTCTTTCACCATTGGAAAGCTACATTCAACCTGAGTGACACAGGTTACTTTTTATCCCTGTATGCCCACGGGAGCGGAAACTAAGCTGGTGAAACCGCGAGGCGTCCGCTAGTAAAGTATAAACTACTGACCAAGATAAAGATGGAGCGACCGAGAACAAACTGTGATTGACATTTTAATGTGGATGAACCCTTTAAGATCGCGGTTTTAACATCGGTAGGTATATCATTCGAGAGTGGATTATTTATGTTTCTGCAGATAAGCTACTTAGATAATTGTTTACCCCAAAAGCATAACAAATGCAATAAAGATAAGACCCGCAAAATAATTAAGGTGTTTGCAAGGAAGTGATAGATTACATCGTCCGATACAACCCACGTCTCTATTTTGTCAGTTTGTTTGATTGTCGTAAAAGACAATTAGTTTAACTAGGCATCGTTGAGATGACTACGAACTTGCGAAGGTTAAAACGCAACGTAAACAAAGCATCGTAATTAGTAAAATATTTACTTGAGTTTCAAAATGGTCTTACTATATTAATATTAGAGTGTTTATATGGGGTTGGACTATTACCGGTGGTTCCGACAGTGTGAATGACAATTTTTTTATAATAATATCTTGGGACAATTCACACAACGCTATCTGATCCCAAACTAAGCAGAGCTTGTATTATGGAAACCAGACAACTGATAAACATACTTATATATTTCTAAATACATACATATCACCCCGACACAGAATAAACCATCATGCTCATTACACAAAGTTTTATCCTGGACGGGGATCGAACCCACGACCTCTTGCGTAGCAGTCGGATAAACTCCTACCGCGCCACAGAGGCAGTCAATTAAATGATAATTCAATAGAATCTTTTACTAGAAGTGGTCTAGTACTTTAGAGATTACCTCCGATTTTGTTACAGCGTTGTTATACTTATTACCTGAGCGATTTTTTAAGGCCTACCTATTACAATACATTTTTTCACCGCCCTAGTCGGATTTGTACGTGTATTTCCGTACCCGTGGCGTCTCGCTCGTACTTGTATTAGGACTGGCAACTTGTTGGAAATTTAGGTTCGTTACTTAAAAAGTTCAAACGAAAAATTCCATAACCGAAACAATCTTAAGCGGGTTGTATATTAGGGCCCCTTGGTTAAACCACAGGGGTTTAATCAAAAACCTACCAATGGGTACGCCTACAATACCGTGCGTTTAATTAAAACACTGAAAAAAAAAAAACAATAAAACTTGTCTCATAAAGCTAATTACGAAACCCTACACGGCCTACACGTGCACGATACAAAGTAGTAACTTATTAAGACTGTTTAGATTTTAGATAGATAGATTACTTTTATAGAGTAAGATATAAAATTACGACAATGAAGACGTAAGAAGCGGTAACATTTGCGAATTGCTGTAGACATAATCTTGTGAAGAAATCTATACTAATATTATAAAGAGTAAAGATTTGTATTTTTGTGTGTGTGTATGATTGTAATGAATAAACTCAACAACTACTGGACCGATTCCACGTGACATAAGCTATTTTTTTATCCCTGTATTCCCACGGCAACGGGAACTAAGCGGGTGAAACCGCGAGGCGTCCGCTAGTATTAAATAAACTGGGCCAAATCCAATACGACAAAGATTTTTATGACATAGATTTAACCAATGCTAGAATAGTATTGTCCTACTTAATAAAAGGTCACTGTACTCTGTAGTCTCTGGGGTTACCCCATTCCATTATTATAGTTAGGGGACATAACATAGATCCAATCTAGATTATAAAATCTCTGTTAAGTATACCTACATATTTATATAGACCTTGGCCCAGTCCTGGAGAAGGGGACAGGAAGGGGTAATGACCCCATAACCCTTTGCCTGGATCCGCCTTTTTAATATGTATATTGATTATGACTGCTAATGGAGAAGGTCTGGGTTTCAAACCATCATTGATTTGATTTTAAGAAATAAATATTATTGAAGCTTGTCCTTTGCAGGTGTGTTTGTCTAATGTACTTGTGTGTTTTTCTGTAACAGATATTCTCTTTAATAAACCTATCTTCATCCAAATACAATATGCCCTATATCCACAATATATCGCAGTATCTGTGGTAGGTATATCGATTCGATTATATGGACAGATGGACATATAGACAGATAGACATTATCTAATTTATAAAAGCGCTTTTGCGTCGGGAGTTAGATATAAACATCCAATCTGCATTACTATTGAATTAGTTTTAGGTATATAACAAATAATATTAATGCAATATTTTTTCCCTGTTACGGTGCTCGGCTATCTACACAGTTTAAAGGCCATATTGGCGACCTTCAGCCTAATATGAATCACGGGTCCAATCCAAAATAGTGATGTCACCAGACAGTGGTTTATTACAGACGAAACAATTACAAACTAGGAGCCAGCTAACTCTGTTGCATGTTAAGTGGTGTGATAACCTTGCATAATTGAAGAGGCAGGGCGGGTTATAAATAGAATATTTTTTACTGTTTGTTTACCATATCAACTGGAATGGCTTTGATTTAGAGGGTCTATTTTTTTTCGCTGCTGAATCATACTGGACACTACCAGTATGATTCAGCAGCGAAAAAAAATACAGATATGACGCCAATTATTATTAAACATTTGTTTATATGTTTTTCCATTATGGGACCTCCCCCAGCTCCAGCTCAATAGGAATCAGTCTTATATCATTTTCACTACTAAGAGATGGGCCATCTCAGTATATAGGTACCAGTGCTTATTACATAGCTCTCTTTGTACATCCTCAAAAAGGGCTAATAGAGAGAAATTTAAAGATCAAGGTTGCTCAATCAGGGTTTAGGAATCTGGGAGCCTATTCTAGCAGACTAAATGTAAAAAGTGATAAAGCAATGTCAAAAATTTTGGTGTTATCGAAATAGGTTTTGAAGCAGTTGTTTACTTTCCCAACAACATTTTAGTTCACAAAAGGGTTTGAACTAAAATGTTTTTCGGAAAGTAAATAACTTTCCTGTGCTTGTTCTTTTGTGTGAAGCAAACGAAGAAGCATGGAAAGGCCACATTAGGTGGGGTCGGACAGACAATCTGTTTTGGCTTGTCAGTTCAGGTAATTGGGCTGTTTTCATTAATTTGATCACACATTTTTTTTTAGAAAGACGACTCCCGTCTTTGGGAACAAGCCCTGTGTCGCGGGGGACTATACAAACATACAAGTCACGGACACAAAGTACACCCAGACTCGGAACAACAATTTTAAGGATAACACAGTGGCGTCCCGTGTAGGAATCGAACCCGGCGGGACAATTTCATGTCCGACTGCTGCGCAAGAGGTCGTTCTTGCGCAGCAGTCGGACATGAAATTGTCCCGCAGACAGAGGCAGCAAATCACAAGATTGTATGTTGAGGCAGTTGGCTTCTGATCCTTAAGGCTGTATGTGGTATAAATGAGAATGTCTGCGGTGTAAGGTCTTGGCGTAAACTGACAACACAGTAGTGCTATGAAGTATATCTAATGCAATCGGAAGAATAAATAAACAGTAGTGTATATAGTAATATAATAAAGCTACTCCTAGGTAATTTTAAAAGACGTTTGGCATGGAGGTAGCTTGAAGTTTGAGAAAGATTAATTATAGGCTATTAAGAAGTTTACTTCAAAGGCTTTCGTAAAAGCTAGTTTTATATTTCAAATCTGTTTTAACAGCTTGCTAAGTTTACATTTAGTCGTATTTTCGTTAATGTGTTAAAATTATCCTATCTTATGTAGATTGATTTAGTTACTTTATACTATAGACTATTTGATTTAGTTACTTTTTATTACATTATTTAATGTAGATTTTAAGTTAGTTAAGCAAGGCAGTTGCCATTGAGCTGTTATGTCTGTATTTGCGGGTAGTACCAATTGATTTGCAAAATGATTACCTTTTTATACTCCTAATACTTTTTTCTAAGTAATCATGCTATTCATTGCTTTAAGCTAGTAGGAAAAAGAAAATGATCAAATGTTGGATTGTAAGGTAAATAATCTATACTAATATTATAAAGCTGAAAAGTTTTGTTTGTTTGTTTGTTTGAACGCGGTAATCTCAGGAACTACTTACTGATCCGAATTGAAAAAATATTTTACTGTTGGATATCCCATTTATCGAGGAAGGCTAGGCTTTATTACATCATGCGTCGACCAATAGGAGCGGAGCAGCAATGAGAAATGTTGCAAAAACGGGGAAAACTTAAGCATACGAAGTTGCTCGGGACAGCTAGTCTTGTAATATTACGAGAGCCACAGCATGACTACTTAGAGAAAAGTATTAGGAGTATAAAATATTGCTTATGATAGTATAAAACTCAGAGTTTCATTGTGTTCTTTAATTTGTGAAACTACTACAACAATTTCGCTAGAAGCTTTGGATTTTTTTTCTGTATTTTACACCTGCAATCTGTCACCTAGACCGTATTCTTAATCAGGTAAGTTGCAAGAGGTTGGGTTAGAGAGGTAGGTAAGCAGCGTATCGGCTCTTATGAGTCTTCTGATTGGGTTTGGTTGCAAGAGCGTATGGGGTAGCAAGTTTAATTGTTAAACATTCCTTGTAGCTGGCTGAATAGCCTTTTACTTAGTCTAAGATGGTTGCGATTTCCAGGTGGGTACCTACTCATGGATTTCTGAATTGCGATCATACCAGGGCGCTGATGCAAGGATCCTTAATATACTGTTTTGAGTTCTCTGGAGGCACATCATGTTGGATTTACAAGATGTCGACCACAGTTGGATTCCATAAGTCCTAATGCAGGTTAATTGCGGCAATGCGTCGGGTCCTAGGTTGACCGGGAGACAAGTTTCGCGTCTTAGGGTTTACCCGCTTGCCTTTATGCGCCAATTGGTCAGCCAAGCATTAGAGACATTGCGCCGAGTTTGCAACAATCTGCTAGCTTCATTTGGATCACGGTACAACTCAGGAAAGCCGAAACGTTGCTACGGCTCTTTCAGGTGACTGGGGTAGGTCACTAGTAAATATGTTATACAGGACCGGGCCAAGTACGGAACCGTGGGGTACTCCGGCTCTGCAGCTAAGAAGGACAGATCTATCGTCATGGGACTTGACCTGAAACTTTCTGTCGTTGAGATAAGAGTCCATCAGCAGGTAGTAGGACTAAGGAAGGTACTTTTAAATTTTACAGAGTAGACCTTAATGCTATACCCGATCGAAAGCCTGTTGTACATCTAGCACAGCAGCAAAACAATATTCTTCCTTCTCCAGACATTGTCTTATTGCACAATAGACACGTTATACCTACTCTATAGTTAAATGGTGCTTCCGGAAACCAAATTACTGGTCAAGTAATGCATTGTCCATATAAGACAAGGAGATAATCTTGCAAGGATGATCCTTTCCTAAAATTTTTACAGCACTGGCGTCAGGCTAATAGGGCGATACGATGAACCTTCTTTTGGCAGCGTACCAGGCTTGTGGATTACAACATTTTGGGATTATTTCCAGAGTGTAGGTACATGTGATGTTTTAAGTGTGGCATTGACAAGGATGGTCAAGAAGGCAATGCCATTCTTAGGTAGCTCGTTCAATAGCCTTGAGGTAATCAGGTCAAATCCTGGTGTATTGGGATCTATTTTGGCTATCTCTCATCTCTTTTAGTGTTGTAGTACTCAACTGCAGGCAAAGTTGCAAATCTTGCTTCAGGACTTTTACGATTTCTGGATCTTCACGGCCTAGAGGCTGTTGGGTTTGAACACACTGGCTAGGTATGTAGCAAAGGTCTGAGATTTCTCTTGGTCAGTTCTCGCCCATGTGTTTCTGGATCTGATAGGCAGACAGCACTTTTGCGGTTGAGGGAGGTACTTTGTAGCCTTCCAGAGGTTGTGACTCCCAATTGCATTTGGGGACATTTTTGTTAATCTCTGTCTGATCAATTAATTTGCAGTATCAACCCGGAGACCTTTAAATTATTTAATTGCTGTAGTTAGTCTGGTTTTATCCACACTCCTGTGGGTCATCTGCCAAATTCTTTGAAGGCATCATCTTTCCACTGCGTTTTCTTTTAACAGGGGGCAGTCTATATTTTTTTGTTGTTGTTAATAATATCAATCTAACATTTCGTCATTATTAATGTTATATTTTGTTAATGATTTTAATTTACTTATCTACTTAATTTATTTGGTTTACATTCAAATTTAATTTTCACACTGAAATATGCAGAATATTATGTACTACTCTAATGTTTAATCTAAGACCTTTATAACCATGTTCAACCACTAAAGATGATTTGATTTGAACATGTGTTGGGATTTAAGAAGGTATTCATATTTTGCAAACCAATTTGAAGTACCCACAAATATACACACAACCGCTCAATGGCAACTGCCCTACCAAACTAACCTATAAATCTACATTAAATAAGGCTAAACTAACTAAATCAATCAACGACAATAGGATATTTTTTATCACATTTACAAAAATACAACTAAATGTGAACATCGCAAGCTGTTAAAACAGATTTTTAATATAAAACCAACTTATAACAGAAGCCTAAGTTTACATAAATATGCATTAAATAATTAATTAAAATAAATTTAAAAATAATCAAATAATATTTATGTAAACTTTGTTTTGGATATTATGTAGTTATGTTAAGATAAAAATATATCTGCATACTAGCCATGACATGGTTCCCAATCTAATAATTTAAAAACATTGCACAAGGTCATCAACCTAATCAGAATGAAGAAAGACTGCTAAACTTGTTGATATTTTTAAGCAAAGGGACTATGAAAATGACTTACCCAAGTGTCCATAGACTGTCTGAACAGGAATATTGAGTTCCTCCAGGGCATTCTGCTTTAATATCAGATTTTCTAACACGACGTCGCCTGCAAAACATTTAACGAAGACATAAATAACCGCAATCAAAGTAGTGCGGCAACTATGACATCACCTTGGCGCAAAAACTTACCGCCCCATATCCCTAGTTTTAACTGAGACCGGTTCAAATTCTCCACGTAATCCCCTAGGAACCTATTCAGGACGTCCACCACAATAGATTCGAACACCATCGTGCAGTACTTTTATCTTATTTACTACACAAAAAATAATATTTCATCACTCATGTCATGGTCCGGCAGTAACACATTATTGCTAGAATTTTAAACATGCACGCTTATATTTTCCAATTTGTCGCACAGTCACATATAACTAAATTTCGATAACACCAACGCACGGTAGACCGATTTGAAAAATTGGAATATTTTTCCGAGTTCAACGCAGTCAGCAGCGCAAAATACAAGTGTTGCAAGACGACATTTTTGTTTACCACACTAATAATTCACACAATAACAATACCCCCCTCCCTTTTAACGGGTAATAAAGAGAGGAAAAGTTTGTTTGGTATGTAATCTTTGAAACTATTGGCCCGATTTTTATGAAACTTGGAATTTATATGGCTTAAAAATTTGGGTGGTCAATATTTTATAGCCATAACTTATAAATGGGGGGACAGAGCCCGTGCCTAACAGCAGTAACAGCTAGTTTATTAATAAATTCCCTTTGCCATTCTTAATACATTCTCTTTTTTAGGTACCAACAAAACAAATTGATGGGTTGGTTTTAAGTTAAAGTTTATTTTCTTCCTTTTAGAGCACTTCAATTATAGGTTGTGGTTATGTTTTTTTTATACTTATTTTGAAAAATGGTGCTGGTAATGAGTTCCTAATAAAAATAGCAGTTGATTGCCTCTTGACCAATTCACCTCAAACAAAACAAAGCATAAACTCCAATTCGAAAGCATCCAATGTTAAAAGATAGGTACGCAGTAGAAATATTCGTAGGTAAAAGTAGAAATTACCTCATCCCATTAATACTATAAATTATTTGAAAGCACGGTATCCGTAGGTGTTTATTTGTTGGTTTACTTTATTCACTCATCGCTGAATTGATGTGGATGAATTTATAATTCAAATAGGCTCGACTAAAGGCTTGTAAAGTACTTTTTTCATAAAACAAAAGTAACGAAACAATACTACAAACTTATTACCTGCGGTTTCCTAAGATTGTATTTGTAAGTCTGCTATTACCTTGGAAATTGGGAATAGTAAATTAACTAGCAACATTGCATTGTTGCTGTCATAATAATTGTCAAAAATACCAAAAAAATACAGATTATTGCTATCGCGTTCGGATACAGATTAAAATAGTGTAAAAATTATTGTTAAAGTTAACAGTAAAACTCTAAGAATAAAATCTTTATGAATTTTCTTACAAATCTCTACTAATGTTATAAAGCTGAAGAGCTTGTTTGTTTAAACGCGGTAAACTCAGAAACTACTGATCCGAATTGAAAAATTATTTCACTGTTGGATAGCCCATTTATCGAGCACACTGCGACCAATAGAAGCGGAGCAGCAATGAGAAATATAGCAAAAACGGGAAAAATTACGCAGACGACGTTGCGCAGGACAGCTATTAAAAAATAAACGGCGTGTTGGTTTTCGACATTTCATCGGTGGCAGCGCGGGACGGTCTGGTGCTTTTGGCAGAATGCACCGTCTTCTTAGACTCGGCTCGCAAGCTATAAACTTGAGTGAGACTCTCAGTATCTCGCTTTTTCACTCAGAAACATTTTTTGACGTGACAATGTCTTTTAAATCGTTATCTGACTGCACCATACTACTGCACTCACGAAAAAGTGTGACTTCACCGCTCACGTTATTGATTGGTTGCTAAGCATTTCGTCCAGACACGTCCGTTCCGCCTGCTCATAGGCTGAAGTATTGGGTCCAATAAAGGTGTCACAGGCATGGTTTATGTAATGTTTTAGCGATTGCAGCGACACGTAAAAAAAAAGTTAAGAAAATAATTAAAAAAGGTGTCAGTCACAGCAGGAATGGTTGTTTATTTAATGTCATCAATGTTTTCTTATAGTCCGAGAGGGGAGAGCCAAACAAATGCAAGTACATACCTAAAGGCTGATTTTTAGGGTTCCGTAGCCAAAATGGCAAAACGCACGAACCCGTCGTTTTGCCATGTCATGTCCGTCCATCCGTCTGCACAATTTTGCATGGATATACATAATACTTACGCCTACAAAGTGAAGGAATAAAATCTTGAAAAAAAATCTTTTTTAGGGTAGATAGGGTAAGTAGGTAGGTAACTAATTACCTCCCCTAAATGTAAAGTGTATTTTTTTTTCTTATCTACCCCATCGTGTGGGGTATAATTAGATAGGTCTTTTAAAAACGTTTAGGGATTGGAAAGACGATTTTTAGATTTCGGGATCCGTTTGTAAGATAATAAGCTTCAAAGTGCAAATTTTGTTAGAGTCTAAGTGTCCCCGCAAAATGGATATTACGTCACATTAGTGGAGTAAAGAAATACCCTTTCGTCAGTCAGCTGGATTCCTTAGCGATTGGCGCAAAGGCAAATTCATTGAAAAAATTGCCAAGGAATCCAGCTGATTGACTAAAGGGCATTTCTTTACTAATGTGACGTAATAATATTAAAACATCAGTCTTTAAAAAGTCGGTCTATTATAACTTTATCACGTAAAATTATTGTCCGTAAACAGAGTACCATTTTTTAATTTGAAGTCCTCATTGCAAAGTACCAAGATTTGGGGTCTCTGTATAATTGTCGCACCAACGTGGTCAAACCTCACTAAAAGCGCCTGTCTACTCCTGGATCAGGGTAAAGCGAGATGGTCTTTTAGCGGTCTTCACTTCACGTAAATTGTATTGGCAATAACTAATACAAATAAGATTATACACCTATTGACCCGATTTTAATGAAAATTAAAACTTATACAGACTTTCCTTTTTCATAACTCATGTTCATATTCTTTTTATGGCGGTTTGTTGAATTACATAATAATATACAAAATTCTGAAGTAAAGATTGTACAAGTACTTACTGACGCTTTCATAGTAGTATTTAATTACAGTATTTGTTCCTGTAATATGAGGGAAAATAATAATAAAAACAACAATATCAGATAGAGCAAAAACTTTTATTATAAACAATTTATTATTAAATTGAGTTGAGAGTGGTACGAAACTGTACAAAAAAAATGTAATGGAATGCTTTATATTTTTACAATTGCTATTTGAAAAGCTGAGGAGACTAGGCAATTTTATATTTTTGAAACACATTGACTGAAGAAATTACGATTATAAAGAGATATAATTTTATAGTTCGTCGAATAAAAATATACATTTCACTTTAGTACAACAGCCACATCATCACTTCTGTTATTTTGACATCACAATATTATAAATATTTGGGGCTAGATCTGACAACAATCGAATAGGTTCCTATTCACGTTATGGCTTACATCAATTCAATCATACATATTAAAAATATATCATATAATGGCAATGGCCATATTTTATAAATATCAATTGTATCTTTATACAATTTGTATAGGAAGGTGTTCAACAATGAACTCTCAATCTATCAACATAAAATTAAAAGATAAAACAGAAAACATGCATCTGCATGACATATAATCATATGAATTATTCAATACTCTATTTCAAAATCTTTATGGTTTTGTAATAAACTATTGAAATGTTACATTTCACTAATTCGAGAAATAAACGGCACACAAGTAATTACGTGTACATAATAAAAAAAACACTAAAAAGGTTACGCTTACATTTTATTTTAAACAAAAACTATCCTTGTCAGAGAACACTTAATACTTAAAAAAATAGAAAACTGATAGTAATCATTTCAAGCATGAATGAATTTAGGTTCTCTTGCAATAAACAACTAGTAAAGTCGTTTGTAGTTCTACAGCTAATGCAATATCGCGATCCAATTAATCTGTATGCTATAATGATTTTATTTCCTTTTTTAATTCTTACTATTCTAACAGTCAGTGATCCAACTTTATATATTGTATATGGGTTATTTAATTATCGTATTACTTATATTTGAATCTAACCTTTTTTGTAAACAAGTACGATATACACTTCAGCTTACCTAAGAACTTTACAAAGACGTGGCTAAAAATAAATGATACTTAAATGTAAATAATGTCAAAACCAATTGAACATAAATCTGTCTATCAAATGTTAACAAAAACATAGAGAACCCTCTCTATGTTTTAGTTAAAGGCTTACCCAGAAATTAAAGAAAAAATAATTACAAAACAAATTAAAATACCTTATAGGTAAGTTCTTCTTTATTATATTTTATATTCAATGTTCTTCACAGTAATAGATCATCATTCTCTTTAAGGAACCACTTTCTTCTTGCGTGCGGTATTATATACAAGGTAACTTTTGGTATGATGCAAAGCTCAGACACACCAACAAGATGTTTACATCAAGAAATCATATAAAAAAAAAAGAAAATAAAAATATTGAAAACTTGCAGCGCTAAAAGACATTCAAGTTGTCTTGTGTAGTTCGCGCTATCCTGCTCATTGCTTCTCGTAGTGCGTAATCCATGGTTATTATTGAAAAATAGGCGATGACAACATTTCACATCACATTGTGATCAGGATTTGGACTGTCAGATTGATTAATCATTTCAAGTATGCATATTGATTAAACATGGTCCAAAGACCCATTGGATTGTGTTACTGATTCTGAGCAAACTACTTTCAGGTTTCCACTATACCAAGAATAAAGTTGCATAAAGGGGATAGCGTGGTAACGCCGCAGGCAAGGACAAATGGCTATACATCATACACCCTGAATCAGAGTCCCTAAACTCCCAATATTTCTCTAACTAGTGGCCAAGGCGAGCCTTCATTTAGAGCTCAGATTCTTTTCTGATGATATTACAACACCTGTGGCAGTCGCTACAGAATCCTGTCCTATGACTTATGTACCTATTAGTGCTATTACATTATTACAATAATGTTTCTTGTTTTATATAAAAAGTATCCTTTTCACAACAGTCAAATATGAGTACTTCATACTTTTCTGATCCAAATACTTTTACTTGATAGTTGTGAAATAGGTCATAAAACTAGTATTATGCCGTTTCCTCAATCATCTTACTTCTGGATTAGCACAGTATAAAATAAATATAGAGACTATACCAACTAACAAGTATCTATCTAGGTTTTATACCCCACAAAAATACTCATATTTTTTGACTTGGATTCTATAAATAAAAAAAATAATAAAAAAAATTGAATTACCGAAATAAAGACCATTTTCTTTCTACTTTATTGTTAATGTCGGCTCATCATTGATAGGCTTAAGATGTTCACATCTTAATCAAGGATAGTATATTTTTGTCAGAATTACTGGTAGCAGTAGATTCGCAACAATAATAAATACAGTATAGTTGTATTGTTAAATAGATAATGTTGCTCTAAATGACAATGAAATGAAAAAAACTATGTATTTGTCAATTAAAACTACTTATTGTAAATCTTCGTTGACATAATCGATAGTGTTCTATTGAGCATGTATTTTTAGGGTTTCGCAGACTAGATAATCCGGAGTAGGTTATCTTATGTCAACGAAATATCGTGGTGACGAGTTAGCGCATTTAAATAGAGATATTAATATTAAATATTATAAAACCTCTTTTAATTGACTGAAGAATGAACTGCGAATTATACAATTTTAAAAATTACGGGTTGTAGTATAATAGCGGGATTTTTTTTAATTGTCGAATTATAACGGTCATAGATAGAACAGATCCGTAGTGTATAAAATTGTATGTGTACAAATCATCAAAGCTTGAAATTGAACTAAACGAATATGTATTATAAAATACAACTCTTCATAATACAAAAACGCATCACCTCATTCATTCCCTAACGACAAACCTAAAATATAATTGGTTATATACTTTTAGTAAGTAGTATCACTTAAAAATAGTAATATTTAATAGTAATAATCGTCTAACGAATTTATTACATATGGCAATTATTTGCTTACGCCATTAACTGGGGTACCATTTTCAATAACTGTCTTTTCATCTTCTAGGCTCAGGGAAGATGTGGATTTACTACTGATTTCTTCTTCTTCTTCATCTGTTAATAAAAACAAACTCTTTATATACCATTACATTATATGTTTATTATAAACAACATGAACGTGATTGTCTAACAGTGGTGTCAAAAACTTGAGATGTGATTGTGTATTTAATTTATTTTTATGATTGGCCTACATCTGGATTTTTCTAATTTATTGTGACATTCAGACAAACGTGACTAACGTGACATATTTAGACTCTGATTCTGCAAATAATATATTATTTTCATAGAATTGTAAATTTAATATTATGCAGAGTTAAAAAAATATATATGGGCATTATTGCAACTATTTTATTATTGAAATTGATAGAAAACTTAATATAGTGAGGCAATGATGGTATAGTAAATGATAATAGTCTTACCTGAACTGACATCAGATTGGTTTCTTGGACTAAATCTACAACCTTTTGACATGTAGCTCTTTAATTTACCAAGGGAAGCTAGAATTAGCCTGTAAAAATGATAAAATGAATTAATTAATTTAATTGAAATAAAGTTTTAATTTCATTACAATACACCTACCTATATTAAAAATAAATCATAACCTAAACAGTCCTTGTTGAACAGGGGGCTCCTTAGTAACAGTGGGTGATCTGCAACCCACTTCGACAGATGGTATGAATTATTACTATGTTAAAATATAATCATCGAATATGAACCTTGGGACCTAGGAAACATGGGTATCTGATGTATGCTAGACAAATAGCCAAAACAAAAGACGAATCGGTATGATTTTATGAAAAGTGAAAACAACACACTCAAAATAAACCATTTCCTAATTTATTGCATTTCTAGCTTAGCCCGCGACTTGGTCTGCATAAGTTGCAGGGCTGTTCCCTCCCTATAAGTGTTAGCTTGGTGGTAAAAAGTAGCCTAACATATCCTTACATCCTCAGCTGTCTGACAGTGAAAGCCTCGCCAAAAACCGTCCAACCGTTTTAGATATTAACCGGAACAAACAGACAGACACAGGCGCGGATACGAGGAGGGGCAACAGGGACAATTGCCCCTCCAGACTAGAATGAATGACCTTTTCAATGTCCCCCCCCCCCTGAATGGATCCACGCCTGGACCGACTGAGAAAAAAAACAAAGTTGTGTTTTTGTTCTAATTACCATTTAAACTTTCATATTCATTTGGTTAAAACTGTTATTTTGACATTATAAACAGACACTACAATTGTAATTTATTTGTATAGAAAATTGTAATAAGCTAAAACTACATACCCTAAGAAAGGCGGGCTAGGCGACAACGGCCGAGATAAATACTCAGGGTGGAACTGCACCGTCACGTAGTAAGGATGAGTGTCCACTACAGCAACCTCCATTCTCGTTTTGGTCTCATCTTTACCCACGAAGCGGAGACCGGCTTCTTCCAAACGTGGTATGTACTCTGGGTTCACTTCATAGCGATGCCTGTGACGTTCTTCTATCACATTTTTATTGTATAGTTGAGCTAAAAAGAAACAGATAAAATGAATAAAGAAATCTTTCCTCCCACTTATTTTTTTAAGTTCTGCCTCGTGAAAATCTAGTTTTTTTTATATATTTTTGTATTGATTCCTGAAATACATCAATTCATGCCAAAATGGCAAAAGGGAACCCTTATAATTTCGCCATGTCCGTCCGTCCACTCAGAGACTTAAAGACTGTTAGTGCTAGAAGGCTGTAATTTTGCATAAATACACATATTACAGCACGATCAACGTAACTTGACCGGATTGAAGTTAGGTTTTTATCACTTTCGCGCATGTCATAGAGATGCGACCGTAATATTATTTACGAAAACGTTTAATCGATTAAAAATACTAACAACATTTTAATTCAACAATATAAAAACACTATATAAATGAGTTCATAAAAGTTTAAATTTAGAACAGTTACAGTAAATAGTAAAGAAACTTTGAAAAACAATTTATTTACGAAAATAATCACAAAAAAACATGAGTTAGTAATACTAATTATGACAATGTAATCCGTAATCGCATCTCGTAATTCTCTTGGTTTAGTTACCGCCCCCGCCCCCGCTTCCTGTCACCATTTACTTCCAAAAAATGCATCTACGCAACCAATTGTCGCCTACTTCAGTCCGGCCTAGTTACGGTGATCCTACTGTACGTGTGTGTCGGCGTAAGCCGACAAAGTGAAAGAATAAAATCTAGAGAAACTTTTTTTTTGGGGTTCCTCCCCTATATGTAAATATGTAAAGCGGGGATGTGATTTTTTATCTGACCTACCCCATCGTGTGGGGTACCATTAAGTTTTTTAGGGGTTGTGAAGACCATTTTTAGATATAGGAATCGGTTTGCGAAAAATAAAGCTTCCAAGTGCAAATTTTAGTTACAGTCAAGTGTGTGTGTCCCTGCCATCTAAATGGTTGACGTTGAATCACGTATCACAGCTAAATAGGCTTTACAAGCTTACGAGTAACAGCTGATCAAATGAGAAGTAAGACAACAGAAAACCCACTAGTAAAGCCGGTTTATTCGGATGGGGTGGGGGATATATCTCCATGCCCAAATACATCAAAGTTACAGTTGGATCAACGTTACTCGGCCGGATTGAAGTTAGGTTCATATCACTTTCGCGCATGTCATAGAGATGAGACTCTAAAAATACTTACGAAAAAGATTAATTATGTTTAATCAATTAAAAATACTAACAAAATTTCATTTCAACAATATAAAAATACTATTTATGGAGGAGTACAAAGTTTAGAACAGTTACAGTAAATACTAAACAAAGTTTGAAAAACAATTTCTTTACGAAAGTATTTGAAAAAAACATGAGTTAGTAATACTAAATATGACAATGTAATGCGTAATCGCATCTTTAATTCTCTTGGTTTAGTTACCACCCCGCCCCCGATTCCTGCCACCATTTACTTCCAAAAAACACATCTGCGCAACCACTTGTCGCCAACTTCAGTCCGTTCAACTTACGTTGATCCAACTGTAAATTGCATTAATGGATGGATTAAACAAATATGACAACTTACTTATCACACTAGGTTCCAAATAAGTCTTCCTCTTTCCTAACCGCATAGTACCACCAAGGTTTCCAGGGTGGTGTTCAGGCATATCTATCACAAGTTTATCGTCACATTTAGGATCCACCTCCGTACTATTGGCACCTTTGAGTCCTAAGACGTTTCTGGCGAACTCTATGACTGAAGCCTGCAGCCCGAGGCAGATGCCAAGCATCGGTTTTTGTGTTTCACGGCACCATTGACAAGCTTCTATTTTTCCCTCCATACCTCTTTGGCCGAATCCACCGGGAACTATTACACCACTGAAAGAGAGGATTTTTTGGTCAATAAAAAGATACTGTATGTATTTTTTGGAGAACATATAGCCATTATAAACAACACAAATTTGGATCAAACAATCGCAAAACAGGCATTAAATAAATGAAACTGCCCATTTCATTACTACTAGAAATACTGGCGTTCTGAACAATGCCATAACATGATAAGTCTTGTTTAAGATAAAAACTTTATGAAATGTTTCATATTCAGTCTGGAAATGAGAAATGTTATGTAATAAAGTTAAATTCCCTCCTTAATAATCGTCTATTCCATTATGTTCACCCGAGTGGTACACTTTTAATTGTAATATAAATATTTATTTAGGTACTAAAATCAGATTGTAGGTTCACACAATGTTCTTAATTATGTTAGGCTTATGGTACTATTTTAAAATCTACAATAGTGTAGTGATGTGGTTGAGTACTGTTCTCCCAAATAGGCTACAGGATAGCCTGTGGTAGACATAATTGTAAAGGCGATTACATGATACCTAAATAATAATTGAAATCTAGTTGCCTATCAACATTTAGGATATCATTTGTGGATGATCAAAATACACTAAAGAATCGCCTATGGACATCCAGGCGAATATAGTGGAATAGATCCACATAATCTGTGCACATTGTCCATATACCCATCCTGTCAAATCTTATTTCCTTTAAACAAACAATTCTTGTATATATATAATCTGAATCTCGGCAACGGCTCCAGCTATTTTCATGAAATTTAGTATGCAGGGAGTTTCGGGGGCGATAAATCGATCTAGCTAGGTTTTATTTTTAGAAAAAGTCGTTAAAAAATTTCATCCAGGTACTGCTTTATTAAAACTTACTTACTCGCTTTTACATAAGTTCTGCCATGCCTTATGATAGCTTACTGGATCATCTATCTTAGTCTGTCGTTCCAAATTGACAGCTTCAATATAAGTAAGATTAAGTTTGCAATAAGCTGCAATGCAAGCATGTTGCAGAGCTTTAGTGACGCTAGCGTAACTGTCTTCTAACTTTGTGTATTTTCCAACTAGAGCTATGTTCACTTCTTTACGTAAATTGTCCACACGTTTGGCTAGATTGTGCCATTTTCGCATAATCCTGAAATAAAAAATACATTTATTGTAATACTTATTATTCGACACTAAAGAAACAAATTGAGAAATAGAGGAATGTTGAAAGTAATTGTGATCGGTCCTATAATGAGATTTTCTATTTTTTTACTTCGCTAAGATACATATCACATAAATAAATTGCTCTGGACCAACTGCCCAAGCAACCCGCTTGCAGGGGAGGGTTGCTGGGGCTATTAGTCCAGATGCAAAAAGAGGGTGGGTATTAGTCTAGATTCAAAAGGGAGGGGGGGAGGGGCGGTATTACTCCAAATGCAAAAAGGGGGGGTGGGGCTTAAATCTAATAATTTTTGAAGCGGCGCCGCGGCGGTAGCCTAATGGAGGCATCGGTCTTGTAATCGTGAGGTCGCGGGTTCGATTTCTACCCATTAAACAACCGACGTGAACCCACTCCTAATCCAAGTCTTTGAGCTTAGTTGGAGGGGTTAACAAGATTGCTAGTAATGTGGGACCCCATCCCACATTACTAGTTATCTTTAAAAAAAAATGAAATGGGCGTTAAACCATTACATCATGGGTTTGAACCCAAATCGTTGTTCTGGGTACGCTTATGTTCTATTAGTTAGCTACTCGTTGTTGGTTCGACTGTCACAACATCCTTAAATGATCAAGTTGTGATAAATTTGTAGGTGTCCTTGTCTTACATTTATGTCCGTACCGGCGTTATCCGGTTTTGTAAAAAAGACAAATTGATTCGACGGTAGATTATAACTACCAGATGAATAGCTTGGAATGCTGTACATTTTTTGTGCCGTAATCTTCCGTTAGTCTGAAATGAGGTCATTATTCACAATACCTATGGTCAATCAAGTGAATCGAGGTTTTTAATTTGCATAAAAACTACTTTGTATTATATTAGTGACCACGTGGCCGTTGCTTAGCGTGGTGCTTATATCAATAAGGTTATTATTTTCCTAAACAATACTTAACATTGAATCGGTCCAAAAGTATTTCTGTCGCCACTATTCACCTTTAAGAGACAGTGACAGCACGAGTGTTGATGAAGTCTCAAAACTGAGCAACTGAGTATTCGGCCGTAAGTATAACAAAACATTAACTATTAAGTATTCATCTGAGTTACACTTAAGGTCATCGAACTTGAAAAGAAGTGTGTCGGGTCGGATAGTGACTATAATAGTAAGTGATATTAGATAAGTCTGTAGGTATAAATACAGATCATTCTTTTAAGAGAAGTATCTCCTCTGGCTCCGACTAGTCCCACCTGTTATACCTGTACTACAATCGCACAAGACAAAAGAGATTGGAAGAGGATGAAGGCGGGCCATCCCCAATGAAAGTTCCGAAACAAAGCCCTTACAAAATAAAAATCCTAGTTCCTTTACTGTCTTAAAACCAATTATTTTTTAAATCTCGAATTTTTACACTTCGAAAACTTGAATCTGTTAACATATTCATGCCGTTGACCGACGTGTGCACGAATATGGAAGTACAGAACAAAACTATAAAACAGTTTCATATTCTGTTTTGCGTAGCAGTATGGTAATGAGTTCTGTTAACAAAAAATGATTTAAGTACACCTATTCGAGCATATTAGATTAAGAGGAAATAATATGCAGATTCGTTTTTAAGTTAAATTCAAAGACATCTTGTTTCTTTAATCTTAGCAACCGGTCTAAACGTACGTCATGTTCTTTGTAATTTAAACGTATACATACTTCCTTATTTTTTATTGTATTGAGATAAGAAATGAGGTCTTAATATAGTTTATTTACCTACATAGTTCCAATGGGCAAGGAAATTAGGGTCATGGTATATATTTTTATTAAAAGAGATAACATCTCATAGATATCATTAGTCTGATTTAGATCTACCGCTTTATTAATAAAACGGTGTCCTATTAAAAGTTAATCAATTGCTTAGGTAAAATTAAAAAGTTAAAATATTAATTTTAAAGACTGCCTCAGTGGCGCGTGTGTCCGACTGCTACGCAAGAGGTCGCGGGTTCGATTCCCACACGGGACACCACTTCGTGTGATCCACAAATCGTTGTTTTAAGTCTGGGTGTACTTTGTGCCCATGACTTGTATGTTTGTATAGTCCCCCGCGACACAGGGCTTGTACCCTACTGCGGGAGTCGTCTATAAAAAAATACAGCACATTTACCAGTGTCCTGTATTTAAACTGTCAAACTGTGTAATTAGGAAAAAGTATATGGAATATTAGAAAAAGTCAAATTGATAATTTTGTATGAGAATTATCATTTCGTATATGACTCGGTCGTACCTAAAATTGAATGTAATCCACATTCAATTTTAGGTACGACCGAGTCATCTACACACAATTACCGATTTGATTGATTGATTGAAATCAATCGAATCTTGTCGTGACGTTCTATTCCTCAAGCAATTTGACGTCATCACGAAAGATAGCATTTATTATGAAATAAAAATATTGCTCGTAAAACTTCAAAAACCGCGCTAAGTGAGGTTGAAGATTGTGTGATAGGATATAATTTATCGGGCGAATACTCAATCGGAAGCATGACGTCATTAAGGTAATTTGATGACTATCATTTAATAACTAGGATTCGAGAGCGACGCTTTATCATGTAAGACCTAATACCACCTGAACCACAAATTGTTGTTTAGAGTCTGGGTGTACTTTGTGTCCGTGAATTGTATGTATGTAAAGTCCCCGCGATACAGGGCTTGAACCCTACTGCGGTAGTCGTCTATAAAAAAAAAAAAAAAACCTCTGGTATAGGTCTCACATCGTGCCCAAATGATAGTCAACACAAACACTCGGTGTAAAAGCAGTCAAGGAAATGAAACGAAAAGAAATATTCTAATAGCTCTAAAAATATTTAACACATTCCGTACACCGTCGCTGGGGTGGACTAGTTGCGGAAGGCATAGGACCAGGTGTTATGGCGTAAACTAGGAAAAGCCTATTATATGCCCAGCAGTGGAATCATCAAAAAATACGTATCCTAAAAAATATTCATATTGTATTGTTGTTACCATGCATCTACTTTTTTCCCTAAACAGTTTCAAGTTAACGAATGGTCTCTCATCAAAACACATAAAAAAACTGTTGTTGTGTATAAGGTAGTGCAACCCTATCGTTGCAACGCTAGTTAAAACGTCACAGATTGGTCTTAGTAGGTCAATAGAAATAGTGTTTGTTGATATACTCACTTTCCGCGTTGCATAGAAATATTCAGCTGTAACCTTTCGTTTAAATATTGGACGACACCTTGTTCTTCCATCAACAACGGGACATGGTAAACGGAGGATAAATCGTGAATGCATAATACCTGGAAATAAAAATAATGCTTTTAGAATCTAGCTATATTGGCTTGTATTGTCTGTTTGAATGCGTTCATATCCAAAGATTCTGGGAAGATTTAAATTTGGTATAGAGGTAGCTTGAAGTTTGAGGTCATCGCTAAGCTCAAGCTTTACGCTTAGGTTCAGAATTTCTAATTCTCGAAATGGGAATGTCTAATTCCCGAAATGTCCAATTTTCACAATGCTCAATTTCGAAAATGTCCAAATTTGACACCATGAACTCCGTACCACTTAAAATTCCACAATGCATACTTCGATGGTTATTACCATGCCAGTTAACTTACTTAAGTTGTTAAAAAGCGTTCATAAGAATTGAATTCTGAACCTGAATGAAGCTTTTTTTATAGTCTTTTTTTTTCTTTTAGAAAGATAACTAGCAATGTGGGATTGTGGGTCCCACGTTACTAGCAATCATGTTAACCCCTCCAGCTAAGCTAAATTGCTTGTATTAGCAGTGGGTTCACGTCTATAGTATAATCGGTAGGATTCGAACCCACGACCTCACGATTGCGAGACCGATGCCTTATCCATTAGGCTACCGGCCTATAGGTAAACATTCGTCCTTGTCGCTTATAGGTACATCCACTCGATGTTTAAAACTAGTTAGTTTCAAACATCGTGTTGCTAACTGGCCTAGTCTTATAAATAACAATAAAAACTAAATATGATAATCAATCTCTTGGAAGAACATAATTAATGAGGTAGGCTATTAGAAATCTTAGAATCGATACTCAAAGTCTAGATGAAGACCTGTTATAAATCGACCTGATTAAAAGTTCAGGTTATTTGAAAGCTGATCTGGTTTTACCTGTACTTTCACTGTTTTAATATTGATGTTTAAATTGGAATATAAATTGTAAAGGTATCAAAGAAAAGTTGGCATCATGAGTTTACGACAAAGAAAATGTTTTATGTAGATTCCTTAACCTACATGGTTGAATTCGCAAGAGTTATGTTAAATGTAGTAAGTTATATGTATGGAACACCACTGTGTGATTCACAGTTGTTCCGAGTTTGGGTGTACTTTGTGTTCGTGATTTGTATGTTTGTAAAGTCCCCCGCGACACAGGTCTTGTACCCTACTACCGGAGTCTTTTAAAACAAAAAAAGGTTATTTTTTAGAATGCTGGTTTAGACTGGCCATATTGGTCATGGCTGTATTAGGTTTGACCTGTAAAAATTGATGTTATGGATGAATGTTAAATAATAAATAAATATTGTTATCTCGATTGCCGTGTCGACCGACCTGTCGCAGTAAAATTCTATAATAATTCGTCGTCAGCTTACAAAAAAATATTTGATGACGATTCCAATTATTATTGTATCAATGTTTTCATCGGTAATGCATCAGGGTGACCATGATAAAATGATAAATAAGACGGAATACACCCTACACCAGAGTTTCCCAAGTTTTAATATAACGGATCACCCACGAAATACCTTTTGTTTTATGGGGTTTCATAAAACAAAAGGTATTTAGTGGGTGTTCGCGACATAACGGGGCACTGTGTGTAATGTAAAAATCACTTGATAGCGGACATTTCGCGTGAAGCTTAGAACAGACACATAGTGCGGAGGTGCAATGAATCTGACAAAGATCTCAGTAAAAAAAATTGTCAGATCTCAATCAAGTTATAATAGTTCTTATTTTACTTGAATAACCAGTAGGTCAATTCACGTATTTAAAGCAGTGCAGTTGGAGTTAAGTTTCTATTAAAACGGCATTTTTGTATTCTTGTAACTTTGGGATATACCTTTTTGAAATGCTTAAGATGAGCCCATTCATTTGATACACTTGAACGGTCAAGACGAATATAACAAAGTTTTAATTATATAAATTCATTTAGTGGTTTTAAAGACATGAGGTATTAAAAAATATAAAATACATACAAGATACGCGCGAAAAACAGAACACTTCCTTGCAGTCGGGTAAAAATGCCTTTAAAAAATGAAACCGTAATTCATTTATAGACCTGATAAAATATCGATATTTAAACTACATATACGAGCACAAAGTTAAACTCATAGGCGACTTTATTCATCAAGTTGGAGACACTAAAACTCCGTTCAGACGAAATTAAAAGCTAACTACTACTTGGTTAGAAATCGAATACACCATACGATGTTTTTACAGACAGACTGTATGTTTACTGTTATTTATTGAGTGCTTAACTGCCTACTTCAATTACTATACACAAACAATTGCGTATGTAAAAACAGTATTTATAAACAAATGCTGACTTCGTTCTGTCTTCCAATTGGTCTTTTAATCCTCGACAGAAGAGGGTTACATATTAAATTTTGTGTGTTTGTATATCTGTCGGTGCCATCAGGAGCTACCAAACGAATGGACCGATTTTTGTGCGGATTAGAAAGATAATTGTAAATTAGTCAACTGGCCACTCATCTATACTAATATTATAAGGCTGAAGAGTTTGTTTGATTGAACGCAATGATTTCAGGAACTACTGGTCCGAATTGAAAAAATCTTTTACTGTTGGATAGCCCATTTATCGAGGACTGGCCTGTTGGTCTAGTGGTTAGTGACCCCGACGGGTAAACCAGAGGTGTTGGGTTTGATTCCCACACAGGACACCACTGTGTGATAAACAGTTGTTTCGAGTTTGGGTGTACTTTGTGTTCGTGATTTGTATGTTTGTAAAGTCCCCCGCGACAGGGGGCTTGTACCCTAGTGCGGGAGAGACACAGAATAAACCATCATGCTCATCACACAAAGTTTTATCTTGGGTGGGGATCGAATCTACGACCTCTTGCGTAGCAGTCGTATACACTCCCACCGCGCCACAGAGGCAGTACAGTAGGCATAAGGAGGCTAAATTCGACTTTGGCGGACATGTCTCGGTGCCGGAGTTGGTAACGGCTTACGACCGGTACCTAGTGTTGTAAAAATGAGCGCTGAGCGTCGAGCGTTAAACGCTGAGTCGACGCTTTGGAGCGTTTTAGACTCGAGCGTTAAACGCTTCAGCGTTTAAGGCTTGCGAGCGTTGAGAGTTCAGACTTTCATGCTCGAGTTATGCGCTCAAGCGTTCAAACGTTATAAACTTAACTAAACTGGCATTCGATATTTTATCTGTTCCAAGCACGAGTGTGCCAAGCGCAGTGGCATTTTCAAAAGCTGGCCTTATCATAACTAAAAGAAGAAACAGACTTAGTAACGAAAATATACAGGCCAGTATGTGTCTTTCCTCATGGTTAAAAAAATTATAGTGTTGAAAAGGTGTGTTATGATTTTAGGAAGGTATTTAATTTAACTTAATTGCTCAGAAAGATCATTAGGTAATCAGGAATTGTACAGCAAGTTCAACTAAACCACACTTGTAATTTAATTTGGGCCTTATGGCGTAGATCATATTATATGGCATACGCACATTGTATACTAATAATAAATAAGTATTTTTCTACGATTATAATATAAATATCATTAAAAATAAAACTGAAATTCTCTTATTTCAATTATACTATCTTTTTTACAGTTTCCCTAGCTATGTAATCTAAACGCGCGCTCAAGCTCGAGCCGAGCGCTGAGTCCGGTGCTCGGAAAATGCTTTTTCACTATAACGCTCAAGCCACTGCTCGAGCGTCGAGCGCTTCAGTCGAGTCCCGACTTGAGCATTAGCAATCTGCTTGAGCGTCGACTCAAGCGTTTAAGCGCCGACTCGAGCTTTTTTACAAAACTACCGGTACCCCTAAGGTCGCGGGTTCAAGTCCAGCCTGAGACGAATTTTCTTCCCGCAAAATCCTACTTTAATATCTGAATACTAGCTAACCCGCGCAACTTCGTATTCGTACATTATCCTCGTTTTTGAACATTTTTCATTGCTGCTCCGTTCCTATTGGCGGAAACAAATGAATAGCCATATTTTAACATAAATACATAAACTGCTATCTGTATAGTATAGACTAAACATATTGGTTAATTAATATTTAAATTAAAATGTTGCAGATAAGCGAGTTTCTTTTACGGAATTGGGTCTTAAGTTTAATGACTTTTCAAGTTTTTTATTACGGGCCTTGGCCTTTGACTACTTGACTGATGAAGGTCCAAAGGGACATGTAAGAGTTGGGTCTGTCTAGTGACGAAGCTTACCAGCGCAGTAAATCACGCCTCAAGATTAGGAAAGCCGATCAAACGTAAAGCGTCTTCTAGACGGTTGGAAACAAGGCTTCCCGCCAAGGTGACCTTGCTGGTTTCCAACAGTGTAGACGGCTGTTGCAAACCAAGAACAATGTAATTTGGTTTGCAACCGCCGTCTGCACTGTTGGAAACCAGCAAGGTCACCTTGGTTTGTTCGATTGTTTGCAACCGTCTGGAACATGCTTAACGGGAAGAAGCGAGAACAAAGAAGAGTAATAAAAAGATGTGCGCAAATGGAAGTATTTACGTTCTCAGGCGTGGTCTCGGTGCCAGAGTTGCTAAACGGCATAGAGACCGAACGCCTATGATTGTGGGTGTCATTTGAGACAAAATTGGAATAAAAAATGCTTAAAAAACACAAAATTTTGTATACTTAAGGTTACTCTCTATGCCTTATTTCTATGATTATTAATTTCAGTAATTATGTATGTAATTTTAAAATATCTTGGGACTAAGGAGTTCCAAAGGCTTGAAAGGTGTGCATGGGTCCATTGTCACTTTATAATATCTTGGAACAACTCACACAATGTCATCTGATTCTAAACTAAGCAGAGCTATGGTAACTAGACAACAGATAAATATACTTATATTTTTAATACATACAGAATAAACCATCATACTTATCACACAAAGTTTTGTCCTGGGCAGGAATTGAACCCACAACCTCTTGCATAGCAGTCGGACACACTCCCACCATGCCACATCATGTATTTACACTTGGTATACCAATAATATCAGTTATCATTAGAATTCATAGAAGTGCCTAAGACTATATTCACATTGGATAAACATGTGCTGGTGCCAACAAGTAACTTATGTAAGAGCTTAGAATGCTATTAAATTAATTATATTATTACCTGTTCAGGTCCAACATGGCAGAAGTTAGATACTTTTTCTTTTACTGTGTGATTGATGGGTTTCTCTGATCGGCACAATATCAAATCGGGAGATAAGCCTAATCCTCTTAACTCTCTTACTGAAGATTGTGTAGGTTTTGTTTTGGGTTCTCCTGTAGATTTGGGCTAAAAAAATTATAAACTTTAATTCAATAGCAACTTTTGTTTTATGTATTGAGAAATGTAAAACTTTTTAATGTTTCTTAATATAAATGAAAAATTCAAAAAACAATATTTTAGAAATTATACTAATAATTTTAGTAGGATATAAAATAAATTAAAATAAAATAAATTAAACTATTAAACAAACAATCTGAAATTTAAACAAAAATGCAACATCTAAAATGAGATCAATTTTATTAATACATATTTTGTTGTCAATAATAATAAATGAAACTCACCATAGGCACTAAAGAAACATGTGCACAACAGAAATTCTCTCTCTTTACTCTGAATTGGAACTGTCGGAAAGCTTCCACAAATGACATGCCTTCAATGTCACCTATTGTCCCACCAAGCTCTACTATACACACTCTCGGTGGTGCATTGTCTGGTGTGACAGGTATGTGAGCCACTCTCTGCACCCATTCTTGTATGGCATCAGTTATGTGAGGGATTACTACAACACATTACAATAATTTTATCTTTGCCCCATAGTTATCTATTTTAAGTTTAATTTTTGTAGCAATGCCCTATTCAGATGTAGTACCTGAATGATTGACCATTGCGTGGAATGTTTTTTTTTTTAAACAACTTTCTTGAAATGTAACCTAGATAGATCAACTTATTGCCCCCAAAACCCCCTGTATATTTAATATTTCATAAAAATCATTGGAGCTGTTGCTGAGATTCATTCATTATAGCCCAGTAGTTTTTATATGAAGGGATGAATGTTGAATGAAAACAAACATCCAATTTAGCCTTTGTTAAAGACAATTTTGATGAAATGTATTATAGAGGTAGCTTTATTTAAATAATAACAACATACACACAGACAAACTGCAGAGAACCACAAGTTTATATTAATATTTAGAATATTCAAGAAGGTTAATAAAAGCCATAAATAGAAATAAGTACTACATAAGCTATGAACACTATTTAAGCAGCAGTTGTGGTTATTAAATTATGTAATTTTAATTGATTACCTTGAACAGTTTTTCCTAAATAGTCGCCTCTTCTTTCGCGCTCAATGACCTGCTGATATATCTTCCCAGTTGTAATGTTGTTGTCTCTATGTAGGGTTATGTCCAAGAAGCGTTCGTAGTTGCCAAGATCAAGGTCAACTTCGCCACCGTCGTCGAGCACGTAAACTTCACCTAGAAAATAAAAATAGACACATGCAGGTTGATAGGGTTGCAATAAATGTGCAATTAAATTAACATCTAATGTAATTATGGCCCACTTACCGTGCTCGTAAGGAGAGAAAGTGCCAGCGTCTATGTTTATATATGGATCAATTTTTATTGAAGTCACATTTATACCGCAGCTTTTCAAAATTGTGCCAAATGAACTTGCGATCACACCTTTCCCAACACCGCTTATAACTCCACCGGTAACCAATATATATTTCATGTCTGGCATTATAAAATCCAATATTATCAACCTCAGCACCTAGTTAATTCTGGTACATTCAGCAATTTAATTTAATATTTTTGGCGAATTTTAGCAATTTATTTTGAAATGTCAATCACACGTGCTCTAACTGCAAACGCTGCGCGCCATTTGCAATTCGCGATTTATTAGAGGCGCACATACAATATTTATTTTTTAATCGACTAAAAACGGATAATGGATCCAACTATAGACTACGGAGCTAATGAATGAATGAAAGAGTTGAATGAAGTCTATGAATTATGCCATTTTGACATTTGTTCATTCATACGTGTTTGCATTATTGTAGATTGTTGCATTACGAAGTGTACAGCATTTCTACATTTTTCACAAAATGCCTAAGTATTATTGTGATTACTGTGACACCTATTTGACACACGATTCGCCGAGCGTAAGAAAAACACATTGTACCGGAAGAAAACACAAAGATAATGTAAAATTTTACTACCAAAAATGGATGGAGGAACAAGCACAACATCTCATTGATGCTACTACTGCAGCATTCAAGGCGGGTAAAATAGCACAAAATCCTTTCAATAAGGGAGCAGCTATTCCTCCACCGTGGGATCCATCAGTAATGGGTCCCGGAGGTCCGAGACCACCTGTTCCTGCACCTGGAGGTCCGCCAGGAATGTTGCCGCCACCTTCAATGGGTCCAGGCGGTCCTATGGCACCGCCAATGATGATGGGACCACACGGACCTATGCCACCAATGATGGGAATGAGACCTCCTATGATGGGCCCAATAATGGGGCCTATGGGTCCTATGGGACCTATGGGGCAGATGCGACCGCCTCTAATGAATGGACCACCTATGAATAAATAGCATCAATTTGAAAGTGAAATGGACTGGAATATAGAATAATAAAATTAATAAATTGCCACAATTCATGAAATGTTAAGTGTATTTTGAGGTTATAATGCTATTGACACTTGGTAGTTGATTTTCCAAAATGTTTTGTTTCAATGTCCTAACCATAATAACTAGTCACATGTTTAACCACTACTCACTCCACATGCCCCAATGTCGGTCCTAATGCCACTCATCCAATGTGTGGTTCTAGAATAATGCTCGTCCCAAAGTTGGAGTCTGTGGTATTTTCTAGACCAACACGAGTGGCATAGGGGCCAACATGTGGAGCCGGTGTAATAATATTATGATTAAATTAACATGTACACAAGACTTGGTCATTGTACAACTGACTTTGAAGGAATTGTCACCTCCAACATGCTATAAAACAAAAAAATTAATGAGTTTACTTTAAAAAAAGTATATAAAAATTAATAACATTCTCATTGTCTTCTAAACAAATCTTAATATGGATACAATTATAAAAGTTTCAACTAAATAAGTTCAGCTTGTCTATGATTTGTTTAGTATTGTAAAGACTGTATTTAACCAAATAGAACTTACTGTTTATTAAAACCAATGTTTTCATAGTCTTATATTATATGAAACTTACTTTAAAACAATTGTAACAGCTAAATACTTAACAAGTTCTAAGAAGACAATAACTTGCATGTTGTCACTATGACTTTAAAGTGAACCATTGCTGTAAAAAATACTTGCGCATTGAAATGCTTGCAAAAGTTGAGTATCATTGGAGATGTTATAGTCATGTACTAAGTGTATCACAGTATCGTATTCTAATATCTATGTTATTTGTTACAAATAATGTCTTCAAACGCCATGATTGACAACAATACAATTATGTTTTTTTAAAAACCTCATTAACTATAGTGCAACCATAATAGGGTATATTACTGATGTCAAATCAGCATCTTTGAAAAAAACATCAATAACAACCTGCTCTGTACAAGTATTCTGAGCCCAAATTGGGTGTTAACCACTATTAAAGAGGATATACTTAATCACTTTGGTAAAGTGATTTTATCTAAAGAGAAACTAATACATAGTTCCTGTGTGTGCCAACATGTCCCCAGGAACTATGTTTTAGTTTTGTCTGTGTATTTTAAGTCAAACCCCTCGCGAAACTACAATGGAAATAGTGGAACAAACAATCCCACTATGCCATCAATGAAAGTTAAATACACGCACCAAATCCTTTTAAAATAATTTTATTTTGATAGAAGTGAAATACCCAATTCAATCTTTGTTGCACAACTCCCACTGTGAAGTTTCAGGCAAGGACTAAATGTTCACAATATACCTAATACAGTTCTAAATATCTTATTTTATCAACTTTAATGTAGCTAATCATAACATTTTAGGACTTGTGGCACATTAAATGTAAGATTATTTTATACAATAAATCATTATTGTAAGATCTCTGAGTATTATTTATTACTAGCTGTCCCGCACAACTTCGTATGCGTAATTTTTCCCTGTTTTTGAAACATTTCTCGTCGGTTCTCCGCTCCTATTAGTCTAGGGCTATCCAACAAAACAAGAATTTTTCAAATCGGACCAGTAGTTCCTGAGATTAGCGCGTTTAAACAAACAAACAAACTCTTCCGCTTTATAATATTAGTATAGATTTTCCCAATACATAGTCAGCATAGTTGCAAGTTAAGTAATTACAGTAATTACATGTAGTCATGATTACTTTTGATTGAATGGTAGTTATGATTACTTGTAATCTAACTGAGTACATAAAGTAATCAGTAATTTGATTACTGTAGTAGTACAATAATGGTAAAAATAAAGCTGTAAATGAAGATTGTGAAGGAGGGAGGATGTTGGATGCATGGGTGTACCGGGGGGGATTTAGAGGTTGAAATCCCCCGAAAATTCTAAAAGGTATTTGTACCACACACCCTCGCCAAAAATTGGTCGGGTATGGCCATGGCCATGGTTGGCCCCCGCGCAAGAGTCACTCATACGGTGTTTTGAAGTTGATCAAAAAATCCCCTTCGCACGAGCGAACCGATGTTTCATCAAATGTGCTCATCATATCGCTCCTCCCACCACGGTCGCACGCGTGGCTAATAGGTACCCATGTTCCCCTCTCCAAAATTAAATCCTGGATCCGAGCCTAATCCAGCGCGGCCGAAGAGGAGGGATCAACAAGAAAATCCGATAGGTGCCACGACTAGTCTTTAAAAATTGGAAATAATATAAAACCATGCAAGTTCTCCTTCGCTCCAAAAAAGTAGTTATAAAAGTAATCATGCAATCATTGTTAAGTTATCATGAATTCCTGATTGAAAATAATTTTGATTAAAATACACGACATTTATATATATAAAAATGTTATGTTGGTTTGTGTACGCTTCAAAAACTCAAAAAGTTCTGTACCGATCGAGCTGAAATTTTAGCATGATTCTATATACTTATATAAAAATGTTATGTTGGTTTGTGTACCTACGCTTCAAAAACTCAAAAAGTTCTGCACCGATCGAGCTGAAATTTTAGCATAATCGGCATCAAGGATTGTTTTTATATTCACAAGTATTGCAAAATTAAACTTAAATGACATGTATTCTTTGTTTTGTTTCTCACCACAGCGAAGCGTGGCGGGGTACAGCTAGTTTTCTATAATATTCGGCCTGCGACATCATAATTTGATAAAAATGCTCTCTGTAACGAAGCAATAACAAAGGCCGTAATAGTTCTCAAACTATCGGCTAGATGGCGCAAGCGAGCATAGTCCCAGTTAGATGGTTTCATTACAGCCCCGGTTTGGCATTATGGAAGTTTCGGGTTCGGTTCCTGAGTCTGGATTTCAAATTTTTCCCTCATTCAAAAGTGCAACTATTATATTAATAAAGTTTTTTTATTTCTTTAAAAGACGACTCCCGCATTAGGGTACAAGCCCTGTAAAACATACAAGTCACGGACACAAAGTACACCGGACCGGAACAACAATTTGTGGATCACACAAAGTGGTGTCCCGGCTGGGAATCGAACCTACGACCTCTTACCGTAGCCTCGACCGTAGCAGTCGTACAAACTCCCACCGCGCCACAGATGCAGACGATTTGCAAGAAATGCCTTAAAAAATATTATTTATTGGATCAACGCACAGGCTAAACCGCTGATCGTAAAGATGTGAAATTTCGAGGACGTATTCCATAAAACATAATGTAGGCATCCGATAAAAAGGGATTTTTGGAAATTCATCCCCTGAGGGGGTAAAATAATGGTTCTATGTTTGTATGAAACTCAGTTTAAAAGTTAGATTTGTGAAATTTCGTATTTGGCTTTTTGGTCTTAAATAATCAAAGGTTAAATAGGGGTGGCAAGTTTGTATGAAACTTGGTCAGTTTTAAAGTTAGATCTGTGAAATTTTGGCTTTGTGGATAAAGAAATACGTCTTTCAGCATTTGAAACGAAAATCAACCCTTACCTAAGGAGCTAAGGTCATCCACGTGGGCAAAGCTGTTCGCAACGTATTATAAATGCGAAAGTGAGTGTGTTTGTTTGTTATGCCTTCACGCCTAAATCACTAAACTGATTTCAAAAATATTAACCAATAAAATGCTGCATTGTCAGTACTACTGCCTTTTTTTTTAAATTAGAGACCCCTACGAAAACTACAATAAAGTGACCTATGTAAGGTATGATCAATTTCCATATAAATGTTTTTATTTGACGTGCGCTGCCATTTTCGTTTGTTAAAATAAACCGGCCTCTTGCCCGGTTTATTACCTACCTACAGTACCTACTAACATACTACACCGCATTTTGTGAATGTGCAGCACAGCATTAAGAAAATCGTACAACAAGCTTTTATGTCTTAGAAATGGTATTGCAAATGGTATAATGTTACAAATTGTTGGGTTCGTTTTAATTTAAAAATTATTTTCCTCCTTTTAGAGCATTTAAAGAAAAGGTTGTTTTTAAAAATGTTTTTAATTATTTGTTTATTTTTTCCCTTTTAGTTTGTACTAGACATGTTTCTGAGCCTGTTCATTTGTATTTAATATTTTATTCAACCACATTGAATGATACTGACTGACATGACTGCTGAGTAATAATGACCACCTTCCGGCCCCATCATCAGAACCAGAACACTGTACAAGTGTAAGAGCATACGTCAAGACGAATCTAACGAGCTTAAACACGAGGGGATGAGGGGATAGATTACATAACTGTACAGTACCACCGTCTCACCTTCCAGCTCTATCATAACCTAGACCCGGAAATCACCTAAGATAGGAGTGCTTGTCAAGACAAATCAAATTAGCCCAAACTGGCAAGGTTAAAATTTAAAAACCCAAACTAAACAATTTCTGATTTTTAATTTAGGAACTCCTAAACTAAATATCAGAAATTTTAGTTTAGGAGTTCCTATGGCCACCTTCCTACTCCATCAACAGATCAACTGATGTGATGATGGAGTCGGAATGTGGCCGTAGGACTCTATGGTATAGTACCATAGAACTCTATGATACCTTAATATTGCATTAACATCCATGATCCAAGATACACTAGTGTACCAAATTTGGGAATGAACGTCATGAGGTGGTGATGATATTCTTATGTCCTTTGGATTGGTGTTCTAATAACAAAGGTACAACGTGACGTTTTACATATAGACACGCCTTACCGCACTCTATTTTTTATGACTACATAAATGCACGGTAACTACCCTAATCCCACTTACGGCCGGTTTCAATAATCTCATCGATGGATTTGGCTACTAGAGGTAGAATTTTGACATATTTAGTATGGAGCATATGTCAAATATATAACTCCAGTATTTCAAATCCATCGATAGTTAGAGTATTGAGACCGGCCGTTAGTCAGGCATAATTAAATTTGTGCCCGACTATTTTCGAAGTCGGTTTTTATTTATTTGTGAAAAAGTTTTTGGTGTATTGGTTTGTACCTAATTGATTTATGTCACAATAGCATAAGTAGTCCAAACTAAAACTGCTCATTTCTTTTTACAAAATATTGTGTTTTACGATACAAGGCCGTTAATTTTTGAAGAGTTCACCTGATAGGTACCTAATCGACTATCAGTTTCTTTACATGATTTGATGAAGGCGAATTATCAGGTATGCAACACGGAGTATTATATTATCTGTGCCCAGGGTTAGTGTAGCTACACAACGATGAAAGAATTTTCAAATCCATGAAGTAGTTTCGGAGCCTCTTCAATACAAACAAACAATCAAATCTTTCCTCTTTATAATATTAGTATAGATAGTTCTGGTCATCTGTGGTCTTCATAATCAGTTCCATTTCACTCAATGTGGTGCTTTTTGAGAGTAAATTTACGAATTGCAACAAAATATACTGTGTGCCTTTGATATTTAAAGAGTTTCTCGATTTCACCAAGATCTCATCATCAGATTCTAACTTTGATGACAATGGGACCAATCTGGAAGTAGCTATAACCCTTTCAAACAAAAATATTATTTTTAATCGGTCCATTACGAGTAAGTAGTTAATCAGGTAACAAACATTAAAAAATATAGTGAAATTGAGAAACATCAGTCTTTTTGAAGTCGGTTGAAGTGGTGCTTTGTCTCATTAGGCGGGTTCGATTCCCGGTCGAGACAGGCGAGGCGATTATTTAAAAAGATTTTTACTATCAAATCAAAATGAAGTCTTCTTCTTTCAGTAAAATAATTTACAATTTTGGGACACACTATACCTATAGGTGACTTCATGTCATCGTCACATATTAATAATTTCCAATGGAATTTGTACGAAAATTTTGTTACTTCTCATTTGATCAGCTGTTACTCGTAAACTTGTAAAGCCTACTAAGCTGTGATAGTTTTCCTTTTAATTTCACTATACCTAATACTACTACCGGGATTTTTTTTAGGTACATACCCAATCAACCATTTAGCTGGCAGAAGTAGGGTGGGGAGGGTGGGGGGGTAGGATACTTGCATTTTAAAGCATAATATTTCACAAACGGATCCCTAAATCAACAACCCTTTTAAAAGACATATCTAATGATACGATGATGGCAAGAGATGAGAAAAAAACATGACATCCCCACTTTATATGTGGGTATACAACGTTATTCTTGGTAGGTATAGTGCAAACCTGATTGCTCAGAATCAGTAGAACAATCCAATGGGATAGTTTTGGACCATGTTATTTTTACAATTAATTAATCATAGGTAGCTACAATAATTAATTAATCATTCTAAGAATCCAAATATCGCTTAGCTACCTACTTTTTTTCAATAATAACCATGGATTTCTTGAAGTAGAAATCTTGTTAGGGTATATGAAAGCGTTGCGCTATATGAAAAATAACCTTATATGGGGGAGGTACCCTAAAAAAATGTTTCTGAAGATTTTTTTCTTTCACCTTGTCGGCGTAAGTATTATGTGTCATCATACAAAATTACAGCCTTCCAGCATTAACAGTCTGTGAGCTAAGCTGCGGACGGACGGACATGGCGAGACTATATGGGTTCAGTTTTGCCATTTTGGCTACTCTAAAAAATATCCTGGGTACACCCACGTGTAACTTCACACAAGAGTGGAGATGCAGATGGTCACACATTTTTATTCCCTCATACTTTAGATAGCCTCATGGATGGAGCTGTGTTAAATAAATAAGTGCAAGAAGTATGACAGTTTTTTGTATATTTGCTTGTAAATGAAAAACTTTAATCGATATTATTACCCATTCGAAAGACATCAGGAGTTGTCTCCATTGGCGTTTCAATATCAGGTCTTGAGAATAGTGTTACAACTAAATCAATAAGTAGTAACATTGCTGTAAACATAGGTAATAAAGCATTTAATGTCTGGCCAGTATTTGACACTGGATTAGAGTTCTTATTACTCTCTTCTTTGCTCCTTAATTCTTCAAAAACCAGTATAGACAACAAAATGTGTAGACTTATACATGTTACAAGAGCATATATTTGGATAAACTTTGAAGGGTACCGTCGAAAGCAATGGCTAATGATCATAGTTCCAAAGAAAATGTATGTGGTAAGGATTGCAACAGACGATGCAATGGCATGGTTAATCCCAAAAGTCACTGTAGTTCTCTCGTTTATCAGGTCTCCAGTGTTTACAACTAGCGCTAAAAATCGTACTTTACTAGAACAGCTTTCGGTCATTGAGCTATCTGCACTCGTATCTGAATGAAACTTCATTGATACTTTCAGATACGGTAAGGTAGGTAATTAAGGAATAAATTACAGTTATCTGATGAACATGACAAGACTATTGAGTAAAATATTGCTCGACGAAGCTAAATTTGATCAAGCAAATGTTTGACAGAAGTGACATAACCTAGTCTATGGACAAGTTTTATATTCTCTTTGGACATAACTGACTATTCTGCGTTAGACAGATCAGTTAATAGAGTAGAATATAGCTCGTAGTTGTAGCATAGTACGAGTAGAAAGTTTTCTATCGTTCGGTCTCGCACAGTGTGCGCCCTATGATGTCGTGGGTTAGATTCCCACCCAGGATAAACCCTTGTGTGATGAGCACAAAGGGGCAACTATAAGTCATTTTTTTATGCAGGGTTTAAACACGCAACATGAGTTTTATGTTGGTCTGGTATACAGCACCGGTATCCGGTATCTAACGAAAGGGTAAAAAAATACAATACACGTAATTCAACACATTTTATTTAAAATTGTATTCCGAATAACTTAAAAACTTTGAAAAAGTTCAAAACACTACTAACATAGTACCTAATATGTTCTCAATAAATACTTAATTGCTATGTTTTATAACCAGCCGTAAGAATAGAAAATATCATTTACACAGAACAAAATTGGCCCCATAGAGCGATTAAATAATAAACAATTACTTTGAGCTCGAATTACGTAGTAGTAAGTAGAGAAACACTGGTTTTGAAAGTAATCGTGCCTGCAAAAATGGCACCGTTAGCAAGAAAAGACTAGATTAAAGCTTCTATGAATTTCATTGCCTTATTTACAACTTTGAGAATGTCATTTGTAAGCACCGCTTTGACATATCCTTTGATTAAAGACTTCATCATAATGCAGTTTCGAGGGTAGTTGGAGAAACTTTGCCTCGTTCTGGAGACGATTTACTGCGAGTATTTGACGGACCAGCCGTCGTAGGACTTTTAAAGGATGTAAGTTTAGGAGGCGATGAATCAGGACATGTATTAAAGAATTCAGCGCGTTTTGCCTGCATTATTTCCGTTCTTGATAAACCTTGTGCTTTAACAAAGTCGGGATTAAGAGGAAATATCCCTTGATCTACTGATAGAGGGAAATTTCTTTCTATATCTAAAGTATTTTCGTTCAACGGTATTAGATTACGCCGAGCACCAAAATGTTGATTTGTGACAATAGGTACTGTTTTTGACGGTGGGTTTTCCGGTGAAATATCGTGTTTTTCGCCTGAGCTGTTGGAGTTTTCATCTTCGTTATAAGCTTCTGGTATAGGAGTAGACAACACATCAGATCTTGGACTAGCGAAACGCCATTGAGACTTGGGGGACAATAATATTTTTGGAGTATTTTTATGTTCCTTTATCAAAGCCCCTGTCCTCCCTGGTGAAGTAGGCTGAGCATTTGGTTTAATAATTTTCCTATGTGTATAAGTCTTAGGGGATCCACTTAAGTCAAGAATATTTATTTTAGATCTGCTAGTTACTTGAGCAGGCAATGTTTGTGTTTTTTCTTTAGACAGTTTCAATTGTTCTACTGCAGACAATTTGTTTGATTTATTTTGAGGCTGTAATGTATTCAGTTTAACGCTATGCTGCAATAAAAGTTTTTTGAAATCTAACCTTGATGTTTGAGACATAGGCCCATATCGATCTGCACAGGTGGTCTCTTGTTTCTGTACTCCATAAGGGGAAGGTGGACCTGGAAGTATGGGCGCCTTATCAGCTGGAGACCAACTCATTCGATTCCTAGGGTCTCCTAAATAACCAGTTTCAGGATAACGCTGGGTGCCTTTTGTATACAAAGATGGTTCAGAATTAACTGGAGACAAACTAATAGTCGACAGGGCGGGTGATTCAGCTCTTTCAGGGGTACCTTTTATATTTAATTTCTTCTTACTCTTATGTATAACAGCGTATAGCTCTTCGTTGGTCATACTTGATTTCACTGGAGACAATAATTTGGAAGTTAAGTCTACTACGTTTTCTTTATTAGATGGCGTCGATGATTTGAATGGGCCTGATGCACGGGGATCTATTGGTGATATTTTAATGGATTCTTCGTTTATATTTGTAGGCCTTGGGTCTGGTGGTTGCAAGCCTCCAATGACGGTTTTAGTGGGATAGTTGAAGATCCTTTGCGGTGCATTCGGTTCTACGATATTTCTTTTAGGAAGAGTCCAGAATTTCGGTTGTTCTTTTTGAGCATTGTTCGTTGAGTTTTCGTAGTTGATGACGCCATGTCTGCCTCGCAGATGAGCAGTATGGAATCGATGTACGGTGGGATTGATCGCATTCAAGTCTACTGTTGGTCCCTTTTCTTGGACTAGGCTGGGCGGTATGTTCAAATAGGGCTTGTCAGCACTGGAATGTCGATAGTCTGAAAATATAAAACGAATTATTAATCAGAAATATATCAGCCTGCTATCTTGCAATGGTACCTACAGCCTCAATATATGCGTAACTCTACCTCGCGTCACTCTACAGCATATTATAAATATGTCCATGAACTAATTTTAATATAAACCAATAAACATATCTATAAATAATCCAACATTTTGTTAATGTACTCATAAGCACCGTCCTATATTATGAGCACCGATTCAGATATTTCAAGGACAAAATCTTAGAGAAATGGCTATAATAAATAATATTAGATTGGCATACATAACACTATTAAATAGGGATTTAAAAAAAGTTTAGATCATTATTACGTTTGGAATAATCTACATGCTCATTCATCAATAACAATAAGATACAAATAAATAATTTAAACAAACTAAAATAACAAACTTACATACAAAATACCTACACAAAAGTAAAATATTTTTCCGAAACCAAAAGCAAACTAAGGCTAAACACAAAAATACGGGTAACTAAAAGTACATAACACAAAAAATAGGTACATAAAGATACATATGTAATATTTTGTTTACAACCAAGATAATAATTATTTACCACATAAAAAAATTATAGTGCATGGTATTTTATTCTTAAATTATCAGTTTATCACCATTTTTAACTAACTTTTAGTATATTATTATTGTTTAGTGTGTGCGTCTAAGTGTTTTTTCTTAGTATGTTAGTAATTCTGAGTCCCCATGCATCATGCCAAATAAGCAACACAAAACTTTACCTTTTAAGTTGTCGTTAAAGACGGTACAGTGGAAGCAATCTCCTTCACTGTGCAAAGCGGTGTAAAATGAGTGCAAGAAATACTATACACCTAGGTGTCATTTATTCTTCCAAAGTTAAAAACGTAGAGGTGTTGAACACCTTGTTGAACTAGCTTTGATATCACTGCATTTCTTTTTAATAAAGGCTATTGGAAAAGAATATTAGAATTTTAGAAATACGAAAAGAGATTAATTTTAGATGTTAATATTATTTAGAAAAAAAATATTCTCAATTCTTGTGTATTTTTTTAAATATGTTCAGGTATAAGTTTTCATCAGATGCAAATCAATTATTAACAGATGCTTTTCCCATAGCCATATAACAAATTTATAGTCACTTCACAACTACACTTGTTTGCAATTACATATTTGGAATTATTAATGCGCTTATTACACTACACTAAATCAGAGACCATAAATCCCTAAAAAGTGCGGTGTAATAAGAGTTAGGGCCCAAATTCTCTAACAATTTTTTAAGGCCACTTCGATTTAGAGTAGTGTAATAGTTCGTTTAAACGAACGAATGGAACGATAAAATAAATAAAATTATGAAATGACTACGTAATAAGAGATGTAGTGATTATAAAGTTAGTTCAGTTTGTAACATTAATCATTGTTACACTATTGTATTTATCTTCGCTTGTTATACACATTAGTCTTGTTATAATCGTAAAGGTCTTAGTATCCAATGGTTATTCGCCCATAGGTGTAATATAGTTTCAGTAGATGGTATTACATATTTACATTTAAATTGTAATATTATAGTTAAGTACTTCTATCGAAGTTTATAAGTTCTGTTTATAAATAGTTTTACACTTAACAGTTTAGTAAATAAAAGTCAGACTAGTTTCATTATATTCTGATTTTTATTTTAAACTTCAACTTCAATGAGGTAAAACAGGCTCGATTCGATACATAAAACTATTTATATAAAGAGAACTTTTTTTAATTCATAGCCCATTGCTATAATGAGTAAAGTGAGGGTGAAAGCTGAAGGTGTGACATAAAATGAAATAAGTGAGTTAATTCACAATAATTCTATAATAATATTATTTACAAAAAACACAAAGACACAGAATAACACACCATGCACTTACATACGAAGAATATGAACCACTCGTAAGCTGTGCACTCTGCGGTGAAAAAAGCCACCATGCATTTAACACTTAATACTCTATAACATTGCATTATTAAAATAAAATACTGATACATCATGTAGATACAGAATTTAAAATTCAATTGATATAATACATTTGCCTAAACTAAATAAAACTATCACAGAATTCACAAATTTATTAAAGGAAGACGGATTTCTGTACTAATATTGTACAATGGACGGAATTTAACAGTCAAATAACTTTTAAATTCATTTCTAATCCTAAGTTCTAAACTACAAAGAATATTAATTCATAATGTATTACTTAAGAAGTTAAGCGTAATAATATAAAGTCGGTAACAAGAAGTATTATGGAGAGAAAGAAGAATCAAAGTAACATTGAAATTTTAGAGAATTTACCAGATTTCAGTGCCATAATCGGATTCAGAAATAGATAATATTCTAGCACGATGCATAGAACTATCGAGAGGTACCGTAACTTTACTAGGAGTCAGAGGACAACCGGGAGGTGAGTGCAGTATACAAACTTCGTCAGGTTCTGAATCTAAAATAGCTGAAAGTATTTCTAAAGATGTGTCTCTATTGTCAGGTATTATTGCCACGGTATGCCTTTTAGGCATCGGTGTAGTAAAAGGACTTAATGTTAAAGCTGACAGTTTTGCTTCAAACTTATCATCCATAAAAGAACTATTATTATTAATACATTCGCATTTTTCCAATTCATCTATAGCACTCCTATGACTCAATTTAGGGGACACGGTTGGCGGATAGTTTATCTGATCGCGTAATAAATCTGCGGCGATTTCCGCCTGAATCATTTCTAACGAGTCTACTTTTTTGGTGTTAGTGCCAAAACTTTCGAGTTTTAGTAGCTTTTTGATGGGCATCAATGGAGAGTTTGCTAACTTATAACTGTCGCTACGTTTAACTTTGTTTACATTTGAGATTTCGGCAACTTCGTCGTTACCATTATTAGGACTTAATACCTCTCCATTACTGTTAGAGTTATTTCTATTTGTAAACATTCTTAATACTTCAGCAACTTTATTACCTGAGTTTTTAAAATCTTGTTTATCAAATTTATTTTGTAACATTATAGGGGTTTGGAAGTTTGGTACGAACGGAGTTACTTGTTGATTTATTTGATTGGATAGTTCAACGTCTACATTTTGTAATTTCGATTCGAAAAGTTTTCTTGTGATAGACTTTGAAGAAATTATCTTACCTGCTAAATCGTCTTTCGTCGGAGATAAGCTGACACCCTCCGCATCGTGAATATTTACATAAGCCCCTGTCCTAGTAATTGCTTCTACTACTCGCGGAATGTCTTGTGGGTTTTTGTTTATTTTCGTGTATTGTTGATTGCTAGATATAGGTGTTTCGGTGATAGGTGTAGCTGTTATAATAGTACTAGGCTTAGGAGTTGGTAAAGTTACGAATTCTGTAGTCATAGGGCCGTCGGGTTCAGTTGGTGCTTTGATAATCATTTTTCCTAATTGCGGCGAAGTCGGCTTACTCGAAGGCGGCGGCACTTCGTAAGGGAAATCAGTTTCATCAGTAACTTTTACTATATCAGCTGTTTCGCGTTGGATGATTGTCGTCGTAGGTTTTATCTCTTGTACGAATGGTCCTGGTTCAAATGTTGTATGCGCTCCTTTTCTTCGTTTCAATGTGTCAGATGAGTAAATAACTTGTCCTTGAGAGTCAAGAGTGACTTTAGCTCCTTTTCTTTGTAATTCATCTAACGCTGGAGAGATCTTTTCATCCATGCTATGTTCTAAATAGTCTTTGCTTGTACTTAGGCAGTTTGGCAATTCATTAAGAGAAACGTATTCTGTTTCAGGCAGTTTTCCTGATAGTACTGTTTGCAGATTTTTCTTTACCATATCGCTGTTTCCGTATATACCTCTATTAAGGCTCATTTTCTGGTTGTTATTCTTAACGTCAGCTATAGTGACGTAATCACCCGTGTCGTATAAATCTTCAACAATTTCAGGTTCCTTTGAAACTGGTGATTTCTTGTTTGTCAGTTTGTGTGGAAGTACACCTTTTAGTTTACACATCAAACTGTTGAATGGTTGTAAAGAAGTCTTGGAAGGCTTGATTTGGCTCGGCGGTTTGTTTAAATCTATAATAGTTTTGACTTCTTTTGGCTTTTCTTCAATTGGCAATTCTAACTTTGGCCTATTGGCCATTTTAGATGTTTCAGTTTGAATATCATGTTTGATGACAATTTCAGACTCTTTGTTACTGATTTCACTCTCATCGTCAGAATTAGATGGAGTAATCACACACATAGAAGGTATTCTAGAACTATTGATTGTAGTTTTGTATCTTATTCTCTCTATTCTTTCCGTGCCTTCTAGGTCAGATGACTCAGAATAATCCTGTTCGGATAAACTGTTCTTACCATGAGCACTAGAAACGGAATCTTCAATAGGAGAACTAGAAGTATTGTGTCCAGAATCTGGTGAACTGGTTCCTGTACTTTTCTTAGCACTCTCAAATTCAGTCTCTGTGTGAACTTCGGCTACTGCGGTTATCTCTTTATGATTACCTACGTTTCTCGTAATTGTGATAGTAGCAGGCGGAGTTTCACTTATTTCTGGTGATGAATGATTATACCCCGATAATGTTGATCGAACTGGATTGTATCTTAGGCTGCTGAAGGGAGATTTTGTGAAAGAGGAATTACTCCTGTCTAGGCTGGCGTTAGCGCTATGTGCGCTACCTCTGCTTCTGCTCATTTTAGCTAAAGAACTCTTTCTCTCAGGTACTGTTGGACCGATAACTAAGGATCTGTCGCTTCCAGCAGCCATCAACGTCGTGCAAACAGTTCCAGCTGAACTTGTAGTGGTACTCGTTGAACCTTTTCCAAATAACTCATATTCATTCTCTGCCGTCATATTTTGACTGTTAGATGAGTTTGAAAGAGCATTGCTAGTGTGCATTGGAGTGCTAGGAGTGGTTTCCTCTTCTTTCAAAGTCTTCAACCCTGAGTCCATATGGAATGAAGTGTAATAGCCTTCTGTATCACACGAGAACTCTGAACTAGTTTCCAAATCCTCGTGTAAGTCGTGTATGATATCAGGCGTTAGAGTGCCTTCACTCGTAACACTTCCTGAACCAGATGTGTTGAGGAATCTTCGTCGACTTATTATAGAACTCGGTGGCCCGTGATGGACATTCAAAGAATTGTTTGAAGTGCCAGCCGAAGTTGTGCTCTTAGGAGGAACTGTTGTGCTGGTTATTTCAGAACCTATACTAGTGCGACCAGATTCAGAACTTGCTGACCAGTTTCCACTTGAAGAATGAGGTTCGTCTTTGGCAGTTCCTGACCGCCTCAGTCTTCTTTGGGATGACGTTCCACGTAGTTTAACTCCGATATTTATCGTAGCTGTATTTGGTTGAACAGTACTAGGAACTCCAATACTCTTTTCTGAAGAGGAATACGATGCACATCTTTGATGTGTTCTTCTATCTTCCTCTCCTGTTCGTTTCTTTCGCATAGTAACAGTTTCTTGCACCAATTCGATTTGTCTAGTCGGTGATTTTGAATCCTTGACTTTTTCAACTTTTGAACTATCCTTAAAACTATCCCTACTAGCACTAGGAGATCGCCCAATCATTCTTAATCTGTTCTTGCCCCATTGTTTCAGAGAGTTGAAATGGCCCTTCTTGGTCACCGGATCGATAGGACTTTTCTTAAGTAAATCGCTAGACTTCGACCTGATGACTGTATTGCTATCTTCGATTTCTTCAGAAGCCACAGCGTTTGATGTATCGCTACGATAGAACAAACCAAGCAAAGCATTAGTCACACGCTAAATGCATATCTATGATTGAAGGGTCTTAAAAGAACGCCGCTTCGTCTCGTTACAGCGGAGCTCTTCAAAGATGTAATTAATCATGAAGCTAATGAACAAATGGCACTATTAGTGATCAAGTGCACAAATGATTGGGTGTCCTTGTTTTCGAGTTATAAAAACGTTGGATAAAACAATGACATCCAATGTTAAACATAATGTATTCACAGAAGCACGAGATAGTATTATCAACGAGTTGTTAAAATGTGTGCTCAAGATTTTATTTTATCTTTAAAGCTGAACACGTACTGTGCTGAATTGTTACTGTCATTAATCGAGACGAGAGATTACATTATCTACGAACAAAAATATAGAATTGAGTACATACAACAAAAAGTGTATTGTGAGCTTGTGATAGATAATGTAATCTGAGTGAGTGTAGTGCATACTAGAAGCTTACCCAGCTATAGCCTCTCTAAGCTCTTTTTGATCAGTGCCCGAAATGGTGTTTCGTCTTTTACCCCGTGGTTTTCTAGTGCGTGTGCGTCGCTTCACTGTGTCCGTTTCACCGGTGGTGCTCTCTATATGAAGAGACTTCCGTGAACTGCACATTCTGTCGAAGAATTTCCCTGATGTGTCGATCGCTACGACTTGTGGAGGAAATCTGTACAATGAATGAAAAATGATTTAAAAAAAGTAAGTATACATGCCGAACGGATCGTGAGCCCAGATGCCAGTAAAAGGAAGAGGCTCATTATTGATACATAGTGTAATAGTAGTGAAATGACACTTTAATAGTTGTATAAACGACAAGTATTGACTGATGACCCAATTACTTAACGTATTAACGTACTTAGACTGAGATCTATAGAGCGTGTCTAGGCTTAGTTCAAGCTGCGATAGCCCCGACTTTATAGTCATAATAATCTAAGCTTGCAGTAAGAACGATAATTTCAACGGTCAGCATATGTTTGAATAGTTTTTTGTGTTTTTTGTCAGGTCTAAGCCAAGACAAGCACGCCCTATAGATCTTAGAACGCTTGTGCTCACGTTTCGTGCCGACACGTATATAAAAATATGTTCATGGTGATGGTGATGAAACATTATTGCTATATTGATAGGATCGTACCTACTGGCTGCTATATCAGCCGCGGTTGGTACGAGTCATTGATGTGTAGATCATGACTGCGCCATTCCTTTCAATTAAAAAGTAAAAATTGACTGCAAAGCGTGAAAGAGAGAAAAAACTCGTGCTACCTTTGACAGGTATTGTCCACAAAATAGAGTTGTCTCTTTCTAGAGGTGGTCAATTTTGTTAGGTTATGGCGCAGTCCTGTTCTCTACGTTAATGGTACGAGTACTAGTATAGTATTATATTAACTATGGTACGAGGTTAGTTTCTGTTTGTCTGATATACTAGCCACTGACGGTCAAGTGGCTATAAAATTCTCGCATTGTACAATTGTAGATATAGAAGCCAATGTGTCGCTATATTATCAAGGCAGTACAATTAATTAGTAACCTGATTTATTGCTTGTTCTTATTAAGTGTCTTAACATTAATATTACCTATTGATAATAGGCATTCTGCGATAATAATTTCCCACATTATTGCTTTGCATAAAATATTAAGTCTTTATTTTATGAACTGCATAAAGTAGCTGTTGAACAATAAAAATGACTTAACGATGTAATTATTTGAACGATGAACCGCGAAATTAACCTTAAACAAACTTAACTTTGCATCGTTATATTTATTTTTATAATGTCCGTGGTTATTCCTAAGTGAAAGTAATTTCGTCTGATGAGTGCTCATTCCGAGAACTGCAATAACTTAACATGGAAAGTGATAGTAAGCGCGCTTAAGTGCGGGCGAGAAAAAACGAGAGGGCCCTGGGAAACTATATTAAATATTCAAGCCAACAGATTTTGCTCAAAGGAACTGTAGGTATAAATGTTTAAACAGTCCTTTGCTTTTGCCAAAAGAAATAACTGATATCTTTGGCTATAACGATTTCACGAACCCATTTAGCGCAAAAACAACTTAACAAAAATGTCAAGTTGTTGTTGCACTAATAGGTCCTATAGGTCTAAAGGTTAATATGTATAAGGTAAGGTTATATGTATAATTAAAATTTGCATTCAATTATAGGAATCCCAATGAAAATTTAGTTATTGTATTTGTAGTCGAATTATAAACTGTAACTATTACTTGTAACTGCAAAGGGGACAATGATATGTTCGCGCAGCGTTTTAACCTTTTTACATACAACCTTTACAGAAAAGTCAGAAAAAAAAACCGGGCAAGTGCAATGTCCCTACATTGCGCGTGGCCTGATGTGCACTTGCCCGGTTTTTTTCCGGTTTTTATTGTGCTGGGTAACTACGGAACCCCTTCCGTAGTTACCCAGCACAATAATGCGGTATAAGAAGTGAGAACTAACAACATTATATTTGTATTTTTCAAAATTATTATTTATATAAAGTAATTTCTTTTATTAAAACTTTATGCACAGAATTGTACAGAGGCGGACTTAATGCTAAAAGCATACTCTGCCTTAGGGCGATGTAGAATGTAGGTGCAGTAAATCTGTTGACATTACATAAAATGAAACAAATAAAACTAAGAACAGAAAAGTATGAAAAAATCACTTAGTTGGCAGGGGGGGGGGGGAACTTGACTGTCACTTCACTTTAAGGTTTAATATTACACAAATGTATCCCTAACTAAACCAAATACATAGTGAAATACACAACTCCTAAATATTTTTAAAAGACCTATCCATTAACAACCCACCCGAATGGTAAAAAAAAAAACACTTGCCCACTTTACGTTTCAAAAATATTTTATTCTAACACTTAGTCGGCGTAAGTAATATGTATTATATCGATGCCAAATAACAGCTTTCTAGGACTTAGGGTCTCCGAGCTAACCTGGGGACAGACAGACGGATGGACAGCCGGACATGGGTAAATTATAAAGGTTCCGTTTTGCCATTTTGGCTACGGAACCCTAAAAAGTTGAACACTTACTTGGACGCTATAATTCTCAGCTGTTCATCGGGGCTGGGCAGCCTATGATCAATGGGCTCATCATCTCCCGACCCGCATTCCGAGAGCTCGTCAGGCGTCAATGTGACGCTGCTAGCTATCCTCATAGACGCGTCTGGTAGCGCGGTGATGTCACCTACCGCTTCCTTCGACGTCCATTTGCGTAGCTGCTCAACGACTGAGGGCTGTAAATGAAGGTCATTCATATTAAATGTATGGAGGAAAAATTAATCTCGCTGTAAATCTATACTAATATTATAAAGCTGAAGAGTTTGTTTGTTTGTTTGAAGCGGTAATCTCGGGAATAACTGGTCCGAATTGAAAAATTCTTTCACTGTTGGATAGATAAATAGATAGGCTATATAACATCACGGTACGACCAATAGGAGCGGAGCAGCAATGAGACATGTTGCAAAAACGGGGAAAATTTACGCAGATGAAGTTGCGTGTGGCAGCTAGTCGTATCATAATTATGGAGGTAAAATTCGACTATTTCGGACATGTCCCGGTGCCAGAGTTGGTAACGGCTTAGGGTCGGTACCCCTCTACATTTAATATGCTTGTATAAAAATTGGCATAAAAATGCTATAAAAATTACAAATAAATAATTAATTCACATTAGTTTTCGTACCTACTATGTACGTTACTAAAAAAAAACTGAAATTCCCAAGCTTGAAGCTATTGTTTATTGACTTAATAGCTGTCCCGCGCAACTTCGTCTGCGTAAATTTTCCCCGTTTTTGAAACATTTCTCATTGCTGCTCCGCTCCTATTAGTTGTAGCGCGATGTTATATATTATATAGCCTTCCTCGATAAATGGGCTATCCAACAGTGAAAGAATTTTTCAATTCGGACCAGTAGTTCCTGAGATTACCGCGTTCAAACAAACAAACTCTTTAACTTTATTATTTGGTTTACGGAAGTCTCGGATTCTATTCCTGGGTTTGGACTTCAAATTTTTGTATCTTCCAAAAATGCAATTGTTGTCTTTAACTTAATATTATTAGTATAGATTCCATCCCAAGAAAACGTTGTTCATGTGCCGCTCTTTAAAAAAATTTTTTTTTTTTTTTTTTTTTTTAAAAAAGGTAACTAGCAATGTGGGATTGAGTCCCACATTACTAGCACAATCTTGTTAACCCCTCCAGCTAAGCTCAAAGGCTTGTGTTAGGAGTGGGTTCACGTCGGTAGTATAATGGGTAGGATTCGAACCCGCGACCTCACGATTGCGAGACCGATTCCTTAGCCATTAGGCTAGTTATTAACCTTATTTTTTGGAATTGATTATTTTGTTCTTGTCTTTTGATCTTTAGTTCCCTAAAGTTTGCTCTAGCTTGCTATTAATTATCTACAATTAGTTGAGAAACTTTATACGTAAGTCCTGAAGTTCAAACGTTTAAATTAATCAAGTCTGGGATAGGGGCGCCCTGAAACTAGAAATTAGCTTTATATGTCAGAGTTGTTGACGAATAGGTATTTTAATAGGTGTATGTTACTACTTACAACTCTTATAACATAGGTTCTAATAGTTTACTACAAGTGCCCTTAACGCCTGTGGCACAGGTTTACCCTAGTTCAGGCACCCTGTTGTTATACCTATATTAGTTATTTTTTATGAACCATATACATTTGCAGTTATTAAAATATATGTATGTTTATCAGTTGGGTTGGTTGCCATAGTACAGGCTCTGCCTAGTTTGGGATCAGATGACCGTGTGTGTTGGCCTAAGATATTATTATTAGACGTTATTGTGTATCTGCCGCCTAATTTTATGTATATGTTTTTGTAAAAAATATTTTCGTAATAAAATTTGTTATTATTATTACTATTAGACAATAGATTTTTAATGAAAAACTTACTAAAAAAATGGGCTAAATTAAATGCAGTAAAAGTCAGTCGTGTCGTTGCTATTAAGGAAGTAAAGTAGTGGGTAGGTACTCCACTCTACAATTAAAAAGTCCCTATTTTTTTTATAGATCTGAGAGTGTAGGTATATTGTATATGTAGAATAGTAGTAGTTTTTTTTCATACTTCTTTAAATTTTAGTTTTTTCAAGCTGAATTGCAAGAGACAACAGCAAAATTAACGAATATAAAGAACGTATAGACTTGAAACATTTAGGATTGGTTAAAAGTTTTGTTCTGTGTGGGAATTGACGGACCAGCATTGGGTTAAAGCCAGAAGAAACCTAAGAATGTTTAAAATTATAATTTTTAAACGCTACCTACCGCTAAATTATCTACCATTAGACGAGTAGGTACTAAGACCGGTATAATATTCTCGTCAAATGCTTGCCATGCCAAGCCAGCCATTTATTTACATAAATATCTCCATTTCACTTTAATGAATAATCAAACCTATTTACTTACAATGTGGGTTTCAATTTCCACGTCCACTTTCTGGTAGATACGTCTTCGTTTCGTGCCAAGAACTGGAGTACATAGCAGATATGGGGAATGTTGGGAGTCCTTCCGTAATTGGTCGAGGATCGAAGTTGAAAGACGGTCCGTGGTCGCCTTTTCGTACAGCTTGCGTAAACTTGACGGTCTGGAATTAGAAAGGATAGTAAACATGCAAGTGGGGCCAACATTCGTCCAATATTGGCCATGCAGTGCTAACGCAAAATACCGAGAGTACCAACATCCTACATAAGGCAAGCTTCATAATCGTTTTCAGACAAGAATCTGGGACCATTTTGTTTAGAACAGGGGCAGAGCTTGCCTTAGAAGGGTCCAGTATCAGAATTTGGTCCTGAGTCCTGATGTAAAAGGACTAATGTGAGTCGCCCGTACAAATAATTGGCAATTGCGTCTCGGTTAGTATCGCTGGAGGGGTGGGGGGGTGCAATTGCTAACAGACATTCGGGGCCCCGTATCAGTGATACGACTGATATGGCGGTAGCTATGCTCCTGGTTCGGAAACCATTGCCAAATTCAGTGTCTATAAGCATTGGCGGATCCTAGGGGTGCGGGCGTGCCCCCCCCCCCCAGATAGTTGTTTTTAATTAAAATGCGAACCGCCCCCCTTTCGTGCGTGTGACTCACACTTGGCCAATGTCGGGTGAAATAACGACATGCATCCCCCCGTACGCATGTTAGATCCGGCACTGCCATTTGCATCTCGTGCCCCTCTCCGGAATCAAATCCTGGATCGCCCCATGTCCGTGAACGATTTCTATATATGCGTGGTTCAAGTGCGCATTATATTAGGGTACTCTCGATATTTTGTGGTCCCAAGTGACCAATGTAGGTATACCTACCGGTATCTAGATCGGTAGCAACCTATTTTGTGAATTCTAAAGAATTGAACTAGTTATAAAATAGACTAGTACATGCTCGTTACTTTCGTAAGCACTATTGTATAAGTAAACGAAAGGCTGTTATTACAGGCGGTACCTAGACATGAATAATTATGTTAATTAGGTGTATAAGAGTATTTTAGACGCATATATACATATGTTTAAGTATACCATGTATGGTATCGGTCTTATATGTACATATATCGTAACCATCGCCAAGTCAAATCGATTCACACAAACTCGAGCAAAACAACTGTTACGCAAAGTTTGTATTACACAATGTACAATTTGGTAACTTTTAATAATTCCCTAATATGAAACTGCTGATGCGTTATGTGGTTTCATCGTCGTACATTAACGTTCGTTGGTAATAATTAAATTAGGAAGTTTCTCTTTACCTTGTGTCAGGTGTGAACAGGCCCTTTTTGAGGGGGTGACTCGCCGTGTATTGGACTTTGCGAGACGCAAAGTCGGACAGGCTCCCCTCAGCTGTAACAAAGAAAAAATAAACTGAGTATTGCTGTAATATACATCACATTTATCTATTCCCAAAAAGTTGTGCTTTATTTCCATGATTCCCATTTCCTACCATGTATTCCAGTTTGCCATAGTAAGCAGGTACTTGCATAAATAATGTAGGTACCTTCACTAGCTGATTCGGTGAACTTCGTACCACTTAAATTGAAAGTCTAACAAAAAAAAAGAATCCTTTGTTTTTTATAATCAGATTTTTTTTAACTACCGACGTAGAATAGAATTTCAGAGAGATTAACGAATAACAAATAATTATTATATATTTTATCTGTTTATATGATATAGGTAAGTATGTAATGAATGATCTAAACAAATATTTCTGTGTGTAAATTGTTACATAATTACTGACAATCTATTCGAAACATCTTGTAACATAATATAAGAGAGCTATAAAACAAATCATTATACGAATATGTAGTACCAAACAGATAAATTGCCGCCTCAAGTTGAACATTGCACGGAGGAGACAAATAATCTCCCATTATTCAACAGTCCGCCCCCCAGGTTATCGGGATTAATGTTACTGCTTCACCGGTCCTCTTGATAGTTCATTTCACCTTTTCTTGATTACCCCACACCTAGCAACGTTTTACCTTATCAGGCCATTAGGTGTAACTGCAGGAATCTTCGCAGCAAGTCTTCAATGTCAGTTTTGAGATTTACTTATTTCTTTTTTCTGAGAGAATACACAACGAATTTGTGGTCTAAAGAACTGAATCCAATAGGATACGCTCAAAATAAATTGTTCATAAATAAAGTCGAAGCGGTGGTAGCCTAATGGCTAAGCATGGGCCTCGCAATCGTGACGTTGCAGGTTCGAACCCCGCCCAATATACTACCGACGTGAACCCACTCCTAACACAAGCTGAGCTAAACTGGAAAAGTTAACAGGATTGCATGTAATGTGGGACCACAATTCCACATTGCTAGTTATTTTTAAAAATAAATTGGTTTTATGATCGATCAACGACCACTGGAAATAAGATCAATTTCGATGAATTCTCCTATCAGTAGACAACATTGCACTATACCTTGCCATAAACAATGTAAATACCAGTCTGGAATAACAAACTGAATTCAGAAATGCATTCTCGCTATCTACAGTCGTTCAAAAAGTAAACTTCCATAAATTACGCCAACAAGTAGCTTCCAATACAATATACTCGAGAGACTACACATCACAGATGAGACAGACGATTGTTTTGTTACATTCTATGCATCCTGTGAATCGAATTAGTCTTGTTTTGATAAGAAATGAGATTATCTGAACTTTGATGTGGTCTATAATTACGAAGGTTTATTGCAGACGAAGGAAGCGATACAAAGCGGATACAGACAGAGGCAAGTGAGTTATTGCCATTGCATAGAATCGTGTTCTGACTCTTTGAGATCGTGACGAGACCGTACGTATTTCAGTTTCTAATTATCGATAGGAGAAAACAGACAATACTATTTATCGACATTAGGATGAATTGTCGGATTACAAAGCTGTATTGTACGATACAATGGGAACAAATGAACTAATCAATATAGAGGAACGCAATCGAAGACACGCGTGATTCACATTTGTTATAGAAGTACGCTTCCTACTGTATTTGTTGTGTGAATATTTAATACTCTCTATATAAATGCACGCTTGACACAAATCAGTTGATTTAGAATACAATAAATAAAAAGCAACAATACTCTTATCCAGTTCAGTGTTGCATTCCGATGTAGCATTACGAATAATATGTAGTTGCTGCTTCTTAAGTTGTATACATAGCAAAGGCAATTAAATTTTACTACTGATGCGACTAGGATTCCAAACGTACTTGCCGGTTAGAAATGTGAACTTTGACACATAGCGCCTAAGCATACGGTAAATCTTACCTGCAAACGACAACTTTAGATAAAGACTGGTAGCCTGCCTCGGCTTTGTTTGGTTGCCGTGTTCATTAGAACAACATATTGCGTTGAGAAACCGGTATTTCAATGGATACTCTGTGATGGATTACCAAATCTTACCCCGTAAATTGAGGTTATACAAGTATATTTGATATTTTTGAAATAGACAAAAAAGACTTCAAATAATTTCGAAATGATTATAAACATTCTTTTAAGAACCTCAATAAAATCTTTGAATTTTTCTTGGATAATATTTGTGTTTTCAAGAGAATTTCAAAAGTTTCAGCACAGATTATACACTCTTATTTTGTGGGTTCAGTGCTTTGTCTAGATTAGGTATAGACAGAGAGACGCTGTGTGTGACGACTTTATTTTGTTCTATCTACGTAAACATATAAGTGGGACTAATTCGGGTTTTGGAAGTTTACTAGAACTGTTCAACATTTCATCGCGTCATTTAGAAGATTGTATCTGCACCACTGTAATCAATTTTGAATACAAAAATTTGCTTTATTTACCTTTAATCTTAGTTTTAAATTTTTGTTTACAGGTTGTAAATTGAAAAATATTGTGGTCAAAATCATCATATGACCCATCATTTTTTTAAAAACTTTTTTCTTTTTATTTTGAATCTCGCAACCCAAAAATGAAAGCTTGAAGTTCAAATTCACGAATGAATGGGCTGATTTAAATGTTGAGAGATATGGTACATGTATCCTATCCTTAATGACTAGAAACACGCTCTGAGCGCCCGTCGATTTGGACGTTTTTTCACTTTTTACACACACAATGTTCGGTGTCAATTTCTTTAAATGAGGGGAAACTATATCACAAACTGATGCATAGATAAGATAACAAGATCGTGTGCACATTAAAAACCCTTTACAGGGAAGACAAAAAGTTTATATTCACCAAGAAAAAAAAACTGTGAACTATTACACGATTACCTTTCTTAGCCCCCGACGATGAACTACACGCACAAACAGAAAGGCACTGTTTTTTTTATGGCAAATATTATAAAATAATATTGGTATAGTATACTTGTAAAAATGCACATATTTTATAAATAGACTACCTGACCAGTGCAATTTCGTCTGCGTAAACTTAGCCCGTTTTTGCAACATTTTTCATTGCTGCTCCGCTCCTATTGGTCGTAGTGTGATGTTATATATATAGCCTATAAGCCTTCCTCGATTAATGGGCTATCCAACAGTAAAACAATTTTTCAATTCAGATTCGTAGGTTCAGTAGTTCCTGAGATTATCGCGTTACAACAAACAAACTCTTCAGCTTTATAATATAAAGTATAGATAGATAGACGGTTAAGCTATGCTGCGTTGTTATAGGATGGTCTATAATTACCTCAGAATTTAAATAAGTTAGGCAGAAACGCGTTTTGTGTTATCAAGTAAAGCTCTTATTTTAAGTATGTGGTCCGGATAAAGGACGGTTAGCCCTGGCAACGTTGGACATTCCATAGCACTCCCAGCGGAGAATAAATATCCAGCCTTTGCAGTTGCTGTGGACAGTCGACCGCGTTTGCATACGCCCTGACAAAAAACATTCTTCACTGTACTCTGCTAATATTATGCTGCTTATAGAATTGAAGTTTCAACAGAGGTTAAGTATGCGGTATAAAGTCGCGCACAGCAAGGGTTAACTTATATGCAACAGTAGCAACTGTTTTATTTCCAATGTTTTGACGGACTTGAGACTATCGAGGGACTTACAGAGACGGGTATAAATCGATTTGTACAATGCGGGTCCATGTATAACTGACCCCTTGTTTACTTCAAATTTGTTTCGTTAATTAAATAACAAAATACCAATTATCGTTATCTACAAAATATGTCCTTGGTTTGGTCAGTAAAAGTCAAAATACTTTATTCATTTAGGTTTCAAATGCAACGCTTATAAATGTCAGACAAAATTTCGAATAGAATGATTCTACATTTAATGCCAAGTTCGTAAGAGTTAAGCCGTGAGAAAAGAACTTGGCAATAAAAACTCATGGCCACTTTTTTGTTTATACATATATCTATATAATCAATAAAAGTTAAGACGACATGTATTTACAAAATATCTTAGATTCAAGTCGTTATCGAATACCCAAATAATGTTTCAGCCCCGTATTTCAGGATAATTTTAATCAGGCTAATGAATGCGCAAACAGATTACTTTGTACAATGTATAAAGAAGCAAACTCACTTTCTGTGTCTGTAGATACAATAGGCTACTTTATTTTCCTTTATTATTCCTTGACGTCTCAACCTTTGTTCAATAAAGCAGTGAAAGCCGCAATCTTATTGCGAATTCAATACCCCAGTGATCAGCAACGTGTATGAGGGAAATGGCCCCAGGAAACTAGTTCTATATAAAATAGATAGTGAGATTGAATAGTATTGGATCGCAATAAGTCCTGCAAAAGTGTGGGCCATTGTGAGCCGGCCTTGGCTCCCTGCGGACCGGCGCGCGCGCAGGGAGCTACGTGGGTGGCGGGGGTACCTGTGTGCCCGTGGCCCAACACAATATTTTATGATAGCCAGCAATAGGAATGTAATTGTATACCCATAAAATAGTTTATACTTTTTTATGAATTAATCTCGTGTTTCAGTGTCAGTAAAACAAACACTCGGTATTAATTTTAAGTTTTTATCAGTTGCGTTTGTAAGTGTATATCTATACTAATATTATAAAGCTGAAGAGTGTGTTTGTTTGTTTGAACGCGGTAATCTCAGGAACTACTGATCCGAATTGAAAAAAACTTTTACTGTTGGATAGCCTATTTATCGAGGAAGGCTATAGGCTATATAACATAACGCTATGACTAATAGGAGCAGAGCAGCCATGTTGCAAAAACGGGGAAAATTTACGCAGGCGAAGTTGCGCGGGACAGCTAGTTTATAATATGAACTGAAAGTTGGTAAGTAGTTTCCTTCTCAACATAACGCTGTAATTTTATAGAAATTGCATGGCATGTATGTAAATTGATTTCCAATGGAGCAATCGGTAATCTTAGCAATGAATCATTTTAAATAAATGCTGCATTTTATTAATCTTATTAGTTCGGATATCCTGGGTATTAAGATGTCTTTTTATGAAATGGTGAGACGACTGAATTAATAAAACCTACAACTTCGTCTGCGTAAATTATCCCCGTTTTTGCAAGATTTATCATTGCTGCTCCGCTCCTCGATAAATGGGCTATCCAATAATAAAGATTTTTTCAATTCGAACCATTAGTTCGAGAGATTATTATGCGTTCAAATAAACAAACAAACTCTTCAGCTTTATAATATTATTATAGATGAAAAACGTTGGCAGTTTAACACAGATAGATAAAGCTGGTAATAAAAAAACGTGACTTAACATAACACAAACTTTCAATATTGGTCAAACAAATACCTTCACTTTTAGCATTTGATGCAAATGATATCTACATCATAAGCGCGGGAAAATAAAAATGTCTTTACAACATAAATCATTTTGACTTAAGTAATATAGGAACGTCCGTAAACATGTGATGTTTCTACGTACGTGAACATAAGTAGTCACTGACACAGTACCTTCTATTCAACTGAGCGTAGGAACTACGCTGAAGGCAAGGTCCTAAGGGGTCACGACTTTGAGAAGGTCTTGTAAGGGCGCTTTATCAGTGTATAGAAGCAACCTGTTGTGTTCAAACTGGTTTTGTAATATGGAATATGATGGCTTAGGAATGTGAGCATAGCTTTTTAGAATATCACGACTGTATCTCCCTGATAGCGTGTTAAGCTGATATACACTGGGATTGTATTTCATCAATTTGATTTTAAGTGCTTTTTGATCTGGCTTCAGGTAATCGATGATAGTGTTATGAGGTAAATCGATGTCGATCAATAGTTCTTATATGCACTAACAGTTAACATTTTAATCGATTGAAGTAGCTCGATGCTCGATCTATTCATATTGTAACCTCTTTATGGTATAAATATAGAATTGGATTTTAGTCTCTAAAGAAAACTTTTAGAACATTTTTATAAAGGTAAAATTCAGATAACTGAAATATTTTTGTTTAAGAATTCCGGCTAAGATCAAAAACCATTCCAAAAGATAAAATGCCTATGAACTTGTTCAAGTAATTCGCACGCAATCGTCCGTAACAGTTTATCGGTAAGAAGTTCAGGAAAGATTCGAGTCTGCAAGTACCCCCGAGTGCCCTTTATCCATAACTCGAGTAAAGCCGATTTATGGAAAGGAACCCCTTTTTTGTCCGTTGCATTCATTAGCGAAAAACAAATCCTGTCATCTGTTAAATACTCTTTTATAAATTTCATATTAATGAATTGCAAATAAACTTTCTGACACCTTTTGCTGTCTTACGGCCGGTCTCAATAATCTACCTCTCGAAGGATTTGGTAGAATTTAGACTTATTTTGTTTGCAGCTTATGTCAAATATATACCTCTAGTAGCCGAATCCATCGATAGTTAGATTATTGAGACCAGACGTTAGCAATTAAAACGAAAACTTGCTTTGATATTATACTTTCGTTGAGTAATCAATAACATGTCCCTTAACATTGAATACGTAAATATAAACTCTAAATAAGATATTAATTTATTAATTAATTACAAAACTCAACGTTTTGCCGTCTGTAATGTTGTTTACTCACGAGAACCACTTATCCGGCTTAGGTTTATTTTTACCCAACTGTAAGGAAGGGTTATGTTTTTCGCGCGTATCCTTTAAGTAGGTATGTAATATTCTTTATTTCCTTACATCTCACAAACCACTGAACGGATATATACAATTAAGACGTTCGTTAGATTCGTCTTGATCGCCCAAGTTTTCTTAGATAAGTGACGTTTGAAAAAAACAAACATGGGATCTTGTTTCCATCTTTTTGTACAGGTGGTTTCTTTTCTTTTTTAAATGAACGCGTCGGGCTGGATTAGTAGGTCCTTAAAGTAGCGTGCGAAATAAATAGTGTCAATAATCGGCGGTCGGCAGTTTAAGGTAAAGCGGTCGTAGCCTAGAGGTCGCGGTTTCGAATCCTGCCTATTATACAACTGAGAGGTGAATTAACTCCTAACACTTACTTAGCTGAAGGGGATAGCAATAATGCTAGTAATACGCATATTATTACTAACAATATTGCTATCCCCTCCAGCTAAGCTAAGTTGTTTTAGGAGTTAATCCACATAGGTCCAGTTATCTCTAAAAAAATCATATTTGAAATGTGTAATGGTTCATCTTAAATCAAGAGAAGAGTGGATCTATACTGGAATATCGGCTATGCTAGTTATAGTTGTAGTATTGATGAACTCCCCTTCTCCTTGACTAAAGGGTGAACGATTTACAAGCGAAATTATAAGGCTTGAGTTTTAAAACCGCAGTATGAACGTGTCGGATTAAATCGCCGTAATCTCACAAGGCTTCTTGAAGCATTAAATTTTCATGGACTAGGTGCAACCACTTCTTTTTCAATTATATTGAAGCCTAACAGTTTCTTATGAATATACAGTTACCTGTTTCTTGAAAACATGGTGCAATTTGTGCGTACCTAAATAAAGGGGTAAAAAATAGCCACATCTTTTTTATTACAATGGGAGTACGAGATTTGGAAGGTATTTCGCTTTATTTTTTATTTTTATGGCTTCGTGTGTTTTCCTCGAGGGGACTCTCCATCTAGCCGTGACGTTAATATTAAGTATTAAGCTTTATTATAATCATACAGGGTAATAAACTTAAGCATTTTATGAATAACAATCTCTTGCTATGACAAACAAACTGAGTTCTTTATTGGTGTGTTATAGAGTAGATACGATAAAGTGTAGCGTATGGCATTTTAATAATGTGTATCTACATTCCTAATTCAAACATGACTCATTCGTTACTGATGAGTACCTATTTCGGGATCGTCTGGGAATCACAACAAATGCAAGCGGTGCCCGAACTCATTTGTCTCATTATAAATCTTTCAGTCAATACGAGACAATATTGTCGACGTGTTGACTTGGCCACTTTCATATGATAGAGTCTTTAATAACAAATGTTTGAAGAGTTAAAAGAGATCAACCTAATACTTTGTTGTCTAAAAAATCCGAAGCAATAAATAATATCACGCTCCAAATAAACAGACATTTATCGTAGAAGGGGAGCTTCATGAATTGCTGATGTCACTGTATTGTATAGCGTCTACTGTGCAAATAAGGGCATTGCATAAATTTATAAGGTGATATTCCAACGTAGTTTCCTCAAGAAAAAGCGTTTATGTCTGGTCATGATGTCAAGCCAAAGCAAGGGTCTTGAACGGCCTTTGCAACTTTGCTACAAGTGTGCATGATGGGACGTCTTCGACACACTGGGGTTTACGGTTTATGATATAAAACGATCTGTGTTGCTTACTTACTGGTTAGTTTTGATAATGAAAGACACCTAAACGGGTCAAAATTAACAATCCTATACTAGTATTATAAAGCTGAAGAGTTTGTTTGTTGAACGCGATTATCTCAGGAACTACTGGTCCGAATTTAAAAATTATTTTACTGTTGGATAGCTCATTTATCGAGAAAGGACATAGGCAATATAACATCACGCTACGACCAATATGATCGGAGCAGCAATGAAAAATGTTGCAAAAACGGGAAAAAATTACGCTCTTACGGTCAGCTAGTATAAAATATACCGGCACAACTAGGTCAAACGCCATATGACAAAATAAGTATATACTTAAGTAGGTACGTACCTAAATTACGTAACAAGATAATACGTAGCTTAAACCAACAATTCCTAAAGTTTATGTAGATAAAGTTGACCGCATATTATTACACGTTATGATGATGGAAGGGAGGGTCGGGTTTACACCGATATTACTTGTCGCATGTGAGAGTTATAACACCCGCAAATGATGCTGGCTTCCGCGTACATCCTGAACTTTGTAATGTAACGTTAAAATACCGCTTTTAGTTAAACGGAACGTTTTACGAATGTTTAGGTATATTGGAAGCAATAAAATTAGACTTTATTAATTTACTAATTACACAATTAATTGTTTTCAGAAATTTAAAAGTTTCTAGTTCTAATGTATATAATTTTGGAAATTGTTGTATCTCGTACACAGGATGTTGACCGACAGGCGAGATACAAAGATTGCAATTTGGGTAGCACATTACTAACCTTGTTAAAACTGAATTACATTTTTACAGTGAGTTCACGTTAGTTTGTCAGTAGTACACTACTGACTATGAGAAGATTATAATCCATCGCTTCTACATATTAAAAAATAATATTACAAATAGAAAGGCAACGCTGTCTGTGTATCTGTTTCATCAAGGCAAAACCACTCGATCTATTTAATGTACTTTTGGCGCACTTGTTGTCGTGATTAGCGATGAAGAAGAAGCTAGTACTAACTTCTATAATTGTTTAATAAACTATTATAAATCTGAATTATAGTGTAGTATCTATAATATATTATTACATAAAATCTATAATATATTATTACATGCACCTAAAAATAATACTCATATTAATTTAATAACCTTAATTCTTCCAATTCAGAATCAAATCGTTTAACTCCAAAAGCTATAAAAGTTTTTATGACCAAACCTTTACGTTCGAAGTTTCACAGTTGGAATATATGAAAAATGTTTACCATTTGTGGAACAAGTACAAATTACAAGCAAGCAATAAATGGGACATTTTTACCGCTTCTACGATTTAGGACTGGAGTTTGGATTCGTCGGCACACTTGAGAACATTAAACCTGGACCCAACTGTTAATACGATCGACAGGTTGTTGGTTCCTCGAATGGATGGCACTAAAACTAATAGTATGTTGCGGATATATACTTAATCTAATGCAGGCTATACATATTTTGGGCTATTCATAGTTGGCGTTTTTGGAACGTAGTTCCATATCGCACGTTTTTGTTTGCGGGCTGAGAGGCTAAACGAAAAAAAGTTTTACATATTTATCACTGACCTCTATACTACTTGAAGTATAGAGGTTAGTGATATTTATTTATTGATATCGATCAAAGATCTGTTATTTATGATTATGTGACGCTGGAATAAGGAGGTTGTGTTAAATAGGTTGTTTGTATTTTTTGTAAAATGTTGTAATGTTTATTTTACCTATCAAACTGACTATGGTGAAGTCTTAATCTTCTAGATTTCTTTTTAATTATGAGTTAATACAAACACAAAAAGAATATTACAACCACAGAACACAATCTATTATCTTTGATTGCAACTACATATGTTCTAACCGGGTGTCCATATGAAACCTCTCTCTTTTTGAACTTCAGCGGCTTCATTTGTAATAGAAGTGACCATTTAAAAAAATATGAAGTACATCTAACTACTATTTTATTCTATGCGTGGCTTTTTAAGCAAAGTTTTTATTGATTCAGTAGCCGATTTTGTTTGGGGGGATACTTTTGGGGAGGCCACTGTTTGATAATGGTAGAAACCCTCTTGTGATTTTTGGTCTAAATGCCCGCTATTTGTGGAAATCGTGATTATCGTGTTCAAGGGAATACCAACCTTATTTTTGCAAATTACTTAATTACGTGTGATTATCGTGTCCAAGGGAACAACAACCACATTTTTGCAAAATACTTAATTACGTAACAATGTTTTTTTTGTGCAAAAACTCGAACAAACCCGCAATCTAATTACCCTTTTTCGGATTAAAAGGATAATTTGTATCCAATAGCGGGCAGAGTCCACACTCTACATGCTACTTAAAAGGAACGAAGGTACACATGCTAAAGGTCTATTTGTACCCGGATCACGTATCTCTGGCCGGGATCACCCTTGTGCTGTGCATTCGTATCGGGCATGGACTCAGACAGTTTTTGTTATACGCTATAGGGGTAATGGCTCCGAAAATTTCAAATCGTATTTTTTGTGCACTCCAATGGTGGCGAACACTGCTCGATGTCATTGATAAACGGTGACGTCAATAAACTGTGGAATAAAATGTTCGTGTGTTAATGAAAATTGACGTGGACTAAATAATGTTTTTGATTGGTAAATAATGTTGTAAGAAGTTTGTGTGTCTCTAGAGTTGATATTTATAAGGGAGAGACATCAGTCAGTAATGTATTTTAGTTACTGTGTGTAAAGTTCCAATGCTTTGTTTTACACGAAATATTGGGAGCGAACGGCAATTAAGCGTGCATGAATATTTGATTTGAGACAAAACAACAATATCTCTTGATTGTATCGTGTAGGTAAGTTTTGGGCATGTTTTGATTAGCCAAACTTACGATTCAAGGTTAAATAAGACTAAATTCTAGTAGCGATACTAAGAAAGACCAGTAAAACTCAGGTCTAAAACTAGTTTCAAGCTGCATTTAATCAAGAACACTGTAAGTCATGTTTTAGAATAAACACATAAACAAACTATACTAAGTTTTATTATACTAGTTAGTTAAGGAAGCAATATCGTAGCCAGTAATAAACTGACGGTAAGACAGAGTAGTCTCACAACACTGGTAACATTAGCCTCCGTTTTACAGCCTCCGGCGTTTGTGAGTTAAAATATGTTTTAATTATTAGATACGAAGTGTGAGGGCAGTAAATAATACGTGCGTGCGGCGTTCCTAAAGGATTTATTGTGCAGTAGTACAAGTGCTCGAAGCGGCCTTCAATTGGCACATTTACCCTTTGAGTCGGCTTCAGAACCCACTTTTATTCAGAACACTCAAGTGTACGGCCACACCTGCTGATGTTATGATAGAGCATTATATATGACACTCGTTTGTAGGGTACTTGTAACATTTTATGACGTCATTTTAGTGCGTCGTATGGGTGCACTTTAGCTAATGTCAAAATTGGGCAAAAAAGTATTTAAACACGTCAAGGGCGGTCATAATTTTGTACATAACGTCTATAGTGCTACAAGGATCTTTTGGCGCTTAAATTACATTGAAATGAGGACGCTTTACAAGATGGCGGTGTTAGTTCTGATTTCAGCCACGTGTCAATTGCACTTGGATGACATTGACATGAGGGCGCTTTACAAGATGGCGGCGTTAGTTCTGATTTCAGCCACGTGTCAATTGCACTTGGATGACATTGACATGAGGGCGCTTTACAAGATGGCGGCGTTAGTTCTGATTTCGGCCACGCGTCAAATGATCCTTGTAGCAATGTAACTTATTTAGGCGGAAAGTGAAATTTCTACTCGACTTATTAAAAATAGTTAAGTGCGAGTCAATACATTCTGATATATTTCGGTAAATGTAGCCCCTATTCTAAATGTACCACATCACGTCAATGAAGATAGTGGTAAGTAGATCGATGCGTTTAATTCAATTAGATCTAATGTACTTCAACATTTATGTCCTATTATACAATGTAATATAGCTTACTGTAATGACATTATAATTTTGAGAACGAAGAGTTCATATTTGTATAACATCAGTATGTTTATGTAAATCTCATCTTATTATACAGTAAGTGTTTTCAAAGACACCATCTCAGATTGGTATCTATTAGATTTCTCGACGGTAAATGGCGGTCTCATAATTGTTGTAGCTCAAACATGTAAATGAAGGTTTGTTTTATAAGAGCTTGATTGAGAACTTTACTATAATATGATGCTATAAAGCTAATGATCTAGTTCCAAAAGCGTACATTATGAGCCGTCTTGGCTCATAATTTAATCTTTTGGAACCTAGATCATTATTTTACCAAGATCAACTGTGACACAAGTCGGATGTTGGTGGTAAATGAAACTACATTAGAGTTGTAAAAATAGAGCATTTTAAAGCAAACTGAGTTTTAATCATTTAACAGCACCGCGTTTAAAATGTGAAAATACAAGAAATACGTGTAAACTTCGAAAGACTTAGTCTTTGGACAGTTAAAGTATAGGTACAATCAATACTTGACACTGGCAGAAGTAGGTTGAAAAATCGGCTAGATTGCCATCAACTGAAAAATAAGAAGAAAACTAGGTTAACATAGTGTGGCAAGTCATTAAAATCGCACTTGTGAACGTTGGCCCAATATGGACCAACATTTGCTAAGTACCACTAATGGCCTAAAGTGTCGTTATTACAGTCATTTTATATTAATGTTAAAGAGATGCGCTATTACTTTACATATAAAAATGGCGGATGAAAAAGACGGGAAAGAAAGTGAACATACAGCCATGTATTAAGAGAATCTTCTTCATACCTAATAGTAGTTTATCGAATATGTTAAGTTTCTCAAGAGTTGTCACATTTCAATTATTCGGTAGGTATCAAAATGTCAGCTACTAAAATATGAACTACAGAAACGGTATTGTAGTTCATTTTCCGTACGAAACCAATCACAACACGATCAATGTGTAATGGCTGTGAATTTTTACGGTTTGCACAGAGAACGCCACGGGGAATAGATTTCCTGTGCGTCCCAAGTATAAATCACAGAGCCAGATGACGCCCCATTCCTGAATTCTGAATGAGCTAGCCGAGAGTTACTTTAAATTAAGGATTTTCGTACTGCCGCCTGCATTTTATTAATATTACTTACTTCTACTTCATACTTTTTTACTCAATGTACAATAACAATCTAGGTAATACAAGTTTAATAACAAGAGTTTTGCTTTCAATCAATTTCTGAAATAATTTATCCCTACGGACGAAAATGTTTCATAAAACTTGAATGAGTGCCAAAATGTAATAACCGTATATTGTTGTATGTTAGGCGTATAATACGAAAGTGGATACGTTATGAGAAATTACTATAAAATGCATGTGCTTTTCAACAAATGAGCATTAAAAATTTGCTCTCAACGATAATGTACATACTCCCTTTACGCAGATGTAGAGAGTGGTTACTTTAACCGGTGTTAAGTACTGTATTATGAGTATGTATATAGGTATATATATAAGAGTTCTTACAATCTATTAGTTCATTGACCATCAATAATGACAAAGATTATCCGCTTTTAGTGTGGAAGGCTAAGTATTTGCAGCAAAAACAGTATGGAGCAAATTACATCCAGTAAATGACGAATAGCACCGTTTAAGGATCATAGCAGGAAGCGAGGCGACCGGTTTCAGAAGACATTACGAGATAGGAACATCAAAGAAAAAATAATCACTACAGTTAACTGGAGGTTCGCAAGACACGGATAGACAGACAACCTCTTTGACCATTATGGGATTGTTTTTAATACCGCTAGAGGCTCCATCCCATACTGAATCTATTTTACAGCACCGCTAAGCTTAATTTCTTTGAACCATAAAAGGCACACATTCCTCAGCGGTTTATAACATTGTGTAAGCCCGCATCACACACTCGTAGACATGACCGCCTCATAGCAATAAACTGTTCAAAACAAAAGAAAGAATCCGCTGAACAATATATTCAGAAAGTTTGCGGTTTTTATACGAGCCTCGCTCGACAAATCGCCTCATCAACACGGCCAAAGTCCGGGTGAACATAATATGATATTACCTTTATTTCGTAACGTCCAAAGAGCTATATTCACGACCGATACGGAGTTACGAGTTTTCATAATACGTGATTTTTGTGATGTGTGAAAAAGGAAAAAGAAAATGTGGTAAAATATTATGTTTAGGTTCGCCGATAGCAACACACCATTTGTGTCTACTGAAACATGTGAGTTCATAAGTTCAACCGACCATGTTTTCGTTATTAAATTTATGCAACACAGGAAGATGTCAGTGACCGCATGTAATGTGATTCGTTGCGGTATCCACAGGCGTGTATAAAATTGATTTATTCACGTAACTATGTAGTGTACTGTACACACAACCCATAGTAGCCATATGACATTAAGGTTGCATTTTGCGGGGCTCTCTTTCGATATTAGGGATATATTTCAAAGTTATCCGAGTAACGAATTTCTGAAAGTTAAAGATAATAATCATCTCCCTGTTGTTATACACTTTCATTTAGTGTAATGGGGAGATCATTTGATTTATATTCGGTTGACTTTATTTTGATGTTTTGAAATAGTATATCAATTAGTTTCTCCACATTTTATCAGTGCAAACCTCGTGATATTCACTTATTTACGCTGTTCTTGAAAAGATAAGTATAAAACCCACTTTACGTAATTTAATCTCTTCATATTATGAGAGAAAATTACTGCACGACATACGTATTCAATAAATTTAAATTTAATAACGACGTTAAACGCGTTATAACAAGGAATAAGGTAATGAATTACAATTATGCGCGGGGAGACCCGGCATACCCGTTCTAATGACTACGGCACAACATTAGCCAAACACAAATTACCAAGAAATGTGTAAACAGGTATTAAAGGGATCGTCGCGCTTTACGTACCCGAATTAGGGCAGAGTAATGTTTTCCTTTTTTATCATTCTTGGCTAATTTAATAGACGGTGCAGATGACGTATATAAATGGTGCTGTTACGGTATAATGCTACTTTGACTTATGACTCTTTTGTGCTATAGAAAATTACGTGTAAGCTAAATCAAACCCCCAGTCCTGTTGACTCACGATCATGACCGAATAGTTGACTTTAAATTAGAATTTGTTGAACTAAGTGTGAATGTAGACTATACCGTACTTTTATCTTGAATAATAAGAAGACAGTCCGTGGTGGCGACGGTATGACGAGGATGTAAATATTTGGTAAAGGACACAGGGTGTCATCCCCGGAATTTCGAACCAAGCAGCGTCGGCGTCGAAGCGACATAAAATAAAACATACTGCAATCTGGCCAAGAGAAAATTCCACGCGGGTGGCGAAATTTTTACAAACTTCGCTTGAGTTGGAAAATTTATACGCAAGTACGTGGTCGTCTTCGATCGATAAGGTTTCGATGGGCTATTGCGATAAATTGTCACTTAGGAAAGTTAAAGGAGATGGTTCGATAAAGTATAGAATCGCAAGTATCTGAACAGAAGTTGTTGTCGGTTTAGAGTATTATTGTTGCCTTTTAACTGGTCAGAAGCCGGTGCGATAATATCGACGGCTCGTTAACGTTCGAGTTATAAATTTTCAAGACCTGCACCACAATGGAGGGCGTGGTTCAGACTCATACTTAATATTTTCTACTTGCTATTTCTTGGGCAATATAAATATTAGGCGATGACTCTATCAAAGAAACCTAACATATTCTGAATAAGGAGAAAGATTTTTAAATCCACCACATCCACTCTACTAATCTCTAACGTTTTATAAGTAACTAGCTGTCGCGCAACTTCGTCTGCGTACATTTTCCCCGTTTTTGCAACATTTCTCATTGCTGCTCCGCTGCTATTGGTCGTAGCGTAATGTTATATAGCCTATAGCCTTCCTCGATAAATGGGCTATCCAACAGTGAAATAATTTTTCAATTCGGATCCGTAGTTCCTGAGATTACCGCGTTCAAATAAACAAACTCTTCAGCTTTATAATATTAGTATAGATTGTAATAAGTTCTTCAAAATATACAAGTCTTCTTCTATTTTCCTCCAAAAGCAAATACAAGTAAACGCTTCGCACTACCTTTAAAAGAACTAACTGTTTCTACAACTTTCTCAGAACTTTAGGTACCTAACAGGACTTTTAAAAGAAAACCTAGGTTTTTTTACTAGTTTGTGGTGTGCATTTGAATTGCAAGTTGGCGTAAATGTCCGGTTGCAGGCTTCCCCTAAAGAATATTGGTTTGCATAATAGCAATCACGATCACAGTAGCAACCAACTTGCTTTGCAGTTTTGTTCGTTCTTATTTTCTGAGGAATGGAGTTGAGAATAGACAAAGGGCTGATAGTTCTACAGGCTACATTGGTCTGTGGTATGGTATTGAATGACGTGTCCTTATTTCAGTGCGGCGCATTCACGTCATCGGAGAATAGATTGAAATGAATAGGAAATGTGTGGAGTCGATGTATGTATGTATTTGTTTGTACCGTTGCAGTGTGGTGTAAGGCTGTCGCGTGAGGCAGCTCTTCGTTAACGTTCCGTCAAGGTGGTAACTTCTCATGTGAACTATACTCGAAGAGTGTCTATAGGATCATGATATTTTTATTTCAAAACTTTGATTAAAACATATTTCCCTTCTTAGTTTGCACGACATTAGGTATCTTCCGTATGAATATGAATAACAAAGGTATTATGATACTTCAACTTTGCTAACTTCACTTAGGTAGTGACATACGAGACAATGTTTTAATCGGCGAGACTTGGTTCTCACGCGAAGACAAACTCTAATTATAATCATTTTACAAACGCAAGTTTATAAATATAATAGATGTTTTTACGCTTTAACGAAAAATCTTTTGAACTATAAAACCTTATAAGTACATCAGATTAATACAGCCTACGAATAATAATATCCATTATATGTAGAATACAGCCTATAATTTATGAAGATTTATCACGACAACCGGCATCTATGGAGGCGGAGCCTAATGCAAAAGCTAGCTAAATATAATCAATAGAAAATCAAAAACAAAATAAAAGTAATTTATACTGTCGAAGTCATCACCTCATAATTAAAAACAAGACAGACAATGCATCATTATCGCCTACGTTAAAACTGAGACTAGTAAACATTGTGTTCGTATAAATCGAGATATACTATGAGCTACGAAAGCCTCTGTGTACCCGAGCTTGGCATTTAACATGTAACTATTATCAAACATTCGTAGCAGTGGTATGGCGAAACAAAATGTTAAATGCTGTTAAATGTTGCAAAGCTTCAGTTGAACAATAAAGAATACAAGTTGGTTATGCAAGATTGTTTTAGATAGTAAACAAACTTACGGTACAGATAGCATAGCTTCTACAAGCTACTGCTCCTAAGCAGTAGTTGTAGGTAAAACACTTGTTGAACAAAAGTTAGGTGTATACCTACCACATTATAGTGTTCTCACTGTAACTATAATGTGTCCTCGAAGAGATAAAACATAACACAGTTGCAGAAACGAAGAGACATCATGTAGAATTGTAGACAGTTCACTATGGTTTTCTGCAAAGTGCAGATACTTCCCTAGTCGTGACTCCAGTTGCTCATTTTGGTAACGCAAACTCACAAACTGAGTCTTATACTTAAGAGATTTTCTTTTTCCTTCATAAATAATGTAGGTACTTAACAAAGAAATCTCAATATAATTAGTTGGAAGCGTTAAAATTTTATCATAATTTGCATTTAAATGAGCTTAATCTACGAAGTCTGGCCGAGTCAAAAATAAGTCGGGATCGATATAATTCAGCCTTTGGTTTGTATAAAGAATAAATTGGTGCACTATTGTGTAACTTATGACAGACGTATCTAAGGTTAGATTGCTTAGATCCTCAGTTAAACACGAAATTTTAATATGAAACAGTTACCTATCTACAGACTTAAACGCTACAACATTGCTTAACTCCACTGATCTATCTCTATAGACGTCGTCACATCCTCTCACCCTCATGGAGTTCAAATAACCGTTTAATGGAATTATCACGCAGTCGGCTTTGATTCTTTTTACTATTTATTTATTCATGGTAAATGTTCCCATCAGTGTTTGTATTTCGTATCTCCGTGTCCGTCCGGGAACTATGGTACATTGCGGCGGCTAGTCTTACCCGCCAACATCCCACGAGGTGCGCCGAGTCGATGACCTTCCGTTCTCCAGGAAGTGTATACCTCAAATTAATAGCTCACTCCATTGCAGGGAGCCATTAATAGTTATTGTGTTAAGTTTAAGTACTAAGTTTTTGCTAAGTGCGCAATTTGTGGAGGGAATTTGATTCAAGATGTTCATTTCCAAGAAAGTAATAGTTTAAAGCAATCTTTTAGGAATGCCTCCTATTGCCCGTGACCTATGAATTACGAAGAGTAGCCTAACTCTAGCCTACACGTACTTTTAGACACATCCTTAAAAAACATTACTAAAATCCATTTCTTTGGTTTAGAAAATAGTAGCAGACAGCCTAAAAAAAATAGCATTAACTGATGCGCGCATTTACGCCTGAATAGTGCGGATAGATAAGGTTTATATCACGGATTTCAGCTGACCGATTTGAAAATAAGTTCCAATACGTATGTATTATGGATAAAGTGATGTCTTCTTTATATAACCGTCATATTTCTTGCATGCAATAAAACATTTGAGTGCTACTCGTATCATATCTCGATCGACGGCTGCCCCAAGGGATTTGCTCCAAACTTTAATAGAAGCAATAAACTTGTAAAACAGATACATAAATCATGTGTATGTTACAAGTTTAATCAAAATCCTCACACCAAATCATACTTAGCTACGATTGAATCAGATATAAGTCCCAAGTTTTCTTATATCATTGACGAGGCATCTGCGGTACAATTACAGTTTTCGCAATCTAAAGCATCCTAAAGTGATCTAGCAGATTGTATCTCTTTAGCCTACATCGAGCTACTTACAATAATCCAAAGTTATTATAACAGTATCTTAAACAACTTACGAGGCAAATATTGCTAAGAGTAAATAAACAGGTAATTGTAACACTAAATTTCTGATTAATAGTCTTATGTGACCCGTGGTTATAGCAAATAAAGAAACTGAGCTAAGTTATTAGAATGGGGCCATAGGTTGTGGTAAACATTGAGGGCCAGATATCTACAGCATTAAAGTAGACAGCCTCGCGAAGATAACCGCAACATAAACGAACCGTAAAGCTGTTTGTTCACCGTTTTTACGATTATTTGTTAGCACTATAGTACGACCAAAATTCTCAAGAAAAATATCCTGTTGCGACGTGATAGCGTTTCGTATTGTTGTAGTTCTAACATAATTTGGGGATATTTTTGGTGAGTAAATCATGAACATTTCAGTGTTCATTGCTGCTCGTGGTAGGGGTTATATCTCTGCCTATACTTACATTTTTTTTTTAAAGACAACTCCCGCAGTAGGGTACAAGCCCTGTGTCACGGGGGACTTTACAAACATGCACGGAACAACAATTTGTGGATCACACAAAGTGGTGTCCCGTGTGGAAATCGAACCCACACGACGACCTCTTGCATAGCAGTCGGACACATTCCCATCGCGCCACAGAGGCAGTCGTCCTATATTATTATTATACCTCTACCAATCGGTACCTATAGTGGTTTTTGTATTAGTTTATAATTGTAGAAAGAATTTTATTTTTAGGCATCGGACTCGCAATCGTGAGGCCGCGGGTTCGAATCCTATCCATTAATTACCGACGTGAAACCACTCCTAATACACGCCGTTGAACTTAGCTGGAGAAGTTAACAGGATTGTAAGTTATGTGGGACAACAATCCCTCACTGCTCGTTATCTTTTTTAACAAAAAAAATACACACATTAAAAACTTTTTCCTAATCATGTAAACTTAATAATCAATTGAACTTGCTACCTGTACGGGTCACTATTTTCTTAACAATATTGTACATAGCAGTAGCAAAGGGTTAAAGTTGTGAGTGCTCAAATTCTACGAAGACAAAACCTTTTCTGGCTTATCTCATACCGAGGCTGAGTAAAATATCAATAGAAAAGCCGCAAAACAATAACAGTATCAGTAATTGAACTGCAGAAGCTGTAGTAGATTACGTTAATTTTCAGAATCCGCTATACGGCCAGTAAATTCTGGGCTGGACACAACCGCGAACATTGCATTAGCGGTATCAATGGTTTAGACAAGAGGCTTTGAAGTGCCGATGGCAGACGTTGTTTGACACAGGTCCAAACAATGCACCTTCATAGATACCTACTCAACACCTCCACTTTTAAACGTCTTCAACGGTGTGTCTGGCACAAATGTTTGGGTTTGGAAACAAATTGAGAAATTGTTATCGTCTATTTACGTTCCGAAGGGAAAGTTTAACTATGGTGTGTAAAGAAAACATTTACTTTTACACTTGTAAGTAATATTCAAAAAGTATACTTTTCGTGCATTAAATTCGAGGAAAACGTTAACGACGCTGCTTTTTCATTTTTATTTGTAAAGAAATAACATTCTTCGGATATACATTCTTTTAAAGTACGTACTTGTTTTGAGAGCTTTTGGATGTTAATGTTTTCTTTCTCGTGATCTCTTGATAGCTTTTTAACAATGCGTAAAAGCCACCCATTTGTTTCGTTTGTAGATTCAATTGAGTTTGTCAAAATTAAGATAATATGCCGACCCGTAATGAAAACATGTTGTACCTAGGTGAAAAAACATGCATCAAAAGCATAACAGGAACTCTTAAAATAAACTGTTCGAAAATTGTTTGATCGGAATCGATTGACCTAATCACGTCGGCGTGGTTTACTTTGTGGACTAATTAAAAGGTTAGTCGGTTTAAATGAAAGACAAGTCTAGGGTTACCTTACACTATGTAAAATTTTATTTTCAAGAAGAATCCGATGGATTTTAGAATAGGGACATTTTACAAGGAACACTCTGCTTCGGCCAGAGTGTGCCGTGACGTAAGGTTACATTGTGTGGTTTTAAGTGGCTTCGCTACTGACAATGACATACTCACCTTGTGTTGGCTGTGTGAGAGAACTGTCTCTAATTACCCTGTACTCGAAGCGGTACGGGGTAGTAGGGGACAGTGAGTAAACGACTTTTAACGTTAGATTGGAAAGAAGCCTTATGGACGCAAAACCTTCTGGACTCTTAATAACCAAGGGTGCCTTGGTTATTACCATCTTTACAAAAATACCACAGCCAAAGATTGGCAACCCTAGACATAACGATATGCAGGCGTTTATCATAAATATCGGTAAAAGAGTGCTGTGTATGGTCATCGTCAGAGCAGCCATATAAAGCCAGACTAGTTTTATTGCGTAACAGTTTGTGAAGTAACGTTGCCCAAAGAGTTCACTTTTCGTATACGAATATTGCAGCGATACCACTGGTGTTAGGAAAAAATGCTTTTGTTATTAGTTTATTACTGATGATTAGAAATATTCTTCGAGTTTTGTAAAGCTTTTTACTTAGGAAGAAAATATGCGAGAGTAATTGACTCTTCAAATAGAAAAGACAATTGCCTTGCTTAATGTCGATTAATGACTAATTAATTTGACCCGTAATGAGTTAAGTACGAGTACTAAAGTGTCTAAGGGCGGGAGTTAGTTTGATATTTAATGCAATTAAGCTCTTATTTCGACGTTGAGATCATCTACAACACCCTTAATTGTTTGTTTTTAAATTTAGCAAGTTGTACACATTATATAATGGGTCTGAATCGTATTTTCAAGTAACAAACTTCTAAAATACAAAACGTCGGAGTATAAAAAAAATCTAAAAAAAAGTAATGAACCTTAAAATATAAATATCTATCTACATAATTCAGATCCGTAGTTTCTATGTTGTAGGCTAACGCAAAGCCACACCTGACTACAAAATCCACAAAAAGAAGAAGTATTAATCCTTTCAATGAACAAATGTTAACACTTAACTTATCATTTAATTAAACTACTGCATAGTTTTAATAACACTTGTTGCAAGAACGTACCTATACGATGTCGACAGACAAATTCAATGAGCCATTTTGTTCGGGTCCCTAGGCACAGCAAGTACCCACTATGTGTATTATTTCACAACTCTGATCTAGTATAGTCAGGTCAACAGTTTATGCAACAACTCATAGTCATTCAACATGTATACAAATCAAGGTTGTTAACCCATTTGCGTTACGGTCTGATACCGACTCTGTGGAGCTTCCTCGTATTCATTACATTTTACTGGTATTAATTCACAAAAGCCGTTTGATCGAAATGTTCTGTTGCAATAATTTTAGGGTTTCAATGTATAGGTATTGAAAGAGAGTCCTACTTGTACATAGAGTTTCTACTTGTACAAAAACTTGAACAATTCTGTTAGATGCCTTTTAGTTTTCACAACGCCATATTTTTCATGTAATGTTGTACTCAAAGCTGTAAGTATTTAGCGACTACTTTCTTTCCTGCTTTACTTTACAATATAACTAATGTTTACGTTTTATATTGGTATTTTACAAAGTAATGGAACAACGAATCAACAATACAATAATTGCATTTTTGAAAGATAGAAAAATTTGAAGTTCAGACCCAGGAATCGAACCCGAGACTTCCGTATGCCAAACCGGGGCCGGAATCGAACCATCTAACCGGGACTATGTTATTAAACCTCAAATTCTTCTATCCCTTCTCAGGATGCATGCGAGTTAGGCCATTGGAAAGTAATAAGCAAGAAATGCCTATAAAAATTAGTATAACGAATAAACAATTTTCAGATAGAAAGAGTATGAATTGGAGAGTAACATAGGTCACTCTATACTGCTCTAACACTATATGACAAATGTACGATTCCTGTGGGAAATTCACTAGGGGCTGAGCCTCGACCAGCCACGCTAAAATTTTAATTGTAACAAAAGCAATATCAATCAAAAGATTCAAAATAGGTCATGGTAACATTTAATTTGTACGCCAGCGGTGTAATTAGTAAATGACTACCAAAATAATTTAATGCGAACCTCGGACTCATTTGTTTAGCGTCACTCAGGATTACGACTAATCTTTTATGTTACTTTTTTCAGGGTGTGATTTTTATTTTCTGAAGAACCATCAAAACACGTAGTTTGCTTATATTTTGTACATTTCAAAGGAATATCTAAAGGGAGAACCAAATATGACCGCATTTCCACAGTTCGAAGTCACGTAAAAGCCACTAAGAGCATACGCTGATAGCCTTCAAGTTTCACCATAACTCATTAGCCGCAGTTAACTTTTCTTGTAATTGGCTCAATGTAGACGAGAGGGTTCATAGCTTTATGAGGAATGTTGATTCATAGTAGACACCCGATTATATTCCTTCTATTATAATTCTAGCGGAGTAGTAGTAATATTTGAAATCCGCATGGGAAATTATACAAGCTAAAGTTAGTACTAAACTCAATTTTTCAGAGTCAACTTTTTTGGTTAACTTTCGACAATGTATATTAAATTTTTATGTCGAGTTGGTAAATACGAGTAGCCAGTGCTGTGCAACGGTGCATTTACATTCATACGCCTCGTAGTTCGAGTACAATGTTTTAATAAATCACCAAGTAACAAGCGGCCGCTCCTCCGATTCGGGACAGTAGTATGTACACAGATTTATTTTACTGTAAAACGTAAAGTTACTCATTGACGAGAGATGAGAAATGTTTAAGAATATTTGCATCTAGAGATTGAAATGTTTTTGTACTGGAGACAGCGGACTGTAAATTGAAAATGTTTATATTGTTTTTTTATTCAGACGTTTGGCCTGAATTTCTTAATGACCTCAATTATGGATGATGGATGAAAAATGGATACTACACAAACAAATCGAACACAACTAAACAAAATGGTATATCAAATCACTGCGGACAGACTTAGATAAGGCTTATAAAACATAATTAATTCGTTTATATTAAGCAAATATTAAAGGTAGAAAACATCGTGGAATGAATTTCCAAGCATGTTTTCTACCTTAAATATTTAGGTCTGCGCAAATAGTTTAGTCGTTCAATGTTCGATAAATACTACATACTTGTCACATTTACCTGCTAAGTACTTTACACTAATACAAGATTGACCTCATTTAGTTTATTACTAGATAGCGGACGGTCTTAAATGTGGACTACAAAGCAAATGTGGGATTGTAAAAACCACATAAATTGTTTATGATACTCTTAAAACACTTACTGAAAATAGATTACAAAACCAATCAAAATACTTTTAATGTATAGTGTTATAGAGTATAATAAAATAGTTCATTAGGTAAGACCACTTTCCGTCTTTGGTGTCAGAAAGATGAGTGCTGTTAAAGTTTCTCCAGACTACAGACAGTAATCGTCGAAAAGACAATACGATTAAGGATTCATTCAAGACAAAATAAGCATTAGTACGAGTATTGTCCTGGAATCTTCATAATACCAAACTTTATACAAACTACAGAAAACACAAAAGTCACTGAGCCGAAACAGTTCTTCAAAATTGCTGAATTATAATGACTTTTGCATTTCGACGACATTTTGAGGAAAATGCTTTGTTTGTTCAAAGGCGGCCAAACAGAATTGCGAATGAATAAAAACCAAGACAGTGCTATATTGCCGTTAGGCTACCATTCTACACTGGATTGTGAAATTGAATATGTATTTAGATTCCATTTTATATCGCCATTCACTAATATAAAGGCAGCAAAAGGTACAAGAAATACAATTCAAGAGGTACAGTAACCGCTTGTGTATGGCGATTGATGGTCAACACATGCACGTAGCAGAAATGCGGTGAATAGGATCACCGACTGCATCCGGCTAGTCAGCGTATGTGATACTTTGGGGTTGGACAACGTGTTATATTGTATACTAGTCTATGGTTATAGGTTTGCAATCAATTAACTAGCGTATTGAGGTTCACAGCGTGACATAGGCCTCGGTTTTGCTACGTAAAAAACCTTTTTGCCATCCTTTTGCCGTAAATGGCAGTATATTTTCGTTTACGATGTGGGATCTATACCTATTGCCTAGGGAATTATGAGTATCGAATGGGAATGTTTTAGATAAGGCTGGAAACTGGAAAACTTCGTGTAAAGTAGCGTTCAAAAAGACCGGTTTTTTGTTTAAGATTTGCCGTGTATTGCCGACCTAAGCTTTCGATTAGCGGGACAGGGAACGACTAGACCTAGTCTCATTAAAATTTTACTGCAGCATTAGTATGATAAGATAAATGACTGCCGTTTCAAGCGAGGTGTTAGGTAATCAGAGCCATGACTTTAGCAGACCTTGAGAAAATGTAATCGGAAAACGTTATCGCATTATTTCATTTAAAATGGAGAGAGTTAAGTAAAAACACTGGTAGGCTTATCTTCCTAAAAGATTTGAACGTAAGTTATGTATACATTTTTAGGTTAGTTGATTTTCATTGAAGAATTATTTGGTAGGTATTTAGAAATACGTAGTTTCTTTAAGTATAGGATCTAAAGATCCTGGATGTCGACAACATCTCCACGCAACAACAACAGATGGTTCCAACAATAGTTAAATACCATCTGAGCGATCCCATAAATACCTACTTCAAAATACTAATCCCATAAATACTAAAATCATCAATTTTTTTTAAGTGGTTTACGAGATGAAAAATTACGAACACTAACGAAATCTTATATTCAAATATGCCTCAGATGAACTACATAGTTCTTTCTTGTATGATTATTATGTAATATCTAAGATAAACCTTGCCCACGATACCTGTGATCTATAAAGCAAGTCGAAAAAGCAACATTTATCATCCTAAATCATCTCTTGATGTCAAACACTCAAACAATCGCTTCGAGCAATCCCGTATTAATGTTATGAGGTCGTAACTTGCAATGTAGACTCGCTAAGTCGAGCTTACGCTAATGACAAGAATACACACGCTCACAATAGGAAGAAACGTTAGAGATGTGAGGAATTTCACAAGGAAGTGGTATTCTGACTGCGGTCGCGTACATATTTGCAAAGCCCGCTTTGGCCAGGGCTGTCAATCCCGTGACCACAAATACAGGCAGGGTGAAGCTTCCGGCAACCAGTGGTAGCAGGTTTTATTCATCAAGTACAAGTTGCTTGCTTACTGAAAGCGATACACTTATATCTGTCACTTGTTCGCAACATGATATAGTACGTCCGTCACAGCCCTGTCGAAGTAAACTGATAATAATTTGTATCTGGATGTATGTAGTTGTAAATAACTAGTTTATTTCTAAATTAATCAAAATGCAATACAGATAAGATACTTAATATGGTGAGAGCAGATATTGGTGAATACTCTGAGTACCCTGATTCGGAATCTATCGCAATTTATACTTCAGAGACTGTAACTGCTGCGCAGGTAAAATATATGAAGATTTCCCTGAGAGACAAGTGAATCCAACACGTCGATTCAATTATACCGTACACCAAATCTAAATCCTATCACCAATAATATCCAAATCTCTCTAGCTTCGTACGTAAATGTTGTCTTTAATTTATGGAGCGCTGTCGTAATTGGTTTAACAATTTTGAAAGTTCTTGCATGGGGTAAAGCAAGGCGAACAAGTCTTTGTTCAGAAAGAAGCTGTCTCAAGATTTATCTGATGTAAAGAGACAGGTGCCCATATCCTTTTGTCTTATGCAATTTACGGAGAAAGCAATAAACAACTTGCGAAAATTGAGCAACATAACCGATTCTAGAAACAAATAAAGTCGCTTTATGGTTTCATATTGAGATTGGTAGTAGGAAGTTTGCAGTGTAGTGCACGCGGTCGCGGCGACTTATAGTTCACGACTAGCTTCGGGCCGAGGACTCACCTGTGTGGTCCAGCATCGCATTTATGCACAACTTATTTCTTAATTATCGACCTTAGCATTTGTATGCAAATATGCCGGTTAGGATAGGATAAATAAAATGTTAAATCAATAGAGTACCGGTGCTTCGATAAAGCCATTTATAAGAAAATTGTTTATTGTCACGCACGAAACACATATCACGTGAATATGACAGTTTTATGGCATGGTAATTTCTAGTAAGAGTAGCTTTATGCAGGTATGCATGTTTGATTCGTTCAACTCTAAATATAAACATAAATCCATTGCTGTGCCTTACTCTCTTGATTTAGAAAAAGCCAGGACGAGTTCTCCAAACTGATTTTGGAATAAAATACAGGTTAGACATATTAGAGAGAGATAAATAAAAGAAGTGATAACAGAGCGAAAGTAGACTGCTAAAAACATTACCCTTCCTTTTTGGCTTCGCCATAGTCGGGTAAAAAGCAACTAGAGGAAATTTTTGACAAACAAAATTAGACGATTCAAGAACATTCGCATGCAACGAATCTACTCAGGCAAATTGAATTAACACGAGTTCATGCTTTGTGCACATGTTGTTGTGCCTTTCGTCTGACGAAACGCCGTGCCGTTGTTGTTAAAATATACGCATCAAAGATGATGAGATGTCGAGCAGAAGATGTACCTACACAGATATGTGAATACATGTATTATGATGTAGAAGGTCCCAAAACTATTTTCAGTTTAACTGTTTGTTGAAAGTTATTGTTTTCATTATGGTAATTGAAAATCGTCGACTGCCTTTTCAAAATAATTGATATGTGGAATGTAAACTGAACAGTTCTAAATCCCAATGCTATAGTAAATACGAGTTAGACAATGGAAATAATATAAAGGACTCGTAAAGTAAACCATTTCAGCTTTCTCCCATTTGTAAACACACAGATAAAGTTGAGAATTTTATAACCCTCCTTGTGCTGGAATAAACTATGTTAATAAGAATACGGCGCATCTACCAGAATGCTTTTAAGGAACAAAGTGTTAGGGCATAGCAGTCAATCTTCTGCGATATCGGGGCTCTCGGTAACTGTTCCTTATCGCGAAAAGCAAAAAAGCCTTTTCATGTCAAGAACTGCCGATACGAAAGCCCTTTTGTTCGTAGTACGACACTTATAAGTGGGAACTTTGCAAACGAACACTGTTTGATGTTTTAGGGTTACCTGTGCCATGTATGCATGCACGTTGGATAAAAGAAATAGGTATATTGGAGTGTTAAAGAAGTATTTGCACAGGTTCAAGGCTACAGTTGGGGAAATACTTCTAACTACAAACTATATTTCCAACAATAAATAATAATGATTACGTGTCTGTAATGTCAGTTGTGCCAAGTTTTCAGGTCGTTCCAAGAAATTCGTGACGAGACCCGGAAGTTTATCCCCTATATTTCGCCAAATCTCCCCGTTTTATGAATACGGAAAAAAAATCAGTGCATTTCACAGCTCCTCTATAGATAACCCAACAAAAGACAACTACAATCGTCTGTCTGTTTTTTCTCTTCCTTGTTCCTTTAAGGAAATATTTTCCCTATAGTAACATTTATTCCTTCCGATGTCGCGTTTTTCAATTCTCTGCGGAGGTGAGGAGATGGAAACAGCTCCTAGTACATTGACAATCGGCTATTATTAGACTATCGTATTCAATGTCCCTTTGTGTACGCAAACTCTTTAACAATTGGACTAAAATTTATTTTATTTGGCGATAATCTCTTGGAACCTTTTTGCCCAAAATAGGTAAGCATTCATTTACATGTAATTGTTCTTCTTTATTAGATTTTTATCCTCGATTTACATATTTTGAATACGATTTCGGAATATAAACAGAACTGCGTACACTTACCATTTTAATTAAGGTCCTATATTAAGTTTACATTATGCAGGGTATACCATTAATATAAAATGTCTCCATCAGTCGTATACTATATATAGTACAGACATTATGTTCTGCTTAAGTATGTATTCGGGTTCAATAGGTGGGTCGGCTGGGGCCTGCAGTTAATTTGTAGTCGTGATTGAATTAACGAAGCCGACCGCCTGGCAGAGCTCATTTCGAAAGCTGTTAGATACTATCACATTATGCTTCTACACTTCCTCATAGCAACGAAAGCAATCGACAATTTTAGAACAAGCTTGCAAGTTTACTGTCGATGTTAATTGGTTAAACGTAGAATCCGCAGGTAAGGTACGTATGACCATGCAAATCTAGCTCAAAATTGAAAATTCATTCACTGTGACGACTAGCTATTGTGTACCAATGCAAATCAAATGAAAACAGAAACTGAATAGCGAAATATTAATTTATGTACTGCCAGCGGAATTGAACTGGAATGAGAAATTAATCTGGTTTGTGGCGTTGGAAATGCGTGGAGGTTCTTTTTGCCTGTCAACTTGGTTATCTACAAGTTGTGTGAGAAGCAATGGTACACGATTTATTTCACAGCGTGGTGCTAGTCTTGAGTGCCTTGAGGTTGTTGGCTACATCGCATCTGTCTGCTCGAGAATATTACGCATATGTCAATGTGTTGCTGCGTACACACGGCCTACGATGATCTTGCTTTAAAAAGTCGACTTTAAGAACCAATTCTTTGGGACTATATCAGACTGTTTTTCTTGAAATTAAGTTTACGAATGTGCAGTTACAGTTGACTGGACGCTTGTCTAATGAGAAGTGACGGCTCTAGGACACAATACATGGTGGTTCAGGTGTGTAACTCACGTTGACAAGTAATGCTGGACTCACACGTAAGCCTATCAGAGTACAATAAAATTACTAACCTGGAAATGTGGTACGTCATATTAAATGAATGTAACCTCATACCGATATGCTAAACAAAAAAAATGAAGAAAGGTGTTTAAAATAAAATGCATAATGATGATGATATGTTCGTCTAAGACAAAGAGGAAGTTACGTAATTATACAATGTTCCAATAAAGAAAGCGGTCAAATGTTAAAGAGATAATTGTTTGTGCAGGAAATTAAAGGCATTTAGTAATGTAGGACAATCCTCGGTGGGTCCGCTTGATGGCAATCTTGAACAAACTCAGCAAGTTGTTCTTATTACTGGCTGTAACGCTGAGTCTAATCTTGTTCATCTCACGATTTTACAGGGTTCCCAGATGACGTAAAGAATCTCTAATGAAATAAATAATAAAAACGTTTTCGGTGATCCGTCCATAATTTTTTTGTATAATTTTTTCGGCACGAGAGTGACAGACATTTTTATCATATTTTTTGTAAATAACCTTTAAGTACCGTTTTAGAGATAACAGAAGTTTGTTTGTTTAAGAATCCCACACTGTATTATTCAAGCTATCCTTATATATAGCGCTCATTTGCCTACATTGTTTGTATGTTTGTCTGCGAACCGTCTAAGTGCATGAGTCATACGCGTGGGACCAAATTAGTGTACATTGCAATAGTTGATGTACTTTGCCAGTTAAAGTGATCATGATTCAAGGTTTCGCACCGGGGAATAGACATTATTTAATATACCAACTACTTCGTGGGAAGCCGTTTGGACCAAAGGAGCTTACTCGTAAAACTGGTTATAAGTATTAGGTATTTATGCAAGGAAGTGATAAATTAAAAACTCATCATTCTTTAAAATAATATCGCTTCATCTGTGATTATTCTGTCAATTTGAAATATATTCTGTCTAACTAGGTGTTATTAAGGATTACAAATGCCGGTTGACCGAGTTGTGAGATGGAAGTTTCTGGTATCCGTTTATCATTTAAAAATCAGCAATTAGAATGTGAAATGAATAGATTTCTTTTTAAGCACCAAAGCCCGTAGGTACTTACTTATCTACTGGTAGGGTAGACTGGGTACGGTTGTGACAATTTAGGTTTGACCGTCAATAATTTTGTTAATTTATTAGTTAGGTGAGACAAAAATTACTTAAATCGTAGCTTGTACATTTGTCCACATAAAAATACTGAAATTTTGTCTCAAAATACGCTGTATTAGTAATAGCATCAAATTAAAAAAAAAAAAGAAAATGTCACAACCGACCCCACCCCAAGGACGGTTGTGCCAGTGGTTGGGGTCAGTAGTGACAGGTATATAAACATTTACAGAAATTGTTTATAATGATTTTTATTGTTAAAAATATTTAACATGACACAAAATTCTTTTGTTCTATTTAAGTTTACATTTATATATCAAATTAAAATACGTCTACTCTTATAATTAATAAGGCACTGCAACATAATCTGTTATTATCTATAACCATTTTCTTTAAAATCATAAAATCATTACTTCATCATAAGCATCCTTGTATTGACAAATATCAGACCGTGCTCTTTCAGTGTTCCGCAAGTGTTATCTGGGTATCTAAATGCAAAATCATAAGAAACTATACGTCACAACCGTACCCAATACATTTGTCACAACCGTACCCACCGCATACTTCTGAAAACAATAAAACACCACGACTAACCTAAATTATCTACATAAAAAGTAATCATTTGTAATTAACTACTAATCTTCAATTTAGAACAAAAAAATATTTGCCATAGCATATCTGTATATCAATAGAAGTAAATATTAAAAAAATCCAAACAAGAAAACTTACTTTTGGCTGTTAAAAAGCAATGTGGCCTCCTGCTTTTGTTTACGTCGCGCACCGGCTAATGCAATATGGGGCAACATATGTAAACATGCATTGCGCTTCTTTTTTCCCTTACACTCTTTCCCGAATTCCGTATAGATTCGTGGTTATAACGACTGTCACTACCGTACCCTGGCACAACCGTACCCAGTCTACCCTACATAATAATAAATCATATTTTTCAAAATTGTTATTTTATTTACTCCAATGAATAAAATAACAATTTTTGAAATGGTAAAGTGCGAATTTGACTGCCTCTGCATCGCGGTGGGATTGTGTCCGACTGCTACGCAAGAGGTCGTGGGTTCGATTCCCACACGGGACACCACTTTGGGTGATCCACGAATTGTTGTCCCGAGTCTGGATGTATTTTGTGTCCGTGACTTGTATGTTTGTAAACTCCCCTCCGACACAGGGTTTGTAACACATTGCGGGAGTAGTTTAAAAAAAAAATATATGGTCGTGCAATTGTGTGATAAGTATGGAACTGTAAAACACAGTGAATTGTACACAGCTTTAATTTGTAAAAATAGAGTTAGAATTAAAACTGAATGTACTATTGTTTGTTTTCCCAAATAAAATAAAACTATGCATGCGAGAGCTTGAATCGCACTTGATCGGCTTTATACATCTTTCAACTGGTGTAAAAATTAGTTGCGCGTTTATGGTTCGTACAAGCGCAAGCTATTAGCATCTTTAAGGATTAAAGCCGGTGGCTCGATACTTACCAAAGTTTAAAGACACACTTTTGTTATCCTTCTGTTATGTCTAAAACATAGGCGTGTACAAAAAGCCGGTTGGTTGGTTAATTTACTTTTATGAGCTGCGAGATTACATGCAAGCAACAGAATTGGATACGGTATCCAGTACTTTGTATCTCAGTATAATGAAGGCTAACAATAGTGATTAGTGGTATGCACTAGCAATTTTTACCATGGAACTTTCATGAAGCTACAGACTACTATAAAATTCATTGTACTCCGGCAAATATGCTGAAAATATATAAGCTAACATCTTCCAGCTATCTAGTAAATGCTTTTAAGGTTTAGATTTTCCTAGACTCGACAGAGAAAAATGGGGCTCTCATTTTTCTTTGTCGGACAGCTTGTTTCTTTTAAAACGTTTACTTCCAAATTGTCAAGTTGTTGCTCTTTCACGTTCATACAAAATGATAGTAGCCGCAATACATACATTATGGCCGAGTGGTGATTATTAGCGTCTTCTCTTATCCATACTTTGTAATTTGTATCTGGTTATCGATACTGCCTGTTTATAATGCAAACCGGTTGTTTACAACCATCATTAGTTATTTATTTACTACCTAATCAATTTGATGAGATTTCAGTATTGCGTGGTCTATGCTTATCTGTCGAGGTTTCTTTGTTTACGACTACATCCGTAGGCGTGGCCTTTGACAGATATACCAAAACTGAGGAGTAATCTAAAATGTTTTGGATCCTTGTTGTTATTACAAAGCTATCTTGTAGTTTGGTCTTTGACTTATTTGGAGTAGCACTTTAAAGGTGACAGTGACTTTTCTTTCTGGTTATTTTCTCTTTGGTTATACTACTACATTAAAAGCGGCGGTAGCCTAACGGCTAAGGCATCGGTCTCGCAATCGTGAGGTCGTGGATTCGAATCCTACCCATTATACTACCGACGTGAACCCACTCCTAACACAAACCTTTGAGCTTAGCTGGAGGGGTTAACAAGATTGCTAGTAATGTGGGACTCAATCCTCATTACTCATGCTAGTTATCATTAAAAAAAAACGACTACCTACTACTTGTAAATATATACATAATCAATACGGCATGCCCAACACTTTGTATTCTAATTGTTAGGCATATAGCTAAACATACTTAAATCTATTCATTCATCAGAACTGTTTTTCTGCGGGTTAGTTAGTCGTTCGGAAAGGACTTCAATAATTGTAAATGTGATTGTCGGCATTCTTAATCGAGGGCGTGACATCCTGGATTCTGTATAGTAACTGGGTTTTGCCGATCGGGAATTCCTAGTAGTGGCGGGCTCTTTTAAAGTTTTGCGACCGGCAGATGCCAATTTATTCATGAGTAATGGTTATAAGTTTTGTAAGATCATATGTGGCGAAATATTTTGGGTAAAAATGATTTACTGATCATTTGACAGCCTGTAGATTACTTGCAAATGGAAAGTACTTAATCATTGTTTTTGAGAAGATTATAAATTCTAAAAATAAAGAAGTAAAAGTTCATTGTACATTTATAAATGCACGGTATAAAACTTTCAATGATGAAATAAAAAAGCAGTAACGAATTGTATGTTAACTTTCGATAAATGCCCACTAAGTTAGTTGCAGACGTGAACGGTATGAAAGTTGCCTGTTTATGGAATGTTGTTATCACAAAAAATAGTCCGAAGAGAATTTTAAATTGTCTTGAATACCAATTAAATTCGATACGAACAAACATTGAATTACTCACTGGAGAAAAACTAACCATTTAAGTTTCATATTGTAGAAAAAAGAACGTACTTGTAATTTCGTCTTTCTTATCAAATACAAAAAGTATCAAAATCGAAAGTACCCACATAATTATAATCCTTTGCAAATACGCCCGCACATATATAGTTCTGAATACTTCCACAATACCCACACGCGAAAGAACGAGATAAGAATTCAACAAATAATATTTAGAACTACCGTTACATACTCATTATATGTTTCAAAACACGCGACAAGCATATAAAAGAAACTAATTTTTTCAGCCAAATTATTCATAGGCAGCTCGACATCTTCATTTGTTCACCACAAATAAAACAACGAGCTTAAATAATTAAATACATGCTACAGAAAAAATGTATACCTTACTTCCTTGGTCCGTAAGTACGTCATATTGTGTGCTGTCACGATAGGCGTGACTAAAAACCATCGCGGTTTGATCCAAGCGAGGTCATTCGGCCAACGTTTGGCCACATTTGGCTGTGTGATGCCAAGGTCAGCGCCAGTACCTGATTCGTTGATTCCATAAGTGAACTTGTTGCTCGTAAAATACTTCATTGTTATTCAGTCGTTATAAGATTAAATCTTATCCTTATTATTTTAAACGGACTTATTCATAACGATGTTGCAGTCAGCGTGTTTAGGTTGTCTTTGCTCAAAGTATCCATAAAGATTTATTAAAATAATCTTTTACAAGGACGGTGTGAACGTTTAAATTCGGAATAAACGGAACGTCGTTGTTAGGCGGCAATTTCACTACATCTGATTTGGTTAAAATTATCCAGGTCTCACTGTTAAGTATGATTACTTTAGATAATCTTTGTTTTTATGTTAACAGCCCGGAATAGTCGCAAAGGTGTCATGGCTTACAAACAAGGTAAGCTGGAATTAAACCACCTACTTATAATAAGCTTTTAAAATATATAAACGACCTTGCTATATTTTAATAGGAGCTTTATTGCTACTATGCCAATTATTATTTTATGTATTTGCATTCTTATAACCAGTTTGCAAGTGGCTGTGCGTGTTTCTTTACTTATGTATTTATACGTAATCTTACGTAAAACTTGTTGAGAAACAATTACATTTTCTGTATACAAGATTAAGATTTTATAACAACCATTGTTAGCATATTCTTTCCTATAACATCTGGAACGAAGTCGTGAGGAACGATTATGAAAGCTTTAACTAATCCAAGAGGTTTTCAAGCCTAAGCAAAAACGGACATTAAGTAGGAAAAGGGACTCCATATTTATCTTTATTCACTCCACTAAATAGACCAAAATTGATGGAATTTGCATTTTAGGCTTTGAAATGTAGGTAATAGAGTTACACTTCGGAAATTTAAACATTAAAATTGACAGAAAAGATTTAAGGTGTAGTGAACCTAAAGAAAGACAATGATGTAATTTAAAACCTAGACAATTGAACTTGTTATATAACTCATTTATTACTGCAACGCGCAGGCTATTCACCTGCTGTAAGAACTCATCATGATATTTATTTTATGTTGGACGAACGTGGATCGCAAAATTAATTTCTAACAAATAAAAATCAATGGATGATGATTAATTATTGTGAAATAACTGGCGAAGGAAGTAATAAAGTTAACTATACGGCATCGTAACACACTAGTCTAATATTAGAATCGCTATGAACGTCTAAGTCTATGTTCCTAAGTATGGATTCTGTGGATAGTAATTTTGCCGGATACCAGCGTTCTTATAATTGGCCGGATATATTAGTTCTTCTGAGAATTAATAATGTGATCTTGGATTTTACTTTTTATTTGATACTGGGTTTTAGGAAATTAATAATAGGGTACATAGGGCAGTGAACAATACATTATGAAATCGGTAAAAAACAAAATGCATGTAGAAATAAACATAGATGTTCTGATTTCGAATCATAAATTGGCATTACTGTTTTATTTAACTAAAATTAAAAGTTGGCATTTTTGATCTGTATATCACGTGACTGCGCACCGAAACTATACTCGGAAAAAATGCGCAGAGAAAGTGGCGTCACTTAGTGTTCTCCAAATATAAATAGTATTCGATGCCGACTAACCCCAATTTGATTGGTCTATGCCGGTATGACGTTACAAACATAACAGACAGCGTCATCGGGGCAATTATTTTTTTTAAAGCAGGAAAACAAAAATCAAAAATTGCCCAAATATTGTTTTTGTAGCTTATTTAGAGAAACCAACATTTTACAATTATTATTTTAAACACAATTGAATACCCTATTGGTTTAATTTCCTTTGGTTTTTTGCAACTGATGCCAATTTTTTTATGAGTTTTACCTAACGAATTCTTAAGTTAACTAAATGATACAGCAGAAAGATTTCTATCCAGGTATTAACTAAGTAAAAGTAAGGTTATTAACTAAAAAACTGGTGAAAGGAAACGGGCTACATAACTGAGTAAGACCTTTTTGTAACTTAACATACTTTGCATAATAGGGTCACTTTTTCCTTAACAGTTTTAGAAGAGGTACCTAACGCAGAGATAAGATCTGGACAGAATAAAGATGTAAAACTGATTATGATAGCAACATAAAAGCCTGTTGCGAAGTAAAACACAGATACACACAAAACCTTTTTTTATATCCATCAGGCAAAAGGTTAAATATTTCACCGAAGTGAAGGGAAGATTGGGAATTTCGCAAAGATAATTCCCATATATTACCAAGGCAATTACAGCTAGTAACGTGGGTCAAAATTAGAAGACTAGATAAAGAAATACTTCTTTCATTCAACTAACACTATTGCAGAAAAAATGCGCTTGGCTTGTATGATACAAATTCTTCCCAACACCTAAATGGCAATACGGGACATGTTCCACTCTTCCAACTTGAACTAGATTCTCACTCTAAGAAGTGATTAAGCACATCTCGCCGTATAACAAGCTTACGGCAAATTAACATTCAAAATATGTTAACTACTATACCATACAGGTGTCGGATTTTACACTATCATGTGATATTAGCATCTTCTTTATGATTTTATGCATGTCTTAAAATATAGTCTGTTAAATGTAAGCAATTCGTAAGTAGAAGCAATCGTTCTTCCATGTCTCACCGCGTTATACCATGAAGGGACGCATATTAGCTTCTGTCAGCTATCTCACTATTCTAAGATTTACATAGTTCCAAGAATAGGCAGTAATTCAAAGCCGCCATATATCACGTCACAGACTAGGAAATGGCTAGTCTTACTTTGTTTTGTTTGCCATTAAGATAGCGTAAACATACATTTTCGCAGTATACTTAACTTAAATGTACTCGTATTCTGCTATTAAAGCATAAGCTTCAATGCTACTTATCGGTTCATTCTTTACATGGTTAGTAATAGAAGCCCATGAACACATTTCTTACAAAAAATAATCATTCAAGTTTGTGGCACAAATATGTAGCAAAGATGAAATTTAACCGAAAACACCTATAATTTTCTGCACACCATAATTAAACATGTATTTTGGAAGTTTAAAGTTAGGCTTGAAATTTGATATCGCAATATTTATATTTAACCAAAATAAACATTCCCAATGTTTGTATGTTAGAACAGCGGAGAACGTGACTCCCGGTTTTAGTAAACAAATAATGTTTATTGTAATTTCAGCAGGTGGACTTTCTAGGCACGTTCTGTGCTTGGATAACATGAAAAAAATGGGCTTCGTGAACCAAAACTAATGTAATTTCTTTTTATTGTAACGAATGCAATAATGGTTTTTGACCTTTGTATAGGCAATTTGACGGATAGAAACATCCGAAATTCTTTCACGTCCGCAAGTCACGTCTGAAATGATTTGTGGTATCTGCTTTTACCCAACAATGTTTATTGGTAAGTTCCGTGAGCGGTTTTTGTTACTTTTCGTTTAGGAAAATATGCCGACATAATTTCAACCTTAGAGCAAGTGTTAACAGGGAACTTGCCCGAGAATGCAATTCAATATGACGACAAATTCTTAGCAGGAGATCGTTGGCGGTAACGATGGAAACTCATTGAGGAATTTGCTAGGGTGCTTTAAAATGATTAAAATGGCCTCTGAGCAAAATTTCATTACACATTAATTTCGTCAAGCGTAAATACGCGAAAGCGTTATAATAGTTAAATCAGCTCTGAATAAAACGTGCGTATTAAACGTTTATCAAAGGCTTTAATTAAAATATGAAGACCTTCAGCCTCTTCATATTAAATATAAAGTTACGGTTTCATAACGTAAACGGTCCCAGAAGTTATATTGTCTTGTGTAGTTGCAGATAAAAGCGCAACACAAATAGCTTCAGGACGTTACCCTTGTCAACGCTAGCTTTTCACTTACCTAAGTTATGGTCCTATTGTTCTAAATGCCACGGCGAGAACCGCCCTGGCGGGGCGTCTATCATGTTCGTAACTCCTTCGTGAGCTTGTAACCAATCATCCAACTTAGCACTACGCTTAATGACTTGTTCTTTAATAACACATATATGCTTAATACCCTCTATTTAATTTCTAATCGCGTTTGTAAGCAAATCACCGTTTATTTCGACGATATGATGGCAATGTTTGAGAAGCTCGCATGTTCGCTGCTACCCTTTGTCATATGGATACGCCAAAACAATGCTGTGATTTATGGGTCCATGGTTTGCAAGTTCGGTCGACTGAGCACCTACGTGTGTATAACTAAATATGTATAATAAATAATGTTTGGGACAGACTGTCACCCGTGCGGTTTTCAGAATATTATTAAGCTGAGGAAAATATGAGCAAAGTTTACAGACTCCAAAAGTTTGCTCACTTGTCTGATAGGATGAAATACCGGAGAAAGGAAATGTTCTATCAGTGTTAGGCTACCCATTAATTCAATGAGAGTCCCTAATTGGAAAATCCTTTTCAACGAGTGCCGTTGTAGACTAATGTGCATAATTGGACCCTCGACCGTGGACAATCGCTAGCGAAATGAGGTCATTGTGAGTTTTTGTATAAGCGACGAGTGGACGGTCATCGTTAAAGGGAAAAAGACATTGTTTTAATTTAATATCTTCCGGAGTATGACACGGTGGGTTTGATGTATTGATTTTTATATTTCCGAGTGCCGCCCTGTACGTCGTTGGTCGTAAATTACAGGAACGATTGCTTATTATTACTTTAAGAAAAGATATCTCACAAGGGAATATAAACTTCTTTACATAGCTAGCAGCTGCAAAAATTCAGAATTTGACGCTAGCTGTCAAGTGTCCAATTGATTCTATTAATATATGTGGGTACCGTCACAGATTGTTGATATTTTGCAAATCATTCCTATATCAAAATAAGAAAACAGTTAGTTTAAGTTTAAACAGAAAGCTACCCTTAACATAATGTTAAATATTTTGTGAATGAATTTAGAACAAAATCTTGAGATAAATGACGGGAAGCTGTAAGTATCTAGTGATTCAACCTTATCCGGCTTTACAACATCCCGGAGCTGAGGGCACTTTGCGACCCGGAAGAGGCCCTGTTAAACAAAGAGTGGCGAGGACGGTGGATAATCAAACTTACGTCACTGAGGTTCCCCGGATATCGAATTACGTATTCCATTTACGGCTCCAACAAACATGCTAACCAACCACCAGGCTTTTCGTTGCCGAATTGTTATGTGACGGCATTCAATCATAGAACTAATTATCATGATGCGCCTGGCTACTTCATGAATATTCGTAATTGTTAAATTTACATTTTCACCAAAACGACATTGAACTATTCTGAAACCATCTCTTAATCAAAGAAGTGTCATGAAATTTTTAGCTTTTCGAAAAAAACAATCGGAATGAGAATACATAGCTTACTTCAGCAACTATTGGTGAGTGGCTATAAAGAACAAAATGTACCATTTGTGGTCTGGGACGGTCATCGTGACCAATGATAGCTTCACATTTCATGAAATGCTTCAGTTCTACGATCGATCTTCCACAGATATATGGGTTTCCTTTGTTATCTACGACCGTAACATTTCACGATTTGCCGGAATGTAACACGGGTCTTACAGAATGCCAAAAGCAGGAATATTGAAATCCTTCTAAATGTTTAATGAACGGGAAATTAGATGAAGTTACGTATAGGTACAGTCTGTTGCTCGCTTTTAATTAAAAACTCGTAATTAGGTAACGATGACTGGACAAACGAGTGTTAACGACGTAATAGAGTCATTAATTAATTTCGTATCGTAGTGTCAGTGAGCAGAAATTACAGAGTTAGTGACATGTTAATGAAGATAATTGGGCTGGAAGGGGTATTCGGACTTCCGGTATTTTCATTTAAGCTTTTAACTGTCACAAGCATTTTGTTTCATTAAACACTGTTTAAAAAAGTTTAGCATCTGTGTTGACATGTAAGTATAGAGGTTTTTACCCAACTTCGCAAGAAGGAGGGTAAATTTTTTCGAGTGTATATATGTATATTTCTTTGGCACACTCTAGAGCCTAAAGATAAAAATAATAAAGATTTTAACTTGAGAGGTATCTTCAGTTGTGAGCCGCGGATTTTTGGCGCCAAAATATTTCAGTTCTTAATTTTAAGCAGTCGGCTATTTTTTGGAATAATTTAGCTTATTTATAATCGCATTTAATACACGACCCATGTTCAATCCAATACAAATGATAATTCTGTTCAATACAATATTTTCATAATTATTGTATTAAACAGAATTATCATCTGTATCTATTTTTTTATTGTATTGAACTATCATTAGTTCAATACAATAAAAAAAATAGAAAAAAAATGGTTCGAAAACTTGTTATTCAGTGGTTCAATTTATCAATGATAGTTTTAAACATCCTTACCAAACCAGTAACTGTGTTTAAATTCCACAAAAACTTCAACCGATTTATCTATTTTCTACGTTCACATCGAACATTTCATAAAAATATGCATTTAACGATGTGTGCGTGTGTACAGACGATAAAAGAATTAATTGTGAATACCCATACTGTACACTTTAATAGCACTCGTTCATTAATGTCTTGAGGATAAAATTGAGATTATAGAGATAAGGTAATAACTCGCCAAGGATGCTGTTGATGATCATATACAGGGTGTATTTTTGAAACGGGTCAGTAAGGGCAAGTACCTTAACCGTTGCAGTTACAGCAAAACGTTCTTAGAAGACCTTCCCTAACTTTTTGACATACTTTGAACTGCATTCACAGATTTTGTAAAAAACTTACAGTTGGCAAAAAAAATGCAAAAAGTCCAAAAAATTTTTTTTTATGACAATCGATTCTATTTCATGTGGGGATCAAAAAACTCTATGAAACCATTTTAGCTTTCAGTACTAGAAAAGACAGAAATCGCCAAAAACGTTTCCCATACATTTCGGCAACAGAAACAAATTTCTACGATGGTCGAACTTTTTGTTATGGCCAGGAAGTGGGTAGAATTGACTGTAAAGTAAATAAAAATAATTTTTACCTTCAAATTTCGAATTTCATTCGAAAATCTGTGTGTCAGCTGAGAAACTTCGTATGAGTTATTATTAATTAAGGATTTTCGCTAAAATGTCTTCTAATCGTGAAAAAATTGACTTATTAGAAGCGTATTTTGTCAATAATCGAAATGCGGGAGCTGCATTAGTGTGGTACCGCAATAAGTATCCGTTGCGACATGTGCCAACAAGAAAGGTTATTAGAAATCTTTTGAAAAACCTGGAATTGCAGGGTTCTTTCAAAAGAAAGCGGCAGCCTCGTGTGGACATGGACACGGAGATTGCGGTTCTGACTTATGTCGAAGCATATCCAGAGGTATCGTCCAGGCATGTCGCCTTTGAAGTAGGTGTATCCCACTCCCTTGTGATAAAGATATGGAAGAAATACGGCTACAAGTGCTATCGATATGGGCGCATAGTTCAAGTGTTACATCCGGGTGATGATGTTCGAAGGCTTACTTTTTGCAGGTGGCTAAGAGGAAAAATAAGCAGAGATCATGAATTTTTAAATTACATACTGTGGTCAGACGAAACGAATTTTTCCAATAACGGTATGTACAACAGAAAAAATCACCACTATTGGTCCAAAGAAAATCCACTAAGAGTTACGGCAAGTCATAATCAGGTTCGCTTCTCATTCAACTGTTGGTGTGGTATAATGTCCAATCGAGTTATAATGGTGGAATTTTATGAAGGGAAACTGAATTCTGCCATGTATAATGAAGTCATTTTACACCATCTTGAAAACGAGATGGACGAATGGCCCCTGTCGGAATTGCGAAAAGTTCATTTTCAACAAGATGGTGCTCCGCCACATAACAGTCACCTTTCACGTTCCAATTTGAGCCGCCTATTCGGTACACAGTGGATAGGTACACATGGTCCAACACAGTGGCCACCTCGTAGCCCCGATCTAACACCACTTGATTTTTTTTTATGGGGCTTCGTGAAAAACGAGGTGTATAAGACGACGTACGCCAGTGTTCAAGAGCTCAAGGATGCATTAATGACCATTTTACGTAATATTCATCCCAGAACATTATTAGCCGCCATTCGTTCAGTGCAAAAAAGGATAGACTTATGTATTCGTGAAAATGGAAATCATTTTGAGCAATTTATTTCATAAACCAATTTCTAAAATGTTTAAATGATTTTTTTTATTTAAAAAAGTTTAAAATTTTACCTGTCCTATGAGTTTCGAGTTGATTTATCATATTTCCGTAGGAAATGTATGGGAAACGTTTTTGGAGATTTCTGTCTTTTCTAGTACTGAAAGCTAAAATGGTTTCATAGAGTTTTTTGATCCCCACATAAAATAGAATCGATTGGCATAAAAAAAAATTTTTTGGACTTTTTGCATTTTTTTTGCCAACTGTAAGTTTTTTACAAAATCTGTGAATGCAGTTTAAAGTATGTCAAAAAGTTAGGGAAGGTCTTCTAAGAACGTTTTGCTGTAACTGCAACGGTTAAGGTACTTGCCCTTACTGACCCGTTTCAAAAATACACCCTGTATATCGTAATTACACAGCACAAAAATAGCGTTAAACGTTAATTTGTATTGACACCTTTATACTTGTTTTTAGTATAAAATATATATTTTTTATATTGTAAACCGTATTGCAATTTTTTATGCGATTTGTTTGAGTAGGTAACAAACATCTAAACCTTCATATACTGACATAAGTAGCTACAGTATATATATGAAACTCGCTTATATAAACCTAGTAAAGAAATATTGAATCCATTCAATTTATCCTAATAAAAAGAGACCCCTTTCGATTGAGTTATAGCACATTGAAAATCTTCCAATTTCAGTGACGCTCCAAGTGTAATTGTGTAAACGAAACTGTATTACAAATCTGTGTCTTTACTTGCCCAGATAATATTACGACGTAAAAGTGAATGCAATGGATCTTACTTAATTAAAGTCGACAAATTTGATCATCGCAGGGCACAGCACACAAGAGAATTCATAAAACAACCTCGAGGCCGGAATGAACAATGGTTTTTTAATTAAAATTTAATGTTCCGTGACTTTTTTGTATGCTCTGGAGGCAGAAATTTCGTAGATTTTCTTAATAAGGTCAGATTTTCCAATAAATCCCTTATAACGTTAAAGGGTTAAGCGACCGATACACAGCCATATTGGTTTCAGCAGCAGCATTAAATTAAAAGAAAGCAACCCCACTCCTAGCGTTCGTCACACATTTATTCCATCATCTACTAAACTGTCAGTTTAAAACAACAAGATAGGTGAAAAACAAACAAGGTTTGTATACATTGCATTCGTTGCATCTACCTGCACATGGCCATCGTGGGAGAATATAGCTTTAACTACCCTCATTCTGAGAGGAGTCTCGTGAGCATTGTGACAGTAATGTAAAGTGTTGTTTACATAGCCTTAGTATCCAGTAACAGATAAACAGACGCTTCGGCCGAGCGCTTTCAGTCACGCCGCCATTCGTGACTAACTTTGATGTGGCTTTAAGATAAGCCTACGATATTATTTACAAGGAGATTTATTCTTTGGGCCGTTTGGTCCAAGATATAATAGAATGCAGTTGAGATTGTAAGAATACTGTGAGATAAAATAATGTTTTATTGTTTTAACATAACACGAGAAATCGGCCATCACCCGCCTGTGCTACACACCAGGCCTTGAGGTCTGTTTTGAGTTTCGTATCGGATTTGCAAAGTAATTCTCTTGTCCTCGTACCTTACCTACATAATAGGTACTTATTTTTTTTTCTAATGTTAAAGAAATGGTAACGATAAATATACGATTACACTTACAAAAAGGACTTGCATCTAACCATTACTTTACTCGTAAATCGGTATTTTAATCATAAGTTTTATATTTAACTTTTATGCTTACAAGATCTCAGATCAAAATACATTTCATTCCAATACCATATAACTGTTCAACTATCTTAATCATAGTATAAACGGTACTTAAACGAACGTTTAATACTGTTTGTTAGGATAAATAATCATTGGGGAAAAACACTTCTACTAAGGAGTCAGCAAGGACCGGCAGAGAGTAATTTGTTTCGCAATAAAGTCGTCTTGCCCCATCTGCACAAATGAAAGGTCAGTAGATAGCCAGACCTTAATTAAACTCAACAAATTCGTAATCCTGTCAGCTCGTTTCTATAAAGAGAATATCACGAACTTCCACCAAGAGGCGTGTAACGCAGTAAAAAAGTAGGAAACTTGGCTGTTTCTTATTAGTTTGTTTTAACTTCTAGTAGGAAACTTTATGAAATCACAGTTGTAAATGCTTAGATCCACTGAGACTTGCTATGTTTGAATAAATTATGAGAATGGATGGAGACATTTATGTGAGGCACATGATGAATGAGTGGATGTACTAGTAGGAAACAATGCTTTTAGAGAAAAGGTCTTATATGATGATGAAGATCTACAAACGCGGCGTGTCGTGAATTCTTACAAAATATTTTTGGTTCATCCATACCCAAGTGCTCGCATGTTTGTTCTGAAATTCTTCTCCGACGATATTATTGAAGAGAATGTACTTACCTGAAAAAGAAAAAATAATGTCTTTATACAAAGAAGAATGAAAAACGCAGTAACAGCGACGCAGAGTAAAAAGTCAAATGAGTAAATTTTATTGTTTTAGCGGTTGCACAAAGTGTTACAGAATGCAGGCGGCAACAATCGAAGTGTTCAAGTAGTTCGACCCCAGCACAAATAAAAAGGGCTGCGGGATTGGTTCCAACAATACGCCTGAATTAACTATGTGCAACTTATCCCTTTGACATTGGGTATAAATTTGCCTGACAAATTATATATTAGACCCCCGAACAAATTGTTTACGACAACGAAAAGGCCAATAAGATCGGCCATTGTGGTCAATAACGGATAATTGAAAAACGCTTACAAATTCGATTGTGAAGCCATGCGAAAATATTTCTCATGATTTACGACTGGGCGAGGTTAAAATACCGCGGGTATGTTATTTTTATTTTGGAAGTAAATTATTACGCTCTCTTTTTGTTAAAGTAAACGAGGTGAAATGGACGTTCGTTCAAGACGTTAAGTAAACATACTTAATTCTTCCGAACACTTTATTTCGCCATCCGACTATGAGCCTATTGCATAAAAATACGCTTATTTAATTTTAAAAAGATCTTAGTTTAATTTATCTTAACATCCCTGAATGCAATTACATTTAGTTCTAATCATCTATCAATGGGGCATTGTGGTGTTGTCGGCGCCCGCGCAGCCGAGCGTGAAAATGTAAACCGATCAGAATTGGAATGCAACGATAAGTGAATAGGGCCTAATTAAACTCGAGGGCCGCTGATAGATGATAATGGGTGCTGCATTGTAGGTCACGAAGCTAAGGGCCCGTGATGCGATCACGCTTTGTTCAACAGATGTTCGCGCACACACTGGATGCAGATGTTTGCGAACTGTGACAGATTTGGACATTGATACTGATTTGCCTTTGTGCTCCTCACCTGCCATTTTGTTTGAGTTTTAAAATGACGAGACAGAATAACAATGAAAAAACCTTAATTATTTTAATTTGTATCTCGTCTGTCTAGACTTTGACCTTTTTATAATGAGCGACCAAAATGATTCCATCATTGTGTTGCTTCGGGATATTTTTATTTTTTAACTCCTAAGTAGATTTAGAAATTTTACAGAAACTTTATCTCAAAATGTGTTGCTGTAGCTTAGTTGCGCTTTCTTGAATTTATATTAACCTGTGGCAATATTAAATAAATATACATTATCATTGAAAACTCTTTTTGATCTGCTATTGATGATAGCTAAAACAGGTTAAGAAGCGTTGATGTATTTGGATTAGTTAGGTTTAACCATGTATATCTATATCTGGCGGATATTTCTGCCAGTAATTGTTGAATAAATAGTCTTATTGCTAGACAGGTGGATCCTTCTGTTAAATTTCCTTCACCGCCTCTTAAAAACACCCACAGATAGTGTGAGTTATTCTTAGCCGTGACCATACTTTGAATAATAAAGTAATGCACAATAAAAGTTATTTTAGGTGTAGGTACACTGCAGGATGACGTGTTTTAAGGGGGAGGTGAAACGACATCTTGCGTATATCAATAAGCTATTTTAAAATGATAAGCATGATAACATGCATCCGATACTAATGCACCGCCCCATGCGTTAAATTACATTTACAAGCGACTCATTATGCAGAGATTATAATTGCACACATTTTCGAGGGGAATTATTGTATGAAACAACCATTACAATAACCTAAATGCTTTATTTACGCGGTTACATCGGCGCGTGTGCGGAGCAAATTGTCGTTGAAATAAAAGGATAGTAATTGCCACCACATGCTTTCTTTACTTTTGGTCAAGCGAAATTGATGTTATAACTTTCAAAAGAGATACTTTTATGGTAACGTACAAGAAAAAAGGAGCCATTCATTCGATACAATCTCTACACGGTAACTTGCCTGAACTGTAATGTGAAGTAAACGTGGTCGCTAAGTTGTGGCTAAGTGCTCCAGTGAAGTCACCAGTCATTTCCAACCGTGTCCAACTGACCGAGACCAATGAGTGAATAAGGATGAGGCCGCACATCACGAATACATTAAATTTAATTTCTAAACTAAGCTTAATTCCCTTTTAAACAACACTAATAGCCTTGGTGATGTTCAAGTTAGAAAATGGAGTGTTTTTGTAATTAACTTCTAATGTCCCAAACGAGCTGATTAACATAGTCAAAACATTTTAAATGTTTTCATAATTAATTTTATTAAGCAGTGCTCGTATTAATCACTTCCCTAGTGGTCCTGTTTTATGTTAGCATGTATTTGTAGCACGTGTTTTGGACAGCTGTTGGCTGTTGTAATAAAAAGCGACAGTATATGAGCGGTATTGTGGCGATGGCGAGCGACCGATCGAAATATTTTTCGCTATACAATTCAGTTATCATCTGCCGGTGTAACAAAGTTTGGACAATGTATTACTCTCGTATTTCATGTAGACACATGGTCATCCTTTGTGCGGCCATAATTGTATTCCAAAAATGTACCCCAAATATCCGTTATCATTTTGGTAATGCATATAGAGACTACAGAAATTGTACAGAAAAAAAAAACTATTTAAGCAAAGGAAGAGGTCATATGGTAAGACAAGAATATTATTAAATGAGCCGAAGTAATGTATAGGTATCGATATTATTGATAAGATTATTGCAAAATTGGCAGAATTGAGAAAATTGATGAAGGTGGAATCGAATCGAAGTCATGATACGTATTTAAATGGAATTATTACTAATAGAATTTTAACTGTAAATTGCACTTGTATGTAAATATAATAAAGAAATAGTAACGAAAACGATTACATTACTCGCACGTTAGTCATAAAATGAAATTACATTATTGGCTGAATTCGTGCTAGTTGCTAAGTGAAATGTTCCACGTTTTATTGCATCTGTCATACAATACCGTTTTATCGCAATCGCAATGCGATCTCATTATTATCTTCTCTATTTACGAGAGGGTACACAACAATGTATATAAATTAAATAGGGACATATTGCATCTATGCATCAAACTGGCATGTGTTTGAGTGATCTTTTAGCGGTAGTAAAACAGTTATGCGTTTTATCCCATTTTGGTTATACATCTGCCATGTTTTGAAAGTACTCGTACTGCATTAAATTTATCTCAATGCCACTTGTATGGTTAGATTAATTGGGTTATTGGAGCAAAGCTGTAAAAGCAAAACTTAAATGGATAACTAATCAAATTACCGCTAAAATTCTGAAACTACGAACCTCTCTTAAACAAATATTGGTGTTTGTAAATTGTACCTACTTTAATGTAAATAGCTACCTTAGGAAGGGGTGCAAATAATGGTAAATGACGTCACATAGATACCAGTGAGCAAAACGTCGTATTTATTCATCGAAGAAACGGGGCAGAAAGTTTCTTAATCATAACTTGAATTCAATATAGCAGATCTCGGGACAACTTGATGCCTCTGGCAGCGAATTTCTTCCCTCGAAATATGGTTCGTCCCTCGAATCTTAAAGCGTGTTTATTTTCCGGATGGTTACTCCTGCCAGTTATATTAAAAGACATTAAAGTTAGAGGGCGTTATAGGTCCACAGATATTTATTACAAACAACTTATATATGAACAACTATAAACACGAGCAATAAAGTAAATCACTGAAGGAAAATTACATTAAAGATTATGTTTCCATAAACATGTCTTCGATATTGGCGTTAATGGGGAATCGAAATATTTCCGCTATTTAAATTAAATTTCCAAGCGTAGTGAAGAAAATGTGCGGAAATTTAATTAAGCTACCAATAATACGTTCGACGTAACGTCGATTGAGTTTTACTGTGCCATTAACCGTGGCGAACAGCGCATAAAACGCATCACTTTGCAAAGGGAAAACAAATAAATTAAGTTAAATAGCTACTTGAAGAACAATTTATCTCAAGTTCTCGTCTCTAATAATTCTCTGTTATGGCTATGATAGTAAATAAAACTGAATGTGCAGTTGTAAACTTGGTCTATGATTCTTTGTGGCGCGAAGAGTAGAACGGACGGAAGCTAATCTTTTCCCGTCTGCCTTGTTCACCCAGAGCACGGAACGCAAGTTAACCGAGTACTTTGTCTTGGCGTTCAAGTAACGCAGACTAATGTCGCTCACTACTTCGACGTCAACCTAAGCTTGTTGGTAACTTGCACGCGGTTAGATTACATTTGGCGGAAGATAAACATAACGTGCCATTTTATATAATAAACACGCCAGCTTGGATTTAGAATACGGAGTGTAAATCTATTCGCTATTGTTCTAGTGTTTTCAACGGTCATTATATTTCATGTGCCGGTAGCGATATGGTAATGAGTTTATACACCTGTGACACGAATGCAACTAAGCTTTTTGCCTTATAGGTAGATAAATGGAAGAGCAGTTTTCACATTCGATACTTATTTTTAAGCAGAAAATAGAACTCATTATTCAAATTAAGGCTATAGCGGTTAGCTCCCTGAAATGAGTTGGAAAATATAATATTTTCAGAAAGGTTGAAAAATAAAATGCGAAAATTACACTAGCAATTTAAATTGGAAAAATCGTATTCCTATTTACATTTTGATATTCATATTTGTCAGGAATGAAGAAACTCCAGTTCTCAGTGGGTTTCCATTAAATTTCTAACCTTTATATTTTCAGTTCAACTGACAACATCGTAAAGCAATAACGATCCAGCTTCTTTCAGTAGCACAACATACGCATTCGAATGAATAACCGTCAGTCTTTGAAGGTGTATCACATAACAGGCCTCCCAAATACAGAGACAATTTCGTCTAAAAATAAAAAGTAAAAGTGTGCGTGAAAACAAAAGTTTTATATCTAGTCAGGTAGTACGTGACAGGATAATACATTGCAGCATGTATGCGGCCTCTAGCCTTAAATGGTTAAGTGAACCATTGGGTTCAAGTTCGTTTGGTCGATAGAATCTCGGTGGGTGTTTGTTTTGTTGTGACGTGAGAGCCGCAGGCGCCGGCTGCGTCTGAGCTTCTAAAGGTACCATTATAGACGAAGAAATAGATCCACTGAAAACGTTTAGTAGGTAGGTACGTACCGAAGTAATAAAAATAACATGTTGAGTATCCGCAAAAGAATCCAAATAATTTTGTAAATGAACATCATATTTTGACATTTGACTATTACAATTGGCTTACTTAAGTGAAGTGATCAATTAGAGGCGGTAGCAGTAACTATCCGATGCACCAGAGCCAATGCAAATCAAATCGTTTTTATTGGGATTGTAAATCACTCAAGCATTACAATCCGTCTATTCAAATGTAAAATCGATAATAAATGTCAATCGATTCGTTGGGGGCCTTAAAGAAACCGATAAGGCCATCATATAACTTCCTATAATTAATAGCAGGCCACCGCAATTAAGGCTACTAAAAAGGATAACATAATTGCATTTGAATATTCAAATTACATTCGCCGGCCCTTCCAGATACTATATATCAACTAAAAAGTTCTCTACAAAGCAGTTTTGTATCTGGTTTCTAAATACAAACGTTCAAGAGGCGGTACAAAAATTCGTCAGAAAGTCGAAGTAATGCTGTACCGGTTTGGATCGAGTAGGCGTGTGTACTCTAGATTATTTCGAATAAACTTGTTCAGCACCGAAGCGAATCGCCCTAAAATATTTTTGTCTTATCGAAGTTGATTTATGAACCGCTCTTCGAGTGTCTTAGGACAAGAATGCCGAGATGCTTATCATGAATTCTTATTGTGAACGAAATCTTCATTTCACAAAAAGATCAAATATACACAAGTATGTTTGTTTTGGTATCTACATCAAATAATGTTATCTACTTAAAGTGGTGATGGTCTTTAGGGATTTTTTACATAGTTTTTAAAAGAATTTCTTTAACTCTTTTAAATAAATGTGTTTATTTGAATTTCGTGGCTATCGATTTCATTATCTGTAAACAATCACTTCGAAATTCGTCTTTATGTAGAGATACTCTTTTACTATCATAGCAAGCATAATCTTACTCTTCTTCTAACTAGACCTTGTCCCTTTATTTGGGGTCAGATTTTCCTTGTATTTAATTGAGTATCTTTCAGGTCTTTATGGACCGTTGTCTGCCAAGTGGTGGAAGGTCTTCCATGCGTACGTTTCATCGAAGGCAGCTCCAGGGCAAGCTTCATCATATGGTCATTTCCAGATGACCAATTGGTGAAGCTTGCAAACGCTTCTCTTAGATTTTGTTGGCTACGGGGGCAACTTTGAAACTTCCTCTTGAGTACTCATTTGGGACTTTGTCTGGTAGTGTGACACCCGCTAATTAGCGTAACATGCTCATTTCTGTAGAGTGTAGTTGATTTAGATGTTGTTTGTTGGTTGCCCAACATTCTAAACCATATAGAACAGCAGGTATAATACTTGTCTTGAATAAGTATCCTTTAACTGGCACTTTTCTACCACACATTATGCCTGTGAGCTCTCTCCACTTCATCCAACTGTTGTTGTTCTTTGAGTAACATCCTTTTCGATCTTGCCGTCATTGCTGATTATTAAAATTAATAATTAAATTGTGTCACCGCAGGCAAAAGGATACTTCCGATTGAGATCTTTATGTTGTCTCAGTTAGTGACATTAACGAAAATGCAAGACATATGTTCGGTCTTGTTTTTATTGATTTTGAAGCCATTTGTCCCCAGTACCGTTGTCCAGCAGTTGAAGTCTCCCTGAACTTCTTCTTCGCTGTCAGAGATCAGAACAACATCATCTGCATAAAGTATGTCCCAAGGCAGTGGTGTGGAGTTTTGTTAGGTGATCTATTGTGGTATTGAAAAGTAGAGGGCTCAGTGAGGACCCTTGGTGTACCCTAACTTTGATTTCGAACGTGTTGCCAAGACTTGTGTGATAACGAATTTGTACATGTCCTGCTTGAATTTTATGTAGTATTCTGGTACTAATTGCCATCTGAAAGCATCCCATTAAATAACGTGGGGCCTAATCAAATGCCTACGTAAGACTGCCTCTGTGGCGCGGTGGGAGTGTGTCTGACTGCTACGAAAGGGTTCGATTTCCACACGGGACACCACTTTGTGTGATCCACAAATTGTTGTTCCGAGTCTTGTATGTTTGTAAAGTCCCCCGCAATACAGAACTTGTAACATACTGCGGGAGTAGTCTTTAAAAAAAAAATTGTAGGTAAAGATATCGATGAAGTTCTAATAAAAAATGTTGTAGGTATTCAGAGTGTATTTTTTTTTATAATTCCTTCAGAAATGTATTTAAACTGATCGTCACGGGTGACCGTACTAAATTATTCCCCATTACCAATCCACCCATCAGCTTGAATCTACGACATTTAATGGATTTAGGAAACTACTTATAGAAACGCGGGGTCATTTATTCAAGATCAGGAACGGTCGAAACGGACAATATAAGTCTGTTTTCAAAAGCATAAATATCAAAGTAAATAAAACTTAAGAGGCACTATTAAATTAAAGGCGTAATCTAGTAGCTCATTCGGTTGTAATAACACTGGCCAAGTGCCGAAGTAAGATAATATTTTAACAGAGAGCTACCAGAATACGTTTCTAATGCTCTCATTAAAAAGTATAGACGTATTTATTGTTATGTTTATACTTGTTCGTCTAAAATAAAAATACTCTTAATGAAGGGCGTGAAAGTATGCTTTCCATCGATTCACACCTTACACGTGTGAGCTCGCAATGTCCTAAGATTTGATTACCTTAAGCAACGTGCAAGCCTATTTTTGTTCTATTTGAGGGTGCCACACACAGTGTTTTAAGAAATTTTGTTCTTTTCCAAAGAAATTACGCTTCAAGATATAAATAAACATCGGAAATTAGTTTCTCTAACAATCTGTTCCGTTTTCTGTTTGACAAATTGGATTTTGAGATGTTGATGGACTTAGAAGTGGATTTGAAATGGTATTCGACTGGAAGATACAAGTACCAAAGCTATTCATTGAGAAAGTTCGGTGCTCCATCAAGTTTGTATTATGTTATCTCTGGATAGAATAAGAGATGGATGCGTAGGAGTGGAAGAGGGCTGTCGTCAAACGTATGCATCTGACCCGAGAGTGCCCACGCAACATAACTGTATACAAACACACACGTTACAACCAATGTAATAATTTTCGTATTCAGATACCCTATGAGTGTTTTATTAGCACAATGGAAGATGCTCACGACTTCGTCTGCGCGAAATCGGTTGTAAACATTTATATGTTAATATCTGTAGTTTTAGAACTCTCTTATGCTTTATTATAATTCATAGATTGAATTGGCTGTAACTTGAAATAGCATATATTTGGCAATTAGCATATAATATAGAATTTTATAAGGTACGGGTCTTAATCGCGTAAATATTTTATTTTAAGACTAAATACCTTTGTTTTATCACTCGACGTTTCGACTAATTTTACTTACGCGATTAAGACCCGCGGCTTATAAAATTCAATAATGTGTTCAAATCGTGAATGTTTACGAACATATATAACTAGCATATACTTATAACTTTTAAACTTACAATTATAAATACAATTTGACACGGGAATAAACGTGTTTAACCTAGGTAAAATATTTACCTTATGCTTGACGTTTCGATTGGTATTCCCGTGTCAAATTGTTTTTATAGCGTATACTTATTGGATTGTAGGTTATTTGGTAAATAAAAGATTAAATATCAGACGATGATTATATAATATATTAGTATACAGACAGAGATAAATACAACGTTACATTAAATAATAATAATAATATCTATAATAATATCTTGGGACAACTCACACAACGCTATCTGATCCCAAACTAAGCAGAGCTTGTACTATGGAAACCAGACAACTGATAAACATACTTATATATTTCTAAATACATACATATTATAGATAAATAACACCCAGACACAGAATAAACCATCGTGCTCATCACACAAAGTTTTATCCTGGGTGGGGATCGAACCCACGACCTCTTGCGTAGCAGTCGGATACACTCCCACCGCGCCACAGAGGCAGTCAAATGAAGAAATTGATTCTCCCTATACTTAAGTACACTGTGTACATGAAATCGTAATCAGTTATTTCAGCAGTTATCATTTATTCATAAGGCCAGTTAATAATTTCACAATGGTTATTGTAATGATCAGTATACCTATTATAAAAAGAAAAACTTAATTCAGGTACTAATACTGCCATAAGTGCCTACCTATATAAAATATTTATGAAGAAATGAAAACTTGTTAAACATGATTTGAAACGATGCGGTGATTATAACTAGGCATACCCATATTTAGTGTTTACTTTGAGTTTCAGACTACATTCCGTAAACCAGACATTCAGGAATCTATATAGACATCTTGGAACCAGCACATTCTAGGATTAGAAATACTGGACGTTGGATTTTTCGGAAACCGATTCATTAGGTCAATGTCCGTTTAAGGTTAGAGGAAATGGACTCTAAGAGAGAAGCTGATCTTGAAGAAGGTATCTGTAAGAGTCTGGTGGTTGATATTGTCTGAATCTCCTAGGTTAAATTAACTGAAATTGGACGTAACTGGGCCTAATGGGACCTACAGGTTACGAAATAATTGTAATTTCTTGTACAACATCAGAGATTGGGATACCTATATAATATCTAATTTTATTGTACACAAAATAAATCACACAATAGCAGCAAATTATAGCAAACGGATCTTGAAAGTTCTGTGAAATTGAGATTGATCGAAAACAGAATATTATAATTCTTCAGATATTACGCCAAGTTGTTTTTGTGTACTATACTTCGAATGGTCCGTTATTGGGCAAAGAAACGATGTAGATGCATTTAAAGCGACAGTCAACTATGGAGAGTACCTATAGAAAAATACCTAACGGTAAAACTCGTAGGCATTTAGTTACGTCATTTGTGACCAATTTCCAGTTTCGTGAGCTCATTTGAGCATATTTGTGTTGAAAGCGAATGTTTTCCTTTGAAAAAATAAACATATTAAAAATGATAAATACTATTTTAAAAGGAACTTATCTAATCATGTAACATAGGTACTTGAGTTAACGTATTTTTGTGATAACTTATCATTCTAATCTTTCACCTACATTTACGTTGAATACAAACAAATTAAATGTCAAGCATAAATTAATTTTCATGCTGGTTTATGAATTTTCATTGACACTCATTAATAAAGGCTTTTGATTTGAGATCAATTTACCCGTTTTGACGATGGTCAACTAAGAGGTCAATGAACTTAACCGTGATTGAAGTACCGACTCCATTTCCATTGATTTATTATTCAGGTATTGCATTCCACGATGAGAGATTCTCATAATACTTTGTAAGGCGAATACAAATCGAAAACGATAAAAGTCACCCACAATATGCACAGTTTAAACAATTTTATAAATTTATCTACACAATTATTACTACTCTTGATTGCGAGACTTTAGCCTTAGCCATTAGGCAATTGTACAAAGCAAGTACATATTAAATCACCTATACTTCTTTCCTTTTCTATAGTGCTTTAGTGTTTGTGGAAAATACCATCGTTGTTAAATACCATCGGATAAAAAAGGCTACTGCACTGAATAGTAAAGTCTGATGTTTTATAAGTCGGGTAAAAAGATAGGATACACATATATATTTTTTTTATTCTATTTTATTTAGGGACTTTTAAACCGCAAAGCGTATGTCAGTCCCATCGTACCCTAAGCATACACAATTCACCGTAAATCTTAATTACATGATGAACCTGAACAGGGCTTCTACAGCAACACTATTTGGTTGAGACAAAACTTGGTGGAAAGTGCCTACATCAGTTCTGTTCAGGTTCAGGGTCGATATTAAATTACTTCTATTAGGCTCATATCGAACACATTCCATCAATAAGTGGTGTAAGTCTTCCACGATACCACACCCTTCACAATTAGGTGAGGTGATTTTCCTCATCATGAAAGCAAACTTTTTGCATGGAATGTGTCCAGATCTGACACTGATACACTTTGAATTCTTACTATGGTTATTTTTTATGGGTTTACTTACTGTTTCATTTAAACCTCATCAACTACAAGATATAGGTAATTATTTTAAATATTTTTACATCGATTTGGGTTAAAGTGCTATGTTGACGATAGGAAACCAATTATACGTATCGTCGTACCACACTCTAGAGTGAAGGCTCTGTTAAATATAGAAACGCGTGTATCGTGAATTAAAACAAATCTGTCCTCCTTACAAACCCTTAATAACGCATTTATTTTTCTCATATGAGCCGGACAGTACAACGAATGAGTCAAGTTTTGCAATGAAGGCCAAGGTGTCAAGTGTCCTACAGATGCATTATATGGAACGCTGACTGAACGTTTGCTTTCACTAGCTGTGCATGTACTGTATGTTCGTAACATTACACCGACCACCTCGGAAAGAAACGAGATAACATAACATCACTCTTATGTCTGTCATAACTAACTAACATATACACTCGACGAATGAGTTTAATCGAAGATCGCGCGTGAAAAACAAGTTATCATTACCAAAATGAGTTAGTGTAACTTGTTTTTGAGCACATTGCCAAGCTTGTACGACAGGAGTATGTAAACTGATTATACTTGCAAGCCTCGAGCAACGTCTTAACAGCTTTTTTGCAGGAATACTTTTGGTTCAGCTCCAGCGAAAACAGTCCTACAAGATACGCACGCGTCTGGTTGTAAATAAACGCCGACGACGTTAACGCGTATTTGTAAAACAAATTAGTTAACAAATATCTTCAATAAACACCTGAAGAGGCGAAAAAAGTGTGTAAATTTGTTTCTGATAATCCCGAAACATTACAAATATTTTACCAGTGTTTAAAATTTGCCAGTTTCTGAAACGTCGTGATCTATTTGCCCCTTAATTTGTAAATTACAGAATGCATGCTAGCGACCCGTAAACACCTGAAAAAGCAAACAAAATGTGTAAATTTGTTTCTGATAATCCCGAAACATTACAAATATTTTACCAGTGTTTAAAATTTGTCAGTTTCTGAAACGTCGTGATCTATTTGCCTCTTAATTTGTAAATTACAGAATGCATGCTAGCGACCCGTAAACACCTGAAAAGGCAAACAAAATGTGTAAATTTGTTTCTGATAATCCCGAAACATTACAAATATTTTACCAGTGTTTAAAATTTGCCAGTTTCTGAAACGTCGTGATCTATTTGCCCCTTAATTTGTAAAATACAGAATGCAGCTAGCGACCCGTGAACAGTGGTAGGCCAATACGGGGTGTTATGTTGTTTATATTTGAGCTAAGGGCCGTTCTGCCCACAAGCCCACACCCTCCCACGTCCTATTGTACGACAAAACTTATTTACATCACAATAACCCGGCTTTAGCTTAACGCCGTGTCATCCATCGAATAAATCGCTTCAGTGTTTGACTATTGATATTATGTAGTTTCAGAAAATAGGATCATAATAATCAGCTATAAATAATGTTTTATAGCTGTGTTCGTATTTCTGTTATCGTAGCATAAGGTACGGCATGATAAGTATTATGCTCCAATACAACTGATTCGTTCGTTGATTCCAGGTAAAAATCTTTGTTACTTCTACGTAAATGATTGCTAAGAGTTTAACGGCTGAATACTCAAAGGTTTCACTCAGTTTATAGACACTGTCGACTCGCCTTCTATCACTGTCACATAGGTAATTAATGTAAATAATAGAGATAGAGTATTCCGGGGAGAGTCAAAATTAGGAATACCTACTGGAAAGTTTTATCATCTTTATATACCTATATATATTTCAAAGATAACTAGCAATGTGGGATTATGGTCCGACATAACTAGTAATCCTGTAAACCCCTCCAGCAAAACTCAATGGCTTGTGTTAGGAGGAAGTTTACCATGGTGGGTTTAGCCATGAACCTGAACAGGGCATCTGCAGCAACGCTATTAGGTTAACCTAATAGCGTTTAACAAAACTTGATGGAAAATGTCTACATCAGTTCCGTTCAGGTTCAGGGTTGATACTAAGATACTATAATTACTTCTATTAGACTCATTTCGAAAACATTCCATCAATAAAGTGAAGTTAAAACGTTTTCAATAGTAAGAGTGTACTGTACCTATGCGAGGCGCGGATTCAAAGGGGGCAATTCTCCCCTCCCAGACTCGACCAAATTACCATTTTTTTTTGGTTAATTTAAGAATTTTGACACTGGACCGGTGTGTTTTGACAGGCAATTGCCCTCCCCTCTTCGGTAGTGGTGCCTAGTATGTGCCCCCCACCGTCATGCGAGTGACTCATACTTAGCCGATTGAGTCAAATCTTGCCCCTCTCTCCCTCTGAACTATGTTCTGGATCTGCCCCTGACCTATGCTATAAGCTCTCATTTTCATCATCGAAATTTGAAAGCTTGGAACACACACGAAGTTGAATGAATAACAGGAAACATCGCAAAAATATGGAGGCAATAATTGCCTCTCAGATATATAATAATAAAATGATAATAATCATCGCGCTCGCAATTCGTCCGCGGTAGGTAAAAACATTACGAAATGCTTATTTACAAAAAGCATGAGTGTCGTAATAAAATATCATATTAAAGGGTCTTTCAAATAGAGCGGGTCGATATTAATAATCTGTGGCGGCCATTTTGATTTGGCGGCATCTGTCAAATCTGTTTTTTCTTATTCAGTCACTGATGCCAAATCACCATGGCAAGTTACACGGTTGAGCAGCATGTGCAAATGATAAAACTTTAACTTTTGTGTTCGCTGAATGGGCGTCGGAACGCTTGGAAGAGGACCCCGATTTTGGCCAAAAAATAATCTTTAGCGACGAGGCACATTTTTGGATGAATGGTTTTGTTAATAAGCAAAATTGCCGTATATGGGATGACCACAACCCACATGAGGTTCACCAGATAGCAATGCATCCACAAAAAGTAACTGTTTGGTGCGGATTTTGGTCTGGCGGCGTCATTGGTCCGTACTTCTTCGAAAACGAAGTTGGCGAGGCCAGCACCGTCAACGGTGAGCGCTACAGATCAATGATAAACAATTTCTTTTGGCTTAAATTGAACAATATGGACGTGAATGATATGTGGTTCCAGCAAGATGGCGCTACTTGCCACACAGCGAACGACACAATCGACATTCTGCATGAACGGTTTGCGGGTAGAGTTATCTCTCGCAGAGGTGACGTGAATTGGCCACCAAGATCGTGTGATTTGACTCCGCTAGACTTTTTCTTGTGGGGTTTTCTGAAGTCGCAGGTCTATGCCAATAAACCACATTCGACCGTTGCCCTGAAAGCCAACATAACGCAGGCCATCGCTCAGATTCAGCCGGATCTATGCAGCAGAGTCATTAAAAATTGGACCTCTCGGATTTGTGCCACCATGCGAAGCCGCGGCGGACATTTGAACGATGTCATATTTCATGCATAATGGCATAAACGAGCCTTTCAAATAAAAAATAAATTTCGTTAATATCTCACACACATCTAGTTTTATTCAATTTTAACATCGACCCGTCTTTGTTGAAAGACCCTTTATCTAACCAGAAATTCAATTCGTCAGACTGTTTGTTTTTGTAACGCCTTCTTGCAATTTGAATGACTGGTAGTTGATATACATACATTGAGCATTCCATTTCAACAAAAACTTCCATAATGGCGTGGTACCAGTTATGATTTATCTTACAAATATCACTTACAATTATGTTGTCAGTTAAGTTGATACCAGTTGTTTGATCGGCAAAAAATCGGTCAAGAGCATGTTGGACTGTAGATATGATTGTAGGGTTCCGCAGCCTTGAATAATTGCATCATCAAACGAGCGTATGTTTATGGCACTTACGCCCTTTTGTTGAGAAAAGCAGGTTTTTGACTTTAGCTCTATGACCAAGTCCGAAATAATTTTAGTATAAAGTAGGTAGGCTACCTGTGTGATTTTTTTCATATTTTTTGGTCACACGGTTCAAAAGTTAAGGGGGGCGCACAATTTATGCAACTTTCGGAGCGATTATATCCAAAATATTCACTCAATCCAAAAAGTTTATTAGAAATTTTATGTTTTTAAAAGACCACACGTTGATGTTTGCTGAAAAAAAAATTTGCTTCTTTTACGTGCATGGAGTGTCCCCCCTAAAATATTTATTTTTATTATTTAGCTGTCAAACTAAGTAGCGGCTATTACATCAACTTTCATCAATATTCATTAAGTAGTCTATGAGTAAAATGCCTGTAACATACGGACGGACAGACAGACAGACATGACGAAACTATAAGGGTACCGTTTTTTGCTATTTCGGCTACGGAACCCTAAAAAATCTTTGTAGAGCATAACAAAAAACATGTTGGATAATGCGAAAATTATTGAAGCTTAAAGCTCAGGCTTTGAGCGAAAGCTCAATGTCCAAGAGTGAATGAGTGTAGTTACAATACTAAGCAATAACCCTATACAAAAGTATTAACTTCAATGCTTTCTTTACATAGATACTCGCCTGAAACAAAATTAATGGAGTTTCTGTCAGTAGTCACTTTATTTTGTTTCTAATGAAATAATCTTAACACAAACGTATTTCCGGGTCATTGTTCTCGTATTTATGTTGCAAATATTCATAAACAAAAACGGTCCCCAAGACCGTTGCTTTTCGCATTTGCCGAAAGAGATAAGGGGCGTAGGTTGCGAGAGGAAAACATTATATTAATGTTTCGGGAAATAAGCAGCGGCTACCGAAAATTTATAGCTTGGCTCGTCTAGATGATTGCTCTCCAAGAAAAAACGGTGTCAGAATGGCAGTTGGTCAAGGGAAGCTTCCGTTGAACATTGCCCTTTAACGTTGGCAGATGTTATGCAAAATGGCTAACAAGATATTACTCGTAGTACACGTAAAATGAACATACATGTTTCCTGCTTATCGTATAAGTAACTATGTTATTAGCCTAGATAAACTGTTTAGTATTCATTGAAGAATTAGCCTCTATGATTCCGGGATACTTATGCTTCTTGTGATTCGAAGATAATATAATATATCTTGGGACAACTCACACAACGCCATCTGATCCCACACTAAGCAGAGCTTGTACTATGGAAACCAGACAACTGATAAACATACTTATATATTTCTAAATACATAAATACATATTATAGATAAATATCACCCAGACATAAAATAAACCATCGTGTTCATAACACAAAGTTTTATCCTGGGTGGGGATCGAACCCACGACCTCTTGCGTAGCAGTCGGGTACACTTCCACCGCGCCACAGAGGCAGTCAACGTTTGTAAGCGTGCCATTAAGACTTAGACAAACCTATTAGATACCCATATTGTTGTACTTAGCAAAATAAGTTTATAAATCTGCTTAAACTATAAATTTACGTTCGTTATAATTTACCTAATTAGCGGCTTTTGAAATAAAATACGGCAGTTCTTCAATTTCCTCAAAATTAACCACTTAGCAACTGGTTCAAAAATGACTTTAACATTTTACGGTAATTTTTAAATTGGCTGCTTTATATTTGCAAGAAACTCGAAAGCCTGTTTATGACATCCGGCCGTGACACATAAATTGCAAATTTGCAACCATTTTTGGTGTATTTCTGCTCCAGTGCAAATAGCGAGCGATAGCGAAATCTAAACTTCCATTATTCATATTTACCTGAAATTCTTGAGTAGAGTGGCAATTTATTTTCCATTTATCAGAAATCGTTTTCTGTCATGAGAAAGTATTTGATCACTCAAATCATTATTTACCGAGTCATCAAAGACCAAGACAAAATTGGGAACGGTATGTCTGACATAATTTAATTAAGCAGGTGGCAACGTTGCTATAGTCAGAATATATTTTGTTAGTTGACCTTATCATAGGGTAGTAATTAATATATTTTCTGTATTGTAAGGACCAAGTTTTTATGTAACAAAAATTAATAAATGTGACGAAATGAAGTAGTGACTATTGACCTGATTTATGGTCGATGAATATATTTTTTGAAAAACAAACAAACGCACGTTGCCATGGTTCTTGGCATGCCGTGCGGTACCTACATGTCAGAAGGCAACAATATTATCGGTATCGTTATAACAGTTAAACATCGAAGCAGTTCTAGTAACTGGGTCAAATCGAGACAGAGCATAAAAGATAATCGTTATACAAACATACGCAGCCGGTGGCTAGGTGTCAAAGTATCGAATGTCTGTGTCGTAATGCGATCGGTCACGAATCGATATCGCTTATCTCTTGTTGTTTGACTTACGATAAATAGCGGATGCATCGCGATGCAATGGCGCGTTCTATAAATATTTAATTACATAATCTTTACATATGTGTTAGGTGTTAGGCAATTGGTCGTAAGTTTGACTGTTAAGTGCGAGGAGATTTACAGCTATATTAATAGAATCATGTTTTGCACATGGCTGGTTTGATGTTTCTATTCATCCTTGTTAATAGTAATAGTAGAAGAGCTGATGGTAATTTTTGGGTAGGTATTTGAGCTGAAAGCTTCTCTAATACCTCCCTTATAATACCCAAGCACAGAACCACAGACCTGGCTGAGGGATAACGGGGATAAATTAAACCGTTATATTTGTAAAGAAAATATGCTTGAGGCGTTTTGATTTTTTTGTGACTTTAACATTTAAAGACTTCAAAAAAGAATAAGTGAGATTTTTTAGTCAGGTCTAAACTAAGCCAGGCGTTTGTAAAATTATTTCGCAAAAAGTTGCTAAAAATATAATAGAGACTCGCTGAAAATGTATTAGGATATATATATTTGTAATAAGAATAAATGTTTGAATAATACAGATATTTTCTGTTTTACATAAATCGTAAAATCGCAGTAAAATATAAACGTTCATTTTGTCCCGCTATCTCCCAGCCAGGTCTACGGTTCTCTGTTTGGGTACCTACCATAGCAGAAGTATTAGACAAGTTTTCAGCCTGCCTCAAATACCTCCCCAAAAATTACTATAAAACAACTTCCGTATTACACCAACTTTCCCAATCAACTTTTCGCAGTCAAATATTGAATTAATAGGTACGTTTTGCTTTATCCCTCAAGATAAAGAATAACAAACATTTCTCTTACAAAAGCAGCTGGTAACGGCGAAGTAAATAGCTTTATAATTACGCAAATAACACCGGCATCTGCCGATGTAAAATTATGAATTAGTATAATTACAGAATTAACAACAACATTAAACTGGAAACGTCTTTACATTCGTCTCGAGGCGTATCATTGCCGAGTTGCGTATAGGCAATTAACCGAAATAAATAGTTATTATGCGAACGTGTGGTGTAGGACATCAACACGTGTCTGGATACACGGCACACGTCGCTCTCGGTTCAGTGGGCAAGTTCCCGCAGGTGGGCGACTAACGGTCCCTACACAATGCAACCGGTTGTAAGACCAAGCGACAACTACCAGCTAAGGTCTCACCCAGCATGGAAATTTTCGCGCCAACAACCAACCCAGTGTCTCCAGATTAGAAGTTTATTTCCACATTCTGGGGAAAACGTATATTTTTGGGGAAATTTAACCTATAAGGAAAAAAATATGAATGCCGAAATTAGGGAAAAATATTTTTCGAAATCTAAACTAATATTATAAAGCTGAAGAGTTTGTTTATTTGTTTGTTTGAACGCGGAAATTTCAGAAACTACTGGTCCGAATTGAAAAAATCTTTTTCTGTTAGGTAGCCCATTTATCGAGGAAGGCTATAGGGCATATAACATCACGCTACGATAAATACCAGCGGAGCAGTAATGAAAAATGTTGCAAAAACGGGGAAAATGTACGCATACGAAGTTGCGCGGGACAGCTAGTATTTAATAATGCTAGTCGTCTCTAATATGACCACGATATACATTTTAGAGAAAAGTTTTAAAAAGGTATAGTTTTGGGGTATTTTTAGTGTTGGATGGGGAATTTAAAACATGCACCTGGAGACCCTGCATTATCGGTTAGTGATGCAATGTGCAAAGGGTAGTTCTCATTTAAAAGTTCTATTAACATTAAATATTCATGGAATATGCCGATTGTACTGATGCACTGCACTTCGTGTTCATTTACATTCAGACCTACCAAGTTGTAACATAAAATGTGTCGCGTATTTCTTGCTACCGGAAATTAATATCTAAAAGCTAAGCGAAGGGATTATAAAGGGTCTTCAATTTTGAACATAAATTGTTGAAAATACCTAGTATTAGGTATTGTTTATAGCGTTATCAAATAATACCTAATAAAAAATCATTTAACCCTCAAAGTTTGTAGTAGATATTTTTTTAGGTTCGGTATGTGGCTCTCGGAGACCCAGAGGCACTTCCATAATAACTGTGGTAGAAATAACAATTTTTTTTTTGTGTGTTTTTTTTAATGTATTTCGTTATTTCTACCACGTTCTATAATAATTATGCTAAGTGAAAAAGTAAATTTTATAAATGCATTGTCGATGCACATAACACGAAAAAAATCGATAGGGATACCTCGCCTGTTCACAATAATAACACGCTCATGCAAGTTTCAAACACGTAAAGTTCGACAATGGGGTGGCCCACCCTTCTATAAGACTCGTTTTATGGCTTTTAATAATTTGGTGGGTAAAGCACTGATTGTTGAGCAAGCAGCTGCTCACTGTTAGAGGGATTAATGGCATAAATAATGTTTTTTTAGTTGCTGAGGTAACGATAAGATAAACTCAGGCACATGTCTAATATTTACTTGGTAGTCTTGCTACAAGGTAATTCATGAGTGATTAGTATAATAGTTCTTGAAGGTTGCATTACGATGTAGTATACTATACAAGCTCAAATTTATAAATATGTGGATAAAAGTTCAGTTTGTAACAATTCTTAGGTAACATGGTTTGATTTTGGGGCTGGCTGATCACAATCACAGTGTGTCTAATCAAAGTCGAATATAGTCGTAAATGCACTCTGACTATGAAGAGGAAAAATAAATTGAAACAATAATTTCTGAACGGAAGGTTTTTATACGCTTGGAAGCATCTAACACTGTACGTCATTAAAAATATCAATTGCTAAGAACTTAGTTTGGACGAGCCCGTTAAATGCAAAGATTAAAGCTTTCTCCAAACAACAGTTAAATCCTCATTAGCAACAATGCTTCCGAGGTGTAAATTCTGATACCTCAAATCGTGGTTTAATATATCACAGCTTATGCAATCCATACCACGAAACCCATTCAAACCTTTATGGGTATTAGCTATTCATTTTATCTCAGCCGGTTTATAATGAATGAACGCGGTATGGAGTTTCATGCCCATAAACGGTCAATATGCTGTTGGGTACAAAATCGTCTGCCGAAGTGCCGAAACCAGTAACACGGCGTTGCGCAGTGACAGGGTTCGTTCACCGCAACCGGGCTAGCTTCAACTGCCGCGAATAAATCATCTGTTACGAACTCCAGGTGACGTAACAAATTAATAACCTTTAACTATGCTGATGTGAAAAGCAACGTGTGGGTTAACATAGGCTGAATAATCAACAACGAATATCGTGGTCGAAACGGTCCCTAATTCAAATATGGTTTACATGATAGGGACTCTTGAGTCTTGATACGTATTTCACCTGGCGACGCGAAAGTTATGAAGTTTAAACACATCGACTAAAATGTTTAGAATTCCAACCATTATACATATGGAAATTTACAATATATAGTAGAATTTTAAATATGTATTTGCAGTCATAGTGAAATAAGAAAGAATTAATTCAATGCTTCCAAATTCAACAGTTGGATATTAAGGGACGAAAGTATTGTTCTCGTCCGGAGAGTCCAGAACTCGCGATTTCCCAAACAGGAAATTCACATTTCCTGGCGGAAATACACAAGAACACACTCTGTCCCGGAATCTAAACCTCTCCATATCGGTACGTGACGATCAGTAGGAACTGAATTAAAATGGAACATGTGCCACAATTTCACAAAATTGAAATCCTGCTTTTATCGACCACTGGGTCAAAGGAAAGGTTAAAAAAGTCAGGGGAATTTGAGTTATGTGCCAAATTAATGACTTATGATACGCATGAAATTCATTAGATATTCAAGTGGCATAGTAATCAGTTATTCAAACTAATCAAAACGTACGGGATATACAATTGACTTGTAAGATGTCAGGAAAAACAGTGAAATGGAGTTGTGATTGAAATATTCTATTATACATTAATTAACGCTTGCTACTGCGTTCAATATAACAATTATACAACTTCAGGTGCAATTATACGGTTGCTTACGATGCCGGTAATCACTTTCATGATTTACTGAGTGTGTACAGCAACAGAGTGACTGATAAACTATGCTATTTCTTGGCTGCTATCACACAAATATGTTACTAATGATCACATTCCAGTATACTAAATGCATTTTATTGATATTAATGAGCATTTTATAACAGCAAAAATCGTTCCGACAAAGCATTTGAAAAATGATTGTGTCTAAAGAATATTTTTCATCATAGCGTTAATGGTCGACTAGTGTATCACACGGCACACCTTTATAGCGGCTATTATCATGTAGACGTGCGTTCCTTATCTAAATAATACGTTGGCAATCATTTTCACCATTATTCCATGCTGTCACTTGACTGAAACACTGCTTTTATCAGTCCGTTTCACGTCGACCAAATGTGCAGTAGACCGAGTAATTAGAGGTACAATTAGTTCAATTTCAAATGGATTTATGTTATGCACATGCAAACATAACGGCTTATATCGATTTTATAAGTACCTAGAGTTTGGAATTGTAGTGTGTTTATACTTCCCCTTACGGCAGTGATTTCAAGGTTGTGATGACAAAAAATGACTAGCTTTTTTTTCAATTCAATAGCGCTCTATGGATCTCGAAAGCCATGTAGCACAAGATGAAACATGACGTGACCGAGGTTATCCAACGAACAGCCAGTCATGCCGTATAATAAAGGCACCACTCGAATGGACCATTTGAAATCGATTCAATTTGTTCAACGTACCTCAGTTATTTAATGCCGTGTAGATCGTATCTTCGAAGGAATCTTGTAATAAAAGTTGGTATAGTGTTCGAATCATAAAGTAGAATTTTAAATCTGGCTTTGCTAACGATGCAATTCACGAAAGTTGCAAAGAACATCCGCTTGCAATATAAATGAACTGATCGAACGAGAGTCTGCAATATGGATGAGAGCAGGCTTGTTTTGCCCATATTGGTTGTGCTCGTAGCCTGTAGTATGTGGCACCGGGTACGTGATGTGCGGCCACAGCGGCATTGCTAATGAGCTTGCAACGGAACCGTGTCGATAAGGTTACCATGATTGATTTGAGAGTTGCTCTGAAAACGCTCTTGTATATAGTACGGGCGATGAAAAGGGCAGCCCACGTACGGGTAAGCTATAATATATGAAACTTATTGCTTTAGTTGTTCGTAAACCCATGAGGATATACGAACATAGAAAGCATTAAGAGCTACTGAAACTCTTATAGTACGAGGGATAAAGCGTCTTAGCTGCTGAGAGGGTTCGTAGCGTAAGATTTGCTTTTTGGTAAGAGTTAATTAAAATCTCTACGTATTAAAATGAAATTAGGCTTACGGAGAGACGATTATCATGGATTAATACGTCTACACAAGTCAACTGAGAGTCTTAGTACTATGCGTTTCAAATGAGAAGATAATCGCGATCGCGTCAACTTCACTCTGTACTTGTCAAAATTGTATCGCTAGCAACAAAAACTACCAAGTCGGGTAAAGTATGCATGTGTATAGTAATGGAATGGACGTAATACTTATTTTCACATTTTTCTTTATTATAATATTATTAGTATTCTTATTATTAAAGACCAAACAGAAATAAGTAAATACGCAAAATATAAGAATATTCTACACTTTTGTGGTCTTTCAGTCAGACGTGATATTTTTTTTAACAAAAACATATACATATTTAATAATAAATTCTAAAATACAGATAGTAGTTGGTAGGTACTTCAGTGTAATACTAATGACACCTTTTTACGAATCATTTTATTGCTGACCTTACGTCATACAATGAAGTTGCAGTCGTAATGCGAATCAAAATGTCATCATGACAGTTATCAACTCATTTGAAACGCATAGTAGAGGAAGCTGTGGGCACAGTCTTGTAATATATAAAGCTCATTATAAATTGCGTTGCTTCATTATTATATTTAGATCTAATTTAAGTGTCAGAGAATATTACGAGTATTACTTCTAAAGTAGATATTTTCCCCAGTTCTAAGTAAACCCAAAGGCTATGATTTATACATGTGATTATCTACATGCTTAGCTGAACTGACAGGTATGCTTGTACTCTCAATAGTGGGTTGCAGTCTCCGTTTATATTATGAGTAATTTACAGTGCAATAAAACGCTGTCACAGTATTTATCGTGGTGGATTAACGCCATCAAAACATGTTTATTACTGTGTTAATGAAAAGTTATCAGAGTTTACCACGTGTGAGATAAATCATTGTGGAAATTGCACTCGCTTTGACAATAAAAGTCGGCTGTTAGTGTCATTGAACTTGCAGGTATATTTTCATCAAGTTTCTGTTACATTAGATGGGAAATAGACTAACAGAGGCCTACTAACAATTTGAAATGAAATGATATAATATGTAGTTGGAAAAATTGAGAGCGTTTTAATTGATTCCATGCATTCGTTAGAAAATCATCCAAAAATGAGTGACCTAAGAAACTAGACCTAGTTTAGAGTACATCACACTAAAGTAGATCTATTTTCTTAGACAACTCAGTCTTCGCATACGACAAGTTTAAAAATATACGTACAAATTTTTTATATACTAGCTTTCGCCCGCGGCTCCGCCTGTCTCCGCGTGTCCTTCCCCGGGACTCAAACTATCTCCATACCAAATTTCATCTAACTAAATCGGTTTAGCTGTTTGAACGTGAAAGCGTAACAGACAGACAGACTGACAGAGTTACTTTCACATTTATAATACTAGCTGTGCCCCGCGATGTTACCCGTGGTTTATTAGCCTATGTGTTAATCCAGGGTGTCAACAAGCTCCATACCAAATTTTATTAAAATCACTCCAGCCGTTTAGACGTGAAGAAGTAACAAACATACACACTCACACACTCACAAACTTTCGCCTTTATAATATTAGTGCGATTAGTATGGATTATTTAAAATATCATATAGGAGAAAGACAGCAGTTCTACAGTTTAAAAGAACACAACACGGCATAATTAGAAAAGGCAAAGTAGTACAAGGTGTCTATTATCTCGACGTTCTTTGTAATGTCATAATCTTCATTTAGTAACAGCCAAGTTAATACAGAATGCTTAATAAATCAACTATTTAGTCCAAGAGCTATTCATTATCATTTCTACAGGCTACTGTCGGATGCTTCTGGCAATCTAGGCTGTTTCTGATAGGTGGAAACAGTCCTTTATGTTAGACGGTTTATCTTACCAAGTTAATAACGCCTACAGGCTAATTCTATGTTTATAAGAAGAGTTGGTTAACGGTGGTATTGAACTGTATTACCAAGAATTAAACTGTTTTAAATAGATTTTCTATGGCTCCAGTAAATTATCTTGACGTGCTTCTTGATATGATTAAAATACGTACTGGCTTGGTGCTTATGATAATCAAAACTAATAGAAAAGAAGAACGATTCAATTGTATGTGTACCTTTTAATAATGTTATATTACAGATTGACTGCCTCTGTGGCGCGGTGGGAGTGTGTCCGACTGCTACGCAAGAGGTCGTGGGTTCGATTCCCACACGGGACACCACTTTGTGTGATTCACAAATTGTTGTTCCGAGTCTGGGTGTACTTTGTGTTCGTGACTTGTATGTTTGTAAAATCCCACGCGACACATGCGGGAGTCGTCTTTAAAAAAAAAAGATAATAACAATTCAAGTATTGCTTCAGAGGTAGGCCGTGCCTATCTAGTTATAGATACTTAATAATACCCATAGGTGATGTTAAGTAATGTGCATTTAAATCGCTGCGAAAGGTAAAACTGGATTCAAGGTATTTCAGTAAAATATAGAGATTAGTTTCCATACAACGTTAATTAAAAGAAACCCTCAACCGCAGTCAACCGCAACAAGTGTGTGAATACGATATTACTAAATCGTGTGTTCGCAAAATTTCAACGAATTAACGTTTAAACCGGTAGCTATTTTTGGTGTATTTAGATTTAGAAGTTCATTTAATGTAACATTTATTACATTTTTTTTTCTTTTTAAAAGACGACTCCCGCATTAGGGTACAAGGCCAGTGTCGCGGGGGACTTTACACACAAGTCTCGGACACAAAGTACACCCAGACTCGGAACAACAATTTGTGGATCACTCAAAAGTGGTGTCCCGTATGGGAATCGAACCAACGACCTCTTGCGTAGCAGTCGGACACATGGCAACTGAATGTACAAGTTAATTTCAAATATAAAAACATGATTTATTTCACATGGAACTAAAAAAGTTATGTAGTTTAAGTTCATCATTCATCAAATACCTACATTAAACTAACTGATGTTCAATGACTCACTGTACTAGAGAAAAAAGTTAAACTAAGCTGTTGTACCTACTTTCTAGTGGGATTAAGGATGTAGAAACTCGTTAGGTTATAGGCATTACATCTAATTTGAATACTAATGATTACAGTAATGTTCCAGATCGCAATACGCATCTCAGGCATTAGAACATTATTAATAAATCCACCTACAGGATATTGCCTTAAGATTAATGTTAATAATATCCTCTATCGTTTCCTAGTTCGATTTCAACATATTCCCACGAAGTCTTACGTCATATGCTCAACTCATAATGGTCCATTAACAGAAACGCCAGTTACATTTCCTAAGATCAGATTCTGTCCATATGTTACGTAACTAAAAGTTTCTTTTGTTTCTGTCCTGTTGAAGATTATTTTCTTTGTCTCGATTTAAGATTTACAGCCACAGTCATTTGTCAAGATTTATTTAGTCGTTACATCTTTACATCCTTTTCTTATTTCTATATATCTGCCTCTGTAGCGCGGTGGGAGTGTATCCGATTGCTATGCTAGAGGTCGTGGGCTCGATCCCCACCCAGGATAATATTTTGTGTGATGAGCACGATGGTTTATTCTGTGTCTGGGTGTTATCTATCTATAATACGCGTATGTATGTATTTAGAAATACGAGTATATAAGTATGTTTATCAGTTGTCTGGTTGCCATAGTACAAGCTCTGCTTAGTTTGGGATCAGATAGCGTTGTGTGAGTTGTCCCAAGATATTATTATTATTATTATTATATAAGTTTGGTACCAATATGTACACGGTACAGAATTTTCGGGCTTATTACTTTACATTTATTGCCTAAAGCCTGAAAGTTTTTTTTAGTTACTTTCCATAGCATTTTTAAGTTATAATATTAATATCTTGGAATAACTCGCACAACGTCATCTGATCCCAAACTAAACAGAGTCCTTATTCATGTTCTTTTTTCCGGTTTCGCGGCAAGCCCGTGCGAACTGGCGTATGCGCAGTGCGCACAAAGATGTCCGCTGTGTATGCGCATTGATGCATTTCTAAGCGCAGCTTTCTGTTTACCATTATGACAAAATTTTGACAGATCGCACTTGCCGCGAAAACTAAAAAAAGAATGTGAATAAGAACCCATAGCTTGTACTATGGTAACCAGTCAACTAATAAACATACATCAATATTTCTAAATGCATACATTTTATAGAGTAGCTGTCCGGCGCAACTTCGTCTGCGTAAATGTTCCCCGTTTTTGCAACATTTCTCATTGCTGGTCCGCTCCTATTAGTCGTAGCGTGATGTTATATATCCTATAGCCTTCCTCGATAAATGAGCTATCCAGTGAAGGATTTTTCGATTCGGACCAGTAGTTCCTGAGATTACCGCGTTCAAACAAACAAACTCTTCAGCTTTATAAAAAGAAAAGATAGTATAGATAAATTACACACAGACACAGAATAAACCATCGTGCTCATCACACAAAGTTTTATCGTGGGTGGGGATCGAACCCATGGCCTCCGGCTTAGAAGTCAGAATCACTAACCATTAGACCAATAGTCCGGTAATAAATCGACTATTTTCTGAAACCAAGATCTCGAAGCCTATATATTTTACTTGGAAGTAATTCATTATTCTGTTCGAACAAAGCCAATTAGTGTTATAAAAACTAAACTAAAAACCAACTCGCTAATTTATGTATAAAATATATTCACTAATTTGTAACTTCCAGAGGAATCGAGTCAAGGCCTTTGAGTTAAAAATAAATGCATGTTTCTCATTAACGATCTCAAGATTGATTCTTAGAAGCACACGTTCAATATTTCCTTTGCAAATCTTGTGGTTATTGAACAATAAAGGTTATTTGCAGAAGCCATACAATTGACTCGTATTTCTGCGTTGCCTGAGGCACACTTTGCCTCGTGCCACATATACAATACCAACTTGAGAGTCAATTAAGACTTGCAAACACGTGATACAGGTATCGGAAGTTCAATTGGTTTGAGTCATATAAGTATACTAGCGGCCCGCTCCGACTTCGCACGGGTATAAAATATCTGGATATTATTATACATATAAACCTTCCTCTTCAATCATTCTATCTATTAAATCCGTTGCGGAGTTTTAAAGATAAGCATACATAGGGATATAGGGACAGCGAAAGCGACTTTGTTTTATACTCTGTAGTGATTATGCTTGCATTTCTCAAATGAGACTTGCCAAGAGTATACAGTTTTATGTGTGATTTGCAGTCTTGAGGAACTCTACAAAGAAATTCGATCAACCAAAATGGCTTTGTGAATTTAAAAACTTCTGTGTGAACTGCTGTCAGTAGGTACCTATACAAAATTATGCTGTTTTGGTAAAGTTATCCGTCTGTCATAAAACTCATCGATTTCTTCCCAATTACTTTATTAATACAAACATTGCATTTTTCTATCTTTCAAAAATGCAATTATTGTATTAATAAAGTAATTGGCAAGAAATGTCTATAAAAATGACTACCTACTTATAATATTCGGCCTGCGACATCATTATTTGTTAAAATGCTCTCTGTAAAAAAGCAATCACAAAAACTGTAATACTTCTTAAAAACTATGGGCTAGATGGCGCAAGCGAGGGCCTGCCCCGCGTGCAGGAAGGATAGAAGAATTTGAGGTTTAGCAACATAGTCCCGAATAAATGGTTAGATTCCGGCCAATATACGTATGTATGCCAAAATACGGAAGTCTCAGGTTCAATTCCTGGGATTCCTAGATTTCAAATTTCTCTATCTATCAAAAATGCAATTATTGTATTCATAGATTTTTTATGTCTCTTATTAACGTTTGGCCAAAATTTTATTCGTTATGTATAAGGTGAACAACTTAAGGAAGATCATTCATTCACCGGACAAATTCAGGTGCTCCACGTGCATCGAACATTTTTTGTCGCAGGTTTGTCTCAATGACAGGATAGTGTCATAAATCATTAGACAAAAGTTTTAATGAACGGAAACTCAAGGGCGGGGCAGGAAGTACTTTATAAGGCAAAAATCATCTAGGTGTGGAGTTCGTTTATATTCGCATTGTGTACGACAAAGCCAACTATTTTAAATAACCGCCTCCCTGTATCGCGAACAATCGATCTTGTCGGCAAATGGATCACACGCTGCGCGTGCGCCGTGCGCGGTCCACCATTGTACCAGAAAATATTCGGAATAATGGAAGCTTTCCCTCTTTGTCCGAATAAAAAATGCGGATATTTCGTAAGGGACACAATGGAGCGGAACAAAATTCGTATTAAAACGCATCAGATGCAGTCAAATAAAACGGTTTAAAAAGTGGTATCTCCTCACAGGCATCGTTTTTAAAGCGAATGTAATATTTTAAACACAAAACGAAAGAAGAGGGTCCTTACAACATTTCATGCACCATCGACTAGTTTAACCATTACCTTAAATTCAAATTCACAATAGACAAAAAATCCGGAAAACATTCTTACAGGGAATCGGGGGATTTTTAATGTTCATATTTAGGTATGTCTTTAATGTAAAGATCGATACAGTAAAATTCCCGACTTCCTTCCTTCCTTGAACTACAAAAAGTGTGGTTGAAAGTTGAACAAAGGGCAGGACTTCCGATCAGCTGCCGCGGCGCCCCCACGTTTTACTGGCTTCATCTAATATTAACTAGGTGCTTAGTTTGTCGAAGTCACACGCCAAGAGATAAGTAAAAAATACGAGGACTGTTCATTAAAAATTCATCCGCTGAATATTTGTTTAACATCGCTTTTTATGGTTGTTTCTGCAATCAACGACCATTTTCTTTCATATTTTTGTCAAGTACAAGCTTAATGCGCTCATTAATCGGTCGTTTAAATTGATTGGGCTCTTGATGTAACAACTTTATTTTGGAAGCCCCTAAATAAATGAGTGAAGGGATTAATGAAAGTAAATCCGATTAAATATTGATGGGTATCGTATCAACTTGAAACAAATTGCACCTAAACCTAGCGAAATACCACGAACCCTCGTCAATAGTAACAATGTCGAAGGGGAAAGAACGAAAATTCACGTTTTCTTGCTGCGGTTACAACCGACCCTGGATTAAAATACGCACTAACTAAACGCTATCGAGTCAAATCAAATAGAAACAGCAGCTGTTTTTTCTATGATTTTATTTCTTTACCTCCAGGGCTCGGGCAAGTACAAGATTTTTATGCGCCCCGGGTTGTCATCCAATTCCCCTATCTATGGCCCATTTTTCTTACCATGACCAATATTTGAGGTTCGCCCTACGATATTTGTGTTTGACGGCATTTTATTGAAGTTAATGTATGATCAACTTCAGCTGTCGTACTGGACAATGTTGTTGAAAGAAGACTGTCCTAAACAGGAAACGTTTGATATTGTAACAATCAGTTTATGGGCAGTTCAATCCGTCCATCTGAACAACAATGGTAAGAACATTGAGTAAGTTTAAGTAGATTAGCTATTGCACCATATGCTGGTAACAGGATCCAGAAGGGGCGCGTAAAATTTATAGCCGTCGAATCAGTTCGCTTATTGCATCATAAGCATCGATGCGCGTTAATTCAATCTGCCGTCTCCATCTTTTTTCTGAGCGTCTAATTAAACCGTGTACAGCAACAGGCGGGCGAAATTAATTTAATTGAATCTTCGCATGGCGAAAATAATTCAGAGAACATTTTTCACCAGCAAAATAATAACTTCGTTAGATTGACTTACTAATGTTCTTGAACACAAGTCTAAGCGCAGTTAAATTGGGTACTTTATGTTGTGTAGCTATGTCGAAACGTGCCACGCCATGAACTAGTCTGGCACCGGTTGTCGATGTGTGTATAATTAGCGTGGGTTTCTAAAGGTCATTGTCGCAGCCTCACTGCATCAGAAGGAATCAGATTTAAATAGACTTTCCGAATATATTCCTCAGGACTATTTGACAACTTTTACAAACATTCATCAGACATAAATTGTTTTCCTAAGATGTATGTGGCATTTATGATGACAGATTAGATTTATAGTTTAGGAAACGGTATGTTCTTTCATAACATAAACGGCTTTTGTTTCGTGAGAAACTAAAACCGTTATTGTTCATCAAAGGACTGTAAGTAAGTGTATCATGTAGTCTTACACTTAAGTGCTTTGGTTTGTCTCTTATATACAAGATAGAAAGCAGTAAAATACTACATATGATACCATTAGGTATCTTAACTTTTTTATCATTCTGTACGTTTGCTACAAATTCACAACAGCGCGCTGCGCCTATTTAAATGAATCTGTAATCTTGAACTAATTACAAATGCCTCTTCGCGTTGTTAAGCTTCTGAGAATCTGGAGTGCTTTATCAGTCATTTAGAGTGGATGTACGATAATACCACTTTATCTAATCCTGCAATATCCCTTGGGCATATTATAACCGTGACTTTAATATCACTATTACTTTTATTATATTCCCTGGCCATATAAACGTATTTAATATCAAAACAAAACAAAGTTCTAGCATGAGAAACCTTTAGCCAGCCATGTTTAAATCAACTGTTTTCTGAATCAACATTAATGTAAGCAGGTTTCTAAGAGAACGAAAACGAAAATTGGATAATATAATGATGTTATGATAGGACGGTGGGAATTAAAACAAACCAAGATTTATTATTCGGTTTCATTTGGATGAACAGTGGCTAATCTATGGTGGCAACGGTTTTAATGATCGTGTTATGCAAAGCTCGTCCGATTGTCCATCTATTGTGTTCTAACATTAATTCAGCAATAAATTTGTAAACAGAACACAATTCATTTGTAAAGCTGGTCAGCCGTTCGCAAAATCATCCTTCGAGTTATGAATACAAAAGCGTACATTAGTACCCGGCTACCTGGACCGTATTCTAAGAATACGACAAAAAATCAGCTTCCCTGTTGGGACGAAAGTTCCCACAATGACTTACGAGAGGGGTGAATATCTCAAGTGTGGTTTTTGTACCTTACCCATTTGTCGAGTGCGATAATAAAACTGTAACGCAACTGACATTTTGGTTGAACAAAAAAATATAAAGCGTCTGTGTAGAGCATAGCTTGCGTCTTCAGTTGCAACTTATAAAACTTTTGGTCAAAAATATCCTTTTACAAATTATTGTCGAAGACGTTGGTTATAAAGAATGAGATACTATGTTACATTAAAGCCTCTCGTACTTAACCCTCCACAACGGTTAGTAAGGTATTATTTTTCGTTTTAATTTATTCAGGCATAAAGCATTAGGCACAAAGCCGTTAGATTTAAGCTGGGGGCTCAGATTACGCGACGAAGACTTGCTTAATACGGTGCGACTGCAGTCATTCAATAGCCTGCAAAATGACACCGAGGAAAGGCACTATCGGGGACGAAAGGTGACACCGAAGCCTGTGGCATTAGATTTATAGGTATAGCGTGGAAATTATATCTTAATCAATATTGTGTGAATGCGTGTGTTTTGTGCCTAAAATTCTAGAAAACATTCATTTGTCGAACAAATTAAGAATCCGTCCGATCCTCTGATGTAATCGAACAGATCGAGCTGTCAGTAGTGGGTATTCCATTAAGATTGGCGGCCGTGACCAAAATTCGGTCAGGAGGATATTATTATTAATTGGAGAATAGGCTTCACTGATTCCTAGTGTGTCAATGACACTGAAACTAGCAATCTAACGGACATGCAATCTCATTGTTTGCGACCAACTAATACTACTTAATTAGATGATGTTGCAAGCGTGACAAAAGGTTCTTCGCACACATCTCGGTCACTCACTCAGTGTTGCCGTTAGGTCAATTTAGTTTGTGGCTACATCAAAGAAAAAAGTTGCTAGTTTTGTAAATAAATTGCGTTCGAAATTCCGCTAAAAGTGGCTAAATTATTTTTAGGCTTATTTTAACCTCGGCTATATTTATTTCCAGAAATAATTAGGGATCTCTACTAAAACTTGAATTATGTAACCCGTGCGAAGCCGGGAGGGGGGGGGGGGAGCAGCTAGTAATTTTATATTGTATAGGGGCATCCCTAATTCCGCGTTTACACAATCGTGTTCGCTACTCGCCTCGTCATTCGACGAACAATTCGACGAAACATTCGTATACGAATGTCGTCGCGAACTACTGTTCACACATTCGCGTGGTGAATCATTTTGACATTCGCACACGAACAAATCGCGAGGCGAATCACGAGGCGAATAGCGAACTCACTGTTTACATATGCGTGTTCGTTATTCGCCTCGCTATTCGCGCGAGTGTGTGTAAAAGGTTAAGTGCATTTAATAAAACAATATTTAATATTGTTGATAGAAATGTATTAAAAACTGGTAACAATTTGATAGATAAAAATATTAAAATGTATGTTTTTTTTATTTAAAAATCCAATTGAAAGTTTACAATGTCATCTGGAAATTCTGGAATCTCTTCGTCAATGGATGATGATGTGGATGGCATTTCAGTTGTTTTTATTGGTTTGACCGTTTTTGTGACTTTGCTTAAAACTTCAGGGGGCAAAACATAATTGTGGCAAGCTTTTTTTAATATTTTTAGCTGGTTTCTAATCATAATTATGGAATTAAGTGTTAATGCACACAATCTGTTTCTTAATTTACTTTTTACGGCGTTCATCACGCTAAAGAGCCTTTCCACTTCCGCGTTAGAGTGTGGAAGGGACAATACAGCAATAGCCAAGTCAGCTATTTCTTGGAATGTATTAACTCCTGCTGCATTCTTGTATTTTAAAACTTGAGCCCAGAACTTAACACTATCTCCTGAAAATTCCCATTCTGTGAATTGAATAGTTTTCCATTGTTGAACCATTTTATCGATCCTTTGGTCATCGAATCCTAATTCTCTTGCCAATCCAACCAGTGCATGAGGATCTTTGATCTGTTTTAATGTGTTTTCTGGACTTAAGTGTGTTACCTTTTCAAGGATCTCGTAATTAGAAGGTATTCTGTGTTGAATTTCTTTTACCAACTTAACATTGAAGTCGATGCACCGTTTCCTGATATTATCAATTGATTGTGGAGATAAGTTGCATTTCCTAGCATGAGATTCGAAGAGATGCCCCAAGTGTGCAACTGGATCTAGATGATCTTCTACTTTGATTGTAAGGAAATCTTTGTCTGTTGTGGCGGCGCCTGGCATTATTATTCTAACGCAGATAGATCGTAACAAGGTCATCAGAGTTTCGAACAGTTTGACAGGATCCATATTTTCGCCTTCAAATACCTTTATTCCAATTTGAACGTCGTGAAGAATACTTTTCAAAAAGCATAGGTATAGCCGATTACTCTCGTCACTGTACATTTCCGAAAGCAGTCCCGATGTATAGCACTTCTCTCTAGCCAAAGAAAAATGTAATTTTAGCTCTTCCCATTGTGCCAATATTCTGACTACAGCTGGCTCTATGGATAACCAACGGGTGTCACAAACCTTTAATATTTTTAATGGCTGCTCCCCGCAGTTAATTGTTTGAAACAGTGCTTTATATTCGTCCCGGCGTTTTGGAGAATTGGAGAACCAGTTGTAGGTCTCTCTTATCAAAAATTCTATGTTACGTGGCAGATTGCTTTCAGAGGCATGGCTGACCGCCAGTTGTAGTGAGTGGCAGATGCATCTAATGAGGATCAAATTTGGTAAATTATATTCCCTCTTCAAAATTTCAATTACACTATTATTTCGGCCCGTCATTACTGATGCATTGTCGGTGCCGATACCAATCATGTTTTGTATTGGAAGACTATGTGACTCCAAACATTTTACTAAAGATGTGACTATACCTCTCGCATCAGCTCTTTCAATAGGCTCTAGAGACAGAAATGACGACACAACGTTACTCATATTCAGGCTAAAATATCGTATTACTATTCCAATGTATTTTGATACGCTAACATCCGTAGACTCATCTAAAATAATTCCATATTTTTGTGTGCCAATATCTTGAAGAAGAGTCTGCCTAAAATGAGGTGCCAATACTTGATTTATAACTTGTGTGCATTTAGTTCTATGCATTTTTATTTCCTTGGCCCACTTTGAATCACAAAAAACTTCTTTGCAAAGGTCTGTAAGATGGTCAATGTTCGATATGGAAGTATGTTCAGCAATAAACAACGCAAGCTGACCTTCGGCTTTTTGACTGATATTTGTACCACCAGGTGTAGAAGTAAACTGAATTTGTTTATTTTTTGTGATTAATTCACATTTCACTTTGTGTTTTTTGGATTCACTATGTTTACGCAAATCATAAATTTTAGCAGCAATTTCAACGTGACAATACGTACAGAAGGCTTTCGTTGGGCTGTTCGCAATCGGCTTTATCCATTGTTTGAATTCTTCGTTATTCTCCCATTCAGCTCTATATCTTTGAGTATAACACTTTTTCCTTAGCGGAACGTCCATTATTCACACAAGTATTCTCTCAAAAAGCGTACAAAAAATAAAAGAAATGCTCGCGAGAGTCTTCGGCTAAACAATAACAATTATTGTTTGTCAAAATTGACACGAGTAGTACCTATTGACTTTGTACAAAACAAACTAGACCCAAAATAATGACAATAACGTCCATTTTCATTCGATCGAAGCTGAATTACGTTATAATATAAACATTCATAGGGGAATTCCTTGATTCGGTACGGACCTCTGTGGTGTTGCCTACAGTTATTGACGATCACCCCATAATTATTTCTTTAAAAAACATAGTATTAGTCGGTAGAATTTTAACAGTAATAAAAGTAGGTAGTAATAATCTTAAAACTTTAAAAGTAGCCAGAAGTAGCCAGATTCATTTTAGTGGCTAAAACAGATTATTTTTTGGCTACAACCATCAAAAATCCGCTAGATCTAGCCACAAAGTGGCTAAAACGGCAACACTGCACTCACTTCATATCAAATTGAGCACATAATTCTACAAATTACATGACTACATAAAAAGCTGATGTATCTGCCGCACGTTCCGTCAATCATGATTATATTTGAAGCGTTCGACACGAGGGATAAAAGAATATTCCAGGATGATGTCATACCATCATCGAGACTTCCAATAGGTACCTACTCCTGTCGAGTATTCGTCGTTTGTTTAGACTTCAGCCTGTCCTGTTAAGATCTCTTGTTAAGCACGTAGAACCCGTATATGATAACAAGATGGTTATTGTGATAGACAGCTCAGACATCCAGACTTTAATCATAATCATTACTCATACATTCAAGCATGACTAACGTATTTATTTGGGCAGAATTCTAGATAGATTTGTATCGGGGGGAATCTGGCACATCCACATGATTGAAACTTTCACTTACAACTAAAATAACGCCTGTCTGTCTCCGTTGAGACATTTGCCCTGAACATTTATGAAATCTAATAATCACCGTTACCGGTAGGAATCTGTATTAACTTGATTTGAAATGTGGTGTGAGTACTAATCAAAAGATCTAATAGCTAGACTGGTTATCAGCTGTGATTTAGATAGATTAGATCATGCCGGTATGGAAAGCTTGATAAATATGGAAATGTCATGTTTAATGTATTTATTGCAGGGGCTTTTTGAGTGCTCTTTAATTAGATAAGGTATTTTAGTGTTCTGAAGAATATGACATTTAATGGGTCTTTTAGACCCACATTTCGGATATTGAGTACGTAAAAGGGCCTTGTTGGATAAATATGGTTAGTTGGTTGGTTTTTCAAATAAGTAAATAAGAGGTACTGAAAGGCTTTTAAAGGGTTAAGGGTTAGTAATGTGCGCGTGGTGACTTTAATATTCTACGATAAAAACTGACTATCAAATAAACCGTATAGCCTTAGGTGTGTTAGTTGCCACTAGTGGTGGTTCTAAACTGTAATGTCCTGAGATAAGTGAACAAGATCTGTTTTTAGAAGCTCTCAAACTTAATTTATTCTCCGTCTATGGATATGGATGTAAGTTCTCGAATATAATGTTATATAGGAGTACAAGCGTGGACTCAACAACTACTGCCTACATCAGTTCATCTTGTTTGAGATTATTTTAATAGCCAATTGTTCACTTCTAAAGAGGGAAAATCCTTGCATTACGGATACCAGTTCTTTATACAATTAAATGAACGTTCCTTAAGAAATGAATGGTCATGTGGGATCTAATAAGAAAGATTTATTATTACGAGTAAAGCAGTGTACGTACAAGTCCTTGGCCAGTTCACTGAAGAAATATCAACTTATCAGAGATGCGGGTAACGGAAATATTCTCTATCATTCCCTCCCATGTATTACAAGATTTGATTTATGTTGACACTGTCAGGGTCCATCATTATTCAACCGTTAAGGATAAAAAGGATTCATATCTAGCAAATCAGACCGCAAAGACTAAAATTATATTTAGGTAAGTAGATATAATTTCAAAGTCTTTGGGTGAACGTCGTATATACTGTAAATATTCGTATATTCATTGTAAAGAGTTATAAGTCCAACTGGCAAGGTTGGATTTATAAGTATAACTATTTACAAATTATATTTAATTTAGTAGATATAAATTACATTTTAGGCACTAAAAAAAAGTGTGAAATACATTAGACAACAAAAGGCGACCATTTTAGGCTTTAAACGAGTTACAATCCAAGGCCACTTTAAGAGTCTAACGTCCAAGTTGTTCACGATTTCGAAGGATGCCTTTTAACAAAGAACTAGTATCCTACAAAATAAATATAAGGTCGTATATTGCGCAACCGGTCCTTGCCGGTATTTATACAGTTGAATGAACGTTCTTCACGCTGGAGATAAATCAAGCATGGGAAAAGCGACGGTGTTGTGTCATATATCTCTTTGTTTTCCAAACACCCTGACATTTGATCGTATGTGAATGCAAACAAATGTCGTTTGTTAGAATGTCGAAGGTGACTCTTGATGGTCTTTGCTTTTCCCGTACTACAGAATACGTTTACAATTTTATGTTTGTATCTATCTCGATATATATATAAATCTATGTTTGTCTGCGCGCCGAAACCGTTGATCAGATTGTGATGAAACTTTAGCCGAATGTTCTGGGAAGGCTGGCGAGTGTTCTTGGCTTTAAAAGCCACAGCGAAGCGTTGCCGAGTTCAGCTAAGATAACTAGCAATGTGGAATTGTGATCCCACATTACTAGCAATCCTGTTAACCCCTCCAGCTAAGCTTTATGGCTTGTGTTAGGAGTGAGTTCACGTCGGTAGTATAATGGCCAGGATTCGAACCGGCGACCTCACGATTGCGAGACCGATGCCTTAGCCATTAGGCTACCGCCGCTTCAATTGGTAATAGAGTACCAGTATTCAAAATACGAACACAAAGAACATCCATACTGGAATGACATTTTGGGAAATAAGCTTGTAACACTGACTAATGCAGTCAAAGCATTGCTTCCCCGTTTTTCTTCGACAACAGTATGTTGTAACTATACGCCTCTGCCTAATCAGTCTAAACGATACAAGCGTGATGTTATGTAAATAATTGTGGTACTCATTGGTCCGTTCAATACATTTGTATTGTTACACAAGTCAGGTGTTCAATAGTTTTACCTTTTACTGTAAGTTAGCCACGTCTGAGTAATTGTTACGAAGTTCGTTGGCCGATAAAGTTCTTATCAGTTTTCTTTGTAACAAGGAAACGAGTTCGTGTCGTAAGAATTAATTAGGCAATCGCGAAATTACTTGTATATAATACATAAAATGAAGTAATAGGAAAGAGTACTCAGGACATACTACATAGCCTAGTTTGTGTGATAGAATAAAGTTGCCTTAAGCGGCTATTAATGCGCCTGGTTTGTCTTAATTTCTGATTGTGATGTTGTTTTTTTCTTCTTTGTTTTATCTACATAATGGCAATCTGTTGCAGTCATTGACGTAGAGACCAGGACTGCGCCATTCCTTACAATAAAAAAGTAAAAATTGACGGCAACGCGTGAAAGAGAGAAATATCTCGTGCAGACTTTGACAGGAATTGTGCACAAAGTAGCGTTGTCTCTTTCTAGAAAGTGGTCAATTTTGTGAGGTTATGGCGCACTCCTGGTCTACCTCAATGGTTGCAGTCAACAATAGGCCACCCCTCTGTCTGACAATCTGGTGTTGGGTATTTTTTTCGTGGTACAGCTTGGTGAGACACTTCTTAAATAAATGTCTCATTCCAATGAGATGAATCTGTCCACAAGATTTGAAACACCGTGTCTCTTCAATATCTTGTATCGCAGTCCTTTGTCCCCACTTAATCTTTGGGCAAGTTCATTTTTGTGATTTGAAAGTCTTTTTCGATAGTTTTTACTATACTTCACTATTTCTTGTTTTACTGTTGGTATTTTCAAGTCGTGATATATGACTCGGTTACTTATGTATTGAGGTATGTTAAAGATGGCTCTCAGTGTGCAGTGGCTTCACAGGATTGTGATGTTGATGCAAAGATTCACTGTGTAGTGAATTTTGTTCAGGATGGAACATTTGTCTATTTTATTTACTTTATAAAGCTGGGACGGATGATGACGAAGTGAAGAAACTCGTGGCTGTTCCACTTTCACGGCGACAAATCGTCTGAAGAATTTTAGGTTTTAATGCTCTTTCTTTGAGTGCAGTGGATGCAGTGTACTGGCAATTATTTTCTACGAATGGATTGAATCAATGTTGTTAGTTCTGGATATTATCATGTAATTTATGAAATTTTCGTTCGTCCAAATTTCATTTTTCCTTGAATAGAGTACTTTTACTGTGAAGTCAAATCAGCATCTTTTTATGAAACGTCAAAACGATGCGCCACGTGCTAATTTATATGAAAAACAAATCAATGACGTCATTCTTTCATATGGTCATATCATTTAATTTTAATGTTTGTTTTAATGTTTATAAATTCAAAAACACATCAAATTGTGTAAAAATGGTTTTTCAGAACATTTTTGCAAATGCTATTTCCTGAATAGTGTAAAATAATGTATTGTTATTATACACATCTACCCAATTGGATTGTGCCCATATTTACATTTGCCAAATGGTGATAAATCGACCCGAATCTCATAATCAACATTCGCACTTAGGTCAAGCCTGTCCTAATACCAAATATAATAAATTACACCTTGTAAACTTCCTATTTCATTAATAATCTCTGAAACATAGAAAGTTTATGTGGTAATTGTGATTATACCTCTCACTTTACATGTTAGATAGCATCTGTGCAACTAGTCAGGTTAGTGGCCGTAAATTATGAAATACTCCGTACCTAACCAGTGTGCCTAAGTTGGGTGCAACGCCATTAAAGGAAGTTGAGAAATAAATATTGTAGTCATAATTACTTACGAGGGCATATTATTAAACACATAATAATCGAGCAATTGTAAATGCAAAAGCGTGTTGTGTACTTCTGACATTCACTTCAAAGCCAGCGTTGTGTAAATCCTACTATTAAACTGTTTCAAACATAACAATAACGAGTTAATAGTTTTAGTTAAGTTATTGAGGGACTAGGATAACTGGCAGTAAAGATTAAGATAGCAAATATGCTAAACGGTAGCCATAATAGTTCTGGGCACCTGCTACTAGATATAAATTTAAATTCGGTGTAACGTAGGGATACATATAGCGTCTGGGATTTACGACGTTTCTACATTCAATTATAGGTACGTAAACCCCGCGTCTACGTCTCCGCATTCCCAAGTATCACTGAACTCGTACTTAAAACAGAACTAAACAAACCATAAGCAGAAGACGATCAAAATTTTATATGAGATTGAATCCAATACAGGTCGAGTACTGCTCAAGACACAAGATCCTTTAACGTGCAAATAAATACGATCGTAAAAGGACAGACCTCATGAGATGACACTAAAAGCCACACTAAGCGCTTATCGTCCAGGTGAAAGGTTGTCCGATGAATTGCACTGTTTACCCATACAAAAGTAACTAACTCAAACAAGCCAGCACCACACGATTGTCTCTTGTTTATATCGCTTTGTTTTCCACTATGGATGCTTCGAAAGACATTTTAGTATTAATGTTGATTGTCTATGCGTGTAGTTCACGTCTATGGTGTTATTTATTCCATTTTAGACAAATGTTCCATTTTAGTTTAACAGTAACAGTAATTAACATGAGTATCTGTTTAGAAATTAATCAATTGGAACAACAATCGCGGTAAAGGGGTATTGTTGTATCTATTTTCGGTTCTGTTCGAATGCCGCAAGTAATTAAAAGTCGGTTTTATCTCAATGTTTCATCGGAATATGGGCTTGTATCCTATGAATAGATAGGTCTTTATAAATAAAGGAACAAGGAATTCCATCGTTCAAGTGTTAAATACTTCAGCGGTCAGAATCATCAAGCGTCGGACTCGTGCATTGGATGAGTTTGAAATTATCTCGAAACGTTTTTATGGTTTGCATTGGAATCTGGGAGTTTTTTACCCATCATGGGTCCGTTCGAACGCTCAAACAGGTTTTTAGATAGCGTTCAGTGTAATGCATCAACGTGGTGCGTTTTTGTAAAGGCGGCATATTGAAGGAGGACAAGGTAATGAGTTTCGGAACGGTCCCTTCAATGAGCTTAATTTACAAATGCTCGCCTCGACGTCTTTTTCCTCTCTACGTGATGGACGTAAGTAGCTTACAGATAGTTTGAGTTTAAATAACTAGCCTCTATAACTGGTCGGCAATTATGTTCGAAGAATAAAATCTTGTAAAAAGTTTTGTTGATGGGTTGATTATGATATGATACAGAGCGGGTTAAAATGTACTTGTATTTAATTCTATGAAGCAAAAATAACCAAGGAAACAAGTTTGAAATAAAATATATAAAGTGACTATCGTAGTATTTTTTACAGGCATTTCTTGCCAATTACTTTACAAATACAATAATTACATTTTTTTAAAGGTAGAAAAATTCGAGGTCTAGTAACATAGTCCAGATAGGTGGTTCGCTTCTGGCCCCGGTTTGGCTACGGAAGTCTCGGGTTCGATTCCTGGGTCTGGACTTCAAATTTTTCTATCTTTAAAAAATGCAATTATTGTATTTGTAAAGACTATCGTAATAGTAGGTGGGTACATAGCACAATCTGTCGTAAACAGTAGACAATATAAATTCAGATATATGTAGCTATAATCAACTAAGTACCTATACCGTTTTATGTCTTGGTCTTGTTTGAACTATAAAGTTCAGGTTCCAATTATTGCTATTGCCTCATGATTACAACTTAACATCCGATTTTAATTGAAACTGGGTATCAAAGAGAAGCTGCCTATGCCGGGAATAAGCCGCTCTTGCTCGGACGGCTCCGCAAACTAGGTATCTCCATATGAAATTTAGTCTAAATCGGTTCAGCGGTTTGAGAGTGAAAGCGTAAGAAACAGACAAACAAATAAACTCAATTTCTCATTTTTATAATATTACTTAGTTAGAATGTGCTATTCTCATGTGCCTATAAACAACATTCACTGTGAAGTTTCATCAAATACTTTTTTTTTTTAATTAGGTAAAGAGCAACAAATATTCTTCCTCTTAAACTTTCGAATTTGTAATAGGTACGTACTCATTAGTACGGTACGAATACATTAAATATGTATACAGATGAATCTTCTACATGGATTTCCAAATACGAAACTAGGCAACAGCGAAATATGCTTACAGAAATAAAAATCGAGATTGCAAAATCGATTTTGGCGGGCATATTTTTATATTGCCTTTAGTTTCGTCCCCGATGGTTTCGATTCGATTTTTAGTTTCATAAAACAATCATTTTGAAAAAAGAAGAATCACATTGCACATGCATATCAATAGATATATCTATCTACTAGCTGTCCCGCGCAAATTCGTCTGCGTAAACTTTCCCCGTTTTTGCAACATTTCTCATTGCTGTTTCGCTCCTATTGGTCGTAGCATGGTGTTATATAGCCTATAGCCTTCCTCGATGAATGGGCTATCCAACAGTGAAAGATTTTTTCAGTTCGGATCAGTAGTTCCTGAGATTAGCGCGTTTAAACAAACAAAGATTTATAATATAGATATTAGTATAGATTAATATCGCGTTTCAAGTAATGAATATCTAACCCAATTCAAGCTCCGGTTTCATTCAATAAGATGATCGAACTCAAAGGTTATCACTTAAAATACTTACGCACAAATTACTAAATTAATTATTAAGTTAATATTATCTCTATGTAATTGTATACTGGTTTAATCAATGATTATGTAGGTTGTCAACACGATATAGGTAGGGCGAAGTAGCGTAACCAATGAGGTTTCTGTTAACCTTGGGGTAACAGTGTGTAAAGGAAAAGTATCTACCTAGATAGTAATTGCTAGGTAGATAATTAAAACTAAGAATAAAGTAAGCGTGCCTAGGAGTATTTAGATATCTAGGTAATTCTTATTCTTATTCTTATAAAAAGACAACTCCCGCAGTAGGGTACAAGCCCTGTGTCGCGGGGAACTTTACAAACATACAAGTCACGGACACAAAGTACACCCAGACTAGGAACAACAATTTGTGGATCACACAAAGTGGTGTCCCGTGTGGGAATCAAACCCACGATCTCTTGCGTAGCAGTCGGACACACTCCCACCGCGCCACAGAGGCAGTCGAATTATGTATTGTTAGTAAATATCTGTAGTGTATTACACGTATCTGATACATTAGAGGTAGTGTAAAAATGGCTATAACACTACCCTGAATCAGGACCCAAAATCGAGGTGGCCTTGAAAAATTGTTAGAGAATTAGGGTCCTAACTTTTACTACACCTCTCTTTTTAAGGGTTTAGGGTTCCTAATTTAGTATAGTGTAATAAACTAATAACTAATGTTTAGGCTCCAGTCCACTACAAAATAATTACAAATAGGTACCTATCACGTGTTTGTATGAATTGTTACATTACTACTGCAAACATTGTAGTTTTTTGTGTTGTTATTATCTTTACTATGTACTATCTACCGATATCTATATGGGCCTATTTACCTATATTTTGGTAAGGACGCACCTAACTTGTGGAAGGTGAAAAAGCTATCACGATACGTGCCAGGGGGGGGGGGAGCCGCGGGCAAAAGTTAGTTTTGATATATAATTTAAAACACACCAAAATTTATTCGGGTTTAGAGGCATACGGCCGGCATCTGTTATTGCTAATATCTGCATCTTGATAAACACAATTTTGATGAATGAAAAGTATACTAATTTAGACATAATTTCACCTGTAAGAATATTATATGAATAGCTACTTACGGACTGGCACTTTCTTCGGGTCATATTGTTCAACAAGTTCGTTGATTGTTGTGATCTTCGTCTGTGCTACCTTGGATCGCTCTGTAATGTCTTGCAGTTGCGCGGTCAACTCGCTGAAGATATCTTCTGCTAATAGCACTAAAGAGGCGAGTTGTCGCAACGCATTGCTCAGAGTACAGTTCGTGACCGCTTGCAGTTCCTCATCGGACACCCTCGGCTTCCCATCGTCGTCCCGCAAACTTGTACGCGATAGATACTTCGGTTCCACCGCACGCTGCACGAAAGGCATCTCGAAAGAAGTCCCAAAACACCTTGAACCACTTACTCACCCATCCCCGCGCCACGAATTAAACGTAATTCCGACATCCATTCAACACACCAACACAAAAAACGTCAGGTAACCGCCACTTTGAATTAACCGACATCCTGACCGGTGAACTTTCACTTTATTGCAGTTTTTAACTGTTCTTTACAGTTTTCAATGTGCTCTAGAAATTTGCAGTGAGTTTTAGTTCATAGATTTAGATTTTAAAAGTTTTACAAAACTTCATGTTGACGAAAGCCCGCCATAACAGTCGCTACGCGACACGCTACAATCCACACCTGCTGCAGCCGGCCGAATGAAGTGAATGAAAGAAATTCTTGGGGAGTGTTGCCATCGTGACTATCTCAATATCCCAATATATTTTTATAAATTTGAAAGTTACACCAAATGTGCACTAATAACTAAATATCTTACCTATAATTATATAACACGCCATTTCCTTCGAGTAAATATCTATGCAATTGGTATTCTTTGTCATTTATAAACATTTGTTTTTTCTGGCCTATTATCCTGTTAGTCTTCAAATATTCTTAAAAAATCCTTTTTATAAAATAAAGAATTAAAAAAAAAAATCCTGATAGTCTTCTTTTTTTTTTCAATAATGTATGTATTGATTTTTAATTTTACTTATTTATTTCGTGTCGTGTACCTACCTACTTACGTAATAAAACATAAGCATTGGTTAACGTAAAATTCAATAGTATTTGATATTATCTAAGATAAAAATAATTGTAGACATTTTATGTCCTTTATTAGTTTCCTAATGTTTAAAGGTCCTGAAAGTTACAGAACAGATAAGAGTTTTAACGAAATCTTCGGGCTGCTTATCTGAGTACAGCTCAAGCACATAACATAATACTTTTTCCTCAAAATCGGGTACTAATGATTTCTTTGCAAGTAGCAACACTGCCAGAATTTTCGGCACAAGCGACATCTAGTAACATTTATTTTAACTATTTGTGGAGCTCGCAAGCTTCTCTTACAAGAGATTGCCTATTTACACAATAGATGGCACTTCTGTATATTTTATACATTAATGTATAATTGATATAATAGATGGCGGCAGTAAGCTGTTAATTTTCTAATTGTTTTTTTAATAGTTTCTAACTACAGCAACCAATAATTTGCAATACAATAATGACGATTAGGTACCTACTTACTTATATTGTTTTTCATATTTTCCATTACGTTCTAAAAGGGTCCATTCAAATAAAAGTCGAGGTTAGCACAAAAAATAATGTATTACATTTTATATTATAACAAAGCATTTTAGCGTTATCACGAATACACATCTATATTATCTACTTCGCAATGCCTTGCATCCACGCAATATAGGTTTATGGGTACTTATTTAACGTAGGTACCTACTTAGGTAGGTATTATTTAATTACCAACGGATTTATTCATCACGGAATGTACTACAGGCACTGACCTCTATAGTAGCGAACTAGTACTACTAGTATTATAGAGGTCAATGATGACAGATAGGTACTACCTGTAATCACTAGTACCTACGTAGATATGGCATACCCAATATAAATACGATTTATATAATTATCCAAACCAAGGATGAAACTTATTAATACCTAATAAAAATAAATAAATTTATCTACGGTACATAATTTTATAATCGTCATGTTTAAATTTTATGAAAGGTGAATAGGTATATATAAGTAATAATTATATAGAAATAACAGTTTTTATTTTTAATATTATTGTGCTAGTTCAAATTAACTTAACATTATTTGCAATAGAGGGTTGCTAATGATGTAAATTTGGACCTTTTTTCTGATAGAAATTAAGGAGGTTCTAATGTACTTTTTCCTTACTTTTCAGGAGGTCTAGATAAAAAACTGCAGGCTACTTGTTATGTTCAAGGGAATGTCTATCGTCTAATCTATGAATATCCATAAACATATAACCGTTCACACTATTACATCATACCAATAACTCTAAAATCTAATTTACTGGCAGTATATTTTATTACATATATACTTTAAAGGTACATTTAGTCGCATCTTGGCCATATATTAGGCTTCTAACATACACTTAATATTAAAAAGACTGAAAAAATCTAGTGTTAAAATTATTTTCATTAATTCTAGGTAAATTGCTTTTATTGCATTACGGTACTGTAGTTCTAGCACGAATTTTACTATATTTTCGTACAGTTAATGAAATAATGTATAGCATAGATACTAGCATTCAGTAAGCTTATTATAAAATTATAATTTAAGAGCCTAAGGGCGGTTTGAGACAAGCGTTTTTTCTGTGCGTATACGGTCGTTTTGGCATACTGGCTTACACGCGCGCATCATTTCGAGCTCCAAAAAACCAGACTCGGCTACACGGGCATATACCAGCGTGTTCGCATGAACCGGTAGAGGTGAGTCGGTATCAACAAGTATATACGAGCTTATAAGTGCTTCAACGTTCGTACGAATTGCGCGTGTAGCAAAAGATGCACCTATACGCGCCTGCCAAAACCGAGCTTATACGCGCGTATACACCGCTAGTCTAAAACTGCCTTATAATGTCTTTAATTTACATAAATCCCCTATAAGTCCTACATGTCAAATAAAAATATTAACACAAGCTCGCAAGTTTTAATTCAAAACGTGCACAGAGGGCGCTAGTTTCTGTGTCACATTGCTTTATTAGTACGATTAATACAGAACAGTACGATTATCACGAAAGTATTTATAGCAAGATTCGTTATAAAACTACTGGCAACACCTACTCGGTCAGAATTCTGTATTAAATAAAAAAAAATACAGTAAGGCTCCACTGCTATTCCGGAAGTAATATGCTACCATTGCATAGGTAAATGTTTGATTATCTAAGCTAGTGGTCGTAGAGCCTATAGGTACCTACTAGATATATAACTTTTCTTTCACTAGGTTTTTACTAGTGAAAGAAAAGTTTCTTTATTGTTTAACGGCGGATTACTAAAACGTCACCCATTTTGAGGCTCCTCACTTTTCTGTTATGTAATTTTATCCCCTAAAGTTAATAATAGGTTCTAAAATAATTTTGAGTAGGACTCAAAGTCAAGTATCGTTTGAGTATTCTGGGGTTAAACAGTGTGGAGTAAAAATATTTTGCAAATACTTATTTTCATAAAACAACAATACAAATAGGTACATTGATTAAAACACTAGAAATAAAGGTTTCCTAAATAAGCGTACATATTTTTCCTAATCTAACGAATTGGCCTCACTATCTGCTTTCATTATTTATTTATTATTACAACATATAAAGCCTACATTTATTGATTAGTTATTTATATCTAAAATGGACTTATTACAACGATGCCTCTATCAATGATTACTGTTTTAAACCGGCTTCAAAAACGGTACGAATTTGGATGGGGTTTTCGCTGTATTTTTTGCCTAGTTTGGGGCCTTATTAACGTTCTTTTTTCCGTTTTCGTGACAAACCCGTTTGAACTGGAAGGTGTTTGGCTATCAAATCTGTTCGCCGCGCACGCTGATTGCATGACAATATAAATGTTGATAAACTTTCGCGATTTGTACACATTATTAAAATATATATATTACGGGTCTTAATCGCGTGAATAATTTAAGGTTAAATACCTTGTTTTTTGCCCGACGTTTCGACCGTATTGCAACGGCCGTGGTCACGGGAAGACTGGGCACGTCGGGCAAAAAACAAGGTATTTAACCTTAAATTATTCACGCGATTAAGACCCGTAATATATATATTTTAATAATGTGCATGACAATATTTTGACAGTTCGCACGTTCGAAAAAAAAGAACGTGAATTAGGACCTTGACGCTGGACTGTCCATACAAAGTGACAGCAATTCAAATGCCGAATCGAATGACCGACATGTGATTTTTTTTGACACTTATGACAAATGACCGTTGTTGTTATCCTTGTTATATGAGAGTAGCCTTCCATACAATCAAATGGAAGTCCTGTTCAGCGTATGAGTACTATAGAGATCATTGATGTCAATTATTATGATTTCAAGTAATAAAGTCATAGTGTGGATTACATTAGACAAACACTAAGATTGATTTTTTATGGTAGTCTGTAGATACATAAACAAAACGATTCAAATAAAAACATTCCTAAGATAATGTTGAATAACGTTCATACTATTAAAATATGGATCGTCATTGTGAGCACATAATATACAATAATGCTTAAAAAATACAGTCAAATATTCACTAAGTTTATTATATTAAAACCATCGCATTACATTAAGCGCTATAACTTCAATATTATGATAATAAGTTAAATTTTGGCATTCCATTTCCAACATTTTATATTACAAGAATATTATTATATTTAACACATTTATATTTTGTGTGAGTTGTCCCAAGATATTATTATATTATTATTATTATTTAACACACAAGCTTAGCATCTAGCTACTTACATAATAAAAAATAATGATTTTTATTTTATTGATAACTTAGTAAAATTATATAACATTAATTTTAATATTTTATATTAGATACATAAAAATCTATCTACATAATATTTTGTCCAAATCCATAAATGCACAGTTTTTACATAAATTTCTATGTGCTCATAATTACTTAACTAAACAAGAGACTTGTTTATATAATTTCATAATGAATACCACAATAAAAATACAGAATTCCCATATTAAGGTACCATAAAGAAATGCCACAAATATTCTTAAATAAACTAATAATTCTTCTGAATGAAATTAAAAACATTTACTTTATAACATTTAATGTTATACAGTCATCAAATCTATTTATTTATTGTAATAATCGTGTTATTAAATTACGTTATCTATTATAATTAATAACTGTTATAACTTAGGTACCTAGTTATGTATGTATATGTATTTTAATAAGCATCCCCAAAATAGGTGACTACATTTTGAGTCATACAAATTGTATTTCTAGATGAATAAGTACTTACATAATAAATAATAACATAACAAATTGTAATAATAAGAGATCGGCATTGGTTGTGCCATTTGTCGTCGTGGCATAACGCCACTCCACCTTGTAATCTTATCTTTAAAAAAATACTTTGATTAAAGAACACCATTTTTTTTTAAATAACCTAACTGTACGATGAAATTTAGTTTTCAAGAGAAGAATATATGTTTTCGTTCAGTAACATTGCATTTTTTAGAATCTAAGTTTTTCTTGTTACTCAATGATAAGTAATGCAAGCGCTGTACTAATGTATCTATATATAATTTTTTTTTTATATATTACTATACTTTTCGATTTCAATTGCAATTTCCTCATTTTTAAATGAATTAATTAAATCCCAATGAAGCTATATTTATCATAAAATTATAAAATCGGGTGACCACGGCTGTTGCAATACGGTCGAAACGTCGGGCAATAAACAAGGTATTTTACCTTAAATTATTCACGCGATTAAGACCTGTAGTATTTATAATTTTATAATGTGTACAAATCGCGAAAGTTTATCAACATTTATTGTCATAAAATATTTTAAACGTAGTAATAATTTTAATTTTGCAAAATTAATAGGTATTTGAGGTTATTCATTCAAAATGGCACTACCTTCGCCGACCTGTGATATTAACAGGAATAACGATTACAATGATATGCGAAGATACATTCTTACTACGAACTGTACTGTTCATTTTTAGTAAATGAATGAGTGTACCTAATTCTTTTTAAGGCTGCCCACCTACTGAATCTCTCACCTACCAAATAGGAACATAGCTTTAGGTACTTAACAATAAAATTGCATGAACTCCGTTCCGCTTCAAGGGGCAAGGATTCGCGAACTAGTTTAAACAAGGTGTAAATTACTGTCCGTCCCGAAAGGGGCATGTAGGTATTCTATTAGCAATGCTAAAAAAAATGTATCCATCAAAATTAATGATTTTTTTATTGATTAATAAAATTCACGATTTCAGTACCTATCCGACTTTGTCAAATTGTGCAAATTTTAAGATTCGAGAAGCAGCATTGTTTGTATAAAGCCTCTTCATAAACAAAACAATCGTTTCCGCCTTCGCATGTTTTCCCTTAAGACTTCAGTCGAGAAAAATAAAATGGTTATTTTATTTTCGTCATTAAATTAAAATGATAATGACGTAAATCAAATGGAAACATGATACTTATATATCTATTAACGGATCGAAACGCTGACAACTAATTTTGAAAGTTTACACATTTCGATGAAATTGGGTACCTACTAAAATCATGATAAATAAAAAAGTCATTTTGACGGATATAATTATTTTGTTCTATTTTTTTTCGCATTGTTAATAGAATACCTACATGACCTTTTCGGGTAGGACAGGGATTTAATTTACACGTTGTAGGTACCAGGTATTTTGAAAGAGTCCAACAGACACAACTACCCCCTAGACAAGTGGCAAAAACACTAATCGATTACAATGATAATGAAAAGAATGACCTCGGATCGACATAGATGCGCGCGCAAAACCACGAAACTTATATTAAAAAAAAACATATTTGCGGGTTTCAACGCAACGACGTCATTAATTTCGTTTGTCATTTTTTAGTGAGGTGTGTAGTGACCCCTCCCACCCCAGGTCGGTATCACGGTGAGTTGCCGGTGCGGGGTGAGTTGTGTCTCACAGCGTATCGATTGTCATTCTATTCACTTAGCGTTTATACCATTTGTCTAGGGACTCAAGTCCACTTTTTTTAATTCTTAGGAACATACAGCTCTCAGCTCCGCATTACTTCGTTAACTCCACTCCGCTGCGTCACTCCACTTCGGTGGACAGGCAGCCTAATTGTATTATATGTTTATTGGCTAAAAATCTACCACAAAAAATTAACTTGTAAATATTAGACTTTTGAACACATACAATGGCATTACTACACCTCATGTACATTCAATCATATATACATACATTCATTTAATGTGTGTTTATCTAACCTAAGTTCTGTAGATATGAATATGCAAGTTAGTATGAAAGCAAGAGATAATTACATTACTAGTGATAAGACGTAGATATACTGAACTCAGTCGCAGTTTTAGGCAATTTGTTCCTTTGTTTGACTTTCTTAATCCATACTAATATTATAAATGTGAAAGTTACTCTGTCTGTCTGTCTGTCTGTCTGTCTGTCTGTCTGTCTGTCTGTCTGTCTGTCTGTCTGTCTGTCTGTCTGTTACGCTTTCACGCTCAAACTACTGAACCGATTTAGATGAAATTTGGAATGGAGATAGTTTGAGTCCCGGGGAAGGATATAGGATAGTTTTTATCGCGATAACCGACATCCACGCGGGCGGAGCCGCGGTCGAAAGCTAGTAGCATATAAACCATGACGGAAGATAGTCTCCATTGCTTTCACAGTCCCAGTTACGACGAAGATCAGATTTTAATCTAAGTTATAGATAGCCAAGAAAATACTAGCAAAAATTCAGGTATCTAATTAAAATCAGCATGTTTGCGGAAATTACAATGATGGAATCGGCAAATGTAAGTAGGTATAGACTTTGGTACCCACTTACGTTTAAAAAACAATACCTACCTTTGTAAAAAGGAACCATTTGTAATTTTAAAACGTCCCGACTAACATTTTTTTACTGCCCTGAATCGAACTCAAATATTTTTTTTATGCATGTGATAGGTCAGTGAATGGCAGACCCCGACGGATTTTCTTAGGTTACCCCCCGACTAACCCCCGTTAACGGTTTTGAGAAACATGACCACCGTAGCGCCTAGCGCTCTACAACATTATTAAAACTTAGCGAAGAACATGCTCGGAAATTAGATTTATACAACGCATAAAATCGTTTTCAAATCGGCCCAGCCGTTTTCGAGAAAAATGGATACACATACACGGACATACATACAAACACCTTTTACCCCAAACGCATAGACCGTCTCCGTCGCCGTCACGGGTAAAAAAAACGTCAAGATTGAAATATTTTGATAAAACACTACCTATTTCAGTTTCTTTTATGTTATAATAGGAAAGTACATACAGATATGTATGGTTTTGCCTAAAACCGAGACTAAATTATTTAGATTAAGTATGATATGAAAAGTTATATGAAATATTATTATAGATAAGATATGTGTACAGTTAAGAAACATGATTATGTAGACAAAGGCTCCTCGGTATAGAGAGAAGATACACGTAGAAAATGTGCAAAAATAATACACAGATTATAGCAAAAATATCTAACAGTGATCACTTTCTAAGGCAAAGTAAGACTAACGTTTGTTGGGTAGTCAGGCTATGGGAGTTATATAAATTTTCTAATAAGTGCTTAGTAGGTATATCCTGACCTGACTTAACAAAACCAGGTGTTACGCATTGATCCTGGGTCTTCACTATGTTTTTTTTTCGTTTTCGCGGCAGCCCGCGCGAACTGGCCCAAGCGCGGTGCGCTCAAAGATGTTCGCGCATGCGTAATGCATTTCTAAGCGCAGCTCTCTATTAATCATTATGACAAGATTTTGACAGTTAAAAGGCTTGCCGCGAAAACGAAAAAAAAAATAGTGAATAAGGACCCTAACTCCTTTCTTGATACCTACCTAATATTGTTGATTAATTCTGAATTAAGTCGATAAACTTCAATGAGTAGTTAATAATTACAACCAATTTTAAATATAAAATAGTCTACGCCTGCGTTTGCGTAGATCTCGAATCATAATTCTATGGTGACAATACCGTTGTTACAATGTGTAAATCCTGAATTCAATCTTCTGAGATGAGTGCCTATAATTTGCCTATAAAACAGCTGATATATTTCTGTACTGCAAAACCAGATACGGTACTCTTTTTAATTTATCGACTAAATTCATAATTCATACAAAAAATGTCCACAAGAGAACTCAATCAAATTCGTAAGACTGGAGAAAGAAAACATTACAAACTGAAGTTCACTCTAAGGACGAGTACACACTAAACACTAACTTACTCTAAACAAAGAGTCCAATTAACAAAGTAGCGCAAATTAAACGAGTACTCGTCACACTACTCGCCGCTAGTTCCACCATCACTTGCCTGTCTTATATCTACCACTTTGAAACGCTCACCAATCTCTTCAGATGTTGATCCAACTTAAAACAATATTTTTGTTCGGTCGTTATACGATATTTTATGGCCTTTGTTTTTATTTAAATAAACTATCAGTGAAAAATACCCCACCAGTTAGTAGTTACAGGGAATCATCGCAACGGCAAGACGAATTTTGATTAACTTTTTATTAACGGGTAGCAAATTTTTATATATTTATATCATAAAGTTGTGAAGTAGCTGTATATGTACATTGAATTATTTTAAAAACTAGCCCAGTCCAAGTATTTAAAGGGTTCTTTAGATACAGCTTGATCTCCGTTAAGTAGAATGGTTGTAACCATTATTAAGATACAATTTTAAAACGATTCTTATACAATTTTAATCCCTGACTGAAGTTTTAGAAAATAATTCATAACACACGACACCCATTTGGGTAGGTACGCCTATGTGCGCGGTGTTTTCAAATATTAGGGCTCTAATTTAAAACGGTACCCGTGAAAAGTTAGTTTAGGAACATTTATTTAAGTTTATATTTGAATAGGCCTTGATGATATACATTGACAACTTTTCAACGATTTAGAAAGTGAGCTTTAAGTCGAAGATTTCACACGAGGAGAGCCTAGCTACCGAAAACGAAGAAGGATGGCATCAAGCTGCGCATAAAGGGAAGTTACCTACACACACTATCGTATCGCCAATGGCTTCTCACGTAGGCTAAGGAAAAGATTCAAGGCACCAATGTAACATGGCCGCATGGCCGTGTTATAGAGCCTCCAAAAATGTAAATAGGTTGATAAGTGTAATAGGTTTCCAAACTAGCCCTAACCATCTGGTAGAATTTAGTTAAGGAGGTGGCTTTTTCATTTGGTCAGACCAATGCGTTGCGAACCACTTTTTTAGCTAAGACTGTAGGTACCTGGTGTGGTAAGACTCCAAGTTTTTTGCCATCGAATAACGACTGAAACACCTAAATTTAAACTGGTAGACACAAGAAAATTCCTGTCTTCATAATCCTCTCCGCTGTTGACCCTGGGACCCTAGCGACGACACGACCTTTGGCGGTCGGTGAAAGAGCTCCTCATTTATTTGCGCACCCCGCGCTATGGATCGACCTCATGGCAGACCTCCATGTAGTCAGGGTCATGCATTATGTCCTTGATCATGTCTTTCAGCATCGTGTAGCGGGGGAACATCGGGTACACTTTCGTGCTCATGTATTCCGACTGGAAGACATAAAAATATTAGTTAGTAGATATTAATTGTGATATTTTTTGTTACTTTAGCAACAGGTATTTTAAGGGTACAGATCTTTATTTTTCTCTGGAGTTTCCGCCAATTTGGACCAGCTTTGGCCACGGTCCCGGGTAGACTGACGGTCTACGTATGTTACTACCCATTATTATGTCCATTTATCATCATCATCAGCCCATGTTGCTCGACTTCTTCTTATTGTAACAACCAGGAACATTAAATATCTGTAGTCAACTCTTAAATTTTCGTTATCTTGTTTATCACCGAAACAAATTATAAAATTATAACTAAAATGTTGTTTTTGTTTTGTTTGTTTTTTATTTTTAAAGACGACTCCCGCGATAGGGTACGAGGCCTATGACGCGGGGTAATTTACAAACATACAAGCCACGGATACAAAGTACACTCAGACTAGGAACAACAATTTGTGGTGTTCCACTTGTTTATCACCGAAATAAATTATAAAATTATAATTTTGTTTTGTTTGTTTTTTATTTTTAAAAACGACTCCCGCATTAGTGTACGAGGCCTGTGAAGCGGGGAATTTACAAACATACAAGCCACTTACACAAAGTACACCTAGACTAGGAACAAAAATTTGTGGATCACACAAAGTGGTGTCCCGTGTAGGAATCGAACCCAACGACCAGTCGTACGCATTCCCACCGCGCCACAGAGGCATAATGTAAGTATGTTATTCTAAAATAATTTACCTTTAATTCTCTTATAAGGTTTCGAAGTCCAGTATACTTCTTCAGTAAACGGTACAAATCATTTGTCATCTGTGTATTTTCTGTTTCAATCTGCGATGTTGTCATATCTGAAAACAATAAGTATAAACGCTGTATTTTATTCTTATCAATTAATCACCCTTAGGGGTAAGACTCATTTGATACGATTGGAGAGTGCACACATATGCTTTAGAGCTCAAATAAATTCTTTGTGTGTAAATTGAAAAATATTTCACTTCAGCTGCTGTCAGCAGTGCTGTAAAGGTTCATTTCCGTGCATCGCGGCCGATCGCGAGTCGCGCGCGGCTTACGACAAGCGACTGACGCGCGCGGCCGATGCGACAAAAGCCGCGCGCGACTCGCGATCGGCCGCGATGCACGGAAATGAACCTTTAATCAACAGATTTATTTCATTTATGCTCATTTGTTTCAGGAATTGGATATAGACATACTGTTCTCAAATTACAGCCCACTGGTTACCGTTTGCCACTTGATTAACATGAATCACAGATTTCATTACATCCGAGATCTATTTCCGGTATCCATTGTAAATAAACTCTCTATACTACGCGTCTGATTCAGCATTTTTATGAATCAGTGAAGAAAATAAAGGAAAACCCTTTGGTCAAATGAGGAATGTAGTAACATAATCCTAGAGAACATAAAACACGAAAAAATAGGTACACAACACAAATGATTTAAATAATGAACAGTGACCTACATATGTCAGTTAACAGAAGCAATATTTGAAATCAGCAAAGTTCCAAAATGATTGGAAAAAGCTCTGGGGTATAATATTGAAAAAAATGTGGTAATTATCTTCTTTAAATGTGATTTTGTGACTACATGGTCTGAGATATTTGTGGTGAGTTGTTTTAAATTTTTGCAAATGTTAAGTGACTCATGTAGCGTACGAAACAAATAAATGTTAACTGAACTATTCACGAGACTGATTTAGAAATTGCCTAAAATTAAATTGATAAATATTCACAACGAAAGGAAATATTGTCCAATTCCAACAACCAGCTAAAGCTTAGTCGAAAGCCGAAAGGCATTTGGAATCGATACCGAAATGTGATTAATTAAAATCGAACTAAATGGCTGGTATCAGATATTCGTTCAGACTACAAAGCCGGTGGTGACCAAAAAGTTGGCAGAGTGCCAATAGTCTTAGAATTTAAAGGCGCATTTTGGTTTATTTTGTTAATTAAATTATTAGTGGAGCAAGCTGAAAGTTAAATCGTACATTGTTCCATGTTGCTGTTTGCAAACATTGTTCATATGGAGATGAGTCTTTATAAAATCGAACGAGGCTGTCATTTAGGAAGATTATACTCTTCTTATATGTATACTAGCTGTCCCGCGCAACTTCGTCTTCGTAAATTTTCCACGTCTTTGCAACATTTCTCAATGCTGCTCCGCTCCTACTGGTCGTAGCGTAATATTATATAGGCTTATAGCCTTCCTCGATAAATTGGCTATCCAGCAGTAAAATAGTATTTCAATTCGGACCGGTAGTTCCTGAGATTATCACGTTCAAACAAACAAACTCTTAAGCTTTATAATATTAGTATAGATTCCAAATTTATAGAGATCCGTAACACAGAGGCTGGAATTCGTATAGGAAAACTAATTCCAGTCTCTCACAAAGCATCGTAAGTCTTAACATAGTTCGGTACCAATATTTTGTAACCCTTTGCGAAGAGAAAAATTAACATGTAAGTATTATTAGAATTAAACTTCTTTGTGTATTTTCTTAAATACAAAAAGTAGTTTAACAATGATGATGTTAGTATGAGCTGGCACGGTGATTACTATCAGCCTGCTCGTCTCCTCGTAAAATGTAAGATTACCATTCAGTCTCTCTATCCGGTCCCGCCTATCAGCAGCCTCCTCGGCGAGCTTGGATGACGTCTTGACTCCCTCGCCTGATTTCTGCGTCTTTTCCATGATGGCACAAGCTCGTAGCACAAACGCTGGCACCGTCTCCGCTTTCTCTTGACGAGGGATCTCCACCAAAGACCAGTATTGGGTTTCTAGTCGGATCACATCCTGGAAAGCGAGATATTTATGTTGTTAATAAACAGTAATGGTAGGCGTAGCAGTGGATATCGTGAACTGTACTTTGCCTTCAAATTACTTAAGTATTTAATTATCATTGTGAGTTAGTCACTAAAATCCTTTCTATTTAAAACAAAGTGTCTACAAAGTTTTTAGGTCTCTAGAACCAATGGTTTGGGCTGGGCATTAGTAAGCGAATGAAGAGTCAATACTTTTAATTTTTTATAAGTTATATACGAAGTTGCGCGGGTCAGCTAGTTAAGCTGACCCGCGCAACTTCGTTTGCGTAAGTTTTCACCGTTTTTGCAACATTCTTCATTCCTGTTCCGCTCCTATTGGTCGTAGCATGATGTTATATAGCCTATAGCCTTCTTCGATGAATGTGCTATCCTACAGTAGAATAATTTTAAAATTCGAACCGGTAGTTCCTGAGATACTCGCGGTCAAACAAACTAACTCTTCAGTTTTATAATATTAGTATAGATTTAAGAATAGTGAGAGCAACCGGACTAAAATATACAGTAGTATTAATATACATATGTATCAATGTATGTGTATGCTATCAACAGAAAAAATATTTTAAAATGTTACAATACTGAATACGCAAAACGACTAGCACGGCATCCGCTAACAGGAAAAGTTTAAAGCCAGCTTCATTGAAACTGTTCCACGGAAAAACGAAACTAGCTTGTTATTATTATGAATAACTGAATTTAAAAGTGTTTTTCTTTGTAAAGAACTGCTCTTGTTTGTCGTCGCTCATCAAATAACTTTTATTAAAATGTTCCACTTTGTTACCTTCATCATCTGTACCATGGGCGAAATTGCAAAAAGGTATTACTGTGTACACATTTGTATCAAACAACAATAACATAAATTACTCGCGTGAATAATTTAAGATCAAATACCTTGTTTATTTTCCGACGTTTCGATCGTATTGATAGGTAAACACGGCCGTTGTCTATTATCTTTGGCCGTTGTAATACGGACGAAACGTCGGGCATTATTCACGTGATTAAGATATAGTACCGTAATATATATAATTTTATAATGTGTACAAATCGCAAATTTATAGTACACATTTGGTTAGTGCTTAGACTATTTAGTAAATTTTACCACCAAACCCCCCACGAAAAATGATCCTGCTGAGAGATAACCTATGCTTTTTGTGTTGTGTGTGTGCTTTTTTTTTAATATGACTTGGTATCGGTCAGTAAGACAAGAACACCACGATAATAATTAAATTTTCCGGCATCCTCTTAAGTGTTAAAATGATGACTCAACGTTGGTGCCAATGCTATTTTCTAGATCCACACGTAAGACGAGTGGTGTTGGGACCTACCGTTGGAGCCAACGCGTGGAGCCGGCGTTACACTAAAACCTATAATATCAATGGTCTGCATATGCTTTCTCAAATATTACGCAAGCCTAACCAGTTTCTATTGATCTCAACCAAAGAGACGCATTGCCACTCGCCAAGTTAAATTATCTCCTTGCTTTAATCATGAAGCCAGTAATCAACCCGTCATCATCATAAACAAAAACCATTTACAGTTTACTGCAGCACAAGAGGTCCATCCAATACAATTTTACAACGTACTTATAACAGAAATATTAACAGTAATTTGGCAAAACGGACGCTTTTACTCATAACAACCATATTGTCATTTCTAGTCAGAACCAGCCGTACAGTAGTAAAATATGTTCAACAAACTGTAGCCATACTTATGTTTAATAGTCAATAAACAACTGTCCTTTGGCATGGAGCTGTGTGCAATGTTGCTAGGACTTAATTCCTGTAACGACTATCAGTATACTGTGAGATGATATTTCAAAGTGTTTAAGTTTTCGCTGGGCAAGCGCCAATTTGGCTGATAAAGATCGTCTTCCGACTCGTAACGGCTTTTCCTAATGAACGAAGTGTGCTGAAGTGTAACTACATTTGTACAACGGAGCTAATGTTCCTTACTAGTTTTGAGAAAAACGAGGAAAAGGAGTTTGGTTGGAAAGTAAGATGCTGAGAATACCAACTAATGGTAATACGGGTAATATTGAGATTGTATAGGCTTGTAGTTTATTTATTTATTAATTTTTTTCACAATTGCTATACACGGACATAAAACATTCGATTATAAAAACAAAAATTAAAATATATAATAACATATAAAATAAAAATAATATACATATATACAAAAATAACATACCTACACTTACATATAACTATAAATAACTATCCATAAACCGAAATACGTTACAAACATACAAATACATATATTTATATTTAAATACATAACATATATAAATAAATTGTAAAAAATATAAGTTGCTAGCATTGTGATTCAGTTGATCCATCGAGGAATAGCGGATGAACCTTCAACTTGAAGCGATTGACCCTGATTTGGGGGGCAAAGCATTTCAGGGTGAAACTGACTGTACAAGAAAGAGGATCCAACAAATCAGAAGAACGATCAAGGTATGTTGAGCCTAATTAATATAGGTAAATTGACTTGTTGTCCCGGCGAACTCCGTACCGCTCCGTTATTTTTTTTTTTCGTATTTTTTTTTACGTAAGGACCTTCTACTGAGTATTAAAAACTAAAGAAAAAAAGAATGAATGAAATCGGTAAAGTCGTTTTTTATTTATGCCGCGGGAAATAGGGATCATTTTTTTATCACACTAATATTATAAAAGCGAAAGTTTGTGAGTATGTGAGTGTGTATGTTTGTTACTTCTTCACGTCTAAGCGGCTGGAGCCATTTTAATAAAATTTTGTATGGAGTTAGCTGACACCCTGGATTAACACATAGGCTAATAAACCGCGGGTAACACCGCGGGGCACAGCTAGTATTTAAATATATATATACAACTGACTTACAGGGCGAGGCAAGGCGCGGCTGTGGCAAGCAAGTATGATACTTTATGTTTTGAAGGATTAGAGTACCTACTTATATTCCTTTCCAAAATGGTTACATCGGTGTTAGCCAGTCTCTCCTAACCAAATACCTTTCACGCCAAAGATAGGAGATGACGACGATAATGAGAATTGAAATGTACCATACAAATTTTAAATCTCGTTTGGCCTATCCACTCTTTACTTTACTAGTCAGGAGTTACTCTACAAAGCACTTACAAATGGCAAGGACGATCATTAAGTAGGTGCATGGTCGCGATTAATAGTAATCACAGCAAAAAAGACAATATTTATTGATGCTGACTGCCTCTGTGGCGCGGTGGGAGTGTATCCGACTGCTACGCAAGAGGTCGTGGGTTCGATCCCCACCCAGGATAAAACTTTGTGTGATGAGCACGATGGTTTATTCTGTGTCTGGGTGTTATTTATCTATAATATGTATGTATTTAGAAATATATAAGTATGTTTATCAGTTGTCCGGTTTCCATAGTACAAGTTTGGGATCAGACAGCGCTGTGTGAGTCGTCCCAAGATATTATTATTATATTACTTTATAGTTCAAATCCGTAATACAGAAAAAGCCATTTGTCATTATTTGTTCAAAAAAAAACGAACTAGAATGTGATCCGGAAAAAAGATTTTCCTCGTAGTCGGAAGAAAAATGAGGAATGAATTTAATTTCCCGTCGAGTGCATCTCGTTTCTCGCAGTCGATAAATCCCGGCACTAATGTTAAAGTATGTGGCTGTATGCATTGACAAAGACTTATTGAATTTTCCTTGAGGGTTAAACCTTTGGTAAAACTAAGGTTTAGAATATTATTAAAGCGAGCGAAGCCAATCCTAACACTATCCGACAATGTATGCACTTTTGTGGTACCATTTACTGAGAAACTATCAGGTTTGGGCTTTGATATAGTAATTTTAGTTTATGCCTAAATGGAGTGGAGAGTCGGATATATTGTAGTGCTTGTAGTAATTGTACCACCTCAAAATTTCCTACCATATGACACTATTTTCTTTTCTGGCAACATAAAACTAAGCGCTGGCAGCGTCCTCAACTATTTTTGTTTTTCTAATGGCGTCCGGCAATTGGATTGATTTTGAGAGAAATAGGATTTCATGAACTTTTGAAGTGAACTTCTATAATTTAGAGTTTTACTATATTTTTTTATTGAATAGAATCACTTTACTAACTATAAAGTAACGAACGCATTAGGTTTTGAGATTATTTTGCGTTAAACATTAGTCTTTTAAATCTTCTAGTTCGATAAAACGTACCAGTAGTTGTCTTAATTGTAATGGTACAATTTACCCAACCAGTAGCATGTTTTGCCAGGATGGTAGTCTCTTTGACCGCCGCCTCAATAACGGAAATCTGTGTCCCCTACGCCAAGCGTCAAATTCCTCCTTTCATACCTACAAAATAATATATCCCACTCTCCCCTACATTACAACACATTAAAAAAAAATGGGGCAAAAGCTAATTCTCTCTCTTCAACAACTGTTTTAAGAATTATTACTTGGTGGAAAAACTTTGCACCGCTTTTTGCTAGTAAACTATTTTCATTCGATGCTCAAACGGTTTTGTCCGAGATTTTGTGGTAGTTTATGTTATGTTTATTCATGTTTCTTCGGATTCATTGCCATTATGTGTAAAGCCATCAGTGCCGAAGTGTCGTTAGAACGCCATTACTTTCGGTTTCCCTTAAATTTCTAGATACTTAATTAATTACAGACACAAAAACAAGTTGAAATAATTTTTATAGGCATTTCTTGCCAATTACTTTACAAATACAATAATTGCATTTTTGAAAGATAGAAAAATTTGAAGTCCAGACCCAGGAATGGAACCCAAGACTTCCGTAGCCAAACAACTCTGAAACAGGTTCCGAACCACCTGTTTGGACTATGTTACTAGACCTCAAATTTAATGAATGAAAATGCAATTATTGTATTTGTAAAGTAATTGGCAAGAAATGCCTATAAAAAATTACTTCAATATTCGGCCTGCGACATCATAATTTGTTAAAATGCTCTCTATAACGAAGCAATAACAAAAGCCGTGATAATTCTTTAGCTATCGACTAGATGGCGCATACCAGCTTAGCACTCAGGGTATAACCACTAGACCAACAGGCCAGTCAAAACATACCCACACATATTTAATCTCTAATCACAAGTAGCACAAAAATTCGACAGCACAGATGAAAAACTTCATACAACGTGTGTTTGAGCAACGCACTTACAAATACTAAAACTAGCAATGTGAGAGTGTGGGTATTACATTACTAGCAATCCTGTTAAACCCTCCAGCTAAGCTCAATGGCTCGTGTTAGAAGTGAGTTCACGTCGGTAGTATAATGAGTTGGAATTAGTATTCGAACCTCACGATTTCGAGTCCAATGCCTTAGCTATTAGGCTACCGCCGCTTCGGAACAACGTGGTCTGAGATTCTTTGTCCGTAAGCAATAGTACTCACAATGGCTTGTGGCGTTAGTTATGAAGTAAAATAAATATTACTTCATCTCAAATAGGTAGAAATGTTGAATGAATAAAAGATAAATTGATTTCAGCTTGTGTAGCTTTAATCAAATTACGTTTTCATCGTCTGTGTACACAAAGTAATCAAGTTTGAGTTACAAAAATCCGCAAACAACTTCAATAAATATAAAAGCTGGCGACTGGAGATAAGTTCCGTACTCATGTTCCGATTTCACGCCCGATTTGTTAGGATGATCAGTAGATTTTCGTTTTTTTTTCAATTATCTGCAGTATGGCAGTGTGACTTTTGGTATCACAGTCTATAGTCTATAGTCGCTAAGTTATTTCACATCACACATCATCACATCATCAGCCTATCGCAGTCCACTGCTGGACATAGGCCTCTCCAATTGCACGCCACTTTGTTCTATCTTCGGCTTCTCGCATCCAGCTCCTGCCAGCCGTTTTGCGTATATCATCACTCCACCTGGCTTGAGGGCGTCCTACACTACGTTTGCCAAGCCGCGGTCTCCACTCAAGAACTCGTTTACCCCAACGGTTGTCGGTTCTTCGGCTTATATGGCCAGCCCACTGCCACTTCAACTTGCTAATCCGGTGGGCTATGTCGATAACTTTGGTTCTCTGCCGGATCACCTCATTTCTGATTTTGTCCCTAAGAGAAACTCCGAGCATAGCCCGTTCCATAGCCCGCTGAGCGACTTTGAACTTGTGGACCAGCCGTACCGTCAGTGTCCACGTTTCGGCTCCGTATGTCATGACGGGTAGGACGCACTGATTAAAGACTTTAGTCTTTAGACATTGTGGGATCGACGATGAGAAGACTTGACGTAGCTTACCAAACGCTGCCCAACCCAACCGAATTCTCCTGTTCACCTCGTCCTCGAAGTTGTTTCTACCTAACTGCAATGACTGCCCGAGGTACACATATTTTTGAACAACTTCGAGAACGGCGCCGTGCACCGCTGTCGGTTCCGGTAGTACATGTTCATTGAACATGACCTTGGTTTTATCCAAGTTCATCCGTAGGCCGATGCGTACAGAGGAGTCAGCCAGGTCATTCAGCATCCGTTGCAGGTCCTGCAGCGTTTCCGCCATGATGACAATGTCATCTGCAAATCGCAAGTGAGAAATGTATTCACCATTGATGTTGATGCCCCGCCCTTTCCAGTGCAGCGTCTTGAACATATCCTCCATTGCATTTGTGAACAGTTTCGGGGAAATAACGTCCCCTTGCCTCACTCCTCGATGCAATGGTATAGGTTTTGTTTGCTGATTCTGTACTTGGACGGACATGATGGCGGCTTCATAGAGACATCTCATCACTTGGATATATCGCCAATCTACTTGGCATCGCTGCAGAGACTCCAGAACGGACCAGATTTCAATCGAGTCAAAGGCCTTCTCATAGTCCACGAATGCTAGACACAGGGGCTGATTATACTCCTGGGTCTTTTGTATAATCTGCCGCACTGTGTGGATGTGGTCTATGGTGCCATATCCGCTCCGAAATCCAGCCTGTTCCGGTGGTTGGAATTCGTCAAGTCTTCGCGCAAGACGGTTCGTGATGACTCTTGAGAACAGCTTATAGACGTGGCTTAGAAGAGAAATAGGTCGGTAGTTCTTCAGCCGGGTCTTATCTCCTTTTTTGAAGAACAAGACGACTACACTTCTACTCCACGCCTCCGGAGTTCTCCCTTCAAACAGGACAGCATTAAAAAGCTTTTGGAGCTCCCTCAGTACGGGTTTACCTCCAGCTTTTAACAGCTCTGTTGTAACGCCATCCTCTCCAGGGGCTTTTCCATTTTTCAGCTGTTTAAGAGCCAGCACGATTTCGTCAATGTTGACTTCTGGCAGGTCTTCGGTGTAGTGGCGTGTTAGAGTGGCTCTAGGACCCTCATTTTCAGGATCAGGTCGAGATGCATGCGAAGCGTATAACCGGCCATAGAAGCCTTCCATTTCGGAGAGGACTGCCGGCTTCGAAGAAACGACTTCTCCACTTGCTGTGGTCAACTTCGTCAGGTGGCTTCTTCCAAGAGATTGTACGAACACTTTTGAACCCCGGTTCTGCTCGATCGCTCTTTTAATCAAAAGAGTGTTGGAGCACCGAAGGTCGTGGCGTATAAGCCTGTTGATCTCTTGGTTTAGAGCGCGCTTTTCCGACGAAGTGACGGGTGGGTTTTCACGTCGTTCCTTCATTAGCCCTAAAGTCTTTTCCGAAAGCTTTGACTTCTTGCTCTTACGCTGCATTTCACAAAATCTCGTACCTTCTTCCCTGAGTATCCGAACCACATTTACGAGCTTCTGGTTTACGTCTGTTGTGGTTTCCATGGCAGCAAATCGGTTATCCAGGTTTGACTGGAACGCTTCGGATCCTATCATGGTTTGGAGCAAAGTAGGTCGGAGCCTGGACCTCATCAGACGGGCACGTTCCGCCTTGAAGTCGATATTCAGAGAGCCTCGGACAAGTCGGTGATCACTACCGGTATTAAACCTGTTGATCACGGTGACGTCTCTGAATATATGCTTTTTGTCCGTCATGATGAAGTCGATCTCGTTTTTCGTCAAAGTGTCGGGGCTTTGCCACGTCCACTTCCTTTGGGGCCGTTTCTTGAAAAAGGAGTTCATCAAGAAGAGCCCCTCCCGTTCGAGGAAGTTGACCAGCATTTGCCCCCTATGATTTCGGCTTCCAAATCCATGGGCTCCTACTACCAATTCGCTGCAATTTTGTACTCCCACTTTAGCGTTGAAGTCCCCCATAACAACGTTGTAGTGGGTCTTAGTGGTGGAGTGGAGGGCCCTCGATATGTCATCGAACATATCCTCCACTTCGTCGTCTGGATGTGCCGAGGTCGGTGCGTACACTTGCACTACCTTGAGGCTATACCTCTCGGTGAGCTTGATAATGAGGTACGCTACCCTGTTCGACACGCTAGACATTTCCACAACGTTGTCAGAAAGGGACTTATTTACCAGAAACCCAACACCACCTTGAGATTTTTGGTCTCCCTCGCGGAAGTACATAAGGTGGCCTGACTCGAGGGTTATGGTGTCCTCTCCCTCTCTTCGGACTTCACTTAACCCGAGGATATGCCACCTAATCTTCCCAAGTTCCACCTCAAGTTGTGCCAGATGTGAGTCTAGCCGTAGCGTGCGTCCGTTATACGTCGCCAGGGTCAGTCGGTTGTGGTGGCCTTCCGTAGCCCGGAGATTCTTAGCACCCCCCGCCACGCCGTTACCGTGGACGCCACCATGTCCAGGAATAGCGTGACTGCCGGGAACTGGGGGCCGTGGCTTTTGTGCTTGGTGCATATGGGGGTAATGCCCATAATCGCCACGCTGGGCAGGCGGGTTGGCGATCGCAGGGCGTAGCTCTCGCATCAGTGACGCTGCTGCCCGTCACTGACCTATTACTTCAGCTACGCCTTAGATTAGGATGGTTATACCGCCACCAGCCGGTCGCCAGAGCCTCGTTCGTTGTACAGCAGGATGTACCGCGTGCAGGTGAGGTTGGCTTGGAGCGAAAGATGGTGATGCGCCCTCTTACATCCCTTTATTTCAGTCTCAGTATAAACATTTGGATTAGAAAGTAGTCTCCCAAACCACTCTGATATAAAATAGAGATCTGAGAGACTAGAGCTAGACTACTCCGACACCTGATCCTTTGACCGCCTTTTTTTCTATTTCTGTCTCTGTTAATCAAATATAATAAGGACAAGACTCGAGTGGATTGAATTGATGTTGCCGAGTCTATATATCACCTCCTCATTTTTAATCGAAAATTCGTTTTCATTAATAATTAGAGTAGGCCTCAAGGTTAGCAATGAAAGTTCTCTTAGTAGAAACCAGCCTTTAAGGGCGTCCTAGTCGATGATTCTACCATACAAACGCGCTTATGTGATTACTCCTCTGTTTAAGTTCGTAAGTCAAAGCTTAAAATTAATATCAAATCGTTTTATCATAAGTTAGGCCTGTAGGTAGCCATAATTGAAAATAAATTAATATTTTGAAAGTTGCCTAAACATTGGAAATTCGCCAAAATTGTTATTCAAATTGTTAATATTCTTAATTTTTTTAAGGCTTATAACTTTAAAAAAAATAATTTACTTTCAATTATGACTGTCTACATACCTAGTTTGTAATAAAACGAATTGATAATAATTTTAAGATTTGACTTACGACCTTATACAGAGGAATAATCACTAATGCGCGTTTGTGTGGTAGAATCTTCGACTAGGGCGCCATTAATCTGTCTCAGTGCTTTCCACTGCCTCGATTTTCACCTGATTGGGAGCAAAATACAATAAACGTGATGTAAGGCTTTATTAGGGCTAAAGCAATTTATTATGTTCAATGTGTTTCACGTACGAACGATAACACTAACTACTGATTGGTTTGCGCTTAAAACTTCGTGATTATCATATTTTATTTGTAATATAATAATTTCCCATCGGGTTAATTGGAAAGGCTGGACATGACTTAATCATAGGTTGCCATTAGTGGATGCTGTAGCCTTACCATCGACCGTAACGTTGGAATTTGTGAAAAGGCAAAATTTGTACCATGAAAGCGATAGAGAAAATTGGCTCGTCACTCTCTCCCTTTAAATTTCTACAACAAAATACTAAGAGTACAACTGTACTCATAATATTTTATTGAGGTAACCTTCTGGTAAATCTAATACTTACCTCAACCAAGTCAATGCCTACATATATATCGCTCCCGAGCACGGCAATACAGACCATTTTTTTGGGAAGACACAGCATTGCATAGCGGTTTTGAAGGTAGCCACGGTATTTAGTAATTCTACTTCAAGCCTTTCGCAAAAATACAGCATCAAATTGTTTCATGGTCGAACATTAACTTTACGTCTATAGATAATGTTATTGTATTGCTTTCCATTTGGTAGTTAACTTTGTTTTACATCTGTCTATCACTTTTGAGTGAACTCAGAAGAAATTCTGACTAACTAGACTATGCGACATAGATCTATATATAAAGAAAAGTATTCCATTCCCTCGAGACGGCAAGAAACACTGGTGTGGGAACAATAGTAGATACTATTTCCAGACGTACTTTTCTTAGATACGGCTTCTTTTATTGGATATTCCATACGATCTTTTATACAGCTACAACTGTTCTTTTAGATTTAGAAATAGATTTCCCAAGATATCTTCTGTTTCTTGTACAATAAGCTACATGTTTAAAGTATGTGTTTCCTGAATAAACTGTTTGGAGAAACTACAAAAGTAATACATAAAAGGATCTCTTTTCATACCCATGATACAACTTAGCATCTCCGTAAATCCCTTTGGATAATTGTTTTTTTCGACTTAACGGGAAAAAGCTATGGGCTATTTGTTATTAATTTCAAATACACTTTTTCAGTAAATGTGTTCACACATTGTAATATACTTGTACGAGTGTTCTGAAGTAATATGTGGTACCTACTCTTGGCACAGTCTTCTCGTATTTCAAGATCCGTGTGTAACCAAATGCAATGTTATTGAAAGCAAAGTGCTATCCATCATGTTCAATTATTTATTTATATCTAATTATCTGAATAACAGTAAAGCTTTTGTTTAACGCTTCGTGAATGTACTAAATTTAGTGAGTTGTGAAATCTGCACTATATTTCACTGAGCAATAACCTTGAAAATAAAGCTTAGTACAGAAACGGTTTTTATGAAGTTTGAACCTCACAGTTGAATTCTTGAAGAGGCTCGTAATTATTAAGGATACAGCGTTGAATAGCATAGCGCCAAATAATACATCATACGTGCGTAGCGGGTTCAGAATACCGTCTTACCGTGGATATAATATCATCCCGAACAAAGAAATTCCGTGACTAATTTCTCTGCCGCACATCCAAAAAATGGAACTCCCTACCAGCACATGTGTTCCCTCCTACCTACGACATGAAGTCTTTCAAAAGAGGCGTTCAGAAGCATATTGCAGGTGAGCAAGATAAGGACAGTCAGTGCTGCACATAGTGCTGTACTGTCTGGCCTTGCGTTTGGACTATTTCCACTTAACATCAGTGTTACCTATAAATATAAAAAAAGAACCTCCTTTTTTGGAAGTGTGTTAAAAAGGTGCTGCTTTCCGCCAAGATACTTGTAGTACAGAAATGCCATTATTAAAGCTACGAGAATGACAATGCGTATTCGCTCCAATTCAAATTAGTTGGACTCAGTGCCGTAACTAGCCTTTTATGCGCCCTGTGCGAGCTTACATAACTGGGCGCAGAAATGACCTTCAGGACCAATACCAAGGGTATTTGGGCCTGATGGTCCTGTGCCAGGGCACCGCTGGCACCACACTAGTTACAGTACTGGTTAGACTTGATGTAACCAGAATTTAAAAACTTATAATATAAAATAAAAAAGGGGTGGGTTGTAGAAGTCAAAGCCGGAAACGAAGTACAAAATAACTTGAAATATTTTCTGTGGCTCCTTTTATTTTTACCTTCAGGCCGTGCCAGGAAAAAGCACCTTAATGTTATTTTAATATTAATTCTTTGTTCCTATTGTATGTAGACACAGTACTCTGTTGTTTAATACGAACGAGTGAACAAACCGGGCGGTCGGCCAAGTTACAGATGTTCTACAGTTTGTGATACAATTATTTAAACTAAGTTACTCCGGCGGTCGCCGCGTCCGCAGGAAGCTTGGTGCTCGCTATGTTTTATACTTTTTTGTACATTACTGCTGTAGCCTACATCTCTATGCTCGGTTTATTTATTTGCTTTACAGACGCAATTTAAAAACAAACGTGTGGATTAAGATTGTGCTTTAAATGGTAAAACTATTTAAATCAATCGTCATATTTTTTTACGCAATCATGGTAGTCTATAATATAACATTTTTGTATCTACAGGTAAGAGTTGGGAGTTTAAGAGTGAAAAATAAAAATACAAAATTATTTCTTTTGTAACTTACGTTAGAATTAACTTTTATCTCATAAAGCCTTTAAGCTCAAGGTCAGCAATCAATCTTATTATGAGAAAATTAAGAACGGAAAATCTATACTAATATTATAATGCTGAAGAGTTTGTTTGTTAGTTTCTTTGAACGCGGTAATCTCAGGAAGTACTGATCCGAACTGAAATATTATTTTACTGTTCGATAGTCCATTTAATGAGGAAGGCCTTAGGCTTTTTTTATATCACACTATAACCAAAAGGAGCGGAGCAGCAATGAGACATGTTATAAAAACGGGGAAAATTTACGCAATCGAAGTTGCACGGGATAGCTTGTAAAAGCGGCGGTAGCCTAATGGCTAAGGCATCGGTCTCGCAGTCATGAGGTCGCCGGTTGGAATCCTACCCATACTACCGACGTGAACCCACTCCTAACACAAGCCTTTGAGCTAAGCTGGAGGGGTTAACATGATTGCTAGTAATGTGAGACTCAATCCCAAACTACTAGTTATCTTTAAAAAAAAATGAGGAAATCGCAAGAATTTTACTTACGAAGTACCATTTCATTTTATATGATAATAGAAAACTGATGTACGACCTTTTTATTCAGCATCTGTATTCTTTGAAACCTAGATACATGAATACTGAAATAAAATGAAATACCTAGTAACATTGTATACCTACATACATATTTGTATGACAAATTGAATATTTATGGAATAATGTCACGACTTCAACTACGTCAAAAGAACAAGATAGATAGTTGAAATAAATTTTAGGATTCTGTAGCTAAAATGGCAAAACGAAACCCTTATAGTTTTGCCATGGCAGTCTGTCTGTCTGTCCGTTTCCAGGTTAGCTTATAGACCCTTAGCACTATAAAGCTGTAATTTTGCACCTCTCGTCTGTGTACTATACCGGCTCCCGGTATAGACGTCAAACCCCTAGTCTGTGTACTATGCCGGCTCCCGGTATGCTTCACAGATACGGGGTAAAATGACAGCCGCTCTTTGGTTTTTATTTTTTTTGAAGGTTTTTAAATATTGTAAGGCTATCTTGCCATATATCAAATTAAAGATGAAGAAACAGGCAAGCTAATACGATTTTTACATAATGGGCACACAGAACAAAATCGCGCGTAATCATCGTTCAAAATACCGCAACGTCAGCAGAGAGTCAGCGGGCACTATGAATACTTTGATCGTGTTTTACTATGTAAATTTGTTCAGTAGTATATAATTATTTTAATACAGATATATTAAATGGTTATTAATGTTCCATTTTCTAGTATTCCATTTATCATTTACATTTATATTTTTTGTATAAAAAGGCGCTAAGTATGCACAATACGCCCAAAGAACTATGAACGTCATTTTATTTTCGTCATATATAAACGTAGTAGTAATACACACTTAAATAAACTTTTGAATATAAAGCCCTAACTAATATACTTTAGATTGATACCATGTACAATGTGTTTATTTGTATAAATAACGAAAGAATTGAATAAAAACGGAGCGCGGAAATGCTCATACCGGCAGCCGGTATACTCCACAGACAGGGTTTTGCATACATTTATTATTATTATTACGACAAAAATGGCTGACGAAACGACTACTTTTTATGTGTTTCTTTAAATGCTTGTATTGAAAATATTTCTTAGGATCATTATTGTTTTTTGTTTTGTTATAGGTAGCGAGTTTTGTAAAGAACCTAAAAATAGTATTGTTTTTATCCCAGGAATTGTTTTTCTACCTGAAAAAAATTAAAAGCTGACCGACTGATTTACGACCCAAATTTTAGTACATTCTTTATTCCTTTTGTATTTAAAATCTATTCAATTCACAGATGTGCGGCTTTTATTACATGTAGCTGATAAGGTGAACTTATTATCTATAATAAACCTTTGTTTATAATAACAATAGTTTTTTTCCTAAATCGACTACAAACGACACCGCCTTTTGACTGTACATAATTGCGGAATTACATTTTTGGGGTGTTAAAGAAAAGAGGATTGCGGTGATCGCCTTGCACAAAGTGGGTCATATTCCAGACACTTCAAAAGCTTGGTATCAGCCATATGTTCATATATTGTACTATCAACAGATACAATCACACTTCCTCTGTCGAAAACCAAAAAAGAAGCGTGCTGTTAGAACTACAAAGGCTGGTAATGCTGTTAAAGCCAGAATTCGTCAAAATCCCATTAGGAAGCAAACTATCTTATCGCAAGAATTTAAGATTCCCGCTAGGACTCTGTCGCGTATTATAAAACAAGACCTGAAACTCGGTGCTTAGCAGCCAAAGTGTATCAAGGGACAGTCTTGGATCGTTTTGTAAAACCTCTCAGCAAAACATTTTTTAAAAATGTACCGTAGACTTTCCAGCAGGACTCTGCACCTGGTCACAAGGCACGAACTACACAAGCCTGGCTTGAAACCAACGTTACAGACTTTATAAGAGCTGAAGATCGGCCCTCATCTAGTTCAGACCTCAACCCTTTAGACTGCAAATTATGGTCAGTTTTAGAGGATATAGCTTGCTCTGAAAAATCTTATAAAATCTCTGGAGCACGCAGTGGCGAAATTTCCCATGGAAGCGTAAATCCATAGATTCGTGGCCAGACAGATTAAGGGCCTGTATAAAAGCCAAAGGTGGCCATTTTGAATAGAATATTGTTTTTATTTTTTGCTGAGACTTTAATTAATATGTACATATAAGTTTTAGTAATATTACATCACTTCATTTAAAAAAAATGCGTTTTCCTTTGTAACAGAACTTATGGCCGGATTAGGTATATTTATAATTTTGTACGTATGGTAACTCCTTTTTTTCTGTTTTAAATAGTACATATGTATTAAATGTATTATACATCTCTACATTTGTTTAAATAATATGCACCTGCCACTCTTATCCTTCCTCCACCCAAAGGTAGACTGGTAGAGAATGCCTATAGTATTAAATCTGCCTTTTGCAATGTATTTGCAGGAAGTTTTTCAATAAAAAATAAAAGAATAATTTTCGTTCTTAGAATTAAATGCAATCATAGTGCACTACCCTCTATACAGATATAAAATTGTAGTAACTATGCATTAGATTGCAATAAAATTGAGCAAGGTTATTACGTGGTGAGTGATGATTGCATTCGGTTGTTTCGCCTTTATGCCTTTGTGTCCATTATTGTCTGGGATTGATGATTTACGATCTTCTCATATTTCTTGAATTATCTGATGTTCTTTTTGATGAATATGTATGTATCTGTAGCAATATCTTGTCCATTAACAATGTGATGACCAAAGTATTCTCTTATCATAATACTATTCATTATAACACGTAGACGATAGATATTATAAAATGTAAAAATGAGCTGAAAAGTTTTCGAAAACATTGATGCCTAACGGACTTATTAGTGACATTCCGAAATCTAACTCCACCTAGCATTCCAGAACTATGATAATATCATAGCTCCAAACCGAAATTTCAACTAGTTCCAAAATCAAAGGAACTTTGGTACCGAGAGCATCCAATTAGTCTATGAGTATTAGGAGTAGCGTAAGTTCGTGACGTTGAACCGACAAATGACTGATGGAATCGTGACGTTGCATAAGTCATGAATCGTGCCAATATTAAACCAAGTTTTCTAGAATAAAACCAAAGATACCGTTCTCACAAAATATGTACCTATAGAAAGCCGGCTCACAGCTCAACATACAAGCCACGCGCACAAACGTGAATGTACGCTGATCGTTGACGATTTTTCCGAGTTCGACCGAGATATGTGTACGCCCTAGTAGGTACCATTGTTCGTGTGTGTGCGTCAGCCTGTTTTCACTCGTTGTAGGGAGCCGTCTCTATCTGTATCTGTATCTATCTAATTTGTGCTATTGTTAAGAATGTAGGTCACGATATCATGAATCTAAGAGTTAGTTAAGTACAATCAGAAAATTGCCGCACCAAAACGTCTCGATCATGCTAATATTATAAAAAAAAAGCAATTTCATTGTATAAATCTGCCGTCTTATACCATTTAGATGCTATTTATAACCTGCAATAATGGTGTAATCAAAGGTGGGTTTCAAAAGGCGGCGTAGGTAAAGACTTGAATTAAACGATACCACTTTGTCTTTGTTGTATGAAGCGCAAACAAAATCTCAAATATAACTTTTTTTAGAACGAAATATTAAATGTAATTGTTAAAGTCAATGGTAAAATATCAAATAATGATCAAAAACGAAATGTCAACATTGTTGAATGATATTTGTGCCAAGTCTAGTTAATGCTACAATGTACCTAAATAAAATGATTAAATAAGTTACCGATAAATTGTCTGATTGTACTGTCGCCAGAAATTGATGATTAAAGACATTCTAAACTAAGTGATTAAATTGAAAATCCTGCCATTTGCATTCTTGGATTAAATCATAACTTAAAAATGCAATTTGTTAAAAAATGACAAAATATAGGATTTCATAAAGTTATGATTTTCAAGACTATCATTTACTTTTGAATGTCAGTTTTAGATTATGGTCGCCGAAATAATATAATCTCATTCTCGGTGACGTCCCGGTAAACGAAACGACCATAATCCAAGAATGCAAATTGCATGATTTCATTAACTTATGATTTTCAATTCTATCACTTAGTTTAGAACGTTTTTTATCAACTCGATTATAAAAAACGTCTCTGGCGACAAACAATTTATGGGCAAATTATTCAATCACTTACTTTAGGAACATTGTAGAATTAGCTGGATTTGCCACAAATGTCATTCAATAGTCTTGAAATTCCGTTTTGATCTAAAACGGAATTTCAAGACTAATGAATGACATTTGTGTATGCTTTCTTTTTTGCCGTTGACTGTACCTAACGTGCCTACCTACCTATTGTTACCCTCAAAATGTAATATTTCCTTGAAACGACATCATTCCGTTTTCAGTACCACTTAGATTTTACTAAAGGCTTCGTGACGTCTTGAAACTTTTAAAGTTAGGTAAGTTGACTCGACTGTTATAACTCTATTTCAAGGTTCATTTAATTGTTTGAACTGACTTGGACAAGTTCTAAAGTTACGTTTGTCTGACGAAGGTACTGACACACTAAAATCATATAGTGTAGGGCTATTTGTTTCTAGTTAGAGGCTCAAATAAATTTAGGGCTGAGTGAGGTGAGGCTACGTAAGCTCGTGTTGAGCTATGTTATACAGGTTTATGTGTGTGGGTGTGTGTATTTATGTCTGGGCCTTCCGGGGTAAACGGCGTGAGTGAGCGCCAGCAGTTCCGATGTCTAGGAAAGATAAAAATTGTGGTTTTTCTTTCCGACAATTCTGAAAACCTTTTTGATCTTTATTTTGAATGTTTGTATGGTAAGGCACTTGGAGAATGCATGAATATGACGTGGTATATTCTGTAAATAGTTCTCCTCGGTCTAACTTCTTCTATTCTAAACTTTATAAACCGCGAAATAGATTTTGGTATAGTGTTCACTATTATTTAGACAATTTCTTCTGGGGAAATTACGTCAAGAGGTAAAGTTTGTGAGTTTGTGAGGTTGTAGAAGGTAATCTCTGGATCTACTGAACCAATTTTGAAAATTCTTTTACCAATAGTAAGCCACGTTATTTGTTAGTGTCATAGAATAAAAGCTAGGATGAATTCGAAGTAGCTAGTTCAAGATAAATTCTGTCTTTACCCTGCCTTGGTCCCAATTGAAAGCCGGAGTGTTACAATAGCCAGCCTGGATAAAATAATATAAAAACGGAACGATAAAATTGTTTTCTTATTTTAAATTCAGGGCGCACAAAATATAATGGTACCTCGAAATTCGCAGGGTAGCCCTAACGCGAAGCTTGGCAAACGTGACTGGTATGAAACAAGGACGAGTTTCGGATAGCACGTACAGTACTCCAAAAGTAATAATGCGCATAGAAATCTTCGGAAATCTTCGTCATTGTTCGGCAACGGTCGTATTACCCGAGCGTCGAAAGACGATATTTATATAGAGTGGTTAAGAGCAATTTCTCTATGCCTAATTTTATATATTATGTGTTTTGTGCTAAAACAGATTTGATTTACCTGTAACGAAATTTGATTCGATAATTCCATGTAAGTAAATAGCGAAAACGCTACAATCATTGTTGGAGTGATTAGTTTTCAAGTGTCTTACCGAAGTTGGTGTAATTATGGAGGAAAAGGTTTAAATAACATAAGGTTTTATTAGAAGGAGAAAAAAACGTTTTCAAATAGAGGTTTACATAAAATATAATCAAAATCTCAGTTCAAATTTGTTTACAGCACTAATCATTCCAGAAAAATAATACAATTATAAAAAAATTAATCAGAATCGAGGAAGACCTCTATTCCCGACATCGCAGATTCATCAGAAGTTTCATTATGCTCTTGTTCATTTACACTTTCCTCACTGCTATCACCTGTGTAAATAATCAGTTTATCGGAATAACTATCGATTCTTGGCTCAAATTTTCTATATTCATCTTCGCATTGAACCGCATGATCAGAAACTTTTTTCCATTCTTCTGGTCCTATTTTATTGATTTTTTCTAATATAGCATCTTTAACTGACGTCACAGTCATTGCAATATTTCTCTTGGCCACGTGTTGCTTTATTTGGGACCAAATATTTTCAATAGGGTTAAAATCGGGATGATATGGTGGCAATCGTATAATTTTATGCCCATGTTCCTCCATTATACGGTCAATGGCAAATTCTGTGTAATTTTCTTTGTATCTTTGTATAATTTTATACAAATCGGGTTTCAGTTTCTTTGGGTCATGCGGAATGTTGTGTTGTTGTAACCAAGCTGTCATTTGTGGTTTAGATGTGTTTGAGTTTGGTGGTTTCACAGACAGCTTATTATGATATGGGGCGTTGTCTATTACCAACACACTATTAGGAGGCAAGTTGGGAATCAATTGATTGCGTAGCCAAGTTTGATAACGTTCCGCGTTTATTTCTTTATGATAGTCACCTTCTGAGTCGACACATTTATGTAACATTAGAGCCCCTGGGACGAAGCCTTTTTCATTGCCTGCGTGTACAATAATTATTCGCTCTCCTTTGGAAATGGGTTGTTTGATACCTTTTTTGTTGCTATCTTGCCAAGTTTTACCCTTAGTATGTGATGTGTGCACATACGACTCGTCCATAAATACTATGTTTCTACCAGAACTCCTCAGCTGTTGTATTTCTCTGAGATATTTGATCCTTTTTAGGCGTATATCATGTTTTTCCATAAGTAATTGTCTGTTATTATCAGTTTTCAGAAACCTAAACCCCATGTCTTTCAAGATCAACCTTAAAGTCTCGGCACAGCCTTTGAAATTAATAGCTTCGATCAACTTTATTCTTAAATTATTTACAGTTGGGAGTTCTTTCAGCGTCAATTGAAAATTGTATATCATATTACGAATAACACAGTAGTCGAAATCATCAAGTACCAGCCGAAATCTACTTTTAGGTCTTCCTTTTTTCGGTGTAGAAAATTTCTTTGATTGATTATGTTTTTTTTCGTTTAAGATATTACTCAAAGTTCGTCGCGAAATTCCTGTAGCTTTTGTAACACGGTCTTGAATTTTTTTAAAATAACCATCATGGTCTCTGTTGAAAACATTGGCTTCATTTAAGAAATAAAGGTACACATTAAATACCATTTGCCGTGCTTGTGAATTAAGCGGTTTTCCACGTTTAAATTTATCCATTTTGGAAGAATTCGTCTGAAAGAAAATGGCATGGGCAGAGTTAGGTATATATTTTTTATGCATGTTTATCTATTTATTTAATTTAAATAAATCTCATTTTTTAAATGTTTTTCTAGTACTTAATATGTATTTAATGTAGGTATTTTATTTTTTTAATATTAAAAAAACGTGAAATATGTTATTTATTTTCCTTTTTTCAAAATATACTATTTAAATCTGAATAAGCTAATTAATGTTGAAATTATATTTACCAAGAAGGGTGTGTAATAGCAGCTCTATATATTTCCACAAATAGAGAACACGTGCAGTCACTACCAATATATAAAGACGACTGACAGACATTTCGCTGACCGGCGACAGCTGCCGAACGCCCGATTTGTTTTCGATTGTGCACACATGATATTGACTCCTATCTCTTTTAAACAAGGTGCAAAATGCAAATGCCTTGTTTAGGGCTCTTACGATTCCATGATTCGAGTGTTTCCGGGAATACGACAATTAGCGAAGATCTGCATGTGCATTATTAATTTGGGAGTACTGTACATGCCTAGCGAGAGTGCTAACTCAGTTACTTACAATGTTTTCACCCAATTAGGGACGTCCGTAAGACTAGTGGCAATAAAAGTATTAAGATTTAATTTTGTTTCGAATAAAATAGTTTTAGAGTACCCAAGAAATTTAAAAATTCATCTTAATGGCGATCTTAGGCACTTAAAACACTTTCATCTTTATAGTAAGTACGTGGCTGACAGATTTTTTGTATAAGTTGACCAAACTTCGTAATTTAGAATATCTCCGGCATAATATAATGTGTCGAAAATATTTAAGTTTCAGTAAATTCTATCTATCTCATTTATAGGGTTGTCCCTCTGAGGTGTTCATTGTTGTCCATGGCATTTGGTACTAGTTACCATACCTACAGTGCTACCATTGTCGTATAGACCTGGACCGCGCCATCGCTTTCAATTTCATCATGCGAGCGACTCACACTTGGTGGTTGGGTCAAATACTGCTCTAAAAAAAGATCTGGATCCACGCCTGCCCGATATTCAGATTTCTCACATTCTGCACCCAAAAGCTTTATTTAATTTTAATAAAACCTCGATAACGCCGCAATAAAATCTCTGAAGCCCATCCAGACAGTCACGTTGAACATTAAATTTATAAAAATTGGAGCAAAAAAGACCGTTTCAATTATTTATATCTTACGAGACTTTATTTCGCAGAAGAAATAATTTACGAGTCTTATCTTTTCCATTTATTCTGTAAAGAACCTGAATTTATTTGAACAGAGTTGCATGTGTGATACAAATTGTGTTAAATTGCTCGGTCTTCGTTGCAACTGGGACCATTGTTTAATTACATTTGGAAATTACCGCGTCTTGCTATCTGCGACCCTGCATCTTCATTATTCATCCTAGGTTATGCATCTACTAGGTAAATTATAAACCAAAGGTATTCTGTTTCTAATTATATTGTCCGTTATTTATGCAAAAGGTAATAGGTAGTTGTTTGGACACAAGTTTGGTATCTTTTCATACTTCATAAGCTAAAGAATTCATCTTTGCCGTTGCAATATGGTCGAAACGTCGGGCAATAAACAAGGTATTTTACCATACATTATCACGTGATTAAGACATAGTAAATATAATCTATACTAATATTATAAAGCGGAAGAGTTTGTTTGTTTGTTTTGTTTGTTTCTTTGTTTAAACGCGCTAATCTCAAGAACTACTGGTCCGATTTGAAAAATTCTTTTTTTGTTGGATAGCCCATTTATCGAGGAAGGCTAAGCATCGCGCTACGACTAATAAGAGCGGAGAAGCGACGAGAAATGTTTCAAAAACGGGGAAAAAATACGCATACGAAGTTGCGCGGGACAGCTAGTTTTATAATAAACAATCACTCACTGGGTGTTAGAACCTAGTATGAGGAAATGCGATAGACTCAGAATGAGATTTATTAGCGGTTGATCTAAGTCATATGCCGTATTGGTCGGTACCACAGCAGCACAATGTCAGTTATTCTTCCATGAAATAGTATTTCGGTTGAAGGGCACTGTAGCAACTGTATTTACTGCCAAACAAGGATTAAGTGGGACTGATACTATTAATAGTCTAGCGTAACCATTACCACCAGGCACATGACCTGCTCGTCCCTTCATTTGTACTTATAAAAAGAAAAAAATATGGTTTGACGACAAATACCAATGCCATAGATTGACCCGTTTGACCCCAGAGCGCAGGTGTAAAATCTCTATGTTAAAAATTTACAAATTGAAGTAATTCTTATAGGCATTTCTTGCCAATAACTTTACAAATACAGTAAATGCATTTATTGTATTTGTAAAGTTATTGGCAAGAAATGCCTATAAAAATGACTTCAATATTCGGCCTGCGACATCATAATTTGTTAAAATGCTCTCTGTAACGAAGCAATAACAAAAGCCGTGATACTTCTTTAACTACCGACTAGATGTCGCTGTGAAGGCCTAAATTCGCGAGCAACAAAAGATAGAAAAAATTGAAATCTAATAACATAGTCCAGATAGGTGGTTCGCTTCTGGCCCCGGTGTGGCTACGGAAGTCTCGGGTTCGATTCCTGAGTCTGGATTTCAAATTTTTCTATCTTTCAAAAATGCATTTATGGTATTTGTAAAGTTTACAAATGACATACCTATACTTGATATCGGCCGAAAATAACTAAAAATTTAATTAGGTCATTGATTTTCAGCTACACAAACAAGAAGACAATTTGTAGCTGAATAATAATGTAACGACTCTACCTACATTATAAATTAATTCAAAAAAAGAACCAACAAACGAAATTCCTTTGAAATTTATTTATGTAGGTATTACAAGAGCCAGCCAGCGTTGGTGCATTCGTGACTGTTGCAAGTTTAAACGAACAGCACTGACAAATAGACTTTCAGAGCCATCCATCATGTTAATGGAAGTAATGAATTTTTGTTCGCTGTGACTCTAACAGTTGTATATTTCATGTCTGCGACCGGCTGGAAGTGCCTTTGTCAATGACTTCAAAACGATTTATTTGTATTGACTAACTCTTGTCTAGCTAGGCTTTCAAAGAGTTATGAAAATATATATATTACGGGTCTTAATCGCGTGCATAATTTAAGGTAGAATACCTTGTTTATTGCCCGAAGTTTCGACCGTATTGCAACGGCGGTGGTCACGAGTAGACTTTCAAAGAATTGTTAATCTTAATCAAATCTTTGTAGATTTTCAAATGAAAGTAGGTTTATTTTGTCATTGTACGTTATTTTACGAGAAGATGTTGAAGAGGTTGTCTATTTGTTCGACCCTGCTAATTATTACTCAACTACGTTATCATCTACACTAGACGATTTTGGTAACATTTGGTATGATAGTTGCTTTATGCACTTGAGGCATAGAGGATCAGTCCAGGTGTAGAGGGGTTTGGAATCGAACAATAAAACTGGTATTTAACCATTTTGGGAGGCATATGGGAAGAGGGCGATCCCGTACACCCCCCCTCCCCAGGAGAACTAGCTACTTAGGCATTGATACTCGTACATCTAGTCGTATTACATTAGAAATATAGTTTAACTGCCAAGATAAATAAAATATTTTCCAGAAATGCTTCGATAAATCAGCGGCGTTTCAAAGTGCTTTAAATTCAAATGGACTTGTTGCGCATTGCATTCGTAATTTGTACCGGTGTAATTAGTATTCCCTGACCTCTTGGCTTCAGCTTGTAAATCAATGTGTCTCCAATGTGCTGATTTAATTACTATAAGGCTAGCGTAGCTATAACGACACATTCCTTCTTCCAGGCGATTAACATAGATAAAGTTAAGAAAATATATTTTTAAATCCCTTCGTAAGAATAATACAAAGGTTACCGTAAATAAATACTTAAATTCGTCAGTCCCGGTGCTAATATGTATTCAGGCTTTCAAGCTATATTAAAAGTACGTGTCAAAGTTTTGACCGGGGCTCTTTTAGATATCCGGTTTTTTTACCGAACGCCGGATGGATTTTTTACGTCTTTTCGTCTTTTTTACTCATCATAAGCCATACAACACTGAACAGCCCGGCGAAAAAATCCATACAGGCGTCCACTGAAAAAGCCGGACGTCTAAAAGAGCCTTTAGACTGTAATATTAATTTATAGAGAATGTGCTTATGAATGTCCATTCATTAATTCATCAATGCTAAGACGAAAGCCTTGGACTTGTGTTTGATGCAGATTATGAGACGATGAGAATTCAGCAAATTCGAGCTCTATGGGGTTGGGGTTAATCAAATGAAAGCATGTGAAGCCACGGACACAAGCTAGAAGTCGTTAAGTTTTATGCTGTCTTTGTCACTTCTACGTAAATTACAGCGACAGAAATATTAGATATATTTCGGGACTTAATCGCGTGAATTATTTAATAATAATTCACGCGATTAAGTCTTTAAGAATTAATATAGAAAGGTACAAACCTTTTATTTACCCGACGTTTCGATCGAATCGCTAATCTGCCATCACTCCCTCGACCACTATCGGTGCAATTCGATCGAAACGTAGGGTAAATAAAAGGTTCGTACCTTTAAATAATTCTCGCGATTAAGTCCCAAAATATATAAAATATCTATAAAAATCGCGAAAGTTTAAAAACAATAAGCGACATAAATACTTCTAAAGTAAAGTTTGAGTATTCTACGATTATAGTTTCAAAGTGTAACGTACCTTGATCATAGCTTTAAGCATCGCGTATCTGGTGAACACGTTCCTCTGTGCCTTGGACTCGCTGTACCGCTCCATGAGTGTGATCAGCGCCTTCTTCGCCGTGTCATAGTTCTCGTCGAGACGGACTCTCACTCCCCGGAGACGCTCGTTCGTTTCTATCACCTCTTCTTTCGTCTGACCGCCTAAGAAATGTAAGAAACAAGATGTCTTGAATAACACATTAAAAAAAAAGACAACTCCCGCAGTAGGGTACAAACCAAGTGTTACGGGGGACTTTTAACAAACATATACATATATAAATAATAAAATAAAAAAAATAAATAAAATAAAATAAAATATAATTCACGGACATGAAGTACACAAGAGTGTAGGTACTTTATGTCAGTGAATTCAACTATTTGTGGATCACACAAAGTGGTGACCAGTGTCCCACGACCTCTTGCGCAGCAGTCGCACACTCTCCCACCGTACAACCGAGGCAGTTTTATACAAGGTTATTTTTAGTATAGTTCAAAGCTCAGACACCCCAACAAGATTTTTACTTCAAGAAATCATATAAAAAAAAGAAAATGAAAATATTGAAAGCTTGCAGAGTTATAAGCAATTTATGTTATTTTGTGTTCTTCGCGCTATCGTGCTCATTGCCTCGCGTAGTACGTAATCAACTAGATATGAATATAATATGCAGAAATAAAAATAAAAACAAGTCTCTTTAAAAAACGTTTAGTATATACGTACGGTAAGTACCTATATACTTAATGTTAGATACATACTTCTGCAAAATGAACATTCAAATCTTAAGATAAGCACCCTGAAGTCATTAGATTTTTATTGAGCTTAAAAGCACGTTTTGATCATTTGAAATTCAAACAAAACGGTTCACAGAGATTCTCGCCGATTAAATCTTTGGCATTGCTGAGAAGCAATGCGCTGTTGATGATCATGCACCTATAATAATATTCATTTCCTATCCGAGGTAATTATTATTCTATATACCTATTAAAATATAATAAGTATTCTCTATACCGATTATATTATAAAAAAAAAAAACTTTATTCACTTAGCATGTAAAACAACTCTTGTGATACGTCGGGATTTTACATATACTCATGTAATGCCAAGTTCGCAAACAATAGGTAAAGCCGGAGAAAAAAATCTGGCAATAAAAACTCGGGGCCTCTCTTTTCAAATTGCCAATTTTACAATGTTTGAATGTTTTTAAACTTGATATGAATATACTATACCTACACCATGATAAAGGACTGATGCAAATTGTATTATGAAAAAGTTGAAACATGAGATAAACCAAAATCAGCCTTAGTGGGTACAATATAGTAGGAGCATCTACTTACAACGAAAGTAAAAACTATATGTGCTTAAATTAATTAATTATTTAATTAATTGTTTTGCTTGAATTGATTGTTTTCTATATGTATGTATGTTCATAAGATTAAACCACATGAAATCACGACGAGAAAATGTAAGCAGTTTAATATTTACTTTCATATTGAATGCGTGTCAACCGCGGTGCCTCGTTGACTGAAAATACACAAATCAATAAATAACTAGCCTGACTGCTCCAGTGGTTCCCATTAGTATGCAACCCGTCTCTGGAGCTAATCTACCCCTCTCGTGTGAAAATGTTTTACAAGCTGTTAATATATTTATACGATAATATCACTCACGTTACACATGTTAGCAGCGAAAGGTTAAAATTATTCTGAAGTAACTCGAGACACAGTTCTTTTTACCCGACTGCGCAAGAAGGAGAGTTATGTTTTTTGAGTGTATAAATGTGTGTAGGTATGTATCTATGTATGTATATTTCTTTGGCACACTCAAGAGCCTAAATTGCTTGATGGATTTAAGCTTGAGACGTAACGTTATTACGTTAGATTCGTCTCAGTTCTGAAATAGACACAGCGTACATCAAAATTAAAAAGAATCAACGGCACTAAATGGAGAGCCGGCTAAAGTGAAAACTTGAACAATATATTACGTAGGTACTGATGAACCCGCACAACTTCGTCTACGTAAACTTCCTCCATTTTTGCTATACTCCTATTGGTCATAGCGTGATGTAATATAGCATATAGCCTGCCTCAATAAATGGGCATTCCAACAGTATTTTTTTTTAATTCGGTCCAGTAGTTCCTGAGATTATTGCGTTCAAACAAACAAAGTCTTCAGCTTTATGATATTAATATGTACAGACAAATAATGATAACAGCTACTTACTAGACGTGCCTTCATCTTTGACATCTTGCACAATCCGACGAACGCTCTGAGTGAACTTGCCCACTAAATTCGTGCTCGCTGAAACAAAGAAAACACTCCTTTAAAAATCATAAAAAATGTACTTGTCAACCCTTGTTCATCTCAAGTTCTTCTTGAACTTGATACTTGAAAGCTGTTCGAACAAGAACAAAGGTTTCAAAAGTATCAAGAAAAATGTAACACAATTAGCAAATAAGGTCTGAAATGTTCGCAGAAGATTTTATATTAAACTAGCTGTCCTGCGCAACTTCGTATGCGTAAATTTTCCCCGTTTTTGCAACATTTCACGTCGCTACTCCGCTCCTATTAGTCGTAGCGCGATGTTATATAACCTATAGCCTACCTCGATAAATGGGCTATCTAACAAAAAAAGATTTTTTCAAATCGGATCAGTACTTCCTGAGATTAGCTCGTTTAAACAAACAAACAAACTCTTCCGCTTTATAATATTAGTATAGATAGGAGAACTTTGCTAGCTTTAGTGGGTTGATATTCTCACTTCATTAGATATTTGAAGAGCATCGTTGAGAGTAAAGTAGTGGTTGGTGTTGAATTTGCTACACGTTTATGCACTCAAAGCACGAGAGCGCATCGGAAGCCTTAAGCCGAATAAATGAACGATGAATAAACTTTAGTGGGCAGCCTTATCCTGGCTTTGTGTTGCACTTTGCTTCATGCAACGGCAGGCTTTAGAACGTCGAATGAAGCTCAATGCACATACGACTAAGCACATCGATATTGTACTACTAATACTTTTTCTATGAAAAATTTCATTATTGAAAATACGTTTATAATACAAAAGCTTTAAGCCAGCGAATCCTGCCTCAGATCAGCAAGTTTTGTAAAATCTTTTTTATTAGTTTTACTTAAAATAAGTAAAACTATTATAAAGGCTAAAAGAAAACTCTAATCTATTTAGAATAAATGTTTTCTTTCAGTGAATCTTTAATAGATATTAAAAGTAAGTATTTTATACTTTATGTAGATAGAAATAGGTGAGTAATATATTTTTTTCTTAAGAACTCGACACATATCGTTTTTTTTTTAAAGACGACTCCTGCATTTGGCACAAGCCCTGTGTAGCGTGGGATTTTACAAACATACAAGTCACGGACACAAAGTATACCCAGACTCGGGACAACGATTTGTGGATCACACAAAGTGGTGTCCCGTGCACACGCAGCAGTCGGACACACTCCCACCGCGCCACAGAGGCAGTCACGCCACACGCCACAGAGTATTAACATAAACGATTAAGTTACTATTACTTGCATATTAATAGTTGTTAGTTTGACCATATAGCCAATCTTCCCACCTACATCCCTATATGCTAAGTACCAATGTCTTGGCGAAATATAGGTAACTATTATACTAAAACTGCCTACCCCGACTTCGCACAGGTGTCATATCGTAGTTTTTTATACCTTCAATTACATTATGGTAATTTTCGTAGGGATCCCTAATTTTTTTGACACTAAAGTATAGCCTATGTTACTCCCCGTTATTGTAGCTTTCTAATGGTGCCAAAAAAATTGAAATCGTTACATACAAAAATACATTTTTTCCTTTTTATAATATTAATATAGATATAGAAGTATAGATAATATAATTAGTCACCTTCAAAGAAACAACACGAGCATTGACAACATACAACAATAGGTCGTGTAATGATCACATAACTACCTGGTACAATTAATTATGATTCAAACAATATGGTAATGGGTTTCTTAAGATTTCGCATTTAGTCAGCAATTCGTTACGCTATTGTTATGATCATAATGTTTTAATAAGCTTCTCAGAAAGATTAGTGCATATGGAATTCTCGCTTACGTTTTTCATCTGAGTAAGTAGATATTTCTGCTTTCGTTACAAGTACTTTGGCCAGTATTTAAGCACATACAGTTTTTACCTTTGCTGTAAGTAGATGCTCTTACTATATTGTACCCACTAAGGCTGATTTTGGTTTGTCTCATGTTTCAACTTTTAGATAATGCAATTTGCATCAGTCCTTTAACATGGTGTATAGTATATTAGTCGCAGCACCTTACCCCCATATCAAGTTTATAAACATTGAAACATTGTAAAATTGGCAATTTGAAAAGAGCGGCCGCGAGTTTTTATTGCCAGGTTCTTTATTCCGGCTTTACCTATTGTTTACGAACTTGGGCATTACATGTACATGTAGGTAGAATCCCGACGTATCTATACAAGTAATATATATACAAGAGTTTTTTGCATCCTAAGTGAATAAAGAATTTAGAATTTGATTTTTTTTTGACATACTTAATCGTGAAGATATTAAAGGGAGCTATAATTCCAAATTCAGTCATTTTTCAAGAAAACCTTACCCGAAAAGTAATAATCCTCAAAAATAAAACAAAATATGTAGGGTAAGCGATAGGAACGGAATGTTTAGTTGCGTCGTGTATTCAAGTCCCGCTAGAGTTAAAATTTTAACAAACCTGATTGTTGTTCATTATAGCACGACATCATTTTTTTTTAAGATTGGAACTCGACTACAAATTAACCAACCTTAGATGCGATCAAAATACCATCGAAACACTGCTACCAAACTGCAGCAAAAATATATTTAAAATTTAAAGGCAAGTAACCCGAACTGCTTTCTTTGTTACCTTCAGCTACAAAGAGCAGCACTGTTCTCAAAGATTCACTGGTGTGAGAATATAAGTTTAGAGCAATATTGCTCAGTTACGACGGCACTCTACAAAGATGGTGGAAATTGAAAAACTTTAAGTGTCCGTTACAAAGACATGTAGGTGTGTAGGTATAACAACCTTGATAGTTGTGTTTGCCTCAAATTTTCTTCCTAGCGTTTGATAGTAAACTTTGGAAGGACATCAAATATTATATAGATGTCGTCTGAACGCGACCTTGTCTTCTGCATTATTGGAGGCAGCCATCATGTTGTTAGTTATGTATATTTGTATGTATGTTATGTTTTTAAGTATACGTAGGTATGTGTTTATATTTATATTTATATATATATTTATAATTGATTGTAATTATCTTATTTATCTAGCATTGGCTGTCAACAATCTGCCCCTATATAATTTTATGTCACATCACCCAAAGGTTGGCTGGTAGAGAATGCTTTTAGCATTAAGTCCGCCTTTGTACGATATTTTTGTGCATAAAGTCAATAAATAAATAAAATAAATAAATGTTCTCTTGTGTACAGGTGGTCGGGCACACAAGACACGTTGTAAGTTAGGCAGGTACTAGCTTCGAAACTGATTGCTGATAGCAGATTATTTTAATGGATTATTTTTGTCATCGATAACCGGGTGCACGCACAAAAAAGTGTCAAGTAGCAATGGTCACGTTATTGATTGGTTGCTAAGCAACAGCGACTGGCGATTGCAGCGACATGCGATAAAATTGGAACTAACGTTATTGACTGGTTGCTAAGCAACGTGAATGGCGATATGTCATCTTTCTTCTTATGTCTTTATCTTACTTATGACGTTATCACGTAAAATTATCGTCCGTAAACCGACTTTAGAGGCTAGCCTTTTTTTTTTATCTACCACTTTTATTAGTATTTTTAGACTTCAAATTTATGAAATTTAGGTACGTATATATAAATATTATTTTTATATCCTAGTCCCGGGTCCTTATACACAATCTTTTCTCCATGTGAAAAAGATTGTGAAATGGCCGCCGCGCATGCGCATTGATACATTTCTAAGCGCAGCCCTTTATTTACCATTACGACAAGATTTTTACAGTTACTCATGGGCTTGCTGTGGATACGGAATAAAGAGCGTGAATTAGGACCCTGTCCAAGTGTTTTTCATCTTTCCGCATATGACCACAAGCTACTTTTTTTTTAAAGACGGCTCCCGTATAAGGCTACAAGCCCTGTGTCGCGGGGGACTTTACAAACATACAAGTCACGGCCTCAAAGTACACCCAGACTCGGAACAATAATTTGTGGATCACACAAAGTGCTGTCCCGTGTAGGAATCGAACCCACGACCTCTTGCGTAGCAGTCGGACGCACTTCCACCGCGCCACAGAGGCAGTTTAATTACTTTAAATTTGTAAGGGATTAATTGTATCCATTTACATATAAATAAAAGTTCGCACACAAATATTTAAAAAGTTGGTTAAAGAAGAGACATTACGGTACTTTCCAATATAAGAAAACACTTTCAATTTGCAGTCAAATGCTTACAACTTTTCTAAATGGGAAAAATAATGCAGCCACTTCACAGCATCGTGACTGCAAATGAAAATTATTAAAACAATTTCTTCCAAACGAGTTTTCGCTGTTATTACTCTAGAATAATACTAACTTCAAACATTATCTGCGCTTTAAATGAATATTCACACCGAGACCAAGACCATTTCAATTACTTTAATCAGAATTCCAGTACAATCAATAAGGGTAGATTCATACTAGCGCAGGTTCGAAGCGCAGCGAAGCGTCAATTTTAAAATTATCGTAGCAATCTGACCTGTATCTTCACGACATAATGAACATAATTTCTATAGTTCACAAATCAACAATCACCCACAGTCTTCCATGCGAATACAATTACAATAGCAACTGTAATTTTTTGTTTCGATAGAATGTGTTATAGTCAAACATCGAAGTTCCTGAGGTTTGGCTAGTCAAACCTCAAGTTTGACATAAGGTCTTAGTTAAAGTTCAAACCAATAGCGTTTTTCTACCTTTAACTAACGAATTTTGGTCTACTCCTAGGAGACTTTGGACAGTCAAACGTCGAAACTCAATTTGATGACTGAAACCCATTTCGGGCGTCGGTCGCCAGTCTTTCGTCCAGCTTTTATGTCATATAAATGGATTAATGTAAGAAACTAACGCATTTGTTTTAATTTTTGATTTGTTGAAATATTTTCTTCCTTTTAGAACATTTCCTTTTAAATAATGTTTTTTTAATTTTTATTTATTTCAAAACTGATATTATAAAGCTATTAAGTAAAAAAATCACTAGGAGGTTATAAGTATATTACAAATCACCCTGTATACAGATACAGATAAATTTGTTATATTAACTTTTACGCTTCGCTGCACTTCAACTCTGCGCTAGTATGAATCGACCCTAAGGGTTCGGCTACACGCAGCGACTTCCATGCGCAAACAGTTTGTGCAAATTGGTTTGCGCATGCAAGTCACTACGTGTAGTCGGATCCTAAGGTTTAGCCACACTTGTTAACTTTTGTAAGTTGATCTTACTATCTTCTAAAATTCTAAATACATTAATAAACTGTATAATTGGATTTCGTTTATGTTCTACATTAAAATGTAGCCTTTATTTCACCGAGCTAAATGACGGTCCCCCATGAAATGTTATCTGAACAAGAAACAGATAAATTCCTTTAATTGTTAAACAAGTCAACATGTTAGAAAGTGCGTCTTTGGTTACTAAGGTTCTTAAGAATTTATTGTTATTAAGTGTGTATACTACTATGTCTACTAGTAAGATTATTACTTGAGCAGTGGCAAAGGTTCCTTATAACACCATTATTTCCACCTTCCCTTAGAATACTAGTTCTAGTATTTGACTACTATCAAAGTAAAAATATGTCAATATGTTCTGAAAAAATATGTTCATCTTTATTTTAACGTGTTTATTAATTTTTAATCATAAAACTAAATGATTTGATCATTGGAAACGTGACGTCACACGCTAGCATTTCATACAAATTTGTACGGAGCGGATCGTTTTTGACGTTTCTTAAAAAGAGGCTAATTTGACTTCAGTCAAATACCATAAATAGGGTATTTGACTGAAGTCAAAGTTACCTAATGGGGTATTTGACTGAAGTCAATGTTACCTAATAGGGTATTTGACTGAAGTCAAAGTTAGCTAATATTGTAGGTATATAGAACAGTGTTTAGCAAAATATATTTCATGTTGATAAACTTTCGCGATTTGTACACATTATTAAAATAGAGTCTTCCCGTGACCACGGCCGTTGCAATACGGTCGAAACGTCGGGCAATAAACAAGGTATTTTACCTTAAATTATTCACGCGATTAAGACCCGTAATATATATATTTTAATAAAATATATTTCTTAGTCAGACTATACCTGGCACATTAGAAAAAGAAGAAAGAAGAAAAACGTTTATTCGTTGTGATTTGGACACAAACTACAATTAAATACCTATGTACACAGAACATTAGGTAGGCAGGTATATAAAGCAATGAAAAATGGTGGCAGTGTTTGTATTAATTATGGAGCTTTGGCATATATTTGATTAAAATCTATAAATTATTTACTTTCAAACACATCTTTCAACAACTATATCACTGGTTGAAGCTTAAATAATTTGGAAATATGTTTAAATCGCCGGTATATTAAATGAAATAGTATACAGGGGAAATTACATATTAACCCCCTACCACTAACTTTGGTCACAACGATTTTACTCTAGTAAAATATTGTTTTAAGTTTTCGCGATTTTTATACATATTAGATATACTTCGGGACTTAATCGCGTGAATTATTTAAAGGTACGAACCTTTTATCGTAACCACGATCGGTGCGATTCGATCGAATCGCCCGGTAAATAAAAGGTTATAATTCACGCGATTAAGTCCCGAAATATATCTAATGCAGTAAAATAGTCTGTAGGTGGTTAAGGTCATAACTCCAAAAATAGGTGGTAGGCAGTTAAGAGTTAATAGATACATTTTTTTTTAAAGTTATGTTACAAAATTAATTTTGCGAAATGTAAAGAAGCCGGGAGGTTAATAGGATATTAAAAATTACCATATATTTAGCTTAACTGGATATACACACATCAAAAGTGTCTAGGGATCAACATATATTTTTGCAATAACTTTTCTCCTGATTGATTTTTTTTTTTTATTTCTTTAAGGATTCATCAAATAAAGTGTTTTCGTTTGTCACAGTAACGATAAACCAAGTCACCTTTGCATTAATAAAGAAATTTGCCATTTTCTTAATAAAGGGATTTTTGACATTTGAACCACTAACATTAAAGTTCGAAAAAAAGACTGAAATAACAGTTTTCTTTAAAATTTTATTGGGTAACTTAAACAATTAATAATCCGTGTTTCTACCGCGAACACTAACAACACAAGAACATCGGTTTGGCATACTCAAAATGAGTTCATCCAAATCACGCTGTGGAATGGCCGCCCATGTTCGTTGCAACAACAAAAAAAGGTCTTCTTGCGACTGAATACCCTCCATATTCGGCAGAGCTCTTCTCTGTAGCATATCCCATGCATGCTCAATCGGGTTCAAGTCTGGCGACTGAGCAGGCCAGGGCAGGACATTGATGTTAGCTGCGGCGAGAGTCTGTCTTACAACTCTTGCGGTGTGCGGTCGTGCATTATCATGCATTAACTGAAATAAGGGACCGATTTGCACTTGTAGAGGAACGATGACGTCTGATACAATCGTCTCAGCATAAATTTGAGCGTTGAGGTTGCCTCTGATCCAAATCAACTCAGTTCTTCCGCCGATCCAAATACCCGCCCATACCATGATGGTTCCACCACTATAAGGATGGACTTCCTGGCAGGATTTTAATCGCTGTTGGCGTCCAGGGGTTCTCCAGTGTCGTATACGTCTTGTATCCGGTCTCATACCAAAACGAGACTCATCAGAAAAGCACACGAAACGCCATTGTTCTTCTGCCCAATTTCTGTGTTCAAGAGCCCATTGATATCGAATCCTACGATTGTGCATTGCTATAGGTGGTACCCGTAGCGGTCTTCGGGAATGAAGGTTCACTTCATGCAAGCGGTTTCTGACTGTTTGGTCGCTAATTAAGTTCCCTGAAGAGTGATGAAGCCTCACGGCTAACATCATGGCGGTTATTGTTGGACCTCTTCGAGTTAAGATTTGAATGTATCGGTCTTGTCTCCGTGTGGTGCAGCGATACCGTCCTCCATGGCGCTCAGCCACGGTACCAGTGCTTCGGTAACGTGTCCAAAGTCGACTGATAACACTCTGACTTGTATTCAGAGCTAAAGCCACAGTACGTTGCCGGGAACCAGCTTCTATCATTCCCACGGCTCTGAGCATTTCTTCCCTGCTTAAATGACGTCGCCGCTCCATAATAACGTTGGTTTTAATCAGTAGTAGGGAAACAGTAGCACTAATAATGTCTTCAATGCGTTGTATGTTTTTATAGGGAAAATATTGACAGCTGATTTTCATCTTTTACTCGAATTTGATTCACAGTTCCTGATTCAAATTATGAAATGCACCAAAAAGGATCCATATAAATTTATAAAATCATAAATTTATTACAAAGCCACATCTCAATCTCAAGAAATCCGCATAAAAATGCTTGATCCCTAGACACTTTTGATGTGTGTATTTGAATTGTAAAATTTGCGTGATTGGGCCAATATGTTTGTTATAGCCGGAGGAAAAACCGGATGAGATTTTTTTTTCTAAACAGATAACTAGCAATGTGGGATTGAGTCCCACATTACTAGCAATCTTGTTAACCCCTGCAGCTAAGCTCAAAGGCTTGTGTTAGAGTGGGTTCACGTCGGTAGTATAATGGGTAGGATTCGAACCCGTGACCTCACGATTGCGAGACCGATTCCTTAGCCATTAAGCTACCGCCGCATCAAAACATATAGATTCACATTTATATAGAAGAATATGTGTAAAATGTAATATCAAGAGAACAATATTTTTGAGAAAACACTTTACGAATTAAATCAAAACTTGAAATATAATAAATATATAAACGATATCGATAGAAATGTTGTTTGGAACGGACACTATCTACTAGAGTACTCTACAGATTTCAACCAAATTGTATAATTTTGCAAGCAATAATACCAGAAGTCAGATTCTCAACTACCTAAACTAGTTTTGAGAATCTGACTTCTAAAACAGAAAGCTTTTTAACATATTTTACCTACTAATACATAGGTACAGTCTGTAAGACTTTAAGGACTTTTACAAACGATGAAAATTGTCTTTATCTTCTTCAGCGAGCATGAGAACTGTGGGATTATGTAGATAGTTTGTATGCGACGTGCCTACTTCTAACAAGGTATCTCCAAGACCTCCTACTTATAAAGCAGGTATATTTTAGTTTCAAGTAGGTACCTGAGAAAGTTTATTAAAATTCATTAAGACTGTAACTCTTGATACTTTATGTTGTGTAAGGGAGAAGTTGTTGTAATTAGTTGGAACTGTCTCTAAATAAGGCCACTTACTGTTAATTTTCTGAAACTACCGACCCTAATTGAGATTTTATCTGTTTCTGACCGTGGATTTGTTAAAGGTTAGCTTGGAATGGTTCCCACGAATTGAGGTGAGGTAACATAGCAATCTAGAAAAGCCTTTTTAGGTCAGTGGTTAAAAATCTTACATATGCAAAATCTCACATTACAAAATACTCAGAGTTTTTAAAATAACGCTTATTTTTTGCTTTATAAAAGGGTCAGCGAAAACAGTAGCACCAACAGGATTAAGGCGTGCCGCCTATTTGCACATTACAAATGGGACGCGTGACGAAAAAGTAAACATTTGCGTGTAACGTTATAAAGGTTCCTCTGTCGTCCAACAAACGGCGGTATTTAACGTTTAATCAAGTACTTTATATAGCTTAACAGGTACCTACAAATAAACCTCACTCTTTTGATATGTAGGTAGGTAGCACTGGATAGGTTAACCTGAAATGACTGCCTCTGTGGCGCGGTGGGAGTTTGTCCGACTGCTACGCAAGAGGTCGTGGATTCGGTTACCACACGGGACACCACTTTGTGTGATCCACAAATTGTTGTTCCGAGTCGTGGTGTACTTTGCGTCCGTGACTTGTGTGTTTGTAAAGTCCCCCGTGACACAGGGCTTGTACTACGAAAACGTCAGAGTAATGGCGTTGTATTTGACAATAAACTTATATTCCATTCCCACTTTCACCATATTATTGTTAAAATCACCAGTCTTATGGAATTCAGGAATAACACGAGGCTTTAAAAATCCTCGTAGTCTACTTCACCTTTTTTTGGTCGCCTTTTTATGCTGTCCATGTGGACAGGATTGAAAAAATACAGAAGAAGTGTACCAAAACACTATGCTACAGATATCCCCCCCAAACAAAATTTACACTCGTATGAAATGAAACTAGATCACTTTATGCTACTTTTTTTGGAATATCGCCGTAAATGCTATGATCTCGCCTGTCTCCTTAAGATTCTTCACTCTAGTATGAGACTGTCCGGACTTGTTATCTATACTAATATTATAAAGCTGAAGAGTGTGTTTGTTTGTTTGAACGCGGAAATCTCAGGAACTACTGATTCGAATTTAAAAATTCTTTCACTGATGCCCAATTATCGAGGAAGGCTATAGGCTATATAACATCACGCTGCGACCAATAGGAGCGGAGCAGCATTAAAAAATGTTGCTAAAACGGAAAAATTGACGCATTCGAAGTTGCGCGGGTCGTTAGTCACTTATAAGCTTGAAAACAAGATTTAGATCTCGTTTGCCCACATCTTAAGAGCTTCATCTTGGACGTTTATATCAACAACACCTCATTCTACAACCCGGTGGTAAGATTGTGTCGCTTGTACAACGACCTGCTACAGAGGAATCACAACATCCTGGACTTTATAAACTTAGTACCTTTAAAAACAAAGTAAGGTACATTATTTCATTGACTGAATGAGTTGTGCAGCCGATTGACCTTATATACATAGTTATCGTTATTTTGTTTGCTGTAGATAGAATAGAATAGAATAGAATAATTATTTATTTCCAGGAATATGGTTTACAAAGATCTTAAAATTAATATAAATTACACATATTCTACCTAGAGATGGTGTGGAAACATTGATAGGTAAGGCCTGCGTTTGAATTAGATATTAAATATTACGAGTCTTCCTTAATTATAATAATCTAATTGTTTTATTCTATTTCATTATGTTATCTTGATATGATTAAAACTGTAAATTTCATATATGATTAAAACTGTATTATCAATGTCAATAATTTAATTAATTATAAGAAATGTCAATAAGTAATTCAAATCACATGTCAAAATAATATTATAAGCAAGGCTCTTTATATAAACATGATTCACTTAAATTCTAAAAATTCATTGTTTGAATAAAAGCATCTGTCTAGTAACCAGTTAAACAAGTATCCCTTAAATTTATTTGTTGGCAAGGCTCTCTCTTTGATAGGTAACTTGTTATATATTTTAATTGCCATACAATATGCATTTCGTGAATAAAGGTGCAGTCTCTGTTGGGGCACCAGTAGCTTGGCAGGGTCTCTAGCATTGCTTTTATTCATTACTACGTTGTGTAAAGGAAACAGTTCTGGATTCCTTCGTACCAACATACACAATTCAAATATGTAGAGACACGGTAATGGTAAAATTTTTAATTCTTTGAATATAGGTCTACAATGTTCTAGGTATTGTGCCCCGTATAAAGCTCGAACACATTTTTTTTGTGCAATGAAAACATTTTGCACGTGAACTGAGTTTCCCCATACTACAATGCCATACCGCAGTATTGACGAAATATAGCCATGGTATGCTGATAAGGCTGTATTTCTATTCACAGTCCATCTTAATCTCCTTAGAGGATATACGAACTTATCTAATTTATTACATAAATTTTCCGTGTGTTCCTTCCAATTTAACAAATTATCAATTGTTATCCCTAAAAACATAGTCGAGTTTGTCGATTTTATGACTGAATTGTTAATCTGTATATTTGATTGTCTAATTTCTCTGTTATAGGTTTGAAAATTTATTATTTTTGTTTTCTGAATATTAATATGTAAATTATTGTTTTTTAACCATGCCATAGCTTCATTTAGTTCTTTATGTGCCTCGTTTTCTATATCCGATTTATTTTTATGTTTAATTAATAGTGTTGTGTCATCAGCAAACAATATACAGCTATGATTGAGACATTTATTAAAATCATTGATGTACAACAAGAACATTAGAGGTCCTAGAATGCTACCTTGTGGTACTCCACAGTTATTTATTCTTAATTGTGACGTAAATGTTAGTCTTGATTGATTGATTGTTTTTGAGATGACTGTCCTTTGCATACGGTTGGTTAGGTAGCTTTCTAGCCAATTGTGTGTATTTCCTCTTATGCCGTATCTCTCTAGTTTATAGAGCAAGCGTTTATGTGGCACAAAATCGAAAGCTTTGCTCATATCTAGGAAGACCGATAAGACCGCTAACTTTTTGTCTAGTGCTTCTGTCACTTGTTTAATTAAAGAGAAACAGGCTAACGAAGTGGAACTATTTTGCCTAAATCCAAATTGATTATCCACCAGTATTTTATTTTTATTTATAAAACTATTTAGCTTTTGATGCATTGCCTTTTCATATATTTTTGCAAATATCGGTATCAGAGTTACTGGTCTGTAGTTGGCTATGTTGGTAGGATTACCTTTCTTAAACATCGGTTTAATAATTGATACCTTCATCTTTGTGGGAAACACTCCTTCTTCAAACGATTTGTTTAGCAAGTAACTTAATGGCGATGCTATATTTATAGCGTTATCTTTAACTATTTTCGTAGTAATTTCATCGTAACCCGTTGCTTTAGTATCGTTTAGAGATTTTATAATTTGAATTACATCCGATTCATTTACTGGTGTCAAGAACATAGAGTTGTATTCTTTGTCGAAGTGGGTATTTTTTGTCTCATTGTTGGGTATATTTGTAGGTTTACTCGTTAAATCAATATAATAGTCATTAAAATATTTGCAAATGTCGGTAGGATTATCAATTATTTTATCATTAATCTTCAATTCTTTAATGTCCATATGTAAATTATTTGTATTAACATTGTTTTTAATAACTGTCCACGCAGCTTTACATTTATTCTTGGCCCTAGTAATGTGTCTATTATTATTAATATTCTGGGACTTTAGTATACATTTTTTTAAAAGTTTAGTGTAAGTAACATATACTTTTTTCTTACCTTCTCTATCGATAACATCATTTCGATAGCGATGGTAAAGCTCTCTTTTTTTGATGCATGAAATTTTTAATCCTCTACTTATCCACCTATTTTTAACTTCCTTGTATCCTGTTTTACTGCGTATTACAGGAAAGCAAAGTTTATAGAATAGCATAAACAGGTCATGAAATATGTCAAAAGCTTTGTCACTCCCTTTTACTTCGTAAACTTCTGTGAATGATAGTGATGCCATACATTGTTTAAATTTTGTCATATTTTCCCTACAATAGTCTCTTTTATCTTCGTACCAGTGTTCTGTAAATTTTTGTCTTTCATTTTTTTTTGGAATTTCAAACTTCAAAGACTGTCCAGTGTTATGATCTGATAGACCTAAATTGTGAGTGTTACTTGTGACATTCGATAGCTCAATGTTACTTGCTATTTGATCTATACTGGATTGTTTTCTGGTTGGAACTTTGATATGCGTAACAATATTATAGTTCGTAATAAGTGACTGTAATTCTTTAGTCTGGTTATTATTGTTTAGTATGTTAATATTCCAGTCTCCACAAAGTATAACATTTTTATTCATATTTATTTTATTTAATAATTCCTCGAGTTTCGTTAAAAAGATTTTAATATCTGTTCCCGGAACCCTATAAATAACTACTATAATTAAATTGTATTCCAGTAGTTCAATTCCACAACATTCAAAATGGTTTGTACTAGCTATTTGTTCAATAGCTTTTATTGACCTGCACGCAATATCCTCTCTAACCAGTATACAGGATCCACCTCTTTTTTTAGCTTTTCTGGAGAAAGATGAAGCTAGTTTATAGTGTGACACTTTTAAGTTGCTTTCATGCCCAAATTTTATGAATGTTTCGCTAAGACATATAAAATCTATTCTACCTATTTGTGTGTTAAGATCTGTGATCGTTAGATCAAAAATATCAATTTTATTTAAAATTCCAGCAATATTTTGATGAAATAATGTCAATGTGTGTTTATTTTCTGATGAATATTGCCTCTTACCTTTATTCACGAAAAAGACATTGTTTTTTATTTACAATTTCTAATGGATTATTTTCATTTTCATTTTCATTTTCATTACAGGTGCCTCTTACATAATTTTCAATAACGTTCATATGAATATGGTTAATAATATTTTTCATTCCATTGTTGTTGACTCTACCATTATTTTTGGAAAACATAGAATAATCACAAGTCAAGTTTAGATTAGAGTCAAATAATATTGCATAATTATAACTTTGTACGTCATGATACAACAGATTATTGAACATTTCTACCCTGTAATTGTACATCGTACTATAATAGCTATATTTATAAGTCGGTACGCATAGAATCATATTAGTGTGATTTATTCTGAGGAGCGATTCTCTTATTTTAATTATTATCTCTGAATAGTTTTGAGATTTGTTGAAATCAAAGTCACTTATAAAAATAATACAATAATCATCCATCGTAAAATTCTCAACTTTCGAGTCAAGTCCATAAAGAAGTTGCTCTATACCGCAATTGGATTTAATATAATGACACACGTCATAATTAGAGGCAAATACATTTTTAGATATTGATAGAATATTATTACTAGTGTTGTTGCTTACAATTGTTACTTTTCTCCGAGCAGATCGGTTGAACTTGCTTGAATTTTTTTGTGTGTTGTTGATTTCTGGAGGGTTCCCCTGTACCTCTTCGGCCATATTTTCTTTGATTTTTCCTGTATTTTGTTGGTGGAAGTTTTCGTTTGAAGACTCTTTTACTATTAAACATTCCGTATTAGTTAACTTTTTTGAGTACTGTTGTAATTGCTGTAATTGCGGTGTTGTACGATCCGGTGATGATATTGGTGTTTTAAAGCCTTGTTTAGAGATCCTTCTTGGTTTGTTTTTTTTTTTATTTCCAGACACCGGTGTCGGATATTCTCCCGTGCATCCTAGTTTTTTAAATAGTAATATAGTTTTCTTATGCTTATCGAGCTCTTCTTTCAGTTCTTTGTTTTCTAGATTCAAATTATCAATTTCTTGATTGGCTGATTCCAATTTTATAGCTATCTCTAGAAGTTGATTATTCATTAACAGTATAGTCTCATCTGTTGTTTTGTCATGCAAACTCGTCATTGATATGTCAAGAATAGATTGATTAGTTAAATTTTTTAATGAACTCGTTCGTCTTAATTTTCGGACAGTAACATTTTCGTTATGTTCATCCATGTTATAATTTATTTTTAACACACAAAGTCGATCACAGGTACTATATGGTATGGTAAAAGAAAAAAAAAAAAAAAGAGAACAGTTTTTCTAGGGTAATTTGTTTATACGGGTAACACCATATGTGGTGTTACGTTCGTGTAACAGGGGCTTTTTTAACAGATGCTAAAGGTAGTACAAACGTAACGTTAGGATCTGGAACGCGCCCATTGAAATTCGACTTGGTGGGGCGGCCGCTTTCAAATTTTGTTTACAAACGGTATAGATGACTTGCTAGTTTCTATTTTGCAGTCTTTTTAACTTTTTATCACTTTATTTTATGGTTTCTGGTATTTATATTATTGCTTATGTTAATTTTGTTCCGATAAAACAGTAAAGTTACTGTTTTTAATACACTTCACTAATATTACACCCAACTAGTATTATCACTATTTATTAGTTTATTGTTATGGTTCAATCGCTGCGAACAATTTCATAGGTGATTCACTTGTAATTAAGTCGATTCACAAACTTTGATAACATTATAAGGATCAAAACTATTAATAACAAATATAAGACTACGAAAGCAATGTTTACGTTCTGACAGTTTTTAGTTTTTAGTTTTATATGAATTATTTTAGTTTTAATTAGTTTTTAATTTAATCAGTTTTGGTTAATTTTAGTTTTTGAATATTTTTAAGTTTTTAATTGTTGTTCGTTTTATTTTAGTCTTTTTTTTTTAAGATAACTAGCAATGTGGGATTTACGTCCCACATTACTAGCAATCCTGTTAACCCCTCCAACTAAGCTCAATGGCTTGTGTTAGGAGTGGGTTCACGTCGATAGTATAATGAGTAGGATTCGAACCCGCGACCTCACGATTGCGAGACCGATGCCTTAGACATTAGGCTACCGCCGCTTCTAATATAAATAGCTTCCTGTACTCCAATGATTATGCTGTGTGCACATAGTTAGAACCATAGTTTATGACAACCATGTAATTGCAACATTTAATACGTTCATGTACTATGATTTGTTTTATGTGCCTTAGGAAAATAAATCTATCTATATATAATATACCTAGTCTGGCTATAAGTTCTGTTACAAATGAAAATGCAATTTATTGAATGAAGTAATGTAATAATAATAAAACTTATACGTATATATTTATTAAAGTCTCGGCAAAAAATAAAAACATTATTCTATTCAAAACAGCCACCTTTGGCTTTTATACAGGCCTTTAATCTATGGATTTACGCACTGTTTCCATGGGAAATTTCGCCACTGCTTGCTCCAGAGATTTTTTAAGAGACTCTATGACGCCGTGTCGTTTAGAGCAAGCCATGTCCTCTAAAACTGATCATAATTTGTAGTCTAAAGGGTTGAGGTCTGGGCTAGATGGCCCCTCATCTTTAGCTCTTATAAAGTCAGGAACGATGGTTTCAAGCCAGGCTTGGGTAGTTTGTGCCTTGTGTCCAGGTGCAGAGTACTGCTGGAAAGTCCACGGTACATTTTTAAAAAGTGAGTACACGGTAAATTTTTTTTAAAAAGCTGATAGGTTTTACAACACGATCCATGACTGTCTCTTGATACACTGAAGTTTTCACAAAAATGTAGCTTTGTGACGCTTTGATAAGACACGCCCCCCCAAACCATCAGTGACGCAGGATGATGACCACGCTGTACCTTTCCGGCAACTTGAGCAGCTTCTTTACAACTGTGAGCGTACACTTCATCATTTTGCTTATTGTAGCTCTTCAGTTATGAATTTTTTTTTTCATCGCTAAAGAGGATATTTCTGTGCCCTTCACCTGCGTATCGTGACAGAAGGCGTTTTGATCGTTCCACTCTCTTTAATTGTAAAGATTGATTTAGGGCATGTCCTGTATATCGACGATAAGCACCGAGCTTCAGGTCTTGTTTTATAATACGCGCCAGAGTCCTAGCTCCTAGCTATTTAGCTTCATTTCTCGCGATAGTATTTTTTTTGATTTCGACGAATTCTGGCTTTAACAGCATTAACAGCCTTTAAACGAGCAATTCTTGTATTTACGTTTATATATATAGGTATAATCTGAATCTCGGCATCGGCTCCAACGATTTTTATGAAATTTTGCTTTCAGGGGCGAAAAATCGATCTAGCTAGGTTTCATTTTTAGAAAACTTTTTAAACAAAGAATAATCATCCAGGTACTAAATTAATAAACGACAACAACAAGATATCCATTTGATTTTGACATTTGGACGCTCATTTGAAAATCAAATGGAAATCTATACTGTAACAACGTTCACCGGACGCTCATTCAATTCAGCACAAGAAATTGCTGTCACTTTGTACGGGGTAGCAAGTCTCGCGTACTAGACTAGTTATACCTCTACGGTACTAGTAGTAGCGTAGAGGTAAGTGGTAGATAGGCAAATTTGGTAGTTACCAGTTACCGTTAGTCTATGGACACCGACTCTCGCTCTTTGCCAATCTATGAAGAGAACTTAGATTATACCTTAGGTAATGGATACTCTCCTATACTATTTCGGTCGTGGCGCGGCGGATCGATAATATTCGACGACACAACCGGTGAGACGTTAGCTGAGACCGGCGGCTTTACGTGCTCTCTGGAAAACGGCCAACCATCTTGGCTTTACTTAGCTGATCTCTGACTATACTCGGTCGCCACTTAAAAAATGCCTAAAAAAATTACTAGAATTATAAGAACCCCTATAGTTTCGCCATGTCCGTCCGTTCGTTCGTCCGTCATGCTTAACTCAGAGACTCTTAGTTCTAGAAGGCTGTAATTTTGCATGGATACACTATGACTTATACCGACAAAGTAAAATCTTGAGAAACATATTTTTTTAGGGTACCTCCCCTACTCTATCGTGTGGGACATCATTAGATAGGTCTTTTAAAAACGTTTAGGGGTTGTGAAGATTTTTAGATTTAGAACTCACGACCTCTTGTGTAGCAGTCGGACACTCTCCCATCGCGCCACAGAGGCAGTCATTAGATTTAAATTGCGTATTAACTTTGATTTTAAAAACAGATGGTAGGTGATTGAGGGTTAAAATATTAAATATTATTCAAAACTCATCTATACTAATATTATAAAGCGGAAGAGTTTGTTTGTTTGTTTGTTTAAACGCGCTAATCTCAGGAACTACTGGTCCGATTTGAAAAAATCTTTTGTTGGATAGCCCATTTATCGAGGAAGGCTATATAACATCGCGCTACGACTAATAGGAGCGGAGCAGCGACGAGAAATGTTGCAAAAACGGGGAAAATTTACGCATACGAAGTTGCGCGGGACAGCTAGTATTAAATATTATTCAAAACTCATATTACATATTAGTGTAATGTGAAGTAGCCACAACGGGAGGTTATTAGTTTATTACAAACCATCCTATACCTATATATTCACATTGATAAAGCATTATAGGATACTCGAATAATCTCTAAATTCCCGACCATGTATAGGACGTAATAAAAATGTCATAAGTACTTTTAGTAGTTACCAAATAGTTATCCCGAGAGGCAACAAAGTTTAAATGTAAAAGTTAGGAGGACTGATGGTTTTCTTTTTACTATTGTGCTGTTTATAGAGTACGCTGGAATAAGAAAGTCGTAGTCGTAGTATAATGTGTGTAGTGACAAAGGCGTGCGTGATACGAATGTAGTGTCTGATTTTTGTAGTGTGTTGGAGTTGAATTGAGAATGTGGAGTTGAGGTAGTTTATTGATCGGTTTTGGTATTACAGAAGCGTGTGGCTTATGCTTTTGACAGATTGAGATTTGATAAAGTAAGATGATTATGTTTTGCTTAAAACAGACAAAAGATATTTTAAAAATGTGTTGTTGTGCACGCAGGTTAAAGTCGTTCTAAAATAGTGTATACAGGTCTAGCTTATGCCCAGATTGTTACCAAAACATTTTAACAGCAAAGTTTTTTACTAACTTTGCACCCCCGTTTTATCCCCTTATGTAGTGAATTTTCAAAAACCCTTTCTTCACTATATATAGGATAATAGAATAGAATCTATATATAGGAAGCACTAAGCTTCCTATATATAGATTTGTAGTAATGAGAGTATTTTGGGTTATTTCAAATGCATTTTTGGAACATCTTGTAAGAGATAAAAATAATTGTTTTGAAATACTTCTAAAAACTATGAATGAACGATACGTACATATTTGAATAGGTATCATCTAGTTTCGATTAACAGGTTTGCAGAGTAAGGGTTGAGAAGTCATTAAGGAAATGAATGAATAATAAATGTCTGTTTGATTAATTCTGTTTCACCTAGGTAATATAATCATAATAAACTAGGTGCAATTGGGGAACGCTTGAAACTCAACGTTGGTAGATCAATGTTCAAACCATGTCAGATGTCAGATAATATATTCCAATGCATGTATCTGTCGGCTCAAACATGTCGATAGTATTGATATACAGCGCTAGTCGGAATTTGGCAGCGTCTGCTATACATCACGCGATAGTCATGTTAGAGACAATGAATCTATCATTCTTGTATAAAATATTACTGGGATTTACGATTTATTAGTATTAGAGCAAGGAACTCATTACGAAACAACTGTTTCGTAAGCACTTATTATGTGCTGAGTTATCTTTTTAGCTGACTTCAAAAATGAGGGTCTCTATTTGATCCGTATGTATATTCGCGATTTTTTCAAAACCTACTGATCTAATTTTAATGGCGCTTTGGTCTATCATTGTCTTGATTATACGACACAGGAGTTATTGTTTAAAACATAGGAGTAAGTAACTGAAATTTACACTAATCGGTGTGCCTAATTATTATCTTGATTTTCAATTGAAGAAGGTTAATTTATCCAAAAAAGTTATTTACTACATTATAATATATTGTAATATCTTGGGAAATCTTACACAACGCTATCTGATCCCAAACTAAGCAAAGCTTGTACTATATCTTCTTCGCTACGAAAATGATGAAGTTAAGACTTGTTGAGTCGTCGTGCAGCGACAGTTACTTCTTCTGTGTACCTATACGACGTTTTAAAACAACATGTTCCAAATTGTTAAACGCCGAATGAGTAACCACTTTTATGGTTCGGATCTAAAAACGAAACTAGCAGATATACCTAATAACTATCATTTAAATTATTATTTAAGTATGTAAGTAATATCCTATTCTTCGCTCCGTGTAATTTACGGTACAGTTTTTATTATAATATAGCAGGAGTTATTTACCATAACAATTCCAACATTATTCAGAATATAACCTTCTATTTGCATACTCGTAACATACTTCAAAACATTTGACTTTTCATTTCCCGTAGCTAAAAAGACACACTTTTGTTCAACCATTGAACTTCAAAAAGAAACATCTTAGCCAGAATATTCCTTTCACAATAGGGTTAAAATACGCCGCTAAAAAGGTTCAATACCGAACCGAGATGGAGTAAGGAAAGGCAGCTTAGGCATTTGGTGATACGAATTCGAATACGAAATTGAATCTCCAAAAGCCCCTGGATATGGAACAAGTGGAATACATAGCCACAGAGTTTAATGCGGTTGCTTAATCGAATTATCCTCAACCCTTTTACTCTCAAATAACTACACTGTGATTCTTCTTTGGAAATGTAATTGCGTGTTAGCAACCACCTGTAGCTTTTATTTGCCCATCCTTTGTCTTTAAGAGAGTTTTGCTTGATTAAAAAAGGTTTTCTGAATGTTGCAAAAAGGGTTTAACGGTTTGATATAAGTAGTGCTCACAGAGTTTAACATTCAATAAAACGCTGCTGTATTCGTGCCAAATCAATTCAAAACGTTGCGTATTTATGATGCTACGTTATTCAACCATATATCTATACTAATATCATAAAGCTGAAGAGTTTGTTTGTTTGTTTGAACGCGATAATCTCAGTAACTACTGATCCGAATTGAAAAATTATTTTACTGTTGGATAGCCCTTTTATCGAAGAAGGAGCAATAGAAGCGGGGCAGAAATGAAAAATGTTGCAAAATCGGGGAAATTAACGTAGACGAAGTTGCGTGGGTCAGCTAGTATATAATTTATTAAAAGCGTTCTGTGTGGACGATAAAATTACAACTGTATTATCTCTCGTCTATATTCAGCTACATCCCGTGTTATTAACCTAATGAGTATTCTAATAATGTATATAACCGCTAGCTTTATTATATAGCGCACAGGCTACATAAGCAAAGTTAACACGGGGGAAGCTGCAGGGCAAAGCTAGTGTCTAATAATTATTTTAAAGTCATTTTGGTAGAAGTCATTCTTGTAGAAAAAAAATCAAGGAAAAAATTATCTGAAGTCTCATTTTGCTAGATTTTTTGTGGAAGTGTGTCGTAAAAGTCATTTTCGTAGAAGCCATAAAGATTTTTAAAGAAGTTTACGAATTTCTGAAAATCACTAAACCAGAGGAAACGTATATATTATTGTCGACTGAAGCACAGGCTTCAATCAAGACAGATTGGATAGATATAGATATAGACTATACGGTATACCGTTTGATAATTGTACTATAACTTAAGGTAAATTTATTGTATCTATACCTACTTTCATGAATAAATAATGATATTACTCAATTGAACGGAATTGCACTACCTCGCATGAATATTCAAAGATAATACTTAACACTCAGTAATTTTCATACATGCCTGCAGGATATTCGATTGAGCACTACACAGTTGCTAACTGTTAGTGCAGCCGTGTTCAACATAATTAATAACATTTGCATGTTTTAGCTTATACATTAAGCATTTAAGCGTATTCGAGATAATTAGATAGTTTCATTTGGACAATCATCTATTTGTATTTAGAACTGAAGAAACATTTTAAAAATGTGTATAAGAACCATGTAGATTTTTTTCAAATTTTATCAAGGCTGAAGCAAAAGCAGAAGGTATTAGTGAGTAGATAAAGATCTTAATTATTAAATTTAATTGGATATGGGTGCCGGGAGCAGGGTGTAAGCATAATAAGCCTGTTAGGCATTTATTTTGTTTTATCAGTTATCAACTTTATCTCGACGTCGTCGTCGTTTCAGTCCACTGTGAAACATAGGCCTTCCCCAAGGATCGCCACAACGACCGGTCCTGCGTCACCTGCATCCAGTGGTTAGACGGCTATTACACTACCCTGAATCAGGGCCCTAAATCGAGGTGGCCTTGAAAATTTGTTAGAGAATTAGGGCCCTAACTCTTATTACACCGCTCTTTTTAAGGATTTAGGGTCCCTGATTTAGTGTAGTGTAATAAGCGCATTACCCGCGACCTTCCCCAGGTCATCGGTCCATCTTGTGGGACCTACCCACTCTTCGCTTTCCGGTTCGTGGTCTTCACTCGAGAACGATATATTTAAAAAAATAAAAATTCGGTCGGGAGTATCACAATTTCCCACGATTACGATGGATTTAACGGCAATTTAAATAGGATTTATCTTCGTGTATGTAAATGCTGTTGCACTTCTCTGAAAGAATCCTGGCGGCAGCGCCCATATTAATGTATGAAAGTTGTGGGGCAATATGCAATTTTTATTGTTTTAATACGGATGAAGCTAAGAATAGCATGTTAAAAACACGAACACCGACTACATCTATGTCTCCTTCATCTGGATGAATGACCAGATTTCGTAGAATAGATATACCTTCAAACTAAATCAACGTCAAGGGTTTTGATTTATTCATTGGATTTCAATTTGGAATTCATCAATTCAAGATTAAAAAGTTTTTTCATTTCTAGGCATGTAAAATAATATATGACGTCTTTACGGCTTCACTATTGCAATATTTGCATTTAAAAGGAATTTAGGAAAAAGTGTATGTCAGCAAATATGGCGGAGGTCGATGCCAAGTCGTAAAGCGTCACCGATGTTTGCTCAAGCAAGCCAGGAAATGGAATTTCTCACGGTTTGCCGATAGACGGATACCGGCGGTTTAGAACGGTTTGATAAAATATATTGTACTTAAGATGTCCGTGCAGTTGTTTGCGTTTGAGAAACTCTCTAAAGAGACTTGAAAAATGATATTGAGTTTAAAGAATATCCGAGCTATTGTTTTGTTCCTTGGAAAGTCACATGTGCCCGATAAGATAGTTGAAGAGGTTAACAAATTACCCACAGTCGAAAATATGACACTATGTTGACCATGCAAAGTTACTTGTATCTACTTCAGATGTTATTTATCCTTACAAAGAGTTATAACTATACTATAACTAAGTATAGTCGAGTCGAGTCATAAAATCATTACTTATGCTAAAATATTCGTCTTATTTGTTACAAACATAAGTTTCGTTCTGAATTTAATGAGAAACTAAGTTCTGGTAACTAATAAGAAATCGTGCTTTGCAGACATTATGGTTTCCCCAACACAGTAAATAACTACGTGGCATATTTTATGGGAATAAAAGTTAATTCAAAAAACTTTTGCGAAATAGGAATGGTAGGCACTGCAAGTCTATTAAATCCGTCGAAATTCTCTCGAAGAATTTCGGCATGGCGTTAAAAACAACTCGTTTCTGCAAGCCTGATGAAAATTAATTACCACTTTCCGGAATTCCTTCGTAGACGCTGCCGATTTAATAAACTTATTACCACCCTCCAGATTTTACCGAAAGTCATTTCGGAATATTGTCCTGAATAAGACTACATTTGCAATGATTTTATTTTGTGATATCTTGAGATTTTGATTGATGCTGTTTCAAATCAGGAAGGCTCTCTCTAGATATATCTTACTACAAAGTGCAAAGAAAAACTACGGAGATGCTACTCGAAAATCTATAGCGGTTGGTTAGAGGCATTGAATTGGAAAAAAACATCTTCCACATAACTTCTGTCTTATTCTTCATGGAGGTGTAAGAATATTCTAGTAAAAACCTATGTTAAATGAATGAAATGTTGGTAAGATTATTGGGGTAGTCAAGTTTTAAATCGCTTTAAAAGAAAATGCAGCTCCATTTTTCTTTTTCTTTGCATTTGTTTGAAATTGTCTTACCTATTCGTGGTTTCAGTTCTGTTCAATTCCATTTTCCGGCACTATATTCAAAGCTTTCAAGGAATCAGTATTTTAAATATTTACTATTCTATACGATACAGCTTCGCAAGGTTATGAGAAACTTCTCAATTCCACTTCAAAAAACACTTTTTTATACTTAGCTAAGTATTATTCAGGGTATGTGTAAAAAATCATAATGTTTTTTTAGGGTTCCGTAGCCAAAATGGTAAAATAGAACCCTTATAGTTTCGCCATGAGCTAAGCTGCAGACGTACGGACACGTCCGCAGCTTAGCTCAGAAACTTAGTGCTAGAAGGCTGTTATTGCGTAGATACACATATTACTTGCGCCGACAAAATCTTGAAAAACATTATTTTGAAAGGTACGTCCCGTATATTTCAAGTAGAGATGTGATTTTTTAAAATGAAAACTTGGTATATGCAAAAAATATTAAACTTGCGTCAGGATCACGAGACCCTGTCCGAAAATTCGTAGATCACGTGACCCTGATCGAAAATTCGTAAGACGGAGGGAGAGCAATAAAAACGGCTAACTACAATGTTATTATAGCACAAGTGGGTAATCGGGCGGTCCAGAAACCAGAAGACCCCAGTTCGAGTCTGTGTAAGGATTATTTTTTCCCTTTTTTAATTTTAATTTGAGATTTTGTTTTTTATAATTGTTATTTATTATTTCATATTTTTTATTATTATCATTTTTTTTGTATTTAAGGTTTACCAACAGATGTATAAGATGATAATACTTAAAAAGAAAAAAAAAACTGTATAAGTAAATCTTATGAGTACTGTACATCTAATTATAGGTAAACACTACATGCAAAGTGTTTTACAAAAAAAAAATACTTATGTACTTACTAATTTTATTTTGAAACTATAGTAAGTATACCTAGGAATACTTCTATTTTTGAATGCATTCAAAAACTTAACATGGTTCCACTAAGGCCTTCTCTGACCAGATATAATTTAGGATTAGGTTTGTCGAGAGAGATGTTAACATTCCGGATGAGTGTGAACTGACCATCTGTGAGAAGGTCAGTAGAAGCACTGTTTTCATTGATAAGCTTACATAATCTAGGAACAGGCGAACTTGCTCCATACTTAGTTCTACGAAAGGGTGGAACCAGGGGCATTACTGGTTCACACGGTGGCCTTCGGGGAACCCGAAGAGAGAACTTGGACAAGAGTTGGGGACAGTCAATTTCATTTCAAAAAAATTTATTAAGGAATCTTAAATCTAAAATGTCCCTACGCGTCTCGAGAGACCTCATCTTAAAATTTGACAGTTTTTCGATATAAGACGTTTGCCTCTCTCTGCCTCCGATTGCGAACCCCAAGTAGTTCAAGAATCTTTTTTAAACCCTTTCTATTCTCAAGGAGTGGACGGCGAAATGTGGACGCCAGACAACACTACAGTATTCCAAAATGCTACGCACGAGACTACAAAATAACATAATTTTTGTGCGTGAACTCAGAAAAAGTTTGCTGTTCCTAATTACGAATCCTAACATTCTTAAAGCTCTTTTGACAATGTCTTTTGTGTCTATGTTTACATGCGGCACGAGTGTTAATTTACTGTCCAGCGTAACACCTACGTCTTTGATACTGCCCACTTCGGTTAAGGCTATGCCGTTAGTGTTGTAATCTGTATCTGTGTTATGCAATTTCCGCGAAAATTTTATATGACTACATTTTTTTGCATTTTAACAAGATACTGTTTACAGAACACCAGGTATTTAGTCTGTCAATATCCTCCTGCATAGATATAGCATCTTGTCGAGAAGTTACTGCTTTTATGATTTTAATATCGTCTGCAAAAAGGTATGGTATAGTGCTTTTAAAACAGTCAGTAACATCGTTTATAAAGATTATGTCAGTAAGAACGAAAAATACCTATTATTCAAATTATTTTTTGAGAGATAAACTTTTTAATTCTAATGTCGTACTCATTGTCATTTTTTAAATTGTCATGTGTACGATAGCGCAATTGATGAATGTTGTATTTAACCACATATGATAGTACTTTTATACTGATAAAAAAAAATATTAAAAAAAAATCCCTAACCATAAAAAATATTTAAAAATGTACAACGATAATGTTCAAGTTTTCACTTCTGCTGGCACTCCCGGAGTGCAACTCATTTTTTTTTTCTTATCTGCCCTATCGTGGGGGGTATCATTAGATAGCTATTTTAAAAACGTTTAGGAGTTTGAAAGACCATTTTTAGATTTAGGGATTCGTTTGTGAAATACTATGCTTTAAAGTGCAAATTTTGGTTAGAGTCAAATGTTTCCCCCCCTGCCAGCTAAATATATACCTATGTATGCTTACATTTTAAGAAATTGAATGTGTTTTTCACATTTTCACCAGAAAGTAACAAAATTGTAAATCGAAGTAAAATAAGTTACAAATAAACTATATGCTCTGCCTAGTTTGGAATCAGATGGTGTTGTGTGAGTTGTCCCAAGATAGATATCGGTATTTTAAGATAATACTGTGACTTTGCGGGTAGGAAAAAAAAAAACTAGTTGAACTTTTAATTAAAAAATAACTTAACTAACCGTGAAATTGACTTAACTTATTTAGTCGCCTTATCACTACCCTTAGCCTTATTTATGTACCTAATAAGCAAAGTTTCTCCTGGGACCTTATTCACGATCTTTATTTCTTTGCCGTGACAAGCCGGTGCGAATTAAAGCATGCTCGGTGCGCTCAAAGATGTCCGCCGTGCATGCACGTTGATGCATTTTTAAACGCTCTATTTATCGTCATGACAAGATTTTAAGAGTTCGCATGGGCTTGCCGCGGACACGGAAAAAAAGGACCGTGAATAAGGAGAATTTATACAAACGTTCACTACCGTATTAACGTCAAGTTCATTGTAATTTATCATTGTTTAGTATTTGTTTGCCCTCCAAACGGTTGCCCTTACGATCCTTTTGTTTTACTAATTTATACGATGAGGTCCTTTGTTAATTACATGTCACATCTGTTGTTAAAAGAACATGTGAGGGGTTATTTTGTACGGTCTTTGTTTTCGCACGCAAATTATATGGAAGTCTTTTCTTTACTGGGACGTTAATAGTTATGGCCGTTGGAATTAATTTTCACTTTATGTTTAATGAGTTTGGATCTTTTCTGCTACGTATATTAAATGCTTGGAAGTCATTTATCGATGGGGAGGAATTTTTCGACGAATAAACTGGTTGTGACTCCCTTTTATGTAATCCTTTTTTATTGTAAATAATGATAATAGTTTGTATATAGTTAGTTCGTAGGGTAATCTAGCATAATGTATTTAATAATATTGTAAATCATTTTAATAAACTAATAAAAGTTAGTATTTCCTGATTTGCAGTTAGACATAAAGTACACTTAGTTGGACATAAAGTCAATTTCCAAAAGGGGTGCATCGTGTGATCGAAGCCTCAGATTAGTTTAAAAATGTTGGTTAAAACATTTTTCAGCTAAATCATAGCTGAAAAATGTTTTACAAATTTAAAGCCTTATAGCTCCGCTAATTTAAGTGAAGTAATTACAAAATTATATGAGTATTTTATGTTTACCTTGATAAAAACTACAAGTGTAATATCCAGGATTAGTCAGCGGGGTCAAGCCTCTCGTAAACCTTTTCTTGGATTCACTTCTGTTAATGTACAATTTTAAATGTCTGTCAAGTAAAACTTATAAGTACTAAAAGGTAAACAATGACAAAACCAAATTACTCCATTATAATAATCTCAGCAGATATAAATTTCGGTCGCCTACAATTTCAGAGGAAAAGGATTCATTATCCATTTCGGTTATTTGCTGGGTCACTAATCCATGTTTTATATTTTTCATTACGCGTTGCCTCGTCCTGTTATGATGACAGACGGTTTACGAGTCTCTTTATGGGTCTTGCTATAGCTAAGTGTTGTGCTATAATTCTTTAGGTTTAAATCCGTGAAGAATTAACGCTGTAATCTTTACTTTTGTTAGAAGTTAAAAGGGTTTTAGCTTTTACAGAGTTGGCTACAACTGAAGTGTTAATCCAATGTTGCTAGCTTTCACTTTTATTATATAGGTAATAATCTAACTGTTTTATTATCAGATCTTTGTACCTACTTTAAAAAAATCTGTTCAATGACCGAACTCAAACACTCAAACGACTTATTTTTATAATTATTTTTTGTAATAAATGTTGATAAACTTTCGCGATTTGTACACATTATAATATTATATGTACTACGGGTCTTAATCGCGTGAATAATTTAAGGTAAAATACCTTGTTTATTGCCCGATGATTCGACCGTATTGCAACGGCCGTGGTCACGGTTAGACTTAACGTCGGGCAATAAACAAGGTATTTTACCTTAAATTATTCACGCGATTAAGACCCGTTGTATATATAATTTTATAATTATTTTTTGTAGTTAAATAGATGTAGAAAAATATATATCGTGAATATTTCAAGTTTCTATCTATTGTTGGTATTGTGATCGGGCATTGGTATAGTGCAAAAGTGCTGAAATTACACGTTTCTTGTCTGTTTACGGTCAGGGAGCGGAGCTTTAGTAATAGGGTTCCGCTGACGCCCTTTGAAAAAAAAAACCTTAAAAAGTCCTATTAATTTTGAAAACAATTTATGTTTCTTCAAATTGATTAAACTTGCTAATTTTAGAAAGAGAACCGTTAAAATTGAACTTTTGTTGTTTAAAAAATAGAACCATATTCGGATGAAAGACCGTCATTCCATTATGCTTTTAAGTCAATCAATCAAAATCTCATCAAGCCCGTTTTAATTAAACTGTCCCATCCTCGGGCATGTTCTTACAACAAGAGGGGTAAAGCCTTAGTCCGATATTGGCCAAGTGGGAGTTAGGTCGGCTCACAGGTCAACAAGGATTCCACGCACACCAACGTGCTCGTTAGGACATAGTCAACGTCTGCAGTCTCGGTTGTCATTCGACCACTGACCTCTATACAGAGTGATTTTTAATATACTAATAACCTCCCGCTTTTGGCTTCTTTACATTACACCAAATAACTTCGTAATAAAATTTTTGAAAAAAAATAATCTACAACCATTAAACACACATGTCGTGAGAGACCGGAGAAAAATCAATGTTTCTTAGTAATCTGAATTATGAAAAATCATCATGTATAATACTAGTACACTGAACAGACTATTGCCGAACTTCCGAAGAAAAAATTTAAGAAAAGGATTTTTGCATGAATTCTTTATGTAATCTATACTAATATTATAAAGCTGATGAGTTTGTTTATTTGTTTGTTTGAACGCGGTAATCTCAGAAACTACTGAACTGAATTGAAAAAATCTTTCACTGTTAGATAGCCCATTTATCGAGGAAGGCTATAGACTATATTACATCACGCTATGACCAATAAGAGCGGAGCAGCGATTGCGCGGGACAGCTAGTTCTAGATAAAATCCCAAACAATTCCATCGATCCGTGAGCCGCTAAAAAGTTATTGGAGGTCAAAGTTCTTAAAAAATAATTTTTAATTCATGAATATCACGTTCATGGGCAGTGTTATCGAAAAATAGTATAGCTTTTATTTGTAGTACTAAAACAAATGGACGGATTAAAATATAGTTAGTGATAAAGGTAAGATTTAGAACTACTCAACAAGTGCAAATAGGTCTCGTAATGGAAAACTTTGTGCCGCAGTTTCAGAAGAAACTAATTACTAACTCTAATTACTCACTAATAAGATTACGAAGAGGACGGTTTTAGTTCATGTTTATTGCTGTTTTTGGAGATTCTTTAACAATTTTCTGTACGAAAGTCAAAACTGTAATAATAAAATTAACGCAACTTTTTTGCCATCTCAAATTAAATTCATTATTATGTTAATATTCACTAATTCTTCTTATATACTCAAAATATCGTTTCGTGGGAGGTTTAATATTGATTTCAATCCCTAATCGCGCCAGCAAAGAACTCACAGCTGGTGGCTACAATATACAAGTTAAATAATTGCATTTTTAAAAGATAGAAAAATTTTGAAATCCCGACTCAGGAATCGAACCCAAGACTTCCGTAGCCAAACCGAGGCCAGAAGCGATTAACTACCGACTAGATGGCGCTGCGAGGGCCTAACTCGCGTGCATCAAGGGATAGAAAAATTTGAGATCTAGTAACATAGTCCAGATAGGTGGTTCGCTTCTGGCCCCGGTTTGGCTACGGAAGTCTCAGGTTCGATTCCTGAGTCTGGATTTCAAACTTTTGCATCTTTCAAAAATGCAATTATTGTATTTGTAAAGTAATTGGCAAGAAATGCCTATAAACATTACTTCAATATACAAGTTCTCACCGTTAGCAGTTGGGCCGTGGCTGTCAGGCACGATAACCTCGCCTGGTGATGGTGGCTGGACTCATTACCAGGTGAGGTTATCTGGGCCCCTTAGTGTTACAGTGGCATAACATCTTGTATTTTACAAACCCTCACTTTTGATGGGCTTCATCTCTTTTAGCGTAGTAAAAACTCACATCCATGGAAGAACTCATATCAACATCTTTAGGAGGGCTTCGAAACCTCTTCCACCTTTCTTTTATCTGCCAGTGATACTAGGACTATGACCTTATCGTCACTAACAAAACATCAGGTAACTATAGTTTAAATGGAAAACGAACTGTAAACATTACGTAAGGAATTAAAATAATCACATAAAATTATTTTAAAGTTTTAGATTTTATAGACCATCTTGGGGAGACCATAATGTCAGTTATTCTTCCTTGACATAGTACTGTTATCACATCACGTGTTTCGGGTGAATGAAGGGCACTGTAACAAATGTAATTACTTGGCAAATGAGACTTAAGAATTTGTGTCTCAAATGAGCGCAGTGCTGTGACAATTAAATCTTTGCCTAACACTTTGGGTGTCACCGATACTGTTATGGGCTAGCGTGGCGCTTACCATTATGCACACGACCTGCTCGTCTGTTCATTTAGTAGTATAAAAAAAGATGACAACAACAAAATAAATCTAGCAATGACTTCGACCAATGGCATTACCGTAGGTTTCGTGAGTTTCTTGACCACTGGTTGATTACATTGCCATGTAATAAATGACGGAGTGAACAATGACATCACCTTAACCACAGTTATGACGTCTTAAAGGTGCGCTTAATGAGACATGATGGACCTGATATTTATTAACTAAGCCGGTTAGTAATTGGTTGCGCTGATGTAATCGATGACGTTACTAGAAGATACTCGTATAGTGTGCATTGATTTATTGGAATGACTCTTTGATCTCTAGAAACGTTGCTATGTACCTACAGCGTGAGATCACGATTTATATAACTCAGGTTCTGTAGTAGTTGTTTTGTGTAAAACATATGTAGGAATTAATATAATAATTGTATTTTTGAAAGATAGAAAAATTTGAAGTCCAGACCCAGGAATCGAACCCGAGACTTCCGTTTTCAAATATGCAATTATTGTATTTGTAAAGTAATTGGCAAGAAATGCCTATAAAAATTACTTCAATAAGTAGGTATTTTTTTCTAAGAACATAATGATGAAATATTCTTAAAAACGAATGTTAACTCATTTTTGGACAAATCTTACATGTTTGAAAGACTGTTCATTTATAAGCCAGATAAAGTTATGTTTACAGTAAATATAACTACTGTCTAACCAACGAGGATATGACACAGGTCACATCCTGAGCGCATCTGCGTTAGCACCAACCAACACACCTACAGCTGAATGTCTCATGAAGAAGACAGATTGTAGTGAATCAAGAGGCCAAAAAATATATTTAAAGTTTGTTTTTTGTGAGTTTGGTTGAAAGTTGTTGAAAATAATTTGGATAAAGCAATTTTAAAGACGCATAAATAATGCATTATTTATGCGTCACAGAATGATGATGAATCACAGAATCACAATAGGTACTAGGACGAAGCCTTGGCAAGTACAAAAGAAAAACTGCAGACGAATAAAACAAAACTGAAATTGAAATCCAGGTTATTATCAATATAGCCGAAACGATAAAATGTAATTGTGAGAGTGTGTAGTTGGCCTTATCATCAGAGTTCGTTAGCTGTGAAAATATTGGCTCTATACGTCAAGCGAGCGTTAATGGCGGCTATCGTCTTACCCATCTTGATGGTCGCTATAACTTTGTTCTGCCTGTGGCAATCGAGGTTTCAATAATAGGATTTAGTGGAGAGGTTTAATAGATGAGAGGTATAATTATAATATCCGCAGAAGGCCGGAGATGTAATAAAGCGATTAGGGGTAGAAGCGAATCTTAAAATTCATTTGGGTGTTGATTTTACTGGTGTGGATGAAAGGCGTGTAAACACTGTAGGTAGGTATTTGGAATTTGCAATGAGAATGAAATTTATCAAGTTTAAGAAGTTTTTTGACGTGATAACGTCTTATACATCGATGATTGGGTGCACACACGAAAAAGTGTCACGATTCGTCACGTTCCGCCTGCTGATAGGCTGAAGTATTGGGGCCGTCGTCGGGAGCATCCCCGTCAGCTGGTTGCTATGAAACCCGAATATAGTATATGTCATCAATGTTTTCTTATAACGTTATCACGTAAAATTACCGTGGTACACTGGTCATTCTAGTAGGCAGTGTAAATAACTATTTCGAAGCCAATTCAGCTCTAGAGTATAAGTCCTGTGTCACAGGGGACTTTTACAAACATATAAATTACTAGCTTTCGCCCGCGGCTCAGCCCGCGTGAGTGTCGGTTATCGCGATAAAAACTATCCTATGTCTTTCCCTGGGACTTAAACTATCTCCATACCAAATTTCATCTAAATCGGTTTAGCTGTTTGAGCGTGAAAGCGTAATAGACAGCAGATAGAGTTACTTTCACATTTATAATATTAGTATGGATTGTGGTGTTCGTGTGCGAATCGAACCCACAACCTCTTTTGCAGTAATCGTACACACTCGCACTGGACCACCAATACCAACTCAAGCTAAAAGTGTGCAAGGCAAACTAAATAATCCTATTTAGAGGCAGGTTGAATACAGTCCAAAACTTCGTTCTCTGTTCACGCACAAATACACAACGGATAAATTTATTTTGTAATAAGATTCAATACACCCAAAAGACAGTGCGGAATTGCACTAGTTATTAATAAGCAACCGGCCTACAAGCTGCGCAATAATGGCAACACATTGGCCCTTAATTAAATAGCTTATTTACTTCATAAATATTGTATAACCTGTAATACTGACAATCTGTCGAATGCAGGTACATTAATTAATCAAACAAACACAATCGACTAGCTTATCGATGATGCACATACTCCGGTTATAACATAACAGAAAATCGAATAACATTGTTGCGAACTTGGAATATTAACATTTATTTGAATAACAGAGCAGGAGATAAATTGTATTAGAGTTTATCGCTTTAGGTGCCATGACGCAGTTTTCATCCTTTATTACCAGTAGTTCCGTCGAAGAAGTTGCCGTGGCGGAACCACATGATGCTGATGAATAGGTTAACTAATATTGTTACGGTCAAACTCAAAGATTGACTATCTTCTAAATAATGGGGTGAATAAAAATCAATATCGTCACAAGTACCCCCCGTTTTATTACTTTTATTTATTACTTTTTAGTACTTACTGTACTAAAAAGTATTAAAAAAAAGTAATAAAGCGTTTACAAAAGCGTGTTTTTTTAGTTTTTTAAAATATTATTTATTTTAAATTTTTTAGTTCATTTAAACCAGAAAGCCAAATAGGAAATTTCACACAATTTATTTTAAACCAATAAGTCAAATACGAAATTCCACTCATCTAACTTCAAAACTGGCGGAGTTTCATATAATATTAGAACCACTATTTTACCCTCTTAGGGGATGGATTTTCGAAAATCCCATTTCATCGGGCTGTATTGTCATCGATCCTTGATAAGTGTGCGAAGTTTCAATTATATCCTACGCTCTGAAGTGGGTGAAAAATACGTTCAAAGATTCTGTTACATAACATACGTATGAAGCTAACAAATGCGTGTTTAAAATAGTCGTCACTAAATTATTGCCTGTATGCTTTGGTGCGCCTCTTACCAAGTAAAGGTTATTAGATATTATTATTTTGCGCAATAGCTGCGACACAGTTATTTTTTAACTAATGCAGGTATTTGCCTGTACCGTGAATTTTTTGATAGACAAAAATATTTGAAAAAAATCGGTTGATATATAAATGTAAAAATTAAAAGGTAGGTTTAATATTCTTTTAAGTAATAAAATCTACTTGTTGTTACTGCACAGAGGCCACTCTGTGTAAATACTCTATGTTCGAGGAATAACAATTTTGAATGTAATTCTCACGTGTACTCGTACACTTCCAAGTGACTTGAAGAAAATTTATACTGTATTTTAATTATTCTAAAACATATTTTATTATTTCATTATCCCATTCCTCCTATACAGCAGACATGGGACCCCTTCATATTTCATATCATGCAGTCGGAGCCACGATATTATGTTTAACAGAATTCATTAATGCCTCCGACTGCATGATGGTAAAAAAGGTATCTTGTTTCCGTCTTTTTGCATGCGGGGTTTTTTAGTCTTTCAATTTATTTTATTATTTTGTACTTTTTAGTCGTTGTAAGATCATTTCTAGGAGATTTCATAAAAACTATCTGTTTTATTATTAACATTGTTTTTCTATAATTTTTCACTCCAAAGTTTTTTCAAATATAAACACTATTTATATTTTTGAACTCAACTTTTAAAGCTCTTTAATTTGATACCCAACTTGCCCGCACATTAAAATGGTGATTTTTTTTATGAATTGTATGTACCCAGTGATACGCGCGTCATCAAGATGAATCTAATGACGTACCATTTATTAAAATCGGTTGAGACGTTGAGCAGTTATAAGCGGACATAGAAAGGATACACACATAAATACGCATGAAATACATAACCCTCCTCCGCAGTCGGGTAAAGAAAACAACTACAAATCATACAATTGCTTTTGATTAATGTAAAAAAACAACTTATGCATTTGATCAGAATACTGATCGGGGTGAGTGGTGCCGAGACCAAACCACAACGCTGAGGTCATAAAAATAAAACATATAATACAATCTAGAAGTTTCCCATGAAATATAAAGTTTTGAATAGTGTTAAACAGTGAGCAGTAGTTTGAAAGCAAAACGGCTGTAACAGTATCAATGTTCTCAACTGGAAGTTTAATCTCGAACACAGAACTTTAGTTGCTCAGTCCTCGCCAGACCGTCCAGTTCATAGCAATGTACTTTCATACAGAGCTCCATCTGTAGTTAAAGCTACTTTGGTCGTCCGGACAACTTAAATAATAGAAGAAACGACCACTAGTAGCGGTTTCATACCGATTTCTACCTATTTTTTCTTTCTAATGAGATATTTCATCTTAGTGGGCTTATTCTCTTTCTTTAAAATGAAATTCATAAATTTTCGTTTACTTAAATTTGTTAAGTTTGCGGGAACTATTCTAATTAATTTTTGGATTCCCAAGAAGCTCGAATCCATGGACGATTTTCTGGAACAAGTGGATTAAATTGATGTTCCTGGATCTGTATATTACCACCTCATTTTTGATCGAAAGTTCGTTTTCATTGGATTAGAGTAAGGCCTCTAGTAACGTTTATCTTTTTTCCAATTTGAGAATCAACGACTGTGTACCTATTGAAGATGTTCTTTTTTACTTCAGTACGGTTGTGCTTGAAAATTGATCGTTTTTCGTAAGTTTGTGACATTTTGATAAACATGAGGTCGTTTAGAAAAGTTATTTGAAATATAGCACCATTTGATTTTAAATGTTTGTTTCCTTGTTTATTTTCTTCATGATTATTGTTCTTAGTTTTATCTTTTGCAAGTCACACTCGTGGGATTCATAGAACTTCTTTGTTTTAAAGCAGTTATAATTTAACTTTTAAGTAGGTATTCCACTGACTATAGGTAGATCCAGAGGGGGGGGGGGAGGGGCACACGTTCACGTAGTATTTTGTGTACTTACTAAATTTCTTGTATTGAATTTCTTTCCTTTTCCCACCGTCAACTGACCCCTGACCCTTCGTAAGCATCCGACTCTGCATTTGCCTGTCATGCCCCTCCCCCACAATCATCTTATTATTATCTCTTATTATTATTAGTACCTGGATGACCGAGCTTCGCTCGTTATTTTTTTTTTACGACGTTTTTCAAAAATTAAACCTAGCTAGATCGATGTATCTCCCCCGAAATCCCCTACATACTAAATTTCATGAAAATCGCTGGAGCCATTGCCGAGATTCAGATTATATATATAGGTATATATATACAAGAATTGCTCGTTTAAAGGTATAAGATATCAGTACCATAGAGGATTTAATAGCGTGGATTTTATTTATAAACTATATTCATGCTTCATTCTAACTTCTCTTTGTTTTCTCAATGTCAATTTGACATTTGTCATAATAAAGATGAGATTGACATGAGTACCTACAAAAATAATAAAAAATCGTCAATGGTAGTATTTCAACTACCATTTCTTTGACATGTTTATTTATTCCTTCTCTATTCTGTACAGTTTTCTAGCTTTTTTAACATTGAAATCGTATATTCTAGCAGAATTTTCCAGCGATGACCAAGATGACCCGTTTTAATACAATGTGTTCACAAACTCGATGTTATTATCTTTGAGATGGCTTGGAGTGCAATATCATCGCAAATGCATGAGGATTATACCAACCAGCCTTGTCTTCTCTGGTCGTCACGTTGCACCTGAATCACGAAGTGCTTTGCATATTGACTCACTATACACAGATGGATTAAACATTACAATTATGAGTCAGGAAGATATACCAAGTAAAGCTCGTGTCTGGAAGATACGGTATCTTGATTGTAAGCTTATTGCGCTTAGTCATATCAGTGGCATTAAAAAACCTCAAGATCTGTTTTGTATTATTTTTGTGAAAGTGCTTCATATTATGCGTAGTTCGTAAAATCGTCTAGTTCAAATGAAATCTTATGTAACTTTTACGTGAATAAAATTTGTTTAATTTAATTGTTTCGATTTTGCCGAGTAAGGATTAGGCTTATAATTAGATAAGCCAATAGTAATAACATTGGGACAACTCATACAACGCCGCAAATGTCTAGTTTGGGATCAGATGATCCCAAGCTAGGCTGAACCTGTACAATGGTAAGCAGATGACTACCTAATAAACATGCTTATATTTTTCTAAATACATACATATTAGAGACTAGCGGACGCCTCGCGGTTTCACCCGCGTAGTTCCTGTTCCCGTGGGAATACAGGGATAAAAAATAGCCTATGTCACCCGAGGTTAGTGTAGCTTCACAACGATGAAAGAAGTTTTCAAATCCGCTCAGTAGTTTCGGTGCCTATTCAATACAAACAAACAATCAAACAAATAATAAATCTTTCCTCTTTATAATATTAGTATAATTAGTATAGATAAATTATAACCAGACACAGAATAAACCATCATCTCATCACACGTAGTTTTATCCTGAATGGTGATTGAACCCACGAACTCCGGCATAGCAGTCAGGGTCACTAACCACTAGACCAATAACAATGTTTTTTTTTAAACTTCGTATATTTTTGTCACCAAAATATAAAAGTTATATTACACAATTGAATATTGTAGTCACCTGTAGTAGTTATCAGAATTAAGCTATAGTTCTGATCATTTCTTCCTGATGGTTTGTGGGTATGTGGGTATAATACATGCATTTCGTGTGCACAGTTTGTCAAAGTTAAAATACTTTATTCACTTAGGTAGTAAAGTCAGTGAGAAAAGAACTTGGCAATAATGGCAATAAAAGCTCATAGTCACTTTTTTATTTATTTATTTTAAACTTAATGTAGAAACAGTGTACAAACGGGCTTAATGGTAAAAGCATTCTCTGCCAGTCTACCTTTGGGTGAAGTAGCGATTTTAAATGTTGTTGCAGAATATTGACAGATAACCTTACATTAATACATAACAAGGATGCTAGTTCATAAAATAAGTGCTAAATACATACTAAAAGAAACATACTCTTAAATACAATACATATAATATATTATATTAAATACATTATAATCATATAAGTTCCTAACGTTGTAAAGATTCAGCTAAATCGTTGTGGAGCGCACGAACCTTCAGCTTAAAATTGAAGCGATTGGTTGCCATACTAATTTTGGGGGCAGCGCATTCTAGAGTAAGACAGATTGAACAAGGAAAGAGGATCCCACGAATCCAGAAGAATGAGAAAAACAAAAAAGCAATAGATTGTGGGTAACGAACGAAGATATCTACTATGGTTGGCACACAAGTATTGAAAAGAAGAAAGAAAAAAGGTAAGAGGGACTATTAGGAGAATTGAGAATAGAATAGAGAGTAGGGAGAACGCGCAAACTACGACGCCGACGAATAGGTAGCCAATTTTGTTGGGTTAACTTTTTTAAATGCTATTTTTTACATTAATCCTTTATATACCGTATATATGACAGCAATTTGGGTGCTGCAACCATAACCTACACCTTAAAACTCACTCAAGCAATAATATTTATATTGTAAAATAGATAACCATAATTTAATTCTGATTAGCCTCCTAATATGGTGTTGATGGGAGCATCATGGCAACATGCGAACATATTCGTACAATATATATTTATTTTAATAAAAGGTAACTAGCAATGTGGAATTATGGTCCCACATTAGTAGCAATCTTGTTAACCCCTCCAGCTAAACTCAATGACTTGTGTTAGGAGTAGGTTTTACGTCGGTAGTCGGTATAATGGGTAGTATTCGAACCCGCGACCTCACGAGACTACCGCCGCTTCAAATAAGTACTTCTAGCAAACTAAACAACTTAATTGAAAAAAACATTTGTTTAATGTTAATTTAAAATCAATCATTGTTAATAAAAAATTACCCGTTCACGAGTATGATCCCCTTCGCCATATTGGAGGAAAGGAAGACGACCTGGCCCACATCACCACCATAAGCAATGACACTTTAGTGAGCATGACGATCCCTGACATAACAACATACAGAAAATGTTGATAAACTTTCGCGATTTCTACACATTATGAAAATATATAAATAAAAAAATGAAATAAAAATGATTTATTCACTTAGGAAGCAAAATACTACACTTGTGAAAAGTCGATTCTACATTTACTGGTAATGCCTGTTCGCAAACAATAGGTAAAGCCCGAGAAAAGAACAGGCAATAAAAACTCGTGGCCACTCTTTTCAAATTGCCAATGTTTACAATGTTTCTCTGTTTATAAACTGCATATGCAGGTAAGGTGCTGCCACCATTATATTATACACCATATTAGAGGACTGATGCAAAAAAAGAGGTCAATAATATTAGAAGAGTACACGAGATCGGATACATCAGCCTCAATGGGCACAACATAGTAGGAGCATCCACTTACGATGTAAAAACTTTATGTGCTTAAATATTGGCCAATTTACTGCTACTTAATGAATAAGTATACATGTTTTACAAAGGAAAGAAAAGAATGGCCGTAATTTATCACGCAGAATCTTTACTTACAAAAGTAAATCGTTTTCTTAACTACACTCGCGAGCAAAAGTATGGAATCACTTGATTGAATTTGATTCCGCGCGATCTTGAGTACTTAATAACTAAATAATAATAATAAAAATGATATCATTTTAAAGGTTAAAATGTAGTCTTAAAATTGATACCAAATTCATTCAAATCGCTTCATTATTTGTGGAGCTATCTTGGATTAAGTGAAGGAGGTAGGAATAGGCAAGGATAATGGAAAAATAATGAATGAAGAAAACAACAAAAATTAATTAATAAAAGTTTAATTTCGCTTAAAAACTTAATGTCAATACTTAGTGTTCCCCCCCCTCGCCCTAATGACAGCTCGGAGACGGTTCTTCATGGACTTGATGAACTTCTGTATGGTATCTTGTGGGATACCTTCCCACTCTTCAATCAAAGCCGTTTTGAGCTCATGTGTGTTTGAAGGAGTAGGATTTCTGGATCGAACCCTCCTCTTTAGTTCATCCCACACGTGCTCTATTGGATTCATGTCCGGGCTAAGCGCTGGCCAGTCCAATGTGGCGATACCGACTTCCTCTAGGTATTCGGTTGTGGCACGAGAAGTGTGACAACGAGCGTTATCGTGCATGAGGACGAAGTCATCACCGATATATCCCGCATAGGGAACGACATGTTCCAGCAGAATATCGGTAATGTACCGGTCTGAAGTTAGACCGCCTCCTCGTCCCCCGCCAGGCACGAAAACAAGCTCCGTTTTACCGTCGAAAGAAATGCCGGCCCACATCATACAAGAACCGCCTCCATAAGCCACTGTCTCAGCGAAACAGCACTGCGCAAATCGCTCCCCAGGCCTCCTGTAGACCCGACCTCTTCGATCGTTGCCGTGCAAACACATTCTGGACTCGTCCGAGAACAGTACACGGCTCCATTCCTCAACCTCCCAATCAAGGTGGGAACGAGCGAATCGAAGGCGGGCTTGTCGATGAGCTGCCGTCAGTTTAGGGCCTGTGGCAGGCCTTCTTGGGGTTAAATTAGCTTGCTTGAGTCTCCGACGAACTGTCCACTCGCTAACAGCGACCCCGCGAACATTTCGGAGCTCCTGTTGGACGTCAACACCAGTCAAATGCCGATTTCGGAGAGAAGTTGACACGATAAAGCGGTCATCCCTCTCCGATGTGCACCGGCGTCGTCCAGATCTTGGTCTCGGGACAAAGCCACCAGTCTCCAGAAAGCGTTTGTAGACTTTCGAAACACAAGACTGACTTATGTGGAGCTGACGTCCGACAGCCCGCTGGCTAAGCCCTTCTTGCAATAGGGCGACGATTTGGGCGGCTTCTGTAGGTGTTGTATCCATTGTCTTCGAAGTTCAAGGGTCCAAAGTTGCGGAGATGTGTACCGGTCAACGTGTGAAAGCTAACTGATAAAAAAAACCGATAACACGTGCTTTTATAGGGGATGAAGGGCGCGCAACTCGCGACGGGTCAAACAATTGAAACGTATCTTTTTTCGTACTTCTTCACGTAGCCCGGGATAACTTCTTAAGTACTGGCGTTATTTGAATGATTTTGGTATCAATTTAAAGTTAATTAATGAACCTTTAAAATGGCATCATTTTTATTATTATTATTTAGTTATTAAGTACTCAAGATCGCGCGGAATCAAATTCAAGCAAGTGATTCCATACTTTTGCTCGCGAGTGTAGTACCTAAGTAACATTATCAAACTGTGACAACAATATTCACCTAGTAAAATGCAATAAACTATACAACACAATACATTAATAGGGAGCAACGAACTACATCCATTTATCTTTATCAGTTAAATAATCATCGATTGAATAGTAAGCTCTTTGTATAAGATGTCTCTTGACTACATTCTTAAATTTATTTACTGGTAGACTCGATATGCTGACTGGGATTTTATTCAAACATTTTACATCTAGTCCCATGAATGAGTTATGAGTTTTATGAAGCCTATGATATTGTCCTACCAATTTGTGCTTATTTCTTGTATTCACAGAGTGAATATCACTATTTTTGTTATATAAATGTAAGTTTTGTTTTACAAACATAACGTTTGCATATATATATTGTGATGCAACTGTCACAATACCTATCTCTTTAAACTTTTCTCTCAGGGAAACTCGTGCTCCTAATTGATATATCGCACGCACTGCACGATTTTGAAGAATAAAAATAGTTTGTATATCAGCCGCCTTGCCCCAAAGCAATATGCCGTAGGACATGACGCTGTGAAAATAACCAAAATATACTAGTCGAGCTGTTTCTACGTTCGTAAGCTGTCTGACTTTGCTGACAGCATATGCTGCAGAACTGAGTTTCCCTGCGAGACATGATATTTGGGCGCCCCACTGTAACTTACTATCTAAAGTAATTCCCAAAAAAACCGTTGAATCAACAAAATTAATAACTTCATTGTTTAAAACAAGATTTGGACTGACATTTCTTACATTTGGTAAGCTAAATTAAATACATTTGGTTTTTTTAGAATTTAAAAGCAAGTTATTTGATGTAAACCAGCCAAGAACTAATGCGAGGGACCTGTTTACTTCGTCAGAGTTATCATTTTTACGATTGGTTTTGAATATAAGAGAAGTGTCATCAGCAAATAGAACAATATCGCATAAGTTACTGGTAAAAAATGGCAGATCGTTTATATATATACACCAATAATATAAAAGGACCCAGAATTGATCCTTGTGGCACGCCCATACTCACTGTTGATCCGAACGACCTTATTCCGTTAATGTCTACATACTGCATTCGCTCACTAAGATAAGAAGCAACAAGATTAAGCGCTGTACCCGTAATGCCGTAATGCCTAAGTTTCATATATATTACGGGTCTTAATCGCGTGAATTTGTAAAATACCTTGTTTATTGCCCGACGTTTCGACCATACATACAAAAAGAGAAATTACTTAAAATGTTTTAATGAAGTACCTACACATGGTGATTTTTAAAATACGAATAAACTCCCGTTCGTGGCTTCTTTACATAACACTTTGTTATATCAGTTTTGGTAAATATTTGCTAAATCAACCCTTAACCACCTACCACTTGTTTTTGTAGTTATGACCTTAACCACCTACAGACTATTTTACCAGAGTAAAATCATTGTTTATTGTGATGTTTAGGCCCTCAACCTGACAAAGAAATATTGATTTTACTCCAGGGTCTCTCAGATGTGTGGTAAATGGTTTTGTAACAAAAGTAGATGGTAGGGGTAATATGTATTTTTTTTTCAATAATTATGTTACTAAGTTGTTTGATGCAATGTAAAGAGCCAAGTGTTATTAGTATATTAAAAATCACTCTGTATATAATGTATGAAGTATAGTGGGGAAATGCCCGTTCAAAGCCGGGTCGGCTCGGTAGTTTAGATAAATAATACCCTGATACAGAATCGTGGTCATGACACAAAGATGGAAACTGGATGAGAATCGAACCAACGACCTCTAGCTTTGCAGTGAGGGTCACTAACTACTAGACCAACATACCAGTCACAGCACAATATCCAAGGCCTGTATTTGGAATTCAAATTAATTTATTTGTTTAGGTCTCTTTATTACGACGAATTTTCGCAACGAATTGCTTCTCTAATAAAATCACGTCAAAGTTAGTCAACAATATTAAGCCTAAGATTTATGGAATTTTCCATTTCTTGTTTATGAAGTATTTGCCTTTTCACGATGGGTCTTATGAAAATAAAATATCACTAAGCTTACTTCCTACTGAAGTAGGTATATACGAGAAGAGGCGTACCTACTACAATACAGTTCTATTTTTAGGGTTCCGTACCCAAAGGGTAAAACGAGACCGTCTGTCTGTCTGTCCGTCTTTCACTATCTCATGAACTGTGATGGTTAGACAGTTATTTTCACAGATTTATTTATTTTATTTTACTTTTAAGTATTTGTTGATATTTCTGTTGCCGCTATAATAACAAATACTAAAAAACAGAATAAAATGAATATTTTAGGGGACTTCCATAAAACAAACGTGTTTTTTTTGCTCGTTTAAGCATGGCAGTGATAACGGCAACAGGTAGATGCTTGAAATGTTCACAGAATATTTAGTTATATATGCACTTTAAAAATAAATAATTATATTAAAATAAAACAAATACTTATTTAAGGCTCCCATACAACAAACGCGACTTTTTTGCTCGATATTGATAACGGCAACAGGTAGACGCTTGAAATATTTACATAATATTTATTTATGTCTTCACATTAAAAAAGTATATTAAAATAATATTAAAATAAAACAAATATTTAAGTGGGCCTCACATACAACAGACAAGATGTTTTGCCGTTTTTATAGATAATGGTACGGAACCCTTATTGCACGATTCCGATTCGCCCTTGACCGGTTTTTTATTAAAGTTTGGTATTCGCTTATTAGAAGATGGTCTAACAAGACACGCAAAATTGCAATTATGTAAATTCATATAGATAATGATTCTTGCAATATAAACACCGCTCCGTTCCTTCCACTTTTGTAATTTTGGAACCTACCTAGTTAACACACTGCTCGACATTTGAGGATAGTGGCGGAATCTACGTTTCATTATGAATGCTAATAATTCTGTAATAGAGTTTAAAAGTAGGTAATTATAAATTGAAAATTAGGTACATATGTCTATTTTTTTGGCTTGACAGATTTCATATATAGTATCGTTGGATTCGTCTCAATAGTGGGCACTAATACACCAGTCTATATCACTACATTGACTATATAATTTTTTAGTTGATTCATTTGTAAGTATTCGGGTTTTGTTTTTATAATAGATATAATACTTTTATTTATTTATGTTAAAAAAGACCACTCCCGCAGTAGGGTAGCCCAGCTTGAGGCGAATTTTTCTTCTATATATTTAAATGTATATGTATAAAATTAGCATTATAATGCTATAAAAATTACAAAAAGTAATAGATTATATAATCAAAAAACCCTTCTACTCGCTTAATAATATATTTAATATCCATAGTGTAAATATTTTATCTCATATATCACATGACGTGTATAATATTGCTCCCATGAATGCGACGAGGAAACCAGACGTGGGCAATTTACAATAAAAGTGTAATGTAAGGCATGTAATATTCACACATCGTGTCAAATTTAAGTGAAGGTGTTGAAGACGTATCATCTCGTGATCGTTTAACCTTGAACTCTGCTCTGCAGGTGGTTTTCTCACGGGCCAGTATATCACGGTTTTATATATCTACGTCGTTTACGCATTCGGATGCTGTGGAGGTTAAAACCTTTAACACTGTACAGCTGCTTACTGTCGTAATCTTTTTATTCTTTGAACAGTGGCGATTGAGCATATCAAGAAATCTATGATATTAAGCAATGTTACCACGTCGGTCTGTAGATATGTGACTGTTTTCGAACATTGTCAGGCCCCTCTGTGCCTCGGAAAGCACGTTAAGCTGGATACGGATCTGCGTCCAACTCTCCGGTCGTGTCGGATTTCCGTCCCATCGGACCACGAGAGTGAGGGAATAGAGATTGCACTTGTGTTCGCGCATACACTTGGCCTGTTGGTCTAGTGGTTAGTGACCCTGACTGCTAAGCCGGAGGACGTGGGTTTGATCCCTACCCAGGATAAAACGCTTTAAAATAAACGCTATTGGGGCAATCGCGTTTGCCATATATGCCCCAGGTGACCTTATATAGTATAAGTCTCGTAGTATAACTCATAGTACTAGTAGGTAGTTTTCAAGATGGCAAAAAGCTGAGTCTATTAATCACTTAAATCGCTTTTTCAAGGAAATATCAGTAGGTACAGTATCTTGCTGCTAAGTTCTCAATGCTGGCTATCATTAATTTTAATTCAGCAGATTTATTCGGTGAATGTGCTCGTAGAACAATTATAATTTAAATAAGTATTAACTTCTAGTAATTGATGAAGGCAGAGTGACTTGATTTAATGATCTTGTTTAAATTGTCATCTAGAACGTTTATAAAGAAACACTAATTTATTACTCGTTTTTTCTCGCTGATTCGCTTACGTGTAAGCTCCAAAAATAAAAAAAACCTGCCTGTTCAAAAAAGATGTAAACAAGATATTAGCATCTTTTTTGCGCAGGCGGGTTTTTTATATTTATTTAATGTTTTTAGTGGTTGTAGTATGTAACCGATGTAACCACTAACTTTTATCACAGCTATTGCCAAGTATTGAAAATTGAAAAAAAAAATGGTTGCTAATTGACTGTTTTAGTATTACAGTCATATTATACCTTTTTGAAATGCTTACGATGAGCCTTTTATTTTGATACCCATATTGCGGTACCTCTTATTTTATTCAATCTCACAGCCGTCATGTTTGTTTTTTTTCAAACGTCACTTGACTAAGAACACTTAGGCGGTCAAGACTAATCTAACGACGTCTTAATTATATAAGACCGTCTTGTGGTTTTAAAAATATGAGGTAATAAAAAAAAACTTCATACATACAAGATACGCGCGAACCACATAACCCTTCCTTGCAGTCGGGTTAAAAGTCGATTACCGCTATAAAGATTCTAATTGATTCCTTCGCACTATCTCTTTCCCAAATTTCTTCAAAGTCGACGCAGTGGCTTAGGATGTGCAAACTTTTGTAAAGCCAACGCAAGGCGAAGCGTCGTTTCCACGACACTAGTTACCATTACTAACAATCCGATAGTCCGTAGAGGTTGGTAGAGAAAGACACATAAAACCGGGTAAGCGCATGTCGGGGCACTCACAATAAAGGTAGTCCCCCCCCAGAACAGAAAACCAACTTCTTATGCCGCATTATTCGGATGGGGATCCGAATAATGTGGCATAAGAAGTGGGTTTTTTTTTTATTATTACCCACGTAATAATAATTTTAAATGAAATTTGTACGAAAATTTTGTTACTTCTCATTTAATTAGCTGTTACTCGTAAATTTGTAAAGCTTACTTAGCTGTGATAGTTTTTCTTTTAATTTCATTATGTAAACCATTACCGTGCATTTTCACATACCCAACATCAACCATTTACCTGGCAGAGGACACTAACAAAACTAACAAAAAATGCACTCTAAAATTTAATATCTTACAAATGGATCCCTAAATCTAAAAATGCTCTTAACAACCCCTAAACGTTTTAAAATACCTATCTAATGATAGGGTAGGTGAGAAAAAAAAACGTCCCTACTTTACATATAGGGGAGGTAACCTAAAAAAATGAATTTCAAGATTTTATTCTTTGACTTTGTTGGCGTAAGTAATAACAGTGTCTGAGCTAAGCTGCGGACGGACGGATCGACGGACATGGTGAAACTCCCTAATACGGAACGCCAAAAAGTGGGGCAGCCTAAGTTGTAAGTATAAAACTACTTTATATTTACAACTTAGGTTATAAAGTTACTTTAAATTTATTACAGGCAGTGTATACCTCATTAAGTCATGGTTGCGATATAGCAGCACTAAACAGGCCTATAAAATGTTACGTAGTATTTCCACTATGTCTTCTTGAGTAATACTGATGAATGGGCTCATTAATATCGTCGAAATCTAGGACGCCTAAATAAAGCCCAAGAGGGCAGATAATAATTTAGAAACTGAAGTAGAACTCGCCTTGCAATTAAAATTATAATTTGATACCAATTAGATGAGCTTTTACTTATTAAAAATAAGAGTACCGGCTTAAGAAAAGTAACATCTACCAGAGGACGGGCAGCAGCGTCCTCTGCGTACTTAAAAGCCTTACTGCGATCACAAACCCGCTTTCGAAGCGTGGCGATTATGGCAATTACCCCCAGGATCTATAATAAGTAGTTTCTGCTAGGGAGATCCGTGCTTAGCAGTGGGACATCATGTAGGTTGTTGGATGACATCATCATGTTGGTGGTATTCATGCATCATGTATGAATGAAAGTTTGTTTCATTAGATATAATTTCTTATTTATTACAAGCTGACCCGCGCAACTTCGTCTGCATATTTTTTTCTTGTTTTTGCAACATTTTTTATTGCTGCTCTGCTCCTATTGGCCATAGCGTGATGTTATATAGCCTATAGCTTTCCTCGATAAATGAACTATCCAACAGTAAAATATTATTTCAATTTGGACCAGTAGTTCCGTTTAAACAAATAAACTCTTCAGCTTTATAATTTTAAGTATAGATTTCTTGTAGTAACTCGTTGTATTGTCGAGAAATATTTCTACTCACTTAAAGAGTTTTTTGAAAATAATGACATTTTATAAGAGTACGAAAATAAATGTGGTTTTGGTTACAAAAATATACTTTCTTATTCATTTTGTAAACCTAGTTTTTAACTAATCAATGTTTGCTTGCTATTGATAATGGCTAAATAGGCTAGCACTGATTATGTAAATTATTTATAAGATCACTTTATGTATCAACCCTATTTATAGCAAATAAAAAATATTTGTATTATGCTTACATATAATTTAACTAACTGTTAACTGTGAGGATGAAATAAGCTTTGCTCACATGCCGGGCATCGCATACCTCTCGGGCTTTTCGGCGTCCTTGCCGTTGACATGCTAATCATGCATGCCTGTGTTGTTTATTGCCGTGGCTTTCAAGCAGGGTGCCACTACGCGTCGGCATTGCCACCGTTCATTGATATTGCCCGATTTATGTCCACGGTCCTCAAATGAAAAAAACCTCTGCAACGATGCCGTGTGTATCTAAGGGTCATACTGATATACCTAATAACTACAAAACGATATTTAGACCTAAAAGCTTGTGAAGAACATTACAATCATTTTAAATTATACACCGAAGCAATAACGCTCTCCGACATCGAGACGATAAGTACATCATTCTCTCTTATTTAAATCCTCAAATTGAAATGTATTCACACATTGACACATAATTCAAAACACACACACACACACACACACACACACACACATGCTCGCAATAAGGCCAACGTAACAGATGTTCCAGATGGCGATGTAACCAAGCATGAACGGAGCGCAGGATTTGTCCGTAGATTCGGTATGTAATATGTGAGGAAATGCGGGAAAATAGATACGAGACGAAGGAAATGACGAATTATTACTGTGTTGTCGAGGAGGTCGTTATATTAATGTACTCTGGCTCGTGAGTGGTTCCTTCAATATTTGTTATTAAATATTTACGTTTGGGGGATATTTGCATGATTTTAGCATGTAACAATGTATTGTGAAGGGATACACATATTTTACTTTCCTTCTTAAATGGGTTTTAAACCATACAGTTCACTTATATGAGATAAACAATAAATATAGTACTTAAACTATGTAGGTAGATAAACAAAATAAATGAGTAATGAATTTACTTACCTTTTTTAGGGTTCCGTAGTCAAAATGGCAAAAACGGAACCCTTATAGTTTTGTCATGTCAGTCTGGCTGTCTGGCCGTCCGTATGTCACAGGTATTTTACTCAAAGATTACACAATGAATATTGATGAAATTTGGTGAAAAGATGTCTTGTAGAAGTTGCTACTTAGTTTGATAGCTAAATAATAAAAATAAATATTTTTAAGGGGGGCAATCCATACACGTAACAGAAGCTGAAAGCTTTTTTGAGCAAACATTAACGTGTGGCACATCATTCGGCAGGTCATTCAAATACATTATAGTAATAAACTTTTTGATTATGTGAATAGTTTTGGAAATAATCGCTCCGAAAGTTACATAAATTGTCCCCCTCCTCATCTTTGAGCCGTGTGACCAAAAAATATGAAAAAAATGAAGAAGGTAGCGCATAACAAATAGGTACTTTAAACTAAAATTATTTTGGACATGATCGGATATATCCTCATTGAGTTATTGTCGAAAAACTGCGTATATCAACAAAAAGGGTGTAAGTGCATGAATATACGCTCTTCTGCTGGTGCAATTATTCAAATCGCATTTTGTCATATATGCTCTTGCCCGGTTTTTTTATTTTATTGTCAGAATATTTCTCATTTATGAATGAATCTTAACATGCATACTGTTCATACGAATTAAAGGTTGTGCTTTCTTTTAACTTCTAAAGTTTGCATCTAAACTCACTCCTAACAATAAACATATTGTTTCATACTTCAAAAGACTTTTCCCAACTATTTTGCACCATATAATACCGAGAGTACAAAAGGTACCCTCCGTATGTACTTCGCTCGAGCACACAATGTACACCTATACGTACACGGAATTACAGACCATTCAAGACCACTTTGTCCGGTGGCGCTTGATTCCTTGGCCATGAACGATGTCTATAAGTGCTATGGCGCGCGTCGTACTGACCTCTATAGTACTAGTATTCTGGACTGGCTACCGTCGACTACAACGAGGCGTATGAATTATGACATTTGGACGGTAATTTGACAAAATCAAATGGAAGTCTGTACTTGTGTAACGGTTATTTGTCATGAGTGTCAAAAAAGCTCACAAGGCGGTAATTCGATTCGGCATTTGTACAGGGTAGCCAGTCCAGCGTACTAGTAGTATAGAAGTCAAATTTCAAATATCTTTATTTGGTAAAAGCAAATTAATGATTGTTTGAAAACGTCAAATTAATACATACGAAAAAAATGAAGTTAGGCGGCAGTTCCAAGTGTAAACATAAGAAGTTTCTTGGCAACTGCCAAGAAACTCATGGCCACTCTTTTAAAATCGGTGGCGCGTTGTATAAAGGTTGCTTTCTGTATTCTAGGTATTTTGTGTCTGTATTCTGTACAATTCGTCATGGTAGTCACGTCATTGAAACATCAATCAAGTCTAGTCGTGATCTGTCGTAAGGTACGTCGGGCAATTACGGACCTATCTTTGTTTGCGCAATTATTGTGAACGCACTTCTGATGGTAAATTACGTGTTTCTATGATGTCGTTCTGTAATTGTGTGTTGAAACAGCTTATTTATTGTGAGTATCGTTTGATAGTTTTGATTACAACATTGTCGGTAAAAGGACAGAACACCGAAAGTTTATAAGTATATAGTATAGAAGGCGAGAGGCTGCCTGCCCAATGGAGTAAATTTTCGTTCTGCTCCAGGAGAGTAATCCTATTGGTTAATATTTCTCCGTTACTCCACTCCGCAGAATGCTTCTCTATACGAGGTACAAATATATAACGGGCATGAAATCTCCGAACACCCCAGAGAACTTCGGAACGAAGTTCCTAGCGCGCTTCAGCTTACCTTCGGTACTCTCCTTGTTTTGCGGCTTGTGAAGCCCACATAATGATGGATTGGATGTTAATTAAATAATAATGTGTTGTTTACTGATTTATTGTGTAAACACGGCACAGCACAACTGCTAATATTAAAAATTAAAAGTAATTATTTCTCACCACAACAATTACATTTGAGTAAAATTTTTACATTAATGCTTCATTGTAAAATTCAGTAATTCAGTAATGTAAATTCAGTAAATTCACAAACTTTATGTCTTTATAATCTTAGTATAGAAGTATCTATAGACTACAAACTCGTGAATACAAGACTTGTATTATGTTAAACTGGTACCTTTATATTAAAGGTACACATACCAAGTAAAAAAAAAAATGACAGTACATCATTGAACAAACAGTGTTTTTTTTAAGATACAAGGGGAGCCGAAGGCCGTTATACTTCCCCTATTTCGTTTGTCATCCTTCTTTCCTTCCTTTCCCATCCCTTCTTTTTTTTAAACAAAAAAGCAAAATTGAACCCAGGTAATTTGTAATTAGCAAGCCATAAGGTAGGCTGCCTGCGCGCTTCTTACTTATGCGATGAAGCGCTTCACTCATATAACTCTCTAACTAAGGGTAGGTATTATATTTATGACTTTCTGATAAAACTTGGCATTTTTCCACGGCACACCGACTGATGACGACGGTACACGCTTCGCGGGACACTGGCCTAAGGAAAGTTTGGGGCTTGTGTTTCAGGACACCATAATAATATATTATTATTATTATAGGTATATTTTTTTTTACTAATTGTTGGAACAAAGTACAGATGAGTGCCGTAAGATACTATCTAATTATTTATACTGTGCAAACACCAGTTTGTGAAAATGTGTGTCTGAGGTGGTGTAATGAAGGTAAAATAAAGTTTTCTTTCTTTCTTTCTTATACACAATGACATTGGGCATTTACAGGTACTTACAGAAAGTTATTAAGATATAAGTGAGACCAAGCTAGCTACAATTTGTGTTGTTGTAAACGCAAACGTCAAACTCTTGGACTTTGATTTTGCAATTCTTATTAAGTACATGAAATATTAAGTTAATATATTTTGAATTTAAACTTAAAGTAGGCTTGTTGTTTTATATAAGTAGTAGGCAGACACGTTGAAACAAGAGGGTTTTCAATATAAAATCATTCAATTTAACACAATGTAACCCTCTGGCTCGAAGGACCAGACGATACAATTATCGGATCAAAACTTTTTATTGATAGAACGTTTTATGACTCAACTTTCCGTATTAATCGTAAATGGTGAGTCGTAACTATAGAAATTCTCTACTAGATAAAGTTAGTAGCCACACAAACTTCTGGGATTTTACATACGGAGTCGTAAATGCGTTTTACGAGCAATGAAGCCTTTTCTTTATCAAACTTTTATTGTACTTCGCGGTTCGAGGGATATGGGTATCTATCTCTGAAGAATGTTCTAACAATTATGTATAACTCTCAAAATTTAACATAATAATTACATAATAAACACAAGTAAGGTACTTTGTCTTGTGTTCACGAGTTTGTAGTCTTTTATAATTTGATACTTCGTGAGACTTTAAAAGTTAATGTGTTTTACAGCCAAATTTAATGAGTCGTCTTGAGGCCTCATTTGTTTGTAAACGATTATTTTGTGTACGTGCCTTGGAGAATACGTAAGAAACTCGAAGTTGCGTTACTTTGTAATATTGTTATCACTCTAGATTGGGGCTGTATTTGTAGGTATTCTTTTTGCTGAACCACCATTTTAAACTTTATACATATCCGGTTTTTTTTATTATTAAAATTTACTTTTTTATTTAATACTTTTAGTGCTTAGTTGTAATTAACTGTAACTACCGAAAATAACTTTATATCGCTTTATATCCCAAATGGCATTATAGTGAAAAATTATTGAAGAATATGTCAGAATTAAGTCAACAATATGTTATGTAGGGTATTGTGTAGGTATTTTAAAATCATGATGAGGTACATGACATAATTATTGTTAACTTTATTTATTTTCTCTATCACAATGGCGACAGGCAGACGCCATTTTGAATTTTGAATGTCTTTAGTGACACTCGCAAGATTAATAAGAATCGATTGACGTATGAATCATCAAAATCTGCCCGCGCATTTGGTCTATGTAGTGGCACAAAGGAACACACATACATAAATACATACCTAAATACATAAATACATTACCCTCCTTTGCGTCGCGCAGTCGCATAAATCAAACACTAGCTGACCCGCGCAACTTCGTTTGCGTAAATTTTCCCCGTTTTTGCAACATTTTTCATGACTGCTCCGCTCCTATTGGTCGTAGCGTGATCTTATAGCCTGCCTCGATATATAGGCTATCCAACAGTAAAATATTTTTTCAATTCAGATCAGTAGTTCCTGAGATAATCGCATTCAAACAGACAAACAAACAAACTCTTCAGCTTTATAATATTACTATAGATAAGCAATTTTGTATCCAATAGAATCGTAATATGATGTTTCAAGGATAAAAACACCGTTGTCATTTTTCAAACTATAACTTTTTTCCGTCAGAGGTTCGACCCAAATCAATCCAGTTACTTGAAACTTGCAATTATGTTATCCTGTTCGGAACCTGTAAATCGCTTTTTGTACGAAAAGGTCCGTTTACCCTGTCACTAGAGGCAGAAATATTGCGTATTTTGCTGAAATAAAAATTATTCACGCGCGTTGGATATTTTCGTATTTTTAAAGGTTGGCTTATTTTAACAACGACATTTTGTATTTTAATCGTACAACGTGTGTCAGTTTTCAGTAACGGACAGTGTTGTTACCTCTCATGATGCCCACTGATAGCAATATTATAACATAGTTTATCATTGTAAAGCACTTTTGAGCAATCGTGAGGTCGCCGGTTCGAAGTTATCTTTTTAAATAAAAGAAAAAAAATATCATTACTTTTTGTAATTTTTAAAGCGTATTTACGCTAATTTTAAGTTAAAGTCAAAATACTTTATCCATTTAAGTTACAAATGCAACTATAACTATACTACCTATGAAATTCATACATACATACATACATATCAACCCACATATGGCCCACTGCTGGGCACGGGTCTCCCCAGTAGAACCTACTGGTATGTAGATCCTGGGGGTAATTGCCATAATCGCCACGCTTGGCGAGCGGGTTGGCGATCGCAGTAAGGCTTTAAGTACGCAGAGGACGCTGCTGCCCGTCCTCCGGGGTGAAATTCACTATGGTGAAATCCACTTCATAGATTTTAATATCTATTATTAGATTTTAAAAAGAGAAACACATAAAGATCTACAAGGTATATGTTGAACACGGAAGTCTTGTTACCTAATGGACGTTTACACAATGACTTGCTAATTGAGAGTGATAATAAAAAAGTATGACAATGCATGTAGGTTTACAGTATTGTATTTAAATTTGATTAAACGTAAGCTTCGGTTGGTTAGATGATAATCAAATGGCTAATAATAAGATAACTGAATCATAAAAACTTTTAGCTAATTATTTGAAGGACATTTGGTAATGGTATGTTTAAGAGTAGATTAATCGGTTTAACCCAATCGACAACGAGTTAACTATCACTGTAATTGTGCCTTTAGTAGCCTAAACAGATTAATAAAAAAATTAAAAAAACCCGCCTGCACAAAAAGCATTAATGAATCTCGATGAACTTAGTAAAGTGCCTCCGTCTGCATGAAATTATTTATGTAGGGGATCTTGTTTCCATCTTTATTGTGCAGGCGGGTATTTTTTTTAAATTTTTTTTTTTTATTTAACACTTCGGAGTAGTTGTAGGATGTAACAACTAACTTTTATCCCAGCTATTGTAATGTATTAAAATTTGAAAACAAGAATCGCTGCTAACTTACTTTTTAGTATACATACTAACGACGTTTTTTCAAACGTCACTTAACTAAGAATACTTGGGCGGTCAAGACGAATCTAACGATGTCTTAATTGTATAAATTCGTTCAGTGGTTTGTGAGATATAAGGTAATAAAAAATATTACATATAAACATACACACATGCAACATACGCGCGAAAACATTCCTTACAGTCGGGTCAAAAGATATGCGCTTTGTTACGCTACTGGGTTGCAAGAAGGTATTTTTATTATTTTCTTGAAAATTTGTAAAAGGGTGCTTAGTTATGCATGGTGATCGTCCAACCATATTCTGCAGTAAAATACACATATAGCTTGAATTTACAATTTTTTTCACAAGTGGTTGCCCGTAAAGTCGGTTTACGGACGATAATTTTAAGTACTTGATAACGTAATAAGAAAACATTGATGACATTGTATTATACAACCGTGCCTGTGAGAGCTTTTGTTTTTTTAATTTCCAATTTTATTGCATTTCACTCCAGTCGCCAAAACATTGATGACATTGTAATAAACAACTATGATTGTGGTTCTTAGTTCGGCGTTGTGCACTTTTTGGGATGGATAAAAAATGTTAATCTCGCGTCAGGATATGTGACCTGATCGAAAATTCGTAAGACGGACGGAGAGTAATGAAAAACTGCTACAATTTCATTAGAATACGAAGCTGAATTTTGCCACCAAGTGCAATGTTATTATAGCTCAGGTGGGAAATCGGGCGGTCCAGAAATCGGAAGACCCCAGTTCGAGTCCGAGTAACAATTTTTTTTTTCCTTTTTTATTTTAACTTTTGAATTTGGATTATTTGTAATTTATTATTTCATATTATTTATTTTTATGTCAGTAAGATCGAAGAATATTATTGAAATTTCATCAGAATGTAATATAATGTTCGTCAAAACATTGATGACATTGTAATAATTGTTTATTACAATGTTGACATTGTAATAAACAATTATTACAATGTCATCAATGTTTTGACGATTGCAGCGACATGCGATACAATTGGAAATAAAAAAAGACAACAAGGGGTTGCACTCCAGAGTCCCGGCAGAAGTAAAAATTTGAACATTATATTACATACTGATGAAATTTCAATAATATTGTTCGATCTTACTGACATAATAAGATCGAAGAATGCCTGTGAAAAATTTAGTGGACTTGGGCGCATGCGCCCGACGCCATAATACTTCAGCCTACAGACGGACCGTGACACTTTTTTGCGGGCACCCGGTCATCAATTTATAAGACGTTATCACTTTAAAAAAAAAACTTTATAAGGTAACACCTATGTAGAGTGATCAGATTTAAATGTCCAGAAGTATATTTAACTATTCATAATATGTTAGATAATGATCGCATTCGCTAATTAAAATCTGATATGAAAGTGTTAAGAATAGGGTTTATCTTCACATAGTTGACCTGCGCAACTTCGGCTGCGTAAATTTTCCCCATTTTTGCAACATTTTTTATTGCTGCTACGCTCCTATTAGTTGTAGCGTAATGTTGTATAGCCTATAGCCTTTCTCGATAAATGGGTTATCCAACAGTAAAAGATTTTTTCAATTCGGATCAGTAGTTCCTGAGATTATCGCGTTCGAACAAACAAGCAAACTTTTAGCCTTATAGTATTAGTATATAGATACCTACCTACAAACTGTACCTATACCTACGCTACTAATATTTTATTAAAACCGATTTAAACCACAGGCTTGACTAGATTCGAAAAGTCTGCCACACTTAACCCCAGGGATCTATACATTACTTCTAAGTGGTACTTATATCTGCACTTACGTTGAAAATTATGCAAATACAGGTATGATAGTGAAAATTCTACGGTGCAAGCATATTGAGACCTTACGTGCCATTGATTTTTATGCCATTTTCAGCTGTACTTATAGCGTATCGGCACAGCCTGTACGATAGCAAGGGAGGTTCGTAATGAAGTATAATAATGCCGTAGTTCGCGTTTATATTGTAGATTTTCTTATAGAAAATACTATTAGACAAGGAAACAATTTTAACTTTCGAAGAAAATGGGCATTTTAAAACTTGAGTGTGTCCCATACACAGCTAGCTGTTAAACGGATTACGTGTAAATGAATTGAATGCGGGTACTTTCGATAGTTCTAAGATATGATAGCAATGACGAGGCTACGACAGGCGGCTAGAGAAAAAGGTTATTTGAGGTATCAACAGCCCGCACGAACCTTTTAAAATCTACATCGATTGTTTGGGCGATTTATGTTATTAACTGCATTTCTTTAAAAAAAATCATTTTTGATATGTACACATGGCCGAAATAGGAGAAAGTAACATTGCATTTTTTGTCATACCAATAGTTTAAGGATTTTATTATATATGTTATTGTATTGGGTTTGCCTGTAAAGACAATGAATGTTGTTAATAAATAAATGATATGTTCAACCAAAACGGGTCAACCGTTTTGAAAATAATCTTAAATTCGAACATTAGTTCCTTCAGACCAGGGATTTAAAAGTTTTTACAGATTTGAAATTTGCATAGCTATCAAATTGATTCGATAATCTTAGAAAATACAGAAACAAATTTAGAGAAGTAGAAGTAACGTGAACCTTAAAGATGAACAGATCGGAGCAGCAGGGATAAGCAGAATTGATTACGGAGATATACCTACGTATCTACAATCTTTATACCGAATAGGTACTGTTAAAGAACCTACAACGGTGTACACAAGAGAAAAATACATTTCTAAATACTAAAACAAGCATATTTAACGAGCAACATCTCAACTGCATAACTCACAGTCCCTGCCCACGATCCAAGCCAAGCTGAGTAATCTGAACACAGTATCTACTATTTGCCTAAAATACTAAAATTTCGTTTTGCAATCTTACCACACAATAAACATGGTAAGTGTGGTAACAGGGAGAAAGCTAAAAGTTAGTGAGTTAGCTTAAAAGGTATTAGAAGTACCATTCCGCACTCGGTATGCAAATGTATGCAAATTGTAGGTTTTATTCCCACAATCTCGTTCCTAAATTTGTGCCGTTTGTGCTATGGAAATATGAATTCTAAATATAGAATGTATAAGAGTGCTTTTAGTTTGTTATAAGCCAATTCTGTTTATTGTACATTTTAATAATACCTAATACATTGCCGGGAACCAATTCCGTAAGAATTTTTGTAATATTGGTAGGTACTCCAAATCTCTTAGTTTTATAATCCTATAATTCCAAGTTATACCCGTGGAATTATTGGATAGCATGGTAACAAAACATGTGGTCATATTTCAGCAGGCGGACAATAGATCGATCAATCGGCGGATAGGTGTTACACCTGCCATGATGCCAAAACGGATAGCGTATAACGCCTCCGGTGACGCAAAATCCGATTATGTAAATTTTGATAAAAATAATAATATCTTGGGACAACTCACACAACGCCATTTGATCCCAAACTAAGCAGAGCTTGTATTATGGAAACCAGACAACTGATAAACATACTTATATATTTCTAAATAGATACATATTACAGATAAATAACACCCAGACACAAAATTAACCATCGTGCTCATCACACAAAGTTTTATCCTGAGTGGGGATCGAACCCTCTTGTGTAACAGTCGGATACATTCCACCGCGCCACAGAGGCAGTGCCAAAAAAATATCACGAAATTTTAGGGTAGTAGTGGACAGTAGAAGAGAAGCAATCAGCATCATATTGTGTGTGGCATTAAAATACAAGAGATTATAGATTAATACAGCTATGAAATACATTACTAAATTTCAATACCACATGATTAGGTTACTCAAGATGGGAATAAATGCATTCATGTCAGATAAAGACGTTTCGACCTGGTTGCACCATCAGTGGCAATGTGACGAAATGTCCGACGTTTCGACCGTATTGCAACGCGATTAAGACCCGTAATATATATATATATATATATATATATATATATATATTCATAATGTGTACAAATCGCGAAAGTTTATCAACATAGTTATAAATGTTGATAAACTTTCGCGATTTGTACACATTATGAATATATATATATTACGGGTCTTAATCGCGTATTGCAACGGCTGTGGTCACGGATAGACTAACAGTCTACCCGTGACGGCCGTTGCAAAACGGTCGAAACGTCGGGCAACAAACAAGGTTTTACCTTAAATTATTCACGCGATTAAGATTCATAATATATATATTTTCATAATGAAATGTCAGTTTTTGACCACAGTCGGCGCAATTCGGTTAAAACCTACTACTAAATACTTACCTACTAGAAGTAATTTGGCCAATATTTAAGCACATATAGTTTTTACATTGTAAGTGCTCCTACTATGTTCTACCCATTGAGGTTGATATATCCAATCTCTTGTACTCTTCTCTTAATATATAATATTTTATCCCTTGTTTTTGCATCAATCCTCTAATATGGTGTATAATGTAATGGTGGCAGCACCTTGACTGCATATACATTTTATAAACAAAGAAATATTGGCATTTGAAAAGAGTGGCCGCGAGTTTTTTATCTCGTTCTTTTCTCTGGCTTTATCTATTGTTTGCGAACAGGCATTACACGTAAGTGTAGAATAGACTTTTTGCAAGAGACATTTTGCTTCCTAAGTAAATAAAGATTTTTATTATTATTATTATTAGTCTCTAATTAATTTAGTTCATGCAATGCGACATTTTAATACAACTCATGGCATAAATAAGGTTAACAAAAAGACACAAAATCGTATGAAGCATACGACTTCAATTACCACCTTGATATGTTGTAAAAAACTAATAAATCAGATATCGCATGGTCACGATAGCTTTGTCAATATCGTGGCTGGTCGGTTCCAGAACCAATTACTGGGCTCAAACAAGACATGTTTCTTGTTGACGTGAGCCCTGTCCTTGCTTCACAATATTTTTCTACCATTCACTGTAATCTATATCGTATAGGAAATGTCGTGAATTCGATTGAACAATTCCCAGTTTTGTTATATTGAAGTCATTTATTTGTATTGTAGTTTCTTTTGCAAATTGTATATTGGTAGTTCCGTCTGAGATAGTCAGGAAATTGTGTAATGTTTGTTGAGTTGTAAAAGATAAAATATAGACAGATATTTTGTTTTACGAATAGGTATAGCAATAAGCTAAGTTTACGGTTAGTTAGTATATGTTTAATTAGTATATTTCCACAAAACGGCGCTAAACATGGTTGCTGGCGTGGACATCTTTGCCGACACCATGTCTTGTCGGAGAATGGAGGCACCAGCGTCTTCTGCACTAGCGAATCTTTGTACAACAAGTATGGATCGTTATGCATGGGTAGCAACAGCCTCCGCAGCTCATTTTAAAATATGGGTAAAGTAATCTATCTTTTAAAAAGGAAATTTATATACTCGTATATAAAAGTAGAGGCTGACTGACTGACATATTAACGCAGGGCCTAAACTATAAGGGTTAGTAACTCGAAAATTTGCACAGGGGTTCCTTTTATAACGTAGGGGGGCACTAAGAAAGGAATTTGGAAAATTCACCCCCTAAGGGGGTAAAACGGGGGTGCTAACTTAGTATAAAATTTTGCCGTTAAAATGTTTTGGTAACAATCTGGCATCCATACGGGCGAAGCCGCGGGCATAAGCTAGTGTCAGATAAACTGATTCCAACCGTGTGGAAAGTAAACTTATTTTAGTTTTTTAAAGGTTTCATACAAAACCTTTTTTTAGCTTTTTGAATTTATTATATGATTCATTCGAGTGATTGTATTGTAAGTTGATGTGAACATATTAGAATCCTCGTGAATATAGTGACAGTAGTGGGTTATATGGAGGTGGAGGTAGCTGAAGGTAAAGCCAGTAAAGTATAAGTAGAAAACACGACCAACGGGAATGGTATTTAGGATTTAGATTCTAAGTATCACTGTAATTAGTTTAGATCGGTACCGGGAGACAAAGTTCTAGCCCGCAATGAAAGAAGAGATAATCTCTTACTCCAGAACCATATGAAATATTTTAAATATTTTTTCAAATACGTAATGTAACATGGTTCATAATAGAGATGAGCGTTTAAACGAAAAGCTCTTTATAAAAACGTTATTCAATAAAAAGCAACAAGTACATTAAAATACAAAAAAAATGGAATTTTTACTTATTGCCTACACTTAGGTTTGAACAATCTTAGTTCTTTATAAATAAGTCACAAAATGATATTGACATCAAATATTTAAAAAAAGTATACGTATTTCATAATACTTAGGTATAGCTTAAAACCAACATTGTTGTCAAAGCAGCATAATCGAAAAGTAACCTATTTGCTTTATTTTTAAAGAACAATAAAATTTAACTTTGACTTGATAGAATATAGTTTCGTTTTATTTTTTACTTGTTTACGTACTTGATATTAAACGCTTTTTTAATGCAAAGCAAAGTTTTGTTTACGCCTTTCGTTGTCCTCGGATGAGTGTATGTCGTTCGCTTGCTGTATTATTAAAAAGCGTTTTAAGCAAAAAGTCGTTTTTTTTAAGCGGGCCTATAAAAATAAGTACAACGAATAAACCTTTAAAAAATAAAGCCGTTTATTATGTCTCTAGTTCATATAGATGGTCAAAACAGGTGAACCACGGCTTCGTAGGGATATGTTTTCTAATTACCATACCTTTATGATTAAATAATCAATTGATGGTGTCGTGATAAATAACCAATACACCCAATGACGATAAGTAAACGGATCCGGAGATGAGCCTTTTAACTAATCACTTGCTAACAATGATCAAGGTGAATAGGATGTTATCTTAATTAATGCCGCCAAGAAAAAACGTGCGTTGATTAAAGCTGACTCGTTATTTCTTCATAAAACTTGCTTGTGCATTGCGATTAGATTATAGCGTAGGTACACGAATTTTAATCGTTGCGAATAAAAATCGCCAATCTGTGAATATTACCAATGTATTAGTTAAAAACCCCGTTTGTGTACCTTATCAAGCAAATTTATTTCGCATTTCAAAAATCACAGTGAAAACCTTTCGTAGTACGCGCATAGCGTTAAACGCAAGCGGCTTTAAATTGTCTGAAAACGCTAACAGCGTGGAAAAAACAATTTGCCGATGGCATTAAGCGTTTTTATTCGGTTTCAGAACTGCATGTGATACAAAAATCACCACCAAATTAAAATTATGTTTTTAAAATCATCAACCAATTAATAAAATTTGCTTGTGTATTCACCTCACATTTTTCTACGGTTTCACATCGCAGCCTTATTTTCTTAATTGATAAACGGAACCTCATTCTTATATGTAGTTACTTATTCGTCTATTTTTTGTAACCCTTGGTGACAGCAGAGCATGTTATAAGTGTACTTTGTGTATTTAGATATCTATTTGTAACAGCATAGCTCCGAAACCGATGGACGAATGGATCTTGTTTATTTTATTAAAAAATGGTTTACCGACAACCATTTTTTCCATTCGTCTGTTTACGGACGATAATTTTATGTGATAACATTAATGACATATTGGCATTCGCGTTGCTTAGGAACCAATCAATAATGTTAGTTACAATTATGTCGCATGTCATGTCGCTGCAATTTTCATTCGCTGTTGCTTAGCAACCAATCAAATAACGTGATAGTTACTTAGCAACCAATCAAATAACGTGATAGTTGTTTAGCACCCAATCAATAACGTGATAGTTGCTTAGCAACCAATCAATAACGTGACACTTTTCGGGCGTGATTTATAAGACGTTATCACGTCAAAAATGAGGCTTCAAGATTACATCATGGTCTCGGTCAGTACCTACTCCAGTATACTAAATTGGCATTATGAATTCGAATGAAAACTAATGGCGTTATTTAGGTTTGAGTGATGGACAAGGCTGCGGTTTTAATGTTTGAAAAAGCATTTGGTTTAGTACATAGTAATTGTATTCTTCAAGGCATTTTTTTACAATATTACCTAATTTTATTTATTTAAATATGCTTTTGGAAGTGAAGATTTGGAGTTTTGATTCAATTTAGAACATGATGTTTATCAAATAGTCTATGATAATTCAATGTTATCATCGACTCAATCGGTAATAAATAAAAGTTTGAACTTGATATACACACATCATTAAAGTGTACGAAATGTTAGTATAGTTAATGCAGACTAGTTAATCGGTGCAGTTACTACTGCAATATTAGTCCTACTCAAATGATACACGCCTTTGAAAAGTTTCGATAGGAATACTATTATATTCCTATAGAAACTATTCACTTTAAAGTAAGATTTTTTTATTTATTTTATAGACTCACCAACAATCGTTTACACTTGAACATTTCTAAGACTTTCACAATATTATCTTAAACTAGTGTAACAATTTTTCACAGGTAAGCACATCAAGCACTACCTATTTATTATTTACAATAATTAACCTACCACATTAAATTCATAAGTCATACAAAACAGTTAAGAATAACATTAATAAAAAAAGATATATATAAGTAATTAAAATAATATAGAATGCAATAAAAGATTAGACATAATTATCTAAAATTTTAGTGAACATTGAGAGCAAGTGAGAATTAAATTGAATAGTTTAATCCATTCTAAAAGTTTATCTTATTCAAAATAATAAAATATCTATGAAAATATATTCAATAAGAAGCGTATTGTATCTATTTTTTATAAAAGTTTCGGATCTTGTCATAGTAAAGAGATCAATACCTACCTTGTACGTGAGTTGACTATAAAACTTATTAATAAAAGAACATTTCACTGAGTCGTACCTGTGAGTACCTACTAATATAGTATTTATCTTAAAATTATTTTATTTTATTTGGGGATCTAATTATACAAAATAGTTAAAATTTAATTTAATATAGCTTAAAAATACAAATGTGTAATTTACATCAAAACTAGATTAAGTACCCTACGAAATAACTTTGTTAAAAATAAATTAAAATAAAACTAAAATTTACTAATTATTTACAACTTACCAAAAAAAACTACAAAAAGGGAGGTTAAAAATGGGTTAAATATTATTTGTAAAAAAAACACTAGGGGCCGAATACTCAAAACGTCACTCAATTTTATAGCTCTCACTGTCACTAGTACCTACGACTAGCTGACCTGTGCGACTTCGTCTGCGTAAATTTTCGACGTTTTTGCAACATTTTGCTGCTCCGCTCCTATTGGTCACAGCGTGATATTGTATAGCCTATAGCCTTCCTCGATAAATGGACTATTCAACACTAGTAGTTCCTGATATTATCGCGTTCAAACAAACAAAGCAACTCTTCAGCTTTATAATAGTTGTATAGATTTCCAGCAAGCGGGCGACGCAGGAGCGCATCGTAGCGGATGCGCGAGCAGCCGACCGCATCCGCCCAATCTGCTGCTCGGATGCGCGAGTGTGTGCGCGCATGTAACCGAATTCCAAGGTTGTATGTATTTTGAATCCGGTATCATAAAAAAATAAAAATTTACTTAAAAATTAAAAAAAAAAATAGGTTTGGACTACCTTTATCATTTAGGGGGATGTAAAATAGATGTTGTCCGATTCTCAGATGCACACAAAATTTCAAGACAATCGGTCGAGCCGTTTCGGAGGAGTTAAATTACAAACACCGTGACACGAGAATTTTATTTATTAGATTTAGACCGTAGGACTGTCAAAACATTAATGTCATTGTCACTTTAAGGTGAAGAATAGCCTACTTAGTAACATTAGTAAAGTTAAGTAGATACTGTTTAATTATTCGGGGGTTATAATTTACTTAACATGAAGAGATGGAATAAGCTTGAACACTCTGAAAGAGACTATAAAACGCTTTTCTCATTTTATAAACATATCAAGAATGCGTTGCAAGAATGCTGCATCCGCAGGAATTTCATTTGCCATTTTTTCCTCAGTAACGTTCCTAAGGAAGTCAAAGTGATTTTGTTTCAATGCAGTTCAATAAAGAGTGCTGCATCGAGAGCGGTTTTCATTTCCTTTATTAGTGCCTATTGAGTTTTGTTCCTTGTTTCACCTTTCATTGTACAGCTATTTCCTGAATAATCATTCTTTGTTGTAGGAATTCTATTGAGCGAATAAACATCGAGGCCGGAGGATTCCTTTCTTTATTATCTAACATTAATCTTATCTTTGTCTCTTAAGCTCAATGTGATGTGTATTCATGTGTATTGTTTTCTTTACAAAATTGGTAAAACGGGACACATGGAATCTAACAATGTGACAGATCACAAATGTTATTCACAGACCTTCTTTTATATTAACATTTTATTGGCACAGTAATAACAATCGATGGCCCAAATCGAATAATAAAAGCTTAATTTTCTACTATGGAGGTAGTATTGAAAGTGAGTACATTATTAGCTAGGTAACCGTGAAACAAAGAAACCGTATGGTACCGGTTTAAGGATAGTTTCATCCCATCTCTTCCCGTGGGTGTCGCCAAATCGACTACGGGATTTCCCACCAGAGGACGGACAGCAGCGTCCTTTGCGCGCTTTAAGATGCTACTTCGATCGCAAACCCGCTTGCCAAGCGTGGCGATTACGGCTACTAAATACCCCCAGGATTTAGGTATATTAAATAGGTTCTACTGGGGAGACCGGTGCCCAGCAGTGGGACATCATATGGGTTGATATAAACCGTGAAACATAGGTAATGTTCATAGTTGCGGATAGTTCATTTACCTCGTCTTAAACTCGGGAACTTGGTAGCTTCCTGGAGAATGTTCTAATTTTGAAACACTACATTTGAACTCATCTCTAAAAAGGGAGAATGATGTCTTAATTCAAGCTGCTTATAAACCAGATACACTTTTGCCTCTATAAAAACAGCATAAATCAAAAGAAGCACAACCGGACGTCGATCAATCGCTATTTTGTATTTAAATTCAGACCGCAGTGGGCTTTTGGCGAATATTCACTCTTTTAGCTTTTCGCAGTTCGTGTAATATTATTCATGAGTCAAACAAAAGGTTTAACATTGGTGATCGAGATAAAATATTGGCGGTCACATGACGGACGACAATATAACAGCAGTCTGAATGAGAGAATTGAGTATTTGAATGTCAAGTCAAATTAGTATCTTTTTTATAAAATGTCAAAACGAATCGTTCTGTAGAGATTTGTATGCAATTTAACATTGTGACGTCATTATGTTCTGGTTTCAAATCATTTACTTTTAGTATTTATTTTGATGATTATAAATACTAAAACATATTAAATTATGCTCGAATATATATTTTTAAGATCATTTAAAGGCATATTATTATTTGGTAAGTGTAAAATAATTTATTGTTATTGATTGATTTGACATTCAAATACCTAATTCAGTGAGAGAATTCAGTGAACTAGACGAAACAGGCGAGTTTTGCAACTATAATACATGCTTTTTTGGTTATATTGCACGGTTTAAAAATAGTGAATCGTAAGGAAAAATGGCAACATTCCTGTATCTTGCTACCGATAAAATCGACCAAAGCGCTGTTCTCCAAAATATGCGCTAAATATGACTCCATGATTATCATTTGTAGCGGTTGACGACGTATGCACCTTATGTATTGGTCGGTCAGATAATACTAATTTGGATAGTCTATTAACATATTAATAAGTGATGAATTTTAAAGTGAAAACATCAAATCTCTAACGGCCGGCCTCAATACTCTATCTATCGATCGATTTGGTTAGTAGAGCTATGAATTTGACATAAGCTCCATACAAAATATGTCAAAATTATATCTCTATCTACAGTATTGAGACCGGCCGTTAGAGACAAACTTGCCAAATACCAAAGAACAATGGAGCGCAGCATAGTGGGGACAAAACGTCGAGACAGATTGAGGAATACTGACATCAGAATTAAAACCAATCTAACTCATATCCTACTATGCATCGACCAACGAAAGTGGAGGTGGACCGGACATATGATGCGTGACAAGCAAGGAAAGTGGTGTCAGGCAGTTTCAGAGTGGTCAAGAGATGGGAAGAGAAGCAGTGGAAGACAGTGTATAAGATGAGAGGATGACATCAAAATGACTGCTGGCCTAAGGAGACAGGTAACTCAGGATAGACCACAGTGGAAACTGTTGGAGAAGGCCTATGCCAAGAGATGCACACTGAGATTAGAGACATTTTATAAGATACTAGCTGACCCTCGCAACTTCTTCTGCGTGAATTTTCGCCGTTTTTGCAACATTTTTCATTGCTGCTCTGCTTCTATTGACCGTGGCGTGATGTTATATAGCCTTCCTCAATAAATGGGCTATCCAACAGTAAAATAATTTTTCAATTCGGACCAGTAGTTCCTGAGATAATTTCGCTTTCAAACAGACAAACAAATAAACTCTTCAGCTTACACGTACATCTCTAATCCCAGAATAAAGAGCATTATTATTAATAACAATCCCTAACTTTATCATAGGTACACGATTATTATAAATTACCAATTTGTTAAAATTTACGGTAGAAGCTTTTTAGACAAGGCATTAATACCATAAATTGTAACTAATTTCAATATAATAAACTGGTAACTCTAATATACATTCTGTCAACAAGGTCGGGAGCCAGCCCGAAGTACAGTAATAATGAACCCTTTATGAAGGGACAGATCTTACGTCCCTTTTCCATTACTATGTTAATTACACTAAACGTTCACGTAATAATTTCTACTAAGTATCTGTAATATTCTACAGTCATATTTTAGCAGTCTAGTAACTTTTAGTAGATAAGCAAACTAGTCCATTTTTTATTTTCATTACAAAATTGTCGTCCTTTTTCTCTGTTAAGATGAAATACTTCAATGAAACTTATTATCTATAACCCTTCTTGCTTTTGATAACACTTAGAGTGTTATCAAAAGTTTATCAAAAGCAAGAGGCTACATTCGGCGTTTTTCACTGGCGTTTTAGAAACTGTAGCATTGTGGCATAGTCACGAGCGACTAATTGGCGTTATAAAAACGCCAATACGGCCGATCCCATACGCGGCGTTTTAATCGAATCTACTGATTTAGACTCTTTTAGTCTGTTTTGATAGCGCGTTGGCGCTCGTAATTGACATTTGATTGTATCTATTTTATTTGTGTAGCCGTAAGCTCCTATAAGAAAAAAAAAAACTTGAGAGGTGCCAAAGGACCCGGATGGAACGAAGTTCCTTTCGATTAATTAGTGAAGGAATTGTAGTTTTTTTCATTAGTTATAATAATATTTTTTTTATTATTAACAAATATAATGTAATATAAACTTAATCAGTAGGCTCAATTTTAGTAAATCTACTTGCGCACGCCGCACGGCTTACAATAGCTTACTATAGCAAAAAGTGTCGTTACAACTTTTCGTATGATTTTTTTCCGTCTAGCCCCCTTTCACAACGCGCGATAAGGAACTTTGTTCCAAAAATAAAAAATAGGTAGGTAGACTATAAAGATAATATGGAGTTTATGCTATTAATACCTATTTGAAGTCAAAATATTTGACATTTATTTATTTTCTGCCACTTCTGGACATCCAGCCATTAATGTCAAATGGAATAGATCTGCTTTTAAACTTTTGCGATTTTTATTCACATTAGACTATGATTCTATTATGAAATACATAAAATGACTGCCTCTGTGGCGCGGTGGGAGTGTATCCGACTGCTACGCAAGAGGTCGTGGTCGATCCCCACCCAGGGTAAAACTTTGTGTGATGAGCACGACGGTTTATTCTGTGCCTGGGTGTTATTTATCTTTAGTATGTATGTATTTAGAAATATATAAGTATGTTTATCAGTTGTCTGGTTTCCATAGTACAAGCTCTGCTTAGTTTGGGATCAGCTAGCGTGGTGTGAGTTGTCCCAAAAATATTTTTATCTTATTACATATTGTTTTTCCATAGTGTGGATTCTTTAAAAAATGGTACTATCTAATGTGGCAGGTATCTGAGACGAATTTTTCCTCCATACATTTAAATTTATGTTTTTTTTTATTATGGGACCGTATCCAGAAATTCCGTAACGAAAAAACCTCACGCTCCCCACTCCGACGGGCACAGCGGTGACACTTTTTAGTTTTGCCATCTATCGATGAATAGCAGAACTTTTAATTACTTTTTTTTTAAATTTAAAAAGAAAAAAAAAAAAAAATTATAATAAAAAAAAAATCAAATTTTTTTTTATGCTTTTTTAAAAAAAAATTAAAGAAAAAAAAAATTAAAAACATTTTTAATTTTTTTTAATTTTTTTAATTGCTTAAGTTGATAAAAATGCTATGCAATAGCTTTACCGCGGCAGTCCTCGAGTGCCACACATTTTTTTTTTTTAATTTAAATTATCATGAAAATGTTTTAAAAATTACAAAAAGTAATACCTACTTATTAAGTACCTGCTTTCAGAAAAGAATGAAAGTCGTTATAAAACCTGAAAAGTTATCTTTATAAATCAAGAGGTTGTTTGTGTTGAAATTCGTCGCGTACTCCGAGACAATTTAACTTAGTTGATGTGGTTTGAGCACCAGTATTTTATCATTAGTTTAGATTTTCAGCCCATCTGTTACTTTTGTCTTTGTCTTGTGAATGAGTTTATTTTAATACTCTTTTAAGAGTAAATAGGAATGTCTTTTCTTTATCAAAAGTTTGGCTTATTTATGTTATTATCTAACTGTTGTCTATGGATTTGACTGCTAGAGGTATACAAGTTTATTTTTGGTCTAGTGCAAAGCTCAGACACCTCATTAAGATTTTTATTTAAAAAAGTCATAAAACAAAGATAATGAAAATTTTGAAAACTAACAGCATATATAAGATTAACAGAGGTATAAGCCATTCAAGTGTATTAAGTTGGCGCTATCGTGCTCATAGCGTCCCGTAGTATGTTATCCATGGTTATTATTTATACAAATATTATAAAGCTGAAGAGTTTGTTTGTTTGTTTGAACACGGTAATCTCAGGAATAGCTAGATAATAATAATAATAATAAAAGGATAGCCCTTTTATTGAGGAAGGCTATATAACACGCTACTACCAATAGAAGCGGAGCAGCAATGAAAAATGTTGCAAGAACGGGGAAAATGTACGCATACGAAGTTGCCCTGCGCAACTTCGTCTGCGTACATTTTCCCCGTTTAAAAATAACGGCTAGTTGAAAAATAAATGTAGTAAAAATAAGTGAGATGATTACGTTTTACATCACATTGTGAATAGGATTTGGACTGTTAGACTGATTAATGTTAGATTGATTAACTTATTCATAGAAAAATATAACATGGTTCTAAAATAACCCCATTGGATTGTGTTACTGATTCTGAGCAAACTACTTTCAGGTTTGTACTATACCAAGAATAACGTTGTATATTTGACATAAGCTCCATACAAAATATGTCAAAATTACCTCTAGTAGGCAAATTCATCGATAGATAGATTATTGAGACCGGCGGTGGGTTTTGAAAACTAAAATTGATGATGGATGTTATGATTCGTTTGAACGTGAAATTCTACCAAATTCTTAGCTTTTTCATAAATTGCTTCGTCGAATATTGTGCTGACTGTGAGCTTGTTTAATTCTTCGTTTGCTGCTTACTTTACTATATCTATAATCGACTGGCCTGTTGGTCTAGTGGTTTGTGACCCTGACTGCTAAGGCAGAGGTCGTGGGTTCGATCCCTATCCAGAATAAAACTTTGTGTGATGAGCACGATGGTGTTTTGTTTCTGGGGGTAGTGATTTATCTATAATTGTATTGTATGTATTTAGAAATATACAAGTATGTTTATCAGTGGTCTGGTTATCCTAGTACAAGTTCTGCTTAGTTTGAGATCAGATGACGCAGTGTAAGTGGTCCCAAGATATTAAAAATCATTTCTTGGGACAACTCACACAGCAGAAACTATCGTTAGTTTCTTAAGTAAAAAATATATATTATCTATACTTAATTCGTTTTGGAAACATATACCTACTATTAATTTAAACGTGAAAGTTTGTGTGAATTCTTACAGATTTTGAGAGTGTTTACTGAAAACTGATTATATTTTAGTTCTAAATATATATTGTGACAAAAATATATATAATTATTTATTTCCCCATTGCGCAAGAAAGAGGGCTGTGTTTTTGAGTATTTGTATGTATGCATGTCATACATACATACAGGGTCGTTCGTTATTTGGGAACGGGACCGCGGTCCCAAAAAACAAATTGAACTCAAAAAAAAATATTTTTCTTGAGCACGCTCTAAAGGTTCATTTCCGAGCATCGCGGCCGATCGCGAGCCGCTCGCGGCTTACGACAAGCGGCTGACGCGCGCAGGCCTACGACAGTCGTCGGCCGCGCGCGTCTGTCACTTACCTCAGCCGCTTGTCGTAAGCCGCGAGCGGCTCGCGATCGGTCGCGATGCACGGAAACGAACCTTAAGCTGGAGCCTAAACGGCTTGATGGGTTTTAGCCAGAGAGGTAACGTTGAGGGTATAGTGACACTAGGTATGTACATACAATTTTTTTTTAAATGGCAAGTGATAGGCGCCAAAATATTTCAGTAATTAATTTTAGGCAGTCGGGCTTATTCACCCGACTGCGCAAGAAAGAGGGTTATGTTTTTTTTAAATAAACATATTCAATCAGTACAATGATTTTGCACTTGTTCTATTGAAATGACATGACGTGATTCTGATTAATTCCAGGTATGTGGTATTGGCGCTTATCTCTTTAATGTGAATTTCATTATAATGTAGGAAGGTATTCATGTCACATATACCTAGAATGATTTTATAATCACTATGATTTGCATACAATTGCTTATAACAAATCAGTATTGATAAATGGATGTATGTTTTAAATACTAGACGTTAAGATTTCATTAAAATATGCAAAATAAACGGAAAATAAATGGGTTTCATTAATTTAAATTTAAATATCACAATATAAGTAGAGAAAATGACGAAATTACGAATCACATCGTCAATAATATAAATGAAAAAATGACAATGCTGTTTAAGTTGAATTGATATTTGGGAACAAATCAATCGTTCTAAAGGTTCATTTCCGTGCATCGCGGCCGATCGCGAGCCGCGCGCGGCTTTCGATAAGCGGCTGACGCGCGCGGCCGATGCGACAATAGTCAGAGTATGAGAATGTATGGTGCCGTTTCCGAGGTAAGCGACAGACGCGCGCGGCCGACGACTGTCGTAGGCTGCGCACGCACTCTGAATATTGTCGCATCGGCGGCGAGCGTCAGCCGCTTGTCGTAAGCCGCGCGCGGCTCGCGATCGACCGCGATGCACGGAAATGAACCTTTATTCCACATCTGTTAGTTGAATTTCTCTATAAGAAGATTAAAAAACTTATCCAACATTTGCAAGTTTACAATACATTCTTAATACCTAAACAAGTAAATAAATCACTCGATAATATCGAAACTTATAGACAATGCTACCACAGATACGATCTTTAGACACGATTCGCTAATACGCCTTTACAATAGCTAATTATAAACGTAACAATATTGTGTTATTGTTTTTGATGCATGGAGTTTACCTACCGCCCACAATTGCCCTTGCATTTAGCCTTCTATTGAAAATAAATTAACACTATCATTAGTTTGTTAGTAGCTTGCTTCAGAACAAATATTATGTACTAGCTGTCCCGCGCAACTTCGTTTGCGTAAATTTTCCCCGTTTTTGAAACATTTCTCATTGCTGCTCCGCTCCTATTAGTCGTAGCGCGATGTTATATAGCCTATAGCCTTTCTCGATAAATGGCTATCCAACAAAAAAAGATTTTTTTTAAATCGGACCAGTAGTTCTTGAGATTAGCGCGTTTAAACAAACAAACAAACAAACAAACAAACTCGTCCGCTTTATAATATTAGTATATAGATTATGCGCTCAGTCGCACTATTTTCCGTAATATTTTGACGTGATAACGTCTTTTAAATCGATGACCGGGTGCACGTATGAAAAGGTGTCACGTTCCGCCTGCTAGTAGGCTGAAGTATTGTGGCCGTTGGGCGTCACCGTGTGTTTAATGATGTGTAATTTGACGGACCGTGACACTTTTACGTGCGTGTGCCCGTTTATCGATTTATAAGACGTTATCTAAGCTAAGCTAAGGAATTCACATAAATTCATCAAAATAAAATACTTTATATTAACCATGTACTTAATAATATGTCATAAGTGTTCTGAAAATATATGTTTACCTACAATTTAACGCGTTTATTTATATAGAATAAAGAAAAGAAATAAGTAAATGATTTGGCCAAAAAAAAAAACGTGACGTCACATGCTAGCATTTCATGCAAACTTGTAAGAAACGGGTCGTTTTGACGTTTGTTAAAAAGGTGCTGATTTTTGACTTGACTACTTCAGTCAAATACGCTATTACCTCGATGTCTATTGTATAGGTACCTATTTAATTTGTATTGAAACACATAGGTACAAATATTATGCTTATTATACCTAACTGTCTATGTTTATTATGTTTCTTACAAGATAACGATACGGTGCACCCACGAAAAAGTGTCATGATCCGTCACGTTCCGCCTGCTTATAGGCTGAAGTATTGTGGCCGTCTACTAAGTAAGGGTCCACTAAGGCTGTCACAGGCATGGTTGCTTATTACAATGTCATCAATGTTTTGGCGATTGCAGCGACATGCGATACAATTAGAAATATTAAAAAACTCTTATTGGCATGGTTGTTTAATACAATGTCATCAATGTTTTCTTATGATGTTGTCACATAAAATTATTATCCGTAAACCGACTTAACAGACAACCATTTTTTTACTTTGCCAGTAGATGGTGTTCGGTTTCCATAGCGGTCATCTTGTCATACGGGCAACTTCCTTTCACAAGCCGTCCTGTTTAGCATAATTTAAATTCAGTGCTTCGCGCTTTTTGTTGAAGTTATTATAAAAAGTTACAGAAGCTTTTCTTTTCTTAGAATATCAGAAGCTATTTAATTGAACAAACTTTAGTGTTTTCTCGCACGTATTATTTGATATGTACTTAATTAACATTGCAGTTGCGATGTTTGTGTGTAAATTTATAAATAAAAAATATTTTCTAATGCGCTTGATAATTCAGACGTGACTGAGTAGTTCTAAAGAGGCGTCTAAACGGGCCATTTTTTACGGCAACTTGTGGCGGCACTATAGGCAACTAATTGCACGGCCAATAATGGCAATATACCTACAATTGTATGGCGCATGATCCAGTCTCCTAAACGGGCTACACAACCCGGCAACAATAAAATAGAGGGCGACTGAAACAACAACAAAATTGGCCGGGCAACATTGCGGAAAATTGATCGCTCAGCGATCGTCCGGCAACCATCAAATGAATATTGGAGAGTACTACCATGTTGCCGGCCACAACATTGCCGCCACAAATTGCCTTATAAAATGGCCCGTTTAGACGCCCCTTAATATCTAAACTTTCACTACAATATTTTCCCAAAACAGACTTTTAGGTACCTACCAAAACCAGAGATTTTTGGGAACCAATTGGGTACTTGACTACTATCATTATAAATTATTTTATACTAACCATGTAATAATATGTCATATAATGTTCTGAAAAAAGTGTTTGTTCATAATTTAACGTGTTTATTATTTTCTATTAAGTCTAAAAATAATAATAATAATAATATCTTGGGACAACTCACACAACGCTACCTGATTCCAAACTAAGCAGAGCTTGTACTATGGCAACCAGACAACTGATAAACATACTTAAATATTTCTAAATACATACATATTATAGATGAATAACACCCAGACACAGAATAAACCATCGTGGTCATCACACAAAGTTTTATCTGGGCGCCACAGAGGCAGTGTGAAAAAAATGTGACGTCATACGCTAGTATTTCATACAAACTTGTAAGGAACGTTGATAAACTCACGATTTGTACACATTATGAAAATATTACAAGTCTTAATCGCGTCAATAATTTAAGGTAAAATACTTTGTTTATTTCTACCCGTGACCACGGCCGTTGCAATACGGTCGAAACGTCGGGAAATAAACAAGGTATTTTACCTTAAATTATTCACGCGATTAATATTCGTAATATATATAATTTTGTTCTTTGTATACGTTTCTTAAAAATACACTGATTTGACTTTAGTCCTGGATGTTGACAGATCAAATTGGGTATTTCCTTATTTCATCTGTCAACATTCGGGAGTAGACAACATAATATAGCGTTAACAAAGGGAAAAGGTATAAATATTTAGATTCAATTTTATAACTAGTTATGAGGTTTAATATTCAGAGAGTACTAACTTTTATTTGTTTTCAGGAAATAATAATAATAAAATACTTAATTGAATTTTATATTATAGTTTGATTAATTTAAATATTTGTTTGCTGAAATAGTATTTCAAACAACTTATCTTAGGCTAGCCCGTTTTTGCAACAATATTCATTGGTGCTCCCCTCCTATTGGTCGTAGCGTGATGTTATATACCCTATAGCCTTCCTCGATACATGGGTTACCCAACAATAAATTAATTTTTCAATTCAGACCAGTAGTTTCTGGGATTATCGCGTTCAAACAAACAAACAAACTCTTCAGCTTTATAATATAACTAGCCGGTCAATCTTTACCGTTTTTGCAACAATTTTCATTACTGCTCCGCTCCTATTGGTTGTAGCGTGATGTTATATAGCCTTCCTCGATATTCAACGGTAAAATATTTGTTTCTATTCAGACCAATAGTTCCTGAGATTATCGCATTCAAACAAAGAAACTCTCCAGCTTTATAATATTAGTATAGAATAATATATATTTTGTTTAAATTAGTCAACGGGAGTGTTCATTATATCAAATACACATCAGAGGCGAAGGGTTAAAACATTTCTAAGGTAACCCGATACAAAAATATACCCACCCTGCTGAACATGGTTGTTTGTATCTATAGTACTAAGTAACTACAATCCAAAGGGAAACCGAAAATAATGGCACTGCTACTGATACACATACACATAATATTATGAAGAATTATCACATAATTCTTTATATATTAAGTGTATATGTATTTGATATAATAAACACTCCCGTTGACTAATTAATATAAGTAGTTGTATTTTTGGCGACATTCCTCTCCTGAAAATCTGTTAATTTATTTTATTATTATTTTTTATTTCTGGATTATTTTCTTTTCCTTGGTCTATTTTTTAAAAAAAATCTCTCTGCAACATTTTAACTTCTTAGGTCCAAAGGTTTTAGTTTGGCTGGGCGTTTGGCGAGTAAAAAAATGAGAACGATGAAACGAGACGTTTTGTTTTAAATATTAAATGTCTGTTTTTATTATTTTCGTTAGCAAAAAACACACAAACTATTAAAAAACCTCATTTAATAAAGGTCGCATATGCAATTTTTGTTCACAAGGATTTTTGCTGTAACAGCCAAGTTTAAAGCTATTACCAGAACCTTTTTACATTACTTTGTTTGACCAACCCGGATTCGTATCAATTCTAATCTCCATCTCCTATCAGATGTCCTTCATTAGAGTTAATTAGAACGAACAAAATTAATGGCATATACTCTGTATTGTTTCGCCAGTCACATTGTACTTGAGGTTAGTCTATTGTTTTGGAACTTGGACCAAAGATGGCCAATGAGATACGATGCAAGAATTGCTGCGAATTGGGAGATAATGGTTCCGATTTTGCTGTAAACTAATTTAGTTTGATTTACGAGTATCTATTTGGACATGACTATAGGATTATATACTAAAATGACCTACTTTTTAAATTCAAATTTAATGTCCTGTCCTTGTACAAAACTGTAAAATTTCAAAATTATGTTCAATAGAAACTTCATCAAAGCTGCAGATTAAATCAGTATTGGATAATGAATTGTGGGTTACTTTGTTCCAAAAATATTAGGCGATTGTTACGGTTACTTGCGGGTAAAGATGTACATCAATTGGTTATCTTTCTGATGGATGGGTTGTTCTAATCCCCAATGATTTGGTAGCCATTGTTATATTGTGTTTTAATGGAACGGTAAAATTGTTTTACAAAGCCATTCTTTTATAAATTAGAAGAATAAGGCTGGCATCTTTTAGCGCGGGGTTAAGAGGCCTTTCCTTCCACTTTTAAGTGAGTAATCTGCATTTCAAGCGCTTAATTTATCCTCTTTTAAAATTCTTTTACTCTTTAAAAAATATTTTAGATAATACCTTATTTATAATATTTTAATCACAAATAAACAATCGGTTTGAGGGAAACGACCCAACAAGCAAAGTAGTCCTATAATCAAAAATTAAAGGCATAAATTTGTCGTAATAACATTCTTAACATTTTCCCCGTTTTTTGCAACATTTTTCATTGCTGCTCCGCTTCTATAGGTCGTAGCGTGATGTTTTATAGCCTATAGCCTTCCTTGATAAATGGGCTACCCAACAGAAAAATATTTTTTCAATTCGGACCAGTAGTTCCTGAGATTCCCGCGTGCAAACAAACAAACAAACAAACTCTTCAGCTTTATAATATTAATATAGATTATAGCAGACTCTTTTACTTATTTGACAACTCATAACATACTCAAGAGCATTCGTTTTTGTTACCTCAGTCTTATAACTAACTTGGATTTTTAGTATTTCTTATAGTTTGCTACAAGACCGACTTATAATCTTATAGCATACTTGAAGTTGCTTTTAAGTTTAGTCTTAAAACTGTCTTGAGAGCTGTATTTTGCTTGTTGGGGAAATAATTAGCCGAAATTAGGCCAAGACATAAATAGAAAGTTCGTTTGTTCTCAAAGAAAAGAACATGTACCTCCTTTATTTAAGGAAGTTTGAACCATCTCGGCTTTCAGCTTTCATAGTCTGTAGTCGTACCGAAAAGACATTCTTTATTGACAATATTATTGAATTCCAACACAACTTCGCGGAGAATTTGTCCCACGAAACATTCGATTCCAACCGCAACTCCTTTGACAAAATATTTTATTTATTGTTCTGCATAATCCTTTAGAGAAAATCGTGAGGTATTTCTTACCAAAATGAGGACAAGATATCTGGTAAAGATATTCTGAGTAAAGTTATAACATTAGTGGGAAATGTTTTTACGAGGAAATGTTTTTACGGGGAGATGTTGTTGGTCTTAGAATATGGGAGCTACATTTTCTACGTCGTTTTGAACATAATCCTTAACTACTAAACTTGCTGCAGATCGGAGTATAGTTTTCTTGGATTATAATTTTACTATTTTTTTTGTTGTTGTTTAATAGATTGTGCTTATTATAGAATTTCATAAGCTACAGGTCTTATTCGAGTAAATATTTTAAGGATAAATACCTTTATTTTATTGCCCGACGTTTCGACCATATTGACTGCCTCTGTGGCGCGGTGGGAGCGTATCCGACTGCTACGCAAGAGGTCGTGGGTTCGATATACCCAGGATAAAACTTTGTGTGATGAGCACAATGGTTTATTCTGTTTCTGAGTGTTATTTATCTATAATATGTATGTATTTTGAATTTTATAAGTATGTTTATCAGTTGTCTGGTTTCCATAGTACAAGCTCTGCTTAGTTTGGGATCAGATAGCGTTGTGTGAGTTGTCCCAAGATATTATTATTATATTATTACCGTGCTATTGCAACGGCCGCTGCAATACGGTCGCTTATAAAATCCTATGTGTACAAATCGCGAAAGCTTACGAACATAGATTGTACTTAACTTTGTCTTTGTTTCCATTTAGAATATCATGTTGTCTACACTAATATTATAAAGAGGAAAGATTTGTATTTTTGTATGTAACGAATAAACTCAAAAAGTACTGGACCGATTTTAATAATTCTTTTTTTGTTGGATAGCCCATTTATCGAGGAAGGCTATAGGCTATATAACATCGCGCTACGACTAATAGGTGCGGAGCAGCGACAATAAATGTTGCAAAAACTGAGAAAATTTACGCATACGAAGTTGCGCGGGACAGCTAGTATGAGATAATTCGCTTTTGCTGAAGGATACCACGTCGCACGTGGTCAGTGCAGAGGTCGGAAAACTTTCAGTTTATCTTAATATAATAATACTAGCTATTGTATTGTATCTGGATAGAGGCCAGGATGAGCTGCCTGGAAGTTATTGCGCCCTAAAGGATCTATTGTGACACCTCGTTCTTCTTTAAAGATATCCCCAAGGTTTAGTCTGACCATGAAGTCGACTATGCGCCTTGGTGGAGAGGACTTAATGTCTTCTGGGGTAGTTAAGTGCCCTCCAAAGGGCTGGTATCTGGTGTTATGGATTGCCTCGCACTCGCAGAGGATGTGAATAATACTAGCTATACACCGTTATGTTTGATTTTATTGTCTATGTGCTGTCCCATTCTGATATACAAACTGTATTATCTGCTGTAAAGTTTCTTGTAAATCCTTTCGGTAGATTTTGCCTAAAAGAATCTACAGACATTCATTCATCCATCCTCGCAAAGTTTCGGATTCTTTTCTTGCATCTCCGCAAGCGTTGATGTTGGTTATCGCGATAAAACTCTCATATGTTTTCGAATTTCTATGTTACAGTGTTACAGCTCACTCTTATCCTAAGTCTGTCGGCAAGATAGAGATCCCCATAGTAATTTACATTTTCTAACAAATAACAAAATGGCAACGCACGTCACGGGTTACATAATTGTAATTTTCTTAGGGAACTCTAATTAAAAAAAAAACAACGGGTTGCACTTCGGGAGTGCCGGCAGAAGTGAAAACTTGAACATTATATTACATACTAAATTTGAATAATATTTTGCGACCGTATTGACATAGTAATAAAAAAATATGAAATAATAAATCACAAATCAAAAAACCAAAATAAAAAAGGGAAAAACTAATCGGTACTCGGAATTAAACTGGGGTCTTCTGGTTTCTAGATCGCCCGATTTCTCACCTGAGCTGTAATAACATTGTAGATGATGACGAAATTTACCTTCGTATTCTAATGATATTGTAACAGCTTTTCATTGCTCTCCCTCCGTCTTACTATTTTCGATCAGGTGTGTCCTGACGCGAATTTAACATTTTTTACCCATCCCAAAAAGTGCACAAGGCCGCTGAAGATGTTTTCACTTTAAAAATACAGCCTATGTTACTTGCCGATTATTGGTGAAAGAATTTTTAAAATGCGATTAGCGGTTTAGGCGTGAAAGCGTAACAAATAAACGAACAAACGCACTTTCGCATTAATAATAATAACGCGAGGATTACAATTTAAAAATCTTTTATCTTTTTATCAATACTGAAATGTTTCGTCTCGAATACCGATCTGTTTTCATCTTCGCTTTCAATGCTTGCCTTATTTCAATGTCTCTAGATATAGGCAATTGTTTCAGAAGTGGGTGCGGTATGAAAATGGCCGCCTCGCCATGAAACATTCATGAGCCGTATTCGCTTGCCGTAAAAAGTCAAATCAATAGATTTTTTTGACTTGTTACCTTTATTCATAGGTACGTATTTATTTTCTGGTTTGTGGATTTATTTTCTCTGTCTGTGTTTTGTATGACTTCAAAAGGGATGAGATTTATTAATTCAGATGTACCTACCAATATTAAATGTTAGGTAGGTACACGATTTCGCCGATTCTCGTATTTTTTGTGGTGATGGAACAGAAATATAAAATAATATTGTTTTAGTAGATGACAGCATAATGTCTATATTAGACACTGACTTCTATAATACTAGTACGCTAGACTGGCTAACCCGTTTAAAGTGACAGCAATGGGCTAGTTTCCAACTAGTCAAAACAACTACTCTTTAAGAAATGTCAAAACGCAGATTTTATATGAAGATCTCATACAAATAGCGGTCTATGACGTCAATATTTTTTTTCTTGTCAAATCACTTCATTTTATGTTATGATCAGTGATAAAAAATCCAATTTAATACAAAGTTTAATCGGAACTTAACTTTTGAAAGTTTAAATGTCAGGTTTATTTACAAATTAGTCTTCTGGATTTTTTTGTTCACCTAGGAAACAAGCCTATTTCTTTTGCCGAATCGAATGACCGTCTTGTGAACATTTTTGACAGACACTTATGACAAATGGCCGTTGTTGTTACCCTTGTTACACAAGTAGGTATAGACTTCCATTTTATTTTGTTAAATGACCGTCCAAATGTCAAATTCAAATGGAAGTCTTGTTGTTGTGGGTGGTAGCCTGGCCTATGCCTCTTTATTAGGTAATGCATAAAAATACAATCTGTAATCTATACTAATATTATAAAGCGGAAGAGTTTGTTTGTTTGTTTGTTTGTTTAAACGCGCTAATCTCAGGAACTACTGGTCCGATATGAAAAAATCTTTTTTTGTTGGATAGCCCATTTATCGAGGAAGGCTTTAGGCTATATAACATTGCGCTACAAGTAATAGGAGCGGAGTAGCGACGTGAAATGTTGCAAAAACGGGGAAAATTTACGCATACGAAGTTGCGCGGGACAGCTAGTGATATTATAAAGCTGAAGAGTTTGTTTGTTTGTTTGAACGCGTAAATCTCAGGAACTACTTGTCCGAATCGAAAAAATATTTTTCTGTCGGATAGCACATTTATCGAGGAAGGCTATAGGCTATATAACATCGCGCTAAGACTAACAGGAGCGGAGCAGCAATGAAAAATGTTTCAAATACGGGAAAAATTTACGCATACGTAGTTGCGCGGGTCAGGTATGACCATGATATATAAATCTCCGCTGCTTTATATGACCAGGATATATAAATCTCCGCTGCTGTTTCGCAAATTATGATTGTACATAATAACTTTTTAAAAAAATGAACCGTTTTATCCAAATAAAATAAAAAGAACATTGGCGAATTCAAATATCGCTGACTCACTCCTATGTTTTAGTTTATATCTCGGGTGTTATATAAACAATGACAACGTTACATCCACTTATTTATACAAGTAAAATCTTTCCAGAAACATATGCAATCCAATAATGAAAACCGCATCAAAATCGGTTAAGTAGTTTCTGAGAAAATAATGAACATATATATGGTTCAAACAGAGAACCACCTTTTGTGAAGACAATAAATTAATGAGATCAATAACTGTAAATTTCCTATAGTAAGAGCTTCTGTTTCGTCTTGTCCCTGTATCAAGTACATTTATCTATTACTAGCTGTCCCGCGCAACTTCGTATGCGTAATTTCTCCCCGTTTTTTAAACATTTCTCGTCGCTTCTCCGCTCCTATTAGTCGTAGCGCGATGTTATATAGCCTTCCTCGATAAATGGGCTATCCAACAAAAAAAGATTTTTTCAAATCGAACCAGTAGATCCTGAGATTAGCGCGTTTAAACAAACAAACAAACTCTTCCGCTTTATAATATTAGTATAGATACTTCTGTACTAATTTTATAAAGAGGTAAAGTTTTTGAGGCTGTAGGGGGTAATCTACTGAACCGATTTTGAAAATTCTTTGTGAGTGTTATTTATTTTATTTTATTTAGAATTTTAGGGAAACTTACAGCTAGGTAAAATACAGTACCAAATTTGTGTATCATGATGAATGCCAATTATGAGTTTTCACTATTTTTTTTTTCTTATACTTCTACTCATTATGAAATCTATAAATCACTGAGTACATTATATTTTATAATCAGAATAAATATGGTGTAAATAGAATAGTGATACATATTATGAAAAGTAATAGTCGCATAAGGCTATAAAACATTATGGTACGACAAATAGTAACGGAGCATCAATAAAAAATGTTAAAAAAAACGGGCAAAAATGAAGCAAACGTAGTTGCCCGGGTCAGCGTTAAAATTAATAGCTGTTGCCCTCGATTTCGTTTGCACAAAAGTATAATTTACCCTTGTGCCAAATATCATCCAAATCCAATTATCCGTTGTAAAGTGATTTAATTAACAAACATCCATTCATACATTCAAACTTCACATTTAGGTATAATATTAAGTAATATATATGTTGGAGAGTGATTAAATCTGTAATTGATTTCCGATGACCTAACATCTGTTTTGATTAAATAGCAAGTCTATTGACTGATTTCAATATGGCCGCCGCTAGATGGCGTGATTTTAGTTTGACGTTTACATTTGTAGTAGGTAGTCTCATTCAGAAGTCTTAATCGAGCGGTCGTAGCGATAACACGTCTTCCGATAGACGTCGCTGTTTATGATCGTGTGTGTAAAGACTTAGTGTAGTTATTATAGTGTCAATGATGCAATGGCATTTATGTTATCGAAATTATTAGAACTGTTGGCGGACTTTACCTTGCTTGAGGTATCCGTGTTCATATGATCGATTACCATATTGTTAATTCGATTATTGAGCCGCTAATAACTCCTAATCATTAATTCTATAGCTATATATTAATTCTATAGCTTTTAATAGTAATAAAAATTGAATTTATATAACCATTAAGTATTAGGAAGCGATTAAGTATCTTGTTTTATCCTTCAATTAATGTATTAATAAATTATAAGTACATACATAAAGTCAGGAATTTATGACATTATGCGAATTATTTATTCGAACATGAGCAGGCTTATTCATTTAAGTAAGTATGATGAATGACTGCCTCGGTTCGATTTCTAAAGGTCGTGGTGTTCGATTCCCACACGAGATACCAATTTGTGCGGTCAAATCGTAGTGCCTAATCTGCATTTAATAGAGATATCTTAGTTTTTTTTTTTATATTTTTTCAAACACGTCACGAATAGACCGGTTACACAATGTGTACCAAGGATGTTACGGAGCTTCGACTCCGACTCCGAAAGGTTGGAACTTCGGCTCCGACACTTATAAATCGGACGTTTAACAATTGAATTGAACAATTCTTTTACTGTTGAATAGCCCATTTATCGATAAATGTTATAGGCTATATAACATTACGCTACGACCAATAGGAGCGGAGCAGCAATGAGAAATGTAATGTTGTAAAAACGGGGAAAATTCAAGCCGACGAAGTTGCGCGGGACAGCTAGTACGTAATAAATGTATAAAGAAACATGTTCATCAAGATTCCCTATGCCCCGCCCCAGAAAATTTAGTATAATTTCTTAATTTAATTTCTTAAGCCTTATCCTCAACATAATTGTCTTCTCCCACCACCTCCGACTCCGATTCCGACTCCGACAAACCAAATTTAAATCTCCGACTCCGACTTCGGTTCCGATAAAACCGCCTAATGTGTACAACGTAGGTAAATGATGATTTGTTTATTTAAATTCAGAGTAAGAAATGAGTTACAAATTCTTTTGTCTGCAACTGAAGGTTGTATTTTGATTATTGTGTGATTCGAATACATTATCATTTGGTTTAACATGAACTGAATACAATAATATGGACCACCGTGCTATGATACCAAGACAAGATGCGACTAATATACATGTAATTGATAACAAATTGACTGTAGATTGAAATGAAAATACACATACTTATTGATGATTAACTATGAGCACACTGCTCATAGTTCATTTTTACTTTTAAATGTTTTAAAATGTGATTATCGTTATACAATAATTGCATTTTTGAAAGATGGTAAAATTTTGAAATCCAGACTCAGAAACGCGAACCCGTCTCGGGAACACCAGGGCGAAAGAAGGAACACAGATGGGTTTTAGTCAGTAAGAGTCTGACACGCCCTCCTGCTCATGCCCACAGCGGGAGAAGTCATTTGATGATTTCCCATCTATAAAAAAAAAGGCCGAATATTGAAGTAATTTTTATAGGCATTGTTTGCCAATTACTTTACAAATACAATAATTGCATTTTTGAACGATGGAAAAATTTTGAAATCCAGACTCAGGAATCGAACCCGAGACTTCCGTAGCCAAACCGGGGCCAGAAGCGAACCACCTATCTGGACTATGTTACTAGATCTCAAATTTTTCCATCCCTTGATGCTCGCGAGTTAGGCGCTCGCAGCGCCATCTAGTCGGTAGTTAACATTTTTCTATCTTTCAAAATTGCAATTAGTAATTGGCAAGAAATGCCTATAAAAATGACTTGATAATCGTTATGTTATGCACTATTCGCCTGAAACACAGGTTTTCCTAGTTCAGGCATAAGTATTAAGCTAGAAATTTAAGTAAGCATCTGTAATAATTGTTATATCTTGTTATCTTCTGTATATGGAATAAAAAAATTGAATTGAGTGTCAATATTACGTTTTTATTTTTTTGGTTATCCAATATTTTAGTATGAAGTTCTGAAAACACCAAGATTACGAAAGGAAAGACACGGAATCTCGGAACACCATCTTTGGAACAAAGTGGTCCGTGTTGATCCGTGATTCCGTGTCTATGTGTGCATTGCTACAGCGTATTCGAAGCTTTCGTCAGTATTCAAGGTGTTTGTTTAGTCATTATAGTCAGATGGGTATTCTCTCGTTTGCCATAAATTAATTTGCACTAATATTGTTTGCCATAATCGTCCCCGATCATAATATTTACTTGCACTATTATCATTTATACTAATAACGTTTGCCTTAACAACTCAACAGTAATAACTTTTATTTGCCATAAAATGACTTTCCATAGCAACATATATCATAATAATTAGTTTCCATAAGTAACACGTCTCATAATCGACTCTTGACATAATCAAAATTTGATATAATTATGAAAATAATACATAATATTGTTAGGTCGAAATTAATTATCTTTAACACCCCGACTCAGAGCAATCCGACTCGGATAGGTTAGGTTAGAAGACTAAGGCGGGAGCGAAGCGAAGCGGAGCTCCCGCCTTAGTCTTCGTGTTAGGTTTTTTTTTTAAACCACCCAAAAGTAGGAGCCCCGCGAAGCGGGGCTCCGTCGAGTTTAGTAAGTAGGCGCCATATGAGGTTTAGTTTCAGGTTTAATTGTAAATAAAAAATCTGTGTCGTATAATCATTTATTAATCAACATAATTCAAGTATAGATAAGTAATAAAAAAAAATTTCTGAAAGTAACATTATTTTAAATTTAAGTTGGAGGCCAAAGCTCTCAAAAACTCTTCTTCACTGTAATTATTTTTATTTATTATGATATTGTTTATTCTTTATTTATGTCAGACTTATTTTGTTTTACCCTCATTATATAACTTTAACTGTGAATATGTTAATAGCAAAAAATATATTAACTTACTCATTAACATAAAAATTGCAGGCGCTTATACTATATTATCTTTATTTATATTATGGTAAATAAAAGTTATGGAAAATGGTATTATTGAAAACGAAAATTATAGCAAATACATTTATGGATTTAAATTATTATGACACTTGATCGATTATGACCAATGGAATTAGTGAAAGTCATTTTATGTCATTTCACGATTATGGCAACTGAAGCGTTATTTCTAATGAAATTATGGCAAATACCGGTATGGCATGTGAAATTATGGCATTTTAAATTATGACAAACATTAGTAAACCAGTCAGATGGATAGATACGCAGAAACATGTTATCTATAGTTTTCGTAGGTGTGTGCACAGAATGTGGTGGGGGGGGGGAGCGGTAAATGTCACTGCTGGATCTAACATGCTTACATAAACAACCATGACTGTAACATTTTTTTATTTCCAACTGTTTAGCATGTCGCTGCAATCGCCAAAACATTGATGAGATTGGAATAAACAACCATGACTGTGACAGCTTTAGTGGACCACCACACCACTATACTTACTTTACTGGTAGCTAAGCAACGCCATTCGCAACTAGTCAATAACGTGAGCGGTGACGTCACACTATTTCGTGAGTCCAGCCGGTCATCGATTTATAAGACGTCATTACGTCAAAAACTTAATAATTCTGCTGTTTTCCTCGCAATATATAATCATCTGCTTTTCGCGACTAGTGACATTTATCACCTGACTGCAATGAAGGGTTATGTTTTTTTTTAACTGAATTAAATCATATACTCTTGAACCTATAATAAACTGAAGACATGAAAATAATTAACAAAATATAGGTAGGTATGACTGTAAGAAGCAATATAAAAAAACCGGGCAAGAGCATGTCGGACCATGCTCAGTGTAGGGTTCCGCAGCCTTGAATATTTGCATCAGCAGAAGAGCGTTTGTTCATGGCACTTGTCGCAGTTTGTCGGCAATAACTGAATGGCGGTATATCCGATCATGACCGAAATAATTTTAGTTTAAAGTTTTTATTAAGTGCTTACCTTTGTGATTTTTTCATATTTTTTGGTCACACGATTCAAAAGTTAAGACGGGGCACAATTTATGCAACTTTCAGAGCGATTATTTCCAAAAATATTCATTCAATCAAAAAAGTTTATTAGAAACATAAAAATGTTTTTGAAATACTTGTTGTACGATGTGCCACACGTTGTTGTTTGCTGAAACTACTGAAAACCCCCCAAAAAATATTAACTTTTTTTATTTAGCTATCAAACTAAGTAGCGGCTACTACAAGACACCTTTTCATCAAATTTCATCAATATTCATTGCGTAGTCTTTGAGTAAAATGGCTGTGACATAGGAACGGACAGACAGACAGACAGATGAATATGACGAAACTATAAGGTTCCACTTTTGCCATTCTGGCTAAGGAACCCTAAAAAATAACCCTTTCATACAGTCGGCTAAAAAATCATCTTTGAAAAGTTATTCAGACCTATTATTCTTTAAATCACCTGTACAAATGTGTTTAATTACAAATAGTGGTGTTTCCTTTGTTTATCTGCCTAAGCCCACACCTTAATAGTACACATTAATAAAGGTTCACAGGGCATTAGGCGACATTTACAAGCCTTTGTTTCCTTTCGAGGTGGCACGTTAATACCTGTTCTCGTAAGGACTCGTTAGTCGAAATACTAACCTCGGGGAATTCTAGTAATTTCGTTTTGAAATATCGAGATAGACGCTTCCAAATTTATTCTATACAAATAAGATTGTGTTCCTCTTTAATTAACGTATTTGTGTTGGATTTTATTGAATGAAGAATTTTAGTAGAGGTGATTCTGTTAAATTGGATAAATTGTTTAGTTGAAAATTGGATGAATAGCGTAAATTCTTTATTGTGTATCTCCATGGTACTGTTTTTATATATTTCGTATATATAAGTACTAGTGTATATGGCTTACGCGGTGTTCGGCAGATTCGTGATAAGGCAGAAACTAACTGGACTTCTGCCGTAACACGATTCTGTCAAATCCAGTTTGTGTCTAATCAAGAAACTCGAAATATTATCGTCCGTAAACGGAATTTACAGACAACCATTTTTAGGGTTCCGTAGTCAAAATGGGAAATCCCCCTTAAAGTTTCGCCATGCCAGTCCGTCCGTCCGTCCCTCCTTAGCTCAGAGACTGTTAATGCTAGAAGACAGTAATTTTACATATGCCGACGAATTTTTTAGGGTAAAGTAGGGATGTGATTTTTTTCTCACCTACCCCATCGTGTGAGGTATCAGAGAAGTAACAACATTTTCGTACAGATTCCATTGAAAAATACTTATATAACGTTGTTAGTAGTATGAAACAAAAACAACTGAAAACCCATTTCTTAAGCCGCATTATTCGGATGAGGGACTACAGAACCCTACATTGTGTACAGAACCCTACATTGTGCGTGGCCTGACATGCACTTGCCCGGTTATTTTAAATAAAAAAGGGGAGTGTGATTTCTTAGTAAATTTTAAAATATATGTTGCTATGTTGTAAAATGCGTACAATATTTTGACTGACTGTTTGTCTAGAAATTTAATATCTATGGGCTTACTCATTCTATATATTATTCCAGAATTAGCATATGTAACATACACTTACATATTGTGAACGAAATAACTTTTACGGCTGAGTAGGGTTCCTACTAAGTTCTATAGTGATAAAAGATCTGTCTAGTACTACCCTTATTAAGGGCAGTTGACACATAGGCTTAGAAATAACAGGGATGCTGACAGTTTACTGCTGGCTTTAGGCTGCCTAAAGAGCTGATTTCAAGTGTTAACGGGCTATAAAATCAAGCTTAAGGAGTAGGTTTTCCAAATGACTTTTGGCATTGTTAATTTCTGTATCTACTTCTACCTCCTGCGAGCAAGGCTACCTAGTTTCATGATGTAATAGTCCTGTAGAAGTAACATAACCAACAATAATATGATAAATATTTCCACTAAATTCTTTAAAATGTATCAGTAGGTAGATAAGTATGTTGGATGTATCAAGTGATTGAACATCTCACATGAGACCTCAATAATAGTTGTGAACTGTTTGCACGTTCTTTTAAATCTATTTTTTATTGGAAGAGAAAGTAAGGAAAAACAATTGGGAAAAGAGAACCATCAAGGCCGATGGCCTGAAAAGTTGCATTTAACAAATTTTTTGTAAAATTATTTATTTATGCCAGAAACTGTCTTGATGTAAATACACAATTACGCTTACGCTTATTCCATAGCAGTTTATAGGACTTTTGGATTTCTCACAATGGCATTAGCAAAAATATAAAAAAAATATCTATGGTCTCCACCACAAATGTCAAATTCTAAACAACAATACTTTTCTATCTATGTTTTAATCTTTGATTGTCTAGATTCCTAATCCGGCATCTAAAATTGAAGCAAGCAAAAAGTACGGTCAAGTGGACGTATTTTTTGACAGGTAAAAAGCCGCCATCTGATGTTTTAGCCATAGTTGTTCTCATCAACGAGTTTCAAACGTCAAAGAGGGAATGCTTCATTTTTTTATAGGCTTATTGAGAGAATGCTCCATCTAGACATTAAATAATCAAAGATTTTAATATTTACATCAGTATTGAGTTGTAAAAATAGCGGCAAACTGACCTGTCATTATTTCTACAGCTCCGAGTTTATCGAGTATAACTTGTAAAAAATGAATTGAATACGTGAAAATTGGATAAGAACGAGACTTTGTGCATCTAAAGTGTACAATAAATAATTGACGTTGCCAAAAATTAGCCGTTAAAACGGCTAGATTGCCATAAATTCGAAGAAGAAAAGATCGCTATTCGAATGTGACTTAATCTAGGCCCCTGGTACCAGCTCTAGGACCAAGTCTACGTTATAATACCAATCCTCAAACCTCTCTCAACTAGCTTTCAAGTCACGTATTGCAACTCAAAGACTGAAGTGAACAAAGACCAACAAAGTTTCTAACTCACTACTACAAGGAACAATTTGATTTCAATTGACATACGAATTGTACGAGATAACGATGAAAGCTCAATCGAATTAGTTAACAATCTATTCACTTTCTTATAAGCTTTTTACTGCGGCATGGCTCACTTTTAGTTTGATTTTTACCCGACTGTAAAGAAGGGTTATGTTTTTCGCGAGTATCTTGTATATATGTAATATTCTTTATTACCTGATATCTCACAATCCACTGAACGGATTTACACAATTGAGACGTCGTTAGGTTCGTCTTGATTGCCCAAGTGTTCTTAGATTTGTGACGTTTGAAAAAAACAAACATGGCGGCTGTGAGATGTCAAAATAAAGAGGTGTGAAAAAAAAAGTTGTTTTGAATACTGCAATATAATTATCATATTCAAGAGCTTATCTTAAGCATTTCAAAAAGGTATAGCATGTTTATGACTGTAATACTAAAAAGGTTAGTTAGCAACAATTATTTTTTCAATTTTCAATACTTGACAATAGCTGTGATAAAAGTTAGTTGTTACATCGGTTACATCCTATAACCACTAAAAAGTATTACAATAAAAAAATAAATTATAAAAATAAAATAAAAAATAAAAATAAAATACTTAATTTAATTTTTTTGATGTATATTAACGGTATGAATTTTCATCAAAATCTGTTTAGTAGTGTTTTTTGTTAATGAGCAACGCTCATCCATCCGAAGCATTATTTTTTTTTTCTTAGATAACTAGCAATGTGGGGTTATGGGTCTAACATTACTGGCAAACCTGTGAACCCCTAGCCAGCTAAGCTAAATGGCTTGTGTTGTGGGTACACGTCGGCAGTATAATGGGTAGGATTTGAAACGTCAACCTCACGATTGCCAGTGGGTAGTACAATTATAACCACATCTATCGTTTGTCATTATGAATACTACTATAAGTAATAAATAATAAAGTTTACGTATCTTCACTAGTGCCCACTTGCACGGAAATGGAAACAATCAGAAACGAATTTATTTAAATTAATTACACACAATAATTCCATCACATCAATTCTCAAATACAAGTATTTCTCTCCTCTCTCTCTAGTGGTGTATGAATAGCGGTATCTCTGTTTATCTCATTAAAAGTTTGACAATGAAGGAAACATCATGTTAGCATTTACCACAAAATACCGTAGAGTACAGAAGGCAGATTTCATTGACAACGCTCTTAACGCATGCACACATAAATCGCTCACGGACCAGTGACAGAGCGAGTGCTTCGTGATTCCGTGTCCAAAATACGATACGGCGAGAAAGCGACCAACTATCAACTATTCCTCGCTAAACAAACGTAAGTACAATAGATGTAGACGACTGCCTCTATGGCGCGGTGGGAGTGTATCCGACTGCTACGCAAGAGGTCGTGGGTTCGATCCCCACCCAGGATAAAACTTTGTGTGATGAGCAAGATGGTTTATTCTGTATCTGGGTGTTATTTATCTATAATATGAATGTATTTAGAAATTTCTAAGTAAGTATGTTTATCAGTTGTCTGGTTTTCCCATAGTATCTACAAGCTCTGATTAGTTTGGGATCAGATAGTTGCTTATTACTCGCCAGTGGTGGGGCAAGTGCCTTAACGATGGCCGTATGCGTTCGTCGAGAGCGTTTACTATGAAGCTTGTGTTCTGTCCTTAGTATCCTGTGCTTTTACACTTGTTTGTAATTAATGTCGACGAGAGAGTTTAGCATGGATGTAAACAACAAATACATGATTGGAAAACTCAATGTGTACTTTAAACTTACATGTTTCTCATACGTCAAATTAATTTATTGATGGTAACTTTTGATATATTTCATTTTCTGCAAAGTTTTATACGTTACAAAGTTATTGGTACCGAAAGGTTTCTCCATAATACTATGAGATCCCGGCTAAGAAATATATACCCTCATCAGTTATTTGATCCTTACAAAGATTATTATGATAGATATTGTCTGGATTGGTAAATCGCTAATGGGTTGCCTAGCTAAGTCACGTGCTAACAATGTGCATTAATGTTGATAAACTTTCGCGATTTGTACACATTATTAAAATATATATATTACGGGTCTTAATCGCGTGAATATTTTATTTTACCTTAAATTATTCACGCGATTAAGACCCGTAATATATATATTTTAATAATGTGCATTAAAACCTAAAGGATAAAAATAAATCAGTTTACCGTAAAAAAGTGTGGGGTGATTATAAATAAATATCGTCACAAGCACCCCACGCTTTTTTACGATAAACTGTTTTTTTTTCCTAAAACTCTATTTTTTTAAAACAGAATTTGTATTATTTTTTTACTTTTTAGTACAGCTCTTTAGAAATCGTGTTTTTTTAGTTTTTCCCACATCTAACTTCAAAACTGGCGGAGTTTCATATAAAGTTACAACTACTACTTTACCCCCTTGGGGGTTTACGTTTCAAAAACGCCGAAAAATGTTTTCTTTTTTTAAAACCAATAAACTTACAACCACTGTTTACCCTTAGGGCATGAATTTTCAAAAATCCCTTTTTATCGGATTGCATTGTCATCGGTCCTTGATAAGTGTGCGAAGTTTAAATTAAAACCGACGTTTTGAAGTGGGTGTAAAACATACTAACACATACATACATACATATCCTACAAACTAATATACAAACATACGTATGAAGCTAATAAAAGCGTGTTAAAAAAGATCCCCTAGATAATTATATAATTTCATGAAGTCGGAGGAATTAATAAATCTCGATGAACTTAGTAAAGTGCCCCCGACTACTATAATAATTATATTAATAATAATTTAACTTAGATATCAAAATAAATTAATATAATAACTTAAAATAATTTATGTTAATATTTGGACGCCTTTACAGCAAAACATGATGTAACTAAACACCCTTGATACGAAGTGATAACGTCTTATAATCGATGACCGGCTGCACTCACGAAAAAGTGTAACGTCACCGTTCACGTCCGTTCCGCCTGCTGATAGGCTAAAGTATTATGGACGTGTGAGCTTTAGTGGCCCGGTCCACTAAAGCTGTCACAGGCATGGTTGATTATTACAATGTCATCAATGTTTTGGCGATTGCAGCGACATGTGATACAATTGAAAATTAAAAAAGGTGTCACAGGCATGGTTGTTTATTCAATGTCATCAATATTTTTTTATGACGTCATCACGTAAAATTATCGTTCGTAAACTGACTTTACAGTCAACCAGTTTTAATGTAAACATCTTCACACATCACTCACATTAAAAATCTAATGAAAAATCTTTAGGTAATAAAATATCTTTAGGTATCTTTATACCTTTATGTTCGAGAAATGCCACCTGCATTCCCTATCTCTCAGCTTACGCACTCTTCCTAAACTAGGTACACAACTGTTACCTAGAATTTACAATATTTAAAAAGCCATTTCATCATAATTAAGAATGATTCACCGCATCGTTTACATTTTACGGTAAGTGTTTGTCTATTACGCAGAGTCATAAAAAAACGGTTGCATGTGTTTTATTAAAAGAGCCTTGGAAAAACCAGCTACAATTAGTTCAACTATGTTTGAAGACTGCCTCTGTGGCGCGGTGGGAGTGTGTCCGACTGCTACGCAAGAGGTCATGGGTTCGATTCCCACACGGGACACCACTTTGTGTGATCCACAAATTGTTGTCCCGAGTCTGGGTGTACTTTGTGTCCGTGACTTGTATGTTTGTAAAGTCCCCCGCGACACAGGGCTTGTACCCTACTGCGGGAGTCGTCTTTTTAAAAAAAAAAAAAAAAAAAAAAAAAAAAAAAAAAAAAAGCGACTTTATGACAATATTCGTTGAGTATCGCGCGTTGTAATGGCGATAGGAATATCCAGTAATAAAATGTGCTGAGGTAGCTTCATAGTTTATGGTTCGAATATTTTCACAAAACAACGAGAGCACAGAAGGTTACCTTACGTACAACGAGCAATGCACACACAGACATTATTCACAGCATGGAATTACAGACCACATATGACTGCTAAGCCGGAGCCACCCAGCATAAAACTTTGTGCGATGGGTTTCTCGAATGGTTTATTCTATGTCTGTCTTTTTTTTCTCGAATGGTTTATTTCCGTGTATCGCGATGCTGCTGATGCGACAATAATCAGAGTGCGCGCGCAGTCAACGTCAGTCGTCGGCCGCGCGCGTCTGTCGCAGACCTCAGAAATGGCACTATACATTTTCATACTCTGACTATTGACGGCATCAGCCGCGCGCATCTCGCACGCGATATATGACTGCTAAGCCGGAGCCACCCAGCATAAAACTTTGTGCGATGGGTTTCTCGAATGGTTTATTCTGTGTCTGTCTTTTTTTATCTAGAATATGTATTTATTAAGAAATATTTAAGTATGTTTATCAGTTGTCGGGTTTCCAAAATACAACTTTGTATAGTTTGGGATAAGATAGCGTTGTGTGAGTTGTTCCAATCAATTGGAAGTCTATAGCATGTAATAAGGATAACAACAACGGCCATTTGTCAACCGGGTCAAAAAAGTTGACAGGACAACAAGGCAAGCTATTGCTGTCTAGTTGCGAATCCGGGATTATGTTCTAGGCAGGATGGGGGGCGGGGAGGCATGCATGGGATTTGATTTAATTTTGTTAGGAAAGCGTCCCGAGATATTTATTATACGGGAATTAACGCACATTATTTATCCTAAAAATGCTTGAGGTTTCGACCAGGTTGCACCGGCCGTGGTCACAAGCGGACTGTCGCAGCGATGTTTAGACTCCGTAAGGCGTCACTGCGCACTACCTAAACTGATTGTGTTCATGTTAACAGACTGCGAACTAATGCGTGTTTATCTTTTACGACACAGGATTGCACGCCACAGATAGTTTGAAGTCCTCTTTGATATTAATTAGTAAATAAACCTGACATTTAAACTGCTAATAATTAAGTCGTAAAAAAAGTCAACAACAAAATATCGTTAACTAAAAACAATTCATAAAAAGTGATTTGACGAGAACAAATCGTGACGTCATAGTCGGATATTCGTATGAGATCTCCATATAAAATCTGCGTATTGACATTTCTTAAAGTGTTGTCGTTTTGACTTATTGAAAACCCATTGACCCAAAACCTCTTACACCATGAATCCGAGGTAGTTATTACATTGGTAAACTTGTTACTATATCGATGCTTTCGATTCCATATTCGTACAGGTATTTTGTACATAATAGCGTAGATTAGGTATAATCTTAACTCATATAATATATTTTAAAAACTACTCCCGCAGTAGGCTACAAACCTATTGTCGTGGAGGACTTCACAAATATTTAATACGCGGACCCAATGTAAAACCAGACTTAAACGTTCATTTCCGTGCATCGCGACCGATCGCAATCGCGCGCGGCTTACATACTCGTACCTATGGCAGATGCGACAATAATCAGAGTGCGCGCGCAGTCAACGTCAGTCGTCGGCCGTGCGAGTCTGTCGCAGACCTCGAAAATGCCACTATACATTTTCATACTCTGACTATTGTCGCATCAGCCGCGTGCATCGCGCACGCGATCGATCGCGCGCCGCTGCGATCGGCCTCGATGCACGGAAATGAACCTTTAAACAACAATTTGTAGTTCACACAAAGTGGTGTCCCGTGTGGGAATCGAACTACGACACTCTGCCACTACGCCACCGAAGCAGTCAAGTTTAACATAGATAGTATTATAATGTCTGTAGTATTCAAAATATTTAATCTATAATCGCCTCCTTAACCTTGATCGCTTGTCAGTCTTCATTAAATTTGATTTTAATTGACATTAATCATAGGTACGAGTAAAGTGTTGAATGTGAAGAGTCTCCTAGTGTTAATATACCTAATGATCTCGTATATTCAGATGTCAATCAAGAGTCAATGTCGACTAGTTAATTATAAAATTGTATTGTGCTGTCGTCAATTTATAGCAGTTAATTATTAAGCATGTTTGTACTTGGTTCTGTGACTTTGACGAGACATATCTAATTATTATTTTCTTCATACTAGGCTTAGCTTATTATGAATGTTTGTTACCGCTTTATGGAAAAACTACTGTATGGATTTATAATCTTATAGTTTGTACATCAGAATAGTACATAGGCTTCAAATCAAACTCAAAAACCAGGCAAGAGCATGTCGGACCGTGCTCAGTGTAGGGTTCCTGCTGTTACTACAAAATAAATGCTACATATGAAAAAATACACTTTCGTCCTTTTGTTGTAAAGCGCAGTTTTTCAGCAGTAACTCAAAAACGGTAAATCCATGATCATGTAGAAGTACATTTTTTTTTTTCTTTTTTTTTGACCCTACAGTTCAAAAGATAAAGGGGTACAATTTTTGCAACTTTCAAATCGATTCTTTCCGAAAATATTCACTTAATCAAAATTGTTTTTAGAAACCTTAAAATGTTTATATGAGACCTGCCAAATGATGTGCCACACGTAGATAGGTATTCAATTCATCAATTTTATCAAAATTATGTCAGAATAGTCTCACGATGACAATTGTCTCTTAAAATATTGGAATGTTCTCGATGTACTCTTACAGTATTCATTTTAATACCTACACGTGTAAGCCTGTACATGCATAAAATTCTATTTAATAGTAGTAAATATGCGAGCCTAATTACTAAACAATTGAAAGATCTCCGAAAACATAAACAGATTCAATTCTTGAAATAATTATTTAGGTGTGCAAAAAATTATTTTACCATTACAAATGAATATTTAATAAATATAGACAGATGCAAAAAATATTTTATTTTTATTCGTACGTTTTCCAGAATATTTCCACATTGATAGTAATCGTTAAAATACGGTTGATGTCGACGTATCGCATGAGCGGGTTCGGTAAAACCGAATGACATAATGAGATTTTGGATGCTCGCAAGGTGGTTTAATAATAAAAGAATATGGAATGAAACTCATTTCACTACGTAATGTGCCATTTTTCATAATTAGGTTTTTTAAATTTATATAAAGAAAAGTAATTATCATAATATAGGGGTAGGCCCTATATTATGATAATATAGGGCCTACCCCTATATATAACACAAAAGAAGCTCAATTCTGACGGCTACTAAATGATAATAGTGGGTAAAGAAAGTAAATAAAGTTTATCTGCTATTAACTGACCCGCACAACTTCGTCTGCGTCAATTTTCCCCATTTTTACAACATTTTTCATTGCTGCTCCACTCCTATTAGTTGTAGCGTGATTTTATATAGTCTTAGCCTTCCTCGAGAAATGGGCTATCCAACAGTAAAATATTTTTTAATTTGGATCAGTAGTTCCTGAGACTACCGCATTCAAACAAACAAACTCTTCAGCTTTATAATATTAGTATAGATATGCTGCTATGACATGTGAAAGATCGAGACGGGCTGCAGAGCTCAACGGCAGGCAAAAGTGCGGTCAATTGTAGCTGCCAAAGTGCCGACCAACAGCTCGGACTTGTACTATAATATGGCTTTTGAATGGTTCCAAATCATAGCGAGTAGTATATCATAGAGACAGTATCTTTGAACATTTTTGATTGTTTTCTTAATCAACTGTTGGACTTTAAAGATAAGGTATACTTTCCTAAAGCAATCTCATTGAGTATGAAAGCAAATTGTGTTTGCATCACTCGACCTGAGAGTCCTAACACCGTAATCTTTTTTAAGAATACCATATTGGATGTGTAGAGTCGTTCTTTGCAATTGTGGTAAGTAGTTTAGACTTAATAATAGAATAAACCTACAATCAACGCTACCTACTTAACAATTGTGGAACACCTATTTTTTGCTTTTACACAATCTGTCAATAAAAAAACAACCGTTCATTTGTAAGTATAATTGCGAAATTATGATGGTAACTAAAATACTGACTCAGTGACGCAGCAGGAGTGCGTACCTACCTACGATACCATCGTTCGTACCTGTCATCCTGTATCGAACCTCTTGGACCAGCCCAAAAGGCTCGATAATATAGGGTGCCGATTTTTTAAATTTTTTAATCAAAATTCGAATCTGAAGATTCGTGCTTCAACGTACGACAACGGTTACCAACGTGTATTATATTACACTAACATTTAAACTCAACATAAAAACTAAAGTTTCGCGTTGCATGATTATAACTATTTAATATACGGAAATTAACGCGCATTGTTTACCTTAAAATTGCTTGACGTTTAGACCAGGTGGCACCGGCCGTGTAACATCGCTGCGACAGTTCGCTTGTGCCCACGGTCGGTGCAACCTGGTCGAAACGTCAAGCAATTTACATAATTTATCGGTTGTCCGGTTTCCACAGTATAAGCTCTGCTTAGTTGGGGATCAGATAGCTTTGTGTGAGTTGTCCCAATATATTATTATTATTGTCACTCGGTAAAGTAGTAGTAGTAAGTTGAAGTGCGGTAACCGTTTTCGCGGGTTGAAACTAAAATCTTCGGATTTGAATTTTGATTAATATTTTGACGAAAAAAATGTAAGGTAGCCTTTTTTTTTCATAAAAATCGGGTCAATATTATGGTCTAATCACCCCCCATGCAAGGATTCTACTGACTACATCGGCACCCTGTATAATCAAACAGGACAGCACGTCGTAAGATTGAAACAAAGATGTTGGTTCTGAGTTCAGAACAAAAGAAAGGCTCTACTTCTGTCTGGGGTGTACTTAGTACCCTGTGTTCCTGGGGACATAACAAACATCGACACAGTGCTTGTACTTACTCTGATGCATTAGATGTGTTACACTCATTATTATTCTAATCCGTTATTTAATATACCCAATTCATTCAATTTTTATCAGAATTTATCAATCATAATTTAAAAACGTTATTGAGCTTTGATTTAGACGGTTGACAATCAAAATATAAATGTCGGTAGTGACATCACATGACGTTGACATATGTCATGCGGATGTCACTCTGACATGGAGAGGGAATAGAAAGATAGCTGACACATTGTATTCGCGTGTTGAACAGTGCGGACGTTTGTAATAGTTCAAATAATTCCGTTTAGTACTTTGTAATCCTACGCATTTTTATTGAAGTCCGAGTTGATCCTTAAGATGTAAAAAAACGCGATCATGTAATAAATGCTTTTAAATTGCTTATTGTTTTGACCAGTTTGCATGGACGTGGTCATAGGTGGACGTACTCTACATTCACTTGTCATATTTAAGTACTTGTTAGCTAGATTAATTGGTAATTAAATCCGTGGCATTATAGGTTAGTCCATATATCACTTTGAAATATCAAACCTATTGCTCTTTTTATACAAAGAGCGCTGGACATGTACCTACTATTATTTTATGCCAGTATTATTTTAATTATCAATTAAAATTCCAATAATCTCTTGGACAGCTGAACCGAATACATTGAAAAGATCAGTCCAAAATTTCCATATAAGCCACAGTATTGTTTATTGGTTGGCCTGTCATCCAGATTGATTCGGAATCATATTGTTTTATCTTCGACCCAGGATTATCGTTAAAGGATACGTATTTGACATGTGCTGTAGGGTATTTTAGTTGGCTTTTAATATGAACCTGTCTGTAAAGGTAATTTGAAACGCACTTCTTATCTACACACTTCTTCCAGTAACTTGAAATATACACATAATGTTAGGTAGCTACTCTCACTGATAATTTGTCAAAACAAAATATGTTTACAATTCCAAAACGCTATACCAGGGAAGGCTATTTCCAAGATGTCTTTGTAATAAATTTACCAAACCTCTTAGCTGTGAAAATCTATTAGAAGTAGTAGAAATGATTTACAGGTCATTTCCTCATTAGGTTGTTATAAATCCTGCTTACTGGCGAGCTAATAATAAATAAGTCGTGATATTTCATTGACCTTTAGGTAGTATTATGTATGATATTTGATACTTGTCTTAATGCTGTCTTAGAACCTCTTTAGCACTTAATGCATTTGATAAGGATGGATGAGATTTAGATAAGGTACTTATTACTAAGCTGCCGAATTTCGAATCGTTCGTATTTTTGTATTTAGAATGCTGTGCAAAGGAATACGTTACTCAATGGTGTGATTATCTAGCAAATGTAGTGACGATGAGTTAGAGTGAGGCAAGGGGACGTTTTCTCCCCGAAACTGTTCACAAATGCAATGGAGGATATGTTCAAGACGCTGCACTGGAAAGGGCGGGGCATCAACATCAATGGTGAATACATCTCTCACTTGCGATTTGCAGATGACATTGTCATTATGGCGGAAACGCTGCAGGAATGACCTGGCTGACTCCTCTGTACGCATCGGCCTACGGATGAACTTGGATAAAACCAAGGTCATGTTCAATGAACATGTACTACCGGATTGGCTAGTCCACAAGTTTAAAGTCGCTCAGCGGGCTATGGAAAGGGCTATGCTCGGAGTTTCTCTTAGGGACAAAATCAGAAATGAGGTGATCCGGCAGAGAACCAAAGTTATCGACATAGCCCACCGGATTAGCAAGCTGAAGTGGCAGTGGGCTGGCCATATTTGCCGAAGAACCGACAACCGTTGGGGGAACCGACAACCGTTGGGGTAAACGAGTTCTTGAGTGGAGACCACGGCACGGCAAACGTAGTGTAGGACGCCCTCAGGCCAGGTGGAGTGATGATTTATACAAAACGGCTGGCTGGAGCTGGATGCGAGAAGCCGAAGATAGAACAAAGTGGCGTGCAATTGGAGAGGCCTATGTCCAGCAGTGGACTGCGATAGGCTGATGATGATGTACTACCGGAACCGATAGCGGTGCACGGCGCCGTTCTCGAAGTTGTTCAAAAATATGTGTACCTCGGGCAGTCATTGCAGTTAGGTAGAAACAACTTCGAGGACGAGGTGAACAGGAGAATTCGGTTGGGTTGGGCAGCGTTTGGTAAGCTACGTCAAGTCTTCTCATCGTCGATCCCACAATGTCTAAAGACTAAAGTGTTTAATCAGTGCGTCCTACCCGTCATGACATACGGAGCCGAAACGTGGACACTGACGGTACGGCTAGTCCACAAGTTCAAAGTCGCTCAGCGGGCTATGGAAAGGGCTATACTCGGAGTTTTTCTTAGGGACAGAATCAGAAATGAGGTGATCCGGCAGAGAACCAAAGTTATTGACATAGCCCACCGGATTAGCAAGCTGAAGTGGCAGTGGGCTGGCCATATTTACCGACAACCGTTGGGGTAAACGAGTTCTTGAGTGGAGACCACGGTACGGCAAACGTAGTGTAGGACGCCCTCAGGCCAGGTAGAGTGATGATTTACGCAAAACGGCTGGCAGGAGCTGGATGCGAGAAGCCGAAGATAGAACAAAGTGGCGTGCAATTGGAGAGGCCTATGTCCAGCAGTGGACTGCGATAGGCTGATGATGATGTAGTGACAATGTATCGATTGAACGATCTTTTATGAGGCAAACTTAATGTTTAAAGCATTCTTTGCAAGTCTACCTTAGGGTGGCGTAGATTATGTAGAAATAAAATGTGTAAGTGCAGTAAACTTGATCGTAATCCATAACTTCTTAGACTTCTTACATACCTACGAATTAAAATTAAAATAGAGTGTAGAAATATAGACTGTGGTCACTGTAGGTACTGGTGTTTGCCCACACACCTTGTATGTAGGTATATCATAGTAACTCCTGCGTTGTCGGCTAGTTGCCGTGGAAACTAGCGGTACTGAGGGTCTAGACAAATTCACATTCGATTAGCGATGTCGGTAGTGAAAAAATGGGTTCAAAGTACATTTAAAGAATTGAAATATGTCGTGGTCAATCCAAGTTGAGGCGTAGATAAGCTACACTATGAGGGTTGCGGTGGAGACCATAGACATTTTTTTATTTTTTTGCGAACGATCGTTTGGAATCGACCTCTTGTAGGCGTTAGCGAATTCGCCACGGAACGAATGAGCCGTGTATAAGGCCTCTGATCGAAAATGACTAGGACAACATTACAAAGAATTTTCGAATTTATTTATTATTATTTTTTGTTTCGGTCATTTTTGTTGTTGCATTCGGAAGTACTCACACAGAATAATGGAAAAACTTTTTGACGTCTTAATTACTAAAAAGTTAGTCACCGTACAAAAAACCGTTATCGTCTTCAGCACTTATTAAGATAAAACTAAAGAACTACCTCGTTGGACAAAAAGCCATAATGAGCACTTAGAAGCCATTGAATTGAATGGCGTCATTTCAATTTGACATCAAGACTAGGGTTGCCAACGTTTATTATAAGAAATAGAGTAGGTATATCTGATTTCAAATGAGGTAATAAAAGAGTAAGGACTTAGAAAATAACAGTGCCAATAACTTTAAATTTTTAAAAAGGTATTCTTGGTACTTTTCATTGTTTTCTGATGACTGATACTATTATAGTAAACATTGTGTAAAACTAGAGTATTTTAGCGTACTCTATTAGTGTTATAAATAATAGAGTACGCCTACATGATAAAGAGTACAATACTCTATTTTAGAGTACGGTTGGTAACCCTAATCATGACACCAAGTTCACGGTCGGACACGCATAGACAACACCATTGTACTACACAATAGATCCGTTTGTCATAGTGACTAATCCGGAGCTATACCTAACCTACACGCCTTGTCGATTAGGTATACCATGTGGGGAGATGTTATTCGAGTATTGTTTAGACGCCTGAAAAGTGTCTTTTATTTCCATGTTTATTAAGTCTTCAGTTTAGAGTTGCCTAATTTTTTTAAATACAACTTCTGCAGTAGGATACAAACCCTGCGTCACGTGGGACACGCTTACAAATCTACACTAATATTATAAAGCTGAAGAGTTTGTTTTGTTCTTTGTTTGTTTGTTTGAACGCGGTAATCTCAGGAACTACTCATCCGAATTGAAAAATTCTTTCACTGTTGTATAGCCCATTTATCAAGGAAGGCTATGGGCTATATAACATCACGCTACGACCAATAGAAGCGGAGCAGCAATAAGAAATGTGGCAAAAACGGGGAAAATTTACGCAGACGAAGTTGCGCGGTACACGGTTACGCTAGCCACGGATAAAAATACAAGTGGTGAGTTGGTGACCCGTGTGGGAATCGAACCTCTTTCGCACTCCCACTATGCCACTGCTTTAAAGAAATATGTTTAAGTTATCCGGTAACTTAATTATACTCCTAGTATAGTGATACAGGTACTTAAATACACAATATTATTAGTTATAAAGATAAACTATCGGTCGGTATCCAGAAACCATGTTATGGAAACCACAAGCAATTGAAGGATAGGTAAATAATGAGTGTTAATTCCCGTGTTTAATCTTTTATATAAAATTCTCGTATCACAGTGTTAGTTACCATACTCATCCGAAACGGCTTGACCGATTTTTATTAAATTTTATATTCATATGCAGTAGGTCTGAGAATCGGCTACTATCTATTTTTCATAACCCTAAGTGATTAGGGTTGTCCACCCCCAACATTTATAACTATACTATCTATACTAAGCTGAAGAGTTTGTTTGTTTGTTTGACAATCTCAGAAACTACTGGTCCAAATTGAAAAATTCTTTCATTGTTGGGTAGCCCATTTATCGAGGAAGGTTATGGGCTATATAACATCACGCTACCAATAATAGGAGCGGAGCAGTAATGAAAAATGTTGCAAAAACGGGGAAAATGTACGCATACGAAGTTGCGCGGGACAGCTAGTATATGTATATCCATCATGTGGAGATGTAAAGTTCTAGAAAAGATATAACATTTCAATACTACAACCGTCAGTAATAATTAGTGAATTTATTGGGTGTTTGTTTGTAAGCAAATTAATTAATTAGGATGAAGAAGATGAGTTCCAAATTATTCGACACGTTGAGGAATTGTCTACGTAATGTTATGTTAATCGTAACGCCACTCAATTCACGTTCCATTTTTCATATCCGCTTTCATGAAAATGGAGAATAATCGAATTAATTTGGCATACGGATAATATACGAACTCGAATTCGTGTACGTGATGAATGCCGAGCGACGTATGATATATGTTACTTATGATGTAGACCTATTCAACGTTATCGTGACTTGCGACTTGCGAAGCAAACTTAATCCGTTTTGTTTCTAAGGATTTTGAGTTGTTTTATATAATGGTGCGTACATATCTAGCGATTGCGCCGCGAATGCTCGGTTCACGTGTCACGCGCGCTCCTCACTCGCGTGACCACTGTAACTTTTTGTGTGCCTCTTATATGCGAAAAACCTTTTTTGGGGCCTCTCGCATACTAATATTTTTTTTTATTTGGGATAATAAACAATTGTATCTACATTTAGTCTTAATTCTAATTCTATCTTACAAATTAAATTTAATGTATGTACAGCGTTTTCACGTATTACAATTAGAGTACGAAGGGTTAACATTTTTCTTAGGTAACCCGATACAAAAGTATGTCTAGCTGGAAACGATTCTTTGTACCTTTATCAATATGTAACAAGGATACCAAGGGAAGCCGAAAGTAATGGTGTTCTAAAGATCCTCCGCCACTGGTACAGTGATTGATTATACATTAACGCTAACATATATAATTTACATTTTCAGAATAATGATTAAATGTAGAATCATTCTATTTCAAATTTTGTCTGACGTTCATAAGCGTTGCATTTTGTAAATGAATAAAGTACTTTGATTTGACTTGATTTACAGTGTTTCTAAAAAAACATTACGGTAAGAGTTAGAGTACAAAAAGTTAGAGTGGTAGCGCGCGAGCCGCGCATTCGCCAGATGTGTGCGCACCATTATGTTATCTATGTTACTTTGAATAATGAGCCGTTATTTGCTCATACGGCCACCCTGGCGCTTCGCTAATTAGGTAAAAAGTAAAATAATTCGATATTTATAAGGTCGGGACAAAAGTATTTTCGTATTTTAAAAGTAATAGGCATATTTTTTTATTTATTTATAATATGTACGTGACTTGTTGCCACCTTGTGGATAGTGCCAAGATCCCATTGCTGCAATTATGAGATTTTTGATCAAAATTCTGACAGGTAGTTTTCACAGTGTTCTGTTTAGATTAACTTTATGCTTCCTGATGGAGCAAGATCAGGGCTATACGGAGGATGCATCAACACATCCCAGCCAAGCACTCTCAATTTTTGCTGTGTGTCTATATGAGTGCGGTCTGGCGTTGCCATGATGGCCCTGTTCACCAATTCCGGCTGGTTTTTCTTAATGGCTTCTTTTAACCTCATCAGTTGCTGACAGTAGAGGTCAGAATTGATAGTTTTACCTGGCCGCAAAAGCTCATAGTGGACGATTTCTTTCCACTCCCACCATACACACAGCATCACTTTGTTCCGAGTTAGGCTGGGCTTTGCCACGGTCTGTGGGGCTGGTCCATGCTGCGACCATGATCTTTTCGGACATTCTTATCGTAAGTGACCCATTTTTCATCAACCGTTTAAGTAATGGGTCGGAATTGTTACGTTTTAACAAAGAATCGCAAATGGAAACACCTTGCATTATATTTATCTCAGTGAGATAACCCAAATATCAAGTTTTTTCTTGTACCGAGACTTTTGTAAATGACGTAAAACTGTTTTGTGATCAACATCCAGTTCTTCAGCAATATCGTAACTACTAATATGTCGATCTTGCTCTACTTCTTAAAGATTATTATATCCGTTAGATTTATTTTATCATTGACAGGGTGTCCAGAGTGAGCCTCATCCTTCACACTAACATTTCCAGACTTGAAACGCTTGAACCACATTTATGCTACTCATATTGATACCGCATTACGTCCGTAAACCGCACAAATTTTATTTACGGCGTTAGTCGCATTTTTATCTTTTTTGTAATAAAACTTTAGAATGTACCGAATTTCTTCGTCACATTTTTTAGTTTGCTTGAAAAATGGCGGATAACTAGTTATGTTTTATTTTTTATATCTTCAGAATGTCAACATTTAATGGTATTAAAACCAGTCAGTTACATTCAGTACAACCAAAGAGGTTAGATTACTAACAATACATTAAAAATACGAAAATACTTTTGCCCCTACCTATTATGATAAAAATTGTATTGAATGTCTTTTTATTTACGTAATTATAATATTTTGGGACAACTCACACAGCGCTATCTGATCCCAAAGATAGCAGAGCTTGTACTACAGAAATCAGACACTGATAAACATACTTAAATACTTCTAAATACTTACATATTTTAAAGATAAATAACCCCCAAAACTGGGTGAGGATCGAACCCACGACCTCTTGCGTAGCAGTCGGATACACTCCCACCGCGCCACAGAGGCAGCAGTCAGAGATTGGGTAATTTCTGTTTCCAATAACACACAGTTAGTATTTTTTATTATATAAGTAACATTATGAGGCTAAACCACGATTTTCCCTGTATTATCTATTGAACGCTCATTGCGTATTGAGCGCATTACGCCATTCAGGTTCAACTAACCGCATGTTATAACGATAGAATTGTAATTATCAATAACATGGTCATTGACGCACTTCAGTAGACAAGTCGATGAGCTGTTAAATATCCAATTTTACAAGTACTTTAATGTTTAACAAAAGGGCTTAAAACAGGGAGTGTAACAGCTCGCTGTCTGTACATGGTAGATATATGAGAAAAAATATTATTGGGACTTTTATCAACGCAAATAACTCCAACACACAATGATTGTTATAATTTTTGTCTGTACGTCTGTTTATCTGTTTGTCTGTGCGTTTGTGCACGCTAATTTCAGAAACGGTTTATTTAATTTAGATTTATGTTATAAAATATGTATATATTTAGACATATATAAGCATGTTTATCAGTCTGTCAGTGGTTTCTGTAGTACAAGCTCTGCCAACTTCCATAAATAAAAAGACATTCAATACAATTTTTATCATCTATTATGATAAAAATTAGTAGGGGCAAAAGTATTTTCATATTTTGAATGTATTGTTTGTAATCAAACCTCTTTGGTTGTACTGAATGCAACTGGCTGGTTGTAATACCCTTAAATGTTGACATTCTGAAGATGTAAAAAAAAAAAATAATGGTTTTTCATTTTTTTTCAAGCTAGCAAAATGAAGGTATGTGACGAAGTGACATTTTAAAGTTTTATTACAAAAAAGGGTAAAAATGCGATCAACGACGTTACTAAAATTTGTGCGAATTACGGAACTAATGCGGTATCAATACGAGTAGCACAAATGTGGTTCAAGCGTTTCAATTCTGGAAATTTTAGTGTGCTAAAATCAGTGCCATCTTTAAAAAAGTGGAGCAAGTACGACATTATTAGTAGATACAATACTGCTGAAGCACTGGATGTTGATCACAAAACAGTTTTACGTCATTAACAAAAGTCTGGGTACAATAAAAAACTTTATATTTGGGTACATGATCTCACTGAGAGAAACTTAATGCAACGTATTTACACTACCCACAAGATGGCAAAAAGTCATCGAAGAAAACTACACATGCATGTTATAAATAAATAAAAAATTATACTTATTTTTTTTCCTTTGTATGAAAAATATGAAAATACTTTTGCCTCGACCTTATATATTAGTATATATAAGGTTGAGGCAAAAGTATTTTCATATTTTTTGCTGACCCACACGACTCTTTTGCGTCAATTTTCCCCGTTTTTGCAACATATTGCAGCTGCTCCGCTCCTATTAGCCGTAGCGTGATTTTATAGCCTATATTCTTCCTCGATAAATGGACTATCCAACAGTAAAATAATTTTTCAATTCGGACCCGTAGTTCCTAAGATTATCGCGTTCAAACAAAAATGTTTGATATTCAATCACGCCACAACGGGTAAACGATCTAGATTAAATTGACATAGCCAAGACATAGCACATAAGCTACTTTTCATCTCGAAAAAATGTTATCGTGGGTTTTTTTTTAATTTTCACGCAAACGATGTCGCTGGCGACAGCTTCTCTAGGTACACTAATATTATACGGAGGAAAGATTTGTATGTCTGTATGTAACGAATAAACTTAAAAAGTACTAGACCAATTTCAAAAATTCTCCCTAAAAAAGCTACATTTTCGAGGAGGATCAAAAAATTTAGAAATCCCTACGAAAATTGCAATAATGTTATAATTCAAGGTATAAAAAACTATGATATGACACCGGTGCAAAGCCGGGGCAGGCAGTATTGTGTAAATCAGGTAACTTGCATGATGCAAGGACACAGGATATATCCTCATAAAGGTATTAGTTTAAGGTTCATTTCCGTGCATCGCGACCGATCGCGAGCCGCTCGCGGCTTACGACAAGCGGCTGAGGTAAGTGACAGACGCGCGCGGCCGACGACTGTCGTAGGCTGCGCGCGCACTGTGAATATTGTCGCATCGGCCGCGAGCGTCAGCCGCTTGTCGTAAACCGCGAGCGGCTCGCGATCGGCCGCGATGCTCGGAAATGAACCTTTATGGTAGGTGAGTTACGATATGCCGCCACACAAACTTCACATCAGGAAGCTCAAACAATTTACAACAATGTATTCCATTCCACCCCATACAATTTCCTAACATTGTAAATCTAGTGGAGAAATTGTTGTAAAGTTTATTTTCACAATTTCCCCGCTAATTATGTTAAAAGATAAATTTCTTGTTCATTTAGCGGTTGGTGTTAGAAAATTTATGATATTATAAGCTTAAGTTAAGCTTCAAATTTCTACCCTCGCAAGATTTCTCAGCATCGTGGGAATAAGAGTTTCAACGAAATTTATTTTAAACTACTCATATTTTCACACTGTAGAAACTGTATTTTAAGTTTTCCCAGTGTGTCACTGTGGTTATCAGGTTTCGGTTTGAATATCAGATAAGGTAACCTAGATATTTGACGTGATAACATATTATAAATCGATGAACGCCGGCTGTACACACGAAAAAATGTCACGTTTCGCATGCAAGCGATAGAGAGGCACAATTGGAACTAAAGCTGTCACAGGCTATTGCAGCGACATGCGATACAATTGGAACTAAAGCTATCACAGGCATGATTGTTTGTTACAATGTGATCAATGTTTTCTTATGACGTCATCACGTAAAATTATCGTCCGTGAACCGACCTTACAGACAATTATTTTTTAAATAATCCAATGTATGTATAGTATTAAGTCAATACGAGTATCTAATATTGTATACATAATGTAACATAATTTAAGAAAATTATATTCAGGTTACGAGTACTAACTTGAGTCTTAAACTTTCTTCTTTTAATATTTATATTTTAAGAATGAAATTTATATAGTCATCAAAACAAAAAAAAAAATTAAAGACTTGATCATGGAAAATATTTCGTCATACGATAATAGGTAGTAAAATCATATTCTGGTAGAATGATTTTCACTTTTTATCTTCTTTCTATGGATTTGACTGTCTAATACCTACCCTAAAATAATCTGTTAAAATATTATTAGGTACTATTATCTATTTAAAAATCTTTACTTACTTAACAATGTGAGACAAAATGCATCATTCATTTTATTTGCGCGTAGGTCGCGCAACTTCGTCTGCCTCAATTTTTCCTGTTTTCGCAACATTTTTGATTGCTGCTCCGCTCCTATTGCTCGTTGCGTGAGGTTATACAGCCTATAGCCTTCCTCAATAAATGGGCTATCCAACAGTAAAATAATTATACATTTCGGACCACTAGTTCCTGAAATTACCGCGTTGAAACAAACAATTTATGTTCAAATAAACAAACAAACTTCAGCCTCATAATATTATTATTGTATAGATATATAGTATACCTATAGTATAGACCAGTGGTTCTCAAACTTTTTAAATGACGGAACCCTTTTGGGAAGCAAAATACTTGATGGAACCCTACAATAAAACAATTATTTTTATAAGTGTATTCTTTAATAATCAGCATAATAAAAGTACAATGTATCAGTTACTAATTATTATTTACTTCACCACTTGGTAAGGACAATAATAGAAAACATTAAAAAAGAAAAAATCTAACTAGTGGGAGGTATGAAACTGTTTTTTATTTTTCATCAATTGCTTGATATCAGGTTTGATGGAAGAAAGTTGGAGTCTCATATCAGCTTCGGCGTCCAGTCTATTGCGATATTTTGTTTTCGTGGCTGCGTAGGTAGAGAATCCTTTTTCGCACAAATATGTAGTTGGGAACGGGAGAAGAATATCCAGAGCCATTTGGCCAAGCATTGCATATTCATCTTGGATTCTGCACCAAAAATCATTAAGAGGCGTCGTTTTGAACAATGACTCCATACTTGTGTCTGATGACATTTCTAAAAGAGATTCATATATCTCATTTGACATGTTTTCAGGCTTTTCCAAGTTGGGTAAAAAAGGATTATGAATCCAGGAGTTCACTTTAATTTTTGTATTGTGTTCTTCGGGAAAATACTTTTCAAAAGATGCGCGCATCGAACTGAGATATTGGACCAATTCTTCAAACACATTATCTTCAAACATTTCTGAGTCGTTTTCGCTAACAAACTCACTGAGTAACGTAAAACTTTCTATTTCTTTCTTACCAATGCAAATGATCCAAAAATCTAATTTTCTTTTAAAAGCAGTTATTTTATTATAGGCCTGAAACACTGTTGTCTGTTTACCTTGCAACGATAAATTTAATTCGTTAAGTTTTTGAAAGATATCCGCCATAAAAGACAATCGGAACAACCAAGTTTTATCATACAAACGGTCCTTCAAATTAAAAGAAGTATCTGCTGAAAGAAACATTTGTAACTCGGCTCTAAGTTCAAATAGCCTTGTTAAAGTTTTTCCCCGAGACAGCCATCGCACTTCTGTATGGAGCAGCAGTGTTTTATGTTTGCTGCCATAATCTTCACACAATAATGAGAACAATCGGGATTGTAGTGGTCGTGATTTGATAAAATTAATTATTTTTACCGCTTCATCCATAACTAATTTTAGATTAGACGGCATTTGCTTCATCGCAAGTGCTTGTCTATGCAGAATACAATGACTGGAACTACAATTAGGCGCTTTATTTTTCATTCGTGACACTGCTCCTGCTGTTTTACCTGTCATCGCCTTGGCCCCATCTGTACAAATGTCAATGCAATTGTTCCAACTGAGATTATGTTCTTCAAAAAATATATTTATTTTATTAAAAATTTCTTCCCCGGTAGTGTTTGTAAGCAGCGATGAACACATAAGCATGTCTTCTTCAAAAGAACTTTTATATGGATATCTCACAATAACCAGCAGGATAGCCAAACCAGCGACATCAGTCGACTCGTCCATTTGCAAAGCGAATCGTGTATTTTGTAGACGTGTAACTAGTTCTTGTTTGACGTAGCTTGCCAGATCATGGATTCGTCGTGAAACAGTATCGTTTGATAGCGGAACAGTAGAAAGATGCTTTGCAGATTTTTCATCAAGCATACATTTTGTTATGTCTAATACACATGGTTTTATTAATTTCTCAGCGATAGTGTGCGCTTCACCTGCTTGTGCAATGCGATAGCTAACTAAATATGATGCCTCCGTGGCCTTTTCGTTGGTAGTTTGTGTTACATGCATCATATTTTTTTGACTTTCTAATAACTGATCTTTTTTGCGAACAAAAAATTCTTTATTCTTGTCTTTAGTCTCGGGGTGTACGGTTTCTAAATGTCGACGCAATTTGGCAGGTGCCATGGAACTATTAGGAAGCAGTTTACTACAGAGCATGCAGAGAGGTGAGCCGTTGGAATCAACAAATCCGAAACTGATATAAGATTCATCATACTTCCTTTTTTTCGTCTTTGAAACCGTCGAGCTTGACGTCGTGGCACTCGTGGCATCATCTTCTGGATCGGTGATTGCTAAATTCTCCGCGCGCATTGCTTTTGAACATTCAGCGTCATTAGAAGATGTTGTTGGAACACGTTTAACACCTTTAAGCCAACGTTCCATTCTTCTTTATTTATAATGTTACAAGTCAGGATAGTGGGGTTTAAATAATGCACAATCGTTACTGCGTATAAGAGACTAAATTTAGAACCTACAGGGAAGAAATGTATAAAACTGAGACAACAGAATACAGCAGGCAGTAAAACAATGAACACTAGTTTCTCGCTAGCGAGCTTGTAAGTAGGTAGTAACTTATCGCTCCGAACGCTAATCATCAACTGACGACGCCAACGCGCGATCGCCGCTTTTATACTTAGTCCTAGACTCGATCTCAAATATTCTCGAAAATACTCGAGTCGGCACCTTTGATAAACAAAAAGCAAAAATAAAAACAGAAATTTAAAAATAGCGTTGTAAACAATATCGACTTTATCCTTTGAAGTTAGAGACGAAAGTCGCTTGTTGACAACTATAGCGTCTAATTCAGAGGCGGCTTTTATCAAAGAGACTGAGCGCTTACAAGTATACTACCCGCTCGTTTTAAGTTTGCCGCTGGCGATAGGTATGAGTGTATGACGTTCGAAATTTTTTATTTAATTGTAACAATAAAAATTGTGTACGGTAGATATTTGGGTAAAACTATGACACATTATAAGTTTTGTTGTCACGTGGGGGAGGGTACGCGCATTCCACAGACCGGCAAACTTAGAGCGAACGCGTTGTACAAGTATAAAATTGTTGAGACCAAACTTATAAGATATTATACCAGCTAATGTAACACAAGCTTATACAAATACAAATAAATAAATAAATAACATTCATAGCGTTTTGTCTCCGCGCGGCCGCGGAGTCCGCACAGCCGCGGAGCGACCAGAGAGAGGTGTTTTGATTTTTTTATTTCTAAATTCTTGCGGAACCCCGACAGAGGTATCACGGAACCCTAGGGTTCCGCGGAACACACTTAGAGTATAGCTGGTATAGACGAAAGGAGATACAACAGAAAAATACAAAAATAAAGCTAATTATTTCTGAATGCAGTTGCGTAGTTTCGACTTAATTATTGTCTGTATTGCATGACACCGATCGTGTGCAATGAAACTTCAATGTCTGTCTGTAGGTACTGTCAACACGAAATCACATCTTTTGTCCAAATTCCACAAGCAATTTTGACATTACTGCCTTTAGAATAGAGATCATAATACCTTGTATTTTTTTGCGATAATTAACGCGCATATACGAGTTGTTGTATGTACATTTTCATTATTAATAGATTTATCACCTTTCACAATCTTAAAACTGTTGACCTTAGCAATAATAGTTGAATAATGATAGTTTTAGCAATTGATTTTGGAAAGAGATTGTAATGCAGTAAATTAGCAGCAATCCTCTTTTTTTTTTTTTGGGGGTACATACCTTCTCTATATGTAAAGAGGTATTGTAATTTTTTTTTTCTTACCTACCCTATCGTGTGGGATAACGTTAGATAGGTCTTTTAAAAACGTTTAGTGTTTGTGAAATATTAAGGTTTAAAGTGCAAATTTTTGTTAGAGTCAAGTGTCCCCTCCCCGTGCCAGCTAAACGGTTGATGTTTATGTATGTGAAAAAAATCACCGTAGTAGTATATATAGTGAAATTAAAAGGAAAACTATCATAGCTAAGTAGGGTTTACAAGTTTACGAGTAACAACTGATCAAATGATAAGTAACAACATTTTCGTAAAAAATATATTATGTAGGTAGGTCTACCGATAAAAGTATGAAACAAAAACAACCCAAAACTCATTTCTTTAGCCGAATTATTCGGATGGGGGGGGGGGGGGACTATGGAACCCTACATTGTGCATGGCCCGAAATAAACTTGTCCAGTTTTTTTTTGATTTGAACTTTTACTTTTTTACTTACACGATGTAGATATAAGTCTGTGTGAAGATGAGACGTTTGATGCGCGTTTACTGTCCTTGATTATTATGAGCGAAGTTGTAATCGCGCGACAAGCTTTTGTCAATTGTTTACACGTGTATTACACTACACTGAATCAGGGCCCTAAGTCAAGGGTGGCTTTAAAGATTAGTTAGAGAATTAGGTACCTGACTCTTATTACACCTCTTTTACTAATGGTTTAGGGACCGTGCTGTAATACAGCCATTACAACAGTAATCTATGAATATTATATTAAAACACCTATTTTTTTTTGTACCGGCTTATGAATAATAACACCCTATCTCTTCCTGTGGGTGTCATTAAGGCTAAGGGATGTCATACTGAAAGACGGCCAGCAGCGTCCTCTGCCTACTTTAAAGTCTTACTGCGATCGCCAATCCGTTCGCCAAACGTGGCAATTACAGCAATTACCCCCAGGATCTACAATAAATAGGTTTTACTGGGGAAACCAGTGCCAAGCAGTTGGACATCATTTGGGTAGTTTTTTGAGATTTCATCTTACCTTACATAGGTACCTATCATTTTTATTGGATTTATATCACTTCGCAATGATAGTTTATCTTCTGTTGTAGGTATTTTATGTTGGTTCATTCAAAAAGCAAATACATTTACTACGTTCTTTGACGACTGGATTCGTTCGTAGTATTTGAATTACCGATGCAGTTGTCGCCGGTACATCGCTTTCGAATGTTCTTATTAGAACAATTTAATACTGACTGAATAGAAAATCGCATCGCTCAACAAACGCTGGTAAGCACAAAGCCTTATCTACGAGTATATCTGTAGATAGTAAACAGGTAGTAAATGCAAATATTCTGTTCCTTACCGTCATAAAGAGTCGTGTGCTTATTCCCGGTAGCTTTATATGTGCCTTGAGATAAATAACAACCAAATTATGCAGACATACTTTAAAGATGGTGGTACTGGGTTGGGAATCATAAAGAATCTTGCATATAGGCTGACCATTTGGATATTGTAATATATTTTTTTATGTTGTTCATTCTTATTACTGATAAGTGAACCTATACTGTGTATCCTACAATGCACTATTATAAGAGTTTAAATGGATACAGATTGTCTGTAAAGTCGGATTACGGACGATAATTTTACGTGATAAGGTCATAAGAAAACATTGATAACATTGTAATAAACAACTATAGCAGTGATTTTTTTAAAATTTCCAAATGTATCGCATGTCGCTGCAATCGCCAAAACATTGATGATCAAACAACCGTGTCTATGACAGCATAGTGGACCGGGCGCATGCGCCCGACGGCCACAATACTTCAGCCTATCAGTAGGCGGAATCGTCATTCGCGTTGCTTAGCAACCAATCAATAACGTGTACTTTCTTACGTAACTGCTTAGCAAACAATCAATAACGTGACCGTTGCTACGTGACACTTTTTCGTGCGTGCACCCCGTCATCGATTTATAAGGCTTTATCACGTCAAATTAGATGAATGTATTTGAATGAGATTTTACGCATAGATAAAATAGATACAGTCCGAAATAGCACACAGACTACTTTTTTTCTAGGAAATGATAAAAAATCCCAACGAAGTCTGAAGGTAATAAACAAGCACACGATTTGCCTAGAGTATCACTATATATAATATAATATAATATACTATCCACTTTGATACTGTGTTTTTTTTTGTTTATTCTTTTATTTTATCGAGGCTTTTATCCACAATCGCATGTCAGCCTCATCATATCTAAACTAACATTGATACTGATGATGCTAAATCTCTGGTAATATGATATTTTTCATAAACGCCATAAGATTGATTAGCTTTTACAATTTGGCTCCATTTTAGATAACAAAGAGGGGCTCAGCCGCTACCGAACGCTAGTATTCCTACACCTCTTCTATATCCATCTTCTCATCTCCATGCTTTATACCACACATAAACTTGATCGTCCACATCAAAATTTTAATATTTGGCTCCACGTTTAATGACCTCATTTATTTCAAAAGTTTCTCAAGACGAAATACTGCACAGTTTTGTACTTACATGAAATGTTAAAACCTCTTTCACGACTCAGCTTATTTCTGTTGAGCTTCATTATGAGATGATGATGAATTTACATTTTGTTGCAAAATTTTATTGTCTTTGTCGAATGTAGAGGCCAAAGTATGTAGGAACACTGCTGTATTTAATATCTTAACTCCTTAATGAATAATTTTATTTGGACACCATGAATAAAATTTAATGAATATACTTAAGAGGGCATTACACTGAGATAATTATTTATTTAGCGCTACGTACACAGAGACACGATCGCCGGCCTCGCTCTTCCACACACAACCATTACTTCACAGTGCGCAGGAGCGCAGGTCAAAATAAAGTAGAATATTCGTTCGTACATATGTTATATTACGAACGCCATGACTATGACAATCCGAAAATGCTCGTTTTTGCATTTTTCCGCAACTTCAAGATTTATTTGCGGGATCATATTAAGACATATTATTAAATTTCTTTATATCATCTACTAGAAAAACTCTTTGAAGTGACACAATTTTTTTTCATATCCTAATATTTAGGTTTTCTGTATAAATTTTTGAGAGAGCCGAACCCTGTTCTCGTAATCTACCCTTAAGTACCTATTATGAAAGCGAGAGTTCATTAGACTCAACACGAAACCTCGAAAACCGTCAGGTATTTTGTAGACCGAAGTTATCGGATTTTTTGAAAATGACACCCTTAGATCGGCAAAAAGGGTATAAAAAATACGCAGGAGGATCCGCGGAAAACTACAAGGATAGTATAAGATGGCTCACCATACAGTAGAACCAATACCTGCACAGTTAATCCTCTCCAAATCCTCGAAAAAGCACAAATATTTTCATTTTTGTGGGCCATATTTATTAAACGAACATACAGGCATATTTCGTTCCATTTAAAAGTAGTATTTAGAGACTCCGTCAGACAGCTTTTAACACTATGAGTGCAGATGGACATATTACCCATATATTTCAACCAACCACTAACATTTTAAAAGCTTTATGCATTTGCAAACTGGCAGTAGCTGGTTGAACACATAAGGTATATGTTTATGGTACCTACACGTAGGTTATTACTTCGAATTCGTTCCGAGCACGTCCCGACTAACCTTGTTTGTGGTTTATTGCGAGCACATTTAGCAATGTGTGATTTTTCCCATGGTAAGGAATAAAAATTGAACGATTCTTTTTAAAAGTCACTTTTTAATTACGCATTAATTCAATTATTCAGTAAATCATATTCTTTTGTTTATTTATTTTTTTAATCTTTATTTGTTTGGAGGCTTTTGTCCTGTTGGATATGCAAGCTTCATCGTGCCCTCATCAGATGTATCACAACAACAATCAAAAATCTACCATATAAAAAGTTCTGCAATGTGTTACTAAGCTGGTTGGTAAACGAATGTTTTTACTCGGTTGAAGAATATTTAAATAAATACCCATGTACATTTTATAATTTAGAAAGGAGACATGTGAAATTTAAGTGACCGGATTTTATTACATTGGTGTGCATTGTTTTTTTTTTTTAATACTATTTCACTTTTTAAATATATTTCTTTGTAATTTTGATAAATTTTGCCTATACCAATGATGTAATTTGCATGCCATTATTGGCAAGTGTGCTGATTCAATAATATGTATTTTAAAGATCTGTAATATGTACCACATTTATGCAAATGAGTAAATAAATAAATAAATAAACAACAAGTAATCTATTTAATTTAAATTACAATAAAAGAAGATTCATTGATGCAATATCATATCTACTAATTATTTAGGTTAAATAACATTTTTAGGATGTTGGTTTTTCTTATGGTCCTTCAAGCTTTAGAAAGTGGCTCGAAAGATCAATTTCTGTATAAAAATGAAAGGAAACCTATATATCAAATTATTTTAAACAACGCTAATTTGTGGACAATACCTGTCAAAGGACGCACGAGTTGGTTCTCTATTTCACGCTTTGCAGTCAATTTTTACTTTTTAATTGTAATGGGTAGCGCAGTCTTGGTCTATACGTCAATGGTGCTAATACGAGGGTGGATCGAAATATTCGCGGCCTACCACATAAATACTTGACTTATTTTAATGTAACTGACCTCATTCGATTTGTTTACTCTCTGGTTGTCACATTGTAAAATTCTGTCACAATAGCATTATCTGTTTTTAAATTAGACTGAATTTTGTGAGCCTAAGTGCAGCGTTTTTAAAGAATGGAGAAAATTGAGCAACGTGCGGTCATCAAATACCTGTTTAAAAAAAAACTGACTCCAAAAGAGATTCACGAAGATATGTCAACAACATTGGGGGAATCTGCTCCATCGTATACGACTGTGAAAAAGTGGGTTGCAGAATTTAAACGCGGACGAGAGAGTATTGAAGATGACCCTCGCTCCGGCCGGCCTACGACGTCTACGACTGAAGAAAACATTGGGAAAATCTGTGATCTGATATTGGCAGATCGGAGATTGACCATCAGGGAGATTACTGACACTATTGGCATCTCATATGAACGAACACAAAACATCATTCTAAGGTTTCTGCGCGGTGGGTCCCCAGATTGCTTTCAGTTGAACAAAAACGAATACGGCTCACGATTTCTCGCGACAGTTTGGAAATGTTTGAGACTGATCCACAAGATTTTTTGGACAGATTTGTTACAATGGATGAAACCTGGGTACACCACTACACCCCAGAGTCAAAACAGCAATCCAAGCAGTGGAAAAAACCTGATGAACCGACTCCAAAAAAAGCCAAAACAACTTTGTCAGCTGGCAAGGTGATGGCGTCAGTTTTTTGGGATGCTAAGGGTGTCATCATGGTGGACTACCTTGCAAAAGGTGAGACTATAAACTCTGCTTATTACTGCACCCTTTTACGTCATTTGCGTGAAACGATCAAAGAGAAAAGGCCAGGACTACTCAGCAAGAAAGTGTTGTTCCATCAGGATAATGCACGCGTTCACACGTCTGTTGAATCAATGGCTCAAATTCGTGATTGTGGCTTTGAATTACTGCCCCATCCCGCCTATTCCCCTGATTTGGCACCTTCGGACTTTCATTTATTCCCAAACCTTAAAAAACACCTTGGAGGTCAAAAATTTTCATCAAATGAGGAGGTTGAAACCGCGGTGGGTGACTTTTTTGAAGGCCTTGAAGAAACTTTTTTTATGACCGGCATACAGGCGTTGGAAATCAGATGGAAGAAGTGCATTGAGTTAAGTGGAGATTACGTGGAAAAATTAAATTACTTTTGTTTATATTTTATATTGTTTTCTTGCTGAGGCCGCGAACTTTTCAATCCACCCTAGTACATAAAATAAGCAACCATACCACAGAATAAATAATCGACCAAACTAAGCGAGTGGGACACCAGTTTTTAAATAAAGTGATATCGCTGCTACTCATCACAATATCCTGTCCGTTGGAGCCGTTGTTTTATAGGGGTGAACGTCGATTTAAATTTGCAACGTATTTAACAGACGGACATGACGAATTTACAAGGGTTCCGTTTTTGCCATTTTGGTTACGGAACCCTAATAAGGCATGAAAAAAGGGCTGTCTTACTCTTCCGTCCGTTCGCAGCTTAGCTCAGAGACTGTTAGTGCTAGAAGGCTGTTTAGTTTGCATGGATACACATATTACTTATGCCGACAAAATGAAATAATAAATATTTGAAAAAAAAAGTTAGTGTACCTCCCCTATATGTAAAGTAGGGATGTGATTTTTTTTCTTACCCACCCCATCGTGTGGAGTATCATTAGATAGGTATTTTAAAAACATTTAGGGGTTGTAAGGACCATTTTCCGATTTAGGGATCCGTTTGTAAATCATTAAGCTTTAAACTAAGCTTAAAAGCGGCGGTAGCCTAATGGCTAAGGTATCGGTCTCGCAATCGTGAGGTCGCAGGTTCGAATCCTACCCATTATACTATCGACGTGAACCCACTCCTTACACAAGCCTTTGAGCTTAGCTAGAGGGGTTAACAAGATTGCTAGTAATGTGGGATTCAATCCCACATTGCTAGTTATCTTTTAAAAGAAAAAAAAACTGTTAATTTTTGTTACAGTAAAATATACCCCCCCCCCTGCCATACCACAGAATAAATAATCAACCATAATAAGCGAGCGGGACACCAGTTTATAATAAAGTGATATCGCTGCTACTCATCGTAATATCCTGTCCGTGGGTGCCGTTGTGTTATGGGGGTGAACGTCGATTTAAATTTGCAACGTATTTTGGGCTCATTTAGTTTAGTTTATCAAAGGTTAATAACATATTGTGGCGAACAAAACTGGGGTGCCTACACACCGTAAATCCGCTTTAAATTCGCTGGGCCTTCCAATGCCTCGACATATTTTTAGGATTTAGTACATTTAGTACAAGTATTAAAGGGTTAGCAGTATATAAGGTTTGAAACAGACTACGTGGAATATTACAATTTTTTATGCGTCAAATTATATTAATGCGCTAACCCACAATGTACAGTACACAAGGCATGAAAAAAACCGGGCAAGAGCATGTCAGACCATGCTCAGTATAGGGTTCCGCCGCCTTGAATAATTGCATCAGTATAAGATCGTATGTTCGTGGCACTTACGTCCTTTTGTTGAGGAACGCTGTTTTTCGGCTATCCCTTTCGAACCTCAATGATACGAGCGTGAGTTGAAACTTTGAAAAAATCGTAATCCGCGCGCAATTCATTTCTACGCACGAAACCGAGATAACACAACAGTGAGCTCCTCGGTCGACCAATAAGAAATCGTTTTGGCGCGTCGGTACATTAGTGGGCATCGTGCACGCCGACAAGATGCTGCTTTTTTTGACCCCCGCACAGGACAAAGTATGTATTAGTGTTTTTATTGACTTTTTCTGTAATTTCTTGTATATTTTTGTGTTAGTATATCATTAATAGATTTAAGTATGTGGAAAATGTTATATGACGGTTGAAATACTAATAGTTATGCGTATATTGCGTCCTAAAGTTGTGATAACACGACCGTGAGCTCCAGGTCGCAGTTGTACTTACTCACTGTAGTGAGTTCGTTTAATTTTCAAGTTTTGTTACATGTTTTCTTAACATTTTGCTTATTTTAGGGTTACTATTGAATGACGATCTCGTACTAAGCCTGTTAGAAGACGGAAACATCTCCGATTTAGAAATTGACGAAGCTGATGAAGATTTTGTACCGCCACAGTTAGAAAACGATGTCGGTACATTAGATCCAGAACTTGCTCTTCGTGAAACGTCACCGCCATCTACACCAGGTAGAAAAAGGAGTGCTATTAACCTCCAGGTCAACAACGATGCCGGTCCCTCCAGAAAACGCAAAAAAAAACAGGTAAAAATTAAAATTCCTCAACGTAAACGAATTTGGAAAAAAACTGAATTTATCGATAAGTGCCATGAATACCCTGGTCACCCGAAACCTATAGTGGTTAGGTCACCTTTTGAATATTTTTGTGACTATTACAATGATGACTTTTTCGAACAAATGTCACTATGTACAAACATGTACTACATGAGAAAAACTGGTGGTGTGTTAAATAGTACTAAACCAGAAATAAAAAAATTGTACGGTATGCATCTCTTGATGGGAATTTTGAATTATCCCAGGATTTTTATGTATTGGCGACAAAAGACTAGAGTTGAAGCAATTGCATCTGCAATGGCAAGAGACCGATTTATGACACTTCGAAATAATTTACATGTAGTCGAATCCGATACGCCGCCTGCGGGTAGGCTTAATCCTCTTTGGAAAGTGCAACCGGTGATTAATGTTGTAAGAGACGGTTGTAACAAAATTTTAAGATCGCCCGGCAGATATTCTGTTGATGAACAGATGATCCCCTTCACAGGGAAATGTCATCTTAGACAACTAGTAAAAAATAAGCCACGTCCTGTAGGGCTCAAGAATTTCGTTATAACTACAAGTGAAGGGCTAATGATGGATTTCGAAATATATTATGGGAACAATCCTGCTATTTCACATCCTCTAGGACTCGGACCTGGTGTTGTTCTCCGTCTCATTCAAAGTATTCCTGTTGGAAGCTGTGTATTTTTTGATAGATACTTTACCACCATTCCTTTACTTGATGAATTAAAAAGACTTGGATGTCATGGGACGGGGACAATTATGGCCAATCGTATTCCGGAACGTCAACAGCTAAGTTTCAAAGATGATAAAAAGATGAAACGGGGAGACATTGATCAAAGAGTATCCAATGAAATAGTTTTGGTCAAATGGAAAGATAGTAAAGCAGTTCTTACTGCGTCTAACTGTACTGGAGGTACGGAGGTAAACATTGTAAAACGATACAATAAGAATACGAAATGTTACTTTGATGTTGATGCTCCAAAGATCGTAACGTCCTATAACGCCTTCATGGGCGGAGTTGACGTCCTAGACCAATCCATGGAGTACTACAGGACCTACATGAAAACTCGTAAGTGGACGTTAAAAGTTATACTCCATTTCATGGATTTGGCCGTAGTAAATGCCTGGCGTCTTTACAGATGTGACTCTTTAGCTAAGGGCATTCCAAAAAATCGTATTCAGGATTTACTTGCGTTCAGGTTTGAAATCGCTGAAACTCTTTTGAACACTCCTGTTAGAGATCGTCCCCAATCAGCCCCTCTAGTTGAGGTTGAAGTTAACATTTCTAGCAGATACAAACCGGCAAATAATCCGTCAGTTGGCAGCAGATATGACGGCTATGACCACTTACCAACATTTGACGATATAAAGGCCCCACGTAAATGTCGTTTGGAGAGTTGTTCATCTCGTTCCAAAATAAGATGCCGCAAATGTAATGTATACTTATGCCTTAGTCGTGATAAAGATTGTTTTTACATTTACCATAATAAATAAGTTTAGTTCTTTATAAGCGTTACCTACTATTAAGACTGATTCGTAATAAAAGATTTATTTGAGGTACGACTGAAAAAAACTTGTTTTGTTTAACATGTTTCAGTTAGAAGCTAATGTTGACTGATTTATGTGAAAGTTTATGATTGTTAAGTTCTTTCAGATTAGTTTTAAGATAATTGTAAGATGACTGTGACTTACAAAGTCCAAATTAAAGTCTGATTCCTCTGATTAACTTGAAGTTTTATTTCAATTGCTCACTATTTAGAATGGATTTGTAATTCTCGTAATTTCAGTTTATATAATTTAGCTATTTTATACTTAATTAACCTTAATATAACATGCATATAGCGTTGGTTTAACTATGGTATTTGTGAAGTCACGAACGTGAGCAGGTACAAGTGAAACCCAGAACTCACGATCGTGACATGCACTTTTCAGAACTGTCGGTTAGGGATAGATTTTTTTGATCATTTTTCTAGTAATATACGACACTCATTAGCAAATAAGTCATAGAAATTTTATTGATCGCCGAGAACAAAAATATCAGGTCTGAAAGGGCTATAACTCGAATGACGGTGCATCCGACCATGTCCAAAATAATTTTAGTTTGAAGTATTTATTAAGCACAACATTTGTGATTTTTTTCATATTTTTCTGGTCCCACGGTTCAAAAGATTAGGGGGGGGGACATTATATGCAACTTTTGGAGCGATTACTTCCAAAAATATTCACGAAAAAAGTTTTAAAAAAAAAGTTTATTAGAATCCTTAAAATGTTTTTGAAAGACCTGTCGAATGATGTGCCACACGTTAATGAATGTTGATAAATGTTTTATTATAGCTTCTGTTACGTGTATGGAGTGCTCCCCCAAAAATACTTATTTTCTTTATTTAGCTATCAAACTAATTGCAGTTACTACAAGACACCTTTTCACTAAATTTTATCAATATTTATTGAGTAGTCTTTGAGTAAAATGCCTGTGACATACGGACGGACAGACAGTTCTGTTTTTGCCATTTGGCTACGGACGAAACCCTAATAAGGCATGAAAAAAGGGCTGTCTTACCTACTCTTTTTTTTAAAGTACGAGCGATAATAAAGAAACCTGTAGATAATCCCATCTTCCCGATAAAGAGCTCGTAGAAAAGATTGCGCTTATACCAATCCCCAAAATGAAGCTCATTAAATCGCGCTTATAATACCTACGCTTGGTAGTTCCATGGAACTAATACATCTATACTAATATTATAAAGCTGAAGAGTTTGTTTGTTTGTTTGTTTAAACGCGGTAATCTCAGGAACTACTGATCCGAATTGAAAAATTATTTCACTATTGGATAGCTCATTTATAGACGAAGGCTACATAACATCACGCTACGACCAATAGGAGCGGAGCAGCAATGAGAAATGTTGCAAAAACGGGGAAAATTTACGCTAACGAAGTTGCGCGGGACAGCTAGTTACTTTATAAATGAATGGGATAACGTGTCCTAAAACGCTTGTGATACAAAGATTAATCAATCAAAAGTTAAGGTTAAGGCTTAAGTATAATAGCAGAGCTAAGTAAAATTAGCTACTTTCTATACTTTTCCTTTCACTAGATTTTAAGTGTATTAGAAAACAATTTAATCATAGTAACAAAATTTGTCTACTTACTGTCTAGACAGTATAAAAGCTATAACAATATACAAAATCGCTTACAACATCGATGTAGACGATAATAACAAGTTAATGCTAATTACCGGATCAGAGCACTCACGCCCAAATTATAATCGAAGCTGGGAAGTCGATCGATCGAAAATACGCCGAGAGTACAGAAGAAAACCATAATATATTTCGGGACTTAATCGCGTGAATTATTTAAAGGTTTTACCTTAACCTTTTATTTACCTGACGTTTCGATCGGTGCAAATCGATCGAAACGTCGGGTAAATAATTCAGTCGATTAAGTCCCGAAATATATCTAATATGTATAAAAATCGCGAAAGTTTAAAAACAATAAAAACCATAAAAATTATATACTTCGCTCAAACAACTGATAGACATCATTACCGGAATACGGATATGGAAAATTGGAATAACTTGGGAATAAAGTGATCCGATTATATCATCGTATACAACATTATTCTTGGTATAGTGAAAACTTGAAAATAGTTTGCTTCTAATCAGTAAAACGGTTGTGTTACTGATTCTAAGCATACTATTTTATCTTAAACTAGCTGTCCCGCGCAACTTCGTCAGCGTAAATTTTCCCCGGTTTTGCTACATTTCTCATTGCTGCTGCGCTCCTATTGATCGTAGCGTGATGTTGTTAGCCTATAGCCTTCCTAACAGTAAAATATTTTTTCAATTCGGATCAGTAGTTCCAGAGATTACCGCGTTCAAACAAACAAGCTGTTCAGCTTTATAATATTAGTATAGATTATTTTATTAAACTACCCCATTGGATTCAATGGGGTAGTATAATAAAAAAAGTTTTTGGACCATGTTATGTGTATCAGTTATTTGTCATGAAACAACAATGGCAGTTATTCTTACATGAAATAGTAAAGTTAACGCATCACTGTGTTTCAGTTGAAAGCCACTGTAGCAAGTGTAATTACTGGGCAATGGTTTAACTCAAAGTTTTTATGAAGCTGTCTTTCTGTAGTGTTGGTATTGTAACCGCTCGATACAATGTAATTAGAATAATAACCATTAGTGTGTGTACGTACAATCAACGATTTAGTGCAAACAGCCCCTAACATCCTTAACGTTTTTAACTATTAACTTTTGAACGAGTTCTTAGTAATATTGCTAAGTGCGCGCAATTTCGGTATATTTGCACCGCTCCGCGTCGTTTCGCGCCCATTTTGCACGATTTTTATTTGGATTTATTTCAGGTCTGGATATTTAAATGGTTGTTTAGTGGATCGTTATACAGATAAAATGTTTACCAAGGATTTGTGTTTAGGTTTAAAAGCGTAATTTTGGGGTTGGAATGTTTCCGTGGGCCTTTGATAGGAATTATTGTAATTAGGCGAAAAGGTAAATAGATGCTTTGTATGTTATGTAAAGCTCAATGTTTATAATTTATTTAGATTTTAGAACGTAAGATTTGAGGTAATTTTTTAATTTCAGCTGTCACTGTCATAATTGTTTGAAAATCAAGTTAGTATAATAATAATAATATCTTGGGACAACTCACACAACGCTATCTGATCCCAAACTAAGCAGAACTTGTACTATGGCAACCAGCACAACCAACTTGTATTATTTTTAAATACATACATATTATAGATAAATAACACCCAGACACAGAATAAACCATCGTCTCATCACACAAAGTTTTATCCTGGGTGGGGATCGAACTCACGACCTCTTGCGTAGCAGTCGGATACACTCCCACCGCGCCACAGAGGCAATCAAACGTATGGTATTCAATTCGTAAAGTAACTGTCACATTACAAAGTTAAACCTGTTGTAGATAGTGTTATTATCGCAGAATTGTGCAAAAACTTAGAAACAACTAATTAGGTTTTGATTGTCATTGTGGAACATAAGGTGTTACGTCACGATAATACAGTAACTGTCACATTACAAAGTAAAACCTGTTGTAGATAGTGTTATTATCGCAGAATTGTGCAAATATTTAGAAACAACTAATTAGGTTTTGATTGTCATTGTGGAACATAAGGTGTTACGTCACGATAATACAGTAACTGTCACATTACAAAGTAAAACCTGTTGTAGATAGTGTTATCATCGCAGAATTGGGCAAAAACTTAGAAACAACTAATTAGGTTTTGATTGTCATTGTGGAACATAAGGTGTTACGTCACGATAATACAAAAATAATGTATTTTTGAAGATATCATGGTTTTTGTTGTAAATGAGTTTATATTTTTTAACAGTTTATGTTATTTTTTTTATGTTTCGCACGGTGTTCCTCCACTATTATAATATACTTATTATGCATTTATTATACATATTAAAAATCCGGAGAATATTATCTTATTGAAAATTGGAACAAAATCCTTTGCGGACGTTTACGCGCATATAGGGATAGACCAATGCAAGCGGCTTTGTTTTATTACTATATAAAGTTCATTGACGTATACCCTTTTAATTAAAAAGTAAGTATTGACTGCAAAGCGTGAAAGAGAGAACTCGTGCGGCCTTTGACAGGTATTGTCTACAAAGTAGCGCTATCTCTTTCTAGAGAGTGGTCAATTTTGTGAGGTTATGTGAGGTTATAGTCTTGGTCTCTACGTCAATCGTAAAGTCTAAACGTTCAGACAACTGACAGAATAGAGTACAATACCTATCTATTAGTAACGGAACACGTCAAAACTATTTAGCCATGGCATATTATAGACTAAGATTAAAGTCATGGTTACATTGACACGCGTTGTAAGTCTGTTACTACAAAACAACAAGAGCACAGAAGAAAAGCTTTATACATACCTACTTCACTCGAGCAACGCTCTCATAGACACATCATAGACAGGAAATTTACGTACAACTTCAGTATGCCTAGTGCTAGCGAGTTATATAAACGCAATCGACACGTTTATGACGTTTGGGGCTCCGATTGGCCCGCTCCTAGCTCTTAAACAAGGCCTCTCCAATCAGCGCCACTAGACAAGTGGCATAAACGCTAATCGAATAAAATGGCAATCGAATGACATCGATACGCTTGCAAGACTGCGTAAAAGCAAATTTAATATGAGATTCGATGTCATTCTATTCGCGTTTACGTAAAAACAACTCGCACTCGTAAAGTTGCTCAACGGAAGTACATAGATTTTAAACAAAGAATACCTTCTGTAGCCAGTCTCGGCATTTTAAGCACAGAATCTCGAAAAGCCTTTTAGAACAAGGTGGTTAATTCTGTGTCGTCTGTTTAGTGTCTGTGAGCTATGTCTATGTATATGTGTTGCTAGAGCGCGTTTGTAACTATTTATTTTTTAGTATGAAAGCATTCCTTCTGTACTCTTCGTGTTTTGTGTTGTTACCAACATTATAATGTTGTAATCTTGTAACCAGCAATTAAAGATTTATACTTTGTAAAATACTTAGTAAAATTACGCGAAGTGCCTTGAAACGAACATAATGGAAGGAGGAAGATCTTTCTTCAGTCTTTGATAACATGAGCTAGTAGTTATCATCAGTTTGATGACATCCACTGGTGAACATAGGCCTTCCCCATCCTGCTACCTTATTCAGGACGTCGGTCCATCTTATGGGGAACCGTACAGCACTACGGTCTTTCAGCTAGTGCTCGCCACTGGAGATATTACATATCAAATAAATAAAATTGAGTGGCATTACTATCGTGCAATGAATCTGTATTTATATCTACAAGGTGTAACAGAAAGGTGTGGTCATATTCAAGGGGTTGGTATGTGCCCATGATACTGAGTGCACATACCTAATTTTATAAAAATCGGAGTAACCTAAAAAAATATTTATTATTTTAGGGGGGGGGGGGGGATATAATTCTTATACCATACGCCTGTCACTACTGAATTTTGACAAAAAGAATATGCTATAACTATGTACCTACCCTATCCGCTGCTGAATTTGAACACACCTTTTTGTTACATCCTGTATAGTGAATATCAAGTTTAGAACTGTAGGTAGTGTAGGTAGAATATCGAAATATCAAAATGACAGGCACGTGGTCAGAGCCCAGTGGTCGGTTTAATTAAAATCAGTGGTGCAGTGAGCGAACGCGGGAAAAAATTGTTCGGCAGCCAAACTCAATTGAACTTTCTGAATATTCGTATGTTTCGTGTGAAGTACATTTTTGTTGGTCTATTTATGAGAGGCTGTATTGTGGCAAGTGGCGACTTAAAAAGTAACAGGTTACCTAATTGGGAAGAGCACTATCAAGGACTGTTGATCTGTTAACTGAACAGTAGAAGTTGGCCTATTGCTCTAGTGGTTAGTGACCCTGACTGCTAAGTCGGAGGTCGTGGTTTCGATACCCACCCAGGATAAAACTTTGTGTGATAAACACTTTGGGGTTATTCTGTGTCTGAGAAATATTTAAGTATGTTTACCAGTTGCCATAGAACAAGCTTTGCTTTGTTTGGGGTCAGATGACGTTGTGTGAGGTGTCCCCAGATATTATTTTGAGACTTTCCAGGGGCAGTACAGACCAAATTGTGAAGGATAAGGTGTTGCGACGTGCCACGGCCCAATGGTTAGCGTTGGAAACTTGAACTTGACAACTTTACTTGCGCCAAGATTTGAATCGATCTTGTATTATGTATATTATTCTTGTGTAAGTTATAAAATAAAACCTAAAACACGTCAACATCAATTTTAAACCTTCCTAGAATTGATCAAAAGTTCGCGTTTCAACTTTTCTTTATCAAACTGAAAATGCAACGCATTCTTCATCGCCGCGTCGTCATCATCGAAAAAATCGTCTATAAAATATTTTTCAAAAGTAGGCATTCATAAAACCTTAAGAACACGATTCGAATGTGTTGCACTCACTCCTTTGGTACCGGTCAACCTTTTATTTCATTTTATTTTAGAGTTGACTGTCTGAATTGGGATCGTAATATATTCTGAAATAACGAGGGATCCCTCCCAATGAATATTTAAGAAAGAGAATTAAAGATCGGTCCCCTGCAGCAAGTTAGGTACGTAAAATATCGCTTATTCCCTTTTCAATTATCGTTTTGTGTTTTGGAATTTATATAAGTAAGCTCGGAATTGTGGCTTTTGCGTCCTTTTGGTAGCTGAAAATTTACGGTGTTATTTATAGGTTTAGGTCAAGCGTTTTACAAATTAAAATCTTGAATTAAGTTTATTTGCTTATTTATGTAGGTATACGCCTTTGATGTATTCTTAATTCAATGACATTGTTCTTTTCAATTATAAAAGGTGCAAAATATAACAGTTTACAACCTACACTATAAGCTGAGTAGATTTTTTTCAAATTGAATACCCTGAGTTACTAATTAACTAATGACAGTACGGAACATTATGAAAATATATATATTACGGATCTTAATCGCGTGAATAATTTAAGGTAAAATACCTTGTTTATTGCCCGACGTTTTGACAGTATTGCAACGGCCGTGGTCACGGGTAGACGGAACAGCCTAAAAGTCCGGCCGGAAAGTCTTTGTGAACTACCTTGGCATTGTTATCTGAGCCCCTATACAAATGGCATTCTATTCGATTAGATTTTACGCCAATCGAATAGAACGACGTCGTTGCGCCCGCACAATTGCTAATCGCATATGATCAATTTTGTAATTTACAATGTCGTGCGCCGAACGTCGTCATTCTATTCGATTAGCGTAAACTCTAATCGAATAGAATGCCATTTGTCTAGGGGCCCCGGTTTTATGTCTTTTAAATGTCAGGCAGGAGTAAAACGTGTGGACTTTTAGCCATAATGAAATATTTAGCAGTAAAAGACAAACACTGCAACTGTAAAGTATTTTTTTTTCCATATCTGCATCATACCTGAAAAACAGATCCTAAAAAGTGAGTCCAGTAGTGCGTTTCGTTTTTATAGCTCGAGTTGCTACCGTTCGAATTCTTTTTTGTTTTTATATCTACCACTGAATATATTTTTCCAGCCGTACTTGTATTTTGAGGGCTACTTCTAGCGTTGTGTTTTTAACGATAACGGGCATAACTGGACAAGCCACTCGCTGTGGTCTATGATGGGAAAAGTTGCTTTGAAGTAGGCAAACAAATTGTATTATTGATAACATCTTTCCTCTCGGTTTCTATAGGAGTGATTTCATGAAAAGAGATGGAAGTGTGTAACAGTAAGTTGCGCGCCCTTTGATTTGAAAAATGAGCGCACGCGGTGTACCTAAGTAGAGTTGGCCGTTACCTATATGTGACCACTGTATGACTCGCTCCGGTTTTAAAAAAATATGGAACCCTAAACATAAACGTTTTTTGATAGTGATCTAAATGAAATCATTCCGTGATGTCATTAGTAGACTAATCGTGACACAGGGGTTATAGAGACCATTAAGGTGACAGAGCTACACATGACTCATATCTCTCAATCGTTAAATTTATATTTAGGTATTGTTTGATTAAATATAATTATGGAGTTCTGTGTGGTACTGGCTTAGGAATAGTGCCACCCCATCTCTTCCCGTTGGTATCGTCTAAGGGATTAGGATTAGGCGACTAAGGGATTTCACAGCCGCGTCCTCTGAGTACTTTAAAGCTTTTTTACTATGGTAGCCAAGCCGGACGATTATGGCATTACCCCCAGGATCTATAATAAGTAGATTCTTCTGGGGAGACCCATGCCCAGTAGTGGGACTTCATATAGGTTGATATGTGTGTGTATGATGTTTCAAATTCAATTTGTTTATTTACAACTAAGTGTACAATAGTCGGTCTTAAAGTAAGAAAGTATAGAACTTAGTACCTTTTTTAGGTGCTGATTATATTTTTAGCACTTGCTGGTTTCTGTGGAAAATAAATGTTTTAAAGTTTTTTTGAAAAATATTTATATTCCACGAAATATAATAATAATTCTGGGTGTCATCGATTTAGGTACTTTTTAGTACAAATTACAGTACTTTGTTAGGCGTAGACGTGTTTAGCTGTCCCGAGCGAGTAATGAACAAAGGAGAAAATTGGCGCTTCGGCCGTTGACTTAATTGAGGTGCAAAAGCTTTCTTTTTTTGGCCATTACTGCTACGTAATGGTCACTCAGCACTCTATTAGTTGGCACGGGAAACTTATAAAAAGACTGGATTGGAAGAGTAAAGAAAAAAATGTCTGAATAAATTCGGCGTTTTCCTTGTGTTCAGTCGTCAATTCGGACAAAGTGCGGCTTTGATATTTTAAACAAGGTATACTGGAGAGAATGTAATTCCCAAATTTACTAAAAAAAAATCTGCTTCTGTGCATGTTGGAGTGAAAAAAAAATATTTATTTTTATTATTTAGGTATCAAACGAAGTAGCGGCAAGACACCTTTTCACCCAATTTCATTAATATTCATTGAGTAGTCTTTGAGTAAAATGCCTGTGACATAAGGACGGATATACAGACAGACAGACAGATGGACGTGACGAAACCATAAGGGTTCCGTTTTTTTGCCATTTTGGCTACGGAGTCCGAAAAAAAAGCCGACAAATGTACCTTAGCACTTATTATATCTAGTAGGGGATACGGGGAACATCGACTTTTACCCTTCTTAAATGAGGCACATTTTTTTATCAAATTGAATCTATACTTTATATGTTATAATAAGTATTATACAGAGGTAAATTTAGTGAGTTTGTAAGGTACTGTACTGGCGGGTATCTCTGGATATACTGAACCGATTTTGAAAATTCTTTTATCAATAGTAAGCCACGTTATTTGTGAGTGTCTTAAGTAAGTGAGTACGGATCAGCTAGTTGATTTATTAACACGACTATGATAGCTTGCGAATCGAAAAGTGTTTAGGGCAATTTTTTTCGGTTTTAAAACTTCAAAGTATGGCATTATGGCAATAATATTCCATAAACGGACTTTTTCAAGCAGGCTTGCCTGAAAAATTCGTTCATGGAAAACGATTATTTTGTAATTAAATTATCTTTATTTTGATACTATTTTTATTGGTTATCAGATCCGTTTAATTACATATATTGACTTACCTGTTTATACCAGTTAGCCATAAACTTAAATAAGTTGGCAAACCTACCAAAAACAAAATCGCTTTTTTTTCTGGCGATATTAATATTTCCGCCAATGACCAGTCGAGACTAGGTAGAACTATCAGTTGAAACTAAATTCGATCGATTATCAAAAGATTGGGGATTATAAAAAATAAAAAAAAATAGTCATGAACTCTTTTCAATAGGCAACCTATCATTGGTGTGTTTATAAAGCGGAAGAGTTTGTTTGTTTGTTTAAACGCGCTAATCTTAGGAACTACTGATCCGATTTGAAAAAAAATCTTTTTTTATTGGATAGCCCATTTATCGAGGAAGGCTATAGGCTATATAACATCACGCTACGACTAACAGGAGCGGAGCAGCGACGAGAAATGTTACAAAAACGGGAAAAATTTACGCATACGAAGTTGCGCGGGACAGCTAGTAAATCAATAAAATTACAAATTTTGTCTCAACTGGTTATCAGGTCAATGTTCAGCGTAGTTATTAAACTTTTATAGGCGCTCTCAGCCTGGCAAAGGGTTTCTTCGGTGTGATTAGTGTATTTATTTATTTGTATATTACACTTCTGAACCCATTATTATTATTTTGGCAATTTGAAAAGAGTGGCCGCGAGTTTTTATTGCCAGGTTCTTTTCTCCGGCTTTACCTATTGTTTGCGAACTTGGCATTACATGTAGAATCCCGACGTATCACAAGAGTTGTTTTGCATCCTAAGTGAATAAAGAATTTTGAATTTTAATAACAAAAGGTTATTGAAATGAAAAAAAAAAATGAAGGCCATATTAGTAAGTACGGATAATACTAAGTTAAGAGGTTAGTATGTACTTATTTGTTTTTTTTATATATGAACTAATTTATGTAACTTAATAACCCATTTAAAATTCAGAAAAATATGGTTATCAATGCATGTGACTGGTACATTCAAGTTTACGCTATCCTAAAACTTTCAACGCTAAACGGTTCGACGCTCTTTCCCTACATTTCAAACAACAACAGTGCATATTAATATTCCAATTCCACTCACATCATAAACAGTTCATCTTCTGTTATTCCATAAAACATGTATCGCAGGTAAAGTTTTTAATTCAGTTAATTTAGGGCAACACAGACGCATCCGGTCTCTGTCATAACATTAATGTTTATGTTGAACATTTTGGTTACAGATTAAACCGTTTGAGGGACCCTTACGTCCGTCCGTAATTCCGGGCCTAAAGTTCGGAATGGTTGGAATTGCTGAAATTGCTTTGAAAACGAAATTCAGACCAAGTTGCTTTATGTGTGCTTTTTAAGAGCGTTGAATAGTTGGGAGATAACCAGCTGTGCTGAATGTCAGGTATTCGGTTACAGGGCTATGCATTTAGTCGTAGTTATGTTTGTATGTTATCCTAATTCAGGTTAAATCTACCTTTAAACGAGCATTTCTAGGGTGATCTATACTAATATTATAAAGCGGAAGAGTTTGTTTGTTTGTTTAAACGCGCTAATCTCAGGAACTACTGGTTCGATTTGAAAAAATCTTTTTTTGTTGGATAGCCCATTTATCGAGGAAGGCTATAGACTATAACAATATATAACATCGCGCTACGGCTAATAGGAGCGGAGCAGCGACGAGAAATGTTGCAAAAACGGGGAAAATTTACGCATACGAAGTTGCGCGGGACAGCTAGTTTGTAATATACTAATTACTTCCTGCTCTACTTCCATACTTACTAGCTGACACGTGCAACTTCGTCTGCGTACATTTCCTCCGTTTTTGCAACATTTTTCATTGCTGCTCCGCTTCTATTGGGTATAACTTGATGTTATAATAGCCTATAGCCTTCCTCGATAAATGGGCTATCATACAGTAAAATATTTTTTCAATTCGTACCAGTAACCCCTGAGATTATCGCGTTCAAACAAACAAACCCTTTAGCTTTATAATATAAGTACAGATTTAACTAGGAAGATAGTGGTAGGTAATGTAATGTAAGGTGGTAACTAATGTTTCAGGATAAGAACTGTGCAGTACAGGCACAGTATCTTTGTCGTATCTTTGTAGAACAATGATGAGTGGCTATGTGCGCATCCAGCATTCGTTTTCGGGAGGGTTTTAACTTATTTCAGTGGGAAGTTCCAGATGGTACAATTGATTAAACACCAGCTATATGAGTACTAACTTTTTTTCAATAGAGGGGAGAGGGGAGGCTTAAGATGTTATAGGCTGGCGTGACGCTTACCATCAGCTTCGCGACCTTCGTTTCTTTATTCAGTTGTATCCATACTAACATTATGAAGTAACTCTCTCTGTCTGTCTGTTACGCTTTTACTCTCAAACAGCTAAACCGATTTTGATGAAATTTAGTATGAAGATAGTTTGAGCCTCGGGGAAGGACATAGGATAGTTTTTATCGCGATAACCGACATCCACGCGGGCGGAGCCGCGGATGAAAGCTAATGAAAAAAAAACTACGAGTATTAATGCCGTGTGGTGCCGGCTTAAGAATAGTACCACCCCATCTCTACCCGTGGGTGTCGTCAAGGCGACTAAGGGATTTCACCCCAGAGGACGGGCTGCAGCGTCCTTTGCGTATTTAAAGCCTTACTGCGATCGCCAACCCGCTCGCCAAGCGTGGCGATTATGGCAATTACCCCCAGGATCTACATACTTGTAGGTTCTACTGGGGAGACCCGTGCCCAGCAGTGGGCCATCATATGGGTTGATATGATTAATAACCGTGTTAATACTTTAAGGGTGCTATGGATATTGAAAAGTATAGACTACGAGTAATTTTCATGTTTACGTAGCAATTTCCTGCTACCTATTTTATTGAAATGAACCTTGGAAATTCCACACAGTAGAATGCGCTCATAATATTATATCGTGTACCTACTTGTATAATGATAACATGAAATACAACAGGCTTATTGAAGGAAGTGAGGTAACCTGGGCGTTGACGTCACCATGTTTAACTTCGCAGAATGAACCGCACCTGGTGTTAATTCTCGAATATTCCAAGAGCTTACTTTAATAAGGAGACGATTATGGTTACAATTACATTTGAAATCAAAATGAACATTGAACATTATTGCAGTAATTTTTGGATTCGAATTCTTTACTATACATATGTACTATTCCTATAAAAGTAATTACTATTTTTAGGTGGATTACTAAGTCTCATTGATAGATCAGAAAACATAAAAAAAAAAAACCAAGCAAGTGCATGTCGGGCCACGCACAATGCTGACTTCCGTAGTCACCCCCCCCCCCTCCATCCGAATTATGCGGCTTATGAAGTGGGTTTTCTGTTGTTTTTGTTTCATACTTATAACGTTATACACAATAATAATAATTTTCAATGGAATTTGTACTAAATTTTGTTACTCCGCATTAAATCAGCTGTTACTCGTATACTTGAAAGCCTTCTAAGCCTGCTGTGATAGTTTTTTTTTTTTTTTTTTTTTTTGGCAACAAACAGATATATACAAATACCTATGAATATGTGGCTCTCTACAGTTCACCTACAGTGCCGAAAAGAAAAAAAAAATTTCACTATATATTCTACTACCGTGATTTTTTTCACATACTCAACATCAACCATTTACCTAGCAGGGGGGGGGGGGGGCTCTTGACTCTACTTTAAATCCTAATATTTCACAAACGGATCCCTAAATCTAAAAATGGTCTTCGCAACCTCTGAACGTTCTTAAAAGACCTATCTATCGATACCACACACGGTGGGGTAGGTGAGAAAAAAATCTAAAACATCCTTAACTTTATGTATAGGATAAATCTTGAAAAACATTTTTTTTGAGAGTACCCCTAAAATAATATGTTTTTCAAGATTTTATTCTCTTAGTTTGTCGGCGAAGGTAATATGTGTATCCGCGCCACCACACAGCCTTCTAGCACTAACAGTCTCTGAGCAAAGCTGCGGACGGACGGACGGACTGACAGGGCGAGACTATAAGGGTTCCATTTTGCTATTTTGGCTACGGAACATGTCTAATTCCAGCAGACTTCATCTGCCTGAGCCACTGTTTCTACACTGCTAGTAGGTACATACAATACTAGCTGACCCGCGCAACTTCGTCTGCGTAAATTTTCCACGTTTTTGCAACATTTTTCATTACTGCTCCGCTCCTATTGGTCGTAGCGTGATGTTATTTAGCCTAAAACCTTCCTCGATAAATGGGCTATCCAACGGAGAAGAGAGTTTTTAAATTCGGACGAAACAAACAAACAAACTCTTCGGCTTTATAATATTTGTATATATAAAGAAACATAATAATAGTAATAATATATTGGGACAACTCAAACAAAGCAGAGCTTGTACTATCGCAACCAGACAACTGATAAACATACTTATATATTTCTAAATCATAGATAAACTACACCCAGACACAGAATAAACCATCGCGCTCATCACACAAAGTTTTATCCTGGGTGGGGATCGAACCCACGACCTCTGGCTTAGCAGTCAGGGTCACTAACCACCAGGCCAACAGGCCAGTCATGACGATCAGATCAACATGACGGCTTAAGGGACTAATCTTTGCAATCAAACTAGGTGCCAGTGAGTTACCCTCAACTGCAATGCTTTTCACAAATGCATCTTCAACTAAATCACCTCAAATGTACTCGTATGACAACAAACCAATATCCATGTCGTCATGTTCACGAGAATCTACCGATTCTCGTGAACATGCTGACATGGATAACGATTCCATTTCGTCGAATGATTTTACGATCGTCACCAGAAATTAGCGCTGAATTAGCAAAGGCAAATTAGTGCTGGATATTAGCTGGCGAATAGTTATACCGCTACGGTTCAATTTGTTCGCTACGGTTGCACAAAACACCGCGAGTACAGAATGTAATCTTCATACAACGTGTACTTGAGTTCTGCAATCTAGGAACACATTTGAAACAAAATTTTTCAAACGGCTTAAGATTCCATATTCGTGAGATATGTTATGTTAGCATTACCCGAGCACGTTGATAAGTACAAAATAATAATAAAAAAATCTTGGGACAACACACACAACGCCACCTGATCCAAAACTAAGCAGAGCTTGTACTATGGAAACCAGACAACTGATAAACATACGTATATATTTCTAAATGCATACCTACATATTATAGAATAACGTCCAGACACAGAATAAACCATCTTATCTTATCACATAAAGTTATATCCTAGGTGGGGATCGAACCCACGACCTCCAGCTTAGCAGTCAAGGTCACTAACCACTAGACCAACAGGTCATAATAAAAGTAGGTACCTACAGAAAGTAATTTTCACATATACCTCATTCGAGCCACATATACGAGTCACTTATTGACACGGAATATCTGGGCGTTTTTCGAACAAAATGGTCTGATGTGAATAAAGTATATGTGCATAAGCGGATTTAGATGGGGGGAACGTATTACCGTGCCCCAAAGGTTGTTTTGTGTACTAGGTAGTTTTAATTAAAAAAATATATTTTTAGATTTCTTTGTCCATTTGCCTTTTGTGCTCATGTATTATGTTGGGACCGCTTTGGGTGGGCCTAGATTCTGTGTCCATCAGTTCTATGTGCGTTGTTCGAGCAAAGTACTTACGTATAGAGCTATCTCTCTGTTCTCTCGTTGTTTAGTGACGGCAATATGGAATGCTTTGTGCATGATACCGGTAGTTTACGATGCAGTGTACTTGAATAGTTTCGGTAATAGCATTGAATGTCATGTGCATTATGTGAAATAGGTTTAAACATAAACTTGTGTTTTTGTTGGTTGGTTTTCCCCGTAGGATATATGTCACAGTTGAACAATAAGGTGATGAGTCATAGGTACAACTGTCCTGCCCAAGTAAGCCTTTTATCTTATTATCAGGGTCCTTATTCATGTTCTTTTTTTTCCTTTTTCGCGGCCCGTGCTAACTGTCAAAATCTTGTCATAATGTTAAATAGAGAGCGCTTAGAAATGCGCGCATGCGCGTATATTGTATTAAAATAAATAGGTAATGTCTATTGATTGTTTATTTATTTACACTATGCTGGGTCCTTATTCACTTTCTTTTTTCCGTTTTCGCGGCAAGCCCGTGCGAACTGTCAAAATATTGTCATAATTAATGGTAAATAGAGAGCTGCGCTTAGAAATGCATAAACCCACATGCGCAGCGGACATATTTGAGCGCACCGCGCATGCGCCAGTTCGCACGGGCTTTTCGTGAAAATAGAAAAAAAGAACGTGAATAAGGATCCAGGTCTGCCTGACCCTTATTCTAAATTGCTTTTGCTAACAGCTATTAGCAGAATTTTGAAAATTGATGATTTGTATTTCGAGGTTTTATTAGTCTTTTCTGTCTTTATATATAAGATTTTTGGTGTATAATCTACTTACCTATAAATTATCAAGTGGCGACAACCTAGTGGTATATCTGTAGGTCGCGGGTTCGAATACCCATTCCTAATTTCGAAATAGAGGAAGCTTGTTTATAATATAATCGCAGACCAATACAGCATACAGTCAATGGCATGACCATCGTTTAAAATTGCGGTTTACTTCCATTAATTTTGGATTTAAGTTCACCACCAGATGTACACCAACCTTGGTCCGTCGACCTCAATTTCACAGAACATTAAGCAGTAATAACGAGTGCAGATAAATGGAAGGACTACTACTAGCAGAAAGGTTTGCAATGTCCACATGCAAACCTTTCTGCTACATGAAAAAACTCTTAGCTTTGATTTGGCGAGATAACGGGATTTGAAAAGAAAACTGTGAAAGAATCTTTTGAAAAAAAGATTTAAGTTTAGCGATGTTTGCGAAGAAATATGCTAGGTTAATCAATAACATTATATGTATCACATTTATATGATCAACGAGAGACGCATAGAATATTCTAAAACAAGAAGCCAAATTACAACAAGTGCAAAAAAATGCAATTATTATATTAATAAATTACAACAAACCAAAAATCCCGAGTGCCTAAATAAAAAAAAATACATACCTATTGTAGTTTTTAAAGCATTTTGGGCATCTTTTTAAACATATAAATAAATCGTCTCATGCGGGACTTGTCACGGTGATGGGGTTGGTAACGGCTTAGGGCCGGTACCCCTTAGGTCGCGGGTTCAAGTCCCGCCAGGAATAATTTTCCTCTATAACTACATTACCTATATGTATAAAAAGAAACCTACATAGCTTATGTCACTCCTATGATTGAGACGAATCCAACAAAACCTCACCATGACGAGATCCACCCAGCCATTTCGCTGAAGAGTGACAACGAAATAGATATTCATACAAACATACATCACATTAATATAGCAACCAATTGAGGAAATTAAAATTTACAAAGAAATGACCATGTTTCATTATTTGAACTAATAATCAAAAGATACCCTTTTGGTATTAGTATTCCTTAATGAAACATTAACTAAATAAATATTAATCCGAATTTAAATGAAAATTGACTTACAATTTTAATAAGAGGTACTTGAACATCTAATGCTCACAAAGGAGCACTTAACCTTACCAGTACTCCATTAAAAATACTTAGCTTGTTATCCACTTCTAAAGTACCTACTTATATATTACCCTCTTCTTTATGAGTTGAAACCGAAGTCAGTTTAGCAATAAGTGAGTACTCGCGAGAATTTACTTAATACATAGACAAATATAAGAAAATATGTGAACTAAATGTTACAATCTTATGAAATACATGAGTCAAAATAACAAGAGAAAATAGTAAGATACAGCGCCGGAAAAAGATAGGGTGTGACGAACTGGATGCACATTTCAAGTGTCTTGGATCAAAAACAGTGGAAGAAGAAAGACGAAGCCTTTAACCAACAGCGGTAATAACAATTTATTAAGTCAAAATACCCCATGTTCGCTGACTCTTAAAAAGAACTAAGTTCTCAATTTGATGGCATTAATTTTTGATATAAAGGATAAATATATTTAAGATAATAAGCTTCCATAGTTAATATTGCGAACTTGGCTCTCTCTCTTTGCTTATCCCATATCATTTGGAGTCGATTCTCCTCGTCGTTCGTCGTCCTATGGTATGGTTCAAGGTCATCAAGTCATTTACTTTGTTTAAGTTATCGTGAAGGTAGAGAACCATTACATTGGTACTTGATAGTATTTATGAATTCTTAGAAACCAAACGAGCAAACTTTTGGTCTAGAGCTAAGAGCTAGAGCTCTTCTACATAAGCGAGAAATTGATCGTGTATGTATTTTATTACATGACAGCATGCATTAATCGATTTTGTAAATATCCGCTTCAAGCATACCTACTTGAAGTGCTTTTTGAAGTTGCTGAAGTGCAACACAAACAAGTATTGCTTTCCACGTAGTTAAATAAAGAACGCTTCTAGGAATTTTTTCTCCGAGGAGTGCCAAAATGTACGTCAGCCATGCACTATGTATTTCGGTTTCTTTTTCTTTTATTATTAGCTTTGTATTAAAGAATGAACATGTTATCTTTTGGGGGAAAATGCGGATCTAGATGCGAAACACTTCATTTGCTACGTTAAAAAAATGAACGAAAATAAACATTCTAATTCTTGCGCATAACATCTCGAGCAAGGTTGAAAGCGTAATAGTTGAGGTAAACACGAAGTTGTTTACTTTGAACTTTGTTTAGGTAACTACTGGATCGACTGACGGTAACAGAAACCAGTGATGGTAAGAAAATCAGCATTCTACTCCTAAAACGCAGTGCTTTTCGGCATTAAACCGCTATATATATATATATATATATATATATATATATATATATATATATATACTACACACTTATTATATATATATATATATATATATATATATATATATATAATAAGTGTGTAGTTTACTCTTTATGTAATCAGAAAATAACATACATTACGTAACCACTTACCTATTGACTGAAAATTTTGTTACCAACATTGTCGTTTCATTTTTGCGAGTAGGCCTCAATGATAATTGTTAAATTGTTTAGCAACTGCTTTTCCGATGTTATTAAAACTCTTCGATGGAGCCAGAGTTATGCAAATTTTAATTTCAAGAAAGGAAGAAGATAGGTATAAATACAGACAAAGATTTGTGTCAATTCGTGGTTTTCTTTGTTAACAGTAGGCATCCAAGTGCCCTCAGTTGTTCTTCAGATTGAGATAAGTTAGCACCAAGATTGGAAATCTCAACTGAAATCAGTTGGCCAATTCTGTTGGCACCGTCTCGTAATTGAACACTTAACCCAATTCCCAATTAAGAACGCGTCATCCCAAAACAGGGTTTATGACGTCTGCAATGTTTGGCCAAACAAGTGCTTTGGGTAGATGATTACGAAATAGTAAGCTTGGAGCGAATAAGCATTAATGATAATATAATGTTTTTTATACAGCCTCTAAATTTAACGTTGTCTTGAGAAATATTTAATTGGTGCAGATAGCTAATTATGAATTATGAAAATGAAATAAATTCTTGCGGTTAAAACTGCTTAGCTGATTTTGAAGTCAAATCAAATGGTTATATTTGCAGAAAAGATGGTACACAAAAGTTTTACAAGAAAAAAGAAATTGTTCATTCAAATTTAGTATAATATTGACATGCAAAATATTTCTATCGCAGAAGATACACAATAATTCAATAACAATAAAACATTTAATAACCATACAATATTCAATAACAATACAATATTCAATAATAACATTTGTGAATTATGGATTTTATTTTTGCATATCGTTTATATGCAAAAATAAAATCCATAATTCACAAATGTCACAATACGAGCTGATAATAAACATAGTTAGTAAGGTGTATAATTTTTAATAATAAAAATTAAAAAATACATCCCACTGAAGAAGTCAGCTGCTGTGTAGTAAAAATTTGCCGTTATACGTACCACAATTTTAGCCTTCTATTGAAAATGTTAACCGGCAGGCTTTTTATATCGTTAGGGATGTTATTACAATACACATGGTGTAACAACTTTTTTGATAAAGCGTAGTCTTAGGTACTCTTAGCAGAACAATTCTTTCACGGTTTTCGTTCTAAGAAAAACATCCTGGGCCATTGTAAATATATTTTTACTATATTTAACAAACTTGGCTGCTTCTAAAATGAATAGACTCGGTGAAGTAAGCAGCTTTAATTGACTAAATATTGGCCTACAAGATTCCCAAGGAGAAATGCCTACAATAGATTTTATACATTTTTTTTGCTAAATAAACGCTCTATGAAAGTCCGTGAAGTTTCCAAAGTATCAGCCTATATCTTAGCCCTGATTCAACATAGTCGTGATACGCGGTGAGTACAGTATTTTGATTTGAGGTTTTAGAGATTTGAGATCATTAAAATAAATAATAAATAATAGTGGTCTAACAACACTACCTTGGAGCACACCACTTGAATTGATTTTATAACTAGATCTCTTTGCTACTAATTCTTTATTATATTTTTTATTAGGTATATCAACACATTGCATAGGATCTTTCAAATATGTTTCAAATAAGTTCTGCGTTGTAATTTAGTAAGGGAGGGCTGGCAGTGGCGGATCAAGATGATTTTGTTTGGGATAGTTTTGATCAGCTGAAGAACACAAGGTTTTGGTTTTCTGCTCCTGTTGCTGCTCTGCTCCTGTTGGTCGTAGCGCGATTTTATATAGTCTATAGCCTTACTCGATAAACAACAATACAATCTTTTTTTAATTCAAACTCAGTAGTTCCTGAGATATCGCTTTCAAATAAACAAACTCTTCAGCTTTATGACTTATAGATAACTTTATACTCTTTGTTATTGCTTTATAGATCGTAAAGAATTAAAAAACTTAAAGTTTTGGGTATCGCGCTAGATTTTTACCTGACTTCGTCATTTGGGTAGTGTTTTCTACGTATTTTTATGCAGGTCTGCCCCCGGGCGCCAGTCATACCGCGATAATAAACATACCCACGAAGTTACACTTTGTGTTGATTAGGTAAAAATATATGTGTGCTTAATTTCATCCAATTCTGTTCAGTTGATTTGAGCGATTGAGTAACAAACATCCAATATTAACTTTCACACTTTGTGATATTAACCCTCGAAATACATAACAATATTTAACTTTGAATCGTGCTCAAAAAGCTTTTTTGTCGCTGCTTTTCACTCTCTGTCTCAAAACGTATTCGGCCGTAAATAGGTTAATGTGGAGGTGGGAGGCAAAGTGTTATTTCCCCAACACAAAGGCAGGATACTCCGACCAGGCGAGGTGATCGTAGCTAGCTGGCTGCGGCCCAACTATTAACGATGAGAACTATTTTTTTTTTAAAGACGACTCCCGCGTTACGATACAAGCCCTGTGTCGGGACTTTACACGTTAACTTCACGTACAAGGCACAGACACAAAGTACACCCAGACTCGGAACAACAATTTGTGGATCACACAAAGTGGTGTCCCGTGTGGGAATCGAACCCACGACCTCTTGCGTAGCAGTCGGACACACTCCCACCGCGCTACAGAGGCAGCCATACTTGTGTACCTTTATAACTAGCAGCAGTTAGAACTCCAATATCGCGATTCAGGATTTGACGCGAGTTGCGTCAATTCCTGAATCGCTATACTAAATACGTCTATGTGGGTACCGCCATATGAGTTATATGGTAATATACTTTATTATCTATAATAATATTAAAAAGCTGAGAGTTTGTTTGTTTGTTTAAACGCGATGATCTCAGGAACTACTGGTGGTCCGAATTGAAATATTATTTTACTGTTGGATAGCCCATTTATCGAGGAAGGTTATAGGTTATAGGCTAGTAATATATTAACTACAAATAGCTTTAACTAGTAATAACTATAAGAACCATGAAAACGCCCTTGGTCTGTCTAAGTAACTGAAAATAAAGTGCGTTTGACGCATCAATGGCCTAATGTACTACTAAACAACTACCAATAATCTCTAGAGTAACTACACGTTATGATTTAATGCACTTGACACACATTTAATTGTTTACATTGCGTCTAAGTATACAGTGATGACTCATACGACTGGATTAGTGTTATGTCCATAACTGATTAGAGATAATGAATGTTCTCTATTAGTCAGGTGGTAATTTGCCACTATAAAATGAATACTAACGCGCTAATCTGTGCACACATTAAAAAAACCCCGGCAGGAAATAACACCTAATAAATTAGAACCGGCGGTAGTCTGATAGCTAAGGCAGCGGATTGCAATCGTTAGGTCGCAGATTCCAATCCATCCTATACAGGTATATTCACAATAAATCACAGTATACTACCGACGTGAACCTAACATAACACAAGCTATTGAGCTTAGCTGGCGAGGTTAACAAATTGCTAGAGTAATGTGCGAATTACATCGCTTTTAATGTTAAAAAAATCTTAATTATTGATAGTCTACCCGTGACCACAACCGTTGCAATACGGTTGAAATGTCGGGCAATAAACAAGGTATTTTACCTTAAAATATTCACGCGATTAAGAGCCGTAATATATATATTTTCATAATCATTATTGATGTCAAATATTTAGCTTAGGATGAAAGTTATTAGAGAAGTTTGCCAATATAAACAGGGCCAGACTCTAGAACGGGTAAACCGATTGGAATATAGGTTAGTGGTTTGGTTTCATTGGAAGCTGATTTCCTTGCTGTGGTGACAATATGAAGCTTTAAAATCACTTCATCCATTTTGAAGATTACTGTCGCACTTTGGTGTGGTATGGTTTAGCGATATTGTCTAGTTTTTAATGCACTTGCCACACCAAACTCTCACCGGCAAACCCTCCAACATCATTTTTATTATTTACTACTTACTTGCAAATATTTCAAGAAAGCACTTACCTACTTACAAACATTTCAGGGATAAGAAAGGTTTTTAGTGAAATGCAGCTGTTCCTACGGCGGGCAAAAGCTAGTGATGAATATTCCAGCATCTTTCAAGGTATTTTCACTATGGCTTGATTACTGACTCAACATGTTTTACATATCCTTTTACCAATTTACAGTCCATATTTTATGAAATTTTTAATTATAAATATTTGAAAATCAACTGAAACCTCATAAACGGCCAAAGTACGACACAAGGGGTAATTAGGTGACCGTAAACTTTACAAAGTATCGCAATGTTGGGCTTAAATCATTTTGGTGAAGGATCCCTTTGTTTACTATGACGCAACCGCAGGCTCGCCACCCTGAAAGTATTCTCTTGTACTCCTTGCTCCTATTTTCCGCCATTTAATTTACAAAGTATTTTTATATCTGGGTAAAGCTTTTGATAGCATGTACGAGTAAAAATTGGTTGGTTATCAAGAAAGTAATTGATTGCATTTTTTAGTACAGCTTCTATTTGCCATCGTCGTCAAATAATCGACTAAGTACTATTTATTTATATTTCCACTAGCTTCCGAAGGCTTTTGACGTCAGACTAAGAAGAGGAAAAGGCTCCCCCCAAAAGTATTTGACTCTATCTATGGGTGTGTGTTTTTCCGTGATTAAATCAACCCTCAGAAGCGTCAAGAATAACCAAAACCTTGTGTTCTTCAGCTGATCAAAACTATCCCAAACAAAATCATCTTGATCCGCCACTGCCAGCCCTCCCTTACTAAATTACAACGCAGAACTTATTTGAAACATATTTGAAAGATCCTATGCAATGTGTTGATATACCTAATAAAAAATATAATAAAGAATTAGTAGCAAAGAGATCTAGTTATAAAATCAATTCAAGTGGTGTGCTCCAAGGTAGTGTTGTTAGACCACTATTATTTATTATTTATTTTAATGATCTCAAATCTCTAAAACCTCAAATCAAAATACTGTACTCACCGCGTATCACGACTATGTTGAATCAGGGCTAAGATATAGGCTGATACTTTGGAAACTTCACGGACTTTCATAGAGCGTTTATTTAGCAAAAAAAAATGTATAAAATCTATTGTAGGCATTTCTCCTTGGGAATCTTGTAGGCCAATATTTAGTCAATTAAAGCTGCTTACTTCACCGAGTCTATTCATTTTAGAAGCAGCCAAGTTTGTTAAATATAGTAAAAATATATTTACAATGGCCCAGATGATCTCAGGAACTACTGGTGGTTAAAATCCGCGTTTAAACAAACAAACAAACTCTCAGCTTTATAATATTATTATAGATAATAAAGTATATTACCATATAACTCATATGGCGGTACCCACATAGACGTATTTAGTATAGCGATTCAGGAATTGACGCAACTCGCGTCAAATCCTGAATCGCGATATTGGAGTTCTAACTGCTGCTAGTTATAAAGGTACACAAGTATGGCTGCCTCTGTAGCGCGGTGGGAGTGTGTCCGACTGCTACGCAAGAGGTCGTGGGTTCGATTCCCACACGGGACACCACTTTGTGTGATCCACAAATTGTTGTTCCGAGTCTGGGTGTACTTTGTGTCTGTGCCTTGTACGTGAAGTTAACTTGTAAAGTCCCGACACAGGGCTTGTATCGTAACGCGGGAGTCGTCTTTAAAAAAAAAATAGTTCTCATCGTTAATAGTTGGGCCGCAGCCAGCTAGCTACGATCACCTCGCCTGGTCGGAGTATCCTGCCTTTGTGTTGGGGAAATAACACTTTGCCTCCCACCTCCACATTAACCTATTTACGGCCGAATACGTTTTGAGACTCTATTAACTCTCAAGCTGTCACTGTCACATAAAAGTGAAAAGCAGCGACAAAAAAGCTTTTTGAGCACGATTCAAAGTTAAATATTGTTATGTATTTCGAGGGTTAATATCACAAAGTGTGAAAGTTAATATTGGATGTTTGTTACTCAATCGCTCAAATCAACTGAACAGAATTGGATGAAATTAAGCACACATATATTTTTACCTAATCAACACAAAGTGTAACTTCGTGGGTATGTTTATTATCGCGGTATGACTGGCGCCCGGGGGCAGACCTGCATAAAAATACGTAGAAAACACTACCCAAATGACGAAGTCAGGTAAAAATCTAGCGCGATACCCAAAACTTTAAGTTTTTTAATTCTTTACGATCTATAAAGCAATAACAAAGAGTATAAAGTTATCTATAAGTCATAAAGCTGAAGAGTTTGTTTATTTGAAAGCGATATCTCAGGAACTACAGTGTTTGAATTAAAAAAATATTGTTTTTTTGAATAGCCTGTTTATCGAGTAAGACTATAGACTATATAAAATTGCGGTACGACCAATAGGAGCAGAGCAGCAATGAAAAATGTTGCAAAAACGGGAAAAAATTACGCAGACGAAGTTGCGCCGGTCAGCTATTGCCTATTTGATAAACATCTATGTTCTAAGTTGAATCAAAGCTCCAAATCTTCACTCCCAAAAGTAATTTTAGGTAATAATGTAAAAAATGCCTTGAAGAATACAATTACAGTGTATTAAACCAAATGCCTTTTCAATCGTTAAAACCGCAACCTTGTCCATCACTCAGACTTAAATAACGCCATTTGTTTTCATTCGAATTCATAATGCCAATTTAGTGTATCGGAGTACTGACCGAGATCATGACGTAATCTTGAAGCCTCGAACAATGTTTCGGATGTTGACATATAGATACGTACGTACAATACGTGGGTGGGTTTATACCTATATGATAAGTAGATCAACAAGGTGATGTATTTGCGAATAAATGGTAGACTAGTTAGCAGATATATCGAACGACTGGTCGATCTGCTTACGATGATGGTTTAAATTAGAAGGTTTAGAAGCGGCGGTAGCCTAATGCCTAAGACATCAGTCTCACAATCGTGAGGTCGCGGGTTCGAATCCTACCCATTATACTAACGACGTGAACCCACTCCTAACATAAGCCTTTGAGCTTAGCTGGAGGGGTTAACAAGATTGCTAGTAATGTGGGACTCAATCCCACATTGCTAGTTATCATTTTAAAAAAAAATATCGGTTTCTGAAAGATGGGTAGTGCATTTTCTAGCGGGTACGGAAATGCTACGACTACGCTATGAGAAGCTTATGACGCACTTTATTTATCTACGAATTACAAAAATATTATTTAGGAATTCCCCATCAAGGTATCTTCGTAGCAATGAGATCTTGAAATCCCCACTGCTACGGGCTACAATGATGTCTACGATTGGTAGATCTCTTGATGACTAACATTCCGTTTATCTCCATAAACATTGAGATATGTACTCCCATAAACTGCCCTCTCCAACCGAAACGAAATTTGTAATGTACTTATTATTACTAACTTGCAGTTTCAAATTTCTTTAGTTCACGATGACTGAGACTATTATATTTTATTTTCATAAAAGCACAAGAACTTTGGCCCCATTGATGAATTATCGTAAATTAATTAATTGAATTGATGTCGCTCTATATTACATTAGAGGTGGTCTCCAAGTGTAGACGAAGTACGGACGATAGAACAAAATTGTAGAATTTTATGTAGCTTGCAATCGGGTATCTGTCGGTATACTTTAAAGAGCAATTCCGGCAATTCCTTTAAAAAAATACGTTTTGTGAGTGGTAATATGTAAACTGTGTAGTATTTGATGACTGCCTCTGTGGTGCGGTGGGAGTGTGGCCGACTGCTACGCAAGAGGTCGTGGGTTCGATTCCCACACGGGACACCACTTTGTGTGGTCCACAAATTGTTGTTCATAGTCTGGGTGTACTTTGTGTCCTTGGCTTGTATGTTTGTAAAATCCCCCGCGACACAGGACTTGTACACTACTGCAAGAGTCCTTAAAAAAAAAAAAAACTCTAGACTGAACTCACTTCCGGTAGAATCTAACATTTTCTGACAAGAAAGCCTTTAAACATATTCTCCTTGAGAAATAATGAGTGTCTGCTCATCTAGTGGGAGATAATGTAAGTTAATTTCATACTAAGTTCAAAGTACAGTAATTATAAATCGACGTCATAATAATAGCATTGTAGGCGCTTCACTAACGTCATTAAGATTGTACAAACTAGTCATTGGTTATGTAAACAGATATGATACACGTGTAGGTGTGTCGTGTTTGTATGTTATAGGAAATACTCGCTTTATCATGAACGGAAGATGGTCAATTGTGGCTGACATTGAAAATACAAATCGTTACAAAAAATGTATAATCTAAACTTAATATTATAAAGTTGAAGAGTTTGTTTGGTTAAACGCGATAATTTTGGGAAGTACGGGTTTGAATTGACTTTTTGACGTGATAACGTCTTATAAATCGATGACCGGCTGCACTCACGAAAAAGTGTGACGTAACCGCTCACGTTACGTTCACGTCCGTTCCGCCTGCTGATAGGCTGAAGTATTGTGGCCCGGGTCCACTGAAGCTGTCACAGGAATGGTTGTTTATTACAGTGTCACCAATGATTTGGCGATTGCACTGACATGCGATACAATTATTATAAAAAAAAACATAAAAATATAAAGATGTCACAGGCATGGTTGTGTATTTAATGTCATCAATGTTTTCATATGACGTTAACATGTAAATTTATCGTCCGTGAACCGACTTTACAGACATTTTTTTTTTTATTGTTGGATAGTTCATTTATCGAGGAAGGCTACATAACATCACATTACGACTAATAGAAGCTGAACATCAATGAAAAATGTTGCGAAAACGGGGAAAAATGACGCAGATGAATTTGCGCGGGTCACCTAGTTGGTTTGTAATGGTTAGCCGGTATTTGTTACAAAATAGGTAGTATTATAATTATGGGAAAATTCATAGAATTATTATTGCAATGTCAAAGTCTTTGTAGTAATATGCCTGGAAAGTTGAAGCCCTATGGTTCTTACAATAAGGTTTTCAATGTCAATCGGCTGAAAATAACAATGAAATTGGTTTGATATGTCCAATTTCATTGTCATTTTCGGTTATGCTGACAGGTAATTTGTTCGTCACACTCGAAATTCAACATTAAAAACTCTTTATTCCCAAGATGCAAAATAACTCTTGTGATACGTCGGGATTCTACATGTACATGTAATGCCAAGTTTGCAAACAATAGGTAAAGCCGGAGAAAATAACCTGGCAATAAAAACTCGCGGCCACTCTTATCAAATTGCCAATTTTACAATGTTTGAATATAAACTTGATATGAGAGTAAGATGCTGCGACTAATACACCATGTTAAAGGACTGATGCAAATTGTATTATCAAAAAGTTGAAACATGAGATAAACCAAAATCAGCCTTAGTGGGTACAATATAGTAGGAGCATCTACTTACAACCAAGGTAAAAACTATATGTGCAACTAAAACTATATTGGCCAAAGTACTTGTAACGAATGATTAAATATAAAATTTTAATTCTGATATCAAAAGGAAGAAAAGAATGGCCTTTATTCGTCACGCAAAATCTTTACTTACAAAAGTCAGATCATGCTCTTAATCAATGTGACATACAAAACAAAACAAAGTGACAACAAAATTCACCCAAGCATATTAAAGCAACTAGATCCATTTTTCTTTATCATTTAAATATTCACTATATAATAACCTCTACGTATAAGATGATTTTTTACTACATTTTTGAACTTAATGCATAATACTCACTGGTATCTTGTTAAATACTCTCACAGAAAGACCCCTAAATGAATTATGAGTTTTATGTTGCCTATGATATTTGACCTACTAATTTGTGGTTATTTCTCATGTTCACCGGGTGAACGTCACTATTTTTGTGATATAAATGCATATTTTGTTTAACAAACATAATGGTTGCAAATATATACTGAGATGCAACTGTCATAATACCTACCTCTTTAAACTTTTCTCTAAGGAAAACTCGTGCACCTAGTTTGTAAATTGCACGCACTGCACGTTTTTGAAGTATAAAAATTGTTTGAATATCAGCCGCCTTGCCCCAAAGCAGGATGCCATACGACATGACGCTGTGGAAATAACCAAAATAAACTAACCTTGCTGTTTCCACATCGGTAAGCTGTCTGACTTTGCTGACAGCATATGCTGCAGAACTGAGTTTTCCTGCGAGACATGATATTTGGGCGCCCTACTGTAACTTACTATCTAAAGTAGTTCCCAAAAAAACCGTTGATTCAACAAAATGAATAACTTCATTGTTTAAAACAAGATTTGTACTGATATTTCTTACATTTGGCAAACTAAATTTAATACATTTGTTTTTTTTTAGAATTTAATAGCAAGTTATTTGATGTAAACCAGTCAATAACTAATGCGAGGGACCTGTTTACTTCGTCAGAGTTATCAAAGTAAGAATTTTACAATTGGTTTTGAATATAAAAGAAGTGTCTTAAGCAAATAGAACAATATGTTACTGGTGAATCGCTAAAAATATCGATGCTAAGCTATGCCGCTGAGTATGGTGCTATTATGTCTAGGTATACGAGTCATTATTACAACACCCAAAACACTATTTTAAAGCCTTTTGATAATAAATTTCATGTAAGTTATTTAACTTTATTATTTTTTAAAACATAATTGCTATGTAGTACTTGAGCTCAGAGTTGTAGTAATAACTGATGGTGACTCCTAGAAATAAATAAAACTGATAAAATTCCAAACGACGAGTTTGTTTTCGGAGAATGTCAAGACGCACATACTACAATAAGTACTAAATGTCTGATTTATGTTTACTACTGAATTTAAATAAGTCCAGCATACAGGGTGATTTGTAATATAATAATATAATAACCTCTTGCTTGTGGCTTCTTTACATTGCACCAAATATTAGTTTAAAAAAAAATCGCCTACCTGTGAGATTTCAGAGTAAAATCGTTACTTTTTTGTCAGGTTTAGAGCCCAAACTTCATAATAAACAACAATTATGCTCCAGAAAAATAGTCTGTAGATGGTGAAGGTCATGACTTAAAAAAAAGGTGTTACGTCGTAAAGGGTTATTATTCAAATATTTTTGAAAACTTACACTAGTTATTTAGTGTAATGTAAAGAAGCCACGAGTGAGAGGTTATTAATATATTACAAATCATTCTGTATATACTTAGATAAAAAATTATGCGGAATGCCTCATAATATTAAAGAGGCTACTAATAACTTTTTAATATGAGTGTGTACATTTAAAAAATGACGATTTTCTGACGTTCGGCTATACAGACCATCTGATAGTTAAACGTTTTGCTACATAGACATTTTGCTAATTAGGCTAACTGCTCATTAGACGTTTCGCGACGTTGGACGTTTTTCTACTTAGACTTTCTGATCAGGAGGGTTGTGCTCTAAGCTATACTACGTTTTGGGGAATACCACCAAAGTGCCAGATATTCTTCCATGAAATAGTAATGTTAACATACCACTGTGTTTTGGTTAAAGGGCACTGTAGCAAGTGAAATTACTGAGCAAATGAGACTAACGAACTGATGCCTCAAATGAGAAGTGCAGTGTGGTGACAGTCAGTTTTTCAGCAAACAAGGATTTGGGTGCCACTGACACTGTTAACGGCTAGCGTGAGGCGGCACGACCTGCTCGATATTTTTTATACAACTACATAAAGATCCACTTACATATCAACCCATATGATGTCCCACTACTGGGCATGGGTCTTCCCAGTAGAATCTACTTATTATATATGCTCAGGGTAATTGGCATAATTACCGCAGAAAGGCTTTTAAGTACACAAAGGACGCTGCTGAAGACGGCTTCCGATGTGAAATCCCTAAGTCGCTTTGACGCCATCCAGGGGTAGAGATGGAGTGGCACTATTTTTAAGCCATACGGTACCATACGGCCCAGAGCCACTTCTTAGTATAAAAAAATATATAGGCAAAAATCTACAAACTAGTTGCACATCATACAGCAAAGGTACAAGGAAAATACTTCATTGCCTTACCAGAGGAAATATTAAACAGGAAGTTACGAACTTTTTTCTTAACTCTACGTAGTTGTAAACAAGATTGTATACATTTTGACAGCTCAATCTCTGTTTATTTTTACTTTAACAAAAAACGGTGAAGTTATGCTTACTTTTTGTTTTTGTAACTCCTGGCTTTTCTCTGAAGCTAAAATAGATAATAGTAATCACTAAGATATGTGCTTAAGACTATCTAATCTAAAACAGAAACAATATTAACTTTGAAGCTCATTGTAAAATATGTATATCTAACATCAGTGACAATATGACCCTTAGTGATTCGGCTATTATATTACCCCTTTTAATGTCCATGACTGGCTGATCTATTAACGCACAACTCAAACCACTGAAATATATTCTAATTGAAAATTGATTTTCTTTTAATCAAACTTAACACTAGCTTAAAAGGAAAAACTAGTATACAGGATGTAACAGAAAGGTATAGCCATAGTCAAGAGTAGGTATGTGCCCATGATACTGAGTGCACATACCTAATTTTATCAAAATCGGAATAGGTACCCTAAAAAATATTTATTATTCCTTTGATTCGTTTATTTATGAATGAAAAAGTTATTATTTAAAAATATGAGTTAAAAAGTTCTATGCCATAATAATCCAATCGAATTTTGTACCAGGGGAGGTATAATTCTTATGCCATACACCTATTACTGAATTTTGACAAAAAGAATATGCTATAACTATGTAATATTAATGCAACCGGCTACGGCACCATGGTAGGGTGCAATACTGATAACATACCCTATCCGCTGCTGAAATTTGATCACACCTTTCTGTTACACCTTGTATATAATACCTTCTTGCACATTTTTAATAATAATCATTTATTTCAGGAAAAAAACATATAATATTAGTAACAATTTACTTACGAACTAATGTTAATGTTACAATAATTGTGTTTGTTTTATAATTAACTATTTATAGCACAGCATATAGCCACGCCCATTAATATCTCGCAATAAAACTATTCGCAAATGGCAATACCTAAACTGAATTTAAGCTCATGTTAGGACGGTATTTCCACTTGAGTCGAGCTATGAGTGAACTGTGAAGTGTTGAAGCTTTACGATTCATTAATCTTAACTACTGAATACCGAGGTCAATGTTTAGCCGCACCGATGTATTAACGGAAACAACATCATTGCGTTGTTATGGCAATAAATAATTTGTCAGATTTGAAATTATTTAATGATTTTTAAAGCTATTTTGAAATTTATAAAAAATAAACTAGAGGTCGTGTAGTGGTCGAAGTTAGGCTGTGTTCATTATTTTTTTAAATCTACAACCACATTGCGGTTTCTCTCTGTCAAATAATGTTAGATAGTTCTTGCATACAACTTTATAATATTTCTTTCTATTACAAAACGAAATCACACTATTATTATAAAGGTGAAAGTTTGTAAGTATGTGTGTATGTTTGTTACTTCTTCACGTTTAAACGCGATTTTAATAAAATTTGGTATGGAGTTAGCTTACACCCTGGATTAACACATAGGCTAATGAACCGTGGGTAACACCGCGGGGCACAGCTAGTTGTAAATAAATCTGCCACGTAAGACATTGTCAGTCAGCAACGTAAACAGAGAATGTTTAATTTTGGTGTTTGAAAAATGGCGGCAGACTAACTTGTCGTTATTTTTATAGCTCCACATTTGTCATGTAAAAATACTTTGTACATGCAGATATAGTGTGCATTGAATACTTGACCCTGGTAGCCCTTAAATAGGATTGATTGCCAAAAATGAAACTAAAAAAAAATATTTAATAAAAACTTTTTTAGATTATTAAAGTTCCACCTCAACAATTGGCTATAGCTGTGACGGGACAATTGGATCGCAATCAAATTTACAATCAACAGGTTTATAACGAAAATGCCATAAATATCAGATACCTTTAATAAAAACATTTTGAGAAAAAAATATCCCCGACTTTAATATAAAAAAATAAAATAAAATTATTTCTTATTATTATTATTGCCTCTGTGGCGCGGTGGGAGTGTGTCCGACTGCTACGCAAGAAGTCGTGGGTTCGATTCCCACACGGGACACCACTTTGTATGATCCACAAATTGTTGTTCCGGGTCTGGGTGTACTTTGTGTCCGTGACTTGTGTGTTTGTAAAGTCCCCCGTGACACAGGGCTTGTACCCTACTACGGGAGTTGTCTTTATTAAATAAATAAATAAAATAAAAAATATTCGAAGTTAATGCCAAGAAATAGTAGTTTTTAATGTTTTATAAGGCATCAACTGTAATTTGAATAATACAATTATTTTTGAAAAAAGGATGGTTGCTAACTATTTTTTTAGTAAAACAGTCATAATCATGTTATACCTTTTTGATATCCTTATGATGAACCCTGTAATTTAATACCCATATTGCAGTGTTTCAAACAACTTTTTTTTAAACCTTTTTATTTTAACATCTCACCGCCGCCATGTTTGCTTTTCCAAACGTCACACTCATCTCAGAAGACTTGGGCGGTCAAGATGAATCTAGCGACGTCCTAATTGTATAAATCCGTCTTGTGGTTTGAAAGATTTGAGGTAATAAAGAATATACATTAGTATTACATACATGTAAGATACTCGCAAAAAACATAACCCTTCTTTGCAGTGGGATAAAAATACCCGAATTTCCGATGTCTTGTTTACTCATTTTAGATATATTAAGATAGACCAAATCGCGTGAATTATTTAAAGGTACTAAACTTCGACCCTTGACCACGATCGGTGCAATTCGATCGAAACGTCGGGTAAATAACCCTTTATTTAAGTCCCGAAATATATCTAATATGTATAAAAATCGCGAAAGTTTAAAAACTATAATATTACTCATTATTGTTGCCCAAAGTGTTGTCAAAATAAACTGCAATTGGATCTTCATGAAGATTTTCCTGGATTTCCCCGGGATCACATCATCAGAGCCCGGATGTTTTCAAGTAATAGAAAAACTACATAAAAAAAACTAATACGAATTAAGAAAAAAAGGAGGAGGTTTCCTTTTTTTAAAGTCGATTGAAAAATAATTTGCAACACATTTTTATGTTTAGTTAATATCGTTCCAAGAATATATTTTCTTTCAAAAATAACTATACCGTAGTGAATACGTAGAAATCAGAATCAAAACAATTTTGATTACTCATACATATGCATACTTAAAACTACTAATAAATACTACAAAATGACTTCATACAACTCTAAACCTTGCGTTCCATAAAATAAGACATATTTGTGTAAGTAATCAATTTTATAAGACCATTAATAGATGGGTGTAGTAGTTCACTAACCTTCTCAATGTTCCCATAATAACATGTTGGGAAGGGATTTCAGTATTAAATCATTGCGGCTAATAGGAAATGAGACGGAAAATCCACACAGTAATGGCTGAATGCCAAGTCGAGTAGTGCTTGAACTATATTTATGATTGGCTAAATAATCACATTAGGTACTAGGTACGAACATTAAAAGAACCACTGTTTATAATTTCGTAGCTGGTTGTAGCTTTGGTATTGTGATTATGTTTATAATCATATCTATAAGCAACAGGTTATCTAGGTACAGTATTTCGTATAAGTACAGACTAGCTTGGTCACCCACCAAGCTTTGCAAGATGTTTTTAAGGTAGAAGAATAAAGACAGTGATATTACTTTAACCTGAAAGATTTACAAGATGGTGTTGTAAAAAAAAGTTGAATTAAAAAAAATGTTTTTTAATGTTATTCTAGCTCTCCCGGCGAACTTCGTACTGCCGTTATTTTCTTTTTTTTACGTTATAACCTTCTACGGAGTATTAGAAAACTAAAAAAAAATAATGAAACCGGTAAAGTCGTTCTCGAGTTAACTCAAGACCAAGGGGAATAGGGATTCATTTTTATATATACAGATGACTTTTTTCATGAAATCTAAAATGTAGAAAACTTATAAAACAAAACTTTAGCAACAATCAAGTTTGATCAAAATCGTTAGAGGCGGTTCAGAGATGGTTAGTAGGTATAAAAGAATCACACGTTTGTGTTTTATTTATCTAAATAGATTCAGCCGGAAAACAGGTGTTAAACAAAATTTGATTCAATAGAAGTTTGTTTCTTTCGTCAGCAAATTGTTTCTGATATTATATTCAAGAAATATCCCGATGTGTTATATCTTCTTTTGATGACTTTTATTATTATTATTATTAGGATAACTTACGAATGTTCCGTATTTTTCTTCGTGCGATTTTCAAAACAAAATAGCACGAGGTTAACCATTCCCTAGTTAAAATATTGTTAGTTTTCAACTTCGCCGAAATACTTATACTTATTTCAACTAAAAACTCAACACGTGTTTGTCAGTATTCCCGGTAACCTACAAGTTATATCGATAGATTAGTCAGTCTTTCATCAATGGATCGATCCATGAATACCTACTGAACTGTCTACATAAATATTGGTGGCGCGTGCGCCGGCGCATTCATTGCCACGGTCGCCAGCCGCGTCAGTCTTTAACAAAACGTCGCGGGATACGCACGCACATGTAAAAAATAAACATTAATTAATTTGTGTTAATGATATTGATGATTTGTGGAACAAAACTAGTGTTGCAGTGACGTATTAATTACCTGTTTCTATTATCTGCTGTTCTTCGAGATTATTCAAGGTGTGTAATTTATTTCAATATGTTTATAACTTGTTATCAAATTTAGGAAAGTGTGCTAGTGTCGGTTTTTGTAAGAATGCCTCCATTTTACGAGAGATAGTTCGTCGTTTCTCCATTTTACGTGTATACAATTCTTTTAGGTTTTAATTGAAACTGTATTAATCAAAAATGTATATTTTCTATAATGTTACAAAATAAAATAGGTAGTAGAAAATGAAAACTTTTTGCGTATTCTCCACTTGTTTATGTCAGTTACTCGATGCATTCGGTTACAGTGTTAACGGTTTTAAAATTGATGTAGCTCATTCGATGTTTGCTGACGAAACGTGCTCGAAAATTATTATTGTTACTAATAGAAAAAATATATTAATTGTTATAAGCTCTATTTTAAATGCTTCCTTATAGTTAGTAAGTGGCTTAAACCTATTAATGATCAATTAACCACTGCAACTAGCTAATGAACTTATTAATTATTATATTGATAAAAATACTTCCATGTTTTACTAACGAATCAAAATATCTGATACATAAGTAATAATAAATTTTCGAAGACATGCCGTACTAGTTTAAAACCGGATTGCTAAGAATTTACTCCTGGTTCACGCATATTAAATGTCAACTGTTATTCTGAGATACACTTAAAATTCAATACCGTTTTTGAGGTCACCAATGTCAAATATATAATAGAATAGTCAACTCATCCCAACCTCGGTATAGAGGCCTCAGTACAATACATAATTGTACGCGTCTAACAAGCATATCTACGTATACCTAACTAGCTATGCTAACTGTATTTGCTTTGACGACGTGCTGATGAAGTATGCTTTGAGTGTACTATACATTTGTGTCATACTTTTTGTCAATTTTCCTCTATGCTGAATTGAATGCAATTTGTACATTATACTGATTTTATGCTTACAGATGGATACCCTTGGTTTGCTACTTGGAGTGTTACTATGTTTGGCTGTAGTTCAAGGTAGAAGCTTCGAAGATAGGCGAGACCCCAGCACGTTATTAGACCTAGAAGACCAAGGACCAAAACACCACGGATCAGAATCGCGGCACCGAAGAAGAAGGTGGCAAATGAATTATGGATACGACTATGCTCCACCAATTTCTCCCTATTATCCAGAAAGAAGGGAATACGACAGAAACCAACAGGATCTTTTGCCAAGAATCGTTAAACTACTAGAAGAAATTTCAGTGTACGTGAAAAGGCCTCAACCACCACAGCAGCCTCAGCCCATCTACGTGCCATACCCTGTTCCTTTCTATGTTCCTCAATACGTTGGTTGCAATACCCCTTCAAACACCAAGACTCCCAACATCACTGGAAGATTCCCAGATTTAGAAGACACGAATCAAAATTGGGGCTTTGTTATGAACGAAAACGAGAATACAGGACCAATACGTGATTACGCAAGACCTATTTCTTTCGATCCGATCATACCATTACGACCATTGAAACGACCTTTACCTGAGGTGGAACATGGTAGCCAGGAACCTAATGTAAGTATCACTATATCGTGTTACTATCTGTCCCGCGCAACTTAGTATGCGTAAATTTTCCCCGTTTTTGCAACATTTCTCATCGCTACTCCGCTCCTATTAATCGTAGCGCGATTTTATATAGCCTATAGCCTTCCTCGATAAATGGGCTATCCAACAAAAAAAGATTTTTTCAAATCGAACTAGTAGTTCCTGAGGTTAGCGCGTTTAAACAAACAATCTCTTCCGCTTTATAATATTAATATAGATAGATGACAGTAAACTATAACTTTGATTTTAGACAATTTTATTTGCATTGTCTGCAGAATGTAGTACATATTAATATTGCCTTGCATCTGAGTAAATAAATATTATCTGTGTCAAATATTACAATGTCGGGAATTACTTCATCGCGAATGACCATTGTCGAACCTTGATGTTCGAAAGAGTTGTGATAGTATCATAACAATATAGTAATCAGCTACTCACAGTAAAGTATAGTATATACTGTACTGTGATCGGATGACCAGCTGATGATAATTAATTTACCTGAGTGGTAAATGAATTATCATAAGCTGACCAACAATCATGGAAATTCAATTCATGGGAAGTCACGACTTCCTTACAGTCGTGTTTAAAATAATCGATTGTGAATAAATAATTAATAAATAAATATCAAAATCATAAACATTTTTAATAAGATTAAAGTGTGTTTGAGTTCGCAATAACTTCCTCATATTAATTTAAAAGTAAACTCATATGTTATATAGAATGGAGCCATTTTTTTTCAATCTCATGTCAAACAGTACAGTAAACAATGTAAATACAGTATTGCTATCTTACTCTGATCACTAAAGCAATAAATTCACGCAAGTATTCAGTTCTTAACGCATTACTAGTTAACACTTTCTGATTTCGTTCACAAACCGATGGTTATTGAAGATGACAACGTTTAGCAGCATCTTCAAGAGCGTAATATCCTTTGTTTTCTTGTAAATTATTATTAATTATATTGTTCTTCTTTTCTAGACTCAGCAAACGACTCAAGCACCCAAATTTGACAACAGTATTGGTTCAGAACGTGTTCCGAATACTTGCAATGCAGGAATATTAGCTTGTTGTGTGGGTGATGTGCAACAGCAGAGGAACTGTTTCAATAACTTTGGCTGCGCGCAATCTTATAATGAAAGGACCTGTAGCCCTGAAGCTATAAACGATGCCTTGGAAGCATTTAAAATAGCATACTCGCCTGTGAACTGAGTTCTTTAACTCACTTTAAAGTCATTTTCAGTATTCACACCACACTTGTGGTTATATTTTATTGTAATTGTTTACAATTGTTTGAATTAACTTCCAAAGTTTATGTAGTTTACGTAATTTGTTTTTGCGAATATCATATTTATGTAAGCATTTTTAGTGTGAAGCTTAGATATAATCTCGAAATGTTTTTAAAATATGTTCTGACAGAACAAAATTAGTGCTTTGTAAAACAGACTTTGATAAATGTTTCCAACTGAAAATTAAACAGGCACTTACTATTATTAGAATAGAATTAGTTCAGACATTACACAGAACTCGAGGTAACTATGTTGTAAAATAAATTGCAGAATTCCGAGATAAAATTGATACTTTAAGGGTCTGATATAACTACACTATAATGATTGTATTAACATTGATATTATTAGACATACAATTGTTACCATTTTCTAATATTTATTTGTCTCTGTAGGTGATGATAATATTCAAATAGGTAAAATAAATGAATTGGAACGAGTTCTAGACTTTAATACGAAAAATTCGATATAATATCTTTATGAAGTAAAGTCACCTTAATAGATACATACTTACAATAAATTAGTATGTCTATGTTTTAGAACTTTAGAAACACAAAGTACATGTCGTAATTTAATCTTATTTTTCGTTGCCATATTATTATGATTGTTGTTCCTTGCTTTCATGTTAACATTTGAACTTTAAAATAACTGAATCTGTTGCACATTATCCTGATAGTACTTAATCTAGATTATTATATTTTTTAAGATTCAGAATCTTCGCTACTTTTTATCTTTGTGTTTGAATTAGTAAAGAATTCTGATCTCAATTTTAGTTTTTGTATCATAATAACAGCTTAGTGTACAACAGTAAAATAAATAGCATTTATATTCGTTGAATAAGAAAAAAAACACATTGTTAGCAGTTTAATGATACTGGCAGCTGAACAACCGAAGTGTTTCCTAGTCTGTATTTTAGTTATATATATAAGTGAAGTATAATAAAAAAGAATATCACAAAAACATGTTTTCATTGAGTCACCTTATTGATGAACGGAGTCTTATCAAGCATCCAAGTACTTATCATCGTTTGGTCTCATATGATCTTCTTTGGCATTTTTTAAATTATTTATGTTCGTTTTTTATTTCTTGCGTGTATTGGTACGTGGGTCACTATCATATCAAGTGTTTGTATACCAAGTTTACTGACCTTTAAAAGAGTCATAATGGTTTTGCATGGTATAATAATTATAGACTTGAATTTAGTAAATATATAGTAGTACTTATTAAATTATCTTGTTGCAAGAAAAAAGAATATCTGTGTATATTTTTTTTCTTTTTTGTAACGTTGTTCCTTATCGCACGATTTCATTTGTTTGCGGGCTGAAAGGCTATTAAACAAGAACGCTTAACATTTGAACATCGATCAAAAATCTATTATTTATGATTATGTTAAAGCTAGATTAAGGAGGCTGTGTTCTAAAGGTTGTTTGTATCTTTGTAAAAGGTTTTGTTTATTTCATCTATGTCAAACTGTCTGTGTGTAATATATGTGTGAAAAATCTTAATTTGAAATAGGTACCTACATTTTTTAAAATATTATTTTCTTCCAGAATTATTTTTTAAATTCTTATTTAATACAAACACAAAAAATATATAGCAAAAAGAACTACGTTCGAACTGGGTGTCCATAAGACTCCTCTTTATTTTTTCAGAGTTTTGAGTAGTAATTAATATATATCTATTGTAAGTTTTTCTTTCAGTTATGTACAAATTTAGCAGGGAAAATGTTGTCGATATACCAAATGACCTAAAAAGATAACATAGGTATGTTCACTCTAACAACCTACCTTATAACATGCAGCTATCTTACACATGAAACAAGTAACACACATATTTCTGAAAAATAGCTGATATTTATTGCCTTATTTATTACAATAATGTGTTACCACACATGGTGTTGTAGGTATTAGATGCTGTGGTGTAAATTAGGAGAGACCAATCCAGCTATAGACCGATACGGGCTGAAGACGATGATAATGTTACAACAATATCACTATCACTACATAGTATAATACAAAGTCGCTTTCTCTGTCCCTATATCCCTATGTATGCTTAAATCTTTAAAACTACGCAACGGATTTTGATGCGGTTTTTTTTTAATAGCTAGAGTGATTGAAGAGGAAGGTTAAATGTATAATAACATCCATAAAATAGTGGAGAAATAAAGAGCGAAGAAGCAATAAGAAATGTTGCAAAAACAGGGAAAATTTACGCTCACGAAGTTGCGCGGGTCAGCTAGTATCTTTATAAAATACACCGTAGTTATCTTAAAATATCTGGTAATAATCAGAAAATTGGAAAGAGACTAACGATGTAGGTAGCCTGTCTTGTGTACCTGTTGCTATTAAGATCGTAAACATGTTTACAATAATAGAAGCAATGACGTCACTATTTTCTAAGTATGGTCTTGAAACGAACTTGACAAATGAAATGCGAATGACGACTACTCTCAATAATATTTTTGAAGATACTGAGATCAGTTGATAGAGGTTAAAAATACTAGTGGATTTGATAAGGAATATCTTAACAACAGTTCCTTAAAACCGTCCAATGTTACCTAAAATGTCTCCGAAAAGATTTTTTTAACAGATCTGCCACAAAATTTCGCCACGCAGCTGATTCGGTTTGCCCAGAGGGAGACTAAAAAGTTTCGAGTGCTTTTATTTCATCACGGGGAAGTTAAACTTTTCTACGGGAAAATTTGACAACGGCCGAGATCGTAAAACATAACCGTTGATTCAATTTACAGCCAGCGAGCAGCACCATAATATATATATAGGTCCAGGCCGGCTCTCAGGTCAACAAATAGTTTTTACACACATAGACACGCAAGTATGAAGATCTCAACGTATGCAGTTCTCGGTTGATATTGGACCGAGATCTCTGTTCATCTGCGTCTAGTGTGTGTGGGCCTGTTTTCGCTGGTTATAGGGAGCCTGCATGCTGTATTTATTCCCATCCTTTATCACTGTCGTGTGTGAACCAAGCAATTAACTTTTTAAACAGGTTTGTTGCTTCCCGCTCGATCACGTCATACCTTTCTGTTGCATCTTTCTTTTGTATGTTTTGACAGGCTATTTTTTCATTTTGTAAATCGTGATTTATTACTTTTATCTCTGATGTACGACATTTATATTGATAAAAGGATAATTATGATTTATGAAGGTAATTGTGAAATTTTTGTCGGTCACATTGTGTACCCATTTCATTTCTAAACTAGATAAAATTGGGATAGGAAACTGTAACAAATATAAATTATGAAAAAAAAACGCAATGTAAAAAATACGATCAAAAATATAGGTAGGTACTCCCTCGTCATATTGATCGACAAAGATTTAATAAAAGTTGTTATCAATTATTATGAAAGAAATTCATATGGTTTTTGTTGTCAATTCATCTATACCTAAATTAATTCGTAATAACGTGATTAATAATACCACATTCTTTTAAAGATAGTGACATAATTTAAAAACAATCTATGCATCTTCATGCTATGCGCTCTTACTCTTACAAAAACTTGTCGTGTTAGGTCAAAAAGAGCACGAAATGCCGTTTTACCAAAATGTTAATAATCCTTTGTGCAACAGGTTTCCAAGACACTGCCCCTGAGGATATCTTGCCCATTTATGCTGTATGCGTCTTTTATTTATATTAAATTCTGAACAGTTGTATTGCCTTATGAATACCATTTAATTATTCAAACGATTTATTTTATTCAAAAACGGTAGGTTACTTATACAACGTTATTCTTGGAATAGTGCAAACCTGAAAGTAGTTTGCTCAGAATCAGTAACACAATCCAATGGGGTAGTTTTCGGACCAAGTTTTTATTTTTCAATTAATTCATTTATTAATCATTGTAACAGTCCAAATCATGTTCTCAATGTGATATGAAATGTAATCATCACTTATTTTTCAATAATATCCATGGATTACGTACTACGAGACGCAATAAGCACAATAGCGCGAAGAACACAAGACAACTTGAATGGCTTATAACTACGCAAGTTTTCAATATTATTCATTTTCTTTTTTTATATGAATTCTTGAAGTAAAAGTCTTGATGAGCTTTGCACTATACCAAAAATAACCTTGTATAATCATTACATGTACCTAGGTTTTAAACTCATCTGAAATTTTGTTCATATAATTACTATAGATCAGACATACATTTAGTTGTTCTGGATGGAAATTGAAATCACGATCTTTGGCAGTTAGGGTCACTTACGACCACAATCCTAGGCAAATTATGTTATTGTACTGTAAGCCTCCTAATTTCTTCTTCCTTTTTAAAAAAAACTATTGCGACAAGAAACTTTTCAACATTACTTTATTAAAATGATTAACAAGTTGTTTCATCAATCATAATATAAAATACACGTGAATCATTCAATCAAAAAGCGCGTTAAACGTTAATTGACCTCACGGAATCAGTTTCTGGATCGCATTTCAAAGAATGAGCTAGTGTCGTAAAATTAAAGTAAGGTGATAAATAAATAAACTTGATATGGTGTATGCTGATGATGATGACATCATACTTATAAAATATTCCTTTGTTTTTGAAATAGATCTTTGTTTTTTTCCCATTTTTTTTTTTTTTTTTTTTTTTTTTTTAATAAAAGATAACTAGCAATGTGGGATTGAGTCCCACATTACTAGCAATCTTGTTAACCCCTCCAGCTAAGCTCAAAGGCTTGTGTTAGGAGTGGGTTCACGTCGGTAGTATATTGGGTAGGATTCGAACCCGCGACCTCACGATTGCGTGGCCGATGCCTTAGCCATTAAGCTACCGCTAAGCATTTATTTGTAATAACAACCTGTCTCAGTTAAGGAGGCCAAACGTGGAAAATTTGGATGTACTTCAGCGCCGTGGGGACCTGTTTGGTTTTGAAGATTATTATGGTGCGAAAAAAAGGTTTAGGATGTACTTCTTTTTAATGGAGGGAAAAGGGGTTGGCAGCTTAAAAAAAAATTAAATACTCTCTCGCATAGAACGGGGATGTTATGTGAATCCAAAAACAGGACTCATTCAAAAACTTACGATTTAGACAAGCCGCAAACTCGTGGTGGTCTTTTGAAAATTCAAAAATAAAAAACATCTTTAGGATTAAGAAAATGCTTCCACATAACGGCTGGAAACAGCGTGTTAGCATCTAGGGTATTAAGCTGAACCATTTGTATGATAATCTAATGCCCTGGAGAATCTCTATTGATCTTTTTTTTCTAAATATTTTGATCGGCTGCCTGAGACGCGCGTCATCATACAAAGAGCTAATATTTAGTAGAGGTACTCGACAGGGTACCAGGTACCCATAAGTTATTCTGCAGTGCTCGATTAAAAAAAATCATGTTCCTAACTTTAAAGAATTCTAGTATATCTTGGAGTGAAATGATAAAGTGATGAAATGGAGCTTCCATTTCATCACTTAACATGGAAATTATCCAAAATACTTTGCAAGCAAATAGGTACTTACATTTATCGCGTGAATTTTTAAGGTAAAATACCTTGTCTATTTCCCGACGTTTCGACCGTATTGCAACGGCCGTGGTCATGTTTATAAGTAGTCATTAAAACTGTTTTATACATATTAACCCATTTCAACGCATATAGGTACTTTATTTCTGAAGAAGAGATTGTCAACAGTTGCTTTGCAGTAAATACATTAATGGATGTACAGTCAGAATGGTAGGTTTCTTACTTTTGATGTTTAAGGGGACCCTAGTCGATGATACTACCATACAAACGTTCATAAGTGATTACATGTAATCACTTATGCAGGTTTGTATTTGTTTATGTAAGTGTAACATTACATAAGTCAAAGCTTAAAATCTCTAATATCAATTTGTTTTATCATAAACTAATCCTGTAGGCAGCCATAATTGAAAATAAATTAATATTTTAAAAGTTATAAGCCTTAAAACATGTGAATGTTAACAATTTGAACAACAATTTTGACGAAATTACAATGGCTTAAGGCTTATAGCTTTTAAAATATTAAATTATTTTTAATTATGGCTACCTACAGAACTAGCTTATGATAAAACGAATTGATATTAATTTTAAGCTTTGACTTATGACCTTATACAGATGAGTAATCACTTATGCGCGTATGTATAGTAAAATCATCGACTAGGGTGTCCTTATCGTGACCAGTAAAAAATGCAGAAAACGAAGAAGTCATCTATAAACTCAAGAGGATGTTATCAGTCGTTTTGACGTTTAATTTGGAAGATAATATTTCAAGGATGAACTGATATAAAATCCAGTTGACGTATTGATATCGGCAAATTAAAACGGAATCTGATTGTTTGCACCTTCTTTGATTACACAAGGCTTTTAAATGAACAAGTCAACAGTGAGAGACCTAGCCTACACTGGGATACAATGCCCTGTGTCGCAGGGGCCTTTCAAATAATGATTTTGAACCCAAAGTACACCAAGATTCGGAACAAGAATTTGTGGTTCACAAAAAGTGGTGTCTTGTGTATCACGACTCTAGCTTAGCAGTTAGGGTCACTAACCACTGGGCACAGAACTGGACTGGACACATTAGAGGACTGACGCAAAAACAAGAAGTCAAAAAAACCTTTTTTAAAAAAAAAATATCGACTTTAAAAATAAATACAAAGCAACTAAAAAGCAAAAAACAATATCTTCCTAGAATAACAACAACACATTAACATTTTGAAGTTGGTGCCATAAAATAGTTGCTTTTGTTTAATTGCTTTTGTCAACTGCTTAAATCCTTTTACAAAATATTGTTTGCCCCGAAGCAGGGCCGTTAATTGTTGAGGAGTTCACATGATAGTTCACTATCAGCTCTATTACATTGTGTAATAGTAGTATGACGAGAATAAAATGCTACTCAATATCATATTAAAGTAATTGAATCGCAAACCGTGAAATATTGAATAGGTTTGGTCGTCATTTGTGGTCTTCATCATCAGTTCTACTTCACCAATAGGTGATTTTTGAGAGTAAATGCACGAATCACTATGAAATGAACGTAAATCAGTGTATGTGTGCCTTTAATATTTGAAGATTTCCCTCGATTTCTCCGGGATCCCGTCATCAGATCGTGATCTGATGACAATGAGACTAACTTGGTAGTATACCCTTTCAAACACAAAAAGAAGTTTTCAAATCAGTCTAGCTGTCTTTGCGTAATCGGTGAACAAACATATATAGAAAATAATGAAGAAGAGTACACGAGATTGAATATATCAGCCATCCACCTACAATGTTAAAACTTTATGAATAAGTATACATGTTTTGCAAAAGAGAGAAAAGAATGGCCTTAATTTATCACGCAGAATCTTTACGTGCAAAAGTAAATCGTCAGTATCAATAAGTCTACCGCTTCTTGTTTCACTTATTGTCAAATCATTTCATCATCAACAACAATTATTCATCATCCCATTATTACCTTACTACAAAGACGCCAATTAATTGCAAAATATATTTAGCAATTTTATACTTTTGTATTCACTTTAGCTACTTACTATATTAGCTATTCATCTTCAGTGGTACTGTCTTTGAATAATAACAGGAAAATACTGACACCTGTCTGTAGATCTGTCAATTTGTATTATTCGCACCAGATTCATTTTTATTATGAAAGGTTTTTTGTATAAGTATTAACAGTATTGCCACTTTGTATTCACTGCCACGTGGATTTCTTATAAAAAGAGCTGAGACTGTAATTTTGATTCCCATAAGACGTTTCTTATTCCTGGTAACATTTTGACGACACAAAATCAAATTTAATATTGCTAAAGTGCAAATAAATGTGACTTAAGAGGCCAAGGATCTGTTTGATTAATTACATCGTTGTCTGCCCAACGTTATCCCGGCTGGTCTCAAAGACAGATTGAAATAATTAAGTGAAACCCTCTGCCTACATTAAACCACCTTGTGTCCTAAATCTTTGAAATTAAAGTTGAAAATCATTTGCATTATTTAGAAGCTTCTACTGAAAGCCACTGCAGCGGATTCTAATATTGATGGCAATGACTTCATAAATTTGTTTTGATTGCGAAATAATTATTGGGTCACAACATAGCCAATTCCTGAAGCGGAACTTTAATAATTTAATTAAAGCCTTTTAAATTTTCACTTTAGAGCGCCTGGAACAATTAACCTCGTGTAAGATACTCAAAGATTTGTAAAAAACAGTCTTTTAACAATTATAGAATTTTATAAACTACGGGTCTTAATCGCGTAAATATTTTATATTAAGGCTAAATACCTTTCATACTTACATTGCATACATACTAAATACGTGGTCACGGGTAGACTGACAGTCTACTCATGACCACGGCCGTTGCAATACGGTCGAAACGTCGGGCAATAAACAAAGGCATTTAGCCTTAAAATAAAATATTTACGCGATTAAGACCAGTTATAAAATTATATAATGACCAGTTATAAAATTTACGAACATATATTATAGCCTTTTAAGAAGCTTGACAAACAATGTCTCAGAAAAGGGCCACAAGTATGTATATCTTATAGACAATACAAAAATCTAAGCTGATAATGCTAACAACATCACAAAAACAACTTCGTAAATATTTGCTTGAACAACTCGCCTTAAGCTTTCTTCGTACATGAGCGTTACTTACGTCTTTCACAAAAGAAAGAATAAAGTTCAAACATCAGGTTTGGACCTGTTCATCTTGTTTATGCCGTCGTGCGTCAAGGTAGTTAAGTAGGAAAGTTCCAAAGTGTCCCGAAGCGGCATTTTTTTGCTGATTAAATTCGTTAAAGTTTGAACACTCTCTAGAAGAAAATATTTATGAGCAATGTGTTTTTCAAGAAGTTTTAAGCCTTCGTTTACTTCAACATCGTTATAACTTACGTTTTAACTAACTTTTGCTTTTCGCTTAGCATGTACGTTTTCTTGGGTATAAAAATTATGCGTATTTCCCTACATCTTTTATCAAGCGTTGAAGAGTTTCCTGTCATTATCCTGTATAAAAACATAAGAAACAAACAGTCGCTTACATAGTTAAATCGCTTAATAGAAGCAGTAATTGAAATTATCATAGCTCCTCAATTAATTTAATAAGGCGGTGTTCAAACTGACTATCTATTAAACTGATTTTCGTGACTTGTATCAGCAAGATCTAGGTAGGTACTTGGACTGAGTAGGTTTGGACTTTTGCAAATAATAATTGACTGCAAAGCCGTACCATAGATATTTGCATTGTTTGTTTGTTGCGGTTTTTCAGGGAGACTCATTGTCTGCCATGACTCGTGACGCTAAACAGAGTCAGATACTTGTTTATCTTGTGGTTATACGCTTATAGTTATTACAATAACCATTATTACAAAAGTATGAATATTAATTAATTTGTTAACCACTCGAGTTAGTCATATGAGTGTGGTTAATATTCCCAAGTGGTAAATGTTTCTTTTAGATTAACCCTAAAAGAAACATTTACCACTTGGGAAAAACAAGTTAAAGGAATAACCCTAAATATAACTTGTTTAGGGTTATTCCTTATAGAATTTTATAAGCTCCGTAGCTTATCATAATAGCGTAAATATTTTAAGGCTTTATTTTATTGCCCGACGTTTCGACCGTATTGCACAGCCGTGGTCACGGGTAGACTGGTGCAGCTCAGTGTCGCTTCCGTGAAGAATTTGGAAACTATGTAACACTTGTTACATTGTAACCTAATGGCTAAGGCATTGGACTCGCAATCGTAAGGTCACAGTATCCTACGCATTATACTACCGACGTGAACACACTCCTAACACAAGCCATTGGACTTAGCTGGAGGGGTTAACAGGATTGCTAGTAATGTGGGACCCACAATCACACATTGCTAGTTATCTTTAAAAAAAACTGTCATCAAATCCTTATTGAACTATTTCGAATATTTAAAAAAAAGTATGTCTTATCTAGGTCAGTACTTGCCTAGGTTTAATGATAAGATTGATTGGATAGACAAGTCAAAATAGTCTTCTTACAAGAATTTCTCTCTTTATATATCAAAAGATAAATTTGTAGAGACATAGTCATAGTACATAGTCATGGTAGTTATACCCAATTCTCGACACGTGTTAGTAATATGACACCTTTGGTATATTCATTTGTAAATCGCAACAAAAATAAAGCAATAAATAAGACAATCTTACATAAATATTATTCATTTAAATCTAATATGCGTCACTATGTGCATATACTTAGGTCAAGAACATCTTTGTTTTAGTTATTATTGATTCAAAAGTTTATAAACTTATAATCGGAAAAACGATTTATGAAATTGACATCGTAATTTTGCTAAGCAAGCTTTGATATTTTTATACTTTCCGCTATTTTGTTTTAAGAACCGTCTCTTATCTGAAAATTTAAATTGGAATCCAATTACGATTCAAAGCTACATTTTAAAGCAAAAACGGAGTAAATTGCATTCATTCTGAATTGCTGGTTCGCGTGTTTTAGAACCGTATTTATAAGCCTTAAAGCTATTTAAAAAAGCTACAAATTGAATGCCTAGTCGAAAAAATTACTACCTAAACAAAAAGTTCGTAAATAAAGATCCCGAACAATTTCTTTATTCCATTCGTGACTTATGCCTTATTACCAAATCAATAAAAACCTTACACGATACCTTCCTAATTACAAATCGTCAATGTTCATTCGATTAAAAGATTCCATTGCATTGTGTTTGGTTTGTATCTAATTGGATGATTATGGTATTGTGTGTTAATGTTCCTTATTAAATTGACAATTTATGTCTTTAGTAGAACATGAAGTCTTTATTCGACAAAATTATCGAATGCAGGCAACCGGAATGGACTAAAACGATTGGAAGAGACACATACATGTGAACTAATAACACAAGGTCAAAATACAGCGAGAAATTTGCTCAATCTCAATCTCAGACCACTTCAAAACACTTTATTCGAAACGCGTTCCAAGATTTTGTATCCATAAGTCATGTCCTATGTGTGTATGAGGCTTCCTTCTTTACCTTTTCTAGGTATTTTGAGTCCAAAGTGTGTAAATTTATAAAACAGTGAGCTTTAGACATTATTGTCTTTACAAATTGGGGTTTCCAATAATTACTTTATTTACATGAATCATACTGTATGCTCTAATACGGATATAAGGAAAGCCTAAGACATAAAGGACCACACGTAGACGTGACTGGTTCGACACACCCACAGAAATACGGCAAAAATTAAATTCATCATGCTATGACGCCATTTCGGTTGTAAGGTTTCTAGTCGTAATTATTTTTTATACTATTTAATTTTAAATGAGTCATGGGTGAACCACTGGGTTGTGTATTTGGTCCCTTAAATGCTCACATTTACATTTTGACTTTCAGGGTCGGTGTATTAATTGCAAACAACGCGCAAATACGCAAAGATATATTTTAGAGACGTATTAAGAATTTTCACAAAACTCAAAATTCAACACTTGTGAAACGTCGGAATTCTACATGTAATGCCAAGTTTGCAAACAATAGGTACAACCGGAGAAAAGAACATTGCAATTAAAAACTCTCCACCACTCTTTTCAAATTGCCAAGTTTAGAATGTTTGAATGTTTACAAACTTGATATGCGCTGACACTAATACACTATACACCTCTTATAGTACTGATGCAAATTATATTATTACCAAGTTGGAACATGAGATAAACAACTTATAATAATGGTAAAAACTATATGTGCCTAAATATTGGCCAAAGTACTGGTAACGAATGATTATGATATCAAAAGAAAGAAAAGAGTGGCCTTCAATAACAGTTATTTGATACCAGTAGTAGCAGTAGGTATTCACTAATACTAAAACTGTTCTGAGAAAACAATGTTTGTTCAAGTGTAAATCAAACGTGTAATACGAATTTAAATAGCTAACTTAAAGAAATAAATAACAGAATATCGTTGAATTCAAATACAATTTAGCAAACTGTGACAAAGGAAAAAGGTACTTTCTTTCAGAAATGTAAAAACAATGACCAAGGTTTAATCTCAGCAGATGTCGTTCCACTTTAAAGGATACTGATGGATAAAGTTTCCAGAATCTGTGTTACAGCTGAAGTGTAATAGAATTAAAATTAATGAATACCTACGCAGAACACAACTACTTACTGATGAATTCACGTAAGCGTGAATTTGAACTTTTCTACATCTATACTAATATTATAAAGCGGAAGAGTTTGTTTGTTTGCTTTGTTTGTTTGTTTGTTTGTTTAAACGCGCTAATCTCAGGATCTACTGGTCCGATTTGAAAAAATCTTTTTTTGTTGGATAGCCCATTTATCGAGGAAGGCTATAGGCTATATAACATCGCGCTACGACTAATAGGAGCGGAGTAGCGACGTGAAATGTTGCAAAAACGGGGGAAATTTACGCATACGAAGTTGCGCGGGACAGCTAGTCTATAATATTGGAATTAGGTCCCCCAAGGTTTGTTGTTTAACAGTGTTATGATTAAGTTTGATATTTACTATTTTAGTGTTACCTTAAATGTACGTCTCTTCGCCGTTTTCTTTTCTTATTAGCAACCAATTGCTAATTTATCCTGTACATTCGAGATTTCATGTCTAAACATTTAACGGTCACAGCAATTACTTAATTCAAGGTTCTATAGTTAGTGTACCATGTACAAATTTGCACTATGTGTAGTATAAATACCGATTTTGGCTACTTTAATTTCAGTTCTGTGCATTTTAATATTTTTTTAAACATTTGTGATACGAAATTGCATAACAATAGCTTGGAGATTACAGTTAATAAAGTAACTGTGTAGTGGCATAAACTGGTGTTTCGGCATTAAGATACGACTAAATATTATTGAATTTGACGATTTTTTATTATATACCGAACAGATAACAAGCTGAGTCAAAAAAGTTTCACACGAGCAAAGTTTAGCTTAAGTATTAAAACCGGGAAGTAATACATAATCGGATATATTTATATAAAGGTCATTAATAGGTTGAGCCAAGTCCACGCCGCCGAGTCTAAAAAAAGGTATTTCTCAGATAAACAAATCATTACTGAATATATAACGGTACAAAAATACTACGAAACCGCACAATCTAGTTGTGATGTGGTCTAAATGAAGAAAGATGAGCATGCGGTTTCGTAACCACAAAAACGAGATGAAGCGTGATAAACAATTTTTGGCACCACATCATATATTTTTCTGTAACATCACTTCTGTACGTGTTACCGATTTGAAATGTCAGGTTGCTTTTTTATATCAGGGCAGTACCGTTGTACATTACAATGTGGAACGCACGTATCTAACGTACTGAGGAACTAGATTGAAAATACCGAGAAATACGAGCAATCCGGACAGGTTATTGCCTGTACTTATGTAGGAAGTTTCACCTTGCTTTTTTCGGGCCGTGTACATTGTTTACAAAAAGGTGGAAAAAGAATCGTGAATTACGGTAAAGTAAACAAATTGGCATCTTTCAAGAAATTTCTATTAAATTCAAGGTGCTTGCTCAGCTAAAGAAAGTAGAAGACCACTTAGGTTATTATGATATGTTTGCAAAGTCGAAATAAAAAATGTTTTCAATGTTACCCGATTCCACACTGCCAATTCTCAACATTTAAGTTACTAACTTATTTATAATGGCTAATAAACTGTGAAACTAGGTGACTGTCTTAACGATAGTAGATCTCTCATTGAATGTGTTGACTATTACACTTACTAAAATTGATTTCAATGACTAAAAATCTAGACTTGGAACTTTTGAATAGTCGTACTTTTATCGATTGTTACTCGATGACATTGAACAGCGAAGTTTCGACATACAAAATGATGAACAAATTGAAATCAAGTCAGACAAGAACATTTTATAGGTTAGACCTATTGCTGTTGATTCAATCATCAATTGAAGACCTGATCACGCTTTAAAATACGCACCAGCGTATTTTTAATGCGCGTAAAAAAAACGCTCTTATACTACAAATGCATTCCCAAGTACACGTTGACACTGCAATGTGACGTATTTTTATCGCGTATTTTAAACCCAGGACGTTGGGAATAGATCACATAATCACATCGTGAGGGGGTCGGCAGGTTTTTACGCGCGTAAAAAAATCGCACGTCCGAATGAGGGCTGACATATTATGTTTGGTAACCTTGAGCCATTTGACTTTTAGTTCTCTTTAAAACCAGATTACCATTATAATGGCGCCGGGCGCTAGAATTGATATTAAAAAATGATTTCCGCATATGACTTCTAATTTGGATGGTACCTATTGGTTTTTTACCGATTATTACTTTAAGCTTAAACAGTTCCATGTTTTTCATATGTCATTTACAGATCACTAAACAAAATGTCATGATCGTGAATGACTCAAGTGCTCAACAAAATACCAAGGTTTAGGATCTGGTCGTGACTAGAGTCATCTTAGCAAGTACCTTTAGTTAACATTAAAATAATATTGTTATTACTTTAAAGGTAGTTGGCATGTGCAATATCGTTTTAACGTCCGCATCCTGGTAATAGATGAATCGAATGCAATTTTTCATTGAATTTCAATTTTGTTTTACGTTTTTGTACTTGACCTAAGTATCCGGGTATTGATCCTTGTTTTTACAAAATTTAGATGAGGTCACAACCAGATATATTATAGATTATGCATTCCACCAATTTTAGTTACCTTGTTGAAGACACGACTAGGTTTTTATCTTTTGTATTTTTGCTATAGCAAATTTCAGGACGATTACCTTTTCGTATGTTATTAACAGTTAGAAATATTTTGTCGGCATTATCATCCCTTCTCACTGACATTCATCGTAAAAGCGCTCTGCTGATCAAAATCTAATCATAACTACTACTTTCCACAACTTCTCAGAACGTTTATATTTTGTAGTTCAGTTGACACACAGTGGCAAGGTATTTGCCTTCCGGAATAGTTACTTCCACCATCAAGAGGCCTTGGTTACCGATCAAAAATAGGCGGCCTCGTCTGTTTTCTCAGGGCATTGCCCTCAAAAAACAGATGAAGAAGGTTGTTTAAACGCAATACATTTGAGAGTTGAATGCAATTTGCTAATATGTGAAGTTTATTTACAAATAGACATGATCTAATCTTCGGCATCAGGTTTAATTTATTAGTATTTATGTGACACACAGTCTTACGTCTGTAGAACAAGTGTAGACTGCTAATTTTGCGTATCTATTTTTACTTGTTAATGAAGTATAATTATTAAGAATTAAATGACGTAATTATGATAGGCCTGTTTTTTTTATAAGCAAAATGTTTTGTTGGCTTAATACTTGATTAGCTCTCGTTTGAAATAAATTTGGATTATGAATGTATTAAAACTTAAATCTACAAAGACATCTACATAGGTATTTACCATAACTTGAGTGTAAAAAGAAAACCCTACTAAAAAAAATGCACCTGCTACGAAGGATGCAGTGGTGAAAACTGATCATCAAGATTTCGATCCATACAAAAATATTGTCGTACGATTTTAAAAACACTTGGATAAATCTGACTGTTACAAAAGTAAATGGGATGACATGGCCGTTAGGGAGGCTACACATAAGCTGGTTGGCACAATTGGTTCGGCAGTAACAGCCGAACTGTACAAAGCCGGCCTGAAGCACCTACTACACATATTCGGCTTCATTAAAAGGGCTGATCGGGTAGTTCAAATTTTCAAAAAAGCCGTTCGACAAAGTCGAGCCGAACCCGTTCATCCACAAATACTGCCCGGCATGTGCCAATGTGTATGTGAACATGTGTATAGTAACTCTTATACGTATAATTGTGAAGAATGAATACCTATTTATGTACCACACTGATTGACAAACCTACTGTAGTATTGTGTGACCTTGAAAATCAAATAATGAGACGATATAATGGTCATTCATAACCTTAAATTGAATAGCAGTTCTGTAGTCATTATACAGATACTGATGACATGTTTTTCATTGGGTTAAGTTTAACGAGATGCGTGGTGAAAAACTGTAGTACCAAATGGATAATCATTGCTTTAAGCATGTTCCAGACGGTTGGAAACAAGGCTTTCCGCCAAGGTAACCTTTCTGGTTTCCAACAGTGTAGACGGCTGTTGTAAACCAAATTACTTAGCACTTGGTTTGAACAGCCGTCTACACTGCTGGAAACCAGCAAGGTCACCTTGGTTTGTACGTTTGTTTCCAACTGTTTGGAAGACGTTTCAGCTAAGGGGTAGACATCACTTTTAGTAGTTTAATTCAGGCACTTTGTCAACCGAGCGAGGGAGCATCCACGATCATTTTTCAGATCGTCATTTCGTGGGGGGTGTCTAAATTTCGGACTGTGGGGGGGGGGGGGGTTAACCCCCAAATCCCCCTCTAGCCCATGCAACAGAGATCATAATCAAGGTAATTGTGATCTAGGTCAAGGTCGAAGGTCAAGGTCACAATGACTATTGGATATCACTTCACGTCTCGTCTGGCCAGTAGAACGTCGCCTTAAGACGAAGATTGAATAAGAATAAATCTACTTACAGAGGTATTATATCCAATTCCGATCCAGGATTAAATTGTTAGCCGGTACTTACCTGAAAAATAAATAAATCTGATAAGATAATTTGTACATAGTTACATTTATTGTTGAAAAATCTGTTTTTTAAACCTGCTTTAGTTAGTCACGGGCGAAGTTATTGTTAGAAAGATCTGAGGAGAAGGACAAAGGTAAATAAGCTATCGTCTGTAACAGCAAGGCTTTCATCGTTATTGATACCCACTTACTACAAAGCAACTTACTGGCACGGCAGACAACTACTCTACTACAAAATTAAATTTCGAAATTTCCTGAAATAATAAAACAAAAACTTATGAGGTGTCAAGGGACACCCGGATGGAACGAAGTTCCTTTCGATTAATTAGTGAAGGAATTGTAATATTTTTTATTTATTTTTTTATTATCGTCGCGACACCACACTTTTCAATGCGAAATAGAAAGACGAAAGGAAAATAACTGGCTTGCTTTCTATGAGAGAGAGAGAGACAGACAGAGAAACACGCGCACGCCGCATGGCTTACAACTATAGCAAAAAGTGTCGTTACAACTTTTGGTCCTAATTTTTTTTCACCATAAGGAACTTCGTTCCAAAAAAAAACGTGATCAAGACTTATCAAAATATGACATTACAATCCCCAACCAGTTGCTCAAGTACCGATTGATTATTTGATATATTAGCACTGACATTTGAATAGTAAGCTCTTCTGGCATTGATGTTCATTGTCTTCAGTGATGGTAAGGATTTACGCTTAGGGGGCACGAGGTTAATGATCGTTGTCGATAGATTCCTATAGATAATTGTATTGGTCAATTAGGGTAATGTGTGGGCTGTCCTTGATTGATGAGTTCAGTGGTTCATATAGAATATGGATAGTGAAGCTTCAGTACTAAATTCGTCTCGCTGAAGTACTAACTTCAATTTAAGGTTTCATATTAAGTTAATGTTCATTGACTGCATGCCACCACAACAACTTCATTTCATATTTTTAAAAAAGGTTGAGAACTTTGATCCTCAAGTTCAGATGACCTTTATTATGATGCACAAAGATTTTATCCAGTGTCTGCCTTTGTCTTACTTTTAGGCTTAGCTTGCAGCAATTTAGTCTCTTTATATCAGTGGGCCATCTCGTGGCGTTCCTCTGGCCTACTCGCATTGGACGGTAACTGTAAAAACTGGTAGGCCATGTCTAGACCGCAGGAATCCTGACTTTATCAGTTCATTTATTTGCAGAAGTGACATGGAATGTTTGATGGCGGAACACTAATAAGGCCGAACAGTTTTCCTTCCAATTATGATCAAAACCAAACTAGCAGGAATTGGTAACTTAGTTAATAAATTTACGACGGAACGAACTCGCTCGACTTTAGATAATGCTTACTTAAATTATTATATTTAGGGTCCTTATTCATGACCTTTATTTCGTGTCCGTGACAAGCCCGTGCGAACTGGCGCATTCGCGATGCGCTCAAATATGTTTGCGCGCATGCGCGTTTATGCATTTCTAAGCGCAGCTCTCTATTTAGCATTATGACAAGTTTTTGACAGTTCGCACGGGCTTGCCGCGAAAACAAAAAAAAATTACGTGAATATAGACCACGCTAAAAATTGAAAATTGAAAAAAAGAATGGTTCCTAACTAACTTTTTTAGTATTACAGTCATAATTATGTTATACCTTTTCGAAATGCATAAGATGAGCCCTTTAATTTGATACCCATATTGCAGTATTCAAAACAACTTTTTTTTAACACCTCTTTATTTTGACATCTCACAGCCGCCATGTTTGTTTTTTTCAAACGTCGCATAACTAAGAACACTTGGGCGATCAAGACGAATCTAACGACGTCTTAATTGTATTAATCCGTTCAGTGGATTGTTAGATATCAGGTAATACAGAATATTATATACATATATACATACATACATACAAGATACGCGCGAAAAACATAACCCTTTCTTACAGTCGGGTAATAAAAAGGGATGGAGGAAAGAAACGTTTAAATCTGCTAATTCAATGGATTCAAATATTGTAACGTACAGTATGTTACTTACTGATAAATTTTGCAAGTGTTTTACACGTATGAACAACTTTGCTAACGTAATTAAGCCAGGCGCTAAGAAGTTTTATTTATCTTCGCTGTTTGAGTTTTGTTTGTAAATGCTGCTATGGTTAAGTTTAAATAAAATATTGTCTTTAGCTTTTAAAACAGTCGGTCTGTTGCAGTTTTAATTGCCAAAGATAATTATTTTGTTATTAACTGAGCAAAAATGTTGTTATTAACTGATCTAGAAAAGCTAAGTTTGCACCTTGCGTCGATTACGTCAAACTGACGCTTAGGTATGGTCTGCAAAAAAGGATTCGCTATAACTTTAAAAACATATACAATAATGTTTGTTATTATATTATACATTTGAAGCGGGCGGGGCGCTCTCCGGCGAGGGACAAACTTATCTTGGTCGAGTAGTTGGTAGGTATCTATATATGGATCTATAGCTAGGTATAGCTAGGTATATATACCTTGAGTATAAAATTACTTTAAAAAATCTGATTTAATTAATCCCTGGTATGTGCCAGGCCAAAATGGCCGTTTTGATACGTCTGACACGGAACATCTAACACATGAAGTTTCGTCGACGAATTGACGATTGACGTCGGCCCGGCAAGGAAAATGACGGTACCTATATCTTTAGAATTATGTATTGAAGCTTTGTGTATTCCTATCACTGGACCACAGATAATATAATACTATACTAGTAACTGGACTTAAAAAGATAGTTGGATTTATGTCTGTGATTTATCGCACAACTGTGAAAACTAGATGCCTTAAGGTCAGATGCGGATCTAAGAGGAGGGGGGGGGGGGGGGTTGTTAATTGAGGAAATTCCACCCCCCAGACTTATGAATGTTCAACTCTTCGCCATACATTTGGCCCGCGTTGACAGCCAATTGAACCAGCCCTACCCCAGAGTCCCGTCGCACAACGACGAATGACCCGCACTTACCATCTAGGCGTCGATCAAATGCATTCACCTGTCGCTCTACTCACACTTGGCCGGTGTTAAGTCAAATTGCTCCCATTCGTATATTCGCATCATAGGCACAAAATGTTTGGGTCCTCAGATTTTGATTTGATAAGCAGTCAGAATCGAGTGTAATTTAACGAAACGTAAAATTAGACTACATTTCTTAGTTACATTGTATAAGTATTTAGTACTCGTACATAAAAACAAGAGTCTATAAGCTAAGCTACTGACGGACGGACATGGCGAAACTATAAGGGTTCTTATTTAACTACGGAGCCCTAAAAAGTAGATAGATAGAAAGAGTTAATGTCTTCCTCGCTATTTTAATACGACTATGAGTTCGAGCTCAGCAGTAGAATATTAATAGTGTATATACTGTTATAATGATGATGATCATGATGATTGTGATGACTCATGACACCATTGACCGATCATGATGAGTCCTTGACGACTTCACCTACACCAAATACGCCCACAATGTCTATGTCTGATATCCCAAAATAGGTGATATGTAGCATTAAAATATATAAAAACGGGCAATACGGGTATGAGGGTTTTTTGGATTAATTACGGTCTAATTTATTGCAACTAAAGTAGGTATGCACATAACTGAATAAATAAGTAATTTAAACTAGTTTAGAATGTCTGTTTGCTATTCTTATTTATTTGTGTAAAGTTCTATGATGTAATGCAAATCCATTATCAACTTTGCACGATAATGGGTTTTTATGTATTTACTGATAGTTATGTATTGACCATAGTAGTATTTATTTATTATTACATATTAAATAGAACGGCAAATCTAATTACACAATTTAACCAAGTACTTAAAAATAAAACTACTCATGGCATTTTCTCGCAATACCTAATTGTAGTATACAGAAGCGAAGGGTATTTTTTTTTTGAGGTAACCCGATACAAAAATATAGCTTGCTGGACGTGGTTCTATGTACCTATAATACTAAGTAACTACAAGACAAAGGGAAGCTGAAAGTAATGGTGTTCTAAGGACCTACCTCCAATGGTAGTATAAGATTTAGCTAATGTTCTCCTAATCGATTTCAGTCACCGCGGCAAATCTCTATGTAGAGTGACCACGCAAGAGACACCTTAATAGGTGTTTTTCCCTCACATTTTGGTCTATAATTAGTGCAAGATGCGAAAAGTGTACGCAAACGCAAGAAAAATTATGCACAAAACCAATGGATTAACAGGTTCTATGAGGCACAGAGCGTTGTTATAACTTTTAGGGTTCCGTACCTCAAACGGAAAAAACGGACCGTGACCACTTTTTATCCGTCCGTTCGTCCGTTTGTCTGTCGGGCAGGTGTGAAGGTATCGAGTCGAAATTAAAACCATAGGTATACTTAGGCCTCTAGTCCCTTCAAGCTGTGAAAAAATCAAACTAAAAAGGATACGTCCGTTTATGCCGAAAAAACGTACATTTTGATACTCTCACGGAATCAAAATTTATAGGGTAATTTCATAGACCTAGAACTATGAAATTCGTCAAGTATTTCCGTCTTATACTACAACAATAGGGAAAAGTCTGAAATCTATACATTTGTAATTATATCATAATAATATAGTTCTTAAACATTCTAAAGTTGGTGCCATGAAATAGTAGTTTTTATGTTATTTTTGCACCAAATTGAGTTTAAAGTTGCCTTGCATTCATTTTTGAAGTCGGTAATATTTTATTGCAAAAAATTTTGTATTTCTCACTTTTTAGTTGGTTCGTTTGTAATTCACATATGTTACAATAGGCTAATGTCAACTGCTCAAATCCTTTTACAAAATATTGCTTTTCCCGATGCAGGGCCGTTAATTGTTGAGTAGTACGAAGAGATAATTCACCATCAGTTTAGCTTACAGTGTGTAATAGTAGTATGACGAAAATAAAGTGCTAACAAATACCATATTAAAGTAATTGAATCGCAAACCGTGAAATATTGAATAGTTCCGCTCGTCATTTGTGGACTTCATCATTAGTTCCACTTCACCAATTAGGGCTTTTTGAGAGTAAATGCACGAATCACTATGAAATATACCTAAATCACTGTAGGTGTGTCAGAAATCGAAGGAGCTCTTCTAATATTCAATATGACAATGGAATCAATTTGGAAGTGGGTATACCTAATAAAATACAAAAATATTTTTTCAAATCGGTCTAACCGTCTTCGCGTAGGTAATCTATGAACATTTATACAAAAAAAAAGTACATTCGAATTGAGAACCTTTACAATATGTAGCTACAAATTTATACGGAACCCCCGGTGGGCGAGTTCGACTCGCACTTGGCCGTTTTTATAGAATACGGTGACCCATCTATGGACCAGGTGTTGCTTAGCCTCATTGATATTTTGATCTGCTCGGTCACCACTGAGTCACCCACCGCCCCTCCGACGTTGAGCTTGTGTTGCGGTGATTTGTCATGGAAATTTGTATGTGTTAAGCGAGTTCCTTCGCTGACTGTATTGTTTAATAAGGCCTAGTCAGTATTTCACTTATAACAGGTCATTTTTATTTTCACTATTAAAAATCCGCAAACGGTATGTCACAAAATCGTGCAGGGGGTCAATTCACGTATTTAAAGCAATGCAGTTCAGTTGCAGATAAATTTCGATTAAAACGGCCATTTTTGTATTCTTGTAACTTTGGGGTCGATCTCAAATACGCTTGCTTCAAGTATGCGCCTCGGGAGCGCAATAACGACATTCTAATACGGTGCGCAAGCGTTTTAAAGATCGATCCCAAAGTTACTTACGCTTTTATCGAAACTTAATTGCAACTGAACTGCAACTGCACTGCTTTAAATACGTGCATTGACCCGCAGGGACGGTTAACTACTTATCTAACTTAACAAAAAGAATATCTAAAATCATCCAAGCTCCAAAATCTATGGGGCAAACCTAATTTTATATTTAATCTCTAAAACCAACTAACTAAGCAACCTGTCCACTGATTTATTTAGGTACTAGCAGAACCGCGCAAATTTTTCCCGTTTTTGCAACATTTTTCATTGCTGCTCCGCTTCTATAGGTCGCAGCGTGATGTTATATAGCCTATAGCGTTCCTCTATCCAACAGTTTTTTTTTAAATTCGGATGTAGTTCATGAGATTATCGCATTCAAATATAAAAACTCTTCAGCTTTATAATATTAGTATAGATTTTACATTTTGTGTTTAGTGTCATGGTAATCGTAATTTCAATTAGGTATAGCAATGTCTAAAGCGTCTTCTAGACGGTTGGAGACAAATGTACAAACCAAGGTGACCTAGCTTGTTTCCAACAGTGTAGGCGGCTGTTGTAAACCAAGTACCAAGTAAAAACGGTGGGCTATGGAACCCTAAAAAGAAATGAAGTGTTTAAACCTTTTTTGATTCTACAGTATTATGTTGTTGTGCGTGTCTTTTTTGAATTCTTCTTGTTTTAATCTGAACTTTTGGAGCTGTGTACGGCGTACGGCGATATTGTGCGGAGCCAGTTTAAATATTTGTTAACTTTAAGCGACTTTTGCAACTGCTGATTCCATTCAGTAAAACAGGTTTTGTTTATCAATTATGTCGAGAAATATTTTATTTTAAGGCTTAATACCTTTGTTTAATGCCCGACGTTTCGACCGTATTGCAACGGCCGTGGTCACGGATAGACTCTACGTCTAGTGTACCCGTGACCTGGCCGTTGCAATACGGTTGAAACGTCGGGCAATAAACAAAGGTATTTAGCCTAAAAATAAAATATTTACGCGATTAAGACCCGTAGCATAAAAAAATCTATAATGTATACAAATCGCGAAAGTTTAAGAACATATATGTCGAGAAATTAATAATTTTAACTTGTAGGATTTTTTGAAGTACACGCTAGGCCTTAAGAATTTAAAAAAACAAGTCCGTACAACTAACACTTTCTTTTATTTTTTGTAAAGTCCGAATGACTCATTTTACAAAGAAAGTACGCAAAGCCGGTCATATTTGGTGAAAGCATAAAATGGGACAACTCGACCACTCATGTTTCTAAAGCCACAAAAGTACCGCAAAAGTAAACTTAGATTGTATTATTATGATTATAATCTACTTTATTTTTAGGGTCCCGTACCTCAAAAACAAAAAACGGGACGCTTATAGGATCACTTTGATGTTTGTCCGTCCGTTCGTCTGCGAGTCAGTCAAGACCCTTTATCACGGGAAAGCGTGGAGGTATCAAGTTAAAATTAAAACCATATACTCAACGGTCTACAGTTCCTTGAAAAAATGAAACTTCTAAGTTAACGTCGTATCTTTTTTTTCTCGTATATTTTAAAACTCGATTCAATACTATAAATTTGTACCGAACTCTCGGTGGGCAAGTCCGACTCGCGCTAGTCCGGGTTTTAAATACTAAGGTAATTTAAGTAGTAATTTAGCTAAGTACTTGCTTTGATTAAAAAAAAAGAGCCTCCTGCGCAAAAAAGATGCAAACAAGATTCCCCACATATTATTATACCATATATCTTTTTTGCGCAGGCGGGTTTTTATTTTTTAATTTTTTTTTTTTATTTAATACTATTTAGTGGTTGTAGGATAACCGATGTAACAACAACTTTTATCACAGCTATTGTCAATCAATTGATTTTTTAGTATTACAATCAAAATCATGGTACACCTTTTTGAAATGCCTTAATTTGATACCTACATTGCAGTATTCGAAAATACTTTTTTTTGACACCTCTTGTTTTTTAAATATCACACCGCCATGTTTACTTTTTTTAAACATCACTTAGCTAAGAACACTTGGGCGGTCAAGACAAATCTAACGACGTCTTAATTGTTTAAATCCGCCTAGTGGTTTGAAAGATGTGAGGTAAAAGAATATTACATACCTTCAAGATACGCGCGAAAAACATAACCCTTCCTTGCAGTCGCATAATAAAGCCGGAGAAGATAGTCCCATTGCTCATAATCATCAATCAATCATAGTTTTTCAAGAATAAGAACGCACCAAGGTTACCGTACAAACTTATAGTTAGGTATGTAAATAGTTCGTTCGTCGTGGGAATCTATCTCTTTTATGCAACAATATTGAAAGATTTATTATGTTGTATTCATATAATAGACTTTATAAAAGGTTTTCCTGTAATTTATAAATATAGAACTATCGTTTATGTTTTTCTCATTTTTTTGGTAGATTCGGGGATAGGCAGGGCGGGAGGAATTGTCAATAATACTAATAATTCCTAAATTAAAACATAAAAAAATAATAGCTGTCCCGGCGTACTTTGTACCGCCTTTATTATTTTTTATCGTGAATCAGGTTAAATTGTATTTTTGCCATTCAAGTTTACACACGACATTTTATCGAATTAGTCTACCCGTTTAGGAGAAGTTAGGTAACAAATATGAACAGAAGAATGCAATACCATAAGACTCCTAATATCCTATAAGTCCTTTCAATAAATATCCTATGTTATACAAAACAGTCTACAAACTGTATTATACCCACTTAAGTTATTTTGACGTACCCAATTCATGGCGTATTTGTATATATTTTTTATTTATAAAATTATTTTTCAACACTTGATAATAATTTAAGCATAGTTTTTATTTCAAAAACTAAATCGTTTTGTCTAAAACTTTAATTGCTTCGTGTTTAGCTAAAGTTATAATTGTTATGCATACCTAGTTATTATATTATTTTTCGTACGAGATAATCGTGACTTTGCAATAATTATCTTAGTCTATGGTACCTATAGGATGTAACTTATTGTTTACGATTTTATGAACCGGAATTTCCTAATTGTGTTTAGTATGTTCAATCTTTAATCAAAATAAAAGCACCTATTATTTTTTTGTTTTAGGTAGATACAATTATAAATTAACCCGTCCGTCGTTGGCTTGTATTTTTAATCGGTTAAATATTTTTATTTTATTATGTGGTTAAAAGACACATTTGTTTCTTCTGTTTCTAGGCGAATCGACAACTGCCACGCATAAGATCGGAATTCACTCTATAGGTAAAACTATATTGTTGCTAACAAAAATACAATCACTGAATCAGAATATCGAATTATCTAGAATAAGTACTTAATGATGAATTGATAATAGTCTTAAGATTTAAATGTATACAAATGCTATTACAAAAAAAGCTCTCCCAAAAATTGTATTTTTTGCGTTACGATCTTACGCCTATTTAAATATTGGCAATCTTTTAGTTATCCTCCAATCAAGTGAAATTATGAATATAATAGAACCCTCACCTCACCTTTTTCAAATGGTTCACAAAAGGAAATAAGAAAAATTAAATATCGTTGTGGTTTTATCATTTGTTTTTATTTCTTAAACCGCAATTAGCTAGTGGTAGTAGGTTGTATGCTATATTTAGCTAATTGCGGTTTACGAATTTTATGTAACCGCTTTTTAAAAAAAGTTTATGAAAATCGGCCGACTATCGGTAGAGACATCGCTCATATTAACTTCAAACTTCAACATTCTTTATTAATACAAGAATTATTGCATTTTTGAAAGATAGTAAAATTTAAAGTCCAGACCCAGGAATCGAACACGAGACTTCCATATGCCAAACAAGGGCTGGAATCGAACCATCTAACCGGGACTAAACCTCAAATTCTTCTGTCCTTCACCATCCTTTATTTTGTAAAACCACATTGCTGATTATTTGAAAACGTCAAATTAATACATAACAGAACAATAATGACATTATGATTAGTTTAAAAATCAAACTCAAAAAAAGAAACAAAATAAGTTAGTCGACAGTTCCAAATGTAGAGCTCATAGGAAGAAGCTGCCTAGAAACTCATGGGCCTGTCTTTTAAAATCATCAAGTTGTATTACAAAAAATATTTTATTGAGCAAACCATTGCGTTTTCCAAATTTCTAAGCTAATAATACTAGTATAATTAAATAACAAAATAAATATTACTTTATGTAACCTTAAAACATGTAACCGTATTATATAAAATACTGCTGAAGATTTAACCTTTTCCTTCGTAAAGTCGCTTAAAAATTTTAACCCTCAACACTCTCGTGAGACAATCAGAGCAACAGAACCACAAAAAGTTATAACAAATCACAATAAACATCTCCCACGGAGGTGTGTAACGGTGTTAGAATACCAGTTTGTGGAGGAGGCACCGTGATGGGCACCACACTGTTTCGTATAAACCTCAACAGAATGTGCATATTGCCAGTCGCAGATTACTCTAAGCGACGCATCGACGTCTTCACACACTAACACGAAACTACACTAAAGTGACACGCGAATATGACATAACAAAAAGTTTGTTCTCTTTAATATTGTGAAAGTGTTTACGTGTTATTTAAATTTGGATTTTTTGTGATTTATGGTAAGGATTAGTTTTTTTATCTTTATTTTTAGGTTAACAAAAAATAATTGGTAGTTTTTTATTTCAATTTTATTTTTCATGTTAAAATAATCTATAGTTACTTTTAATAAATTAAGCGTTTAATTGATAGGTAATGTTTACACAGATACCAGTTTTAAATAATATGTTATTCCATGTAAAATGTAGATGTAATGGAAACTGTTTAGTGTTAAATTATAATGTTTGAAATGGAAAGCAAATATAATTGGGCACTTTTACTTGACTAATGGGTAGAAAAAATGTATACTTAGATACCTGTATGAATACAACTCGTCCATTGTAAAATATTAATAACTAGGAATACCTACACAATTACGAGTCATTTTCAAATTCAAAACATATACATAAAATGATATAGTGCTCGTACTTGCGAATACCTGTCTTTTATTGCACATTATTTAGTCTTTACAATGCACATTACAAGCTGTTGGTATTAATATTTGATAAAAATGACACAAATTATTAAAATATAGGTGTACGATGGTTTTATTAAATTCAAATGCATTTTAATCCATAAATTTAACCCTTCTTGGTGCTATAAAAAGGCATCGATTTTCATAAAAGCAAATAAAAAACTAATGAACTTGTTCTGATTTATAAAGGTTTGATAATAGCTTGCGTCATTTCCTCAATATATATCAAGGTTGCCTTTAGCATCCAAACTAAATTTAGGCCACCTATATTAATACTAGGTATAAAGTAAATAATTATAATTGCTTTTGCATTGCATATATGGAAATATATTGCATACATTATAAAGAACCCAAGCTGTGGTACAAGGCTGGGTAGACGGGTTAAGGATTATTCAGGACCCTCACTATGGGATATTTCTAGTATCAAGGGTGGTATTTTATTTTTTTAAAGAAAATACCTAGCAATATGGGATTAAGTCCCACATTACTAGCAATCTTGTTAACCCCTCCAGCTAAGCCCAAAGGCTTGTGTTAGGAGTGGGTTCACGTCAGAAGTATAATGGCTAGGACTCGAAACCGCGACCTCACGATCGCGAGACCAATGATTTGAAATTCACAAATCACGGACTTGAAGTACTTAGCTAGGTAAGTTCTAAGTCCGGTTTTATCGAACTGGGAACAATAAATAATTTTATTATTTTTCATAATATTATTTTTCATACAGGGTTCATCAATCGCTCGTGTTAAACTAAAGCGACATACCCAATAACATAATTAGTAACAAATAAGCACGTCCGCTGGCTTATTACAGCCATTATTACCTTAGCATCCTATACTCGTTATCAACTAAGTGTAACATTGTCGATACTAATAAAAATACAATCAATCTACTGATAATTAATTAAATGGGCTGACATGGTCGTATATGCGACCCCAAGCCTCCAAATAAATAAAGAGAAAAATAAATAATTAAATCTGACACAATATAGGTAGATATTCGAAGCGGCCATAGCCTAATGACTAAGGCATCGGACTCGCCATCGTGAGGTCGCGGGTTCGAATCCTACCCATTATACTACCGACGTGAACACAAGCCAAAGAGCTTAGCTGGAGGGGTTAACGGGATTGCTAGTAATGTGTCCCACAATTCCACTTTACAAGATAACATTATTTAAAAAAATATATAAACTAGGCTAATTATAATATTAACTGTAATATATGCAAAATAAAATACAGTTAAGTAGTATTACAAATCTGTTTTTGACGTGATAACGTCTTAATAATCGATGACCGGGTGCACGCTCGAGAAAGTGTCACGTTATTGTTTGGTTGCTAAGCATGTCACGTATTGATTGGTTGCTAAGCAACAGCAAATAAAAGCGTAGCGAAGTAACGGCATGGTCGTTTATTACAATATCATCAGTGTTTTGTTATCATGTAAAATTATCCTCCTGACTTTACAGACAGCCATTTTTTATTTATAATAATAATTTTATTATATTATTTGGTTCAGTTAATAAACTGAGGTTCTTTTTTCATAATTATACTTTCTTTAAAAAAATAATACTTCCGTAGTCTAGGGTTAAATACAAACAAAGGAAAACGAATCTATTGTCTTAAATTACACAGCATTGTTGTACATAGGAATAATGTTACAAAAAATATTTCCATTTAACGTACCTATTGTGTAATAAAAAAATGTGTTATTCTTTTTAAATACGTATACCATTAAATTTTCCTTCTCGCGTGGCGAAGAGCGTTTTGGGAGAAGTTACTGCACCTGAGAACTTAAACAATAAGTCCCTGTTGAAGTCCTTCCGTAAGTCCCTGTTGAAATCGCGATCTTGAACTTCTAACACATGATCCAAGTTGTTATCGTGTCGATGAGATTGACTCTATAAATATAACAAAACAAAGTGGTATGTTGACATTGACTATTGTTTTTTTTTCTTTAATCGTACTATTATTGATTTAAATAGATACAGATTGCAGTAAGAAGTAGAATCTAGTTAAGGTAAATTCCAACCTAAATCCTACTGTAAAATATATACTGCTACACTCAGAATCATAAAGATTATTAAATCATTCATTAGTAAAGATTAAACTAACTGACCCGCGCAACTTTTCCCCGTTTTTGCAACAGTAGTATGATGTTATATAGCCTTTAGCCTTTCTCGATAAATGGACTATGCAACAGTAAACTACTTTTTCAATTCGGACTAGTAGTTCCAACAAACAATCAAGTTCAAACAAACAAACTGTTCAGCTTTATAATATTATCTATATGTCAAATAGGAATGAAAGGCTAACTGCTGTACCTACGTACGGCAGTTAGCCTTTCAACTTTAAATTGAAAGGTATAAATAAAGATGCAAAATTAATATATAAAAACATGTTTTTTATAATTAAATTATAAATACGAAATAATTTCACGTTTAATTATATTCCTATGCATAATATTGAGGTTACTGACATCTTTTTTCAGTAGGCAGTTATGTTTGTTGAAATTAATGCAGTGCATGTAAGTGGTTTCATATTAAAGGCCAATTGAGGATTTCCGTCGTCTTGCTTAAAAAATTAAAACTGTTTAAAAAATAATTATATTTGAAAGAAAAATGTTACGAATTCCAATTGAAGTGGTACGTCACATTTTTTCCTTTGTCTTTCTCAAACTGTAAGAAAATAATGACTCTCTTTTTCGAAGTTAAGCAATGTTGTAAATGTCATATTAATAGATAGGTAACCGTGTGTCAAAAATTAACACCTCTTCATACCATAAAGTTCTGTACATTGTCTCCTTTCGGTTGTATCAGATAGCAACGTCATCACCAGTCTATGAAAATGACGGCATAGGCACCTACTTAGAACATAAATTTTCTCTAGAGGTAAGACACAAAATTAGAGATACCTAGATCAAAATAACAGTTTACGACGTAGCGAAACACGACACCCACCGCTGCGCCGTCGTCGTAGTCTCAGTATCGTGTATACTGATAAATTAATTTTAATTATAATAAAATAGTGTATTATTTCATATTATATTAGTATTATTTATTGTGATTTTTTAATGTATATTTTTATGATAGAAGCCTTAAATAAATAAATGGTTATTATTAGAGGAAAGGAACGAAATGTGGAATAGGGTCCCTAATGTGATATACCATAATTTCTCGTAAGTAGATAATTCTAGAATCGATAATTCAATTATCGAATGTCTTCTATCTCATTTACTCACTACATTTGCGTATATCTAGGTTTCAATATATCTTTCATACTAGCACTGTACCCGTTGTGGTTGTGTTTTGATTTGTCACCGTTCCAAAACTTATTAAGGTACGTAAGACATAAGTATTATTCATTATTCAATTGGAAGTAGAGTTGTGTTTAGCATTATTTTGTATGTATATTTGCTCTACTGTTTTAAATGTCTAATTGTTTTTTAGGATAATATAAAATCGAACTTAAACTGGTTAGAATTTCAGAATAAGGACAGTTAAAGGGATCTAAATATGGACTATTCAATTTTGTGGTTTTCAATAACATCTAATTGAATAATTATAATAATATTTTTTATTTTTTTTATTTTTAGAATAGCAGGGCAACAAACACTGAAATGGTTCACTAAAAAATCGGTTATTAATTTTTACCTTAAGTACATGCTCTGTCTCTGAACATACAATGACAGTACGAGTCCAGAGTTCGACACCTAGATTTGTTTTTTTAAGTATAGCCAATAATAAAAGAACTATGAGAAGTTAAAGTTATTTTACATGCTGATTTACGTGTTGGAAAACGAAATACTGCTAATGAGTTAAGCGCAAATGTATGACATACAAGCTTAAGCCCGCGGCTCCGCCCGCGTGGATGTCGGTTATCGCGATAAAAACTATCCTATGTCCTCGGTTTAACTGTTTGAGCGTGAGAGCGTAACAGACAGACAGAATTACTTTCACATTTATAATATTAGTGTGGATTATTTTCACAAATAAATATTTTAGATTTAATAATATTTATTTTTTTATTCATCAAAAACAAAATGGTATTCCATATTTGGTTACTTTCCTATTAGGTTCAAATCTTTCACATATCAAGAGTTCATAACTCACAGAGGAACAATTCAAACAATTTCTACACTGCTTACCTACTTATTGAAACGATATTCATCTAACAATGAACAAAGAACCTCTAAATTACACCTAATTTGGATAAAAGTATAATGAAACGATAAAATGTTTCAACATACAACGTTCTTATACGAAATACTACTGTTTTAAAAACCGTTACACCATTTAAGTATGTAAAATGCCTATTATAACACATTTTTGGCGTAACCTCCATTTAATAGAAGCAGGGTTAATGAGGTCAAACTGTACATTATTGATACTAAATTTTATAAAAGCCGTAGTATAATCGAAAACATTAAGTATTATGTCCTTAAAATATCTTTATGTTAGGAAATATTTGTATATTTTAACAAAAGGCAAGTGCTAATTGAAAAGGATTGCGAAAAGATCAAACAAATTTATCACTTCATCAGTCAAGGTTTCGTAACTTCAATGACAAAATATTTTTTAGTTCATGCGGTACCACTTTATATTAGACCAGTTGGCTGCCCCGGCTTCGCACGGGTGTCATATCGTGTGGTGGTTTGTAATCCTACCCATTATTCTACCGACGTGAACCCACTCCTAACACAAGCCACTGAGCTTAGCTGGAGGGGTTAACAGGATTGCTAGTAATGTGGGACGAAAATAAAAAAATAAAAAAATAAGAAAAATATCATAGTTTTTTATACCTTGATTTACATTATTGTAATTTTTCGTAGAGATCTTTAATTTTTTGGCAAAAAAAATTATATATTTATCTATATTTTGTTGCCAAAAAATTCCCAGATAATGTAGCTTTCTAATGGTAAAATATTTTTTCAAATGGTCCAGAAGTTGCGGAGCCTATTCAATGCAAACAAACAATCAAATCTTTCCTCTTAATAATATTATTATTATTATATAGATAAAGTATTATGAAGATCAAAGTGTAATGTCCTTTGCTTTCAAGGTGTGATGTATTTTCCTTTTAAGTAGTAAAGTCGTCCTCCAAGCGAGGTGATCATGTTCGGTGTGTTCATCAAGTTTGGTGAGAACGAGTTAGGGGTCATTTGGCCGCTTTGGAACTAGGACCAGTTACCCCTTTTTAAAATTAATTAATGGTAAACTGCAGATAGAGATATTAGCATAAGTTTAAATTGAGAATTATTTTGTTGTGTTTTTTTATTGTCATGGCAAGGTTTTTAAAAATAAAAAAATGTGTGGCACACGGGGACTGCCGCAGTAAAGCTATGCATAGCATTATTTTTCAACTTATGCAATTATTTTTTAAGAAATACATTTCGGAACAGCTCGTCTCGATCGAGCTTCGTACAGTCGTACCATATACATATACGTTAAGTGAACGCTCGGCCGAGCTACATGGTAGGCGGAGAGGGGGGTGTTATGTTTTATTTTCGTTACGGAATTTCTTGATTCGATCGCCGCGCTCAAAGCTCGAGCCCGCGATAAAATCTATGCAATAGCTTAAAATAAAAAATAAAATGTTGGTGAGAAATTATAATTGTAACTTCACTTGCGCGATTCAGGATTTGCACCAATTTTGTATTATATATGTGGGTACAAAGTTAACTGATTTCTCCTCTTGAGAAATGATTTTCCAATGTAAAACTTTTAAGCACAAATTATAATTTCAAAGTAAATCTAACGATTTTTTAATTTTCCAATGCAAAGTTTGGTAGACCCAATTTTCCTTAAGGAGTTGAATATTAAAAACTTTTTTCCATAACTTCATTAGGATAAAAAGAATAAAAAAATGTCAAGGGAATCAAACGAGCCTTTTCAGATTTAGAGCAATACCAGCCGAAATGTTTGCCATTTAATTTAATGCAACTGCAAAAACCCAACTCAATTAAAACGTCGTTATAGTGGCGGATGAAGAATGAGTTTTTGTTGGCGGTGGGGTTTAAAGGCGTTGAGTGGTATACTGTGTAATTTTACTAAACAATAACAACACGCCATACCTATATGGTGTGATTCAGAGACTCTTGCTTCCCCCCCCCCCCCTTACTCCCAATTAAATCTCTTGTTGTCACTGCCATGTTATAAGACTAGCACACATATTCTAAGACATTTTTGACAATTCCTCGACTCAGGTTTAAGGTAGGTCCTGACTCAACGTAACTCACCTGAAATGTTGATATTGTTTTGGCAGTAAGAGTATAATGTATTTAAGAGTACACATTTTGTTTGAGTTAGGTTGAGTAGGAAGTACGGAATTCAAGGTTGAAATGTTCTTGGTGGTCCTTGAGAAGTTGATATTGTTCGAGTATTCGGGTGTCAGCCTCCTACCATTATGCCTACGAAATAAATGACGTAATTAGTTCAACACACTCCTATATCTATTAAGCATGATGTTTTAGATGTGTCATAAATGTTAATGATATTCTAATCATAAAAATAAAAGTCTAGAAACTAATTTCAATAGGTATTAATTAATTACGTACCTACACTACCTTTATAATCTATAATCCTGTATAATCCGATAATCCATGAGTTATTAATTTCAAAACTTGTCTAGAGCAAATAAAACAAAATAACAATAAGTTAAACAAAAAGTTTAATTCCTTATTATTATTTTTCTTATTTAGACTTATTATAAAAGAAACCAAAATAATAATAAGTTAAACAATAAGTCTAATTCCTTATTATTATTTTTCCATCTTTAGACTTATTACAAAAAATGAATTCTTAATTTTGTAATCACACTTAAAAACTTAAGTGACATAGGAGAATCTTTTCAAAAATGGAAGTAGTCAAATATTAGGTAATTGTTTTTAAACTTCCACGATGATTACACATATTAGAATATTATCGGGACTTACTATAATATGTAATTGGTATAAAGTTATGTTGTGACCACGGTTGTATGAAATGAACGTCCTTAATGTCCAGATGCACCACAAAGTAAGATGGACTGTTTGTTCACAACTATACTTTAATATTAGAAACCTGAAGAGTTTGTTTGTTTGAACGCGATAATTTCAGGAACTATGGAGTCAATTTGATAAAAAAAATGTTGAATTGCCTATTTATCGGAAGGCTATAGGCTAAATAACATCACACTACGACCTATAGGAGCGGAGCAGCAATGAAAAATGTGGCAAAAACGGGGAAAATTGACACGAACGCAGGTCAGCTAGTGTTAAATAAATTTTAATTTATTGTTCTCTAGACATTGAGTGCTTGATAAAAAGTGTTTTCGCTTGAAATAAGAATTTGTGACTTTTAAAATATTACCTGTTGTTTGGTATTCACATACTTATATAGTATGCCACGTCCATATGCTTGCAATATTTGTGGTCAAAACGCCGTCAAGAAGACTATTGCTGTTGTTGACTATCTATCCAGACAGTCATTGTTAACAGATTCTGTCTAATTGCTATTCAACACGGCATTACCTTCAGCCATTCTAATGGTAGTAACATCGCGGCCTTCGAAGTAGACGAACGGTTTTTGTTATTTGCGAAACGGATTCATAATATTGAATTTATTTTATACATCTGATGAGAATTTTCGTAATGTGTTATTTATTGCTTCTATAGAAGGGTTATGTCAACATCGGCAGTGGTTTTGTCATAAATAATCTTCCATAGGTCATTATTTAATCAAAAAATATAGGTCTATGAATATCGTTTTATTTTTTGACAGATACCTAAGGCCAAAGTCAAATAACAGAACGGTATCGTAATACAGGATGTACAAAATTTACGTCGGGTGACCTACACTGGCACTAGTCTGTACGTGCGAACCTAGAAGCCAAATGAATGCAGAAAAAATGCATCATAAAGAAATTATAATTAGTCAGTAACTTAGATACAAGTGCACAAAGATACCTATGTGCAAATATGTATCCTGTTTTTTTACATCACGGGATGACAGACCAAAAAAAAAGCAATAAAATGTTACAACTACACGTTTTATTACCATGCTATTCAAGGAACAATTTTCCTTTAGAAAAATGGTCACCTATTTATGACACTAAGCCCGTGAACGTTACTTAACGTCGTTGATATCCTGGTCAAATAATTACATAAGCTTACTCGATCCTTCATTACAGAGGATAGTGAACCCTGTAATCCTTCAGACAGTTAATCTGTCTCCATCGATTCCGGTCTGAAGTAGTCCTTACCAGATTTCCAGAATTTCGATCAAGCTGCTCTCACTTACGGCCGGTCTCAATAATATATCTATCGATGGGTTTGGCTACTAGAGGTAGAATTTTGACATATTTTGTATGGAGCATATGTCAATTTAATAGCTCCAGTAGCCAAATCCATCGATAGATAATGAGACCGGCCGTTAGTCAGACCAGCGAGTTGACGCGGATAATCTGATCCATATATCCATTTTGACCACAAAAATGGACTCTCTATTACCTTATTATCTGATTCATATGCAAAGAGAAATTAGGAACGTAGGCAATTCTAATAAAGGGTCGAATGACCTTTAAGAAATTATCAACATTCAGTTGATGATGATGATACTAATACTGTCTACTTTTTACTGCCTCTGTGGCGCGGTGGGAGTGTATCCGACTGCTACGCAAGAGGTCGAGAGTTCGATCTCCACCCAGGATAAAACTTTGTGTGATGAGCACGATGGTTTATTCTGTATCTGGGTGTTATTTATCTATAATATGTATGTATTTAGAAATATATAAGTATGTTTATCAGTTGTCTGCTTTCTAAAGTAGGTACAAGCTCTGCTTAATTTGGAATAAGATAGCGTTGTGTGAGCTGTCCCAAGATTAATATCTTGGGACGAGATATTTGCGAGGTCAATTATCTAATGTTGATAGTACAGTAATAATAATAATATAATTATTATTATTATTACTGTACTGTCAACATTAGATAATTGACCTCGCAGATATCTCGTTCATCTAATTATAAAGATCGAGTACAGTGTGTGAGAGGATAACTTATTATAAATCGTGGAACTGTGATTGATGGCCAAGTACATTATGGTCATGAAGAGCACGATAAATTGGTACTTGCATTAATATGTGAGAGAGTATACTCACGACTCCTACTTAGATATTGATAAGGCCATAAATTATAATAGTTTTTATATTTGAACTTTGAGGAGCTTATAAGGATGTTATACTATTTATATAGTCGTGAGAATTGTACCATAATAGGTAAATATGTGGTTCTTCCTTATTGTGACGATGATTAACAGATTGTATCATAGAATCGGTGGCATGAACTACTTAACATTATCCTGTGAACTTCGTGTTTTGAATCGTCTTGTATTAATGGTGTAGACTCATATTGAGTCACGTATTCGTAGATACTATCGTGTAGACATTAGGTATGCCTTATCCAACAATGGAAATGACGCAGTTAGTTTATATTAATAAATTAGTTTTGAAAAAGAGGATCTCAATTTAAAAGCATACTTATTATACCTAATTCCTAATTTGTGATTCGTTTAGATTAATAATTTTAACTGGTTTCTTTTAAATATTGAATAATAATTGAATCTTATGTTTATGGATAGGTATTTTGGTTTGTTTTTTTAGTTTCTTAATTGTCACGACGAGCTTTGTTTGTAGATTTTTTTTGGAAAAGCTATTGGAAAAGACAGATGGTTTTTTTTATGAATATGTCAAGAAAATGTCTGACGTTTTGTTTTATGTTTTACTAGCTGACCCGCGCAACTTTGTATGCGTAATTTTTTCCCGTTTTTGCAACATTTTTCATTGCTGCTTCGCTCCTATTGGTCGTAACGTGATGTTATAGAGCCTATAGCCTTCCTCGATAAATGGGCTATCTAACCAAAAAAGATTTTTTCAATTCGGATCAATAGTTTCTGAGATTATCACGTTCTAACAAACAAACATACAAAAAAACAAACAAACTCTCTTCAGCTTTATAATATTGGTATACCTAGATTAGTAGTAAATTGCACTCATGAAATGGACATGGTTGTGCTGATCTGCTACTGCAATATACATATTTTTGAAATAATTAGGAATCAAACTAGTAAATCATACACCACCTAATACTAAGTACTAATATCGTATGATATATTATTATGTTCTAACTAGAACGTAACAAACAAATGGTATGTATATTTACTTCAATCAGTAGAGACTTAAACTGGGTATTTTATATAGCGTGCAATATTTACGAGATATACAACCTTGATTTGATACTTAATTGTGATTTAAAAATAAATATCTTTACATACAATCTTACTTATGTATCACGTTAGCATCTTTATCAAAGAACCAGTTTTGCAAAACCGGTATCAAACTATAGTTCGATACGACTCATTTGATATACACACGACACTAAAATTTACTGTAAAATGTTTATATTTAATCTGTGTGCCTTATTGCTGTCATCTAATCGTATTTAATTCAATTAAATTTAACGAATTATCTGACTTAAGCGCTAAGTATGCTTACAAAGCACGCCGTGTGCCATACAAAATAAAAAAGCATTAAAAATAATCATAAAAAACCCGCCTGCATAAAAAAGATGAAATAAGATCCTCTACATAATTATATAATTTCATGCAGTCGGAGGCACTTTACTAAGTTCATCGAGATTCATTAATGCCTCCGACTGCATTAAATTACCTATGTATATAATTATGTAAGGGATCTTGTTTCCATCTTTTTTGTGCAGGCGGGTTTTTTTATTTTTATAATTTATATTTTCATTGATTAAAAATCCCAATGGATATTTTTTAATATAAAAAAACGAAGATTTTTAAATAATAGCCATAAATAAATAACAGACATCGCTTATGTTTGTCTATCCGTATGTTCTATTGACGCGACAACCTTTTTTTATCTGTCTATCAAATGGTTTTAAGAAGTTAATATTTTATATTATGTAATACCTACATTTACATGAATCCGATATCACCGGAGAGAGATTAGGCGCAGAACCGACAGCATTTTTTGACATTATTATTTATGCTTCAACATATCTGATGACAAGGAATTGGACCGGTTTCCCGTCAGTACCCGGCCTACGATGTGACACGATAAATGATATCCATCTAAAGATCTGGCAGTGGAAACGTTGTATAACTTCGCTTATAATGTCGCTGCCGACTCACTCAATTACTGGTGGGTATTAAATAATGAAAAAACTCCTGACATCATAAATAAAAAGACAATAAAAAAACGATGAAATCAAAAAGTGATAATTACAGAAACAATTTGAATGTAAAACCTACACAAACACCAAAATGTTGTTGATTGTGACGTCACCTCAATTAGCATACGCGTCATCACCGAACATTGAACTTGGGACATAATCTTTAACAATACTGATGAGCTTAAGGCGGTGACTCTCACCATAGGCTTGGTGACTTGGTGACTCACGTTCGGGCAGATATTGAAGTCCTCCCTCTTTTACTGCCTTTAGGGCAGTAAAAGATGAAATGATTGAAATTCAATTATCCCAACTTCCTATTGTCAGATAACTCGAAATTTTGCACATATCTGATGAACAATCGTTTTGCACCATGTGACCTTATCTTCTCTTTAATTTTTGAAAAACTAAACTTACAATTTCGACTGCCTCTGTGGCGCGGTGGGAGTGTGTCCGAATGCTACGCAAGAGTCATGAGTTCGATCTCACCCAGGATAAGACTTTGTGTGATGAGCACGATGGTTTATTCTGTGCCTAGGTGTTATTTATCTATAATATGTATGTATTTAGAAATATATAAGTATGTTTATCAGTTGTCTGGTTTCCATAGTACAAGCTCTGCTTAGTTTGGGATCAGATAGCGTTGTGTGAGTTGTCCCAAGATATTAAGATTTTATTAATAATTTTGTATGAAATCTATTTGAGAATTTACTAAGTTGTTCATAGGTTTCTTTTTCAACCTTTAAAAGGTGTTTCTTTAGTGACCTTATTAAAATTGTTCGGTATCGTTTGTCAGCACCTTAAACATTTTGATATACTTCTTTTATACTTTTTTTTCAGCTAAGCTCAAAGGCTTGTGTTGGGAATGGGTTCACGTCGGTAGTATAATGGATAGGATTCGAACACTATTTAACTGCCTCTGTGGCGCGGTGGAAGTGTGTCCGACTGCTACGCAAGAAATTGTGGGATTGATTCCGACACGGAACACCACTTTGTATGATTCACAAATTGTTGTTCCGAGTCTAGGTGTACTTTGTGTCCGGGACTTGTATGTTTGTAAAGTCCCCCGCGATACAGGGCATGTAACCCTACTACGGGAGTACAAAAAAACCCGCAGCTTCACAAGTCCAATGTCATTCTGCTACCACTACTTCCAAAATGTAGTTGGAATACTATTTCTGTGTCAAAATCATAAATACAACTCATAATGTAAGTTTTTATTGCGTTCTTCAATTGTTATTTTTTCTCACAGCTTTGTAGTCTTAACAAATCGTCGATTGTATCTCAAAACCATTTTGTATCAATTAGGGATTTCCTTAAACATTTATAGTTTTATTGTTCTACTACAAATATTGGTGGTGATTGCAAAGTTCCGATATGGCCAGGGGGTCAATTCACAATACGTGAATTGGCCTCCAGGTCTGGAAGTGCTAGTACCTAGTGTTACTGAGAATTTAAGTTGGAAACTAGTGAGAAAATCATAAAACTAATTGAAATGTAAATACCTAATGGCGATGATTTTTGATTAAGTAGGTATATTGGTTTTAAACTTTTTTTTTGCGACCTTTATTTGTTTAGTATCGGAGCTTCAATTTGGTTTTCTAAAATCTGTAGAGTATGGTATTATATTATCTGTGTCTGTACCTAAGTATTACCATTCCATTTGTTACGGCCATCCAGCTCCGTGATGTCACTGATATATTGAGTTGACTAAAGAGAACTAAGCCGTTCGAGTTAATTTAATAATGATTTTTTTTGTAATGTAGTGTAGATAGTGTTATTAACAAAGTACACAAGAACAGAGTATCTCTACCTTTAAACAGAGACAATAAGAAACAATAGACATAAGTATATTGTACTAGCTGACCCGCGCAACTTTGTCTGCGTAAGTTTTCCCGTTTTTGCAATATTTTTTATTGCTGCTCCGTTCCTATTAGTCGTAGCGTGATGTTATATAGCCTATAGCGTTTCTCGATAAATGGGCTATCCAACAGTAAAGTTTACAATTCGGATCAGTAGTTCCTAAGATTATCGCGTTCAAACAATCAAACAAACAAACTCTTCAGCTTTATAATATTTATAGATCTAATGGGCTTAGCAGATTAGTATAGAACTAAATATAATGTTTTAAAGAGGATCCATAACACAAAAAAAGGTATTACCATGAAACTGACATTATGAACTAACGCAAATCGTGTCGTTTGAAATACCTATGTCATTATCTTTTGACAGAGTACTTAGATGGCATGACGATTGTATGGTACCACAGCGGTATTTACTCGATTGGGTGAAAAATTCACACACAGCAATTCACATCTATACTAACATTATATAAAAAACAAAGTTGTACGGGTTAGCAAGTTTGCAATAAGTTTGAATCAGCATAAACAACGCTTAAAAAGTAAGTTGCATTGGGTTTGGTAACAAACAATACGGTGATAGACATTAGTTACAGGCCTATTTTCTACGATATAGTATCAACGAAAAAATCCTGAAAAATCTGTCAGCAACTTCGTAGGTACTCGTACATAGTAAGCCTACTGATTTTGTTTGTGTTTGAAGAAAAAATAATAATAAAAAAATAAAGGTCAATCCACTTTTGTACATCAAACAGACCAATAAAAAGATCACAATAAACTTCCTAAAGGAAGTTGATCCTTCAGGCTTAGTGTACTACTACTTGTGTTTCTTTTTTTAAAGTAACGAAGAAATAAGTTCAGTAGTTGCGAGTGACTGGCAGAATAGATCCGAAACTAATCCCACAGGTATGGAGCCTTCATCGTGGTACAGACAGTAAAATAAATTGGATTTAGTTTCCATTTTTGAAATGAAATAAGAAGGTATATAGGCGGAGGTAGCATAATGGCTAAGGCATCGGTCTCGCAATCGGGTTCGAATCCTACCCATTATAGTATCGAGGTGAACTCACTCCTAACACAAGCCTTTGAGCTTAGCTGGAGGGGTTAACAAGATTGTTAATAATTTGGGACTCAGTCCCCTACATTGCTAGTCTTTAAAAAAAAAAAAAAAGAATGAATGCGTCTACCCGTGACCTACTACCACATTGCAATACGGTCGAAACGTCGGGCATTAAAACAAATGTATTTAGCCGTAAAATAAAATATTTACTTAAGACCCGACGAGCTTATAACATTCTATAATGTGTACAAATCGCGAAAGTTTACGAACATATGTTGAACTCAAAAGTATTTTCGTAAATTTATTTTATTTTAAAAAGTTTTAGTAATAACAAAGTTTTGTGTGTATAAATCTAGGTATAAATGTAGTGTAGTTAGTTTCAATAAGTGCGTCAATATTTTTATGCAGTTCAAAATTAAAGATATGAAAATAAAGCGTTTCTTAATGATTTCAATTTACCTACTGAAAACCGCCTCAGTGACGCATTGGTTTGTTCCAAGTCTGGGTGTAGGGTGTTCTTTTGAAGTTTCTTCTTTTTGGATGATTATTTTTGTCCATTATTTTTTTATTTATTTGACAAAATGAAATCAAGACATTAGCTATCCCATTTCATCCCGTGAGTGTCTTCAAGGCGACTAAGGGATTTTCCATCGCAGGATGAGCTGCAGCATCCTCTGCGTGTTTTAAAGCTTTACTGCAATCTTTAACCAGCTCGTTTAGCGTGGTGATTAGGGCTCCTAACCTAATTATTATAGGACCTGGGGGTAATTGCCACCCCCAGGTCCTATAATAATTAGGTTCTACTGGGGAGCCCCACGCCCAGCAGTGGGGTATTATATGGGTTGATATGTATTAGCTGTTGATTTTTTTATTCAAAATGCGTATGAAACTGTCACTCTGTGTGCGTACACAAAGTGACAGTTTCAGCCATATTGCGTTAATTTGACTGCCTCTGTGGCGCTGTGGGAGTGCATCCGACTGCTACGCAAGAGGTCGTGGGTTCGATCCCCACTCAGGATAAAACTTTGTGTGATGAGCACGATGGTTTATTCTGTGTCTGGGTGTTTTTTATCTATAATATGTATGTATTTAGAAATATACAAGTATGTTTATCAGTTGTCTGGTTTCCATAGTACAAGCTCTGCTTAGTTTGGGATCAGATAGCGTTGTGTGAGTTGTCCCAAGATTTAATATAATTAAAAGTTAAGATTCGTGCTAAACGGTGTCTGTTTTGGACCGGTGCTGCGACGGAAGTATTTTAGGTCCCTATTTTTGTCGGTGACGGAACTTGTTATATTCTGGTGTAATGGGCGGAGACCTTAAGCTTTACTATCTGACCGTACACATACACATACACATAGCATCTGGTAAAGAGATTTTATGTTCTGAAACAGGCGTATTTATATGGTAATGAGCTAGTATCTAGTTATCCGAATCTGAAATAAATTGAATTCTTATGAAGCAATACGCAATAAACTCCGTGAAAAATGGAAATTTTGGTACCTACTAAGTATACTACTTACCTACAGATCGTTATAATGAAAACTAAATTCTCTAACGTTACTTACCATCTATACTAATATTATAAAGCGGAAGTTTGTTTATTTGTTTAAACGCGCTAATCTCAGGAACTACGGGTCCGATTTGAAAAATTCTTTTTTTGTTGGATGGTCCATTTATAGAGGAAGGCTTATATAACATCACGCTGCGACCAATAGGATTGGAGCAGCAATGAAAAATGTTGCAAAAACGGGGAAAATTTACGCATACGAAGTTGCACGGGACAGCTAGTCATCTTTAAGTACTAATATTTTAGCTGAACAGTTTGTTTGTTTGTTTGTTTAAACGTGATAATCTTACGAACTACTGGTCCGAATTGAAAAAAAATATTTTATTGCTGGATAGCCCATTTATCGAGGAAGACTATATACCATCACGATACGTCGAATAGGAGAGGAGCAGCAATGAAACATGTTGCAAAAACGGGGAAAATTTACGCAGACGAAGTTGAGATGGTCAGCTAGTGTTAATATATTTAGCAATCTATTACGACTAGCGCAATATTATTAACAAATAGTTGCGGTGTCCCACAAACAAGGAAACTTATAAAATTTGCGCTCTCTGTGTTATTCTTAGTATAAACAATATTTATTCATAACATAGCCGGCCACTTGCCGAAAGCCACACTATCTATCTCCTAGCAATGTGGGATTGAGTCCCACATTACTAGCAATCTTGGTAACCCCTCCAGCTAAGCTCAAAGGCTTGTCTTAGGAGTGGGTTTACGTCGGTAGTATAATAGGTAGGATTCGAACCCGCGACCTCACAATTGCGAGACCGGTGCCTTAGCCATTAGGCTACCGCCGCTCCTACACTGCTGAATATACAAGAGAGTTGTACCTATATATCATCCATTGTATACATGTATATAATGCCATGGTCAGCATTAGGAACCTATATAAAATGTATATAAAAACATGTTTAAAGTTCGCGGTCTCACATTCGTGCTATTGCAACACACGAATGGTCCTAAAATCACAAAACAAATTCACATGAGTGTGTTACAAACGATAGGAAACGTAATAATTATGAAATTGCCATGATCTAAGAATTTTGCAGACATAGTGATTAATAATAATAATATCTTGGGACATCTCACACAACGCTATCTGATCCCAAACTAAGCATAACTTGTACTATGGAAACCAGACAACTGATAAACATACTTATATATTTCTAAATACATACATATTATAGATAAATAACACCCAGACACAAAATAAACCATCGTGCTCATCACACAAAGTTTTATCCTGGGTGGGGATCGAACCCACGACCTCTTGCGTAGCAGTCGGACATACTCCCACCGCGCCCCAGAAGCAGTCAAAAATCAATGGTGCCATAATTTTGCGTACATCCATTCGAAATGCGTCCATTCAGAAGGCTTCCGAATGGATGCGTCAGTGGCTACTTTAAGCCCCGAGTATATTGTCCAATGTGATATGTACTACATAATAGGAACAAACGACCTAGATAGTAATTCTATACCTAATCATATTTTGTACCGTATCCTTGAGTATACGACAGTTTTACAGTTTTAATGACACCTACTTCTTTTGTACATCTAATAATAAATCTCGAGATAGAATTACACTGAAAAATTTACTGCACTGTTCTATAACGGTTAATTAAGTCAACGTCCGCTCGTCTAAGCATTGTAAGCTGCTTTCTCACACTAGAAAAATCTATCAAATTATGTATTATACCTAGATTATCAAGGCGTACTAAGAGTTAATAATAATATTGTGACCAAAAGGTACACTTAGAGGTTGTTAATAAATTGAATACCTAATACTCGTATATATAGAGCGCATTATAACGAGTGTTATTTGACCATTTGCATGTCACAAAAAATGGTAACGTACCTAAAATTATAACTAATCTGTACAACTCTTTGAATAGAAAAAAAAGCCTAAGTTTTGTTTGAAAACCGGGCAAGGGCATGTCGAATCATGCTCAGTGTTGGGTTCCAGAGCCGTTGGCGTATAAAAAAATCTGATTTGAATAATTGCACTAGCAGAATAGTTGAGGAACGCAGCTTTTCGGCAATAACTCAGTGACCGTATAATATCTGATCATTTATGAAATAATTTTAGTTTAAAGTATTTGTTAAGCGCTACCTTTCTATTTTTTTTCATATTTTTTGGTCTCAGGGTTCAAAAGATAAGGGGGGACACAATTATGCAGCTTTCGGAGCGATTATTTCCAAAAATATAAACTTAATCAAAAAAGTTTATTAGAAGCCTTAAAATCTTTTTAAAAGATCTGTCGAATGATGTGAAACGTTGATGTATGCTCAAAACATTTTTTTTCAGCTTCAGTTACATGTACATATGGAGTACCCTACCTTACCCTCAAAATATTGTTTTTATTATTTAGCTATCAAATGAAGTAGCGGCTGAAAGTACCGCTTTAGACTTTGTAGACGTACACAGATGACACAGATAAATATTATATATTAAAAAAAAACACAAATTAAATATTTGTATTTCATGTGTGTCATCTGTGTAAAGCCATTAATTCAAAGTTAAGAAAAAGAATGCTGCCATTTATCTTTTCGAAATTTAAAAAAAAACGAATATGTCATGTTGACACGCTTACATATTTTTGACATTAATATCATTTATGAGGAGGCCTCGGGCCTCGACTCCGAAAGCTCGAATCCGACGCACAATTTTATAAACCAGATAACACTAGGAAAACATACCTAAGCTATTCATATAAACACTAGGTGAAGGTAAACGCGAAGATCGCTGCGAAGCGAATCGCTAGTTGAGACGTAATTACTATTTTTAACATAGTTTTGTACCAACATTTGCAATATTTGCTCAATGCGATTCGTGATAAAGTAGTTTTCGATATTATTGCGGATAGTTATAATTAGTGATCATGTTTATTAATGCGGACTTGCCCTCTCAGCAGGCGATTATTTTTGCGTGTATTTCATAATTGGCAGTCAAATCAACCATTACGAAATTATACAGTGGGTCTCAATGTTTAATGTTTGTCAATAAATGTGTTGTTGTAATCCCAAAAACACATACCAGCTGACCCGGTAAACTTCGAGCTATATAACATTGAATACAAATAGTATATTATCTAAAGTTTTCCCTATTTATTTATTGTAATATTCAAACCGTCTAACCGTTTTTCAGGTTTAGCGATATTAACAAATATCCTTTTATAAAATAAAGTACCCCAATGATATTTCAAGTTTTAATACTTCGCCTCTGTTAAATAGGTTACTTAGACAACATTCGATCTATAAAAACGGCAATCTAATGCACACATAGATAACCTATGTATTGCAATGTCACAACTATTAAAAAAAAAGTCGTAAAAGAAGAAAAGCATGATTTAATTATCGCGAGTGAAAAAGAGAAAAATGTAATTCACTGCTTTCATCTGTTGACGCCGGCGATGCGACACTGACATTTAAAAACAAAGTCAATTGTATAGATTTTAAGGTGCCGCTTTCTGAGCGCTTGTAACCTATCTACACCTTTTTACTTAAAACATCATTGAAGTACCCAGGATAATATTTGACATCGTCGTTCATCTGTGCACTTGAAGTAAATGGTTACAGCAAAGAATCCATTTCGGAATCCAGACTTGCTATCTCAACTTGAACAAAAATCTCAACGATATGAAAACATTTGTTCCAAGTCTAGTGCACAAGAACGTCTGTGGCTCCGATCGATGTTATAGACTAAGCACTTTCAAAGGATAGATATTAGAAGAATATCTTGGATTTCTTTTTGTCTTTTGCATTATCCGATTCGTTTAAAATGTTAATATTTGAAGCATTCTATTTTAGTATGTAGATATAACGGCCCACCGTCTTGCAAAGTCTTTGGTGTCTAATTTAATAGGTACATATTAGATATATTTCGGGACTTAATCGCGTGAATTATTTAAACGTACGAACCTTTTATTTACCCGGCGTTTCGATCGAATTGCACCGATCGTGGTCATTAGTCGACCCGTGACCAAGATCGGTGCAATTCGATCGAAACGTCGGGTAAATAAAAGGTTCATACCTTTAAATAATTCACGCGATTAAGTCCCGAAATATATCCAATATGTATAAAAATCGCAAAAGTTAAAAAAAATAAAATAGGTATACTTCAACAGATATAGAATCTTGATAACTTGACAACGCAGTAAAACTACGTTTTTGTAATGCAATTAAAAGGTTCGCCAACAACAAACCAGACGTTACTAATTTTAAGATTTCTGTCATGAATGTTGATAAATTTTCGCGATTTGTACACATTATGAAAATATATATATTACGGGTCTTAATCGAGTGAATAATTTAAGGTAAAATACCTTGCAATACGGTCGAAACGTCAATAAACAAGGTATTTAACCTTAAATTATTCACGCGATTAAGACCCGTAATATATATTTTCATAATTTCTGTCATGAACAACATTCTTCAAAAATATTGTGATATGGTGACGAATGTGATTATAAATTTTATTATCTTTCTATTTTTAAAAAGATAACTTTCATTTTGGAATTGCGGTGTCACATGATTTGCAATCTGGTGAACTCTCCCAGCTAAGGTCAATGGCTTGTGGTAGAAATGGGTTCACGTCCGTCGGTAGTATAATGGGTAGGATTCGAAACCGCAATCTCACGATTGCGAGTAAGATCCCTTAGCCGTTAGGCTGCCGCCCGCTTCAAACTTGACCTTTTTTTTTAGTTCGCTTTAGACATCAATGCCGATTTTTTTTTTTTATAAAAATGCCTCCCGCAGTTGGGTACAGGCCCTGTGTCACGGGGGACTTTACTAATATACAAGTCAGGGACACAAAGTACACCCAGACCCGGAACTACAATTTGTGGATCACACAAAGTGCTGTCCCGTGTGGGGATCGAACCCACGACCTCTTGCGTAGCAGTCGGACACACTCCCACCGCGCCACAGAGGCAGTCAATCTTGATCTGTTAATCTAGCCTATAGAATACTGAAAAAGGTCTGAAGATAAACACGATTCATCAGTTATCGTCCACAAAACCCAAAACTCAGAAAATATATTTGAATTTTAAAACAAAAGGCAGTGACCAATCTTGTTTTAAGTAAAAAGGTGTATAGGTTAAAGAGCTCAGAAAGCGGCACCTTAAAATCTATACACTTGAATTAGTTTTCATATGTCAGTATCGCATCGCTGGCGTCAACAGATAATAATAATAATATCTTGGGACAACTCACACAACGTAATCTGATCCCAAACTAAGCAGAGCTTGTACTATGGAAACCAGACAACTGATAAACATACTTATATATTAGGTACTAGCTTTCGCCCGCGGCTCCGCCCGCGTGGATGTCGGTTATCGCGTTAAAAACTATCCTATGTCCTTCCTCGGGACTCAAACTATCTCCATACAAAATTTCATCTAAATCGGTTTAGCTGTTTGAGCGTGAAAGCGTAACAGACAGACAGACAGACAGACAGAGTTACTTTCACATTTATAATATTAGTATGGATTGTTTTTAAACTTTCGCGATTTTTATACATATTAGTATTTTATACATATTTTATACATATAGATCGTGGTCACGGGTCGACTGGTCGACCCGTGACCACGATCGGTGCAATTCGATCGAAACGTCGGGTAAATAAAAAGGTTCGTACCTTTAAATAATTCACGCGATTAAGTCCCGAAATATAACTAATACTTATATATTTCTAAATACATACATATTATAGATAAATAACACCCAGACACAGAATAAACCATCATGCTCATCACACAAAGTTTCATCCTGGGTGGGGATCGAACCCACGACCTCTTGCGTGGCAGTCGGATACACTCCCAGATACAGAGATGAAAGCAGCGGATTATATTTTTCTGTTTTTCGCGTGACTTTTTATATAATAGTGTGACATTGCAATATATGAGTTATATATGTGTGCATTAGTTTGCAGTTTTTAAAGATCAAATGTTGTTTATGTAAACTATCTACACTTTTTTACTTAAAACATAATTGGCTGTGACGAATTGAATATAAGAGCTATAAGATACATATATACAATCTAAAACAAATCCAACGGCTTAAAGCCTTGACATGCCAGTAGTCATTACTATAAAACTCTTGAACCGTTACACCATTGTGATAGGTCCAGTCGTTAACGCAATCATAAATATTCATAACTGACTTATATATATACCAACACATTTTTTTGAAGTAGGTAGGTTCTACTCTTACTTTTCAAGACTGGACTGCGCCATAGCTAGACTGACCTGTTGGTTTAGTGGCTAGTGACCCTGACCGCTAAGCCAGAGGTTGTGGGTTCGATACTCACCTAGGATAAAACTATGTGGGATGAGCACGATGGTTTATTCTGTGTCTAGGTGTAATTAATCTCTAATTATGCATGTATTTGGAAATATATAAGTATGTTTATCAGTTGTTTGGTTGCCATAATACAGTCTGTTTAGTTTGGGATCAGATGACGTTAATAATAATATATTGGGACAACTTACACAACGCTATCTGATCCTAAACTAACCAGAGCTTGTACTATGGAAACCAGACAACTGATAAACATACTTATATATATTTAAATACATTCATATTTTATATACCAAAAAACAACACATGTTCCATAGAATGTTCTAAACATTTTTTCATACAAACCTTGTTCTTACAAACAAAATAAAAAAGAAGTAGCCAAATAGGTGCAGCCGTTCTCTAAAGCGATTACATGCATTCGGATGCTTTGGTCAGAATAGGTAAACAGTTTTATTGTAAAATTTGCATGTTTCCTGCATAAACATCGATGTTACTTCATTGATGCTTAGTACAAAGCACACTTTGATTCAACTCACGACAAAGGAGTCGTGCGTAAACCATTTAATTCTACTGTATTCAAATTGAACAACCACGCATTGTATGCCAGTCTTATAAGGAACAAATAATGGCACAATAAAATGCAATTAGTATTTGCATACCTACAAACTTTTTTGGCAGAACTTTGTTATGCTGATGAGTAAGAATCCCGCATTTGGGTACAAGCCCTGTGTCGCGGGGGACTTTACAAACATTCAATTCACGGACACAAAGTACACCTAGACTCGAAACAACAATTTGTGGATCACACAGATGGTGGGAATGGAACCCACGACCTCTTGCGTAGCAGTCGTCTTATTCATAATCCTCGTACTTTAATAACATTTTTTAATTCATTTTCCGAATGGAAAAAATATTAAATACTGTTGGATAGCCCATTTATCGAGGAAGGCTATAGGCTATATAACATCACGCTATGACCAACAGGAGCGGAACAGCAATGAGGGATGTTGCATAAACGGGGAAAATTTACACACAGCTAGTATACAATATGATAGCCTCTAACTGCGATGAACACAGATGCAACTGAACCTATATTCTTATCACTATCAATTGCATCAGCAGAAGAGCGTATGTTCATGGCAGTTACGCTCTTTTGTTGAGAAACGCAGGTTTTTGGCAATAACTCAATGACGGTATATCCGATCTTGCCCAAAATAATTTTGGTTTAAAGTATTCATTCCAAAAATATTTACTCAACCAAAAAAGTTTATTAGAAATCTTAAAATGTTTTTTTTAAGACCTGTCGAATGATGTACCACATGTTGATATTTGCTGATTTTTTTTTCAGCTTCTGTTACATGTATGGAGTGCCCCTACCCAAAATATTTATTATTATTATTTAACTATCAAACTAAGTAGCGGCTACTACAAGACACCTTTTCACCTTATTTCATCAAGATTCCTTCAGTAGTCTTTGAGTAAAATGCCTGTGACATACGGACGGACAGACTGGCAAACAGACAGACAGACAGACAGACAGACGGACATGACGACACTATAAGGCTTCCGTTTTTGCCATTTCGCCTACGGAACCCTAAAAACGTGAAAGTAAATCTGTATGTCTGTGTGTGTTACGATGTCACACTTAATTCGATGAACCGATTTAGACGAAATATGGTATGGCGATAATTTGAATCCTGGGAAAGATACAGATAGATGGCTTCACATAATTGTGGTGGTTTATATCGCGATAACCGAAATCCACACGAGCGGAGCCGCGGGCGAAAGCTAGTAATAGATTAAGGAGGTATGTAAATCTAGTTTGTACTAGTTTGTATCTATTTCACCAATAAACTATTTTAAAGTTCCGTAGTCAAAATAGTTATAAAGGAACCCCTATAGTTTCGTCATGTCCTTCTGTCTGTCCGTCCGTATGTCACAGGCATTTTTTCCATTTACTTAAAGACTACACAGTGAAAATTGATAAAATTTGGTGTAAAGGTGTCTTGAAGTAGCCGCTACTTAGTTTGATAGATTGTTTTTATTATTAACAATTTTTTTTGGGCGGGCACTCCATGCATGTAACAGAAGCTGAAAAAAAAAAATTTAAGCAAACATCAATGTGTGGCACAATATTTGACAGGTCTTTTAAAAACATTATAAGTTTTCTAAGGTTCATTTCCGTGCATCGCGATCGATCGCGAGCCGCTCGCGGCTTACGACAAGCGGCTGAGGTAAGTGACAGACGCGCGCGGCCGACGACTGTCGTAGGCCTGCGCGCGCACTGTGAATATTGTCGCATCGGCCGCGAGCGTCAGCCGCTTGTCGTAAGCCGCGAGCGGCTCGCGACCGGCCGCGATGCTCGGAAATGAACCTTTACAAACTTTTTTGATTAGGTAAATGTTTTTGGAAATAATCACTTCGAAAGTTACATAAATTGTCTCACCCCCATATCTTGAGACGTATGACTAAAAAATACAAAAAAACAGCTCTTAACAAATACTTAAAACAAAAGTATTTCGGACATGATCGGATATAATGTCATTGATTTATTGCCGAAAAACTGCGTTGCTCAATAAAAGGGCGTAAGTGCCATGAGCATACGCTCTTCTACTGGTGCAATTATTCAAAATTAATTTAATACTAGAATATTTTTTCATACGGCAACGGCTCCAAAACACTGAGCATGGTTCCACATACTCGTGCCCGTTTTTTTAACCATTAGAATCATCTTCAACATATAACCGTTCAGTTACATTTTTGTGCTAGGACAGATTTGCATAGCATAATTATGAGTGATAATTAACAATGGTATCCAATTATACCATAAGCTGTTGCATGAATGACCCTGTAATGTATTTCCTTGTATTTAGATCATACGCCATAATGTTATCTGGTACATAAAGGAGAGAGCCTGATTACATGTCACGCTTCACAATTAATGAAGCAATTTCTGAAGGATTAAACGCTTTCGTGATGTAACTCGGACTATCCACTAATATTATAAATCCGAAAGTTTGTGAGGATATATGAAGGTATGTTTGTGCTCTTAATGAAAACCCTATTAAAAAATTATGTTTTTAAAAGACGACTCCCGCAGTAGGGTTCCCTGTGTCGCGAGCGACTTTACAAACATACAAGTCACGGACACAAAGTACACCCAGACTAGGAACAACAATTTGTGGGTCACACAAAGTGGTGTCCCGTTTGAGAATCGAAAATGCAAATCGAAAAGCAATGTGGGATTGTGGGTCCCACATTACTAGTAATCCTGTTAACCCTTTCAGCTAACTCAATGACTTGTGTTAGGAGTGGGTTCACGTCGGTAGTATAATAGGTAGGAGGTATGCCCCCCCCCGCCCCAGAATCGACTGAAAGAGTGTGTGTTGACAGACTTTTTCCCCCACACCCCACCCGAAGGGGATGGTGGTTGGTGTATCGGTGTTGAATCAAATACTCCCCTCCACTGCCATGCAAGCGACTCACTCTTGGCTTGTGAATCACATGTTGCCCATCCCCCCCTGAACAAAGGTCTGGATCCGCTCCTGATTCGAACCCGCGACATCACGATTGTGAGTCCGATGCCTTCGATTTAACCAAGCAGTCAGTCTGTATCTGTCTACTGCTGGACATAGACTTCTCCTAATTTACATTACAATAGGTACCCGGTCCTGCACCTTCGAAATTAAAATCGATTAAGAAAACAATAATTTATTGAAGTTTTAAAATCTCCAACTTCTAGTTTAACCTGTAGGCATCTACTACTAGCTGACCCGAGTAAATTTTTCCTGTTTTTGCAACATTTTTTATTGCAGCTCCGCTCCTATTGGTTGTAGCGTGACGTTATATAACCTATAGTCTTCCTCTCCTCTATCCAACAGTAAAAGTTTTTTTTTCATTCGGACCAGTACATAATGAGATTATCGCGTTCAAACAAACTCTTCAGCTTTATAATATTAGTATACTTAGGTACTCATTGCATTGTCATTATATAACGAGTAGAGTTAGCTCAGTATCCACAAATACATTAAGCTACTGGGAACCTAGAAATCCCTAAATAGACTTCCTCTGAGGTGGACCGCCGAACTGACAGCTTATTCAAGTCGAGATTTCTAATCGACTAAAATGGAGTACAGTATGGTCCTGACAGTTACACTAACTAATGGGTACTATTGATGTAGTCAAGGATAGAAAGGGATTGGTATGAACAAAATCGTAGACACAAAAAAGTCTTATCAAAACAATTTGAGTTATTAACGCAACTTATAGTCTCGGACTATTAGGAGTATATTGAAACTATCTTTTGCCATCAGCTTTGCAGATATACCTAGGTTCATATAAATAGATTTTTCCATTTCTTAGCACTTTGGAATGGTATTTTTTTATTTCGGGTTTGTCAAATAGAATGTATGTGGCTGCCATCCGTCGTAGCAACCCTACATATTTTGTGTTCGGAAACTGACGAAATGGTCACGTGTGATGCCAGTGGCTGGCGATTAGCTGCTATCTAGATATATATATATATATATATATATATATATATATATATATATATATATATATATATATATATATATATATATATATATATATATATATATATATATATGTGTGTATATATGTACATATATATAAGATGTTAAAAAAATAACTGCAAGAATTTTAACCAGCGAGCGGTGCCAAGTACTATTTAAAAAATAATTACGAAAACAAAAATCGTATTTAACAATTCGTTTTAAATTATGCGCTATTTCCTTTACTCTCATAATCTTATAAAATCATATGCGCACTGTACCGCGTTTTTAAAACAGCTGATTATAATTTTCCTATCACATTTCTCAAACTTGGACTGACAACTTATACACACGATCCACATAAAAGCTTTATGCTCAATTGTATTTTTTAGGTGAAAAAAAAATACGGTCAATATTTTTTCTTATTTTTTGTAATTTGATAATTTTTCGATACCCATCACGTTCATGAAATTCTTGCAGTAATTTTTTTAACACCTTGTATATAGCATGCTATATTGTAGAAAAACATGTTTGTATCTCTATTATTTGTAACACCACCATTTACCATGTTTTATGCAAATAAAAATGTATTATTATTATAACTCACAGCTCCTATTCTATAGTAAACCTGGCTACTTTACACAACACTAGGCAGTGTTGTGTAAAGTACATTAGGTACTGTACCTTAAGGGTTTATAAAGATCTGTTTCATAAAGAGCAACGAACATCCGCTATCATCACGAACTTTCAGTTTTTTTTTTTAAAGACGACTCCCGTAGTAGGGTACAAGCCCTGTATCGCAGGGGACTTTACAAACATACGAGTCACAGACACAAAGTACACCCAGGCTCGGAACAACAATTTGTGGATCACACACAGTGGTGTCCCGTGTGGGAATCGAACCCACGACCTCTTGCGTAGCACAGGACACACTCCCACCGCGCCACAGAGGCACTTTATGATATATATATTATTAGGAAGTTAGGATTTTAATTTTAAAAACCTTCACTTAGGTCATAATCGAGTCTTGTGGTCGTTAGTACCGAACGAAACGCCTTAAATATGCGAAATGGTGAAAACGTTCTCCTGAAAATGCATCTCTTCTGACCGGGATGTTAAATGAGGCGTAAATGGCTGTTAAGTTCGCTATGCCAAGCAATTAAGTTTTTATTTTATTACTCTGTTTACAGCTTATTTGAGAATTTATTTCTTTCAGACACGCGATATAAAAAAAAAAACTAAACAAAAAGTTCAATGCTAGGTTGTTACGTAGTTTTATGCTCTTAGTTGCTAACGTTGTTGCATGAAAGAAAAATATAAAAAATACTAATTTAAAATACTCAATTTAAAAACATCCTAAGTTAAGTAATAAATCTGAAAACCCTCTCCGTTTTGGAGTCGTACACAACGTAACATAATCTGCATTAATATGTTGCCACCACACACAACCTCTGAGAGAGGGTCAGTCGAATTTTATAACATTTTATTTGTATTACGTTGCTAAAAATAAGGGTAAAATTTTACAATATTAATAAGAATCAAATGAAATCCGCTTACGAACAGTATTATTAAACAAATAGCAAAACAATACATGGTATAGAAACAGCTACCTATTGTCAGCACGTCCGCCTCCTACATGAAAATTCGCTTTAAGTTTCTTGTAATGTGTAAAACGGGTACGAATATGGCTACTCTGTGAAATTTAACGGGTCCCGGGCACTCATTCTTCTACGTGTTGGACCTCTGGTATTGTATAGGTCAACATTCATGAGTAAACACAAAGCTTGATCATTAAAAATTTAACAAGAGACGGATTGTTGCCAACGTAATCGTGAATTTTTATGTTCTGAATATGAAATGTATGAGCCAGGATTAATGCTTTAAAAATGTTGAAGACCTAAATAAATTTCAGTTTAACGACTGATGACTAATAATAATATTTAGTACTTTAACACAATTTGGTCCCAAATTCTCAAACGACTCATGTAACTTTAAGATGCCAAAAAGTATTTATGTCCCGATTAATTTCCTTGAAGTGACAGTGACAGCATGAAACTTGACGATGTCTTTTGCGCATAAGAATACCTCATAAACAGGCAGCTTGAAGACGACACGTCAATTAAGTACACCTAGTTGCTGTGACTTTGATCATCACACGGAAAAAACATCGTGTGATCCACAAATTATTGGGTGTTTCTGTTTAGGCTCCGAATTTGGGTGTGCTTTATCTCAGTAAATTGAGTGTGTATAAGGCCCGCAACTCCGGAATTATTCACTAGTGTTCGCTATATAAACATATTCATGAGCTCTCAAAATCAAGTACAACGTCGACTGAAATTTAAATTGACAAAAGTTTATGAATTTAGAAACATAAAACATCTTTCTAACTTAATTATTTTAGTTTGCTCGTGTTACGGTCAACCTGATCGTTTCTCTATTTACGGTCTATTGTTGATTCTCTGACAAAGATTAAGCTAACGGTTTTGACTGTATGTAGACGATACTATACTTTACTGCTAATTTAACCAAAGTTCTTTCAAACAATGCTAAAAATAGACAAGAGTAGAGTTTCTTCCAGAAAAAAATACAAAATAACTACAAATCTAGATTACAGCATAATAATTATACTCAAAGTAGTTGAAAGGTAAAAGCAGACTTAGTAGTTAAGATTTATAAGAAGATTTCAATTTAAAAGCAATAAAAATAAAGATGCTTAAATTGACAATGATGAGTTTAGAAATAAACGTTTAGATAATGACAAAATTAATTAATTGTAGGTAATATGGATAATTACAAATATTACCAACCTATTAAATATAATTGAAATGAAGCAATAAAACACAGTCCTAACCTTAATTACCTAATCATTATACTAACTAAAGATGCTGAAAATACTAACATTTAAACTTTCGCGTTGCATGATTATAACTATTTATTATACGGGAATTAACGCGCATTGTTTACCTTAAAATTGCTTGACGTTTCGACCAGGTTGCACCGGCAAACAATGCGCGTTAATTCCCGTATAATAAATAGTTATGATGCTGAAAATGTCTCCATTACCGGTTGAATGATTTCTAACAGGACACTTGTCTTGGCAATCAAGAATATGGGCATAAATGTTAGGTTCTACAGCTTATTAGCTATTAAAAATGTTTGTGTTCATTCCAATACAGTAAGTCTTAGTGATGCGAATAGGGACGGCGACACGATTGTGTGGCAGACAATGAACGAGGCTGGGAATGAATCTAAAAAAACTTTGAGTCTGCCCTGACGCCCGTGACAGCTTTTACCAAATAGCGGATCTTTTTTAAAGGAATAGGGTGAATATTGTGGTGTTTTAGTTGTATGTGTAAGATTGTTAATTATTATTGAAGTAAAGGCTCTTTGTTTGTATTATGAAATACTGTCTAAGAAAATTACTAAATGTGTATGGGGTTGACGGTGAATTTATTATTAACATGACATTTGGAAAATAACTTTTTTAGTTTTTGTTTTATGCTATGCATTTTGTTTGACGACTTTAAAAAGGCGTCTCATATCCGATGCATTATTTAAGTCCATTTTTTACTGCAAAACGGCATTTACGTTCGACGAATTTGAAATTCAATACGCACATATAAAAAAAATACATTGTTTTATTGATTGTTTTATGATTCAGAAATTTTCTAAGTTGAATGTAAGTGATCAATACATCGTTTTAAAATAAAAATCCGTCCCATTCACTGATATAGTAGAATATTTTTATTATTAATATATCGGCTACTGTTTGTTTGCTGTTATACCACCTAGATATAAAAAGACTTGGCTAGTTTTTTTATACTACCTATTCTTAAGCTAAGAAACAAAAAAACAATAAAAATATCGAAACAAATTGTATTAAAATCTTATTTTAAAGAATTAAAAAAATATATATTAAATATTCTTTCTTTTTTTTCAGATGGCGATCTTAAACCACTTACTAATTGGCATTCTCATCTTGCAAATATACGTCAATGCTGCACCCAGCGACGTAGGCAAGCTCGAAGATATTGCTAAAGTAGAAAAAGCTGAAGTAAGCTTTGAATCTACACCAATACAAGTAGAAAAAGCTGACGAAAGCACTGAATCTACACTAATACAAGTAGAAAAAGCTGACGAAAGCACTGAATCTATACTAATACAAGTAGATAAAGCTGACAAAAGCGCTGAATCTACACCAATAGAAATAGAAAAAGATGACGAAAGCTCTAAAACTACACCAATAGAAGCTGAAGACAACGAAAATCCTGCCGAAACAATTCGTCAAAAACGGTTTTATAATCCTTACGGATTTGGATTTCCACCAATAAACCCTAATTTCAACAGAGGATATGACTTTTCTAATCCTGGAAATTTTGGAGTAGAAGATCCTTTAGTCGAAATTCAGAGACGTGTTCAGGAAATAGCAAATTTCGCGCGTCAGCCTCCTCCAGGAATACCCCACGTTCCTGTATTCTACCCAGTACTTTTCGTGCCTCCGTTTGACTGTCAGTGTAATCCTACTGACTCACAACCAACTGAAGCACCCACGACCAATGGACCTCCAACGGAAGATGTCACAATAGAATCTCGTTGGCCAAATATTGACGATAGACAAAACTGGGGAGTATTCGTCAACAATACTAATTCAATCGAAGACAGAAACGAGAACCAGGGGGTTCAAGACTTCCGTAGACCAATTTCGTTCGATCCTATTAGAGTAAATCGGCCAACCTCTAGACCAGCGCCTCCTGTGGAGCATGGATCACTTGAGGGTGACGCCGCTGCTAATCAAAGACCTCAAGCTGGTGGAAACAGGCCATCGCCGCCTTCACAACCAGGAAATCGTCCGCCGTCTCCTCCGCCAACCGCAACTCGTCCGCCACTCCCAGCACCTTCAACTGGTCGTCCGTTTCCTTCATCTCCATCAGGTCCTGGACCCCAAAACTCCCCTTTCAATCCAAACCGAGTGGATCCAAGGCCCCCACAAAATGTACCTCCATCTACTTGCGACGGTGCTATCTTAACATGCTGTCATCGACCTCAAGTTGTGTACGAGTGCTTTGCAATACAAGGGTGTCCAAATTTTACTTCGTATGGAAATCCTTGTAACCCTAACACCATTTTGAGAATAATAAAGAACTTTGAGAGGTTTTATGGTAGTGTAAACAACGGTTATTAGTCAATAATGATAAATAATAAGATTGCCTACTTGTAAAATTTTGTTTAGAGCTTCACTTGAAACTATAATTTATATACTAGATGAAAGCATTGTTTCCGATAAGTAACTTATTAGAGCAGATGCTTGTGATTACCTACCTACACATTTTTATAATACCAGCTGTTAAAAAAACAGATAAAACGTATTTAGCTTTATAATAGAATCGTAGTCTACAAAATGTGTATAAATTTAAAAGATATTTGGAATGTAACAAACTATCACATATCAGTTATGAACTTATTAAAAAAAATACTAATATTAAAAAAACTCATTGGAATTGAAAAAATATGTACTGTTGGAAAGCCCATTATATATATAGGCTATATAACATCACGCTACCATCAATAGGAGCGGAGCAGCGATGAACAATGTTGCAAAAACGGGGAAAATTGACGCAGACGATGTTGCGCGGGTCAGCTAGTACATTATAAGAACAAATAAGTAGAAGGTCAATATCTTCTTTCTTATATATAGATTACGAATAAAATCAATCAAAGGACAGGTAGGAAGTTAAAATATTTGAAATATAACTTTTATAAGTTTCTTACAACATCAGTGATAAATGAAATTTTATATACATGTTATATTTCGAACGTATGATGGCATTTGTAATACAAAATTATTTTGCAAACGTACAAACACCTACTGATGCAGAATAAGATAGGTTTAAGAATTTTGTATGTAAGTATTTTTAAGCATTACCTACAAAACAAAGCGTTGGCGAAAATCAAATTAAAAATACGTGTCATAGGTGTCGCCACGTGTGTCATATCTATTGAAAACAAACTGGTTTTCATCGTTTTAGGGTTACTTTTTATAGTAGGTACTATATGATTACCTACCAAGATGTTTACCTATGTAGAGGAAAAATTAAAAAAAATGCCCAGAAATAAGTTAACACTACATTTTATTCTACCCTAAAGGAGGGGTAAAATGAGAATTTAAATTTAGCGAGCAAAACTGCAGGGAAAAGCTACTAATAACTAAATTAGATATACTCGGTGCCCTGCTTGTTTGTATTTATTTTTATTTACAAAGTGATTAATTAATCATCTTATCTATTTGCTTAATAATAGCACGAAGTTTATATTGTTTCGTTCTGTAAATATAAATATATACATAAACATTAATTTATTCTTGCAATGTACAGCATATAGATAACAACAGTATTCCTTTGTACATGACAGTAATAAACTCACTCATTTGTTATAAACAAAATTATGGTTTTCTTATTTACCCTAAAGTACCAAGGGCAATTAAAAGCTATGACTGCGGTCAGAACTCGACACTGCCCTTCCCAAGGTGGACATAGACAATGTTGGATGGTGTACTGCACCGAGTCCTCACCGCAGTCTCAGTGGTGGCTGGCGGGACTCAATTTTCTCGTAGCAGCCGTGTGTTCATACTTTCAACTAATACATACACTCAACTTTACATGAGGAATGTATAAGGCGCAGTATCAACAGAAGAGATTTACGGCAAGAATAAGATAAAGATGAGTAAAGTCGTACTCCGACATTGTGCATTGCGAGACTTCCTTAGGGTGCGTACAGATTCGAATGCGCAGCTCGCGTGCACGCTTGCTGCTACTGTAATTTTTTGTGCGCCCCTCGCGTGCAATTTTTACAAGTCTCATATGGTGCACGAAATTGTTTCACTCGTCTGCTGCCTGATATCTGCCAAAGCAATCGTCGGCCAAATTTCATAGTCAGGGATCATTTTCACCGACACAGAGAAACTTTCAGGGTTTATAAAATGACGAAGGTCAAATCGTCGCTAGCTCTTGGGTCATGATAACATGAGCGATGTGCAAATGCCATTATTTAATTTTATCGATCGGACAAAAGATGGATTTAGGTTTGGTGATACAAGGTCTATAGACAAAATTAGGTACGCCGCCGTAGCCTACATTCGGTCTAAGTACAAAACTATAGTAGGTTCGTCTCCCACACGAAATGTCCATGGTGAGCTGAAACATTGGTGAAGAGCGACTCCACGTCAAAGCTCACCATAATTATGGTGAGCTTTGACGTGGAGTCGCTCTTCACCAATGTTCCAATCAAGGAATGTTTGGAAGTCGTTACGGACAGACTGAGGGACAACGAAATGCCGCTTAATTATATTGATTTGCTCAAACACTGCTTGGAGGGCAACTACTTTTTTTTCCAAGGTCAACATTACCTCCAGATTGACGGCGTCGCTATGGGGAGTCTCGTAGCCCCAGCACTTGTAAACCTCTGGATGGAACACTTTGAAGACAAAGCACTGAGCCTCGGCCCAAAGACTATCAGACTTTGGAAAAGGTACGTTGATGACATTTATAGCATTGTCAAGGGCGGCAAGCCGGAAGTGGATCAATATGTGCAGCATCTCAACTCCATGCACCCGAAGATGAGGTTCACATATGAAATGGAGGCGGACAGATCGTTGTCTTTCCTGGATGTGAAGATACACGTGAGATCAAATGGGTCCTTATCACACTGTGTTTACCGCAAACCCACGCATACGGACAGATACCTACACGCCACGTCACATCATCATCCTCGACACTTGCAATCCGTTATGGTTTCACTGACGAACAGAGCCTACGACCTGTGTGACCCTGAGCATCTAAAGCAAGAGCTTGAACATGTTCAGGAGGTGCTGAAATACAACGGATACCAGGTGGATCGACGCCTAAAGCGACCGACAAAGAAATGTAGACATCCGGAAGTAAGTAGACAGCCAGCCTACCTTCCATTTGTTAAAGGCGTGACGGACAAGATCGGCGCGGTATTGCGCAAGTACTGCATACCGACTGTCTTTGCGCCGGGAACAAAAATTACCACCATCGTGGGCACACCGAAGGATGTCTTGGCATTACAAACACCAGGGGTCTACAAAATAAATTGCAGCTGCGGGAGTTCATACATAGGCCAAACGAAGCGGTCCATTGCTGAACGGGTCAAAGAACATATTGCAGCTGTTAAGAACAGACAAACTAACAAGTCCGCGATTGCCGAACATATATTACAAACGGACACTAATCACTGGATCGAATTTCACCGCACGGAAGTCCTCTCCACCGATCGCCACTTTTACTCCAGAGTAGTGCGAGAAGCGATTGAAATTAAAAAATACAAAAATTTCAATCGAGAAGATGGATTTAAACTATCTCCGACGTGGAATCCAGTGATTAAATTAACACCACCTCGTTTTAGTTCGCAATCGTGTAGTTATCAGAATAGGCACCCGTCGGTCGACTTACAGAATAGGGACACGGTTAGTGTTGTGTGCGCGGGTACTTGGAAGAAACAAGAAAATGTGAGGGTGGATGAAGAAACGTCCGCCTCACACACGGAGTCGTGACGCCCGCCCTGCCAGCCAGTCAGCTTGTGACCACGGTCGGTGTAACCCGATCGAAACGTCAAGCATAAGGTAAATAACTTTACCTAGATTAAACGCGTTTATTCCCGTGTCAAATTGTATTTATAACTATTTATTATACGGGAATTAACGCGCATTGTTTACCTTAAAATTGCTTGACATTTCGATCAGGCTGCACCGGCCGTGGTCACAAGCGGACTGTTGCAGCGATGTTAACACTCCGTAAGGCCGATAAATCTTCAATTACCCTCACTTTTTTGTTTCTCGAAAAATTAGGGTCACTGCACACTAGACTGATTGTGTCCATGTTATCCGACTGCGAACTAATACGAGGTTGTGTTTTACGAATCACTGGATTTCACATCACGGATAGTTTGGAGCCCTATTCCCGATTGAAAGTTTTATGCTTTTTAATTTCAATCGCATCAATGAAAGCAATTTTAAGGTAAACAATGCGCGTTAATTTCTGTATAATAAATAGTTATAATCATGCAACGCGAAAGTTTAAATGTTAGTATAATAGGAGGTAAATAACCGAAGAAAATCCGTAGGGATCTGCTGTCTTTACTGCTCTGAATTGAACTAAAATATTATTGAGCATGTGACAGGTCAGCGTTCAATTAAATACATACTAAATTTAATACAAGGGTCTATATTTTGACAGTCGCGCCCCGGCATTGCCATCAGAGGTCTCAGGTTCGATTCCTGGGTCTGAACTTCAATTTATGCAATAGGGTATTTGACTGAAGTCAAATCAGCCTCTTTTTAAGAAACGTCAAAAACGATCCGCTCCGTACAAATTTGTATGAAATGCTAGCGTAGCATAGTCACGTTTTCTATGATCAAATCATTTACTTTTAGTGTTTCTTTTTATATTTAAAAATTATAGATCAAACAACTTTTTTAGAAAACTCATTGACATATTTTTACATGGTTAGTATAAAATATTTTATTTTGATAGTAGTCAAATATTATGAAAATATATACAGGGTGTAACAGAAAGGTGTGGTCAAATTTCAGCAGTGGATAGGGTATGTTACCAGTATAGCACCTACCATGGTGCCATAGCTGGTTGCATTAGTATTACTCGTACATAGTTATAGCATATTCTTTTTGTCAAAATTCAGCAGTGAAAGGCATATGGCATAAGAATTATACCCCCCTGGTACAAAATTCGACTGGATTATTATGGTATAGAACTTTTTAAGTCATATTTTTTTTAATTAATAACTTTTTCAGTCATAAATGAATAATTGCAAAAAATAATATTTTTTTTTAGGGTACTCCGATTTTGATAAAATTAGAGGTATGTGTGTACTCAGTATCATGGGCACATACCAACCCTTGAATATGACCACACCTTTCTGTTACACCCTGTATATTAGGGGTCTTAATCGCGTGAATAATTTAAGGTAAAAGTAGTCAAATACCCAATTATTGTAAAAATGGCAGTCACTTAGAAATTTCTTTTCTTTTTTGTAGAAGACACGAAAAACGATTTGAATCTTTCTTGATCATTTAAGCCCCAAGCATTTCGGTTTTAGTTACGAACACCTGCTTAAAATTCAAACAGAAATCTCCCCGGGAAAAGCCTCTAAAGTTTATGCACTAGGCAGACAGGTACTCATCGTATAGTTACTTTATATCTACCTGTCTGCCTATATTTAAAAACGGTATTAGCAATCATTAACAATTGATTTTAAATAAGCTATCTGGTGGGGGGTAGGGTATTTCCTTCACATTAATGCAATTATTTTTATAAGACTATGTGTATTTAATATCTGTTAGGGTTTGTACAGATAGCGTATCTACCGCGCGCGTGCTACACGCGTGCTACTACTGTAACTTCATGAGCGCCTCTCGCGAGCATCATAAACAACTCTCGTATGGTGCACGCGAGCTGCTTGCGTACCGCGCGCGTTCATTGCGTGCATCCATCTCAGTTCGCTACTATTTTGAACACTAAGTTGCACCCTAACAAGTTCAGAGAATAGGTAAATGAAATTCAAACTTTATAAGGTAGTCTATGGAAACAAATAGGGCCTCTCTATGTTTATTTATTTTCATTAAAAAATAAATAAACGAAAGACAATATGCTCCTTGCATAACAATTTTAAGAATCTCATTCCTGCGTATAAAGAGGTGGTCGAAATAGAATTCAAGCTGATTTCGGTACGACGTATTTTTCTTTGCGTCCTCAAACGCAGAATACCTAAAATATTTTCCTTTGCTGGTTTATACATAGTAGTTAAACTATGTGTCCGTTCCTTGTGTGTTTATAAACAGTAGCGGATCCAACACTATCTTTTGGGACAGCTTAGGAGCCTTTTCGAGAGCAAATTTTATTGAAAAAAATCATATAAACTTAGGAGGATTTAGAGGATTTGGGAGAAAGAAAGAGTACCTTAGTGTCTTCCCCCAGGATCCACTAGAATAGGTGAAGTCCCTTATAACGACTTATCTTTTATTTATAAAAGGAATGAGTATTTTTTTATTTAATACCTTAGGACAATCACACAACGTCATCTGATGATGACAACCAAACAACTTATACATTTCTAAATACATACATATTAAAGATAAATTATACCTACACAGAATAAAGTATTGTGTTCATCACACAAAGTTTTATCCTGGGTCCCCACCCAGGATAAAACTTTCCACCCACGACCTCCGGCTTAGCAGTCAGCGTCACTAACCACTTGATCAACAGGCCAATATGTGAACATTCAAACACTATCTATTCTATTTCAGATGGCGATCATATACTATTTATTCATCATTGTTATCATCTTGTCAATAAACATTGATGCTGCAGACCGCATCTTGGAATTCCAACCCGGTGAAGATGGTAACGTAGACGAAGATATTCCTAGACCGATATCGTACATTCCTATCGAAATAAATCTTACACATTATAGACCGACTGTTAGAATTCCTCCTGTAAACCTTGGAAGATCTGATGAAAGCTTTGCTGGAAAACCTTTATCTCCAACTACGGGGGGGCCTTCGTCTACCACTGGTACAAAAGAACCAAAAAATGAAGCCCCCAATAAGTGTGACAGTGCCATCTTATCTTGTTGTCATAGGACTGTAGTCAAATACGATTGTTTCGTCACACAAGGGTGTCCAGATGTCCCTGAAAATTCTTGTGACAGTACAACCATTTATAAGTTGATTAATAAATTCCAGAATTATTATGGTAACAGTTAAAGCTTTAAACGGTAATAAATGTTGTTTTTAAAGAAGTGCGTTTTATTATATTTTTAAACTAGCTGTCCCGCGCAACTTCGTCTGCGTAAATTTTTCCCGTTTTTGCAACATTTCTCATTGCTGCACCGCTCCTATTAGTCTTAGCGTAATGTTATATAGCCTATAGCCTTCCTCGATTAATGGGCTATCCAACAGTGAAATAATTTTTCAATTCGGACCAGTAGTTTCTGAGATTACCGCGTTCAAACAAACTAACTCTTCAGCTTGATAATATTAGTATAGATTTATGGCAATCTGGTGCACCACGCCACGACTCCACGTTGAAAGGGCGTCAAATGGCATGTTAAAATGGTACAAACTGCTGTTTTGATGGGGGCCCCAACTGAGGGGGTCAGAGGCGCCCAATCGAGTGAAATATTTCCTCGTCCCCCCCCGTTCCCCCCCCCCACGGTCGCGCAAGATACTCTCAATGACGGAATTGGGTGAAACGAGATGCAGTTACCATCCCTGCGACCTCTCGATTGCAACACTGATATCTATTGCTTCAAAATCCAAACTAATAGACTACCTCTGTGGCGCGGTGGGAGTGAATCCGACTGCTACGCAAGAGGGTTCGATCCCCACCCAAGATAAAACTTTGTGTGATGAGCACGATAGTTTATTCTGTGTCTGGGTGTTATTTATCTATAATATGTATGTATTTAGAAATATATAAGTATGTTTATCAGTTGTCTGGTTTCCATAGTACAAGCTCTGCTTAGTTTGGGAGTTGTCCCAAGATATTATTATTAATATTATTATAGTGAAAGTGACTTTATCTGTCTGTCTGTTACGTTTTGACGCTTTAACGGCTGAACCGATTTAGATGAGGTTTGGTATGGAGGTAGTTTGAGTCCCGGAAAAAGGACATTGTATGATCATTTTTATCACGGCAATCGATATTAACGCGGGCGGATCCGCAGGCTTAAGCTAGTTTCTTTATAAAATAACAATCATTGCTACAAAGAAATTTTGTGTGGCAAGTGGTGTTGTTTGAAATGGAATGCGAACAGAAGATTCAGATTGAGTGATCTACCAATAATCCACCAATAGCGTTCATGCAACTGCAAAATACTCGAACGCTATTGGTCAATTTTATCGATTGGACAGTATTAAATTTAAATTTTAAGCGGCGGTAGCCTAATGGCTCGTAATCGTGAGGTCGCGGGTTCGAATCCTATCCATTATACTACCGACGTTAACCCATTCCTAACACAAACTATCAGTAGCGAAGGGTTAAAAAAATTCTAAGGTAACCCAACATCATATATCTATCTTGGTGGACACGGTTCTTTATATCTAAAATATTAAGTAACTACAATTCAAAGGGAAACAGAAAAGAATGGCCTCCGCCACTGCAAACCATTGAGTTTAGCTGTAGGGTTTAACAGGATTGCTACTAATGACCGCAATCAAAAAAAAAAATACCTGTGGCTAAGCAGTGAGGGTAACTAACCACAAAACCACCTGGCCAGTCATTTTCTTAGCAGTATGCGTTATTAGTCATCGTGGCAATACTGATTTTGCTCTTCACTACAAGTGATATTATTGTAATCTATACTAATATTATAAAGCGGAAGAGTTTGTTTGTATGTTTTGTTTGTTTGTTTAAACGCGCTAATCTCAGGAACTACTGGTCCGATTTGAAAAATTATTTTTTTGTTGGATAGCCCATTTATCGAGGAAGGCTATAGGCTATATAACATCGCGCTACGACTATTAGGAGCGGAGAAGCGACGAGAAATGTTTCAAAAACGGGGAAAAATTACGCATACGAAGTTGCGCGGGACAGCTAGTTTATTATATACCTAAGATAAGTGGGTCTTTCCCAATCATATTGTACATACGCAGTAAAGTTGTTTAAGTATAAGATGAGGAAAAAATGTTGATGATATGACCGTTTCATCGTCATTGATGAAGTAATAATAACGAGGGTTAAAGTCTAAGTTATCTTACTCAGTGACTTCAAACGAAAAGAAACACCACAACGCATTGCGACTACCTATTTTCCCATAGATAATAAGTTAAGGCGACTCTACACTGATGATAAACACTCGAAAATAGTTTCCAATTGCGCAATGAGGTTGCATCTGACTGCTAAGAGCTTGTGCATTCTATTCTCGGATGGGACAAAATTTTGTGAGAATATTAGAACAGTCGGCCAAAAATATGGTCTATCATCGTAGGGTGATAGACCATATTTTTGGCCGACTGTACTTACTAGCCTAAAATTCATTTGCACGTCATAACAAGGTTGATATTACCTTGCAATAACATTCTGATAGCTACTAATTTCAACCTTAACGTTATTTTGGTTACAAAGGAAGCTTAGTCAAAAGTGGTAGACCAATTTAATCGCCCAACTGTACCTACCTAGTGATAGTCCGGAAGTGGTCGTTTCAAATAAAAAGTGATTGATTTTTTTTATAAAGACGACTCCCGCGTTAGGTTACAAGCCCTGTGTCGCGGAGGACTTTACAAACATAGAAGTCATGGACGCAAAGTACATACAGACTCGGAACAACAATTTGTGGATCACACCAAGTGGAGTCCCGTGTGGGAATTGAACCACTTGTATAGCAGTCGGATCACACTACCACCAGAGGCAGTCAACACACATTATTACACGAAATGCAGAAATTACAACTATAAAGTTATTAAAGTTTCTCCAGCTTTTCCCATCGATTTTCCTTTACATTTTGTGTCTAGTGCAATAGGTTTGGTTATTCCGGTTAGTAGCGTTTTAAGCGACTCGAGTTATTCAATACTCAATAACTATTTAATACACAAAGAAGTAATTTATGTAACTCTATGTACAGGTTACAGTAAATATGATATGTTCGAGGTTATGCATAATAGCTTGTCATTATGAATAATGACAAAGTCGCATAGTAAATATGACAAAATAATCATTTTCGCCAGCTATTATTCATAAAAGTAGTTAGTTGATTTTACAAAAAATATCGATGAACTGTTAAGTTTGTATGAGACAAACTTGATTACCCAGATCTTAAGAATCGCATCTTCTCCGGCGCAGCGGGAAGTGCAGCTTCTTTGCCCTTGCGTAACAATGCGCTGGCGTCTATGCTCGCCTCCGCAGCCTCGGCTTATTACAGCGGGCGGAGGCTGAACTCCCTCCGCGCCTCCGGTTCTAAATAACACTCTCGGGGTGTCACAAACAAGTACCACGTGAAGTCAGGGTAGGCTAATTAGGTTTTGTCTTAGTTTTGAACTTGATTTACTACATACCTCCTACTCGTTTAGAATTAAATATACCTATTTTATTACTTTACCTAAGACTTGCTAAATATTATACATAATAACTGGACAAAATGAATAATTTGGACCTTATAATCACAATTCCTAAGATGCATTTTTATTAAGCATAGTTTCTAGTGACTATACACATATAATCACTAAATTAATCTAATTTACTGTAACATAGCTATATAATTAATTAATTAGGAGTTGTAAAAATGGCGGCAAACTGACATGCCGCTAATTTTACAGCTCCGCGTTTAAGGTAACTGAATAAGAATGAGACTTTGTTCATTCAAAGAAGGAAACTAGAAAGAAAATAAACTTGAAACTGGCGTAAGCACAGAATATGCGAGCTTAATTCGGTAGGAATAAAAAAAAAATAGGGTTACGTAAGTGACTTCCTTCCTTGTATAGTTTTTTCTTCAAAGCATAAACTGTTAAACAAACAAAATCATCAATCAAATAAAAGATATTAATTAATAATAGTCAAATAAATTTTGTCCACAACTTAGCCCAGTTGAACTTAAACATCTCATAAGTACCTACCAACAAGGTCAAGGATTGGATTAGATGACATCATATCTCACCTGAAGCAATGAAATCGTGGCAAAACGTGTATCGTAGATCGACACGGCCTACATTCAAATATATAGACAGCAGAACCGAAGGGTGAAAATTTTCGTAAAAATGTATCTATCGTTACACGGTCCTTTGTATCTATAATAGGGACGGTAACCTAATGGTTAAGGCATCAGACTCGCAATTGTGTCGTCGCAGATTCGAATCCTACCCATTATACTACCGACATGAATTTAACCCACTCTTAACAAATTTAGCTTAGCTGGAGGGGTTAAAAGGATTGCTAGTAAAGTGGAACCCATAACCCCACATTTCTCTTCTTATCCTATTTTTAAATAAATATAAATTATATTGAAGTACTTTGGCCAATATTTAAGCACATATAGAAGGAGCATCTACTTACAACAAAGGTAAAAAACTATGTTACTAAGGCTGATTTTAGTTTATCCCATATTCTAACTTTTTAATAATATAATTTGCATCAGTCCTTTTAACATGGTGTATAGTATATTAGTGGCTGCACCTTACTCTCATATCAAGTTAACTGAACATTCAAATATTGTAAAATTGGCAATTAGAAAAGAGTGGCCGCGAGTTTTTATTGCCATGTTCTTTTCTCCGGCTTTACAAACAATATTAACACAAGTGTTGTTTTACATCTTAAGTGAATAGAGAATTTTTATTTTGAATTTAAGTAAATGGAAATCAGATGAAACTCAAAAATAATTGTGTTGGAGAGAACATGTAGTGGTGGACAAGGCCTTAGGCCTCTCCACCACTACATGTATCTACCGGCTACTACATTGTCTACATAATCATGCGCATTGTAAAACCTAGCGATGTTTCACAAGTGTGGCACCAGCTTAAATGCGTAGTGTCATAGGTAGGTATTCGAAGTCCAGCAATATTATTAGAGACTCAATCAAAGTTCATAGAATATGTTTAGTCATACATTATATAAACTTGGTAATCCCTAAATTTTTGAACGTAGTATTTACATTTTTTACGCGTAGTACGAACATGTTTACGGCTGATAGTAATCAAGATAACAAATTAATAACTACTCATTGTAGATTACATCACCAACTGTAGGTACAGCGACTAAGCAACGAGTGTTTAAACTTCCGCGCAGTAGGCATCTATAAAAAAATAAATTCAAAGATAACTAGCATTGTGGGATTCTGGGTCCCAAATTTCTAGCAATCCTGCTAACCCCATAAATTGCTTGTGACAAAAGTGGGTTCACGTCTGTATACCTAATAAGTAGGATTCGAACCCACGACCTCACGATTGCGAGACCGATGTCTTAGCCATTAGGCTACCGTCGCTTCAATTCAATTTCGTCGTATGCTAACGCCAAAATGTCAATTTATTGATTCCTGCCACGCTGTGTATGTTATGTTACCTTATCGCCACTATTTCCATAAATGCAGGTAACCGGTCTTTTGCTTTTTATTTAAACAAGACAACTCCTGCAGTAAGGTTCAATTCCTAACGGACACTTAATTCTAGATTACAGATAGATTACACATAGGGGTGTCCCGCGTGGGAATAGAATCCACGATCTCTTACACTGCCACTACATCGCCGAGGCAGTCAATGTCATAGTCAATCAAACATAAAGAACTTGTTTAAAAAACGAAGTCAATTCATATTAGATATATTTCGGGACTTAATCGCGTGAATTTTACCTTTTATTTGCCCGACGTTTCGATCGAATTGCACCGACCGTGGTTACGGGTTGACTGACCTTAGCGATGTCTCCAAATACTGTCGGTACTTCTGCACACTACATTTACAACGTCTTTACACTTGTCGTTACGGCTACGATTGCATTTGCTGATAACAGTAGATATATTAAATATATTTAATAATAATAATAATAATAATAATAAACCCCTCGGGGTTAGTCGTTGTCTCCCTATATGAGATTAACGCAACACTCTGAGGGCATAGTAGCAGCTCTTGAAATCCTTATGACACCAATAAAAAATGTCTCATGAGGGTGAAATAAGAGTACACAAACCGCAGGGCAGCTTTGTGGCGAGCTGAATGTGTGTGGCGACACTGCGGTCCCGATGCCTCAGAGAGTCGGTCAGGGCCTCGTCTCCCACTTGCCTTCACTGGCCGGCGGGAGTGGAAAACCAAGAGCGTCCGCAGGACTCTCAACTCTGTCTTGCCTTAATCGGCCGGCCAGAGGGAGGTCGCCAGAGCTTGTATGCTCGGGGGTGGAAGTGTCATTTTCAAGGGCATAACTACGGGGAAACCCGCTCACGGGCCTTCTTCGTGATGGTGAAACCGGCGCAGCACCGCTCGACACCCCAAGCTGCTCACACCCATGTTGCTCCCTGTCGCCTGTTGGGCTGTATGCCTGTGGCGGCCAGAAGGGGGCCCATCTAGTGAGTGCCGAGTCACCGCCTGCCCATTTGTTAGTGTGTTTTTACCATGTGTTGCAGGGCAGGCGCCAAAGTTCTTGCAGCTAACCATTTCACAAACACATCACCTCCATAACCCAGTTTCTTAGCTACCACTTTTTGACAATAGTTTTTACACTAACCGGGGAATGTCGTTGGGTACATTTATATAGTGTATACAACGATATTCGCCGGTTTGTGTCACATAGCCTTTAGATTAAAGTGTCTAACGGGCCTCTACATGTTGGCTTCGGCCCCACGCACGCCTCCCAAATGACCGGGACTCTATAGTCCCGTGATATGGAAACGACATACATAATAATAATAATAATAATAATAATATCTTGGGACAACTCACACAACGCTATCTGATCCAAACTAAGCAGAGCTTGTACTATGGAAACCAGACAACTGATAAACATACTTATATATTTCTAAATACATATGTACATATTATAGATAAATAACACCCAGACACAGAATAAACCATCGTGCTCATCACACAAAGTTTTATCCTGGGTGGGGATCGAATAAACGACCTCTTGCGTAGCAGTCGGATACACTCCCACCGCGCCACAGAGGCAGTCAAATTTATATATATATTACAGATAATTATACAGAACCGAGATTCCTGACTGCAGCTTGTCAGTACTTGGGGACTATTGCCACTCCTAGTACCATTAGAGTAGAATAAATGTATGTATCTTATAAAGTTATAACAAACAAAAACTACTAAGTATTATTGTATAATTCCATAAATTTATATATACTAAATAATATGTACTTATCTTAAAACTTATATGGTAAGATTATCTGATAGAAGTTGGATAAATAAAATAAATAAGTAAGATTCCAAGATGGTGAGATCCAATACCTATGTATAAAAAAGTTTAAAAACAATAAAATCAATTCGCTTCGTTGTTATCTTTTGTAACATAGGGGTACTTCCCCAAACGCAATATTCGCGTTTACGTTTCTGATTTAGAAGAAATGACCTTGATTGATAAACTGTTAACATTGATGAGGTCAAATTCAAGGAAAGACTTTATATTAATTCAATGTAAATAAGGAAAGTATGACAATAATATAAAGTTGAATAGACTAAGATAACAAATTTGTATAGCTTTAGTTGTTCGTTTTAAAATGATAGTACCTGAATGACCGAGCTTCGTTCGGTGTTTTTAAACGACATTTTTTAAAAATGAAACCTAGCTAGATCGATCCCCCAATATACCAAATTTAATGAAAATCGCTGGAGCCGTTGACGAGATTCAGATTATATATATATTTATATACTGCCTCTGTGGTGTTAAAAATAATAAACGCATTCCAAATTCAAAGTAATTAAAAAGTTTATATGTAACAGTATTTATGGACGGAGTAGTTATATTTATTGCCTTTGTGGCGCGGTGGGAGTGTGTCCGACTGCTACGCAAGAGGTCGTGGGTCCGATCCCCACCTAGGATAAAACTTTGTGTGATGAGCACGATGGCTTATACTGTGTCTGGGTGTTATTTATCTATAATGTGTATGTATTTAGAAATATATAAATATGTTTATCAGTTGTCTGGTTTCCATAGAACAAGCTCTGCTTAGTTTTGGGATCAGATAGCGTTGTGTAAGTTGTCCCAAGATATTATTATTATTATTATACAAGAATTGCTCGTTTAAAAGTATAAGTTTATAAAATTAAACAATGAATTATGATCACTTACAATTACAATTAACAAAGTTAAATAAGTACCCAATTATATTCAAATATTTATTGACAAGAACTGTGCGCAAAATCAAATGATATTATTAACTAATTTAGCTGATTAAAGTTCAGACGCATTAAGTTGTTATAATTATTATAAATGTTATTATCTCTCTGTAAAGTTAGTGCTGACAGACGGTCCAATTTGGTACATAAGCGATGGAATTGCGCAATAGTGTTCGAGAACACTATTGCTCAATTCCATCACAATAACTACACGGAAACATCATAAAGCATGTTCCAGACGGTTGGAAACGAGCGTACAAACCAAGGTGACATTGGCGGGAGCTTTGTGTGGCCCGCCGTTTGTGTTTTTATATGTGCCTGTGTTCTGGTTTGGTTTGTTGTTCGGTTGGTAACGCCGACTACACGGCGACAAACCAGCAGCAAACGGCGTGATGGGAGAGCGCTCCCACCCGCCAAGGGCGTTGGAGGTCAAACCATAATTTGGTTTGCAACAGCCGTCTACACTGTTGGAAACCAGCAACCGTCTAGAAGGCGCTTAAGTCGATTAGGTATATTTTACCTGTACTTCTTCGCCTCTACCGCAGCGCCTGAAGTCTTTAGCCGGTGGATTCTCCCTGTGACGTAAACGTGAACACTTTCGTTTGGGTTCGTTCCACGAATTGAAAGTTGCGCAGCGCGTTATGAAGCGAGTTATGCTTAGAGTTTCTTAGTTCAAGAATAAAATATGTTGTGAGGTCATCCGACACAAAACTAAAGTTATCTACAGCTCACATGTTTAGCACGTTGAAGTGGCATAGGCTGACCACATCTGCCGAAGGACTGAGGGCCGCTGGAGCAAACCTAGAGTGAAAACCGTGACTCGGTAAACATTATGTAGGACAACCGCCAGCCAGATGGAGCAACGATCTAAAGAAGATCATTATGATGGACTGAATGTGGACGACAGAGGACTGGGTGTTGTGACGTAAATTAGGAGAGGCCTAGGTCCAGCAGTGGACCGATACAGGCTGATGACGATTTCTTTTTCTTTTAACAAAAAAAGACGACTCCCGAGTTAAGGTACAAGCCCTGTGTCGCGGGAGACTTTACAAACATACAAGTCACGGACACAAAGTACACCCAGACTCGGAACAACAATTTGTGGATCACACAAAGTGATGTCCCGTGTGGGAATCGAACCCACGACCTCTGGCGCAGCAGTCGGACACACTCCCACCGCGCCACAGAAGCAGTCTATCTAGTAGTCTAGTAATGATGAATCGCATGTAGCAATGAAATAAATAAGTAAGTATTTACTTAGGTAATTATGATAAATAATAACTCAGGATAAAACTTTGTGTGATGAGCGCGATGGTTTATTCTGTGTCTGGGTGTTATTTATCTATAATATGTATATATTTAGAAATATTTAAGTATGTTTATCAGTTGTCTGGGTTCCATAGTACAAGATTTGGTCAATTGTGCGAGTTGTCCCAAGATATTATTAAAAAATATATATATCTTGGGACTCCCACAACGCCACCTGATTCTAAACTAGACAGAGCCTGTATGATTATACAAGTTTAACTGACAGACAACTGATTAACATACTTATATACTTCTAAATACGACCTTTGGCTTTGATTTATTGTAATTATCGCATTACAAACGGTATTTATTAGTTCTATCTAAATCCTATACACTCCGAAAAAAAAATACAGTTGTATGGTCACCGCGTCTTCATAACATTCGAAGGAACTTGCATTGATTGTAATTAAAGTTAATCAGAGGATACTCATTTGTAAAAAAGAATAAAAATACGCCGAGTTGTTTGTAAAAGAATCAAAATAAAGGAATTGGTAGATATTAAAATATTAACCTGGGCAAGTGCATCTTGGGCCACGCACAACCTAGGGTTCCGTAGCTGCCTAACACAATAATGCGGACCTATAATAAAGTGGGTTTTTTGCAACGTTATATACTATACAATACTACAACCTATACTAGTATACTTGTAAAGCCTACTTACCTGTGATAGTTTTCCTTTTTGATTTCAATATGTAAACCCTGATTTTTGGGACACTAGACTCTAAAAAAAAAATCACTTTACGGTTTAAACGAATCCCTAAATCAAAAAATGATATTAACAACCCCGTCATATTTTCAAATGATACTCCACATGATGGGACAGGTGAGAAAAAAATGACATTCCCACTTTAGATGTTGGGGAGGAACAATGATTTTTTTTACTTTGGCATGTATATCTTACGCCGACCAAACGGTTGGCGTAAGTAATATATGTTTATACATGCCAAATTACAGCTTTATAATATTAAAGGTCTCTGAGCTAACTTGGGGACAGACAGACGGACACAGCGAAACTATAAGCGTTCCGTATTGCCATTTTGCCAACGGAACTCTAAAAAACGGTTGCATTAGCTAATTGCTTCCACCAATTCCATAAAACCCGCAAGTTATTATAATCTTATCACATGATCAGATCATTTGTAACGTAATTAAAATCGTACCCAACAAAAAATGGATAAAACCTTAATCATAATTGTTGTATCACACAACCATTAAACAGAGAATGCAATATCAATTTAACTAACAAATCAGATGCTTACATAAGCTTGGAATTCCCTTATCAGATAGAAATTTCTAATAACTGATACGTATTAAGCAAAATATTTGTATCGACATAATACCATGTTAAGAAATTCCCGCATCCCCGAAAGCTCTGAGGAAAAAACATAGCGAAATTTGGATGTAAATAAGACTCCATAATACAAACAGTTCATAAAGGACGGGAGTCGACTACAAGGCAGACGTGTCGCGACAGTGATCAGTGACTAAAATACTGTTATAATTGTGTTATAAGAAGTTAATAAGTAAGTGATATTTGTATTAATTACCAAGGTATATGATTATTCCAATTATTTAATAGTATAAAGCGGTTGAAGCGTAGTTTCTCACCGTGAGTCCTTTCGTTAATGGAGAATGTTTTGTGTGACATTTTGAGGTTATGTCGTACGTGCACCTATATAATTAAACCTATAGGTACTCATTTATAGTTCTTTACGATTGTAATGGTCGTATGTATTTAAAAAAAAATAGTTTATTGAATTCTCAACATATTTTTTTGATTACCTATGTGTATTTCTCTCTGTACTTTAACTTGTATAATTTTTATCATAAGGTGTCTCCTTGAATCAAAATTACTTAGGTATTTAAAACACATTAATAACACCATTTTAAGTAGCGAATCTTTTATTAAATTTTAAAATTAAATACAGAATATTCGCTAGTCAGAATGCTGTTATTAACGTTTTATGTATGAGTGTGATTCAGAATAGTAGGTAATGATGAATTTCCTAGGACGGTACCTAGTGTAAATTATTGGAAAATGCTTTGCGTGAGTAATATTTACACTATGTACATATATGAGTATCACCCAGTTGCACTTTAATGAATTAGTTAACAGTCTCGCGTGTATAACCTTCATGTAGACCGTGACATTAAACCAACATTGTAATCGTTTGACCAACATTGGCCGTAACTTTTTATCATTGTATCCATGTATCAGATGTACCTACTAGATGTTCAAGCAAGCATTACCACAATGTACCTATCATGAGGCTTTATTTTTAACCAAATTCAAAAAAGGTACTTCTCTGTTTTAATCGTTTTACCAACATTGGCCATGACTTGTGTATCAATGTATTGTCGAAGATTATAAAACGATCTATGAACTAAAACATTTCTAAGAGTAAATCAGTAGAGATGTACTTGATATTTTTTTTTCTTGATTTTCATTGAAAAAAGTTGTGAATCCACTATTGGTACAACATTGGGCCAGGCTGTGGTTATAATCGCACGCGCATCGAACGTTGTCCTCGCGCGGGGAAAACCACCTACGTAGGTTGGCGACATTAATGCATTCATTATACAAAACCACGTTTGATATCACGTGAACACAACTTACTACTTTAAACACGTTTACAAATTAGTATTATTGACAAGGGTCTGGTATCTACTAATTTTGATTATCTCATAACAAAAATATCGGATTATGTTGATCTTTAAATATAATAAATTCTTGGATTTAAAAAGTCATCATATCATTAGAATGACTTTAGGTGCTCAATTTTGTGATGTACCTAATGTCATATTATGTTAATTTTATAAGACAACTAGCTGTCCCTCAAAACTTTATCTGCGTAAATTTTCCCCGTTTTTGCAACATTTCTCATTGCTGCTTCGCTCCTATTAGTCGTAGCGTGATGTTATATAGCCAATAGCCTTCCTCGATAAATGGGCTATCTAACAGTGAAAGAATCTTTCAATTCGAATCATTAGTTCCTGAGATTATTGCGTTCAAACAAACTAAATCTTCAGCTTTATAATATCAGTATAGATATAACTACCTTTTATGATACTTGTGAACATGGACCTGTGCCCCACCCCCCAAAAGCGGTCAAGTGTGAGTCGCACGTACGACGGGGGTGTGGGTGCCCCTTTCTAGGGGGAGCACAAAGAAGAAAGAGCAAATGGGCAAAGAAATTCAATTCAATACAAGACATTGGGTACACAAAACAACCATCTGGGGGGCACGTACCCCCGTGCCCCTCCCTGGATCCGCCTATGCTTGTAAATATTCATTGAGTACAGTAGGTCTTATACTTGTATCGTAAGTGTGAAAGTTTGAATAATTAAACTCAGCTGATCGGATTCATATTAGTTAATTCAAACCGTTAGACTAGACTGATTATGTAACTAAAACGATGAGTCTCTAGAGCCCAGTAAATTAAAGGATTATACGCTAGTACATACCTAGTGATATTGCAAATGAGAAAATAATTTATAAACTAACCATAGAATATAAAAAATGTTTAAAAAACTGTAGAAAAACATTTGAAGAACACATTTTATATAACTGTTCGTCGTGTTAATAATTTTTTGAACTTTTTGTCGATTAAGTGAACAAAGTCTTAGGTACGATAAAATACATTAAATATTCAACACCCGTTCTTGACATTCAAAGACATGTAGATCACCTTCAATACAAACTTGTCTAGAAAACACTAGGAGATATCAATATTAAAATAGACGATTGTTAAACTTAAGATCTTCTATAAGCAAATAATAAAAATATATCACATAATAAACTAGAAAATGAAACAGTAATAAGTATATAGATTGATAAAAACAAATAATCGAACATAATTAACATAAAAGGTCAAATAAAATTACTTATTAATTATTAATTATTTGTTACAGACATGGCGACCTATGCTATAACGATCATCGCTACTATGCTATTCGTGCAAGCATTTAGCGCTACCTTGTTCAACCAAAACTCCATCGCAGAGACATCAAAATCTCCGGCGAGTTTGCCTTACGAAGAGTTAATATACATCTTACAAGCAAAAAATGGTATACCTCAAAGAGCAAGAACACTCTCCCCGTGTGCCAGAGCTATCCTCGGATGTTGTAATAAAAAAGAAATGAACAGTGGCTGTTCCGAAAGCCTTGGTTGTGGAGCATTTTTCTTTGACGATAATCCTTGTGATGATAAATTTGTAACGGACGCGTTGAAAGCTGCGAAGTCTTTCTACACCCAACTGAAAGCCGCGCAGTAAAGGCGAATTGATCTGGGATTAGTGGAATCGAAGAAAGGCCACGTCAATTAACTGAAAAGTATCGTCTATAGGGACGACTTATTGGAGTCTTTTGCAGTGAAAAGGAAGATCCTACTTTTAAATTGGAGGGAGTTATCTATATATATAAATATGAATGTTTGTCTGTATATCCTTTAGAGAATCTAAATCTATGCATTTGATCATGTGATGATCTTCAGCAAAGTGTTGTGCATGAGCCCATGAAGGTTTCTGAGTTGGTACGACCAATCTTCGACAGATGGCGCCACTATCATTCCAATGAATCTGTATTATATAAAAAAAATGGCGTAGCAACGCGCGCATGGTATAGCTAGTTAGTTATAAAAATGAGGCTGTGATAATTATAAGTACCTATTTAGGTGTTTATTGTCTTTTATAGTAATTATTACTAATTGTTTGTGAAAGTAGACGAAATTCCAAACTTGTTAAATGTTTAATAACAAAATTGATTATTACCGTATTTCAAGATTAGTTCAGACGAAGTGAAGTAGATGGCATGAGCAACAAGTTTCAAGGGTACCTGAATTCTCATGACTTGCCGATTGAGTTCACCCGACATCAGATTATAGTTTATAACTTCCACTGCCAAATTATAAGAGGTTAAATTCAGTACAAGATTTCATGATCGCTAAGTGGATTTTAAATTTATCGTGAATTATATCTATAGAAATAAAAAACTGTTTTCCTTTGTACTTGAAACCCAAATAAAACAGGGAGAGGGCAGATATAACACATTTAAACGACTTAGGTACCTGTCCCACCAACGACGATGAGCGAGAAGCGAGTAGCGATTTATCGCTCAAGAAACGTACAGCAGATGTATTTTGTAGATCATGTCCGTGTAAACAAAAGAGATGCAGTATAGAGCAAGTATCTGTATCTCCTTTGTTTACACGGAATCTATTTAAGTAGGTAAATTTTTTGAGCGTAAAATTGCTACTGGCTACTCTTTTTCTCGCCGCTGGTCGGACAGATGCCTAATGAAACGTACAACAGACGTATTTTGTAGATCCCGTCCGTGACCACAAAAGAGATGCAGTATAGAGCGAGTACTCGCCGGCAGTGTGAACACTCAGCAATCGACAACTAATATCTGTTTCTCTTTTGTTTACACGGGATCTACATAAGTATGTACGTGTCTTAAACGATAAAATCGCTACTCGCTACTCTTTTTCTCGCCGTTGGTCGGACAGGTGCCTAAAGCCTGTTTGGCAAAGAGCCAAGCTGCCAGGATAGCTGCAGGCAACAAGTGATAGTTGAAATAATACAAATTCATTTCATGTTATTACATATCGCCTTACATTGGCGTACCACAATGGAAATGGTTTGGAACAGCTACGTTTATACATTTAAATGTACTGTAAGTATACCTACGTCAATGTCACTTTTTGTAGTTGAGTTATAATTTTGTTTGCAGATTATCACACGCTAGTGCGTGTTCATATTTATAAAACACTAGCTGCCAGCCGGCTTCGCACGGCTCATATCGTACCTTTTTAAACCTTGAGTTATATTATTGTGATTTCCGTAGGGATCTCTAATTTTTTGACAATAAAATATAGCCTATGTTACTACCGGTGAAAGATTTTTAAAAATCAGTCCAGTAGTTTCGGAGCCTATGACTGCCTCTGTGGCGCGGTGGAAGTGTACCCGACTGCTTCGCAAGAGGTCGTGGGTTTGATCCCCACCTAGGTTAAAATTTTGTGTGATGAGCACGATAGTTTATTCTGTGTTGTTTATCTATAATATGTATGTATTTAGAAATATATAAGTATGTTTATCAGTTGTCTGGTTTCCATAATACAAGCTCTGCTTAGTTTGGGATAAGATAGCGTTGTGTCAATTGTCCCAAGATATTATATTATTATTGTTATATAATTCACACAAGCAATCAAATCTTTCTTTTTTATAATATTATAGTATAGATAAGTGAAGACTGTAGATAACACAAGTAATGTATTAATTAGGTACTATTTGACGATGAAAACTGAGTTATATTGTGATTATTTTAGGTCAATTCTTTATTTAAGCACCGCTAATACTTTTTAAATGCAATTTACAGTTAAAAGTAACCAAAAATTTGATTGATAGTTACTAGATAGTTCTTGTTGGAGAAGAACATACTTAGGTCGTTGATATCGATATGCCAGTACGTAAAACATATAGACGTAATTTGTATCAACATGAGACTTGGCACTTAACTTTAAACGTTGTAAATAATGTAAGTGAGCTTCAAATACTGTAACCTAAAGCCAAGGTAGACTGAAATAATGTAAAGTTTAACAATGTAAATTACGTCATATGACAATGGAACTGATTTACTAGGAACTGACCCCTTTCACAAGACCTAGTTAAGACCGATTGAGGGGTGTATCATCGATTAGTATAAAGATGTTACCTATAGGTACATTCAATAAACCTTTTGCATTTACAAGAAAACTTTGCTTAATAAATGTTTTTAATATTTTTATAAAGTGTGCTTTTACAACTCCACCTAGATTTTTTCCTTCAATTCCTGGATAGCAGAGACAAGCAACAAAATTTAATGTTGAAAATAAAAACTCCTTTCAGATCGTAAAGAAATTGTTTGAACGCTTTATAGCCAGTGCTAAGGCACTATAAGGTTTAGAGGCTACCCCCTTTTACGAGTTAATTCGCGTGGTATTAACGTTCACGGCTTCAGTAAAGCCTTGCCTTGCCCCTTTTATTTGAGGTTGGAAACTATTCAGAGTAGATTCCATGTAGCGCTAAAATATAAGTTTGATAAAAGCTTCTTGATGTGGTCTTTGTATACCAAAACAAAAAATGATGATCCTTCAAAAAAGGTGGTTCTTTATTTGACCCGTAGGTATGTATGTACGATTTTCTCAAAAACTAGTCATCTGATTTAGATGGGACTTTCGCTATTTGACTGCATATTTTTCTGGGAAGGTTTTAATGTACATAACGTTATCCTAACTCATAAAACACCAGAGATATAATAAAATATATGAGTGAGTAATGTGCTTGATCTTTGTTTTTTCGCTGCTATTTATTTGAAGGCGGTACATTTTTAAAAATAGTTATACTCAATTAAAATCAAATAGTAATTAATGCTAAGTATAAAATCATATTCCCGATTATTTCTTAAAAAATGCAAAATTTGTTTCACGAAATGACAACAAGGTCAAATTACTTTTGCACTTATAATAATTTATTATAATGAATATTTATAAGTTTGAACCCGTTTTAATGATGAAAATCCACGGCAAATGGAACAGTGTACCCGCTCGCTTTATACAGATGTCACGAAGTACTGTTTAAAATGATTTTCATACATCATACCTACACTATTGACTCATACAACCTTGGGTTTTTCCTGGACATCCAACTGCAGAAATAGTAATGATATGAGAATGACTCTTCTATCGCTCCGATAGCATGCGGATGACTTCACTTACCGTAGACTGTAGTCTGTTTCTTTTTAACTAAGTAGACATAGAAACACAATAAAATGTATAACTATGTTAAACTTTAATAAAATATTTAAATTTGTAAAAGTCGGTTATTGCAATAAATAGCAGCATATGTCTTTCTCCAAGATACCATTTATCTCCTTGCCAACTTTCTTTTAAGAATCGTTTAGTCAAAAAGGTAAGAAATAGACTATCAAATAGACAAATTTTCGCAAATATAACAAGGATGATAGTTTTCTTGCTATATATTCGGATACAATACGTGTATTAGATACATTGGATATTGAAAACTAACTAAAGAGTTATGAATATTGCTCATTGTTCATTTTACTTAAGGACCGTCTTCACCGGCGAGAGATTCGCGCCGATATTATCATAAATCATAAATAATTAATTTGCTTTAGATGTGGTACAATTTAAAGGTGTTATATTAATATATAACTCTACAAAATCTTGTAGACTTGTATGTACCCAAGGGCGCGGATACATTTTGTTCGTCGTGCCACCTATTTCTATACACTCTGATAGAACATGTACGGCACGGCACGGCGACACGGCGATATTATCGCGGTGGCTGAGTGCGAGAGAAACAGCAACGTATCGCCGCGAAACGCGACGCTCTCACAGCGAGCGCTGTCCAACCCAGGCGGCCGGCCTCGAAAAAGTGACAATCATCGACGCAGACTCGCCGCGATTCCGCTACTTCGCGAGGATTCGCTGGCGGAATAATCACTCGTTTGTTGACACTACCCGAGAATTTTAGAGCGATATCGCCGCGATTCTCTTGCCCGTAGAGACGGTCCCTCAAAAGCACACAAATGCATAATTAATATTTCACTTGAAATATCTAGTCCGGCCATAAGTTCTGTTACAAATGAAAATGCATTTTTTTTAATGAAGTATTTATGTAATATTACTAAAACTTATATGTACATATTTATTAAAGTCTTCTAAAATAAAAACAATATTCTATTTAAAAATGGCCACCTTTGGCTTTTATACAGGCCTTTAACCGGTCTGGCTACGAATCTATGGATTTTCCATGTTTTTTCCATGGGAAATTTCGCCACTGCTCCAGAGATTTTTTAAGAGACTCAATGTCACGGTGTCATTTAGACCAAGCCATGTCCTCTAAAACTGACCATAATTTGTAGTCCAAAGGGTTGCGGTCTGGGCTAGATGAGGGCCAGTCTTCAGCTCTTATGAAGTCCGGAACGTTGGTTTCAAGCCAGGCTTAGGTAGCTCGTGCCTTCTGACCAGGTGCGAGTCCTGCTGGAAAGTCCACGGTACATTTTTATAAAGTGTATTGTTTTCAGTCCTTTCTCACAAAAAATGACGATTTTATGCCCTTCACCTGCGTATCGCGACAGAAGGTGTTTTGATCGATCCACTCTCTTTAATTGTAAAGATGATGTCCTGCATATCGACGATGTAGCGGGAATCTTCATGGTCGATATGCAGATCGTAGTAGCGGGAATTTTCCAGCGATAACATTTTTTGTTTCCTAATGGGATTTCGACGAATTCTGACTTTAACAGCATTAACAGCCTTTGTAGTTCTAACAGCCCCGATCTTTTATAGTCTTCGACTGAGGAAGTGTTGTTGTATCTGTTGATTGTACGATCCACGAATCTACGGCTGATTCTAAGCTTTTGAAGTGTCTGGAATAGGACCGACGGCTCCATACCCACTTTGGGCAAGGTGATCATCGCAATCCTATTTTCTTTAACACCCCAATCCATATTGTAATGTGATAATGAATGTGAAAAAAAATATGTGCAATGGCGCGAAATCGAAATAACTTTTAAAAATAATAAACGCATTTCAAATTCAAAGTAATTAAAACGTTAAAAAAAAGAAAAGTTTATATGTAACAGTATTTAACGGCCGGACTAGTTATATTTACTGCCTCTGTGGTATATAAGTAAGTATATTTATCAGTTGTCTGGTTTCCATAGCACCAGTAGTTTGGGATCGGATAGCGTTGTGTGAGTTATCCCAAGATATTATTATTATTATATACGGGATACACATTCACTTAGAGAAATAACCATGATAATAAATATAACAATAAATCAATGTTGAATTATAATACCGTTATCTACAATATATTGCATCAGTCTCTAATTTGAAATTGTAAAGGTAGGTTTAAATAATGTCGGTAACGGCGGCCAATCTCATTAGAAACTGACCAACTACGCAGAAGATATGCTAGTATGTGCGCTGAAGTAAGTTCACTCTCTATTCCCCCACATTCATAACCCGATGAGACGGAAATCCGACACGACCGGAGAGAGATCGGACACAGGACCGACGTCTTAACATCCTCTACAATTGTATATTAAAATTGTAAATACTAATTATGATATAGATTTTCTCGTAAAACAGACCTAAAAAGTATTCCAAACTATTAGACTATTCGACAGCGTCATCAAGCAAAGCAGCAACACTTCGCAGTTCTGTTACTGGGACGAGCTCAAGTCTTCAAAAGCAGTCTTAGCTGCTTACCTAGATACATATTTACTACCTGCTTACATACCACTCCAATACCTGCTGAGAGTTAAGTAAAATGACTAATGTAGCAAATTTAAATTGTCCCAAGTTAAAATACCACGACTTGATAAAAATAACAACACTACCTAGGTAAACCTTTATCATTCACGTTTTACTACCTCACAAAGGCGGACATGTCCAGTTCAGTTTATTGCTCTATAAAACTTATGTTATATGTGTATTGAAAATGGAGATCTATTTATTTTAGAAAATCTTATTTTCATCAGAGAACACGGACTTCTGACGACAAATATCTGACATCATTCCGTTTTTTACCAGAATTGTCATTAAACGTGTACATGATGGAAATTTATGTTTTGCCTTACAGTAAAATAAAATAGTAAGTTTAATTAGTTAATCATTTAAATTAAATGTTCTGAATTAATTATACCGAAATTATGAAGTTTAAAAGAAATGGACATAGAAGTTTAATTTTAAATATGAATGTAATAATTTTGAAAAACAGTCAAAGGTGTGGATTTCCATTAAAGAGTCATTTAAAATTCCAAATACAACATAACCGAAGGATCTAAACTCTGAACTTATCAAAACAAAATCAAATATGAAATAGAGTTGTGGTCCCATTATGGTACCTTTGTGAATTCATTATGCTCCAATAATTTGTTTCGCCTAATGTTCATTGTGTTTCATGTTTAATATAAAGCAAATTATCTGTCCTTTATACGAAGGCCAATTTAACGTAATATTCGATTAAATTAGGAGAATGACATTATGAATGGTGAAATTAATGATGTGTGGGTATCTGTGTTAAGGATTCAAAGGTCTTTGTTAGGTCGAAGTTTTAATTTCCTTAATGTTTAGTAGATAGTTGTTCAGAAAACATGTTAGAATATTAAAATGAACTTATTGAAGTGAATATGTTAAAATGTGACAAGATACAAATAAGAAACTAAAGTTTTCGAAATATCGCTGATACTAAAATGGCCTATATCGAATTAAGCGTCAATAATTTACTGCGCAGTGTAAACATTTGCTACTAGATTTAGAGAAGTAAATATAAATCAACCATTTTAATTATGTCGACATGTGTTTCAACTTCAGCTCAAAATGTTGTCAAAAAGTCCATTAACATATTTTGCATAAGTGCCACAAAACACATTTTTAGTTTAATTCCAAATTTTACTGATCTTAGTAAGTCAGTTAGGTAACTTTGTTGGTAGGTAGCCAACGCGTTATATTTGTTAGTATATTTTCGATTCTCGACATTCGATTTCTCTAGACTTTAAGACTTTCTTCTTCCTTTTCAAGCGGTGGTAGCCCAAATGGTTAAGGCATCAAACTGGCAATCGAGGTCGCGGGTTTGAATCTTTCATTTATACTACCGACTTGAAACCACTCCTAACACATGCAATTTAGTTTAGTTGAAGAAGTTACAAGATTGCCAGTTATCTTCAAAAAATACTAATATTTTCTTATTCCACGTAAAATGTCTAATCATTGAAATTTAAGGTACTTTGTAAAAATTATGCAATTATCCCATTAGTAAAACGAGATAATGAGACGCATTAAACAATAGCTTTTTTGCATCCTTCTCAACCAATTTGCTCAAGGTAAGACTATTCACAAACTTTTAACACAATAGGTACTAAATATACACAAAAATATAATTATCAATGTAAACCATCAAGCAAAATGCATATGGTCTCTTAAATAAATAATGGTCTCAAAAATAACGTAACATTTGAAGTTGCAAATGCAATAATGTCTGTAATCCAATTTTAAATAATAATAACGTTCTTACAAAACTTTACAAGCAACGAAATCAAAGAAATCCTAAGTAACACTAAAATTATCGCGTGAGAGTATTGTGAGCTCTCATTGCTCAAGAAAGAAATACAGTAAGTTCAGTTACATTCTCAATGATAAATACAAAACGCAAGAGAATCATCAAAATAGAAAGCATGCTTATACTACAATAACTTTATTTTACTTTACTTTTGTAGTTTTTATCTTAAGGTAAGCCGCTTCATCTTTTTATATATATCACGCGATTGTTTGTTCAGAAGGTCAAATGAATGCATCATGGCGTTCTTAATTAACACTCGCTATGTAATTGTTTCCTGAACTAGAGAATCCAGTAATACTTCATTTGTTAGGGACAGTTCAGGGATTGTTTTGCCGCCAGTTTAATTGGCATCAACAAAGTTTTGTGTTAATGATCAGACCATACATTAGCTCAAGTTTAGACTTATATTAGCTGGAGTTTAATTTATATTCATGAAATGTTTTGTTGTTCATTTTCAAGAGAAATTCATAAAAATGTATTGTTATAAAAAGTTCGAAAAGCATCGCAATGTTTTTTTAAATTAAATTGTGAGATTTAGTTACTCTCTGAAATCATTTTTAAATTTACAGTAGATACGTATTGTTAGCTAGATAATTCTCCATAAAAACGAAATTTATTGCTTAACCTTACTTAAACTTTATTACTTACTCACTTTTACATATTTTCTGAAACTCGTTTTATTACATCGTAAAACAAATTAATGGTTAATCAAACCATCGGAGCGTGACTGTTGACCCATATTTCTGAAAACAAGTTTAATCCCGCCCGGGGTACAAAAGGGATATAATGACTCTGCTCTTTTGACCACTGATACAAATTTTATAAAAAAAATTAATCGATCAATCATGTTGGCGCAATGTCAACTTGGTTCGTCATTTTGTTAGAAATTTCATGTTTTATAATATAATTATGACAAATATATCAAGACTTCTTGTATAATGTATAGGTATATAATTATATAAAGACTCATAAGATCAGATCAAGTAGTGTTTTTGATAGAAATTTATTAGCAGGTTTCTATTATATATATATATATATATATATATATATATATAAAACACGTTTTCATATTTTTCATATTTTTACCTCTTCTTGGCAGCTTTTGTTTATGTAACAAACAAAAGCTGAATAGATAATATATTTGCACATAAATAAATTAATTCGTTTAATATTAGATGATCTGCTAACCTTCAGTAACAGTTTTCTAACATTATTAATAATGCCCGCAGGGGTAATCACATGAAACCTGTCGGTCAAAATTACACAATAACTGGGCCACTTGTAAAATAAAATATGCCCAACTTTCCTCATAATAATTAAGGAAGATTATATTTGGATAAATTAAACACAACACAGGGGTACCGTTGTTTTAATTTTATGAATAAAGGTATGTAGTTAAACGGACAAAATTAACAAATATTAATTCTGCACACCTACTCCAAACCCTTGTTAACTTTACCCCAACTTACTCAACTTCACCCTTAGGTCAGTTTAGTAATTGAATTCAGACTTAGTTATCTTGTATACAATTATAATTGCAAAGAGAAATTTGCGGTTATTGAACAACAACAATACTAACCATATTTTAATTAAAGTAAAGGAATTAAACTAATAACAAAATTAATTAAATAATTATGTTTAATTTGCCGAAACAAATAAATAGATTTCGCAGATTGTTTAATCTAATAACAAACAGTAGTTTACTAATTTCTATCTTCATCAAACAAAGCTTACCAGCCATTTCACCATTTGTACTAATATTATAAATACGAACTGGCGGTCCTTTTGTTTGAAATTGAAATATAAATTGAATCTCAGTCATCTCTATAAATTAATATTGTCTATTCAACGCCAACTTTTACCTCAAAATTCAACCACTATCTTCATTGAAAGTTTCAATATCTGGACTTCGGCATCGTCGGCGTCATCAGTTGGCGCTGCATGAAGACTTTGAATATTAAAACTATTAGTTCGAGATATCAACCGACCTGTTGAGGAAATTCAATTGTTATAGATATTACTAGATGCTGTAGATTCAAAAAGGATGTCATCGTTTATAACTTTTGATAAAAAACAGTGTAGGTCCTTTGCCACGCCGACACGCTTTGCCAAAATTAACCCAGAAATTTAACCGTGAAATCCAAATATTATACAGATTCATTATAGTCAGAGTTATTTTATTTCTTTACCTCAGTTGTGGTGACACCAAGATTTCTATATCAGCCGCAGTTTTGCTACTTTCGGTTCATCTAGTGGTAGGAGTTTATTTTCGTCTACCAATTCATTCTTCTGTTCGTCCAGTTACCTCTTCAAGTTGCTTAGGAACTATTTAGGATTCAAGCAATGAATTTTAATAGCCTTGTAGCTTCTAGGACAATGTATCGAAGTTAGTTCACAACTTTACAACTTGAAAATCTAGCCTTTCAGAAGATCAAACATTGTTAACCTGATCAATTCGAACGTCCTTACAAACGGATTGTTTATCAACATGGAAGTAATGAAGTTAACCCGTACTTTACAAATGTATTGCCGAGCCAAGAGATATATTCCGGTGATGTGAGCCTTGAGAGCAATTTAGTCCAATTTACGTTTCCCCCGCTCAACCCCTCGTATGCCGATGACGTAGACGGACATTTAAATGCGGGGTCTAATATATCTACGCATTGAATTGATTAGATGGATTGTGTTCCTGGCTAACATACCTTTTGATGTTGAATTCAAAAAGTTGGAAGCCACAAGAAGTACAATAGAAGCGTCGAAAGCTCAAAAGAATTAACAAAACAGTAAAGGACTAACTCATTGCGTAATCGAAGTGCACTTTAATGCAGGAGATGCCCGTTATCGGAAAGAAGTTATTTAAGTGTGTTGGTACATTTAATCAAATCAAGCATTGTATTTTAATATCTGAACATACAAAGATAACAAATAATTTATTTACAATAAAACCGTTTCAACTTATCTTGACTGTACGAAATTCAATTACGAAATTGTTGTCACAACAGAAAGCTGAGTGTTGGATCTCATTAATGCACCGGCACCCGTCGCTACGTAAATATCTACCCTGCAATGTTCACCGCATGTTACAACCTTGTATAGGCAGCTTCTATGTTCACATAAATTGTTCATAGGTTTTTTGTAGTTTATCTGAAGAGGGTTACCTATCAGTTGTCTTCTACAAAATTATTGACTTTCTTTGTGTTGAAGATATGTTTAACCGCTACGCATGTATTCCAATTTTGAAAGTCTTATTGTAATTGACAATTTATCTCTTTATCGAAATCATTTGTCATGAGCTAATGTAGGCGTTAGTTGATGACAAATGGTTTCGGTAAAGACAGTTAGTTAAGCAAACATCAGAGCATAACTCAAAAGACAAAGAAAGGCAATAGAAATAGACCCCAGTGAAAACACATTAGAGAATAATATTACCAAAGCCTACGGGGAAGTTTATGAAGTTCCTCATTAGGTTTACTCAATTTAAACGAAGGAACTCTCCGTTTCCAACCTCTCTGACGATATATCTGCAAATCTGACCATTGCCCCCCCTGGGGACCGAGATAAAGTATCTGAAGCGCAAACTAATTGCCCAACGCATTGGGCAGAAAGTTTAAATTGGCTCACAATATCATAGCTTTACAATTGACAGTACATGTTGGTTGTATGAATGTAATTCGACAAGAGAATGACGTCACGTAGTTATGCCAGAAGTCAGAAGTCAATATGGAAAGCAAGTGTTTGACTTCAACTTATGTTAGCTTTGAATTAGTTTCACGTGTAAATATTACCGTCTCTGGAAGGAGAATTTAAATTAATTCCGTTGCTTTCCTGCCTTGGTACGATTTGTTTCCTAAATTAGATTATCCAGGTAAATTCAAAAGTTTACCAGTAGTTATTTTTGCGACAGACACTAAATATTTTATTTGTTTTTTTTATACTTAATATATATATATATATATATATATATATATATATATATATATATATATATATATATATATATATATATATATATATATTTTTATTGCCTATGGTTGGCAGAAAATAATGGATCAATGTAATTAGTTATTATTGAGTACGGGGGAATGGTGATGGTTCGAATCGTCCGTTTAATTTTGATTTGAATTTATAAGGAAATTAATTTATCTATCTCTAAAAGTATTGAATATAGAAAGAAAACTTCTGACTTTATTTAACAGATCATAACTTATCTTTTAATCTATAAAACTTTTTGACCTTAAGAATCAATTCTCTTGGCCCAGTTTTGAATACTTCAACCTTCTGTAAGTTCTAAACAATGAAAGTATTAACATTTAAAATATAACGTTTATTCACCCTATCAAATCGATCTTTGTGCTATACCATTTATCACTTTAGGAGCATTAAGTGCACTACTACTAGCACTTTATTCTTTCAAAGAGAATGTGCATCATAGTGATCATCAATCTAAAGGAAGATTATTTTACTATGTAAAAGATACGAGTCCTCGTGACTCGTATCTTTTGATGATATAATATGTATGCACTCAGGTCCACTTTGTAGTGTTATTTAAATATATCAAACATCGGTAAATTTTGGATGAACACATTTCCAGAAATAGAAAAAAGAATACCGTAATAGATTCAAACGTCATGCACCTCAATGGGTTTTTATTAATGCAAATCGTAGCTTATCACTAATTCATCGACCACGTCAGAAAAAGCGTCAGAAAATTGAACATATCTAGCCCAGACGATATGTTGAGTTTTCTGACGCTTTTTTTTGACACTCAGACGAATGAATTACTAGAATATAATATCGCACAAGTGGAACACCGCAAATAATTATTACAGACTATTTAATTTAGTCACGTATTTATAATAAATATAAAATACCGCGGAATAGTTTAAGAGAGTTTATGGGATGAAAAACAAGCGGCGGTGGCCCAACGGCTAAGGCATCGAACTCGCAATCGTAAGGTTGCCAGTTCGAATACTACCCACTTTACTATCGACGAAAACCCATTCATAACAAAAGCCATTGAGCTTAGATGGAGGGGTTAACAGCACTGCTAGTAATGTGTGACCCTCAATCCCACATTACTAGATAACTTTTTTTTAACTTTTTGTATGTCTACGCTCCTTATGACACATGATAAAGATTCAAGCTTTGCATCTCTAGTTAATTAATTATATCAATGACAAATTAAATCACATAGTTCCATTATCAAACAAAACATGACTCCTAAATGGATTCGTCAAAATAAAACGAAATGCTAAGTCGATTAGATTTTGATTAGAGCATTTAGGACCTATATAAGTGTATTAAATTTATCAAAAATCGTGTTTGTGTCTTTCTTTTTTCACTTATCTATATCACAAGGAACATAATCCTTAAGAGACGCCGAACAAGATCATTTTTCGTCGACAGGGCACAGATCGTGAGCTCATATGACACCCCAATACGTATTTTAATGGCAACATAGCGATAACATTCACGTTTTAGATAACACACACTTTAGGAGACAAGATTGCGATTTATGAGGCATAAAGGCTAACATATTTGCCTGTCGTGTTTGGATTAGATTGCGGCATGAGGTTTTTCGTGAGCCATTTGTATTATAAATGTATCCGCAGCTTTTTATTGTCTTCCTGGTTCTATTTGGGAAAATACAAGACGTGTTGACAACTACACGTCATTAGGCAATTAATTAAGGAACAGGAAGTACGTAAATAACTAAGTCGGAGATTTGTCGTCGTCTATTTACTAAATTAGCTTTTAATAACAAACGGAAACTTGCACAATATCCGCCAATGCACAATGTTATCAAGATTTAAACCAAAAAAACTTCCCGACGCACCAGTCTTGCATAATAAAGCAATCAAGAACTATTTGCTTCTGATCGAAAAATTACATAAACGTGTTACATCTATCAAAGTCCAAGTTTCTGATCACGATTTTCCAAAGTGGCCGCTTTGAATTCGTATTTGGGTTCCTTCACGACACGTAATAACGTCAGCCCGAGGGATCACTAAATCTGTTAGCCTTGATAGAGCACTGCTCTTAGTAACACCAATACATCTACCAAGTTGACGTTTGATCTTGTTGAATATTTGAATACAAAAAAGGTTGACTCGAGCAACTATTATTGCAGAAAGTAAAAAAGTGTGTTTGTTCAAGTGTATTGGATGCTCCTTCCGACCAATCAATCAATGGACAACGGATAGATATATGTTTTTGGGTTAACTACAAACAATAAATGTACCCTAAAATCATAATTAGTTAGAAGACGTTTTAAAAGTATTTTATCTAAGAAATGAAACAGAATGTTGTTTTTGTTTTTCATTCCAATTTCAAAATAGAATAGAAGAAGACATAACATTTGCTAGTTACTTACTATTATTATAAAAAGGGGGTAAGTGTTTTAACCTAAATTTGTTTAAACTGAGCATCATTTTCACAGATCCGCATTTAATAGTGAAAATACATGTCAAATTTTAAAGAACGAGTCTTTGTACAGCTTAACCCCTTGTCCATAATACTTTTGAATGTTTTGTCTCTGTTGCTCGTTCTATTTTAGGGTTCCGTAGCCAAAATGGCAAAACTGAAATCTTATGGTTTCGCCATGTCTGTTCGTCCGTCGGCAGCTTAGTTCAGAGACTGTTGTAGGCTGTAATTTTTAATCGATACTCATATTACTAAAAAAAAGTGTAGGTACTTCCACTGTATGTAAATTAGGGATGTGATTTTTTTCTCACATACCCCATCGTTTATATAGGTCTAGGTATCATTAGATAGGTCTCTTTAAAAACGCTTAGGGGTTGGGAATACCTTTATTCGGTTTAGAGATCCGTTTGTGAAATATTAAGTTTTAAAGTGCAATTTTTTTGTTAGAGTTAAGTGTCTGTCCCGTGAAAAAATTCACGGTATTAGTATATATGTGGAATTAAAAGTAAAACTAAGTAGACCTTACAACTTAACGAGTAACAGCAGACCAAGTGAGAAGTATCTAAATTTTCCTTCAGATTCCATTGAAAAATACTTACATAACGTTTTTAATAGTATAAAACAAAAACAATAGAAAACCCACTTCTTAAGCCGCATTATTCGAATGGGGGACTACGGAACCCTACATTGTGCCCGACATGCACTTGCCCGGTTTTTAAATTAAATAGGAGAAGACAAGACACTCTCTAGTTTAAATACTGTTGCAAAAGTGTTACGAATAAGGGGGTATGTCTATAACATATTTTTTGTCACTGGCAGAAATCGGCTGCAAAAAAAGAAGAAGAAGAACTATCACGTGGCTACGGAACCATACCTTGCCAAATAAAAACGTATAAGCAGAAAATGTCTGCATGAATCTTACATTCTAGGATTAAACAGGAACACCGAACACCTAACATGCTCAAAAGCCAAGTCTTATCTAGCGAGAATGTCTTGAATACTATTCATTGAGAAACGAACTCTCCTCTGACCTCCCCTTAACCCCCCCCTACCAATTTCCTTGCCTTTAGTAGTCGCGAGACGTTCATGCTAATAATGACCAAGCTCGGTTTAGTTCCTGAGACGTAGCAAACTGACTTAGGTACACCTAGGTAAATAGGTACATCCTATACCGTAGTGTAAACCTAATTGTTTAGCGTGCGATGTATTTAGCAGCCGTTTTCACCGTTCCATTTTAGGTAAATGCCTAGAACTGTGGTGCAGTTTCGACAGTAGGTATTCCTACTTTCCCGAATTGGTAGCTTTACTGTTAAGCCTGAGACCAATCAGTAATTTTATGTACTTAAAACTTTTTTTTGTTCTATACTTATTTATTAAAAGGACTTTTACGTTTAGCGTATGTCAGTACAAGTGAAAAACTTTTACCTACCAATAGTATAAACATAGACAGATTAAAGAGGAGGGGGCACGGGACATTATACAATAACTAGCATCTTAAATAAATTACACTACCACTTACCAATACACACACGCACTTTACGAGCAAATGTGTTATAAAAATATTATTACATTTCTTTGCCCATTCGCCCCTTGTAATAAATACCCCTTTAGAATTTCCCACCCCCCTCAGAACATAATTCGCCCATGGCTGTTAATATGCTTAACATTTAATAAAAATACGCCGTTTTCACACAAAAACACAAGTTACATAACGAATTTAATTTTCAAGATGCACCAAATTATTACTTAAACCAAGTTTATAAACTTGGTTTATAGTTGGAAACTCAAGAAAATGTGCAGTCTAGAAAAAATGTTCCTCAGATTGAAATTTAAATTTCATGCATGTAAAATATGCTACAACTTAAAAACAATCTTACAAACTACTGACAACATTAAAGTGCATTAAAGCTTCTGCAAATGGAATTATTTACATAGAGGCTACATAATATACAGGGTGCAACAGAAAGGTGTGGTCAAATTTCAGCAGCGGATAGTGTATGTTATCAGTATTGCATCAACCATAGTGCCATAGCTGGTTGCATTATGATTACATAGTTATAGCATATTCTTTTTGTCAAAATTCAGTAGTGAAATGTGTGGCATAAGAATTATACCTCCCCTGGTATAAAACTCGATTGGATTATTATGACATGGAACTTTTTAAGTCATACTTTCTTCAGTTGATAACTTTTTCATGCTTATATAAACGAATGAAAAAATAATAAGTATTTTTTTAGGGTATACCGATTTTGAAAAAAATAGGTATGTGCACTCAGTATGGGCACATACCAACCCTTGAATATGACCACACCTTTCTGTTACACCCTGTATAAATAATTCCACAAAGCCTTCTGATGTCTAAACTTTTTTCATACGTCGTTTCATCCATCCATCCATCCTCATATTCAGAGTGACCAGAGTGATCTTTAGTGTGACCGTGAGCTTAAAAAGCTTTCGTATCTCATTTTCATTTTTACAGAAACTACTCAAAAACCTATAAATAAAAATTCCTAATCAAACACCAGCAATCAATCATGCTCCGTTGCTCAAATAAAACGTCAAAGTCGAAACAAATTTAAAAACAGTTTTCAGCGCCCATAAATTCATTGCAGGTACAATTTTCCCCGGTCTGCTCTCTATTCTGCGTCTAAAATGTTCTTTTGTACAAACGCTGGGCCCGGACTGGCCGGCCTGTTACCGTTCCTGACGCATCCCACGGTGAATCTGAAATAAATTGCCTCCAATACCGATCTGCGCTTCACTTCCTACAACAGCCTACAATGTCGGGGATTTATAGTTCTCGAAAGACATTTTGACTTTGTATCATTATTCAGATTGGTTCATTATTTAGGAGTTTGCTTGATTTATGGTAACAGACTACGTTGTTGATATAGTTGTGGAATACTAATGGTTGATAAGGAAGACTTTGTTTAGATTACAAAGTCAAGGAAAGTTGTGTAATAATGAACCTACCAGGTTATCGTTTATAGTATTATATATAGTCCGCCTGATAGGTATTTTATGCGAAAGCCTTCATTAAGCTAACATAACAAGTGAAAAAGGTCAGAACTAGAAATGCGCCAGTTTCCAATGATGTATAAAGAGCTGAATGTGAGAACCTATTTTATGTATCAAAGAAACTCCGTACCATACAATTTTACCCTACATGTTGAAAAAAAAAAAGTGGCACAACAGAAAAAAATAATTATATCTTAATACCGTTGAAAGCTTAGCGTCTGTTACGAGACACACAAAGCAAAAAAAAAAATATTAAAAAAGCTGACACGAAGAATTCGTCCCATTTTCCTCATAATTAATCAAGTATATTGTTCCGTCAAAGCTAATTGTTGTTATTTTTTTATCGTTCATTTTCATAGTGAAGTGTGATTCGTTTCGATGTTCTGATGTGAAACAGTAATAGGTATCTACATTTTTTCATTGCTATAGGTATCAAAAGTATTATTTTTTTAATACATTTATCCTCTATTCCATAATATTTCGCATAAATATTACTTTGGTTGTTTAATTATACGTTATTTATATTAACTACAATTTACGGAAAACGTACATAAATGAAGATGAAGTGGTTTCATTTCGCTTCTCATAGATTCACTCGATGTTGTATCTCCCGTAATGAAGCATTAATCTACCTATCGATGCTTTACTGCAATTTAAAGAGGATTTATATACTTGTAGAAACTGCTTTTATGAATTTTAAACCTATTCTATATGCAAAGGTAACATTAAAAAAAAACGGGTTTAGATTAGGTTTTAAGAAAAAGCTGTTCTTTTGACACTGCAAAAAGATATTCGTATTTTTACTTATTATGCTGATGGTGATTAAATACACTAAAGGGTCAAACAAAAGGTCAAACTAACAGTTGACAAATCTATGTCATTTGTCAACCATAGAAACATTTTCGTAAATGTTACTCTGTCGATGTCTCGAAAGAACGTAAAACCGAACTTCGTAAGTCAAGCGGGACTAATCTGAGGGTGAAATGCCTTAGTTAGCGCGGCTATTACGAAACTTGGCAGTCATAAAAGAATCGAGCTCAACTGAATGACAAGAAGATTCATTAGTGATCTTATGAGACGGAAAACGATTGGATGTGACGTCGATGAAGAGAAATAGGGAGAATTGGACACTTGTCTGCCGGATTGAAGAGGCAATTTCGTTTGGAGGTACCATTTCATTGATTTGCTGTCATTAGGTGGACTAGAAAGACGCACTGCACTCTACAGTCAACAGCATCAATAGGTATACATTTAAAGGTATTCAATGGACTCCCCTGGGAAATATTTTACCAGTTTTGAAATTTAATAAGGTGGGTAAATGTTGTAAATACTGAAGCAGTTTAAGGGGGCATTATACCGAGTGAATTATTTATTTAGCGCTACGCACATAGTGACGTGCCTCGCTCTTCCGCACACAACCATTACTTCACGGTGCGCAGTAGTGCTGGGCAAAATAAAGTCAAATATTCGTTCACAACTCGAAAATCCTCGTTTCTGCAACTTACACATTTACTTACGGGATCATATTAAGACATATTATTAAATTTCTTTTTATCATTTATTATAAGAACTCTTTGGCTCGTCACAGAATTTTCATGTCCGAATATTTAATGTTTTCTATATAAATTTTTGATAGAGCCGAACCCTCGTGTCAATTATCTTTAATTAAATTTTGATCATTTTTACGGTTTCTGTCTTTTTATTTTAATTGATAGTTAACTTGAAAACCATTATCACAAGACTGACTAAAAAGTAAAACATTTATTAAATATTTTTTGCTCTATAGTGGCTTACATATGATTCTGTAGATAGCTGTAATTCGAGAAACTTGTTTGTTTGTTTTGCATACTGTGTGAAGTGACTTAATTGAGTTTATTCAAGTTCTGTATTTAAATCCTTCTCGACGTGGGATTACTCATTTTGTTTTACAGATACGAAGTTGGTTATGTGCGCATACGAACATTGCAGTTATATAGACGCAAAAAAGTCAATTCAGTCACATTTTACACAAAGAATTATTTTGAAATTAATCCAGAATATGAGAGAGGACAAGACTAGGGCCAAAAATTCACATGCCTTTAACTCTCACACTTGCATAACAGCTCCTTGCACATGCTACCTAATTCTCATGTGTATACGCTAACTTGCATGCCTGTATCTGGCTTTCATTTACTGGCATAATATACACGCTGAAGATTCATACATTAGATCCGTACAGACAATGTTTTTGAATAAGGAGTTTAAACCTGTGTGCTTCTAAGGGTACTAGGGTTGGATCATTACATTATATTTTACTGAGCCTTTATGACTGTTTTTCATAGACCTATTTGTATAAAAACATAGGGTTGAATGTAAGAAACATTACAGTTTTATGCCTAATGTTTGTTACTCAATCAGGGCCAAACTGGTGAGCAGAGGTGGATAAAATATGGCATATAAATAGTATACCTACTGTTTTAAACTAACATGTTGTCATTCAGGAATCTAACGGAGATATCCGATAACAGACAATCCAGACAGCGGACGACTAGTAACGTCTGGTCTCAATAATCTACCTATCGACGATTTGACATAAGGTCCATACAAAATATGTCAAAATTTTATCTCTAGTAACCAAATCCATTGATAGGTAGATTAATGAGACCGGCCGTAAGTCACTTAAACATATTAGATAAATAAATCATAAATAATTTATTCTTTTGTTTAACATAGGTAGCTATACAGTTTCAGATCAATATTATGCTATACTATAGTTATTGCTATGTCATGTGGCGTACAAATGCCGGAGGTACTTCTGAATCGCTGGTCATCTGTGCTTCTAAAGGAAAGTGACATTTTAATTTTGATTCGGTATGCTTATCGGTCTTTTTAGCCACCAGGGAGTGCTGCGACTCCTGTTACGCTGTTTTAACTACCTATCTTTTTATTTCCATCTTTATTTTGTAAAAGGACTTGGTTCACAATAAAAAGCGACCATGTCGTCCTCGTAATGCTGCTTAAAAACTAAACAACAATGACTTACAATCTAGATCTTAAGCAATATTTAACTAATTTATATAATAACTTAGCATTATTTGAGTCTGTTTGTGTCAAGATAGTATTGCAACTGCCCACGTCTTAATTACATGTTATGATATTATTAAATACACTATTTTTTTATGCTTCGTTCCGGACACACTCCACTAAATGTTGTACATCTTTGATTATACCGCACTCTGAATAGTTTTAACTATCTTATCAACATGGTGTACAGGTTAGTGATATTACGAAGGTGGTTTTATCGGAACTCAAGCCGGAGTTTTTTTAAATTTGGTTTGTTGGAGTCGGAATCGGAGTCGGAGGTGGTGGGCGAAGACAAATATTTTGAGATAAGTCTCAAGATAATCATAGATCATAGAGACTCCGTGACATTTTTTTCCTTCATACTTTTATTATTGCTAGGTACCTCCGATTAAAACCTCCGATTTAAAAGTATCAGAGCCGAAGTCGGAGTCGGAGGTGTAAAGCTCAATCATCATCATCATCATTATGGTCACCCACTGCCGTCACTGGTGGGTGTGGTTTCTGCACTGAGTCCCGGGTGTAGACCATTGTGCGTGAGCTGTGGTGGCCGGTGTAAAGCTCAATCGGAAGTTCCGACCTTTCGGAATCGGAGTCGAAGCTCCGTAACATCCCTAGTACAGGTCAATACCTAACGCTTAGTGGAGCACTCTTTTAAGTCATCAACATTGTGCGTTTAAAATGGTTAGTGCTCTTCCTCTTACTGAATAAATAGGTACCTAACAGTTATTTTACTTAAAAATACTGCAGTAATTTGTGTGGTGTGCACCTACACTAAAATAATGTTCAATTAGAAAGTATTTTTCCCTCACGTAGCTAGTACCAATTCCTAAGTATATTGTCGCGACATCGGACAGTAAAGTAAATAAAGCTCGTATTCTCCCGATTGCATTGGCAGACAGCATATACAATGACTGAGCACTCTCGCCTTTCTTTAATAACAGATGACGTTAGAGTGGTGTACAACGTAAAAACTGTATGCCTTTTTACGTCGTTGACACTACTCTGACGTCATCTGTTATTAACTAAAAACTTTTTCAAACTATTTACATAACTATTGTACCCGCTTACTTTGAAAATAAATAAAAGGTAACTAAAAGCATAAAATAATAAAGGTAGAACACCAAAAATTAAATAAATATTTTTAAGTTCGTGCCAGGAAATATAGTTAATATGTTTGAGGCACCGACTTCAAAATATTTTATGGAGCTTTTTGAGAGTAAATGCACGAACTACAACAATATACGAGTATGCATACCGAAATTACTATAAGTGTGCCTTTAATATTTGAAAAGTTCCCTTGATTTCTCCAAGACCTCATCATCAGATCCTATTTTTGATGACAAAGGGACCAATCTGGAAATATACTCTTTCAAACACAAAAAACAATCTTCAAATCGGTCCAGCCGTCTTTGAGTAATCGGGTAGCTAACAAACATTAAAAAAAACATACAACCTAACTGAGAACCTCCGTCATTTTGAAATCGGTTAAGAACTTCTTTGGCATGGTTCCCGTAATTTATAATAAAATACCAGAAGTAATAAAATAGATGGCCCAACATAAATTATAAAAAGCTTCAGGAACTATTAATTAAAAAATGTTATTATATCGCCGTGTGGTGCCGGCTTAAGAATAGTACCACCCCATCTCTTCCCGTGGGTGTTGTCAAGGCGACTAAGGGATTACACACCGGAGGACGGGCAGCAGCGTCCTCTGCGTACTTAAAGCCTTACTGCGATCACCAACCCGCTCGCCAAGCGTGGTGATTATGGCAATTACCCCCAGGATCTACATACTAGTAGGTTCTACTGGGGAGACCCGTGCCCAGCAGTGGGCCATCATATGGGTTGATATGTATGTATTATGGAGACTGCCGCGCTCGCTCCTCGCCCCTGTAGTCAGTGATAGGGGTGCCTGACGTGTTGTGCGGTAGGTCCAGGACACGGTCGCACCCCCTTGCGGGAACTACTTCTCGTGGGGGGAGGCGTGTTGTGCGGTAGTAGCGGCGGTAGCCCAATGGTTAAGGCATCGGACTCGCAGTTGTGAGGTCGCGATTCGAATACTACCCATTAGACCAACGTCGTGTACCCACTCTTTTTCTTCTTTTTAATGGCCGTAGAAAAGCCTTAACGCACACCTCCAGCACCCGGGGCAGACATTGGAGTTAGTGGGGACCTGCCCCCACAAAAAAATCGACCGTGTACCTACTCGCCGCCTTAACGGATAGGCCACCGGAACTTGCTATATCTTCGGCCATCCACCCAGCGGCAAAGCCCCATCGGGCATTCCTGCACCCGCGGCGTCCTGGGTACACACAGAACGCCACCATCGCGAAGAGCCGCGAGCGTGGGAAAACTTCCCCGTCCATCACGCCCACAACCCACCAAGCGACGCCACGCGCGACTGTGCCTCGACGTCGCTAGAGAGACTAGCCCCGCCGCCTACCCCCACGAGAAGTAGTTCTCGCAAGGGGGTGCGACCGCGTCCTGGACCTACCGCACAACACGTCCGGTAACCCAATTACTGACTACAGGGGGGGAGCGAGTGCGGCAGTCCGTTAAGTGGAAGGAGGAGCATCGTCCCCACCCTCCTCCATCCGCACCGGAGCCTGGGTGCTGCGCAGAGAAACCCACGAGTAGCCGGCCTGCTCCTGCCAAAGTTTTGGCCGCGGCGACGGGACAACAACACTGCACCAACTCCGCCGGGGCCGGGGCGGATCATACCGACCTTTAAGCTTACGAAAGGGCACTGAGCTTTCTGCTCAATCACGTACCCACGACCTTAGGCCTCCGACTTAGCAGTCAGGGTCACTAAGCATTAAAGCATTAAACCAAAAGGCCAGTTATCTCTAAAAAAAAATTTTTAGTTGAGTTTTTTTTTATTATTTTATTTGATCTGATACTGTGGGTACGGTTGAAGTTTAAAAAATAGGAAAATCATAAAAGAACAGCTGACAAATCTAAAAAAATTAAATCGGTCATATGGACAACTTACTCGGACCGATAAAAGTTGATGATGTTATCACTACATAGTATAAAACAAAGTCGCTTTCTCTGTCCCTATATCCCTAAGTATGCTTAAATCTTTAAAACTACGCAACCGGATTTTGATGCGGTTTGTTTAATAGATAAAGTGATTGAAGAGGAAGGTTTATATGTATAATAACATCCATTAAATAGTGGAGAAATAAGGAGCGGAGCAGCAATAAGAAATGTTGCAAAAACGGGGAAAATTAACGCAGACGAAGTTGCGCGGGTCAGCTAGTATTTTATATAGGAAATGATACCCAATTTTCGTTGGTACGAAATTCACCAGGCCAGTTAGTGAATAAAATGATTACTATGGCTCATTTATGGTACCTACTGGACTAATAGAGGTTGATAATTTAAATATACTATTATGCTAGGAGCTAAATATTATCATTAAGCTTAACTTGTCCATAGTGTTTGCACACAGATAACTTGTGTAATAAAATCAAACTGCTGTTCGACACGTAAGTTGTGATATCAAACCTTCATGACGATCAAAATGCGCCACTATTTTTTAACAATAGGTACTGAGGAGCTGCTTCATCTTTCTCGTCATCGTGCACCTTCCGTCCGGACTGAAGAGATACCGATATCTCACTCTTTTCAAGATTAAACGAGTCATATTTTATAGGATCACATGCCTCATAACAAAATGAAAGGATTACTTTGTCGTCAGCAAGTATGCTCGAGTATTAGAGCCGTTTAGCTTTTGCATTTGGCGGAAGACGTAAGCAGTGACGTATTAACCCTTAAGCAAATTAAGCAAATTGCTTAGACTTAGCATCACGTCTTGGGGGCATCAGAAATAGCCCAAACTAAAAATGGTTGCACATGAAAGGGTAGGGTTTTCGTTTGCATGGTTTTTATTGTATGTATTAGATATCTACTTCACGCATCTCTTTCTCGTTTCATACATATTCTAAGGAGGAATGATCTATCCCGTTGTAAGAAATATGTACCTACATGTTTTTTTTAAAGACCGATACTAGATTACTTATGGATAGGGGGAAAGGAGGGGATTGTTTAGGGCATCAAATAGTCTTAAACTAGCTAGACGTAAGTAGTCGGGTTGAAACTTGAAACTAGTAAGTACAAGTAAGTATAGATTAATATATAATCCCGGTTAAATGGTTCGATTCCGGCCCCGGCTTGGCATACGGAAGTCTCGGGTTCGATTCCTGGGTCTGCACTTCATTTTTTTCTATCTTTAAAAAAATACTTTAATCAAGAGCATTATAGGAAACAAACACGAATTCTCCGAATTTTCAAAACAAAGTGGTCCAAGCTGGGTGTATGACATTATGACTCATTTTGAAGTGACTCATTTTGAAGCGTTCAACGGATTTTGGGAGCTCTCATCCTACCTAAAATGTAATTTTATATTAATATACTGCACACTTCTTTTAACGTAAACCTGATATAAATATAACCTATAGGGTACTATGTAATCATTGTTATTAATCTAATCAAATAGTCAGTCGTGGTCAGGGATTCGCTTTTGACAAATCAATTCCTGACCTGATCTTTATCCATATTAATAAGAATCAGAATATGTCCTCTTGTAATTGTTTAGAATATTAAATCCTAGGAAATCTGGGAAAGGTTTACAAGGACAACAGCTAACGTCCCATAGAAAGGAAATGTGGGTTATGAAAATGGTTAAGTATTCAATAATGTATATAAATTTATTACGCATTTATTGTTAGTGCCCTATTTATACCAGGCTTGGACAGAATATCAGCGGTCGGCATGTTTTGTGCTGCTGACTATATCATATGCTGAGTGAATGACCTTTTTGTCTTTTATTTCTTACTTATTGTTATTGTACCACATGTCAAACTTTAATTGTATTTAAAGAACAAGTAAATGCTTATTATTTTTAAGTAATCCCTCATCTATGACTATGGTAACATTGCTTAACCTCATTAAACTCGGTTCTCTAAATGTTGATAAACTTTCGCGATTTGTACACATTATGAAAATAATATTTTCTTAATGTGTACAAATAGCGAAAGTTTATATATTATATATTTGTTTTTTTTATATATATTATATATATATATATATATATATATATATATATATATACGAGTATTACGGGTCTTAATCGCGTGAATAATTTAAGGTAAAATACCTTGTTTATTGCCCGACGCTTAGACCGTATTGCAACGGCCGTCGGGCTATAAACAAGGTATTTTACCTTAAATTATTCACGCGATTAAGACCCGTAATATATGTATATACTCTGTTCTCTAGTTCACGGCTCAGAGGTATGTTACAAATACCTCTGAGCCGTAAACTAGACTCTCTTGTTCTAAGCTTCTAACAGTCTTCTTATTGAGCATTTAAACATTTCACACTTCACATTACAATACTGATTATTCTCATAACAATGCGGGTGACAACCCTGTAAGCTTTTTGTGAGTGCGTTATCACACTGTGTTAAATAACGATATAATATTCAAGCACCAACAGGCTACATATAACATACAGTGATACCATTATGCCGTAATGCTTGCACATTATAATAAAGATTGTGATTTTGTTACCGTTTTTATGTTATTGCTGTCTATTGCCTATAGCTGGTTTATTTGTCACATCGTTATCTTTTGCGAATTTCGGTGCATACTTCATTAAATTTTGTGTATCTTTTTACGGTATCACAGCTACATTACTTAGTCATCGTATTAGTTTTGTTTATCGTTTGTATACTGAAAATATCAGTGGATAAATCACACTACGTCATCTGATCCCAAACTAGACAGACCCTATGCTGGCAAACAGACAACGAATACATAGGTACTTACAGATTTCTATATACATTTATAAATTATAGATAAATTACGCCAAGACAGAATGAACCATCGTGCCCATCACACAAAGTTTTATTTTGGTTGGGGATCGAACCGCGGCTTAGCAGTCAGGGGCACTAACCACTAGACCAGGGATGGCGAACCAATGGCACGCGATACAATATTTTGGGCACGCCACCACCACCACGTTCACTATGAAGAATGAAGCAGCTGGAGCAGACGAGAGGATAATTACCCTTTCAAAAAAGGTGGTTCTGTTTGACCGGTATGTATGTTTAATAATAATAATATCTTGGGAAACTCACACAACGCTATCTGATACCAAACTAAGCAAAGCTTGTTCAATGGAAACCAGACAACTGATAAACATACTTATATATTTCTAAATATATACATATTAAAGATAAATAGCACCCTGACACAGAATAAAACATGCTCATCACACAAAGTTTTATCCTGGGTGGGGATCGAACCCACGATAAAACTTATGAGTAAGTCAGAGAATTTTGCAGTCAGTGAAGTTTTTCCTTGATAGGTACTCATTTGAAGGCAGTTCATTTTTCTTAAAAAAGTTATATATTTCACTCTCATAGTTCCAAAATGTGCGGCAATCCTGATGTCTCCGTTAATTATTTATTTATTCCATTTCACTACCGAACGTGAACCCACTCCTAACACAAGCCATTGAGCTTAGATGGAGGGGTTAACAGGATTATTACTATTACTGTTAACCCCCTCTTTTACTATGGGACCCACAATTCCACATTGCCAGTTATGTTTATAAAAAAGAAAAATATATATATAGTTTGAGCAGTAAGGTTTTATAAACATATAGACATGCCGTCAAAATTATTTGATGGCACGTATGGCCTTACTTAGCAGTCTATGTTTAAAGGTATGTTTGTATTTGCGTATGTTCCATCATATCACACATATATATATATATATATATATATATATATATATATATATATATATATATATATATATATATATATATATATATATATCTATATATATATGTTTATATATTTTTAAAAAGACGACTCCCGCAGTAGTGTCCAAGACCTGTGTCACGGGGGACTTTACAAAACATACAAGTCACGGACACAAAGTACACCCAGACCAGGAACAACAATTTGTGGATCACACAAACTGGTGTCCCGTGTGGGAATCGAACCCACGACCTCTTGCGTAGCAGTCGGACACACTCTCACCGCGCCACAGAGGCAGTCAAATAAATACTTCATTTTTACTGGGACTATAGCGCTTAACTCCTCAGATTTTAATGATTGAGGTCCCAATTTTTGTAATTAGGTACATTGTAGTATAGTATATAATATTATAATTATATCTGCACTGATAAAATACCAATTCTTTTAAATTATTACAAGATTTGTCTACAGTTACTGAAATGTGAAAACTTATATGGAATCGGAAACTGCCAACTGCTATGACTTTAATGGATGTGAGTATAAATAGGTGTTTTTTTTTTTTAAAGATAACTAGTAATATGGGATTGTGGGTCCCACATTACTAGCAATCCTGTTATCATCTGTCAATGGCATGTATTAGGAGTGGGTTCACGTCGGTAGTATAATGTATAGGATTTCGACTTCACGATTGCGAGTCCGATGCCTTAGCCATTAGGCTACCGCCGTATGCCAAAATGTTTTTTTTTTCAAAACCCGGACTCACGACTAGTGTCCAATGACACATTCCCAACATTTTATAGCTTTTAAAGTGGATATTTTGATTACTCATCGTGTATCGTGATGTCACCTTTATGCATTTTTTTTCTGATATGACTAATATAAAAAGAATAATAATGTATTCCTAATAATGTGTTCAAAAATATAAATAGGTACAGACAAACTGGTTAGGTTTATTTCAACTTTTTGATTTTGGTAATATAATATATATGCGTATAAACCCAAAAATTTTAAACCCAAAAATCTTTATTGTGTTTTATAATGATTTAGTTTGACAATCATTTTCATATTAGGTATTAATAATATTAAAAACATATTATGTTTATTGTACTATGGCGTCAAATAAACGTAATATGGCCGCATGATCTTTGACTTTGAACCTTAAAGTTTAGTATTAAATATATAAAATTAAAATAAGAGGTCTTAATATACCTACCCTGTGAAGTAACCCTGCTGGTACCGCTTCTAAAAGCTTCCATCAGAAATATTTACTACAGTCAATATGTATCTCTACATCAAAATACTTCAGCTTTCGGCTTTTTAGCATTTTTAAACATGATATAACTTTATAGTTAAAATCTTAAAAAATGTTCCAATTGAAATGCACCAACAACCGTTACCGCCTGTCAACTGTTGCTATTCTTACTTTCTTTAAAAAAAAAAGATAACTAGCAATGTGGCATTGTGGGTCTCACATTACTAGCAACCACTCCAGCTAAGCTCAGTGACTAGTGTTAGGAGTGGGTTCACGTCGGTAGTATAATGTGTAGGATTCAAATGAATTTTGTACAATCTTAAGAAATTAAATTGAAATCAAATAACTATAGAAATCTGGGAATAGAAATCTCAACAAACAAAGTGTTCTTCAATATCAATATTACTTTGTAAAACCCATTACAGAACCATGTTACGAGTTCCAAATTCCCAAGAACCAAAACTTCAGCTTACCCCTGAAGGAATGGTAAACACGAGTTACAAATTTCCATTAATTTCTTTAATTGATCCAACAGTTCAAAGCTGGCAACTTCTCGATTTCATCTTAATCGTAGTGTTATTTAAGTCCGAAAATCAAAGGGACGGCCGTCTTTTGAAGCGAAAAACTTTGTTGGCCTTTCTCAGTTATGACGTCATCATAGTGAGGCGTCAACCTAGAAACCTAGAAAGGTAAGGGAGTAATTAAAGACGCTAGAGGGCAGATGCTAACGTGTTCGTGCCGCTAATGTACGAATATATGTACGTGAGATACAGTGGTTTTGCGGAGGTCAGAGGCTTAATGTTCATCACAGGCTTAAGGATCTAAGAGAATACAATGAGTATATTTTCCACTTATTTTCCTGCTGTTTTCGCCTTAGAAAGCAATAATAAAATCAATACTTGCGTAAAGTCTACCTACATATTGTTTATTTTATCCCACGATGTAAAGAGCATTCAAACGAGTGGACGGATTTTTGATCAAAAAGCTAGTTTAATCAAGATGTCCATAAGTTTGTTTGATAAAAATCGATTTTAATATTAGATATATTTCGGGACTTAATTGCGTGAATTATTTAAAGGTATGAATCTTTTATTTACCCGACGTTTCGATCGAATTGCACCGATCGTGGTCACGCTTTGATCGAAACATCGAGTAAATAAAAGGTCCTACCTTTAAATGATTCGATTGAATGCGATTAAGTCCCGAAATATATTTAATAAAAATCTGGTCGACTGTATAGAAAATAATCAACCTTTTAAAATGATATGGCTAGGGAGGTAAGTAGGTATTGTTAACTTAGCAAATCTATAAAACGTTTTTCATCTTCCTAGAATGTGTATTATCCTCTCATAATTTGCCACAAACCCTTACCGCTCAACTAAATAATTCCTATTAAATTTTCTCCTCGGTTTATTTTATCGTTTTCTGCGTAGGGATACATATCATACCTTGTTATTTAATTTTGTTCACTATACCTATTGGCCATAAAATTTTACGGGGTATGCTTTCGATTCTCTCCTTTGTTTCCCCGTATAGTATTTATTTTATTTTTATTAATATTGCTCAATAAAATAGGCTCTCAGAATATAATTTGCTAACTTCATTAAACGCTTATAGGTGTAATAATTTCAGTTTAATGTACAGGTCATATTGCCTTTTAGAATTAATAATGAACATTTGGTTGTTAGCGAAGGCAATTAACTTATTAATTTTGATTATTTCATTAATCGACAATAATATTTTGATTAGATCTTACTGATCAATCTGGCATTAATTTTAAGATGCCTAGGCACATGTCCTACCGTTGGCGAGTAGCGACTTAGCGAGAAACTATCAACTATTTATTTTTATCGCTCAAGAAACGCACAATAGATGCTTGTATATTGTACCTAGATCCCGTCCGTGTTAACAAAAGATATGCAGTATAGAGTGAGTACTCGCCGTCACAGTGTGGACGATTATTCTGTATCTCTTTTGTTTACACGGGATTTACATACCTACGTATCTTGAGCGATAAAATAGTCCATTGACGGCTGCTCGCTTTCTCGCCGTTGGTGAGACAAATGCCTACGTATCTAGATAATTAAGATTTAGTTCGCACAGTTTGTTTCAGTATAAAAATATTTCGTTAGCTATGTGCAATATTTTCTATGATATTTATTAATTTTTTTAGCAGTAGCACGTTATATAAATATCAACCTGTGGGAAGCGAAAAACATTTTTAAAAATAACTTCTTCATAACGTTATCTGAAAGCCGGCAAATTCTTTAGCCGAAAATATTTTAAAGGATAGTAAATTCCTGATACCTTTGGATATTATAGCGCTTTTACAAGAGAAAAACACGTAAAGCATTTTAAAAGAAAATATTACATTGTTTACATTTATGTGAAGTGCATAGGTATGTGCAGTTTTAAACAGACCTTATGTTACTGTGACGCAACCCCTAACTTTGTTTAGAGCAAACATAAAATTTGATGCGAGCGAAATTATGGCTGCCTCTAGCCTCTATAACGGTTACCAGATTCAGCGTATTTTGACAGCGTAGGTTGGATTGCACTGCAGGGACAGTGGCGGAACCAGGATTATCGTTAGGGGGGGACTTAGATTGTCGTTTGAAACCAAGATAGGGTTGTCCTTGAACCAGATAGGGCCGTTGTTGCATCACTTATACGAATCGAATGGGTGAATGGTAAAGTATTTTTTGGGGGGCTTGAGCCCCCTTGGATCCGCTACTGATACGCGATGTACTCGTGACATCTCTTGCTTTATTTTTTTAAAACGCGACTTAAACAATATGCCGAATCTGTAAATGGTTAACAACGGAATAACCTTTAGAATTCCAATTTCTGAAAATGTTAAATTACACGTAGGTATCTGCATTGTACTTGAAGTATAATTGTTTTTATATTCTAGTACTTACATTTCTGGGAGTCGGTCTTATGTGGTGCTTTCTTGTCTCGCACCATGGCTGCGGGGCGGGGGTGCGCGTGCGGGGCGTGCGGGGGGTGCGGCCGGCGCGGGCGCGGCCCGTGATACTATCGGCCCCGCCCCCCACCACTCGCGCTCAACGCCACTGTGTTCTCGTGGTTGTGCCAGATACCTGGAGAGAACCACAAGTGAATGGATAGTTTGGAAAGTGCTCTAAAAGGTAATGTGGTCTCAAAATGGCGGTAATGTTGAATCTAACATACTGTAGACAAAAAGTTTATGGTAAGCCCCATGAAGTTCTACAGGTTGTGTCTGGTGGAGAGAACTACAAATTAATTGATATTTTAAAGTGCTCTAATGTGGTCAAAATGATGGAAACATTCTAGCTACCATGTCATATCCAGAAAAAATCATTGCCACGGTTTTCTCATGGTTTTACTAGATTTCTGGAGAGAACCGTATGTTTATGGAAATTTTGAGAAATGCTATTATTGTAGTCTCCAAATGATAGCACATTCAACCAATTACATTGTGCCGAAAAATGCCAAACCTCCTTGTATTCTAGTAGTTATGCCAAATACCTGGAGAGAATTACAAATAATTGGATGTCAAACACCTGGAGAGAATTACAAATAATTGGATGTTTTGGAAATTGCTTTAAAAGGTAATGTTATCTCAGAATTACGGAATTCTTGAAGCTAACATATTGTTGCCAAAAAGAGATCCCCATGAGTTCTTCAACATTTCCATTTGGTTCCTCCACCAGAACTGGTTTAGGAACTCTACCGATGTTCTCATGGATGTGTCAGCTACCTAGAGGTAGTGTATCTTGGAAAGTGATTTAAAAGGAAACATAGTGTCAAAATGGTAGTAATGTTCAGGCTAATATATTGTATCCTTATCTATTTTACAGGTGGTGTCTGGTGGAGAAAACTATAAATAAACAAACAAACTCCAGGCTACTGTGTTGTCGTGGTTGTTCCATTTCCAAATACTTAGAGACACACAAGTGAATATATTTCTTACATTTCTTTCTTTCTGTCTTCTGTCTTTCTTTTGGATAGCGTAGTCTCTTAAAGCTACAACGAACTAGGGAAATTTGACTCATTCACTTAGTATTTCGGATCCAATAACGCAAAAAAAGAATAAAAACAGTATAAACTATCATGAATTGTACCTATCTATGATAGCCCTTATATCGGATGTTTTAATGAAAACTAAAAAAAACGGTTGTCTGTAAAGTCGGTTTACGGACGATAATTTTACGTGATAACATTGATGACATATCGTCATTCGCGTTGCTTAGCAACCAACCAATAACGTTAGTTTCAATTGTATCGCACATCATGTCACTGCAATCGAAATTCGATGTTGCTTAGCCACCTTTCAAAAACGTGACTGTTTTTTAGACAATTTTTCGTGAGTGCAGCCGGTCATCGATTTATAATAAGTTATCACTTCAAAACATCTATCGCATCTTTAAAATTATAATTGCTAACGTTTGACGTTTGATAGATTTATCACACTTTGACAATCTACGAATCCGACGAGTCTGCTAAGATCAGAGTACGTTGATACTTACAAGAGGCTTAGTTAATTATCTCCATTGACGACTTGTACTCTTTGGTTTTTTTTCCTAGTCAGGTTCTTAGGTCCCAGACATGTTCAACGTCGAGAGAAGGACATGTAACTTAGAATTGTTTTATTGTTAAAAATATAATCAAGACACCCCAGTAAGTTACTGGATGCGAGAAGCCGAAGATAGAACAAAGTGGCGTGCAATTGGAGAGGCCTATGTCCAGCAGTGGACTGCTATAGGCTGAGGATGATGATGATGATGAGTAAGTTACAAAAATATTTGTTTTGGAGCTGCCTCGCATCATCGCATTCACATATAATAAAATAAAAATATTTTTTAAAGTTTGTTTAGTTTTAGTTCCTTAGAAGCTTGCCGACCTTTATAATATAATTGTCACCCCTAAGTGTTAAAAAAAAATGAACGCAACATTTTACAAAGTTCTCAATTTTAATTTCGCTTAATATATGGCTTAAGTTAGAGATTTTGTTACAAATAAAATACACTATACAAAAATACCAATAAAATCGGAAATTTCATATAATTCCTATGATCAATTTATTTCTATGTAAACGTATAAGCAACGCAACTGATAGGATAATCTAATCTCCGAACATCAAAGAAACCGTTCAGTAAAAGAAGAGGAAAAGTTACCTTGTACCGAGCTGGAAGTTGAAACCTTTTAAGTTCACATATTTGTTCGCAAGTACAACAGAAAATACGAGCATGTAATTATATTATACGTTGTTAAAGTCCTCGGTGCATTTGACTTCTTTGTCGTTACTTGAGGGTCCTTAAACTGCAGAGGGACTGCCTCTGTGGCGTGGTGGGAGTGTATCCGACTGCTACGCAAGAGGTCGTGGGTTCGATCCCCACCCAGGATAAAACTTTGTGTGATGAGCACGATGGTTTATTCTGTGTCTGGGTGTTATTTATCAATAATATGTTATGTGTTTAGAAATATAAAAGTATGTTTATCAGTTGTCTAGTGTCCATAGTACAAGCTCTGCTTAGTTTGGGACCAGATAGCGTTGTGTGGGTTGTCCCAAGATATTATATTATTATTATTAAAGAAACAGAAAAAACAAAAACTATTTTAGATTTGTCCAGGTGTAGACTTTAAAGACTTATTTACACTATTCCATTTTCTGATACATTCGACAGCAATCAACACGATTGTAACCTAGTTGTTTAGGCATGGAATTCACCTATTACTTCAATTTAATTGCATGCAACAGGCAAGGGCATCATATTAGCTTAGGCAACTTTAGTAGTAGTAAAAGCACTGAATAGGGGAAATACTGAATTTTGTTTATGTAATGTTGTGCCTGCAATGCCCTCATTAACTGTTTCACAGGTATGTACTTAGCTGTTAGCCATTTATAAGAATTTTCACTCGTGTTATATTTGATTAAAGATTGTTTAAATGTATTACATAGGCACATAGCCTGCAGAATACGATGTTTTCCACATGTAAAGGGCATTTAGAATAAGATCTAATTGTTATTTTTCTATGTAATATTATAACATCAATAAAATCTTTAAATACGAAAAAATACTGAATAGGGGGTAAATTCACGTAAATAGCAGTGCAGTTGCTGTCCAGTTGGAGTTAAGTTTCGATTAAAACGGCCATTTTTGTATTCTTGTAACTTTGGGATCGAGCTCAAATGCGCTTGCATCAAGTATGTGTCTCGAGAGCGCAATAACCTGCAACTGAACTGCAACTGCACTTCTTTAAATACGTGATATGACCCGCTGGGAAGATATACAACTTTCGTAGGAAGAGAATTTATACTTTCAGAAAAAAATATTAGTCTCAAAAATCGATTTAAAAATATTCTCTGATAATTTTATAGGTATTTCTAATATCATAAATCATCTCTATCTTCTTCATAAATCTCTGTCGTCTTCGGCCTACTTATTGAGCTCATTCTTAAAGAAGAACAGCAGAAATAAATAAACAAAGAAACATTTTATTTGTTGAACCGTTAAGTCACAACTATGTAGGTTCATTAATAACACCATAAATAAAAATTAACATTTGATAAAAACATTTAAGCAGATTATTAGGGAATCATCCTCAGGACAGTTTGACTCAATCGGTACCAAACTGTCCTGAGGACGCTTCGTGTTTGATGCCACTAATTTTCTTTGCTACAGGTCTCTCTCTTTGAGTGCGGTCTGTCAATCTATTTCGATTGTTGTACAATCGTGGTGATTCACAAATCGAGTGTAGGTGGTGGGATCCCTCCCTTATAATCTACTTAAGATGGATTTCCGCCATGTGACGTCTGATTTAATCAGTTATCTTAAAAAGATTTAAATTACCAACGGGAATTTTAAATCAGAATTTTAAATTTTACCACTATTTTTCAAGTTGAAATAGAAATGTTTTAACGAATAACCTTTACCAGGATCACTAAAATGCTTGGACTAGCTAAACCAATAAACCAATTTATGTCAGGAACTTTTAGATAGATATTAAAGAAAGATGCAGGCTACCCTAGTCTTCAAATTAAATATACCGAGGACATTCTAAGCCTACCCATAAATTTGACCCGCATGATTAATCACTAGCCTGTACAAACTTGATCTTTGATTTCTATTGCCTAAAGATTAACTTCGATTCGAGCAGCGTCCGTCCAAGTTACTCTATAGTTAGTATAAAGTTCACCAAGTATGTGCCGAGTTTCTCGATTGAATTTCGTTAGCGAACATCGCTGTCGCATTGGCTGAAGGTAATTTTAGATTTATAGAGCCATTAGTACTGATTCTGGATCACCTGAATACACCTGACATGATCTTTTTAGGTTTATAGTTCAAGTGGAATCAGCGCAACCAAACACTATTATCACGTAATAATGTTATAATCCTGCTTTAATTGACACTACCACACATATTTTAATGGGTGGATCAACGACTAAAGTGTCACAACTTAATTCCTCAGGAGAGATCTCAACTCACCGGTGATCGTGACGAGATCCGCATACCTATAGACGTTTAAAATCTGAAAAGTACTACTGACTATTCTCTGTTTGAATTTCCACAACATTAAGACCTATTCATAACTGCGTATACTATAATTTGAATGGAAACATAGCTTACAAGACTATCGTAAAGTTCAAGGTATGAAGCACAAAATAGTAAATAATAAGAAAAATCCAAATTCTTGTCCAACAATGACCATTTGTGTTATCTAAGTTGCTACTTCGGCGCAGCTTACCGTTGGCTTAAAGCCTAACCAGTTTTGGCCGAATATCAGGTTTTCTACAACGGCTAGACTAGTTTTTGATATTTTGGGCATCTGTACACCCAAACATTTACCTAAACTTTATTATAATATTATTAGCACCTTATTTATTAAAACAATAATACCAAGGCAGGTACAAATTAAGTAAACTGAGGCCTAACCCTGTTTAGGAATTCTCATTGTAGCTAATTAACATAATTAATGTACAAATATTTTAGCTTAATGAAAATTGCAGAGAAGGGTGAAATTGGACTTAGGTTAGGAACATTGTGTTGTAGAGCATGCTCGTCTGGAAACTAAGTTTCTAGTCCAGAATGCTGTCTGAAGTTAAGTGTGGATAGTGTACGTGTGGCATAAGTAAGTAATGCATCTCTTTTTTTAAGCTAACTAGCAATGTAGTACTGTGAGATCCACATTAAGGAGGTCCATTAATTACGTGAGGCATTTAGGAGGAGAGGGGGCGAGCCGAATCTCACACTTGAGATTGACATTAGAGCGGCAAAATTGAAGGCTCGAGGTATGTACTTACGCGATGTTGAGTGAAAGAATTAGCACCCAACCCCGTCGCGCGAGTAACTTACGGCTTAAAAATTTGGCTAGATCGGGTCCTGCATCTCCCCCCCCCCGATATGCGAGCGATTCACACTTGACCAGTGTTAATAAAGAAATAAATCTCACGTGAGATTAGAAAGGAAGGAGGGGGTCAACCCAAATCACATGGTATGTCAGTAGTGGAAGGGTCAAAAGGACGTTCCCTTACTAGCAATCCTATTAACCCCTCCAGCTAAGCATAATGGCTTGTGTTAGGAGTGGGTTCACGTGGGCCATTCTGCGCCTGAGGGCCGCATCGGAGGAGACCGTCGCTGGTGGAGGAGTGATGTTGGCGATATCGCTCGATATCGCCAACGCCTTCGGGTCTCTGCCATTCAGCTGCATCAGAGAGGCGCTCCGGTATCATGGAGTGCCCGCGTACCTGAGGCAGCTAGTGGCAGACTACCTCGAAGGCAGGAGGATCCTGTACGAGGACCGAGAGGGTGAGGTAATCCGCAGGGACGTTTCGTGCGGTGTTCCACAGGGCTCTGTCTTGGGGCCCCTCTTGTGGAACATCGGCTACGACTGAACCCGGTGTGGTTTCCCCCCCGGGATTGGGGTCATCTGCTATGCGGATGACACCCTAATCACGGCCCGGGGTGGGAATTTTGAGGAGGCGGCGCGCCTGGCCAACCTAGGGATTTCCCGAATGGTTGGGCGCATCGAGGCGCTGGGGCTTAGGGTGGCCCTTTCTAAGACGGAGGCCCTATTATTCCATGGGCCCCGTCGTGGTCCACCTGCTGGCGCCTCGATAGCCGTCGGCTCGGTCCTCGTACAGGTCCGGGCCCAGATGAAGTATCTGGGCCTAGTGATAGACGGGCGGTGGCTCTTCGACGAGCACTTCCGCATTTTGGCGCCTAAGCTCGAGGCTACTGCGACCGCACTGGGGAGGCTGTTGCCAAACCTGCGGGCCTAGTGCCTCGAGTAGACGGTTGTACACGGGGGTGGTACGGTCAATGGCTCTCTACGGCGCACCCGTGTGGGCGGCGTCCCTGACCGCCCAGAATAGGGTCCGCTTAGGGAGACCCCAGCGGACCATGGCAGTCAGGGCCATACGCGGATACCGCACGGAGTCTGTAGAGGCGGCGTGCGCATTGGCCGGCACACCCCCGTTGGATTTGGAGACGGAAATGCTCGCCAAAGTGTATCGGCGGGCGGTGGCTGTTCGGGCAGGGGGTTCGGTGCCTCTGCCCGAGGAGCTACGCGCTTGGCGCGGTGAGGTACACCGGGCAATCATGGCCCGGTGGCAGGGCCGGCTGGAGGCTCCACGGGCAGGTGTTCGAACCGTGGAGGCGCTCCAGCCGGTCCTGGAGGAGTGGGCGGGGCGGCAGCACGGGACCCTTTCCTTCCGGCTGGTGCAGGTCCTTTCCGGGCACGGGTGCTTCGGGCAGTACCTGCACACGGTCGCTAGGAGGGAACCGAGTCCCGCCTGCCACCACTGCGACTGCGGTGAGGACTCGGCGCAGCACACCTTCCAGCATTGTCCAGCTTGGGAGGGGCAACGTCGAGTTCTCACTGCAGTGGTCGGAAGTGACCTCTCGTTGCCGGCCGTGGTTCTGTCCATGGTCCGAAGCGAGGGGTCGTGGAATGCGGTCGCATCCTTCACACATCATCTCGCAGAAGGAGGTGGCGGAGCGCGTCAGGGAAGAGAACTCCCTGGCGGATCCGCTCCGTCGCCGGCGAACCGGGCGGCGTCAGCGCGTACTTCTGCGCCTGATGCCGCCTTAGGTGGGGCTGCGGGCGGGCGTACGAGGTAATCTGCACCGCCCGCTGCCTCCCGTGGAGGCGCGGCACCCTGTGTGTATCCAGGGGCCGCGTAGGTGTGAAATGTCCAGAACGCAACAACATCGCGTCCGGGTATTGCCACTGGGCGGGCCGCCGACGGTATAACAAATTCCGGCGGCCCGTTCGCGAAGGTGGCGAGCGATACACGGCGGGTTTTTTAGTGGGTGCAAACCCCACACTACTACGTCTTGGGTAACATCGTATGATGTCTCTGTACTGAACCCGATTCTTATTCACGATCTTTTTCCGTGTCCACGTCAAGCTCATGCGAACGCAACTATCAACATTTTGTCTTAATGGTACACAGAGAGCTGCGTTTAGAAATGCATCAATGCGCATGTGCAAAAATGTCCGATGGTCCGGACATTTTTGAGCGCGCCGCGCATGCGCTAAGACATTATGACAAGATTTTGACAGTTCCGCATGAGCTTGCCATGGACACGAAATAAAGGTCGTGAATTAGGACTCAGTTTACTTCTAATTCAGATATTAGGTATAGATGTCGCATCTAGCGCCACCTGTACCTGTTATATCTAGAGAACTGAGATAAACAGTTATCATGAACAGCAATTAAATGGCGTTAGATAGTAACCGAGAATAAGAACAAAAAAACTTGAGAAGTGTCAAGGGACACCCGGATGGAACGAAGTTCCTTTCGATTAATTGGTGAAGGAATTGTATTATTTTTTTTTTTAAGTTATAATATTTTTTTTTTATTATTAACCAATATCATCCGCCAACTCAAACCTAGAAATCTTACAAAGGTTTCAATCAAAAATATTAAGAATGATAGTTGATGCACCATGGTATGTCACAAACCAGAGACTTCACCACGACCTCGGTATAAAATCTGTGAAGGAAGAAATAAAGGACAAAATTAAAACTTATAAAGAGAGATTACAGATACACCCAAATGAACTAGCACATCATCTTATGGATAATATATTCCCCCGTGTTCGGAGACTGAAGAGAAGAGTACCCCAGGACTTACTCTATAATGATAGTTAAGGAAATGTCATAGGATATTTACCTATCAAAACTAAAAGTATTAACACAAATATTGCTGAATGTCTCCTAGACAGATTGCAATAAGAATATTAAAAAAAAAAAAAAAAAAAATGATTAACAAATATAATGTTAAATAAACTTAATCAGTAGGCTCAATTTTAGTAATAATTGGCTTGTGGTAACTGAAGTAGGAAACATTATGTTTGGGATTCTATTTTATTTAAATGTCTTGAAAAAGTGTCGTTACAACTTTTCGTATGATTTTTTTCCGTCTAGCCCCCTTTCACAACGCGCGATAAGGAACTTCGTTCCAATATTCAACGCTTATATTCTTCGCTTTCGTTTCTTCATTGAGGGTACCTAGTGCCAGTCCTGGAACACATTTACAGAGGGATGGTCGAGTTGCTTACATGCCATTTGACATTCAGGTTATCTTAAGGCAGTGATAGTCCTATAGAAGCCGGGATATATAGCCCGGAAGTCACTGCGACCTAATCTTACCACGTGGATGAGCGCTTACCCAACCCACGTGGCTTAGAACCTTGTACTTTGCTAGCTACCAGCAATTTAACACGTATACCTATACCAACACTTACCTACACTTGTACAAAGCCGAGACCGTAAAGCTCCTTATCAATCGAGATAAAATGTAATAAATTATGTATTATTGTAAAACAAAGCTCAATTTCGTGTGGCTACTGTTCAAATTGTTTAATCTCATGTTCGGGTCTCGTCCATAAGTCCATACCTACGCATTAATATTTCAGACGCCATTAAATAGCAAACTAGTACTTACGTTAGAATTTTGTAGTCTATTTAACATTTAATATCCCGTTAATACTTTGTGGTTATTAAACAAACTTTTTCATCAAGTAAATTTTACTTTGCGGTAGATTTAGTAAATATATTAGTATAGATAATAATATAAAGCTGAAGAGTTTGTTTGGTTGAACGCGGTAATCTCAGAAACAACTGGTCCGGATTGAAAAATTATTTCACTGTTAGATAGGCTATAACATTATAACACGCTACGACAAATAGGAGCTGAGCAGCAATTAAAAATGTTGCGAAAACGGGGGAAATTGTCGCATACGAAGTTGCGCGGGTCAGTTAGTTTTTGATATAGGTATATATAGATAACATACAATGTGAAATTGGGTCCCACATTACGAGAAATCATGTTAACCCCTCCAGCTTAGCTAAATAGCTGCTTTTAGAAGTGGGTTCACGTCTCGCTAGTATAATGGATAGATTTCGAACCCGCAACCTCACAATCTCGAGTCCGATGCTTTAATCATTAGGCTACCGCCGCATATTAAATACTTAGCTACGATTTCAATTTATTATTCGTCATATAATCCTACCAACATTATAAATCCGAATTGTTGGTCTTTCACGCCAAAACAAAAAAAAAAAAAAAAAAAAAACTACTCAACGAATTTTGAGGAAACTTTACAGTAATGGAGATAATACATCTGTATACCACAATGGGCATAAAAATCAAATATAACCCGTGCGAAACTGCAGGGAAAAGCTAATGCATAAAGCAAGAATTTATGCAAAGCAAGCCACAAAACAATTAATTAAAAATTGAACGTCGAAAAGTGCACACAAACGACCAAAACCGAAAGGCTTCAATTTGGACAGTTTCCAAGTACTTGAAACAACAATTTTAATTGACAACTTAATATAAGTTACAGAGGTTTACGAGAGATGCGCCGTGGAGGTTATTGGAGCGAGATAATTCATTAGTCTTCCGGAAAAACGATCAAAGCAATTTAGAGGCCATTACTGGATTGAGCGATGGTAGCGTGGAGGCTAGACAGGTGATAGTAAACCGCTTTGTGTATATTATACAGGGTTAATGGTACCTCGACGTATTCCTAGCAGGACGTCATTGTGGGGTTAAAATGCAACAAATGAAGCCACCAAATGTTCTACCGAAGTTCAGGAGATTTTGAGTTCGAGTTAGTTTTTTAGTTTTTTTATGAAAAATCTCAGTTTATTTTTTTTTCATAAATACGACTCCGGCAGTAGGGTACAAGCCCTGTGTCGCGGGGGACTTTACAAACATACAAGTCACAGACAAAAATTACATCCAGACCCGGAACAACAATTTATGGATCACATAAAGTGGTGTTCCGTGTGGGAATCGAACCCGACTTCTTGCACAAACTGCAAGACACCTTTTCATCAAGATTCATTGAGCAGTCTTTAAGTAAAATGCCTGTGACATACGGACAGACAGACAGACATGACGAAACTATAAGGGTTCTGTATTTGCCATTTTGGCTACGGTGCCCTAATTAGGCACGGCGCGACTGTCCTGGAATTTAAGTTATTATCATTGTTGATGCCATAGCAGATCTTTATTGATAATTAAAAGTTCAAAATAGCCTTAAACCTTGGCAAATATCACTAACCAAACAATTTATTTTTGTTATTACATCATACAAAATGTTGTCTAGCGCTAATACTACTCCTGATGAACAAATTACTAGAAAAATATCCTTGACTTATCAGCTACTCAGAAAGGGATGATTGTAAATACTTTTTCATGTGTGACAGGGAAAAAAGAGTTTTATGGCATATTATAGCTTTAACCCGTCGCTTGCTGCAGGTCTTGAGACTGCCGGGACCGGGACTGCGGTCTCTGATTCCCCATGGACCGCAATTATTATTTTTGAGTTGAAAGTTATTCATTAATTCGTGGTCCCATACAATCCCACCGGTAACAAAAAAAAGATAACTTTTCTTTTAAAATACAGTTAATATAAAACTAACACCCCATAGTAGCTTGTCAAAATATAAAAAGTCCGAGTTGCCTGAAATCCTTTCTTACGGCTGGTCTACGTCACAAAAGAAATCCCTCTGGAATTTCAGCTTTGTTGATAGGGTTTGGGCTGGGCGTTGATGAGTGAATGAATCAGTCAGTGTTGGAGTCAGTCAATCGGCGGAAATATCTACTAATGAAATACTAATGTCACAATTGCAACAGAAGCTCTGTCTGTTGCATTTTCATTTTAGAGATTCTTTAAATCTCGATTTTGATGAAATTCTATATAGAGGCAAAGAATACTAACTAAGTACCTACTTATTACTACGTAGGTAATAGAAATTACTTGAAGCCTGGGAAATGAAAATGATAATTTTCATGGTGGTAATCGCCATTTTTGAGAGATCTGCGGACTACTGGTTTGATGATTAATTAATAGATTTATCTAACAATGACTTTAAGTACAGATTATACAGTCGAGTGTCACGGCCAATGAGATTCGTTCAAAACTTCGATTAATTTAAAATTTGATCACGTGTAGAATTCGAAAGCTTAAACTTTCGGATATTTTGCGTAGCAATCTGAAAGTTAATCGAGCATTGCTTTTAGACTTTTCAATTGGCGAATTATAGGTTTAAAACTAAATACCTACTTCGCTTCATCGTGAACATACTAGTACCTACCTAGGTATTCTATTTAACATTTTTTTATTTAAACATTTAGTACCTAGGTGAAACTACTATATTGAAACATATATCTTTTTTGCTAACGATAATAAACTGATTAGCAATAAAATACTTTAAGCCATTTAGTCTTGAAAAGGTAACAATCATAAAGAAATTCACTTTCGCATTTATAACTTGATGAATATCGGCGAATAAGGCATCAGTCTCGCAATCGGGTCGCGGGTTCGAATCCTACCCATTAAACTACAGACGTGAACCCACTCCTAACACAAGCCTTTGAGCTTAGCTGGAGAGGTTAACAGGATTGCTAGTTACCTTTATTAAAAAAAAATAAAAAATATTGTATGTATTATGTCCATGTCCTGTGGAAACAGTATAGCAAAACACTACCGCACATTTTGCAATAATTTTCCCATATTTTATGAATATGCGGTTGTCGACGTTATTAATACTGAAGGATCGAGGTCAACTCAGAAAAGAAACCACAGGATTTCACCGATATATCTGGATTTATTATTCACTCAGGCACATACATACACTTTTGATAACTGTCTTAGATCTACGAGTGATTCTTAGAGCGACCAGTCTCGCTTAACCGCCACGTTCAGACTGCCGAAAAATAACGGCCACATTACCACGTTGACAATATTAGTGTTGCCATTTCAAAATAACGTATCGATGTTTGTATTGGTATGATACTAAACATCGATACGGTTCGTGTAAACTACTTTAATTAACAATAAATATTTAATAAATTTATATAATACATAAATGACGCTAACAGCTCGGCCATCCTTATTTTAGTGAGTCCTCTCACGTTAACAGTAACAATATATAAGTAAAAAAAAATACAACAAAAAGGACAAAAGGTACACGACAGTGTAAATTCTAATGGAAACAATAAATCATTTATATCATAAATCACTATTTTTCTCTTATTATATGCTATTAAATTTAATTACATCTAAATGTATTACAAATCATGATCTGCTATAATCTACGGCCATCTACGTGCCTATACACGCTGACCGCTTATAGCTCATGTATTATCCAGCTCAGTCTGCTAAATTAATTTACGGTTATCTATAGCGCCGATCGTTCATAGCCCATGTCATGGATTGCCCCTGAACACAGTCTACTATGATCTACGACCGTCTGCGCCTCAAGACTCATCACATAACTCAAGACTCAACAATACAAATTTAATCATATGTTTTGTATATTCTACTATAATCTACGGCACTGGCTGCTCATAGCCTGTTCAAGGGCTGCCTACGCACAGTCTGCTACGATCTACAACCATCTGTGCCACTACCTAGCACTGGCTGCTCGTAGCCTGCATTAAGGGTCACCCATGAACAGTCTGCAATGATCTGCAACCATCTGTGCCTAAGTACTGGCTGCTTATGCCTTGCTATTATGTAAATACAATTATATTTTGGACATACAACAATCTAATCATATGCATCATAATTTCAATTCCTTTGTATTTAACTACGTGGACAACTCATCAGTTCATTCCGAATCTTTTTCATTACAACAATCTAATCATATCCATCATAATAATAATTTCAATTCCTTCGTATTTAACTACGTAGACAACTCATCAGTTCATTCCGAATCTTTTTCATTACAACAATCTAATCATATCCATCATAATAATAATTTCAATTCCTTCGTATTTAACTACGTGGACAACTCATCAGTTCATTCCGAATCTTTTTCATTATTGTCGCTCTCACTGGCTTCACTTATATCTTTGAAGGCAAGCCAGGGGTATATCTTATCTAATGTTACAATATTCTCATATTTCTTATTTCCCTTTTTAGTTATGGGCGTATCCTCAATTACAAACCTGTCATTTTCTAAAACCTTAACTATGCGATACGGTCCATTGAACTTCGGTAGTAATTTCTTAGATTTTCCTACATGTTCTTTATCGTAAATCGTTCTTTGTACTCTAACAAGATCGCCAATTTTATATGTTGTACCCGTTTTTCTACTTTTATCGAATTTTTCTTTTGCCATACACTGGTGACTTTCTATACGATTTTTAGTCTCTTTCCTCAACTTTTCTAAATCTTCGCCAGTTACGCGATCGGAGACCTCAACCATGACATCATTTAATATATTTTCGGAGGTGGTGACTATCCTACACCCGAATAATAACTCTGAAGGGGTCTTACCGGTGGTTTTGTTTTTAGTTGTATTTAAACCCAATTGTATTTCGTTTATATAGTCGTCCCACAAGTTATCGTTTTTACCATGACATTTCGTGCCTAACGCATCTAAGATGGTCCGGTTATATCGCTCAACTTGTCCGTTCGCTCTAGGAGTTGCTACAGCATTAAGTATGTGTTTAATACCTAGCTCAGTTATAAAAGATTTGAATTTGCCACTAGTGAAACAAGTTCCGCGATCAGTTATAAGACGCGAAGGTGCACCAAAAAAACTAAAATGTTCTTTTAATACCTTGATTGCTGTAGAACTTTTAGTGTCTCTCACTGGTCTAATGTTAATAAACTTGGTAAATGAATCTATGATTGCCAGAATATATGTATTACCCCTCCTAGAACGAACAAAAGGGCCTAAGTGGTCGGCATGTAACGTATGGAAAGGTATCTCGAGTTTGGGGATGGGGTGCAACATCCCTTCCCTACGACCACCTGGGGCCTTATGATGAGCGCACTCTATACACGCGGATACATATTTCTTTGTGAAACGACGCATTTTGGGGAACCATAACGCACCTTGTAATCGATTTAAAGTTTTGTCGAAACCAAAATGGCCAACGTCATCGTGGTTCATCTTTAGGACCTGCCATCTCACTGCACGTGGAACTACCCAACGTATGCCGTTCTCGATAATTTTGTAAACATAGCCCCCTTTTAGCTGATAATTTTTATAAATTTCTGCCACTCGTTTAGATTCCGGATCCTGCAAGATGTCTCGAATTTTCTTTATTTCATCATCATTGCCCTGTACTGTGGAAATCCAGTCTTTTAGCTCTACATTTAAAATATCTAAGACTTGACAGTCTTCATCACCCGGTTCTGGTTCGGTTACAGGGGCACGACTAAGCGCATCTACATGACCCATACGATTGCCCGCTCTGTACTCGACTTCACAATTATATTCCTGTAACTGTATCCACCATCGTGATATTCGCGGTATAAGGTCTCTTTTAGTTAACGTGGTCCGTAACGCGTTGCAATCGGTTACGACTTTGAATTTAAGGCCTAATAAATACACTCTAAACCGTTTTAACGAAGCAATAACTGCTAAAGTTTCTAATTCGAACGAGTGTAATTTTTGTTCATCGCCCGTTGTCTTCCGACTATAATAAGCAACCGGTCTAAGGACTCCGTCGATCTGTTTTTGCATTAGTATACCCGCTACTCCTAACTTGCAGGCGTCTGTGTGAAGTTCAGTTTCTAACATAACGTCATACAGTGCCAAGATCGGTCGCTCTACGAGTTTTTGTTTGAGTGATTCAAAGGCGTTTTTATGGACGTCTTCCCATTTCCAATCGAAATTGCATCTCGTTAAATCCGTTAAAGGTCGTGCGATAAGCGCAAAATCCTTCACGAACCGCCTAAAGAAACTAGTCAAACCTATGAAACGTCGGATGTCGTGCACGTTTTGAGGTTTAGGAAAATTTGATATAGCCTCAGTCTTACGCGATCCTGGTCTAATTCCATTGCCGTCAACCTCGAACCCAAGAAAATCAACCTGTCTGTAGAAGAAGTGACACTTACTCAATTTTAGGGTTAACCCGGCATCTAACAAAAGTTTCAAAACCTCCTCTAGTCTAGTCAAGCCCTCTTGAAATGATCTTGCTGGAATTAGGACATCGTCCATAAATATTAAGGCATAATCAACTTTAGATCTAGGTAAAATTTTGTTCATTGCTCTTTGGAAAACTGATGGGGCATTTGCTAATCCAAATGGCATACGTGTGAATTGGTATTGACCATCTGGTGTCACAAATGCAGTTTTATCCTGGGAATTCTCAGCTATCGGTATTTGGTAGTAACCCGATGCACAATCAAGCGTAATGAATACGGAATGTCCTGCCAATCTATCTAACTGATCGTCGATCAACGGTAAAGGATAATGTTCCTTTTTTGTTCTATTATTAAGCGCTCTGTAATCCACGCATAATCTTTTCTCACCTGTCTTTTTCTTGACAAGCAAGATAGGACTGGCATAGGGAGACTTTGACTCACAAACAATGCCTGACTCAACCATTTCCTTTACCATTGATCGCACCAAATCTCGTTCAGAATACGAAAGCCTGTACGGGCGATAGACAACCGGCCGACTATCATCAAGTTCAATAACCATTTCCGTCACGTTAGTATAGCCTAAATTCTTTAAACTGTTTGAAAAACAACTTTCGTAACGTTTCAACAAGTTCTTTAGTTGATTAGTTTCCTCAAGTGTTAAAGATTTATCTACGTTCAATAAATCATGGGGATCGTCAAAATCTAAAGAGTTAACGCTCATAAAACGATCTACTCGACGAATTCGTGTCAATAACGTGCCCTTCAATAAACAAATGGTTTTATCACATACGTTTTGAACCAATAAGGCACCATGACCATTACATATTTGAAATTCACCTGGCAGTAAATAAAGCTCATTATTTGGTTTACCCCGTAACGATCCGTTGACGTAAATGGAACCCGAATAACCATCGCTACACGTCACTTGCACTATACACAACCTTAATGGCTTCAATGTAACGTCCTCACTCAAGATTAGGTGATATTTCATTACTTCTCTTTGGAAAACTAGAGTCTCGCTTGTCTTAGTTATAGTTATGGTAGGCTTTTCAGTAAAACTATGCCCTACTAATACCGAGTATTTAATAACATCATCCTGTACCACAAATACCTCAACTTGCTCCTCAATGTTTTGTATTTCAATGTTAACGGATGTTACACCCAAAGGAACTACAATATTATTACCGATACCTCGCAAAACTGGCAACTGATCATTGGTTTTCCATCGTATCCCTAAACGTTGAGCATCACTGCATCGTATGAGGGTACATTGACTGCCGAAGTCTACGTATCCAACTAATGGTTTCCCATTAAGTTTTAATTGTACCATGTACTTACAATCATTTACATGTCCCGTGTCAATTCGCAAAACATTCTTTTCACTGGTCTTAGCCACCATGTTATTACTGTTAGTAAGCAGTCTTGGACAATTTATGTCAGTATGACCTAATCTATTACAATTAGTGCATTTTAATATTTTCTTAGTACATTTAAAACTAAAATGACCAGGTTCGTTACAGTTGTAGCAAAGTTTAATATTATTAGACTTTGTTCTCATTTTAGAATCATTATGTGTATATTGATTTATTTTATTATTACCCATAGATGTAATAATTCGTTTATCAGTATGTGAAAGTTTAGTCTTTTCCGAGTCCCTAGGTTGCTGTTTAATAGACTGAAAATACTCTAATACTTGTTCTGCTTCTTGACACTTAAAAGCTTTCGCGCCTAGTCTTAATGATCTGTCCTCAATTCCGTGAAGTAAACAATCAACCGCTCTCTTACCCCCTATTTCACATCTATTTAGCAAATTGATTTTTTCGTAGTAATATAGTTCTAACGACTCGTTATATTTGACACGCTTAGACAACATTTCTGATAGCAACTCTGCATAGTCGTCACTACTAGGAAAAGAATCTGTAAGCTTATTTTTCCACTCGACCCATGAAAAAGAAATAGTAGGTAGGGCCTGATACCAGGTCTTTGCGACGCCAGTCAGTTTTGGTAATGCATAATGTATTACTTGATCATCGCCCCATTTGTATAACCTAGCACATTCTTCAACCTTACTGAGCCAAGTGTGAATGGTCTGACTTTTAACCATTGGGTCAAATTCCGGTATCACATTACCGAGCATGGGAAATTTATTGCCCTCAGGCCGATGATTAGCTAATGACCGCACCAATTCATATAACAATGCAGAGGAATCGTTATTACTATTAGAATGACATACCCTTTTGTGCTGCGAGCGTGGCCTCGAGTCGCATGAATTATCCGTTAAACTGTACCTCCGTTTGCTCTGCTGGGACAAGGACAAGAAACACGGACTCCGGTTTCGGCTACTTTGATGCTCCTCCTGTAGGTGCCTTGCCCGACGCTCACGAGGGCGATAACTCCGACGCACGTGTGAAGATCTGCTTCGATTTTCTCGGCTACTCTCACTGCCGTAAGAACGGCTACCTTTCCGCACTGAGGGGCGACTGTCCCGATCCACACGTTTGCTACGACGTTCACTACGTCGCTTGCGCGAGCGACTACCACGGCTCGTTTTATCGCGGGTATCCTCCTCCGAAGTTTGGTTATAGCTAGCACTTCGTCTCCTACACTGTTTTTCCACTCGCGAACCATGTCTAATGTTACGACGTTTTCTCCTATCTACCCGCGATTCAGATTCGGTTGCTACCTGCCGAACAGCCGACGAAAATATTCCATCCATTTTTTTTTGTACGGGAAAAAAAAAGATATTTTAGCGTATTTCACGAAAATACTAATGGGCCCAGATCCATCCCACTTCTGAGTTGAAGGATCGAGGTCAACTCAGAAAAGAAACCACAGGATTTCACCGATATATCTGGATTTATTATTCACTCAGGCACATACATACACTTTTGATAACTGTCTTAGATCTACGAGTGATTCTTAGAGCGACCAGTCTCGCTTAACCGCCACGTTCAGACTGCCGAAAAATAACGGCCACATTACCACGTTGACAATATTAGTGTTGCCATTTCAAAATAACGTATCGATGTTTGTATTGGTATGATACTAAACATCGATACGGTTCGTGTAAACTACTTTAATTAACAATAAATATTTAATAAATTTATATAATACATAAATGACGCTAACAATACTGACTAATGCAATAGAAACAATAAAATATTATCAAGCCAAGATACACACGATTACTAATAAACTTTAGTAGATTCATTATAATAACCAAATATTGGTTCTGCCTCTTTTGTACCGCGATTGTTTGCGAACGAAGCACAAAAGGGGTAGTTTCGTGAACATGTTTTAGTTCGCCAATCGATTCAATACATAATAAACATTGGAGTACACGTCCTACGAGGTATATACCTTGCACAAGTTATTTGTTTGTTAGATGATGTTATTTTGATAGTGTCGATGTGTTCGGGACTTACTGGTTTTTTTAGGGTTAGCCAAAATGCGAAAAATGGAACCCTTATAGTTTCGTCATGTCCGTCTGTCTGTTCGTCCATATGTCACAGGAATTTTACTCTCAAAGACTACCCCAATGAATATTGATTAAATTTGGTGAAAACGTGCCTTGTATTAGCCGCTACTTAGTACAATAATAAAAATAAATATTTTTAGGACATATAGGTACATTTAACTGAAACTAAAAACATATTTTTGAGCATACATCAACGTTGTGGCACATAAATCGACAGGTCTTTTAAAACATTTTATGGATTATAATTTTTTTTTTTAACAAGTGAACATTTTTGGAAATAATTGCTGCCATTATCCTTTGAACCGTGTGACATTGCGTTTCTCAAGAAAAGGGCGTAAGTGTCATGAAAAAAAATACGATTTGAATACTTGCACCTGTAGAAGAGCATATCTCTTCTACAGGTGCAAGTATTCAAATCGTATTTTTTTATACGGCAACTGCTCTGGAACCCAACGCTGAGTATGATCCGACATGCTCTTGCCCATAGAGCCTTCGAATGAAGAACTAAACCCTCGAAGGATCACTCGTGTGAGACAACGCGCTGCCTGTTTGTTCGTATGTCGCAGCCAGGACCCGATCTATGGCAGGGCAAGCCAGGCTAATGCCCAGGAGGCCAATTCACGTAGTTAAAGCAGTACAGTTGCAGTTGCAGTTAAGTTTCAATTAAAACAGGCATTTTCGTATTCTTGTAACTTTGGGATCGATCTTAAAAACACTCTGAATCTACTGAATCAATTGATTTGAAATTTCATAAGCTGCTATCTATTTGATCGATTTTGATGAAACTTGTAGCCGTATTTTATATAGAAAAAACCAAGCAAGAGCATGTCGGACCATACTCAGTTCAAGGGTTCCGCAGCCTTGAACAATTGCATCAGTAGAAGAGCGTATGTTAATGGCACTTACGCTCTTTTGTTGAGAAACATACACACATATCCGATCTTATCTGAAATAATATTAGTTTATTTTTTTTTATTAAGCGCTACCTTTGTGAATTTTTCCATGGTTTTTGGTCACACGGTTCAAAAGTTAAGGGACACGATTTATGCAACTTTCTGAGCGATTATTTCCAAAAATATTCACCCAATCAAAAACAATATTAGAAACCTTAAAACATTTTTAAAAGATCTGTCGAATGTGCTACACGTTGATATTTGCTGGAAAAAAAAACATTTCTGCTTCTGTTATTTTTATTAATTATCTATCAAACTAAGTAGCGGCTACCAGAAGACACCTTTTCATCAAATTCCATCAAGATTCATTGAGTAGTCTTTGAGTACATACGGACGGACAGACAGACAGACATAATTTATATAGTAAAACGTTTAGCTAAGAACATCGTCGGGAAGAAAAGCAAGTCCCCGTATCATTTTCATCATTAATATCAAGACTGGGCACGCAATATGGGCTACCGTCATTATCCTCCCATATTACCCCAACTACATATTAAGGTCGGTTTGACCGCTGATTACATGAAGATCTACCGTTTGAACTTAGTTATTATAATCCTCTATATTACATGTCTGGGTTTGAGATTACACTATGTAATTAAGCCTTATAGTAGGTTTATATTACTGCTCCGTACCTAGATTTTGAGTCTTTAATACAAAGCCTACTGCCCACATAGCTTCAATTTCCCCTTTTAGTCATCATCAGCCTATCCCAGTCCACTGCTGGACATGGGCCTCACCAATTGCACGCCACTTTGTTCTATCTTCGGCTTCGCGCATCCACTTCAGCGCAGAAGCTGGATGCGAGAAGCCCCTTTTATTATAGAAATAAAATAGAACCGCCAAGTGCGTAGCTAAGCCCAAAACTCGTAAACGTCTAAACCAATCTAGCTATCTTTTGCAAACATTAGTTAATGTCCGAGAATACATCCTACACTTCAAGAGAATTTTTTTCAAAACATTGGCTAGATAATTATAACTTTTACTTTTAAACTTACGCGTTGCATTATAAATACAATTTGACACGGGAATAAACGCGTTAGGTAAAGTATTTACCTTATGCTTGACGTTTCGACCGGGTTACACCAACCGTGGTCACAAGCTGACTGTTTGAGTCAGCTTGTGACCACGGTCTGTGTAACCCATTAAATACTTTACCTAGGTTAAACGCGCTTGTTCCCGAGTCAAATTGTATTTATTGGCTAGATAAAATGCTATTTCGTCATTATGCTATCGTCATTTAGCCGTAGTTGTACCCTACTCTTTTGCCGATAGATATCAGCAAGACAGGTAAGTATACATATACACGTAACTATCTCTATACACGAAGCAAACTTTTGTCTGGCCTGACTGCTAAGCCGGAGGTCGTGGGTTCGATCCCTACCCAGGATAAAAGTTTGTGTGATGAGCACAATGGTTTATCCTGTGTCTGAGTGTAATTTTATCTATAATATGTTTGTAATTAAAAATATTTATGTATGTTTATAAGTTATCTGGTTGCCATAGTACAAGGTCTGCTTAGTTAGGGATCAGATGACGTTGTGTGAGTTGTCCCAAGATATTATATTATAAATAATAATAATAATGATGCCCAATTTATTTACCACATAGCCAGGCAAATATTAATATAATAATGACCAATGTAAAACCTATATAATTATAGCTTGACCACAACCGCTGTGCCGCTCCTTAGGTATGCGAGCGGCGTATAAATAATAAGTATGTACATACTTATTATTTATACGCCGCTCGCATACCTAAGGAGCGGCACAGCGGTTGTGGTCAAGCTATAGGACAAAGCCGACAATATCTAGAACTACAACTATTACGTCCCATCAAATTGATGTAATACCTCTAACATGAAATTGACAATCATCTTTGTCTGACCCGACGACTAGCCGTCTGTTAATTGACTAGCTAATGAATACGATGTGCGAAATACACATGGCCAAATACAAATTGGTATGATTGACGAAGCAGAATAGATCACCGAAGAAAACCAAAGTAAAAAATTTCGCCCTCAAGCTGCAAAGAGTACTTTAAGCAATCGATCTTGGGTTTTCTATCTTAAGTCGTATAGAATTTCCATTTGAAAGAGTGAAGGAATAATGTCGTATGTCTGTGCAGACATTTATACATAGAAGATATTAAGGATACTTGTCTCCCAGAATATCTTCTACATTTAGTTTCTATTAAATTTGAGATAGGTCAGATGGACTGATTAAGTAGAGTCACTTGTTAAAAATCTTAATTTGAAATTGATTAGTTACCACTCCTGCTCAATCTGTCAATTTTAAAGATGTGCCTAATCCCGTCATAATAATCTTTTTAGTTTCACATTGTTTGGGTGCAAATCCCTTAAGATGCGATAACTTATCTTAAAATACAAGCAAAGAGTGAGAAAAAATCTCTATTGATACAGTCAGGGCCCGATTGGCCAGATTTCGCTGCTCCGAGCAAATACACTGTCACATTTTGCCAAAAGATGGGATTTTGTCGCCGCTCTCTGGGCATCCTGCCCTAGTTCGGGCCCTGGTTATTGTGTACGTATTTAGAGTTCATAAAATTCGGTAATTGATGAAGATTTTTATTCACCACCTATCATTTTGAAAAATACCTACTACATTAACAACTTTGATTGCTTTTAAACTCTTGCGAATTATTCTAAACATGAATGAACCCTATGAATTGCATAATGTTTCGACCGGGTTGTACCAACCGTCGTCAGCTCTACTGTCGATGCCACCGAATTTACCTAGCATGATCACGTTTAAACCCGTCTTAATTTGATCGTTGTTTATTACCTGCTTTTTAGTTATTTTCCCTTTCTACAATCCTTTGGACAGAATACGTCGAAATATGGTCCGACCGATAGTGTTACTGTTAACCTGTTATCGGAGATTGCTGTTCATACTATTGCAAATGGCGCTATTTCTTTTGTAACAGACAGGTTTATTGAAACAGTACATTGCTATATTGAAACTATTCGGAAGTAAGTAAGATCTATTATCGCAGCATTACTATTGAAATACATGAAAACGAATCCGACATATCGTTCCGGTAAACCTGTTTTTCCAACCTTTATTACTTGTATTGTAAATTGCCTCTATACTTGCCTTTTTTCTGTAGGTATATAAGAGTAGGTATACAATCTGCTTATTTAATAAACAGAACATCCGTGAGCCTAACATACGCCTTTGACGTTCACTGGCCTCGTTCCTCTTCCACTATACGTATACATAGGAACATACTTATATACTTCCTACCTATCTATGTATAACTACCCCCTATCAACAATCCTGTGAAGTGTCTACCTATAGCGCCTACTAACGGAACATATATCGTATATTGCGTTCCGGTTAAGACGAAGCTGTTCCAAATTCGTATGAGACATTGTTCCGCCATTTAAGCCGAACAGGGGTAACGTTGTTACGCTCCTCTATACCATCGGTTTAGTACAACAAATCTTGTTACAATATTGAACTCGATATTCAAGATATTGGATGAAATAGATTTTGATATATTAGATCATAGGCGGCAATCAACTTTATATGAAAAGACGGCCAATATGAAGCAGTGGCGGTAGCCTAATGGTTCTTGCTCCAAACACAAGCCATTGAGCTTAGCTGAAGGGGTTAACAGGATTGCTAGTAATATGTTCCACAATCCCACATTGCTAGTTATCTTTTAAGAAAAAAAAAAACAACTTGACTCATTTTTTGCGGGGTTAGGGTTGAACTACATCTGGCGGCACCGAATTACACGCTATCTTTCCTTTCTCTCACGTCTCTTTTCACCATCATTGCCCTTATTCCGCCAAAGTGCACGCTCAGTTGTCAAAAATGTCCACTGCATTGATAAATACGGGGAAATTCTAGAGGCAAAACAATGGTGGCAGTCTTGACTTTGGCGGCATTGTTTTTCAATTCATTGAAATAAATAGTCACATCCAAAAGGTAATCGTCAACCTTTTTTGAATGACCACATTGATCAAAGTCACTCCTGAAGTACTTCAAAACTCAACTTAAACTTAATCAAAGAAGAATATTCCCTACTCAAACATTCACTCATTTTATGATAGCTAAAAATATTTCAGGAAACTTAAACTCTAATGAGTGCGAGTGAATCCAAAGGGCAAAAGCTAGCCATTTCTGTGCGTGTGCCTGCTCCACTCGTTGGTCCCAACGTCGTTCCAAACGCCATTTATCCAACGTGTGGATCTAGGAAATACGCTCGTCAAAACGTTGGGCGAGTTACGTTTGGAGCAACGTTGGAGCCAACATGTGGAGCCAACTTAAATTTATATTAACAAATATTCGAAACAATAAGTAAAACGAATGGATATCCATTGGGAGGAAAAAGAAACATATTTCAAGCTCCAAATTTCGGCAGCGTTATTATTACAAAGCACAATCGAGTCACAAAGGAATACTATTTCATTATGAAACATATTTTCATTTAACAATTTTATCATAGTAAATAAAGATAAATATTATCTGTATTCGTACCACGTACGTACTTCGTAGGTACCAGTTCTGGGCGATATCACAACTTTGCCTAATGGAGGCACATTACCGGTGAACTCTCACCTCCGTAATGTATTTTATCTATTGCGTACATATTTCATACTGTGATTAAAAGAATTATTGTTAGCGGTATTTATGGATGAACTGGTGTTGGATAATGTGTTGTGTTCGGGTGGGTATATACTCGAGCATTTGCTAGAGCATTACAATGTAATGTGTTGTTCGAATGGTACAATACAGGCAAAGGCCCATTTTCGTAAAGTATTTCCCTGTAACGTTCTTGCCAATGCTCGTCGCTGTGTTCGACGTAATTACAGCAAAATGCTGTAAGGCCAGTGAACATTTACCTGTAACATTTCTTTCTGTCTTGCATATACTCTCGTCATCCGCGCTCGTGCCTTTGCTCGATAAAACGTTACATGAAAACGCTCGTTGGTTTTTAAAATCAGGCTGTAACAAAACATTGAACGTCGTGTTCGAAGTGTGGTTCGATTAAAATTTTAAAATAGCGAATACTCGACATTCTGTTACCAGTAAATGCTCAAGTGTTTTGTTTTTATAGCAGAATCTCATCGTCATAGGAAAGAAAGAAAGCTGAGAAGCAGTTTCCCATTATGTCAAATAATGCACGTTAATTCCCGTATAATTATATATATTATATATCCCGTATAAAAAGTTATCCTATCTAAGACGATCGATACCTACCTAAAGTCAATATTAGCAAATCCCACTCACTATATACGTTAAAATTCAACACAAGCATGAATTTGTTACTATATTCACGCGAAACGTATTGAACCAATTTCGTTAAAAACTATACAACTCCGAAAACTATACACATCCAAAAAACATTATTCAAATGTATACTCGTAAGTTATAAAGATTTCTCACGAACCAAAGTTCATGCGGGTGGACCCGTGGGCAAAGGCTAGTACCCTGCTATTCCTGATGCAGTTGTCTAACCTTAGAATATTCTCGTTACCTTTAAGTAAGAAAAAAATCTAAAATCTGATTTGACACGACAGGTTCGTCGTAAGCTCTACAAAAATTTTAGGCGGCAGGATGAGTGCTTTGATCAAGATGAAGAAACAAACAAGAAAGAAGTTCTTAGAAAGTCAATTAAAAAATTTGAACATCGTTTTACCTAATAGCTATCAAAAAATAAGTATGATACGCCAATAAAAGTTACAAAACTCTGTAAGGGCTTTTTCTATAGGAATTTAACTTGGAGTAAGTTACAAATTGAACTAATAAGGAGAATTTGCTACAGTTGAAATCCCTTGTTGACAGCCCGAAGGTTCCCATCCGACAATTTGGGATCATGGAAGAAATGAATTTTATTACTCGTACGTCTGTCATCCTAATTTGATTTGTTCGAAATGTAGGATGACGAGACAACAACATGGTAATAAGCAGTTCTGTTGCACGTAAAGGTTGCTGTGTAAGCAGTATCAAAGCGTTGTAATTTTAAAGGTCTAATTTTAAACTCAAGTTAGTATTCCACCTATTAGAATACCAACTTAAGTTTAAAATTAGTAACATGGCTTCCATTTTATCAAATTTCTTTTTTTTTAACTGAAGGTATTAAATCTTTCAGTATATTTCAATTGTATTTGACTACTTCTATCACTGTCACCCCATCTCTTCATGTAGATATCGTCAAGGCGACTGAGGAATTTCACACGAGATGACGGGCAGGAGCATCTTCTGCATAATTTAAAGTCTTACTGCGATTGCCAACCCGCTCGCCAAGCCTGGCGATTATGGCAATTACCCTCAAGTTAGTAAGTAGGTTCTACTGGGGAGACCCGTTCCCAGTCGTTGGGATTTACAGATAGAAAGTGAGTGGTGGATCGCGTCTTTAATCAAAATTTATTCACAATTTGTCAACCCCAAAAAAATAATAAACAGACGAGAAAACAACAAATCGTTTTTTCGGATTTAGAATCCCTTGATTTAGGTAATGTTTTAAGACACAGAAGCTTAATAATTTAATAATTAAGATGACCGAAAAGATGATGGTGAAATTATCAAACCAACACTTCGTATCATGGTCCTATCAATAACATTAAAAGACCGTAGCAATAAGCTTGTATTTTTACCGACATAGGTTAGTTACATATAAGCCTAGCCGTCACTAAATCAATTCGTCATATAAAAGCATGATTGTAACTAATGATAGACGTTGTTGGTGACATTTTGTTCCAATATTGGCATTGGTTCCTGCCTTCACGTATCCCATTAGACCTGCAAAATGAGTTTTCCCTAAACCGAGCTTAGTTCGGCTGCCTATTTGACCTCTTAAATGGGCCTTCTGTAGAATCTAAACCAGATAAACCTTTTTATCGGACCCGTGAAATTGATTTATTTTGTCAACTTCGATTCGATTACTCAAAGAATCTGTTGAAATGTTTTAGCTGAGGTCGCGGGTTGGAATCCTACCCATTATACCACCGACGTGAACCCACTCCTAACTAGTTGGAGGAGGTAACAGGATCGCTAGGAATTTGGGACCATAAATCCCACATTGCCAGAAAGCTTTAAAAAAAAGCTGTCGCCTAACGTGCCGAATTAATATTCCATCAAATTTAATACTCAAAACCCGCGCTTGTGAACGCACACGTAGACAACACTCATAGAGGAAATAAAGTGGTTTGTGTTTCCTTAATTTTGGTCCACCACAGACTACGTTGTACGCATAAATAGACACGGACACGAAATTTCGGAACACCTTCGACGTGTTCCGAAATTTCGTGTCCGTGTCTATTTATGCGTTTCTTGAGCGAAATACGTATTAAGATTTCCATCTGTGCTTTCGGTGTCCGAAGTGAGGGAGACATTTGTAATATTATGTAGACTACAGAGAATTGTAAAACAAATTTGTCATGGTACTTATTCATGTAAGTAATAACCTGAGTACTGCCAAACAAACTGATTAACTTCTATCAATCATTAAGTTAGACACATAGCTGTAACATCACTGCTGATGCTGACCATTGGTCTACATAAAAAATCATCAGCATTTTCATCATTTATCAATGTGCATGCTCACGCGTATCGCACAGCCAAATTTTGTACCTTCCCTTACAACGTGTTCTGTTTCTACCGTAACATTCGTCGATTCTACAGAATTTTATGATCTAATTCCTAAATCATGAAACTCAGCTTTCAATGAGTTCTATTCAATCCTGCCTGATTACCAACACTAAACTCAAAAGGCTTCATTCGAAGTAGGTTCTATTCAAGAGACGCGTCAAGCCTATCTGCCTCTCAAGTGATAGCCGAGGCAGGCAACAATAACGAATGTCCCGGTTCACTTAGATAAACCCAAAGTTGGGACCAGTTTATTGTGAATTTTGTATTTTACCCTTTACCGAGTTGCTGTAGGAATATAGGTCGGGTTTTGTGTATCGTTCAAAGTTTATCAAACGTTTTCATTTAGGAGATCATCAATTTGAAATGTTGGGAAATATTGGCAGAGTGGTGTTACTTAATGGCAAAATGTATTAGAATTGATAACGATTTGCAAATATTTTTTTCCTTTTGTTATTTTTTTTTTTGCGACCTTCTTATTAAGAGTGCTAAGACCAGTAATGACATTACTAGTTTCTTTTCTCTCTTTCAGCCGATATTACTTGGTATTATGGTTATGCTTATGGCTCACAGCTCTAAGTTTATTTTCTTTCTAGTTTTCTTCTCTGAATCACAAAGTCTCTATGTCAGTTCTAAGTTTATTTTCTTTCTAGTTTTCTTCCTTGAATAAAGAAGTCTCGTTCTTATCCAGTTATCGCTAAAGTATAGTATAGTACCTATTTCAAGTATACTCGTATTTTGCACTCGTAGAGTATATTTATTCTGTGATTTTAAACGTTAAACTTGGAGTTGTAAAAATAGCGACAAGTTAATTTGCCGCCATTTTTACGAATCGTTCCTGATTTTAAGTCTGCATAGTTTTCGTTTGGCAAAGAAAACCCAAATACAGCCACGATGCTTCAAACATTGTACTGACCTTAAATTAAATCCTTCTTACTACTCATTTACTACCTAACCTTTGTTGTTAGGAGTCTATATTGCAAGGCAAGGGAAACCCAGGTATAGCCAACTGGCTATTTGAATGATCACCCCAGTGATTGCCCGAAACCACAGCCAGTGAGCCTCTCTGAATAATAAACAATGTGGCCGGGTTTACACGGCACCCCATTATTTTGCGGAATTTACTCACACCCGGTCTCTCACTGATACAGATTACTTTCTGAGTTTTGGCCAACAACTTTCCTTAAGTCTTGTTTTGGTTTATAATCTATTTAATTATTTTTGAATTGTTGCTTTAGTTTAAAAGATTAATGGCGATTATTTTGATGAATAAACATTTTAATGTTATGAAATAGTTGGGTTCTTTTATTGAAACTAAAATATTAAATGAGATAAGACAAAAAGTCTATAAAATCGAAATCGAATTGGCAATCGGTGTCCGTATAATTATCGAAGAAGATGGCACATTATGAATTTCACTAGGTATACAAACAAGACGTAACACAAATAAGTCGCTCCTACAAAACAAATAGTAATAATAATATCTTGGGACAACTCACACAACGCTATCTGATACCAAACTAAGCAGAGCTTGTACTATGGCAACCAGACAACTGATAAACATACTTATAATTTTCTAAATACGTACATATTATAGAAAAATAACACCCAGACACAGAATAAACCATCGTGCTCATCACACAAAGTTTTATCTTGGGTGGGGATCGAACCCACGACCTCTTACGTAGCAGTCGGATACACTCCCACCGCGCCACAGAGGCTGATAATTATTATGATTTTATTTATTAATACCCAGATTTTTACTTTAAGCTAACCTGTGATTCCTTTGTATTATCTCAATTGTTTCAGTGAATTAAAGTTTGATTAACGGCTAGCAACATTAGAACATTCCTTGTTAACCTAATTTTGATCGTTATTGGTGTTCAGCAACTTATGAAAAAAATATGTTAACACGTCATAGTAAATTATGCATTATTGATGACAAGATTATTTTCTCCTTTATACTACTACACTTACTTATGGAATGTTTTAGCGTAAAGCTGTTTTGTAAATTTGAATGTGTTCATGACTTTTGTTGCTGATGGTACACACGAGTAGTTGGAATAATGCAACAACCGACACAGCCACAACGGTAATTTCGTTTAAAATGTTAATAATAGTTAATTATCTATATCAAAAGTTCCTTAAAATTGCATAAATTTTTAACAGGATCCACCATCCACGGGGCTTAATTTCACTTAGTCTAAAACTCTGAGGTAAAGCGTTACCCAAACAATTAGGGTGGTCCAAATAGCACTAAAGCGACTTCAGTCCGAGTAAGTATTATCGTCACTACTTTGCGGTAATGGAGATCTCACATTCAAGTACTTATAAGAAGGTCTTAAAGCCAACGGGTAGTGATTCGTTTTGTTTTGTAGGTATAGACTTTTGTTCCTCAGCGTTTTGGCAGTTGGTGTCCGTATAACTGTCGAAGAAGATGCCATATTATGAATTTCACTAATACCTACAAACAAGACGTAACACAAATAAGTCGCTCCTACAAAACAAATAATAATATCTTGGGACAACTCACACTACGCTATCTAATCCCAAACTAAGCAGAGCTTGTACTATGGAAACCAGAGAACTGAGAAACATACTTATATATTTCTAAATACATCCATATTATAGATAAATAATACCCAGACTCAGATTAAACCTTCGTGCTAGTCGCACAAAGATTTATCCTGGGTGGGGATCAAACCCACGATCTCCGGCCTAGCAGTCAGGGTCACTAATCACTAGACCAACAGGCCAGTTAAGGTACTTCATCCATAAAAGCCATTTGAAGTCGATCAAATGACTCATCAGGCCAGGAAAATCATCGCACGAAAATTTTCTCGATGTAGATCCATTTTTAAATAAGACACTTTAATTTAATTTGACTCTCGAAAAAATGTAGAGAAAAATTCAAAATTCGAACAATTTTATTTACTTTTAAATTACCAAATTTTCAAAATAATTACCAGTGGCCAGTGCCTGACACTTAAAAAAAAATCACAAAACTTTCCGCCAGTTTCTTTATTTCACCAAAACTTTTAAACGCCTGAACGCATATAGATTATCTATATCCATTCACGTGGTGAGATATAGATAAAAAAAATAAATGAGTCCGAACAAAGCTATTTTCCCCCATGACAACCCCCGATACAATCAGTTCGAAACATCTATACCAGCGAAACCAGCAGCAAACTGTATAGGTAGAATATAAAAATGATTAAAATCTATGTTCTAGCACTACGTCACAGCAAAACTAGTGACGTCAAACTAACAATTTGTTTTCCACGTTCCGCGACAACCTGAAACTGTTGTGGCAGTTATCCAATAGGTAATTACCGACACGTACCGCGTTTTCACAAACTTTGACGGACTCATACATTCCAAACACAAAGTGTACAATGTGAACTTTAATTAGCAAGTGTACCTATCTGGCAGTAAACAGTTGAATATTTGCTAAGTTACCCCACAAAGCAGTAAGCATACAGAAGGAGTTCATAGAAATGCACACATAGACATTGCTCATCATGGAATTCAAACCAGCTCGAATTTTCACGAACTCATACATTCCAAACACAAAGTGTACAATGTGAACTTTAATTAGCAAGTGTACCTATCTGGCAGTAAACAGTTGGATATTTGCTAAGTTACCCAACAAAGCAGTGAGCATATAGAAGGAGTTCTTCATAGAAATGCACACATAGACATCGCTCATCATGGAATTCAGACCAGCTCGAATTTTGACGAACTCATACCTTCCAAACACAAAGTGTACAATGTGAACTTTAATTAGCAAGTGTACCTATCTGGCATTAAACAGTTGGATATTTGCTAAATTACCCCACAAAGCAATGAGCATACGGAAGGAGTTCTTTATAGAAACGCACATACCTATAGACATCGCTTATCATGGAATCTCAGACTAGATCCAACTTTGACGAACACATACATTCCAAACACAAAGTGAACAATGTGAACTTTAATTAGCAAGTGTACCTATCTGGCATTAAACAGTTGGATATTTGCTAAGTTACCCCACAAAGCAATGAGCATACAGAAGGAGTTCATGGAAACGCACAGATAGACTTCAGAATTTAGACCAGCTTGAACCTGTATCTTCGTGTCCGTGAACGATATTATATCTGACTGATTGAAATACATATTAGAGAGAGAGAGTCTACCACCCATCCTCCTACCCCTCAGGACAGTTCCTCAGCAACTGATCCTGAATGGGCCCAGTCGCTACCTCACTGTCCTTAGGTCAGTTTGTGTCAAATCTTGGAAGATAAATTAGTACCACTTTCTGAAATTCGATTGGGCTCAAATTTTAAACGCTAGTGTATCTTTGATGACAATGCAATCTGATCTGATCATGGAGTCGGAAGATGGTCATAGGAACACCTGAACTAAAATATAGAAACCTATATTAAGGTTGGGCTTATTCGATTCGCCTTGACCATTACTCCGATCCTAGTTGATTTCCGGGGTCTAATTATATAACCGGAAGGTGGAACGATGGTACTCAACAGTCATGTAATGTACCTGCGACACACCCCCCTCGAGCGGAGCCCATGTAAAGCTTTTCTTCTGCACTCTCATTGTTTTGTGGTAGCACTAAGTTCAAACACGTAACAAGTTATATTTAGGGTTAGAGTTCACTAAACGTAAACTTGGTAGTAAACTGTTTGGGGCTAAACTTGCGCTTTGTGTAACCCTAAGCGTAAAATTAATGTAAGATTATTTAATACAGACTTAAGTTTCACGATTTTTACTAATAGGGGGCGTCCATTCATTACGTTAGGTGTTTAGGGCGAGGGGGGTCTTAACAAGTATGACGTAATTTTTTTTTCTCAAACGTCTACAAAGTGGGTTAAATTTAGTAAATTTCAATTTTTTCATAATTACCAGTTTTCATATTCAATGCTACTCGTCATGTAAGCTACTCACACTTTACACTTTTTAGATGCACCTACTTTAAACATCCTGGCTAAAGGCATGAATTTCGCCCCAACTCCTAAGCGAATACCGTATGAGAATATAATCAGTAGTGTTGAGGAGACTATTATCCGTAACAAGATACCGCCCGGCGATGCCGACGCCCTGAGACAGGACGTTGCGGTCATATTGCGAAAGTCCAAACCTCCGTATAGTAACATTACTACAGAAGAGCGTCAAGCACTAAAAGAAATTCGGGAAAATAAGGATATTTTGGTGCTTAAGGCCGATAAGGGAAACGCCACTGTAGTGATGAATACTACTGATTATGAACAGAAAATGCGGGATTTGTTATGTGATAACAAGGTGTATAAGCCGGTATCATATAACCCAACAGCCAGAGTAACACGTAAAACTCGAGCTCTGATCCAGAAACACCGAGACCTTTTCACGGAAGATGAGTATGAGAGGTTGTACAAACCGAAACCACATCAACCACTAAAACTATATGGGCTACCTAAGATACACAAACCCAACGTGCCAGTGCGACCCATCGTAAGTCAAATTGCCTGTCCCACTTACGACTTAACAAAACACGTTGCGTCTGTATTACAGCCACTCGTGGGAAGAACAACGTCTTTCGTGAAAGATTCGCGCCACTTCGTCCAGATTATAGAGAATCTCAAATTGGAACCGGGAGACATAATGGTGAGTTTTGACGTTGAGTCATTGTTCACCAACGTTCCGATTAAGGAATGTCTGGATGTGGTGAGAGATAGACTGAGTGACAGCGAGCTACCGTTCAATTATATTGATCTAATGAATCACTGTTTGGAAGGAAACTACTTCCTCTTTCATGGTCAATATTACCTCCAGATAGATGGTGTCGCAATGGGGAGCCCAATAGCCCCGGCACTAGCTAATCTCTGGATGGAGCATTTTGAAGAGAAGGCACTAACTCTGGGTCCACCAATCATCAAACTATGGAAGAGGTATGTAGATGACGTGTTTGCTGTCGTCAGAGGAAGCCAACATGATGTGGATCAGTATATGGGGCACCTTAACTCCATTCATCCGAAGATGAAATTTACATGCGAAATGGAGACGGATAGATCGTTGTCATTCCTGGATATCAAGATAACAGCGCGAGCTGATGGATCGCTATCACACTGTGTATACCGAAAGCCCACACATACTGACAGATACCTGCATGCTACGTCACATCACCATCCTCGTCACCTACAATCCGTGATGACGTCATTGAAAAACAGAGCCTTTGACCTCTGTGACCCTGATCATGTGGAGCAAGAGCTAGTCCATGTTCAGGAGGTACTCAAGAAAAACGGATATCAGGTGTACCGAAGAATGAAGCATATCCCAAAACGTGACAAACCTCCGGAGGTGAACAGACAACCTGCTTATTTGCCCTACGTCAGAGGAGTGACAGACAACATCGGATCAATTTTGAAAAAGTACTCGATCCGTACGATCTACACAACGGTGGCTAAAGTGGGCAACTTGGTGGGCACTCCGAAGGATATTATACCTCTGCAGACGCCAGGTGTCTACAAAATTGATTGCAGCTGCGGTAGTTCGTACATTGGCCAAACAAAGCTAACTATAGCGGAAAGGCTAAAAGAACACATCGCAGCAGTAAAAAACCGGCAAGTGAACAAATCGGCAATTGAAGAACACATACTGCAATCGAACACCAATCACTGGATTGAGTTTCATCGTCCACAAACCCTCTCCAAAGATCGCCATTTTTATTCACGAATTGTGCGTGAAGCGATTGAAATTAAAAAACATAAAACTTTCAATCGGGAAGAGGGTTCCAAACTATCCGTGACGTGGAATCCAGTGATTCGTAAAACACAACCTCGTATTGTTTCGCAGTCGGTTAACATGGACAAAATCAGTGTAGTGTGCAGTGACCCTAACTTTTCGAGAAGTAAAAAAGTGAGGGTGGATGAAGATTCATCGGCCTGACGGAGTCTTAACATCGCTGCGACAGTCCGCTTGTGACCACGGCCGGTGCAACCTGGTCGAAACGTCAAGCAATTTTAAGGTAAACAATGCGCGTTAATTCCCGTATAATAAATTTTTATTTTTATTTATTTATTTATTACATTTACAGCACACATCGTTATTACAGGTTATATACCTAATACAGCAATGTAGCAACAACAACAATCAAAACTAACAAGAATAATCAAATCAAAGACGACAAAGATAATCCAATGTCACCCTCTCAAATTCCGCCAATGAACAAACATAAATATCTAGTCGATGGGAGACTGCGTTTATGATATTTAAAGCCCTGACCGTTGGAGAAAACTTCCGCAGATTAGTGCGGGATGTAGGTACCTCAAACACCTTTGTTCTTGGTGCCAGCCGCAGCCTTGTATTTGGTACAAGCAACTTTAACGATTCTAAAACCCAAGGGTTTCTGAGTTTACCCCTAAACACTAGAAATATATATTTCGCTAATGCTAAGTTCCGCCTTACCTCCAACTTATAGTATCCCACCATCCCTAAAACAAAGAGGGTTGGATACATGAGTGGATAGAAGGGGTACACTCCGTATTGCTTTAGATAAAGAAATCTAGTAAATTTATTTTGCATTTTCTCCACCATAAGACTATATTTAGTTTCATGGGGGTTCCAGATGATAGCACTAGTCTCTAACCTACTTCGAACTAATGAGTTATACAATGACTTTACAGCATTTATGTTATTAAAATCCCTGGTCTCGCGCATTATAAACCCTAAGCTCTGATAGGCCCTCCTACAAATATTAACAATATGCTGTCTAAATGAAAGTTCGGCCGAGAATAAGACACCGAGGTCTCGCACCATCACGACTCGCGGAATATCGTCGCCCACCATTTTATAACTATAACCCAGGGGTTCTACTGCTCGCGTAAAGGACATTATCTTGCATTTTGAAACATTAAAAAACAACTTATTTTTAATGCTCCAATCTACAACACGAGTGATATCTTCCTGAAGTCGTAGGCAGTCGCGTATGCTATCTACTCGCAATAACAACTTTAAATCATCTGCAAACAGGAGACAGTTCGCGTGTTTAATCACCTCCGGCAGATCATTGATCATGATCAGAAACTCTAATGGGCCCAAATTACTGCCTTGACTCACTCCTGTAAGAGTGGGATATGGGTTTGAAGTGTACCCCGCATACTCGACAAACTGCTGACGGTTTCCTAAATAATTTGCGAAAAAACATAATAAATCAGGTGTAAAGCCAGCTATAGCAAACTTCCTTAACAAGATATCATTATCGACACTATCGAAGGCCTTCCGGAAGTCAAAATAGGCAACGTCCAGCTGTGCTCCAGCCTCAGAATCGAGCACCGGGATAGCTTGGTTCATGAAACACAATAAATTTGAATTTGTACTGTAGCCCTCCCGGAACCCGTGCTGTGCATCGCTAAGCTGAACGTTGATCTGTGAGGTTATAATAGAGCAAAGTGCCATCTCGAAGACCTTCGCAAACGTCGACAATACCGCAACCGGCCTGTATCCTGTTACATCCGAGCCAGGAGACCCTTTCGGAACTGGAATCACCCGAGTCAATTTCCAACCGCTTGGAAACGCCCGTTCCTTAAGACAAATATTAAATAGGTGTAGAAGAGGTCGAGCTAATACCCTTCGACAGTCTTTTACGATATAAGGAGGTATACCGTCTGGGCCCACCGATCTCTTAGGCTTTAAGCGCGCTAGGGCCCTGATTACCTCTTTTAGTGACAATTGTCCCACATGAATACGCGACCCGCGTTCAGGCGCTTCCTGAGCTGCCTCAGTGGCGTCTAGACGCGGCACTACATCTCCATACACGGACTGGAAATAATTGGCAAATATTTGGGCACAGTCACTCTCTAAAATGGGCGAACCGTCTTTAGTAATGCGCTTTTTACTACGCTTCGAACATTTCCGACCAATAAAGCTCCAAAAAGTACTAGGTTCTTTTAATAATTGTGTTTCTATACGATTTTGATAAATCACAAAAGCAGAATGAATTTTATTTTTAACAATAGACCGGTAATAAGAAAACTTATCATACGCATCCCTTGATTTACAAATCTTATAAGTTTTGTGCCAATATGCCTTTCTTTTTATGTCGCCTATTATGTCTGCTGTGTACCATTCTGGGTAATTATACCGCGAACAGCCAGCTTTAGGCATTTTTCTTTGTGTGCTATCATCTATTATCCTATAAAATATATTATAAAGTATACCGTACGCTGCGTCAACGCTGCTTGTACCATACAATTCGCTCCAATCTGCCTCCCCCAACGCTGAATACATCGAATAAAAGTTTGCCTTTGCGAAGTTCCACCGCGGCGGGTGTGAGTACTCAGGCAGCGGTGACAGCTCGGGCGGCGGCGCGGGAACGTCGTGTAGTGGGGTCGCGGTGGGGAGGACGGCCGCTGCGGCAGACTCCATCAACGAGTGCGCGCGCGCCGGGCAGACGCTCACACACAACGGCGGATGCTGCGTGTCGACACTAGATAAAGGCTCTCGCTCCTCACACACGATAATCTCATCACTCGAAAAAGTAGTTAACACAACATCGAGCATGCGACCATTACAATTCCTGATATTGTTACATTGGCGAACAATAAGTTCAATCGTTATCAACTTCAACATTTCAACAAACAAACAACAAACTTCAAAATAGTTATAATCGTAATCAACTTGCCCAGTGTTAAATCAAATGTGAAATCTAACGTGAGATTAAGGAAGGTGGGGAGGAGAGGGTCCAATTCGCACGATATCTCAACAAATGGAAGCAGAGGGTAGTTTTTACTTTTTACTTTTTTACTTTTATTTTTTTCTATTTTATTGACACTGCACTATGCTATGTTATTCGTTTGTTGACATTATTATTATTAATTTTTGTTGTTTAATAGCTATAAGTTTTTCTATGATTAATTCGTAATCCTAATGAATTGACATAACCTGTATTCTATTGACTATTTTTATTTTTGTTCCTTAATTTATTAAATTATAATTTTGTGACATGTAAGAATTCCTTACCAATAAATTACTATGACTATGACTAAAAGATGCGACAAAATCACCGCACGTAATTTATGGACGCCTCCTAGGTATTATTAACTGAACTTAAGGAGCTATTCCATTAGGTAAGTTTTGCATACAAGTATGACAAGTAGAATGCATTGGAAAGATGTTCATATCTTCAATAACAAAAGACTATTGATTTCAATCTTTTGTACAAGTTCGAATACCTCATACAAGTTGTAACTTGTGTACAAGTTGTATGGAATTTGCAACTTGTATACAAGTAACTTGCCTAATGGAATAGTGCCTTTTATCGCGTAAATATTTCTTTTATTGGAATTCAAAAACAGAATACGCTACACATCTATCCAGTAAGCTATCAGTACAATTTTGTATTAAATGCATGCTGACGGTTTAAATTTTTTTTTTTAACACGTAAATTTGTGGATGAGTGTACTCGTTCAAAGCATTATGACGTTGCCTGATTGGTGTAATATAATTTATTTTCATTGTAGTTATCTCCCCAATTGCACTCGTGATCACGATCGGTGCAATCCGATCGAAATATCGGGAATAAAAGGTTGTGCCTTTAAAATTTTGTGCACCTATATACGCAATCAATGCCGATACTTATTAAGGTTAACATAGATTTTGAACCAATGTTTTAAAATGGGTATTTGGTGGGTAAATCCCCTTCTCCAGAAAGAATTATATATTTTATTAAAGGTGTATTTCGTGTGAAATAAAGATTTGTAATGTTGTCGGCCGTCTTAATTAATGGAATGGAGTTGCTAGAAAATTCCGAATTAGGTACGAAGGAGTTCCAATACCAAGACGTGAAAAATTAACGACGTAAAAATTTGATGTTGAGTCATTATTCACCAATGTTCCGTTATGTGATTGTCTTGACGTCAACGAACAAAAACTAAAGGGAAACGGCCTGCCTAAAGAGTACATTGTTTTGCTTAGAAACTGTTTAGAGGGTAACTACTTCCTCTAACGTGGACAGTATTACCTCCAGATCGACGGAATGGACATGGGTAGCCCAGTAGCACCGGTGATGGCCAACATCAGGATGGAGCATATCGAAGAGGTTATAGATCTACAGCTATGGAAGCGATACGTCGATGACGTATATTGCATCATGAATGGTGACAGTGACACTACAACAATTCATTGAGTACCGTACATAAAAATATTAAAACCACATTTGAAATGGAGGTAGGCAGGTCGTTGGCTTTCCTCGATGTAAAAGTATTGGCGAGATCAAACGTTACCCTTGGACATACAGTATACCGAAAACCTACACACACCGATAGATATTTACAAGCCTTATCACACCACCATCCGCGCCACTTACAATCCGTTGTAGCTTCATTAACTAACAGAGCATATGACCTTTGCGACCCCGAACATTTCGAGGGCGAACTTGCACATGTTTGGGAGGTACTAAGAATCAACGGATACAGACTTAACCAACGATATCCACGGAGCAGGTAACCAGAAGTAAATGCCGAGAGCTTTTATATCGTATATTAAAGGAGTGACGGACCAAATTAGAACATTATTAAAACATTACTCCATTAAGACTTAGTACTAGTACTTAGTCTGCACTCTAAGATCTCGAAGCTTTTGCGAACGGCAAAAGATGTTATTCCTCTCCAAACACCTGGCGTATACAAGGTGGATTGCAGTTGCGGTAGTTCCTATATCGGACAGAACAATCGCAAACAGAGCCAAGAAACATATCGCGGCTGTAAAAACCGTCAAGTGTACCTACAGTCTGCTATTGCTGAGCATCTGTTGAAATCAGGACTAAACCACTGGATAGAATTGCATAAGCCGCAGGTACTTTCTACCGATCGCCACTATTATTCCAGGATAATTCGTGAGGCGGTTAAGATCAAGAAGTACAAGAATTTCAATCGAGAAGATGGATACCGGCACTCACCATCTTGGAACCCCGTTATCAACAAATGCAATCTTCGCAGTACAGACATCGAGCCTCAGTGTAAAGACGTCGTAAGTGTAGTCACTACACTGTAGTGTGTCGATTAATGTCGGTAGTAATCGACGATCGATCGATCGAATTATCAAGACCAGGCGAGAGTAGTTGAAAAACCCCGCTCCTCACGGAGACATCGTGAGACGTGGCCACAATCGGTGCAATTCGATCGAAACGTCGTGTGAAGTATTTAAATATTACACACGATTAGGTCCCGTTATTATTTTCACGCTAACAGCGTTCGAGAAGGCCGTGGAAAAGGTGTCTGCGGCGCACTGGAAAAAATGTTTCGAAAATTGGTTCAGACGCATGAAACTTTGTACAAAGGTTGTTGGAAAGTTCTTTGAAAATATTTAATTAAAATATTTTATCCATAGAAGTTAGTTTTTAGTTTCTCAAAACTTTCTGAGCGTCCTTCGTATCTACTATTAATAAGACGTTAGATGAAACCCAAAAAGAATCACCTTATCTTATCTTCCAGGTAAAAATCTATCCAATACTCATACGTTACTTAACTTTGAGGTGTGCTCAAATATACCTATTTCTATTGCTACTATTTGAGTAAATGCGATAGAGACAGCATGAGGGTTAGCAGCTCCTCAAAACTGATTGACATTTAATTTTGTATGGCGTCTTTCAGTTAGTTGTGTTCTTTAGATTTAGATGAGAGCGCAAAAACTAAGTTTATACAAAAGAAAATTTGTAGAAAATCTATGGGGATCTCGGAAATATGTAGCTTTCAAATTGTCTTTTTTCTTTATTCTAGTAAAAACAAATACCCTGATGCGCGGTTAAAGCACCAAAGCAATAGTGATCAACGGCAATGAGCAGACTTAACATACAAACACGTTACCTACGTTTGTATGTCATATCTAGGTACTAATATTATAAAGCTGAAGAGTTTGTTTATTTATTTGTGTGTTTGAACGCGATAACCTCAGGAACTACTGGGTTGATTAGAAAAAAAAAATTTACTGTTGGATAGCCTATTTATTGAAGAAGGCTATAGGCTATATAACAGCACGCTATGACCTATAGGAGCGGAGCAGCATTGAAAAATGTTGCAAAAACGGGGAAAATTGACGCAGACGAAGCTGCGCGGGTCTGCTAGTATTTCATATACACCGTGACTCCCTTTGTCTGTACCCAACTGGCACAATACAATTTAATAGAAATATAAAAAAGTCTTTTAAAACTCCACTCTAAATAGTAAATAAATCACAAGCTTTTGTGAAAAATGGACTCAACATTTTATTCGCCATAATCAATGCCGGATTCATAAAAATTCAGCTAACGAATTTCGTAACGAGTTTTCCATGTCGACGAGAGGTTTTAATGGTTTCACATGAAATAAAATATTGCTGGTTTAATACAACTTTTTTCTAGACAAATTTGATATTTTATAATTAACAATATGATGCAACAAGATGAATACAATGACGAGAGTTCCACAACATTCGTCAAGTCTGAATTCAGTTATATCGGCAAAAAAAAAATAAGATAGTGGTATAATCGAGAATAAGTCAAACTTCAAAATATTCAAACGATAATTTACTTTGTATCATGCTCCACCATAAACAACTACTATTCCGTACATATCACCCCATATGATGACCCAATGCTGGGCACGGGTCTCCCCAGTAGAACCGTTATAAGATCCTGGGGATAATTGCCATAATCGCCACGCTTGGTGAGAGAGTTGGCCATTGGCTTTAAAGTACGCAGAGGACACTGCTGCCCGTTCACCGCTGTGTAATCCCTGAGTCGTTTGATCGCCCACAGGAAGAGATAGAGTGGTACTATTCTTAAGCCGGTACCACACAGCTTACTACTCTGTGTTGGATAATAAAGCTGAAAAAAGCTGAAATTTACTATGCTGACGAAAAATCACATCAAAGCACAGGATTTCGTCTCTTAGGAAAAGTCAGATTAAGATTCATTTACGTAAAGTAGACCTATTTCTACAGTTAGCCCGCTTAATCCGAGTTAGCAAACTCACTATGCCCTACGTAACGTACAATGGCCCAATCAAGAAACTAAGTGCGGTTATTCTTATACGCCAAGGTAAATAAAACTTACTAACTATGCCCTACCTTCCAAGAACTGGCATAAAATCTGGAAAACTAGAACTAGTTGGCGATCATGACAATGTCAAAATACAAATAATGAGAGCTCTTAATGTCAAATTACAAGGCACAAAGCAATAAGATTTTTTTGGCCTCCAAGTTCTAACTCCAACCTTACTAGCATCGTCGATAGGGGAGAAAATCGGACAAAGCTGCCTTTCCACTAAAACTGAAAATCCGTTATTATAAGTTAGTCCCTTTTAACATAAAAGAGGAACTACCAGTTATTATACAATAGCATCACGTCACTGTAATTGTAGATAAATTGCTCTACGTGACTCAAGTTTAGGGTAATCAATTCTAAGGGAACGGAATTAATTTCTGCCGCTATGGTAACTAGCTCACTGTAATCTATTTTTAGTTGTCTACTACAAAAGAAAGTACCTATTTATTTCAAAGTTGCTATTTTTGTTACGTAGATAATAATGTTAATTGGCAATTTATTATTTAGTTAGGTACTTAAGTACTTAATTATTAAATTTATTTCATTCAAGGACTTTTTTTAAGGTTGAAGAGACGAGCAGGTCGACGACCTAATGGTAGTGTGGAGGGCAAGGTGTTAAGTCCCTCCAACACAAAGGGAGGATCCTCCGACCAGACGAGGTGATCATGCCTGGCGGGCCGCGGCCCAACGGTTAACGTTGGGAACTTGTATTTATAGTTAGCAGCTGTGAAAACTTCTACATCGCGATTCAGGATTTGGCGCGAGCTGTCAAGTGTCAATTTATTTTAAATTATTATATGTGGGTACCGCCACAGTAGCATCACGCCATTTATAGTAGCATCAGCGTCACTTAAAACCTTGTTACATCCGTACGTCGCTACACTACGCTCTTGATTCTGAGACATTAATATTAATAATAATATCTTGAGACGACTCACACAACGCTATCTGATCCCAAACTAAGCAGAGCTTGTACTATGGAAACCAAACAACTGATAAACATACTTATATATTTCTAAATACATACATAGGTATTATCAATAACACCCAGACACAGAATAAACCATCGTGCTCATCACACAAAGTTTTATCCTGGGTGGGGATCGAACCCACAAGCTGCGACTTAGCAGTCAGGGTCTCTAACCACTAAACCAACAGGTCAGTCAATAATTCCAAAGTCCCATTTGCCTATTAATTACACCTGCTAAAATGGCGAAACTGTTTTTTTTTTAATATTAATTCACATTTTTATTACACGGAAAGATATCAGACACTCCGGTGCTAGATACCCACCAAGGCGGTCTATTGCTTAGTATCAGCACCAGACCACGAGAATTTCTTATGGCTACTGCTTATTACATATAATGCTAGCCAAATCTCTTAATTTATTAGCCTTTACAATATAATTGCACATAAAAAAAATCCTACAAGCCAGACGAAAGATTTCATAATCTTCAAAATGGAATTTCATGAAACAAGGCTAAAAACCAATAAATTGAATTAGATTTGTATTAAAAACAAATTCAAATCCGTCCTTCCGTTTAGGCAATACAATGCCACAGACGGCGGACAAACAGACACCCTTTTGCATCGGGAATTGAAAAATAAAACACGCAATAAATTTTGCTAAGAAAACTTACCTTAATCTTAGAAACAAAGAATCTATTGCTCCCTATAAGAAACAAAGGTATCGAATCAAACGTACAACAGGTGTGTGATCAAAACATTTGTAGAAGGGACTGAAATACGAAGGCACAACTAGGTGGGGACATATTGCAGGTAACGTCGATATTTAAGAGAATAATCCGATTTCGCTCCAACATTGAGCAGTTTTATGTCCCAAATCTTTGGATGAATTTGAATAAAATGAATAAGTTTTGCATAAATTAATCTAGGCCTAAAGTAAGTTTCTATTTTGCCACTTCACGGATGTTTTGTTCCTTAGATAAGAAGTAACCCCCTTATCATCCACTTTACGTAATTTTTTGACGCCCCTTATTGCGATAAAAACAATCCTATGTCTTCATAGGATATTGAGATATCCTATTTTGGACCCCTACTCTCAGTTTTGGTGAGCCAAAGTGAGGGTAGGGGTCCAAAATTTGCCAAAATCACCTTAACTCACCAAATTAAAGGGCATCCCCTACCCGACGTCCACGCAGACAGAGCTGCGGGTGACAGCTAGTTCACACTAATATTATAAATCTGAAAGTGACTCTGTCTATCTATTACGTTTTCACGCTTAAACCGCTAAACCGATCTAGACGAAATTTGATATGAAGATAGTTTGAGTCTCGGGGAAGGAAATAGGGTAGTTCATATAGCGATTACCGACCTGCACGCGGGCGGAGACGCGAGCGAAAATTAGTTCATAATAAATTAGAAGAGGTTTCAAATACATTCTAAATAGCGAATGTTTTAACATTCATTTCGAATTGAAACATTCGCTAAATAAAATATGTTTGAAACCTCTTCTAATGTATTATGAGTAAGGGCGTAACTGTCGAACATGGAGCTAAGAGATTGGTGTCAAATTATGTCATTTTCACAACTTGTTCGAGACGTGTGAAAATAATTCAAAATACGTGTTATGTCGATCTTAAATGTAATAGCTAAAGTTTAGATAAAACACTGGCAGTGAAAAGGCAATGTTCTGGAAAATCATATATCATCTCAAAAAGAAAAAGTGTCGTTAATGATCATGCAAATAATAACTATCGACACTTAACTATACTCTGGCCGGCTCCCTTCTCTTCCCGTGGGTGTCGTCGTGACTAAGAGATGTCACACCGGAGGACAGGCAGCAGCGTTCTCTACGTAGTTTAAAGACTTATTGCGATCGCCAACCCGCTCGCCAAGCGTGGCTATTACCCCCAGGATCTATATACTTACTAGGTTCTACTAGCGAGACATAAGGCCGGGTTGATACGGATATTGGAAATAATATTCTAAATCCGCTGCAGGATAAAACAAAACAAACAAACATAACATAAATAAACTCAAGTGTAAGTAGCTACTTATTACTGAAAAGAAAACAATATATAGGCTAAATCTAACTAATCCCTCTGTGGCGCGGTGGGAGTGTGTGCGACTGTTACGCACGAGGTCGTGGGTTCGATTCCCACACGGGACATCACTTTTTGTGATCCACAAATTGTTGTTCCGAGTCTGGGTGTACTTTGTATCCGTGACTTGTATGTTTGTAAAGTGCCCCGCGACACAGGGCTTGTACCCTAATGCGGGAGACGTCTTTAAAAAAAAAAAAAATCTAATGATGATATTTGCTACTGAAATAGTTTATTTCCTGCAGAACAGCTAAACTCATATTAAGCCCAATTGCAAAACGAGAGAACAAAACCTCCGACCGATTTGTTCAAAACGTGTTCCAATATTTGCAATTTGTACTGGGTGATAAAAATGATAGTTGCCTATTCAAATAAACTGAAACCAAAGAATACGAGATGTGACCTACAAGCCTACAACATGACTTGTCAGCATGCTTACATCGCAGTCAATTTGATATGTGACATTTCGCTTTACTGTCGAACAATAAACACTGCAATAAACCACACCCCCGATCGACAAATTATTACCCTATTTTATTTGACCGCACGTGTGGAACGATAAAATGGGGAAAATCTGTTCACTGGAAAAATTGTTAAATAACACTCTCAAATAAAGTGATCGTATGTTATATAAATTGAATTTGAGCTGCTTTATTATCATCCTTCACAGTGAAAAAGGTGCCGAAAGCAATCCCAATTTTGTGTGCTGGCAATAAGCACTGTTACTATTAACTATAAAAGGCAACAACTAACGCAACTGTGTATCTTTACTAATATTAATAAGCTGAAGAGTTTGTTTGTTTATTGGAACGCGCTAAACTCAGGGACTACTAGTTCGAATTAAAAATATATTTATTTTGGATAGCCCATTTATTGGCTGTATAACATCACGCTATGACCAATACGAGCAGAGTAGTAATGAGAAATGTTGAAAATGTTAACTGCCTTGGCGCGGTGGGAGTGTATCCGATTGATACGCAAGAGGTCGTGGGTTCGATTCCCACACGGGACACCACTTTGTGTGATCCACAAATTGTTGTTTCTAGTCTGGGTGTACTTTGTGTCCGTGACTTGTATGTTTGTAAAGTCCCCCGCTACACAGGGCTTGTACCCTAATGCGGGTTTTTTTAATAAAAAAAAAACGGGCGCATGATGCAAAGAAGTTGCGGGTCAGCTAGTAATTAATAGCTAAAATAATCTGGCGCCAAAAATCCGCCTGTTTTTTCTAATTTTGAAGTATCCAGTTTCACTCTCACAAATGAGACGAAACTCAAACCCATTAAGCCATTTAGGCTCTAAAGCGTGCCAAAGAAATATACATACACTAGCTGTCCCGCGCAACTTCGTATGCGTAAATTTTTTCTCGTTTTTGCAACATTTCTCGTCGCTGCTCCGCTCCTATTAGTCGTAGCGCGGTGTTATATAGCCTATAGCCTTCCTCGATAAATGGGCTATCCAACAAAAAAAGATTTTTTCAAATCGGACCCGTAGTTCCTGAGATTAGCGCGTTTAAACAAACAAACAAACAAACTCTTCCGCTTTATAATATTTACACATACATACACTCTTAAAACATCCCACCCTCTTTCTTGCGCAGTCGGGTAAAAAGTGAGCGAATATGTGTATTTTTTAAGTCAACGACCGCACTAGGGTACAAGCACAAAATATTATGAAGGTAACCCAGAATAAACCAACATGCTCATCCCACAAAGATTTATCCTGGGTGTGAATCGAACCCACGGCCTATGACTATGGTGTCAGGATCACTAACCACTAAACCAATGGGCTAGTCATTATCACATTAAATAATTTTGATAATTTTGGTTATAGCGGTAGAAGTTGCGTGTGATTTCATCAAAATCGACTACTTTGCTTTAGCAACTAAGTAAATTAGATTTGCTCTACCACTAAAATAGAAATCCAACATTGCTAGTTTTATATAAACACCGACTTCAAACATAAATACAAAGTAACTAAAAAGCATAAAATAATAAAGGTACAACAACAAAAATCGATACACGTTTTGAAGTAACCTTGTATATTTTTATTTTTTTTTGTCTAACAAGTTTATTAGCTATTTCTCACTTTTGCAATTTATCTAAGTTACAATAGCATAATGTCAACTGCTCATTTACTTTTACAAAATATTGCTTTTTCAATGCAAGGTCGTTAACTGCTGAGGAGTTCATCTGATCTCTATTACATGGTGTAGTAGTTGAATTACTAACATAAAGTGCTACGCAATACCATATTAAGGAATTGCAAACCGTGAAAAAATTAATGGTTCTGCTGGTCATCTATATTTCCACTTCTCCAATTGGTACTTTTTGAGAATAAATACACAAACCACTATAAAATATATTTGTGTTGCATGATACCTATAAAATAATAATTGGAGAAGGAAGTGTGTCGATTTATATACCTAAAAACTGCATTCAAAAATTATTGCTGCATGTTTTCATAAAACACTATGCGAAAGTATTATGACATACGCTACAATAAACATAAGATGAAGAAACACATATACACCTCCTTCATGGGCAAACCTAGACCTTATATACCTTGGAGGACACTAAATCAGTTATGAATATAAAGGATATAGTTCAGTTAAGGATATCCTCTGAGGAAAAAAGAAACAGGTGCCGCAATAGACCTTTCAGGTTGCAGTTACTTTCCAGCCTCAAACCAGAGAAAATTATCTTTTCATTTCTTTTTTAAAAAAATAACTAGCAATATGGGATTGGGTCCCACATACCTTTGTGTCAGGAGTGGGTTCACGTTGGTAGTAGGAATAATGGGTAGGATTTAAACCCGCGACCACACGATTGTGATTCTTTTGTTTTCTTTGTTTTGTCTATTTGTTTTCCGCCGTTTAAAATATCAAGAAACCATCCCTGTAGACGAATAAATATTATTGTGTTTTAATCTAAGGTCAAAATCCAATATTTTTACTTCGGGAATTAAAAACTGTTGTAAGGAAAAACCCTTCAGAATATACCTACCTATACTACATTAAGTACCTACTAAGTATTTTTAGAACATATAAAACCAGTTTATACATAGGTATTCATATTCATCATCACATTAATTTGAAGTTTTACAATAAGTAGATCTCTATGTTTAAAAATGAATCCCTATTTCCCTTGGTCACGAGATAAATAGAGAACGACTTTACCGTATTCATTCATTTTTTTTTATTTCCTTATACTCTGTACAAGGTTCTCACATAAAAAAAAATAGAAAATAACGAAACAAAAAAACGGGGCGGTACGAAGTTCGCTGGGACAGCTAGATCATAGATAAATTCATGGATTAATAAAATATTTTATTAGGCACTTTCTATTCTAGCATAATTATCTACTTAGTTGTATTAATTTGCCAACATTTTCTTTTCCTTTGATTAAGAGTAGGCATTTATTTACTAAGCACTTATTATACCTACTCAACTAACAGGAGGCAGGAACATATATACTAATCAGTAATATACATAGATATAAATAATAGATAATTAAGGAGTCAATAAAACATCACACTTTTCACCAATTGAACAACAATTGACAAGCTTTGTTATAGGTAAGTTATAGCTCAGTCTACCATCATTTAAAATTAGATATTATCTCCAGTTAAAAAATTTTGTGGCACCACCTGTATAATTATTTCATTTTTATTTCATTTTACGTCATAGGAAAACAAACAATCGTACAATAAAACATTACAAACAGTAATAAGTTACTCTAAAAGATAGATTAAAGTATAATCTACTAGGTTACCACATTTTACTATTTTAGATAATGTATAGATTTTTTATAAAACAAACAAGTTAGGTACTTATCAAATTTATCAATTAAGTAATTATTTTAAAAAATATAGACATGGGTATCAAACAAATTCGTAGCGGCGTAGTAACAGCTCAACTCCAAACGATGAATTAAAACAGCCTTTTCTAACGACAAAACCCTCACGATTCCTTTGAAAACTAAATGTGATAACAAAGGCCAAAGTCAGTTTAAAAATGTAGACCAAAGAGACATCGTAAAAAGTAAAAAAAAGATTCAAATTTAACTCACCAATCATTATATCCGGCAAAGACTTCGTAGATCCTTACACCTCAGAAAATACTTTTAAAAAGTTTATTTCACGATATAAACTGAGAAATATATTACCAAAATTACCCACAATATTTTAATTATTATTTTTTAATGTGTGTAACGTGTATGGTAAAGGCGCAACCACAAAACTCAAACCCTTTATGGGGAGTTGAATGAGAGTACGAATAGGAACTTCGCGCGTTGAGTGTCCCGAACCGACTGAGTCGTATCCGGGATGGCTTTTCCCGATTTCACATTTTCTACAAAAGTAGGTACCTACAACTTTGGGAAGGATGCTACTACCATCTCTTGTAGCTAAATTCAACTGTTTGTGGCGCCATCTCTGTTTGCGACGCGTAAATGTACAGCGCCATCTATTCATCGCCCAGAAGAACTAAGTCACGTGTTTGGAGCGGAATTTTCTTGTGAACCTTTGTTTATCTCAGCGTTAGGATTGTATTACTCATCAAAAGATGGCATTTTTTTCAAGATTGTTTTGACATTTTTATTGTGTTGCAAAATTTTCCAGTTTCTGTTTTAAAATTCTGAAAACATATTATAATTCAGGTACTTTGAAAGGAATTGAACATAGTTAGGTAAGGTAACAATAACAAGGTTAAAATTTTGTTGCATTTTTCATCAAAATGGGTCGGTTAATAGGTAAGTCTACACACTTAATACATTTTTTAAAACTCTGTCCGTCTGTTTATTACATTTTTGAGAATAAACTGAACGGATCTTAATGATAATTAAATTTGGCAAGAAGATAGATGATATCCTGGGTATGGGCATAGGTCTCTCATATCTACTGTTAATCACGACAATGGACATCTAATACTTCGAGGGAAAGCTAGTCATCCATAAATTACAATTCATACCTACACTCTGGCACCAACTTCCATCATTAGTTTGATTGCCAGTACATCCGACATCATCTATCAATGTACCAATCTATCAACAAGTATTTAGTTTAGTGCCAAGACACCAGTCAATTGATGACCAGCAAACATATAGACGTAACATGCTTTGTAATAATGGTCTCCTAACCGATATCAGTTACGGCAGCCAATCTCATTAGAGAAATTCACAAGTGTATACGCAGACACAAGTGCACTTCCTTATTCTCTTGTTCCCTTTTGTTTTCTTTTTATACCATTAAATGAAGAGACTAGCAGGTCGTGATCTTTATGCTAAGCATGCCTTATTTGGCAAAGATTTGGTTGTCATCGCACTGTGTTACTCATTTAGGACATTATTGCTTGCCTACACTAAAACCCATCCCCTCTTTCAATGGCCTTTAGCCCCACAGACCATCAAGAAATTGTAAAATTAGTATCAGGATTGAGGTCCCATAGTGCCCCAGGGTGGGAAAAAATTACAAAGGATATTTTAAAACAAAATGTCACCTCTTTATCATGTCCACTTATACACCGCAACCTAAGCCTCGAAACAGGCACTTTCCTTGCTATTTTCAAAAAAGCAGTTGTTAAACCCATTTATAAATCTGGTGAAAAAGATTACTCTTCAAACGACAGATCAATTTATCTACTTTCTAGTCTTTCAAAAGTCTTAGAAAAGCTACGTGTCATCAAGTACTTAGAAAATGGTAATCTACATCACAATAATCAATTTGACTTTAGGAGAGGAACAACATCTGAAGATACTGTGCTTGGGTTAACAAGTGCTATATCGGGGTACATGGAAAAAGGAAAAAGGTGTGTTGGAGTTTTTTTGGACTACCAGAAAGCTTTCGACACTGTCTCAGTTACAATCCTTTTGTCTAGGCTGAAAGATATCGGCATACGAGGTGTTGTACTGGAGTGGTTTAGGGATTATCCTAAAAATCGTCAACAGTGTATTCAGGTGAATAACTGCCAAAGTGGTAATAATGTCTGACGTGTGGGGTCCCCCAAGTGAGTGCGATTGGGCCAACACTGTTTTTAATTTACTTTATGCGAGTCTCTAATCAGATACTGTATCTGTGTTTGGGGAAGTGCTAGCAAAAGTCATCTTATTACTGTTGAAAGAGCCCAACGTTGTGTGCTTAAGGGCGCCCTAGTCGATGATTCTACCACACAAACGCTCTTAAGTGATTACTCCTTTGTATGAGGTCGTAAGTCAAACCTTAAAATTAATATCAATTCGTTTCATCATAAACTAGTCCTTTAGACCGCCATAATTAAAAATAAATTAACATTTTAAAAGTTATTAGCTTTAAAACATATAAGAATGTTAACAATGTGAACAACAATTTTGCCGAAATTTCAAGTTTGCAATGTTTACACCAAGGCAGATGTTCTTTTTGAGAAAACTTTTTATTTAGGAAGCGTTACTGAGACACCACATACACAAACTACCATCACTACCCTTGAACACCAAACGTGTTTATTGCTGCCCTGTACCACACATGAAGAGTACATTATCCCAACGTCACTATATACTCTTACTACACTATATACTATAGCCCCTATTTTATATAAAAAGGCCTGACACGAGCCTTTTAAGGTATTCTTCGAGGTTCTTAGCAATTAGACCATTAACGGATACGACTATTGGTACAATGATTGCCGAATCAACATTCTACATGTCGACAATCTCGTGCACCAGATCCAGAGATTTAAATTGTTTATCTTTTTCAGCTTTCACGAGATTCTCGTGAAAGCTCGTCATCGGGGATGATGATGTCGACGATCATTGCACGATCGTGATCGGTCTATCACCACAATATCAGGCTTGTTGGCAACAACAGTCCTGTCTGTGATAACAGAGCAAACCCACTACAATGTGATGTGATTATTTTCAAAAACTGGCTCAGCAGATTACACTTTAGTACGGTCCTTCAACGTCTACAAGGTGGTATTTCAGAGCAACTTGCTGGTGGATTATCCTGGCTACTTGACTGTGTCTATGCAAGTACTCGCCGTTAGCAAGACCTGAACAGCCAGATATTATACATTTAAGGGATTCACCGGGTCGGTGGCAGGCATGACAGTTATCAACAGTGCCATCCCTCAGGATATTATTCCGGTAGTTATTCGTCATGATAACTTCGTCAACAATTACACAGACAAAACTCTTGGTTTCTCCAAAGAGGTCACTGAACCGTAGCCAGGCAACGGACGCTAGTAGGTCCACATCGGGCCTATTAAGAGCCCGAAAGAAGCTACCGTGAAACTCCTTGGTCTGCCATACGTCCCTGCGTTCAGTTGTTGCCAGTTATGTCACTTGCTACAGCGCTCTTTAACCAAAATCACAGTGGTGTTAATGTCACTATTTCACGGAAGAATAACTGACACTATCGTGGTATCCCCAAGGCACCCTATGGCTTAGACAACCCACCTCATCATGTGTGATGTCTACCTGTATGTTCGTTGCTCGAGCGCTCGCTGTAAGGTTACCTTCTACCCTGTTAGTATTTTGTTTTGTTTGTAACATGCTCTGTAAATGCACCGTCGGACACAGGAAGACTGTATGTCTTCCATTTCACAGTTCAATGTGTTCCGTGAGGTTCCGCTTGTAGCGGGCACAATTTTTTGCTTTGTTTTGCTGCTGACTTAGGTGATTAAGCACTAACAGGTTTCTTACATAAGGATTTCTCAGAATTTTGTCTCGACAGTCAATTAATTGCCCATAGATGCCTACGCTTCAAGGGTACGAGACATAGGCGTACAAGAGGGGATTGGGGGATCAACTAGTAGGTAGAACCCCTCTCAGAAAAAGTCAAACTTAAACTATAATGGTCACTTTTGCTACACAATCGTAATATAAAAACGAATCAGCCCCTAGACAAGTGGCATAAACGCTAATCGAATAGAAGGAATCGAAATGACGTCACTGCGCGAGCAAAACCGCGAATCTAATATTACAAGTTTTCACATTCGCGGTTTTGCACTCGAAACAATGTCATTCTATTCGATAAATGTTAATGCCACTTGTCTGAAATTTCTGGAATTTTAAAGTTGTAAAATTATCTTGTTCGATGTTAGTTTTTTTTATGAAAACAATGTTAAATAAGAATATGTGTAACCTGTATGGTATTCAGGTACCACCTAACTATTCTCCATTTTAACACCATGTCGTTAAGAAAATATAATATGCAACCAGCCATAAAATAAAATTAAAAAGGGAAAAAAATTATGAAGCACTGCAATAGGCGTATTTTAATATTATTTTTATATCGATCAGTTTAAAAATAAATTCCAATATCTGATCAAATTACTCATCCTTATTACTCATGCATGTTGATATAAAATCAAATCGAGTCGTAAAATCGTAATGTCATTAAAAAAAAATTAGTTAGGCACCCTAGATTATAGAGTGGAAACTCGACTAACCGGACTAATTGTTTTCATTAGACATAAGAATAATCAAATCTATGAATAGAAGCGGTTTTTGTACCTACAAATTACATAAATAAATTTTGCATACCTATGTTAGGTGTTTATTAAAACAACAAAAACAAGAAATTTAAAAAATACAGTTTTCAATATTTTACGGTAAGTATGAATACTGTTACAATAAGTATGATTAATTTAAAATCTATACTAATATTATAAAGCTGAAGAGTTTGTTTGTTTGTTTGAACGCGATAATCTCTGGAACTACTGGTCCGAATTGAAAAATTGTTTTACTTTTGGGTAGCCCATTTATCGAGGAAGGCTATAGGTTATATAACTTCACGCTACAACCAATACGAGCAGAGCACCAATGAAAAATGGTGCAAAAACGGCAAAAATTTATTCATAACTAATTTTCCTGCGCCAATTCGTATGCGTACATTTTTCCCGTTTGTTTTTCACCTAGTGGTCGTAGCGTGATGTTATATGCAAGGTGCAGGTGCAGGGTTATTTTTTATTATTATTAAATTACGAAGCTTTTTGGTGTAATGTAAAGAAGCCAACAGCGGGAGGTTATTAGTATTATAAAAATCTGACCACTTACTGACTGATTCATCAATGTAGAGCCTAAACCGGGTCATAAACCTGAAATTTTGGCAGTTGATACCTTTTAAGCCTGCCTCTTTGGCGCGGTGGGAGTGTGTCCGACTGCTACGCAAGAGGTCGTGGGTTCGATTCCCACACGGGACACCACTTTGTGTTAAAATATATATATTACGGGTCTTAATCGCGTGAATAATTTAAGGTAAAATACCTTGTTTATTGCCCGACATTCATCGGTAATAGTGAGTGATAAAAATCAAGCGAGGGTAGTTTCCGAAACCCGCGCTTCACGGAGGCGACGCTGAGCTCAACTAGTCTTCCCGTGACCACGGCCGTTGCAATACGGTCGAAACGTCGGGCAATAAACAAGGTATTTTACCTTAAATTATTCACGCGACTAAGACCCGTAATATATATATTTTAATAATGTGTACAAATCGCGAAAGTTTATCAACCACTTTGTGTTATCCACAAATTGTTGTTCCGGGTCTGGGTGGGTGTACTTTGTGTCCATGACTTGTATGTTTGTAAAATCCCCCGTGACACAGGGCTTGTCCCTACTGCGGGAGTCCTCTTTAAAAAAAAAAACAAGTTGTAAGCATCCACTAAGAGTTTTTTTTCATAAATTCTTCCCCTAAGGGGGTAAAATAGGAGTTGCCGGTTTATATGAAACTCCGGCACTATTTGAAGATAGAACTATGAAATTTCGTATTAGGTTTTTTGACATAAAATAAAGAAACACGTGTTTCAGCGTTTATGGAAAATTAACCCCTAACGGCGTAAAATAGGTATTGCAGGTACATGTAAAAGGTTCGAAGTTAGATGTGTGAAACTTCAAGCTTGGGTTTTTGGTTTAAATTAAAAACATACGGATTCAGAGATTTCGGGATTAGAGTAATTTAGGGGGTACATTGTATGAAACTCCCTTAGTTATGAAGTTGGTCTGTAAAATTTCGGATTTAGGTTTTTGGTTTTAAATAAAGAAACACTTGTTTTAGCGTCTTTGAAAAATCAATTCCATCATCAATCATTGACTGTTTTATTTAAGGTCCTTATGTCCGGCAATTATTGAGTACGTACGGATGTTTTATCAATTTGTCGGAACATCGTATTGGTTTAACCGGTTCGGTAAATCCAGCGGGTCCGAAAAAGACTCACCTACTTTCTAGAGAACTCACGATTGTAAAAAAAAAATATATATAACAAATTTGAAATAATTATTGTGTAATTTATAAATAAATAACACCCATTGTTGTGACCACAAGTCAAACTATGTGATTGTTAATTCAACAATGGGAAAATACTAACAAAAAATAATACTGAGAAGAGGTGATGTACACTAGTAAATATTTTCTGTTTTTCTCTACTTACGTAAAAACCAGTTTAAAATCAAGCTAAACTAATTTTAAACGAGAAAAACAACATAAATAAGTATAGAAACAAAAAGGTAAATAATATTATGTAAGTAACAATAACTATTTATTATACGGGAATTAACGCGTATTGTTTACCTTAAAATTGCTTGACGTTTCAACCTGGTTGCACCGGCCGTGGTCACAAGCGGACTGTCGCAGCGATGTTAAGACTCCGTCAGGCCGATGAATCTTCATCTACCCTCACTTTTTTGTTTGTTGAAAAGTTAGGGTCGCTGCACACTACACTGATTGTGTCCATGTTAACCGACAGCGAACTAATAGGAGGCTGTGTTTTACGAATCACTGGATACCACGTCACTGATAGATTGAAGCCCTCTTCCCGATTGAAAGTTTTATGTTTTTTAATTTCAATCGCTTCACACACAATTCTTGAATAAAAATTACGGTCTGTGGAGAGGGTTTGTGGACGATGATACTCAATCCAGTGATTGGTGTTCGACTGCAGTATGTGTTCTGCAATTGCCGATTTGTTCGTTTGCCGGTTTTTCACTGCTGCGATGTATTCTTTTAGCCTTTCCGCTATAGTTAGCTTTGTTTACTAAGTAACAATAACTTGGTCTAGATTTAACGTGTAATTGTTGCCTAAGAGAAGCTCCGCCCCTGCAAAAAATAAAGTGATATAAAAAAATGTTAATGATATATGTGTTGGTACATTTCAACGCGTGTAGCAGGTCCACTGTACGCCGTGTACCAAGGTGTGGATCCAGAACTTTGTTCAGCCCCCCCCCCCCTGTACTAAACAAGAAGTGATACAACCACTTCTTACTTATTACTTTACTAGATATCATGTCCAAATTTTAAAAGGATGCTGCTCAAATCAAGTTATGTCTCCATACATCTATCTATACTATTATCAAATTTTAAAGTAGCTGTGTGTGTACATTGGAATTAACAATTAGGTAACATATTTAAAAAAAACTAACCTAGATCGACTAATTAAGGGCTTCTGAAATAATAAAACGCAAATTTTCAGTTTCTAAGACCAGCGGTTTAGGCTCAGCGTTGACGAATCAGTAAGGATAAGTGATACTATATGTATTAATGTGTCACAAGGCCGTAAAACTAATCTATACCAACATAAATATCAAAATATTACAAGAATAATGGTAAGCAAGATCGCTCAAAATCACGTCAATCTATGAAGCTCAATTCAATAGCGAGTGTCTCGGGCAGACTTAGGACGAAGCTTCTACTCACTCATGAGTATCTGAAGTCTACACTGTGACTTAAACTACTTATACTTTACTCTCACATTTTCCGTCATTCGAAAAGCCTGCAGATGCGTTGAACTATTCTCAGGACGTTCCCGGCAAAGAGAGTTTAATGGTTTTCACCACGATCTAATGGTGGATACAGAAATTGCGAGACATGACCCTAAAACGAACGGCGAATGATTGTGAGCTGCGCCTTACAATAAAAAGCTCAAACGCTTGGTAACAATTTGGCATGTACGCGGGTGGAGCCGCGGGCATAAGCTAGTACATAATATAATTATGTCAACTGAGCTGTCATCATTTACACTACTACGCGTGAAAATGCATGACATGCGCTTATCTATATAGTCTCATGAATCCAGTCATAGTCTACATATTTACTAATAAACATGATAATAAACGTGAGTTCATTTATTTTTATAACTTTTTAGAGTTCCGTAGCCAAAATGACCAAAACGGAACCCTTATAGTTTCGTCATGTCCGTCCGTCTGTCTGTCTGTCCGTCCGTATGTCACAGGTATTTTACTCAAAGACTACTCAATGAATATTGATGAAATTTGGTGAAAAGGTGTCTTCTAGTAGCCGCTACTTAGTTTGATAGCTAAATAATAAAAATAAATATATTTCTTTTCGGCAAACAATACGTGTGGGACATCATTCGACAGGTCTTTAAAAAACATTTTACGGTTTTTAATAAACTTTTTTGATTAAGTAAATATTTTTGAAAATAATCGCTCCGAAAGTTGCATAAATTGAGTTAACTTTTGAACCGTGCGAGCAAAAAATATGAAAACAATTACAAAGGTAGCGCTTAATAAATACTTTAAATTAAATTCCGACATCATCGAATACACCGTCATTGAGTTATAGCCGAAAAACTGCTTTACTCAACAAAAGGGCGTAAGTGCCGTGAACATAACTACACTCTTCTGCTGATGCAATTATTTAAAACTGCGGAACCCTACACTGAGCATGGTCCGACATGCTCTTGCCCGGTTTTTTTATTAATGCACTAAGTGTCTACATCCGCTTTCCTCATATTTTAACTTGGGGTTGATGGCAAGATTGATTGACAAGTTGACTGCCTCTGTAGCGCAGTGGGAGTGTATCCGACTGCTACGCAAGAGGTCGATCCTGGGTTCGATCCCCACCCAGGATAAAACTTTGTGTGATGAGCACGATGGTTTTTTCTGTGTCTGGGTGTTATTTATCTATTATATGTATGTATTTAGAAATATTTAAGTATGTTTATCAGTTGTCTGGTTTCCATAATACAAGCTCTGCTTAGTTTGGAATCAGATAGCGTTGTGTGAGTTGTCCCAAGATATAATTATATTATTATTATTATAAGATGCTCTACAGCTAGACAAAAAAAATTGTATTCTTAACCTATTAGCGTACTTATTACCTATTATTTAGATGGGGTGGTAGTACGACGTACCCTGACTGCAAAGCCCGGGGGTCGTGGGTTCGATCTCCACCCAGGATAAAACTTTGTGTGATGATCACGATGGTTAACGCAAGACTTTTAATGAATATAGCACCGTAATAATCTGGAGGAAGTAATTTAAAACCAATTAAAGGAGTATGATCCACAGAATGAGCTAGACTCAATGAAACGCTTCGTTTGGAACGAAGTTCTGTTAGTTGGCAAATAAAACGGTTGTTCCTTTTAATATTGAATTTCTTTAAGAAAAATAAATAAAATACATAAATGATAAAAAAAAACATGGTCTATAGAAAATCTTAATTCATTAATTATCTGTTACATTTCATAAATTGGAAACAGTACTAAGTTTCGAACATAGATATTTTTTACTTCAAGTTAAAACCTGTTTCTAAAGAAATTTATATATTTCTAAATACATATTATAGATAAAGTAGCTGTCCCGCGCAACTTCGTCTGCGTAAATTTTCCTTGTTTTTGCAACATTTCTCATTGCTGCTCCATCCTATTCCTTCCTCAATTAATAGCCTATCCAACAGTTTCACAATTCGGATCAGTAGTTCCTGAGATTACCGCGTTCAAACAAACCAAACAAACAAACTCTTCAGCTTTATAATATTAGTATAGACAACACCCAGACAGAGAAAAGTAACGACAGGTTTCAATAATTTATCTATCGATTGGATTTGGCAACTGGAAGACTTTGACATATTTTGTATGGGCTTATGTCAATTATATAACTCTAGTAGGCAAATCCATCGATAGATAGATTAAAGAGACCGGCCGTTAAAGAAAAACAAAAAATAAAAAAACCCGCCTGCACAAAATTAATCTCGATGAACTTAGAGAAATGCCTCCGACTGCATGAAATTATATAATTATGTAAGGGATCTTGTTTCTATATTTTTTGTGCAGGCGGGTTTTTTTTTTTTTTTTTTTAAATACTTTTTAGTAGTTGTAGTATGTAACCGATGTAACAACTAACTTTTATCACAGCTTTTAAAAAATAATAGTTGCCAACTAACTTTTTTAGTACCTATTACAGTCATAATCATGTTATACCTTTTTGAAATGCTTAAGACGTGCCCTTTAATTTGATACCCATATTGCAGTATTCAAAATAACTTTTTTTTCACACCTCTTTATTTTGAAATCTCACTACCGCCCTGTTTGTTTTTTTCAAACGTCACATATCTAAGAATACTTGGGCGATCAAGACGAATCTAACGACGTCTTAATTGTATAAATCCGTTCAGTGGATTGTGAGATATCAGGTATACATACATACAAGATACGCGCGAAAAACATAGCCCTTCCTCACAGTCGGGTAAAAAAAACCCGCCTGCGCAAAGACTGAAACAAGATACTCTTCACATTTAATATCATGCAGTCTGAGGCATTAATAAATCTTGTTGAACTTAAAAATTGTGCCTCCGACTGCATGATATTAAATGTGATGAATCTATCAAGATAAAATCCATCAAGCTGTTTAGGCTCTAGGGCGTTCCTAAGAAATATATATACACTCGAAAAACATAACCCTCCATCTTGCGCAGGCGGGTAAAAATGCTAGTAATAGTATCTATAGTTTTAAAAAGTTTAAAGTTGTTTGAACTGTCGTAACAAAAGGATAAAAAACCTTCATTGTTAAATTATATAAATAACAAATTTTAGCTTTCTAGTACTAAGGATCTTTGAGCTAACCTGGGGACAGACAGACGGACAGAATCACGCATACTGAATGTAATGGTAATAATTAAACGATATTTTAATTGATATACTATTTTGATATTAGTCACTTATTATTTCAGTATACTGGCAAAACCTATTTTCAATAATATTAGGTACATAATGACATAACACTGCATTTTCATACTGTTCGTGTGACGTAAATTATTCGGCTTAATAACATAACTGAAAGATTTTAATTTCAGTCTTTCGTATAAATTATCCTGATTTTATTCATAATTCCCCACTTTCTGTAAAATTATACTTTGTAATGGGTATCACTAATTTTCATGTTACCATATGTTCAACCGTTCGGTAAAATGAAATTAGCAGTACCTACGCCTGAACGAATTTAGATGAGTTAGCTTAGAGATATTGTCAGAATCATTTAACGAGTGCGGGTAACATTATACTTACAATATGGATAAAATTTTCTTCCGTCAAACGCAATTACCGGCACATTTGACTTATTTTGTTTTTCTGATCAATTTTTCACCTGGGTTAGTCTATCTCGAATGCAGCGTTGAGTAAGAAGTTGTCGGTACGATTCCAACAAGGGACACCACTTTGGAAGTCTGGGTTTCCTTTGTGTCCATCTATACTTCTATACTAATATTATAAATTAAACCGATTTTGAAAAATATTTTACCAATTAATAGGTACGTTATTTGTGAGTGGGGGAGGTAATAGGCTAGGAGCGGAGCATCAATGAAAAATGCTGCATAAACGGGGAAAATGACACAAACGAAGTTGAGTGGGTCAGGTAGTGATTTATATGACTAATTAGGCCGTGACCTGTGACACAGGGCATGTATAAAAAAATATTGTTATCGAAATAAAGATTCTATTGAGATAATTTTAAATAATATATTTAAACTAGCTGACCCGCGCAACTTCGTTTGCGTCATTTTCCCCCAATTTTGCACCATTTATGATGCTCAGCTCCTATTTGTCGTAGCGTGATGCTATGTAACCTTCTTTAATAAGTGGGTTAACCAACAGTAAAATAATTTTTAATTCGAACTAGTAGTTTCAGAGATTATTGCGAACAACCAAACAAACAATTAAACAAACTCTTAAGCTACCTTTATAATATCTATTAATATAGATTTCGAAGGAATTCGTGAGTTTTATTTTAGAATTGGGTGACTCATTAGCAGCCAAGTAATCTGAGAATTCAGCAAGGTTAAGCAACGTTCCCTATTAGGTTAATAGGTGCAATAATAAACGCTTTTTTTCTTTTTTTTTTAGGGTTTCGTAGCCAAAATGGCAAAAATGGAGACTCACTTTGTGTTTGACACTACTTTGTTTTATATATATAGATTACTAGCTGTCCCGCGCAACTTCGTATGCGTAAATTTTCCCCGTTTTTGCAACATTTCTCGTCGCTGCTTCGCTCCTATTAGTCGTAGCGCGATGTTATATAGCCTATAGCCTTCCTCGATAAATGGGCTATTCAATAAAAAAAGAATTATTAAAATCGGTTCAGTACTTTTTGAGTTTATTCGTTACATACAAAAATACAAATCTTTTCTTTATAATATTAGTGTAGATGTAGATTGAAGGAGAGTTATTAAATATGCTCTTGTTTTACATAAGCAATCAGAATTATTTCGGTCGGTTACTTACAAACAGTACCTACGCATTTCTTATGTACCAAAGTAGTTAATTTCCGCTATTCATATGAGGATTACACTGGATATGATAGATGTTTTATTTTCCGTGTATTCCATAATATTAGGACATCGCAATAGCTAACATATTGTGCTAGGACCGTATAAGAAACATAATTTATTATAAAATAACATAATTTATTGAGATTTTTTTTTTTTATGCTCCATGTTTTTCATTTTAGTGCTAAGTGTTTTTATTAAGATCGACAAAAACAGTGAAAGGATTTTGCAATAAAAAGCTACTAATTAAGTACCTACTTAGGTATTAGTATTTTTTTTTACTTATTTGCAGGGGAAGGAAGGGTGTAGAACTGATTATGGTTGTCAATGAGACAGAACCACCAATTTTTTTTTAATTTTTTTATGATTTTTAGCTTTCTGATTTCAAGTAAAAAAGTACACCTAGAGTGGCCACTTAGACTCGATGGAAAGCCAATAGAGCTTTGTAGGCTCAGGAGTGAAATTGTAATTTTGAAGGGAAAAATAGCTAATTTTATCGTCCCGAGTCTGCTCGACACACTCGCTGTTAAACCTTGCCTCATGGATTGAAGTGATTTTGAGACGTCAAACTATAACCATTATTTCTTGTCTTATTTTGACATCAAAGAAATAAGAATAGATCAGTTTTTGAAGTCCTTATATTATTTTAACATTACACAGGCACTCAATAGAGTAATCTTTATAAAAGCGTACAAAATTGTAGATAAGGTTAAAGGTTAATTTTCGTGCATCGCAGCCGACGACGTGCGGCTGACGCGCGCGGCCGCGATCGGCCACGATGCACGGAATGACGATGGCGTCTTGTTTCAATCAATGGATTAAGAAGTAGAATTGACATTTTAAAGAACTGAACTATGGAAAAACAGCTATGTGCCCCCGCGGTGATAAAATCATCGCCTTTGAACGCGTGGTTGAACCGGCTTTGATACTCTACTTCACATTTTGCATTAAGTTGATGCGACTATACGGCTAAAGTGCAGAAGTAAAGCACCCTTGATATTGTGATACTTCTATTTCTTCTTAGACAATAAATCTCCAAAGGCCTCCACGCATCGTCCTCCCATCTCTATGCTTGGAAATGTTAGCTCCCGAATGGATTATGGTTTATATGAATTTTATTTAAGATTAACAAAACTGTGTTGAACCGATATTAAGAACATTATAACGTTTTTTTCTGATGAATGAACGCTCATGTAACTTGTCTATATTTTGTAAAACTATATCGCAATTATGTTCAATCATCTAAATAATAACTTTAAATTCTGATAATATAATTAAGGAAAGAAGGGAAGGAAAAAACTGATCCTGTCTTTCGCACAAAAATAGTTTATCAATAATTGAGAGTTTTGTAATAAATTTGGTTACCCCCAAAGAAGTTCATAGCACTATTAAAAAGCTAGTTAAGAAAAAATCGCCTGGATACGATCCTATTACAGGCGAAGTCTTACAAAATCTCCCAAGAAAAGCAATAGTGAAACTTACCACATTTATCAATGTTATGTTTAGACTTAAATACGTACCTAATTTGTGGAAAGTTGCAGAGGTAATAATGATACCCAAGCCTGGTAAGCCACCTCAAGAAGCAACATCTTACAGACTAATCTCTCTCTTGCCAATACTGTCAAAACTATTTGAAAAATTATTCTTGAGGCGACTGAAACCTCTGATAAAAGAAATAAACTTGATTCCGGATTACCAATTTGGGTTCATGTAAAAACACTCTACCATTGACCAAATACATAGGATTACGAACATAATAGAAGAAACATTAGAAGAAAGAAAAGTCTGTTCTACTGTCTTTCTAGATGTAGCACAAGCATTTGATAAGGTGTGGCATGAAGGTATCTTTCACAAACTAAGGAATATGCTCCCAAAGCAGTTTTCAGATATTATTGAATCTTATCTGACAGATAGATCATTCAGAGTAAGACAAGAAGATGCATATTCAGAACTTCAACAAATAAAGGCTGAAGTATCACAGGGAAGCGTTCTTGGTCCAGTTTTGTACTTATTGTACACCTGTGATATTCCAAAACTAGATGAAAACACTATCGCAACATTCGCAGATAACACGGCCATCATGGCTACAGGAGTGACACACGAGGATGCAGTAGAAAAGGTCCAAATAGACGTCAATATTGTCGTTAACTGGACAAAAAAATGGCGAATTAAATTAAATGAATTCAAATCAACCCATATAGATTTCACTAATAAACACCTGAAATATCAACCGGTATATATCAACAGCCATACTATACCGCACGAAAATACAGCCAAATACCTGGGCATGACACTTGACGCTAAGCTTCGCTGGAAGGCTCTTGTTAAAAAGAAACGATCCGATTTAGAATTTCGCTATAAAAATATTAACTGGCTACTCGGCAGACACTCCACACTATCAGTGGAAAACAAAATACTTTTATATAGACAAGTCCTCATGCCAATATGGACTTATGGTATTTAGCTCTGGGGCTGTACCAGACAAAGTAATATAGACATCATTCAAAGGTTTCAGAACCAAGTAATTCGGGGTATTGTAAACGCTCCCTGGTACATTAAAAACTTGATGTAAATGTTATAAAAAAGTATGCCGAAGCTAATGAACAACGACTTCTTCAACATGTGAACGTTGAGGCTATCCAGCTCCTCGACACCACAGACATAGTGGAAGAAGACTAAACCTTTTGAATTTGCTTAGTGAAGTTAGTGTTTAGTGGTATAGTGAATGCTACTCGTAAATAACACAAGAACAAAGTGTCTGACCTTTACTAGAGACAATAAGCAAAAGTGTCTATGGACACACTCATAATATTGTAAAATATTCACCTTAGCAGTTTAAGTTACAACAAAATTACTTATTAGTCTAAGACTAGATTGTAATCTCAATAAAAAAGCTAAATAGGGTCTATCATTCAAAAAAAAAAATAAAAAAAAAATTTAAAGACGTGGACAAGTAATGGCCCTTTAAATGAACTACCAAACTGCAAGTTTTTTCAAAGATCCGCCTAATGGTAGTCGTGTTATTTGCAAAATATTGTGAAGATGAAGTCCAAAAAAAACATTTTATGATATTGCTCAGGTCTTAAAGAAAATAGCATGATGATATGTCTCCTATAATTTAATCCGGTCGTAAGTGATTATACTCAGAAAATTTAAATAGAACCTATCCAATAGTTTTAACGCCAACCCCGAACAAACAGACACGAAAAAACAAAGCATAGATTTGAACTCAGAATCCCTTAATTAGTCGATCTAGGTTAGTTTTCTTTACAGACACACCTTCTTTACAATTTCATAATTATTCTATAAATGAGCTTCTCGTTTCCTTTACTAACCAAATTAAGTATCGTAAACATCGAAATAAATCAATCTTTCTTACTGTTATAAAATTGATTACAAATTGTAATGTCAGGTATCTACCTATTTAAGTGGCTACCTACCTATATATGTGCAGTAGACCAAAACTGTAGTCTATCACCTTAAGGTTGAAGTTCATTTGTACGTCATAAAACAACAAGGTTGATTTCCCCATAAAATCATATTCTGACAGTTGCTAGGCTCTATCTTAACGTCATTTTGGTTTCGCAGGAAGCTCTGTCAAAACTGGTAGACCACATTTTTGGTCGACTGTACCTATTGTAATGTTATAAATTTAATTCTTGTTCAATTTTATGTTAGTTTTCCTTGTGAATATCGTCATAAAATTAAAGGGCGAATTAGCGTTATTTACAATAGCACTAGAAAAAGAGATTTTCAGAATGTAATAACCATGACGTAATAGTTAATTAATAAAAATATAGAAGTATTATAATTTCTGAGCTGGTTTCAGGAAATCTAACCGCAGGGTATTTTCTTACAAACTGTTACGTACTTAGGTACTGTTGTTATTTGCTATGTGTTGGTATTTGTTGATTATGTTGTTGTTTGTTATTAATTGACGTCTAAAGTGTATTTTATATTCGTGATTTGAATGTTCGCGAAGTCCCTCCAGAGCCGTAGCTAGTGGTGTGCCCCCTCTCATCATCATCATAACTGTCACCCACTACTTTGGTGGGAGTGTGTTTTGTGGTTTTCACACGTTAGCGCTGTATGTGGACCATTGTGCGTGAGCCGTGGTGGTCGATATTCCAACGAGCCTACCTCCAGTAGCAGATCAACTTTCCAAAAATTTCTCAGGGTGTCCATTAGTGCTCCAGGGTCTCTTTTCGGATCTGTGCGACACCGGTGCACTCAAAGAGCACTTGCGCGACTGTCTCCTCAGTCTTCATGCATAGGGAACTGTCTGTAATTCCTATACTGTGAAAGTGTTTGTTTAGTGAGCAGTGTCCGGTGACAATACCCACCACCAGGCACAGACTTTCTCTCTAGACGTAGTAACCGCCTGGTCAGTTAACTGTCCAAAGTTGGCATTGAAGCGCGGGTTTTGGAAACAACCCTCGCTTGATTACTATCACGTGACCACGGCCGTTGCAATACGGTCTAAACGTCAAGCAATAAACAAGGTATTTTACCTTAAATTATTCACGCGATTAAGACCCGTAATATATATATTTTCATAATATTACTTGTTATACTCTATATGGTATTACTAATGCTCTTCCATAAATTCAAGTCTAGCTGCAGCCCTAAGTTACTTGCGGGAGGGACAGGGAAAATTCCTAATGTGGGTTAAGGCGGTTAAATGATTTCTTGGTAACCTGGGCGATAATTTTACTGCGGCAAAATATAAAAAAGCTACAAGAGCTAACTTCAATCATGCAGGGACATATTCTAGTGACGTTAGAATATTCCGAATCCAAAACATTAACCGGATTCTGTCCGTCAGATAGTAATTGACTGCCTAGTTTGCGTCCAGAAGAAAACAATTTTTAACTAAATTCAAGTACCTTTATGCATTTATGCCTTCCCAAAGTAAGTTTGCCTGTGTAGAAAAAATATAACAGCAATAAATTAGCTTAGTAGGAAAAGTTAATCATAGTAAAGTCATAATAAAGTGTAGGAAATATCCTACGATTTCCTACTTCCTAGTAATAGGGGGATCAAGGGACGACTCGACGGAAGTGGACGTCATGAGCCGGACTGATCGTTAAGGGTCGCTTTCTATCTATTTGATACATTCTTTGGTTACGTCCTTCTGGTAAGTGGTGTATTTGGTGAAAATCCATCCGTGTTTTATTGAGTTCGATTAACAATAATTTTAATGAGTTTAAAGTTTTTTTTTAACTTTTTTAAAATCTGATGAATATATGAGAATTTTGTTTAACTTTATAAAATTTTCAAGATTAGGTGCTGTGTCATAGGTTTGGTAGTCTTTAGACGCAACACATTTTAAATTGTAAAAGAAAGTAAAATTAAAATTTGTTTTTGAATAGTAATTAATTGTAATTAATATTCTGTCCAAGAAACTCGAGTAAACTACTTTCTAAAGCTCCATTTAAATTTGATTTTGTCCATAGGCGTTAAACTTATAAAAACAACCTCTTTTCACCCAACTATGGCGAAGCCAAAAAGGAAGGGTAATGTTTTGAATGTATTGTTAGTAATCAAACCTCTTTGGCTGTACTGAATGCAACTAGCTGGTTTTAATACCATTAAATGTTGACAATCTGTTCCCGCAATTTTTCAATTGTTTTTCAAGCAAGCTAGATGAACGTATGTGACGAAGAAATTCAGTACATTTTGAAGTTTTATTACAAAAAAGGTAAAAATGCGACGAACTCTGCGAATAACATTTGTGCGGTTTACGGACCTAATGCGGTATCAATACGAGTAGCACAAATGTGGTTCAAGCCTTTCAAGTCTGGAAATTTTAGTGTGAAGGATGAGGCTCGCTCTGGACGGATGTCACGGATAAAATCAGGGCCATCTTTGAAAATGAGGAGCAAGATCGACATATTAGTAGTTACGATATTGCTGTTGAGCTGGATGTTGATCACAAAACAGTTTTACGTCATTTATACAAGTCAGGGTACAAGAAAAAACTTGATATTTGGGTACCACATGATCTCACTGAGAGAAACTTAATGCAACGTGTTTCCATTTGAACGTAACAATTCCGACCTATTTCCTAAACGGTTGTTTACGGGTGATGAAAAAAAGTGGGTCACTTACAATAAGAATGTCCGAAAAAGATCATGGTCGAAGCATGGACAAGCCCCACAGACCGTGGCTAAGCCCGGCCTGACTCGGAATAAAGTGATTCTGTGTGTATGGTGGGATTGGAAAGGAATCGTTCACTATGAGCTTTTGCCGCCGGGTAAAACGATCGATTCTGACCTCTACTGTCAGCAACTGATGAGCTTAAAAGAAGCCATTGAGATAAACCAGCTGAAGCTGGTGAATAGGAAGGGCGTGGTGTTCCATCTTGACAACGCCAGACCGCACTCATCTATAGCCACTCAGCAACAATTGAGAGAGCTTGGCTGGAATGTGTTGATCCATCCTCCGTATAGCCCTGATCTTGCTCCATCAGATTTCCATCTGTTTCGGTCACTTCAGAACTCTTTAGGAAGCATAAAGTTAACCTCAAAAGAACACTGAAAACTACCTGTCAGATTTTTTTGATCAAAATCTCAACATTTTTACAGCAATGGGATCATGGCACTACCCACAAGATACATATTATAAATAAACCAAAAAAAATACCTATTTTTTTTCTATGTATGAAAAATACGAAAATACTTTTGCCCCGACCTTATGTTTGTATTTCCGATTTTGATGAATGAGGTGTCAATCGATTCATAATTATAGTGAGAGTGACATAGGTTACATTTCTTCCATTATGATGGTCACTTACAGTGTGGTAAGCATGTAAGTAGGGTATTATTTTTTTAAATATTTACGTGTGCTGTGTTTATATCAAATAAAAGGGTTTAATTAGCACATTCATTTGATACCAAACACCTTTGATTATATAATGTCTAGATTTCTAATCCAGCATCAATCTTGAAGCAAACAACTGTCAAAAAGTACGGTCAAATGGACGTATCCTTGAGAGGTATAACAGATGTTCTAGCCATAGTTATTCTAGCGCGCCATTTTCAACGAGTGTCAAACGTCAAAAATAGTAGCTTCATTTTTTTATAGTATTACTTAATCAAAGCCAAGCACATAATATCTCCGTATCTTTTAAAAAAATACAATAACATAGGAGAGACATCAAAATAAACATGACGTTTTTAATCTTTAAGACATTATATAAACAAGTCATCGGAAATTCTGAATAGTTTTGAATGATAAAACCTGGGTAATTAATATGGCCTAATAAAAACAGCTTAAATTTCTCGAAAAAAAAGAATGAATGCTGACCAAAACAATACAACAGACTGTTATTACAACTTTACAATGTTATAGAGTTACTATAGCAACCTGTTTTGGTCTCTGGTTTATCTCTGTAAATAGGTACTAAACATTGAATTCTGTTTGCAGGACTTGAAACTATGCTGACCTTCAAAAATTTACTAAAGTTAAATAATTGCACGATCTTTTAGTGATTTTTTTTTTTATTTAAAAAAAGACGACTCCCGCACTAGGGTACAAGCCCTGTGTCGCGGGGGACTTTACAAACATACAAGTCACGGACACAAAGTACACCCAGATTCGGAACAACAATTTGTGGATCACACAAAGTGGTGTCCCGTGTGGGAATCGAACCCACAACCTCTTGCGTAGCAGTCGGACACACTCCCACCGCGCCACAGAGGCAGTCAAATTAAACAAAGATTTTTGCCTTTTGGGGGCAACGAATGGCAAATCCCCATCTCGTGCACTAGAATGGTTTATCACCATGGTATCGATCTTGGTTAATACGGGAATTAGCTATTATTATTTTTAAAATGTGGTTTCTACTAGAAACAGTTATCACTCTAATATTATAAAGGCGAAAGTTTGTGAGTGTGTATGTTTGTTACTTCTTCACGTCTAAACGGCTGAAGCGATTTTAATAAAATTTGGTATGGAGTTAGCTGTCACTCTGGATTAACACATAGGCTAATAAAACGCGGGTAACACCGCCGGGCACAGCTAGTAAAAAATAAAACTAAGACGATGACAATTTTTTATAACTTTGAATCGTTTTCTTGTAAACATCGATTTCCTTTGGTTTATCGATTTATAGTAGCATTCTTACTAAGACTTTGTAGCTTTCGCTAGCGGCTCCACCCGCGTGAAATTGAGTTATCGCGGTAAAAACTATTCTATGTCCTTTCCCGGGACTCGAACAATCTCCAAACCATATTTCATCTAAATCAGTTCAGCGGTTTGAGGGTGAAAACGTAACAGACAGACAGAGAGAATTACTTTCCCATTTAATATGTTAATACGGATTATAAAGCTTAAATATAATTGTTACATTGATTTATAATGTCACTTTAAGAAAAAACTAAAAAAGCAACGCAAGTTGCAAAAAAGCGTTGTAAAGAATCATCAGATACTTAAAAGAGAAGGAGGGAAGCTTAAAATTGACTTCAGAAAAATAAAGAAATAAAAAAGTATGGAAATCTTTGGAATCACGAGAATTGAGTATAAAAACTATGAGAGATTTTTCTGCTAACACGATTCCTCCAATGCAATGGAATGAATCCGGAGAAAAAAGGCTCAACATTCAGAGAGAGCACGCTTCAGAAATAAGAGCAGCAGACTCGTCGCTTTCGAGGGAGTTCAGGCTCCCTGCGATGAGGGACTATGCCTCAGAGTCACGGGAGCTCAGACTCACGGCGATAAAAGACCGCGCCTATTTCTCGTCTCTAGTAGATAACTAATGTGTACTATTACTGTAATGGAATGTAAAAAATAATGTAAGAGTTTGCATTTTCTATCCGATTCTGGCGAAGCTAAATGGAAAGGATATGTTTTTTAGTTATTAAGTCTTTTTCATTCTTTAGTTTAAGCATTCATTAGAAATTTTACGGGGATTGATTATTAGCGGGAACACAATTTGTGCAACGTTCGATTTTTTCCAAAAATATTCACTTAATCAAAAAAGTTTATTCGATAAAAAAATCTACTTCTGTTACATGTATAGTGCCCCTCCTAAAAATATTTATTTTTATTATTTACCTATTAAATTAAGTAGCGACTACTACAAAACACCTTTTCACTAAATTCCATCAGTATTCATTGTATAGTCTTTGAGTAAAATGCATGTGACATACGGACTAACGCATCAAAGTTTAAATCGGAAAACATCGAAATATAAAGCAAATAGCCGTTTTAGCATGGCATCTTTGATCTGCTCATCTTTGACCGATTGCCATGCGACCACTATCTAATACTAACTGGATACAAATAGCGGCCAAGAATAATATTTCATTTAATACTTTTTAGATCACGATATAGGTATTATGTCGTAGTCGGGTTATAGTTTTTAAACTTTTATTTCATTCGTCGGTGTTATTAACGCAATCTCCAATGGCTTTAATGGCTGAAGAAATGTACGAAAATCGAAGGCTAAATTTATCCGTAACACAAAATTGTAGGTTTGGTGTTGCGAGAGAACCTCAACATGTGTGTTCAGTTAATCTTCTGTAATGACCGTTTGAACCATTTAATTGTATCCCAAAGGCTTCTTCCACGAAATAAATTAAGAAACCCACATTTACACCTGATCCTGCGTCCTTTACTACTTTTATACTCAAATAAACATCTTAACATAATTAAGAAAACAAATTAAGAAATCTGTTCAGGAAAACTAGGTAAGTTATTTGTTTTGCATTTTTTTTAGTGTAGGAGTGATTATTGTAATTTTTGGCTTCGCCAAACAGTCATGTTTTTCTTTGATGGACAAATATTATGTTTTTCCTCAGAAAAATAAATAAAGTTTAGCATTATGGCCTACAAAGAGCGGGCCTGCTTTGCATCTTGACAAGATTGTATAAATTTTAAAAATTCTAGAAGCATCATAAACTATGTTTTTCGGTAGAATCTCTTAGTGCCTAATGTCTCAATGTCTAGCTATAAGTTTGTTAGAGCCATCTTTATGAGTACGCCAATTCTGTACACCTTCTTTGTAATTTGGTAAAAAAGAATATTTTTAAAGTGTACTCTAATATTTTACTGAATTTGCGGCGCCTTCTTCCTATGAAAATGTGACAGAAATTCCACCAATATTAAAATTGCCATTAGCTAGTTAAGTGCCCTAACATTTTCTGCGAACTTGAAATGACGCTATCCACCGTACGCATAAGCGATTGTATGTAAACAATATAATCGACAACAACAGCCTCGTGGATACCCGTGAACTTACACGCGCTCGCCTATGCAAAATTGTCTAACTCTCAAGGACACGTGATGGGTGTAGACTGTTTTTTTGGTTCTATTTATGAATTTGGAAGTTTTAGGAATGTGTGAAATAGAAAAATTTGGCTAACGGCGAGTGCGGAGTGCGTCCGAGATGCCTATGGCGCGGTCAGGCGGTTATACGACGCCACTTCTCTGTATCAGCACTCTCCGCGCCTCGTGCCGCGGCCCTCCGCCTCTCCGCGGCCAGCGCGGCGCCCGCTGAGCGGAATTTGCACGAGCGTCGCGCCTCGCGACGCGGTTCAGTCACTTCAGTCAGTGTACGTTGGACCGTTTGCGGCTGAGGACGGATTGCCGCTCCGCGCGCCCTACTCTGCTTATTACGCAGTATAAACTATCGTTGACCGCGTGGACTGTCGTGAAACAACTTTGTATGTCCTTCCACTCTTTACTAACCGTATATCCGTGGATAATTTGTGATTTTTCCATCGAGACACATAGTGATAACTCTTATCAGTGTGGAAAAGTTGTAAAGTGTAATCGGAACTCGGAAGGACGGCCGAATTTATACAGTCTTAGGGGCCTGCGGCGCCGGTGGCGACCTTAGGCCATACCATACCCGTTGGTGGCCGATTCGAGCCACGTTACAAGGTTATCGCGTCTCTAGCCCGCCAGTGATGAATTGGAAAATCGGCGCGTAGTCGCTCACGTGGTGTGCGCCCCGCCCCCGCCTCGCTCGCGCTTATATTTAGCGAAAATCGCCTCTCGGGAGCGGCCCGACGACCGACGCTCTCTGCGCACATCGCTGTTTATGAACGTTAGCGAGACGCCACATGTTATTGGCTTCGAATAACAGAGCCGATAAGCACAAGACAGATAACCTCTCCGGATCGCGATCCGGGTCCGACGATTCTGGAAATAGAAAGAAATCTGTAAAACAAAGAATCCGAAAAGAGAGCGCGCTGAGATGCACACAGCCGGCATGGGCACGCGCCGGTGAACGCTCGTTCGACGCACCTACTTACCAAAAATTTCCACTGCACGTGACAAAAAAGTTGTAAACATGAGCGGTTATCAAAGCCCGTGGTCTTCGACGACGGGGGCCGAGTTGGAAATGGAGGCTTTGGGCGAGCTGGCAGAGGTCGGATTCGAGCCGCAGACGCGCGCTCGCTCCAACACGTGGCCGCTACCAAGGCCAGACAACTACGTCGAAGCGATTGACGACACCGGCTCCAAGAAGAACTCCAATCAAAATCTGAGTGGTAAATACCATTTGTCCAACGATGCGATAGTGAGGTCGTAGTCGCGATACGCGCTATTTAGGTCGACCCACGTAGGTCATCCAAACGTAGCACTCTAGTAGGATTCCAATAAAAACAGTCTCTCAATAACACTGTCTGACATAAATAAAAATAAAACAATGATTGTTTACCGGTTTCTAAAAGCAGGTAAATCGTGTGTACCGGTGTGGGGTCGTTTTCAAATTTGGGGCCAAAAGCATGGTTTTTGATTTAACTCTTCTGGACTAGATATTTACGTAACTAAAATTATTTTAAATCAACTAGAACTTTGACACGTATTAGGGCCCATTACAACAAGTTTCTTAACAAAATATATGAAAGAGATAGGCTTACGAATGTAACCGAAATCTCACTAGTGTCACTGGTTCTAATCGCTTTATATTTTCATAATTGCTATTTAAACGAAAACGTATGCAGGAAATTGGAGTTTTATTTTTACATTATGTAATATAGTTGTGTAAGAAGAATTATGAATAGTTGAGAAAATCATGAGTTTTCAAAAAACAAGATTTCTAAGTGTTTTTGTACCGGTTGTTTTTTAAATATCATTTGTGTAACTGTAATCAAATGCACCAGTACACACAATTGTATGCTGCTATACCCCGCTACTCACCTCGCAAACCACCCTTGTGCTTAGTTGCTTCCGAACGGGCGTAGTGATTTGTAGTGTGTGTCGTTATTTTGAGAGAAAATCACAAAACCAGGTAAGATTTTGAAATATGTCAATTTTTCTTATCATTTGTGTTTCAGTGCATAACGTGCTGAATTTTATATTATTTTGATTTTAATTTTTAGAACTAAATATGCTTTACTGAGTATATTTTGTTTCTAAGCAAGGTCACATTCTAGAACTTTCCATTTTGACGGTAAAATCAAAATACTTCGAAAAATCTCATTCGTGTCACTCTCATTCGTGTCGATTCACTAGTCCGACTAATGATATTGAATTTCATACAAATGATAAAAGGTTAAGCATTCATTCAACAAAAAGCACCTAACAAGGGGTATATCATTCAAATTCAAATACATTATGGTTTATTATTACCTATAATGGTATTAAGTACATATACTCGAAATTAGTAGGTACAGTATTTCTAGTGTTTATTTTGGTAATTTTAAATATTTTCGCCCATTTCTTTATTATTATTTTTTTTAGCAACCTAAGTGTCATCAACGATGCCGAAACAAAAAAAAACGAGAGAGAAAGAGTTAGAAAGACGAAGAATGGCTAGAAGAGAAAAATATAAAATTATTAAGAATAATCCTGAACTTTATGCGGCAGAGCAAGAAAAAAAAAGACAAAGTTATTTAAAAGGAAAATAGAATAAAAAAATTAAAGGTATTAATGACATGAGCCCGCGCGAACAACGGATTCAAAGAAGTAAGTGGAAAGAGAGCGCCAAAAAGTGTTATAAAAAAAAGTAAGCCAAAGAATATTAAAAAACGTTACAGTTAGTGAAGTAAGTGAGGAAGATGAAAATGTGAATCCTACTGTATACCCGTTGAATATGGTGCAACGGCAAGAAAAAACAAAACGAAGTAATGCTGAATTAAAACTGATGAAAAAGACGATAAAACTGCACCACAGAAAACAGATGAAAAACGTTATGTTACTAATAGAAAAGTACAGAAACAGAATAAAGACTTTACAGAGACAATTACATAAAATGACAAATCAAGCGAGTAATGAACCAGAAGATAGTACAAAAGAAGGCAAGAAACAACTGTTTGACAGACTTTTGAGTGATGGAATAGCACAAAATTTTACAACGACTAAAAGTAGAAAAGAAAAACATCTTATAACAAACTTAATCGATAAAAATAAATTTAAAAAAATTTAAGATTCTTCTGATCTTTATAAAGTGTGTTATCGAGAACGATTTAAGAAATATAACAGCAACACAAATATAAAAGAATTGATACAATTATTTTATGAAGACGACATTAACAGTCGTATTACTCCCGGCAAGAAACAATATAAGAAAAAACATAGAATTGCCAAACAAAAGCGATATTTATTAGACTCAATGAAAAACTTGCATAAGAAATTTTTATCCGGAAATACTAATATTAGAATCAGTTACACCACCTTTACACGACTTAGGCCATTTTGGATTTTTCTTCCAGTCGATGATCGTGATACGTGTGCCTGTACATTACACACAAATTTTAATTTATTAATAGCAGCTCTTAATAAGAACAAAATACTTCATGTAAAAGATAGTCAGAATTTAATCATGGAAATCTGTTGTGATAAATATAATCTAGATTGCCTTAACCGTAAGTGCGCTGTTTGTAAAGACAAAACTTTACCATATAAAGAGTTTCGGAATGATCACGAAATACAATACTTAGAATGGGAAAGAGATACGAAGAAAGTCGATACCAAGGAAATAAAAATAATCAAAAAAAAAAGCCTAAAACATCTGATCCACGTAACTTAATAGTTAAACTAGAGAATATGTTGCCTATATTTTTATTACACACAGTTAACATTGTTAATCAGTATGCCACTATTAAATGTTTAAAGGAAACATTGAATGCTAACGAGACGTTGATACATATGGATTTTTCGGAAAATTACGCTTACAAATACGCAGAGGAAGTTCAGAGTATGCACTTTGGTGGCAGTCGTGGTCAAGTTTGCCTTCATACGGCGGTGGTTTATTTAAAAAATGAGTTGAATGTAACTGAAAGCTACTCCCTTTGTACAGTAAGTGAATGTACTCGACACGATGCAGCGGCGGTGTGGGCTCATCTGAATTATCTGATACAATTTGTTTACACTAAATTAGCACAAGTTGATCGTATTCAATCTAACAGATAGGTTTTTAAGTTGTACCTACTTTTGTTTTTGTTATTATAAAACGTGTATTTTATATATTTGATTAGAATACATTTAGGAAAGAATATTTTTGTTATAGTATATAACGTTATCATTAGTGTAACCAGAGTTCTCTTCAATAAATCACATAATATCATTAGATAAATTATGCAGCTCATTCGTGTCACCTGAAAAGTTGATTTATGCCTTGTTATTTAAATAAATAAGTGGTCTCTTTGATTGACATGCGTGTTTTGATTTACTGAATACACCTAAATACTAAAAAATGCAAATATAAAAAAAAAGTAAAAAATATGAAATCATACTTTTTTGGCCCCAAATTTGAAAACGACCCTGTGACGGTATGTCACTTCTCATTACTGACATTCCTTAAATCCGTAGTAGGTACGCTGTTAGCAATACTGTATACAAATATATGTTGCGAAAACAATGCTACCTCCCGAAATTGTTTTTGTAGTAGGTAGGTAGATACCTACCTAGCTTAATAGAATAAATTAAACATGCTATGACTAGTGATGAGCTTTGAATAAGTATTATTATAATGTCATTTATTATAGGTACCTACTGCACGTGCAAATATAGCTTTAGGTAGGTTGTGCAGACAGACTTCCCTGTTTGGAAACAATTGTCATGATTTCGTACATAAGATACCTATTTAATAAACCGGTAACTAGGTAATTTATTTTATTTTATGTTACTAAAATCGCACACATTTTCACCATTTTACTTATCGATAACGACTTATCAATAACGTAGTTTAAAAGGTGTCATACCTATATTTAAATTCTGTTTATGTCATACTTACCTATATTTTTTTCCAAATTCATCGTTTAAACAATTTTGTTTGTCTCTTAATCGGCCAGAAACGAGTGGGCGCTGTTCAATAGGGATGGAAATTCCCGAAAATATTTAAGGGTTTACGAAATAAATCGTTTGTTAAGTGAACTTTTAAACAAATTTCACGAGGTCAGTCGTGGGTTGCAGTTACTCCGTTATTAAATTTATACCTAAACTAGCTGCCTGTCCCGGCTTCGCACGGGTGTCATATCGTAGTTTTAAACCTTGAGTTACATTATTGCAATTTCCGTAGGTATCTGTAGTTTTTTTGACAGTAAAATATAGCCTATGTCACTCCCCGATAATGTAGCTTTCTAATGTTTTTAATCTTTTCTAATGGTGAAAGAATTTTTGAAGTCCAATATTTTTTAAGTTTATTCGTTAAAATGAAAATGCAATTTTATCATAATTTATCCTCACGCATTGCTTTTTAAGTACCTAGGTAGGTAGGTAGTTTACTATCATACATACTCTACTATCTATCTACTTAGTGTATAGTAAGTATGTATAGTAATATTAATATGGTATGCGATACATTGTTTCATTATTTAGGTACGCTTTTACTCGACTGTTACAAGACGGCAGTATTTTTTTTCGAATATACCCAGTCGTTTACTACATTGGTAGCCTGTAGCATAAACCACTGGAACAGATTTTAAAACATAGGTAATTTAGGGTCATTAGATTTTAGATTCGTCTTAATTGCGGCAGTAATTTATTCGAAGAATAAAGTTATATCTGCTAAATCTCTACTTTACGAGTAAGCAAATTTAAGTACCTATGTTTTTACAAAACTTGCTATTTCTTCCGTTCACTTAACACAACTTATAATATTATTTGTTCAAATGTGTTAAGCGCAAGGAAGAAATAACAGCAAATTTTGTGTAAGACATACTTGGTTAGCTAGGTTTCCTCGCGATTTCGCCCGCAATAAATTAGATTTCATAGCCTATGTGCAATTCTGGTAAATAAGCTGTAACGCAAAGATTCTTTTATATGTACGAGTAAGTATATCATTTTTCTTTTTTTTAAATATAACTCGCGTACTCGGCAATAATCCCTGTGATGCGTGGGACGTCACAAATATACAAATCAAGAACACAAAGCATTCTCTCACACTTAGACTTATAATATTATTTGTTCAAATGTGTTAAGCGCAAGGAAGAAATAACAGCAAATTTTGTGTAAGACATACTTGGTTAGCTAGGTTTCCTCGCGATTTCGCCCGCAATAAATTAGATTTCATAGCCTATGTGCAATTCTGGTAAATAAGCTGTAACGCAAAGATTCTTTTATATGTACGAGTAAGTATATCATTTTTCTTTTTTTTAAATATAACTCGCGTACTCGGCAATAATCCCTGTGATGCGTGGGACGTCACAAATATACAAATCAAGAACACAAAGCATTCCGGAACAACAATTTGTGAATCACACGCAGTGATGGCTCGTGTGGGAACCGAATCCATAATCTCTCGCGTCGCATTCGTACTTACTCCCACTGAGCCACGAGGCAGTTGTAATACGGAGTGTTTGTGTACAACGATGTAAGTCGCTTAGCAGAAGCAATACTTCAATTCCTTAAAGCGCGTAAAAATATGCGATTCAGGTTAGAGAATAGGTATGCCAAGCGAGGTAGGATAAACTTTAAAAAAAAATAGTCAGATGTTTCGGCAGAAGTGTATGGAGCGATGTTGTAATATTAACAGTTCTGTTGTTTTTTTTTTCGAGTAGCCGGAGTTGAAACTGAGCGCATTTTCAAAACATCATAACGTCATAGGATCATAGATTATATAAACATGTTTGGTCACCAGTCCGAATATCATTAACGGTTTTTCAAATCCAAATTGCACGAGACGCGACGTAGTTTCTGCATGTCCTTGAATTTTTGCGGTGCCCCTATCAACCAACGCTTATAAAATGGACAATTACTCACGAATGATGCGATGCTGCTGTATAAAACAACAGTCCTTGCATAATCTTGCATTTATTATTCGATAGCCTAAACGTTTTTGTAAAGAAGCGACCTATCTTGGCCTCCTATACCTACTCGTACATATCTGAATTAAACTAACAGATGTAAAACTATTGTTTGTGAACAATCAGAGTAACTAAGTATAAGTTGACGCTAAGTCCAAAACATTCATAGGCCTAAAACTTTTTTTATAGTCAAAATTATCATTAAGTATGCAATAATAGAACGGAATGAGGACCAAATTCAAGTTCTGTCGAAAAAAGTAAATTTAAAAAAAAAATGTGTGGCACATGCATGGTAGGCGGAGTGGGGGGGTGTTAGGTTTTATTTTCGTTACGGAATTTCTTGATTCGGTCGCCGCGCTCAAAGCCCGCCATAAAAGCTATGCATTAGCTTAATATTTATTTTTTTGTGTTTAATGTCAAATTAAGCAACTTTAACTAGCGTTTACGATTTGCCAGTCGCTATCCAAAGGGCAAGGAGTAACCGGGTTCTTTTGGCATGCCTCGTAATGTCTTAAAATTGACCACAGCTAACAGAATTACACGTTGATGAATAAAACACTTCCATATTACTATGAATTCATATTTTGATCGTGGCAGTGATTAGAACCTTGATATTTTGAATAAATTTAAGTAATATAACTGACGGAAAGTCAATATGTTCCGGATTTAAATTCATAACGTTTCTGATGAGGACCCATTCCTTTTTGAGTTCTGACATATAATACTGAGAGTTCGGAAGGTAATTTTAATATAAATGTGCTCGAGCAACACTTAGGCATAGCTGATGGACACGGAATTCCAGAAAACCTTCGAACAAACTGAGTTCGAAATGGTTTGAGATTCCGTGTCCGTAAATGGAGTCTCAAGAAGAAGAGTTAAGACAAGAAGGGTACCTTTGTACCTATCTACCTATGCTTGGCATTTTTTTGGTTCTGTTATGGAATTTGAGATTTTGATAAAGGAACTCACAAAAGTTCTATGAGTACCAAATGGTTGGATTAAACAAATACACATGTAAATTAAGTTAGTCTATTCTGTCACTCACAAAATTTATTTGAGTACCAAATGGTTGGATTAAACCAGATTAAACAAACTCACGTGTACCTAAATGAAGTTCTATTCTCCTTTTTTCCGAAGCGAAACTTTTGATCTTAAATTTCCTTCATTTAGGAACACTATTATAATTTCATTTCGAATAAGCATTTCATATGTTTGCATTTAATTTAAAGTAGTTTTTGTCATTTTTATAGCTAAAAAATAACACATCAACAGGTTCAGACAGATCGTTAAACAGAACAAATTTTCGAGAACAAATGGATTGAATTGATGATAAAAAACTGTAGCTGGCAACAATGCAAATTCGTACATAACAAAACCTATGTATTATATACGTAGTAGTTTTGATGATCATTTATTTCCTGGTCCATACGATCTCAACAGGGGCGTAACCTACGTATGATACGGGGTCCCTAGGTTCCAGGGCCCCGAAGTGTATTAGCAATGTGCCCCCAGAGTCAATTGCAAATTTGGGTGAGCCACTCGCATTACTCCTTTGGCAGTTTGCAGTGGCGGGTCCAGGATTGGTTTAGGCCTCCGCACTGCACCCCCCCCCCCCCCAATAAATTTATACTAATATTATAAAGCTGAAGAATTTGTTTGTTTGTTTGAACGCGGTAATCTCAGGAACTACAGGTCCGAATAAAAAAAAAAATTGTTGGGGTAGCCCATTTATCGAGACAAAAATGACGCATATGAAGTTGCGCGGGTCAGCTAGTTTTTAATATAGGGCCCCTGGCATGCCCCTGGATCGCAAATAGCTCTCTGTAGGTAAAGAAATTGATCTTGAAATAGGCTAAATGCAATCTCTATTTAACGTACAACATTCACATACCTACACATTAATATAATCTGAAAGATGAAATGGACAGACAGTCGCAGCTCTAAAACCACACTATAGCAAACACTACTTTCTCTTGCGTTAGACAATAGCCATGTACCTAAAATTGTGGGCTCCTTTTCGTTCACTTTGGTATACTTAGCTATGGTGGATTTTTTTATATTTTAGATTTGCTGGTAATCTAGCTACTTTCTCAGCTAATTTATTTACGGCACAAAGACTAGTTGATTTCACACGTTCCTATTGATGTATTTTTACAAGTCAAAAGTTGTGAAAATGATGACAGCTCAGTTTGCAACCGTTTTCAAAATTCTGAACATAGATTAGACGACAAATGATTTTATATACAGCATCTTTTTTAGGTTGATTGATATGTATCTTTTTTATTAAACAAATAAACATATATTATAAATTCAGCATAAGACTTTGACATTGGCAGAATCGGCATTCCTTGACATTAAAAAAAACTAAAATAAAAAAAAAAACAAATGTTCAAATATTCAATTTAATTTGCATCTCAAATTATGTGATCTACCTATTCCGGCGCATTTATGCACTTCGTATACTAATTATTATATGCTTCAGCTTAAGTAACTTTCTATTTGTCTGTTTTCTTTTTGCGGGTAAGTCAGGTCATACTTTCATGATTTTTTTTTATCTTTACTAATATTATAAAGCGGAAGAGTTTGTTTGTTTGTTTGTTTAAACGCGCTTATCTCAGGAACTACTGGTCCGATTTGAAAAAATCTTTTTTTGTTGGATAGCCCATTTATCGAGGAAGGCTATAGGCTAACATCACGCTGCGACTTATAGGAGCGGAGCAGCGATGAGAAATGTTGCAAAAACGGAGAAAATTTGTGCATACGAAGTTGCGCGGGACAGCTAGTTTAAAATATATTTTTAAAGCTACCTCCATCCTATACCAAGGTTATTTGCCATAGCTTCGCTTAAACGCAGCGAAGAAACGGGCAAAATATCTTCGTACAAGAGACGAAACGGGCCAATTACCTTTAGATATTATTCTAACGGAGAAATGGACAAAATTATGTACCTATCATATAATATTTATTAATTGAAATCACACTTCAAAAAGTATAGTAACGGATCACGTCTCTATATATTAAAACGTGTTGAATAGTAGAATGTTACATATAAGTAAGAGGTCAATGCACTCGCATTTCCTTGACTTCTAATAATTATGTAATACTAACGATTTATTGATTACAATCTTTGTTATTATTTAACAAGGTCTGGCGACTTCAATCATTATTAAAACTAATAATGTCTACTTTTTTTAAATTTAACCTGTACTTTCCCACTGCTGGGCAAAGGTCTCTCCCATTATGCTTCCAAACCAGGGGGGTCTTGAGTTTTCTCCTCCCATATCTTCTCAAAGACATCCAGATCGTTAGTTACGGCAGCTTTTCTTTAGCCTGCCTCGACGACGACGTCCGTCGTTAGGCATTTACTGTGTGGTGATCTATGCCCACCTATCTGAGTGCATTCTTCTTCTTATTATGTCCCGCCCACTTCCACTTGAGTTTGGCTGACTTGTAGCCTACATCAGTTACCCCAATTACTACACGTGTAACTTTTTGTTCGTATCCGATCTTGCAGATTTATATTTAGTATGCTGCGTTCCATTGCTGTTGGCAGACCTTAAGTTTGGACTTTGGTGCCTTCATCAGAGCTCAAGCTGCCTTCATCAGAGACCGTGTTAGAGCGCTATGCTCGCCAGGTTCGCCCGCGTAGTTGATTTTACCCCCTGAAGGGTTGATTTATTGCTTTGGATTAAAACACTAAAACACAACCCAAAGCCAATTACAATATATCACAGAACTTACTTCAAAACTGACGGAGTTCTATTCAAATTTGTAACCCCTATTAGACCCCTTACGAGTTGATTTTCCAAAAACGCTAAAAACGTGTTTCATTCTTTTAATAGTTAAATACAAAATTTCACAGATCTAACTTCAAAACTGATGTAGTTCCATACTAACCTTCATCCAGTATTCTACCCCTTTAGGGGTTAATTTTTAACACGTGTTTCTTAATTTAAACAAAACCGCCGGAATTTTTAAAACTGACGGAGTTTCATACTATCTTGCGACGGAGTTTCACATAAACTCACAACCCTAGTTTACCCGGATTGATTTATCTAGAACGCTGAAACACGTATATCTTTCTTTTAAACGAAAACGCTAAATACAAAATTTCACCGATCTAACTTCAAAACTGATGGAGTTTCACACAAACTTGCAAACACTATTTTTGACGAATTTCTAAAAAAAATATTTTTTTTAATGGATGCCTACAACATAAAAGGCATCAACTGCCAAAATTTTAGGTTTTAAAACCTAGAGACTTAGGCTCTGCGTTGATGAATCAGTCAGTCAGTCAGTCAGGACAAGTGATTATTTATGTATAGATTACTCTTCAAGTGACTTCAACTACATTAACGAACAAATAAATGACATAAATGAGTACTGAAAAATTATGAAAGCTCGATGATTTACAAAATAGTTTTTTACATTGTTTAGTAATACAAAATTAAAGGCCACTTAAAGACTAGAAAAAACTTTATGATTGACATTGGATATCATACAATAATCACTAGAAATGCATTAAATGTTTTGGTCAGCCCTACTGCGGTTACGTAGCTGCGTAGCTAAAGATTGAAAGTATCAACAAAACCGTGCGCGCGCGTCATACCTGTTATGCATTTTACTGATAGGGTTGCCACGTAATCCTAATTCCTAATGATGTTGTTTGTTTATTATTGTATTGCATCATAAAAAAAATGTTTTGTGTAGGTATTAATTGAATCAGTGACATCACTTGAATATCTTCATAATATTTACTATAACTCGTGGTTCATTTTATTTTAGATACAGTGCATCGTCCTAATAATTTATTTGTAAATAATATTATATCTATAGATGTTTATGTTTTTGACCTCACTGACAAAAATATTACATTTATCAAAATATCAGTCATTGTTTATTACCCTTTTGAATTAAAACAAATCTAAATTATTAAATCACAGTTTGATTAATTGTGAAAACACTCGTAATATTGAGAGAATAAACGAATTTATTTTTGGCGAATTCAGTAACTTTCTCAGTCACTAAAATATGAAATCCGCATCTATTCATATAAATGAAACGATCCATTCATATGCAATTGCCTGAATGAAAGCTGCCGTGGCTATTAGTAAATGTGACGTCATTTGTTATGACGGTGTTCTTGTTATGACCTACGGATAATATTTAGGTGTCTAATATTAGGAGAATAATTCATTATATAATTTAAAAAACAATGTGATTAGGTATTAAAATTACACATCTTTAAGGTGTACCTACATATATTATAAGGAATATGATGGGGTGTGATGTAATAAATAACAAAAAAATGTCACATAACACAGCCTACAGAAACGACTAGTTAGTTATGATTTAAGCAAACTTAATAACTTAGTGTTACTTATTGCATTGTTATATAATGTCTGATTAAAATTTGTAAACAATAATACTGTACTAAAACGTGTATCATCAATTTATCATACTCCACTTCTGTATCAAAATCCGTTTAATAGTTTCAAAGCGACAGAGTTACAAACATATAACCTATCATTTAAACTCACTTTTCGATTCAATTAAGCATTACTAACTGTTGCCCGCGACTTTCGCGTGAAAATTTTGGAAAGCAAATTTATCCCACGGCTAATTTTTCCGGCATAAAAAGTCTAAGCCTATGTGCTTTTCTAGACTATAATCTATATCTGTTCCAAATTTCATCCAGATCCGTTTACCCGTTGTGGCGTGATTGAATAACAAACAGCCATCCATCCACACATCCATACATCAAAACTTTCGCATTTATAATATTAGTATAGATTTACCTTAAGATTGTTTGACGTTTCAACCAAGCTGCAAAGGCCGTGATCACAAATCTTTTCTTTCTTTCTTTTCTAGTCCAAAAATGAATTTTGACGAAATTTTTAAAGCATTTCTTTTGCCCATATTTATACTCTCCTTTATTTCTAGGCGCGCCACCCCTGCCAACGTCTGTAGGCACGAAGAAGAATTCCTCACGTAGGAATGCTTGGGGCAACCTTTCGTATGCTGATCTCATCACCCAAGCCATCACCTCGGCTCCAGACAACAGGCTCACGTTGTCCCAGATATATGAGTGGATGGTTCAGAATGTGCCATATTTTAAGGATAAGGGAGATAGTAATTCGTCGGCTGGATGGAAGGTAAGCACACCCTCATTTTTTCTGTTTCTTATTTTTGAATTGATGTCTATCTAGCAGTTTTTTTAGCAAATTTCTCCGAATGTAAAGTAATTAATGTACACTTACTGACCGCGGAACTCAGAATTCAAACCGCAGAATTCTAGACCGCTGGCAGTGTGCTCGGTGTCTACGCGTTCACCGGATGACTGTATGTGTATGTAAAAAGTTGGTAGGAGGCGATTGTTTTTTATTTTGTCGAATGTTCGAGGCGTGTTTCAAGCGTGCATCTTTGACTCATTTAGTCTTGTAATAAAATAGTGCCATAGTTCTGGCGCGTAAATTGTAGTTGAGTGTTTAGTAGCTATCAGAAGATATTCCTCGAACTACTGAAAGTGATTTAGAAAATATTTTTAAGGGCATTCCTCAATATGAATCATTTGGCGTTTGTCCATCAAGTTGTGTTAATGCAAGAAGGTGGCAACGTGCCATCCCAATATCTTGATTTTGAATTTATCTAGCTTATATTACGATAGACAAATTAGACATTGTTAATTTGTATTGTAAATGCTTTGTGTTCAATTAGAAAGAGAATTCGTGCGTCACGAACGTGTACGAGATTCCCTTGAGTAATCCTAAGACTAGTACTATAAATAAAATAAAAGTCTGCCTGTTGATCTCTTTAATTTTCACGGCCATGCCCAAGGGCCGATGCAATGTCATTTTTAAGTGATTGGAATCAAACTTACGAGACTTTTTATTGAATTAAAAATGTCCTTACTCATGTTAGCAGAGCCCCAGGCAACAGCAAATATTTCTATTCATTTCTGATTACCTACTTTTAATTCTTAACCCTGAACGAATGGCTAGTTAGCTTTGGGCAATTATTGGATACCAGTGGACTAAATGGTCCAGATGGGCAAAAATTCCAAGATCCACAGATTAATGAACGAAGGCGATTGGCCGATAATGGTCGGATACAATCAAATTGATTTTTACACTAGAACCAGTGCCAGAATAGACATATTTAGAAATCTATTTCTTCTTCCCATTGGCTTGATTATTTACAGCTCCTTTTATGCCATTATTGACATTGAAACGCTCATATAAAATAAACATGAGTGGTGTTACGCTTCTTCGATCTCCTAGCTGAACTGTCAGAAATAAAACTGTTGACTAAGTTTCCGCATTGAGGCAAATTTTGTCAATTAAAAATACAAATAATTTAGAAGTAGGTTTCATATTCAAACAACTTGTGTTTTGTTAGTCCCTCGGATTGCATTTGCCTTAAATTTTTAGATTTTTCATCAAACTTTTTGGAATTCAAATAACGAAAGTGAAAAACCAAAACACATCGAAATCCTGTAGTCTACGTCTTAATGTCTGCGGGGGTCTCTCCCAAACCAAAAAATGAAAATCTTTCCTTCCTCAGCGGAGCCAAGCAAAAAAATATATTCTCCCAACCTCCAAAATTATGGAACCAAAATATCCGCCATTGTCATGGTCATGCCTATTACCATTTTCAAAATTCGTAAAGCTAGAAACGTGAATTGATAGCTTGCTGTTAAATATCTTGTATTCCTTTCCTTTGAAATACGGTATCCATATAATAAAATATGATTGGACTCAATCTTTTACCGTATAGTTTGATTGTGTGTTTTTTGAGAATTTGATAATAAACATTCTAGAATGATGTTCTAAAATCGCCTTATGGTAGGAGCGGTGGGTAAGGCATCTGAATCATATGTTCGAACAAAAACATCGGCTTGAGTAAACGTTTATCTAGTTAAGTATGTAAGTGCATTTGAAATTGGAGAGCCTACCATATAAAATTGTATCCGCTCACAGTGAACAGGAAAATACAAATATTTTGGTAGGTAGGTAGGTATCGTACAAAATAGCCTTCGTGACTCCATAAATATTTCCAAAGCGCTACGCATTTTTGGTCGAACTGCGCAGTGGCACACGTTATCTCAATCGGCTGTGACACGACCGATATAAATGATAATAAAAACACTATTACACGCTCAATCCGCGATTTTACAACGATGTAATCTCATAGTTCAGATACATTGCTGTTATGCAACCTCCGCTTCCACGAACCTCGGATCGCACGCATCAATGGAAGTCGTTCAACGTGTATAATTTTAGCTCGTGTCAATCTCGTGGTCACATGATGTTGACACGTCCTCGCTGCAATGTTGAATACTTAAAAAATATAACATGTCAAATATTCCATCTCAGTTATATCTAGTATCTACTATAATAATTTCTGTATTTTGAGCATATTCGTCCATCGAAGAATTGCGTAGATACCACGAACTCGATGACCTTCAGGTGTATATCCATGGCATTGATTAATGTTTACGCATACAATGCCCATTCAAGCGCTGCACATATCTCAAGCAATTATAGTAATTAGTTCCTATGCAATAAAGCCTAAAATCAGGCTGACACGACTGCTGTCATTGTGAGCTTAGATTTCAAACTGTTAAAGTCATGCGTCACATTCTTACATGATACGATTGATGAAAAATGAAAGAGATAGATGATAATGACACCTTGTAAGGTGAATGAATTGTAAATTGCAAACACGTGTTCTCTAATTTCAGCTGTTTGGAATATTTAGATTGATTAAAAATGCTAATTTATCAATGATACACATACCTTTAAAAGAAATATTTGATTTTTTGTCGGAAAGTAGACTTGTTCAGATAAAAAAATGCTTGATTGTTAAAGAAATCTGAAGGGAAATGGTCTGTGGCGTAAACACATACAGAGCATAAGCTCAATTAAAGCGGTTTTTGAGAACCGCATACTTACTTCGACAAAAATAACTTTATTGTTGAAATGGCACAGTTCAGTTGTCTCAATGTAACTTGGCCGGATTGAAGTTAGCGACAAGTGGTTGCGCAGATTCATTTTTGGAAGTAAATGGTGACAGGACGCGGGGAACGGGGGCGGTAACTAAACCAAGAGAATTAGAGATGCGATTACGAATTACATTATCTTAATTAGTATTACTGACTCATATTTTTTGTGATTATTTTTGTTAATAAATTGTTTTTCAAACTTTCTTTAGTATTTACTGTAACTGTTCTTAATTTAAACGTTTATGAATTCGTTTATGTAGTATTTTTATATTGTTGAATTCTAATTTTGTTAGTATTTTTAATCGACTCATTAATCAATCATTTTCGTAAGTAATTTTAGGGTCGCATCTCTATGACATGCGCCAAAGTGTTATGAACCTAACTTCAATCCAGCCAACTTACAGTCTTACATTGATACAACTGTAGGTGAAGTGCTTAAGTACAAGACGCCATGGACGGGAAACAGTCGAGCTTGGGCAACATTATTTATTTAGTTAAAATGACACACTAGCTTTCGCCCGCGGCTCCGCCCGCATGGATGACGGTTATCGCGATAAAAACTATCCTATGTCCTTCCCCGGGACTCAAACTATCTCCATACCAAATTTCATCTAAATCGGTTCAGCTGTTTGAGCGTGAACGCGTAACAGACAGACAGAGTTACTTTCACATTTATAATATTAGTATGGACTAATCCATACTAATATTATAAATGTGAAAGTAACTCTGTCTGTATACTAATATGGATTACAGAATTGGACGCGTTTTACTAACTTGTAATTTGTTAAACAGAAGGAAAATACTAATTACTAAAAGGTATTATATTATGTCTGTCTTAAATTTTAATTGCCCAGAAACAATTTGGTATGTATACAGGGTGATTTTAATATACTAATAACCAGAAGCCACGAGCGGGCTCGTGGCTTCTTTGTATAACACTCAATAACTTTGTATGTAAATTTTTCAAAACTGATATTAGTTTTAGAAAATATTCCACTTATTGAGTAATGACCTTAACCATCTACAGACTGTTTTACTAAGTGAGGTTCAGGCCCTCAACCTGACAAAAAAACATCGATTTTACTCCAGGATCTCTCAGATATGTGGTAAATAGTTATGTACTTAAAGTAAGTGGCAGGTAGGGAAGGGTTAATTTTTTTTTTTTTTATTAACTTACGAAGTTATTTGGTGTAATGTAAAGAAGCCAGAGGGGGGTTATCAATATATTAAAAATCACTCCGTACTTATAGTCCTAATTGACTTAAAAACAAAATTTGTACCTATATGACTGGCCTGTTGGTCTACTGGTTAGTGACCCTGATTGCTAAGCCGGAGGTCGTCGGTTCGATCTTCACCCAGGATAAAACTTTGTGTGATAAGCTCGATGGTTTATTCTGCGTCTAGGTGTTATTTATCTATAATATGTATGTATTTAGAAATATTTATGTATGTTTATCAGTTGTCTGGTTTCCATAGTACAAGCTCTGCTTAGTTTGGGATCAGATAGTGTTGTCCCAAGATATTATTATTATGTTGTAAAATGTATTCTAAATTTAAAATTAAATTGAGGTCAACATACCTATTCGTAGAGCGTGTAAAATGGAGTCGAATGTATTTCATTTTACAGTATTCTAATAATGTACTAAGTATTTTGAATAAATAGGTAACTTCTTATACCGCTTGAGGATTTAAATTTTAATGTAGTGTAGATAACTGTTTTTAATACAGAATCTTAAAACTCTTTACAAAATGATAACTTAAATAATTTTAAAAATATTTAAGATTCTAGATAATATCAAATAATTCCAAACGTTAGTTAATAATAATTTAATAGTTTAAAAAACTAAAAAACGCGCTTTTAGCACGCACTAAAAATTACAAAAGATTTAAGTCACGTCACTATTTTTTTTTCGTATTCCTGACAACAAACCCTTTCATTTGATACCCATATCATGGGTCAGTCCGCCATCTTGGGGAGGCCATATTGGATTTGTAATGACGTTTCTTAGCTAGTCATGTATTGTCATCAGAACTCAGAGCGTGTGCAAAATTTTATCCTAATCGAAAACCGGGAAGTGGGTCAAATTAAGATTCCAAGATTTTTTTACATACATACTTAGTTACAAGTGAAGCTAATAAAAGCGTGTTAATAAACTACAGTAGCTGTAGTTTTGACTTATCATAAAAAGAAACCGATTTGAGTCTTGACAATCAACCATCTCAAGAATACCAATTGGTTCTATCGTTCTATTGAGTTCGTAAATCGAACTGCAACCTTTATTAATGCCTGTCACGTTGCTATCAAAAAACGCAACATTGATTTGATTTTTACGATACTCTGTAAGTACTATCATGTACTATACTTTCGTTTCTTGAACCAATGGTTTTTCCTTTTCTGGTAAAACCTTTTTTGAGATTTTGGTTTTTTATTGCACCATGAGCTAGTTTGAAGTGTAGTAACACATTTTAAACAAGAGCTTCATTGGAATAAATAAGTCATTAATTTATCAGACTTTCACTATTTTTTTTTCACGCCCCGTTATTTTTTTTTTCTTTTTTTTTACGGAAGAAGAATGTTCTGACGTAAAAAAAAAACAGAGTATAGTCAAGTCAGAAATACTTTATTCATTTAGGTTACAAATTTAATGCAACACTTATGAATGTCAGACAAAATTTGGAATAGAATGATTCTACATTTAATGCCAAGTTCGCAAGAGTAAAGCCGTGAGAAAAGAACTTGGCAATAAAAACTCATGGCCACTTTTTTTAAATGCCATTTTTTACAATATACTTATTTGAATAAATACTGTAAAGCCAGTAAGGTGCTGCAACCATGACACTCACGCAAGCAATATAAGAAATTAAAAAAAAAAAAAAATGAAATCGGTAAAGTCGTTCTCTAGTTATCTCGTGACCAAGGGAAATAGGGATTAATTTTTATAGGTATTATATAGATTATGCTTAGACAACACTTCAATATTAATATTTGTATTGACAACTTACTTGGTTAGGTAGTAAAATATAAATTTGTTGACTAAAAGATGACTAGGTAACTACAATTAAGCAATGTCTAATAACTTACCGTCTACCTATATTATTTTTATTTCACAGGTAGTTAACTTTAAATTTTGTTACTAGCCGAAAAAATGTATAAATTGTTAGGTACATTAGAGATTTATCGCGGTAATATTTCCACGTGTAAGTAGGGTTGCCAACCGTACTTTAAAATAGAGTATTGCACTCTATGTCACGTAGGCGTACTCTATAACACTACTAGCGTACACTAAAATACTCTTTTTTACACAATGTTTACTATACTATTCCTGATCTATGTAAACTTATATTTAGATTTTTTGGAGACGTACAATTCTTTTAAAAACAATCAATAAAAAGCATCAGAAAATTGAATAAAAAAATTAAAATAAATGTTAATCTTTTTTATCAGTCCATACTCTTTATTTACCCCTTTTGAAATCAGCTTTAGAAATAGATTTCTTGTAATAAAAGTTGGCAACCCTGCGTGTAGGTGAAGTCATTGACGTAGAGACTAGGAACCTCACAAAATTTACCACTCTCTAGACAGAGAACGCTACTTTGTGAACAATACATGTCAAAGGCCGCACGAGTTTTATCTCTCTTGCATGCTTTGCAGTTAATATTTACTTTTTAATTGAAAGGGATGGCACGGTCCAGGTCTATATGTCAATGGGTGAAGTAGCCTCTCATTTTAACGATTAACGAATGTGTACTTAGTACGTAAATAAGTATACATGTTGAACTTAAGATTAAGTGAGTGCTCAGTATTCGCCAACAAACTGTTATGCAGTTTGGCGAAATAATTAATATGATAAATATGTACTTAAAACTTTTTGTTGAATAAATAATTAAAAATATATATAAATATGTTTATATATATACATAATTCTAAGCGAGTTTATGGAAATTATTACTACAAAGATTTTAATAAACTACCGGATTCTTAAATTAAAACTGGCATAAATTTAAAAATTAAATAAATGTTTTAAATTTAGAACGTTCTATTTTTAAAATTGAACTAGTTATTCTAGACACCAAATAAGATAGAGTGTTAATTCTAGCCGGACATACGAATAGAATGGTTTTAGAACAAAAATTCGTATTCGCGGTATCGATGTCGAAGGTGGGTTATGTTGAATAGTAAATGAATGCTACCGTTACTTGAGACCGTTAGCACGCCTTCGCAAAATCTCGTGTATACTATACGAGTCCTTGCTAAGTAACACGATAAAGGAAAAAATAATGATATCGAATTTCTGAATTTAAAAATGCTAGTCAGCTGGTCAGTAAACCTCGTGTCGTGCCTGAAACTTGATACAACGTCAACAATGTCACATGGCGTCGTAAACCGACTTTTTAATTTCATTCTGGTTTTAGCCAGAACAGTATCGATACCTAGTTACTTTATCTATACTTCTATACTAATAGTATAAAGAGGAAAGATTTGATTGTTTGTTTGTATTAAATAGGCTCCGAAACTACTGGACGGATTTGAAAAAATCTTTCATCTTTGTGAAGCTACACTAACCCCGGGTGACATAGGCTATGTTTTGTCCCTGTATTCCCACGGGAACGGGAACTACGCGGGTGAAACCGCGAGTCGTCCGCTAGTTCATAATATAGCTTTTGCACATTAAACAAGCGATGTAACTTCGTTTGTCATCATTTTGATTAGTACCTACAGAATGAGAAATTTGATACTTCATCTTACCAATGATGTCTACGCAATCAGTTGAGAAAACATAAAAGTCCACTCTGAGCTTTTTTGATTAAAGAAAGCTGTTTTGAATTATATTTACCGACCGTAAAATAAAAAGTAGCCTTCCTTTCTAAAATCCAAATAAATCCTATAAAAACCGGTCAAGAGCATGTCAGACCATGCTCAATGTATTTGAAGTAAGACGAACGGACATAACTAAACTTATAAGGGTCCCATTTATGCCATTTTGGCAAAAAAAATCGTTGTCTGTAAAGTCAGTTTACGGACGATATTTTTTAAAATTACGTGACAGAAAACTTTGATGACATATCGCCATTCGCGTTGCTTAGCAACCAGTTAATAACGTGAGTCGCAATTTTATCGCATATAGCTGCAATCGCCATTCGCTGTTGCTTAGCAACCAATCAATAACGTGCCCGTTGCTACGTAAGTAATTCTTTTTCGTGCGTGCACCCTGTCATCGATTTATAAGACGTTATCGCGTCAAAAACGGAAAGCATAAAAAATTAAATAATAATAATAATAATATTTATTTATTTCAGGCAAACAAACAAAGCAATCAAAGCAAACCCATTTTAATATTGATACTACATAATAAACATTTGATACATCAATTAAAATAAAATTAAAATTTAAATTATTTACCGAAAATAATCTATGGCTGCGTACCTAGACGCAGCTATTCCTATAACAATATAGGTAGGTACTTAAAATAGGATAATTATTTACAAGCTACAAAGTAATTATTTACCAATATAACCTACTTTCATTGTTGGTATTATTCTTGAGAAGACATCGTGATATCATAATAATAATAAAAACAAACCCAGTTACATTTAAATTATTCAATAACTTGTTATATATTACATCACAACATTCTGATGGAAATTTAACATTTTACGTACTTATTTAATAAAAGTAATAAAAGAAATATTTATATCAGCTAAAAACGTAAATTTCGTATTTTTTATATTAAAAAAAAACTAAATAATAATATTTAATTGTTGTTTTTTATGAATAAAAAACGAGATAATAATAAATATTTATTACTAAGTATCTCGTTTTTTATAGTACCTATAAAAATCTTTTTTTAAACATTGTGAGGTGGCAATGGAAACCAGCATTCAGTTTGTCTGATAGAAAGTACTCTCACGTTGCCGAACCTGTTTTTAAGAAGTTAAGGAACAGTTGCAACAAATTAAGGTGCGCCGTGGTGTATGAACGTATTTTTTACAATGTAGGCTCAATATTCGCCAATCTGGGCGATTTCAGTCACAGTCATTTAAAAATGAGCGCTTGTCACCAATACTCACGATAATTTGAGACGTGCTTAAAAGTATTCTTGATGTGACAGTATCAGTATGAAATAGGACGTTTTACAATTGACTTGCGTTTATATTCAGCTCTAACAAAAATGTAACATCACAGAAAATGGCTAAAGCACGGGCGAACCCTGGATTTAAAGGTACCCTTTGCACCTGGATAGAACTCCCCCCCCCCTCCACCAAAAATCCTGGATACATTTATGATCTGAACCTAACAAACACGACCCAAAAGCTTGCAGAAAGTCTCCAAAACCACTTTCAAAGCACGAAAAAGATTGAGCCAAGAAGCTGTGGTACGTCGAATAGTTCGAAGTAACGAACTCTGCAGCACTACTCTATTCTAATTCCAAAATAAATACAAAAACCTATGTCTAAGTAAACTGTTTAACATTTACCTAATCGTCGGAAAATTCCGAACCGAGACCTTTCTTAATAAGTAATTGAGGTTACATTGATTTACACACCAACCGCCATCTTGTAGATAACACTGAATGTTATATTTGCACAGCGGTATATGAGGCCGATAACAAAACCATATGATGACGTTCATTCATACATTACATTATGATACGGTTTGCGAAACAAATCAAATTATATATTAAAACAGAATATAGAGAGTACAGAACCAACCATGGACGTACCCAGGGGATTTCCTTTGCTCCCACTAGTTCCACTACGTAGTTCCACAGTAGAACGAGTGGGATTTTTTTTCACTAGTCCTTCTAAGGTGCTGGATAATAGTGGAAATAATGGGAGTATATTATTAAATAAATGTTGATAAACTTTCGCGATTTGTACACATTATGAAAATATATATATTACGGGTCTTAATCGCGTGACCACGGCCATTGCAATACGGTCGAAACTTCGAGCAATAAACAAGGTATTTTACCTTAAATTATTCACGCGATTAAGACCTGTAATAAATATGTTTTCATAATATAATTATATTCCCACTTGTTCACAGTTCTACCATAGAACTAATGGGAATTTTTGTTCCCCTAGTCGATTTTCAACATTTTTTTTCTTGAAACTACAAATGACAGATAAATGGGTCTGAAACAAACGTGCTTGTAAATTATGAGATTTATCCGATTTTACAATAAAAATCGGATAAATCTCATCAATCTGATTTTTTTGTTAGAAATGTTAAATGACTCTGGTTGACATAAAAGGTATTGTTTTTAAAAAAGAGAATTAAAGTTGCCGTCAGACGTGACTAAATACACAGTCGAAATTGTTAAAAGATTTTTTTTTAAATTTCAAATAAACATTGCACTTAGCGATTTAGTGTTAATTACAAAGACAGGTATGTTTTTTAAAATTTTCTAATTATTAAACCTTTTCGAATATTATCAGCATTTAAATATATTAAACGGTCAAACATCCCCACGCCTCAGTATGTCTAGTATATTAATATTTAATAGCCAGAAGCAGTTGCGAATCGTTAAACGATCAGTGCATCATTTACCAATTAGTGACTGCATCTGGTTATTAACGGAAATCTGTGATTATAATGATGCATGATAATACGTAACTGTAAATGACCATTTTACTTGACCTCTCTAATGTATGGCACTGCTAGTGAAACGAAGATCAAGCTGTATTTACAAATAAACCATAAATGTAATAAATAAGTATTGTGGGGTAACTCATTTGATGCAGCGCAAAATGCCGCCCGCCGCCGACGCTCATAAAAAACTATGCAAGGGTTGTCACAAAGAGACAATAAAAATAAATATTGAGTAATTTATTGATCGTTACGCTTTGCTTCAAATTTGGATGAATTCGCAGTAAGGAGGTCGCGGTTTGAATCCTTATAATTATATTACCGATGTGACACTCTCGAAAATTAAATGTTTGGCAGGAGAGTGTTAAATACTTATAACAATAAATTATTTCAGCGTATTTATATCAATAAATACGCTGTTAAATACTCTGGTTAAGTGTGATATAATACTAGAATATTGTTTGATCAAACAATATTCTGGTATTATGTCACACTTCATTATTAGAATTCATTTAAACCATTTAGTTCAAGACCACCATTTAACCAGAGTATTTAACATTTTCTGTCTAGAAATTATTATTATTATTTCAATAGGATATTACCTACATTATTCAAATCTTTTAAATTAGTTTTGCACATTATATTCACAAAAAAAATGTTTTTAGTATAATATCTTATATATTACCTAAAAGTATGCAACGTAGTTGGTTCCATTCACAATTCAATTATTACATGTTTTAAAATCAAACCACAATTTTTGAGTTTCGTACACACCCTAACTGAGTGTACCCCAATACAAGCGAGCTATTGGGGTACTACCGCAGAAGTCGCGGGCGGATGGAGCGCTCCGCTCTCCTCCCTACCACACCTCATCGTTTCTCTGCCAAGGGCTCGGGTTACACCACTCTATATACATATGCTTATTAACACTATGGTTATACTACACCAATTTTGATGTAAAACTGCAACAAAGTAATCAATATCTTTCTCAGAGTTTTGCGTGAAGCTCGAACAAACAAACACACAGACATGAAAAAGGTACAAGGCAAGGCAAGGCTGTCGGCGATTTAGTCCCAATTTCAAATTTTCTACAAGTTAAATTTCTTCTTTAAATACTTATATTAATTACTTAGTTGATCTGTCAGTATTCTTTTGCAAATATATTTTTTTATTAAAAAACCTTATGCGTAATAGACTATTTGACTGAAGTTAAATCAGCCACTTTATAAGGAACGTCAAACTACTCGCTCCGTACAAGTTTGTATAAAATGCAGGTGTTAGAAATGTGTTTTTTTAAGTGAAATCTTCTTTAGCGGTGTTGTGCACTTTTTTTTAGGATGGGTAAAAAATGTTAAACTCGCGTCAGGACACTTGACCTGATCGAAAATTCGTAAGACGGAGGGAGAGTAGGCCGCACTTTCTGAGACATAAACTTTTTAATGTTAAATAATTGTAATAGTCATGTTTGTGCTTAATAGCGCAATAGATGAAAATTGTATTTAACCACATAAATGTGATACTTTTATACTGATTAATAAAGCATTTCGTGCGAATTTATTCCCTAATTCCAAAATATTCAAAAATGCACAACGTTCATGTTCAAGTTTTCACTTCTGCCGGCACTCCCGGATCAACCCGTTGTTTTTTTATAGTAGTCAAATACACTATTAGTACAAAGGCGGGCTGAATGATAAAAGCATTCACTGCCACCGCGGTGATCCTACAGAAAAAATATGTTACAAGTTGCAGTTAACTTGTTGACAGCCAATCATCCACAAAATACTCCTGATTAACTAGCTAGTTAATTAAGAATAAGCAGTGGGAGTGTGTCCGACTGCTACGCAAGAGGTCGTGGGTTCGATTCCCACACGAGACACCACTTTGTGTAATCCACAAATTGTTGTTCCGAGTCTGGGTGTACTTTGTGTCCGTGATTTGTATGTTTGTAAAGTCCCCCGCGACACAAAAAAAAAAAGAAAAAGATAAATACTAATTTAATAATTACTATTTTAACTTGGTATACATTATACAAATACGAAATTAAAATATATATATATACCTACACACATACCTACATATAAACAGTTACAGTTTTATGATAGTATAGACACTTATGCTAATCGTTTTTTTCTTGACGAGTGTACGCTCATGGTCAAAATTAATACCTATTTAATCAATACCATTAGATTCTAGATTATAGGGTACAGTTGAACACATAAATCATATTTTGATTAATGTTTTGTATCATTTAGCTGACCTAAAAACCATTAAATATACTCATTTGCATATTGAAAACGTCATAGCCTCTATCATAGCTAGGTATAGCTATTACAAACTTTAACATTTTTTTTATACAACCTTTAAAATTAAAATCACGGTACGTACTACATTTAACTAAAATTGCCTGCAATGTAATCTTTAAATATTATTAACTAAAGTTCATATTATTAAAATTAAGGACCAATATATACCATATTGGTCCTTAATTTTAATATATGAACTTTAACAAAATAAGTAGTTACTTTAACAAATCCACTAAATAATAAGTATTAGGAGTTAAAAATATCTACGCTACTAAAAATACATTTTATTTTTTACTCCTAATATTTATTAAAAGAAACAAATCCATTAAATAATATTAGGAGTTAAAAATATCTACTACAAACTCCAAAAAATACATTTTATTTTTTACTCTTAATATTTATTATAGATAAAAGTGACAGTGCTTTAAATTTACACAAGAACAAAGTGTTTTCATTTTATCTGACTCTAGGAAAGCGCAACAGACATTATTATTAGTTAAAAAACCTAGTGCACCTAAACGTCTAAAATTAAATTAAAGTAAAATTGCTTAATAGTCTTTATCGTAATAGATTGAAAAGAACTCTTATACCCAAGATATAAAAAAAAATAACATTAACGTTAAGCAATAATTTAATAATAATATCTTGGGACAACTCACACAAAGCTATCTGATCCCAAACTAAGCAGAGCTTGTACTATGGAAACCAGACGACTGATAAACACACTTATATATTTCTAAATACATACATATTATAGATAAATAACACCCAGACACAGAATAAACCATCGTGCTCATCACACAAAGTTTTATCCTGGGTGGGGATCGAACCCACGACCTCTTGCGTAGCAGTCGGATACACTCCCACCGCGCCACAGAGGCAGTCAAAACGTTAAGCAATGTTTAAAATCCTTCAGCACTTCTCAAAACATCTACACGTGAAGGCAATACATAATTCAAATCTCTAAGTAAACAAACAAGTGATCCATTCCATTAATGATTTTAGTATTGCTCAATCACTTAGGTCTGTAGATCTGCGCAGAAGCAGCCAATTAACTAGAGGCCCCACAGTTCCATTACAATTCTTATCTCCGCATTCTTAGCAGCAACTTATGTCAACAATATAATATATAATCTTACCACCCTGTATTGACAGATCAGGTATTGTAATCAGTAGGAAAATAAAGCTATAATTTATCTAACAACAACTACGAGTAGCAGACCCGTGAATTTTTTCCCGTTTTTGAAACATTTTTCATTGCTGCTCCGCTCCTATTGATTGTAGCGTGATGTTATATAGCCTATAGTCTTCCTCGATAAATGAGCTATCCAACAGTAAAAGAATTTTTCCATTCGGACCAGCAGTTCCTGAGATTAATGCATTCAAACAAATAAACAAACTCTTCAGCTTTATAGATAATATTTGTATAGACTAGCTGACCCGCGCAACTTCGTCGGCGTAGTATTTCCCTGTTATTAAAACATTTTTTATTGCTGCTCCGCTCCTATTGGTCGTAGCGTGAAGTTATATAGCCTACAGCCTCCCTCGATAAATGGGCTATCTAACAGTAAAAGGTTTTTTGATTCGGACCTGTAGTTTCTGAGATTATCGCGTTTAAAAAAACAAACAAACTCTTTAGCTTTATAATATTAGTATAGATTTACGTAAGCATTACAGTTCAGTTACTGTGAATTTGCAATGTAAACAATATAGTTTGTATAGGTCGTGGGTTCGATTCTTAATGCGATTAAACTTTTTTTTATCTGCAAATATTTGTACCGAGTCTAGGGAAAATTTTTGTCGATTAATTAGGATGATAACTACAATAAATAGATTTTCCCTAATTAGGCAGTAGTGCGTCATTAAGAGCTCTCAATAAATATGTTATTCCAAAATTTAACGTGTTTAAGAATTTTAAGTACTAAAGTAAATTATTTATCATATCAATTATGTCGTCATGACTCAGTACATACATCACACTAATATTATAAAAGCGAAAGTTTGTGAGTATGTGAGTGTGTATGTTTGTTACTTCTTCACGTCTAAACGGCTAGAGCGATTTTAATGAAATTTGGTATGGAGTTAGCTGACACCCTCGATTAACACATAGGCTAATAAACTGCGGGTAACACCGCGGGGCAAAGCTTGTTCTATATAAAGTGCCAATAGCATCGTCTTGATATTGCTTTAAAAAGGCACTGATTTGACTTGACTGACATTAGTTGACCCATGCAACTTCGTGTACGTTATTTTTACTCCTATTTGCTATAGGAGTCTGGAAGTAAAAAGTTTAGTTGTAGTTCTAGGGTACGGTCAGCAACAGAAACAGAAACGAGTTTTACGTATTTTTGATCTGCCTTGACTAGTCGTTAGTGACCCTGACTGCTGCCAGGCAACTGCTGCAGACAGAACTCATGGTTTCGATCCCCGCTTAGAATAAAACTTTGTGTGATGAGCACGATGGTTTATTCTGTGTCTGGATATAATTTACTAGCTGTCCCGCGCAACTTCGTATGCGTAAATTTTCCCCGTTTTTGCTACATTTCTCGTCGCTGTTCCGCTCCTATTAGTCGTAGCGCGATGTTATATAGCCTATAGCCTTCCTCGATAAATGGGCTATCCAACAAAAAAATATTTTTTCAAATCGGGCCAGTAGTTCCTGAGATTAGCGCGTTTAAACAAACAAACAAACAAACTCTTCCGCTTTATAATATTAAGTATAGATTAAATTAACTCGCCGTGTGGTACCTACCGGCTTAAGAATAGTACCACCCCATCTCTTCCCGCGGGTGTCGTCAAGGCGACTAGGGCTGTCACACTAGAGGACGGGCAGCAGCGTCCTCTGCGTACTTCAAAGCCTTACTGCCATCGCAAGCGTGATCGCCAAGCGTGGCGATTATGGCAAATACCCCCAGGCCCAGGATCTAATAACGGTTCTACAAGGGAAACCCGAGCCCAGCAGTGGGACATCATATTTAAGGTTGATATGAAATGACTCAAAGTGGTAGGTATTTCTAAGTAGGCATATAACTGCAATTAATTGTTATTACAAAATTATATAAACGTAATAACATATCGAAATCTGAAAACAATATTATTGTGTCAAAGTCGATTCATGATAAAGTTTTTTCTATATTTAGATATAGGTACTATTTTGTATAATGCATCGCAAAAGGGCATGCAGACACGATAATAATAACGTGAATCGTTTATCAATAGGTACATTCTTTTAAGAACAACACTGTTTATGATAGCAGATTATACCCTAGACATAACACTGTATTAAGTAAATAATATCTTGGGACAACTAAACTAACTGAAGCGGCGGTAGCTTAATGGCTAAGGCATCGGTCTCGCAATCGTGAGGTCGCGGGTTCGAATCCTACCTATTATACTACCGACGTAAACCCACTCCTAAAACAAGCCTATTAGTAGGTTGTAGTATATTTATTTCTGAATAAGTGCACTTTAAATAAGTTTAGTACTTTATACCTATGTATGAATCTTTCATGTATGAGTCGATATCAAAATCCGGCCAATAGAAATGTTTTCTTTCAAAAATAAAATGATTATAATTTAGTTTAAACGTTTACCGATTATAATCGATACTGAAACTCCTTGGTTGAAAAATAATCGCTATTGCCTATAATTTGAGGTTGGGCCGTCCGCAGTCCGCACCCATAAACCACTCTCTAGATTTTGTTAAACAAGTTGATGTGTGTACAATAGAAAATACCAACATGTGTGACAAAAAGTTAAGTATCTTGAAAACTGCTTAAGGGATTTTTATGAAACGAAGCTAAAAAACACTCATATTAAACTTGCTTGCTAATCTTTGCTAAAGCTGAAGAGTTTGTTTGTTTGTTTGTTTGAACGCGGTAATCTCAGGAACTACTGGTACGAATTGTAAAATTCTTTCACTGTTGGATAGCCCATTTATCGAGGAAGGCTATAGGCTATATAACATCACGCTACAACCAATAGGAGCGGATCAGCAGTGAGAAATGTTGCAAAAACAGGGAAAATTTACGCAAACGAAGGTGCGCAGGACAGCTAGTATAATAATAATGGTCTCCTAACCGATGTCGGTTACGGCGGCCTATCTCATTAGAGACTAGCCAACTACGCAGGAGATATTATAGTGCACAAGTGTATGCGCAGACACAAGTGCACTCTCTATTAGCTTCACTGTCAAAACCCGATGGGATGGAAATCCGAAACGACCGAAGAGAGATTAGGCGCAGGCCCGATGGCTTAACATGCTCTCCGAGGTACGGAGAGGTGTGTTAATTTTCAAAAACAGTCGCCCATCTATGGACCGACAATGGCACCGTTGCTTAACCTCGCAGATATCTCGATCTGCTCAGTCGCGATTGAGTCAGGGACCCTTCAACAACTAATGTAAAAACGCATTCAAATTTGCCATTGGGCGCTACAATGCCACAAACAGATACAGAGATACGAGTACACAGTACACACGTCAAACTTATGACACATTTCGCGTCGAAGCGAGGCGAGGGTTAAAAAAATAGTAACTACTAGTAATATACTGTACTAGCTTATGCCCGCGGCTTCGCCCGCGTGTATGCCAGATTGTTATAAAAATGTTTTAACGGCAAAGTTTCATACTAACTTTTTCACCCCCTTTTTAACCCCTTAGGGGGTGAATTTTCAAAAATCCTTTCTTAGTGCTCCCCTTTGTTATAAAAGGAACCCCTATGCAAAATTTTACGTTTCTAACCCCATTAGGCCCTGCGTTGATATGTTAGTCAGTCAATCAGCTTCTCTTTTTAAATATAAAGATTATTCATGTGCTAAAATTTGACAACTGTTGTCAAATTTTAGCAATTTAATTGTCATTAGGAATATATATAATATAATAATAATAATATAATATATCTTGGGACAACTCACACTAGGTACTCTATCTGATCCCAAACTAAGCAGAGCTTGTACAATGGACACCAGATAACTGATAAACATACTTATATATTTCTAAATACATACATATTATAGATAAATTACATCCAGACACAGAATAAACCATCGTGCTCATCACACAAAGTTTTATCCTAGGTGGGGATCGAACCCACAACCTCTTGCGTAACAGTCGGATACACTCCCACCGCGCCACAGAGGCAGTCATAGGTTGATACAATAGATATTGAATTGATGTTGTTAAATTGAGACTTGACATTATTTTTCCAACCAATTATTAAATCCTATCTAAATTCGTGCACTGTAATTTTTGAAGTTTTGCACTTGGTTAATGGTCGAATATAGGTAGATACAATACATGTTACGACATGTGGATACTATTTAGCAGTAGGAAATTAAGCAATATAATAAAAAAGGCATCAATAGTATAATCATAATCGTAATCAGAACTGGCCACGTTGTGTAACATACGTATTATAGTTTATCTTTTTATCAGGGGTCTTTCTTATTTCAAAAGCTTCCATAGCTAAACTGACATTATCATTGACATTATTGATAAGATATATAAACATATATGTTATGACATTGACATATTTTTGCCAAGTGACTCTCGCGGCTAACATATTAAACATATATTATCTGTACAAAATTAAAATATAAACTGTACGTCTGACCCACTTATGCGAGACTAAAATAAAACTGAGCATAATTTTACACACAGATTCATAAATATATTTCTTTACGACGTTCGGTTTACAAGGAATTTATATAATATGCTTTGATTTAAATTATTTATTATTATTTTAAACAGAAATCTGGTTAAAAGTGACAGGAGTTAGATTAATATTGTAAGTTTGTAAAATCCCTCGTAATGCAGGACTTGCACTATAGTGCGGGACCTATTTGAAAAAGTAATTCATGCTAAGCACTACATAGTTTATAAAAAAGTCGCTTTCTCTGTCCCTATATTCCTATGTATGCTTAAATCTTTAAAACTACGCAACGGATTTTGATGCGGTTTTTTTTAATAGATAGTGATTGAAGAGGAAGGTTTATACCTATGTACCTATAATAACATCCATATATTTTATACCCGTGCGAAGCCGGAGCGGGCCGCTAGCATCTAATATTATGAATAAAATGTAGCCTATAAGTCATATTCTGATATTATAAATTTTTCTTATATTTATTGCTTGCATGAGTTTCATGGTGTAATGGTTGCAGTGCATTACTTGCTGACATAATAGGGATGTTTACTGTCAAGTCAAATCAGTCTCTTTTTAAGAAATGTCTAAACGACAAACTCTTTATAAATGTGTATGGAATAACAACCTATGATGTCATAAGCTCCTATCGTCAAATCACTACTATTATTATTCATTGTCACGCTTTTAAATTCAAAAACTGATTAGTATAAAATAATTTACTTTTATTGTAGTCAACTACTATACCCAATTGTAAATAAATAAATATATTGTTAGCCATGAGTTTTTATTGCCAAGTTCTTTTCTCGCTGGCTTTACCTTTTTCCAACTTGGCATTAAACGTAGAATCATTTAATTCCTAATTTTGACAGTCATTTGCGAGAGTTGCATTTGCGACATAATTGAACAAAGTAGGTACTTAGTGGGTATTAATGGATTTGTTGTTACCGATTCCTCCATTCCGATTACAAAATGATATGTTTATAATTATATTAAGTATTGACAAGAAACGTGAGATTACATAAACGTGATAAATGTCAGATTCAGGATGTGTTAGTAAGATTTATGTAGGAAAACCAGTAGTACTGTAAGCCAGTAGGTACCCACTGGCTTACAGTGCTACTGGTTTGTTGACATAATATGAATGGTAAATGCCAAGAGTAACTCGAACACGTGTCGTGCGATAGTAGAGTATTTTGTCCGCTATTCTAAGAACCGTTACCATAACAAGGCATAGTATTACAATCAGGTGGCTGTTTTTCAGTTCATTATCTGATTAATTGTATATTGTGGGTCAAACAAGTGTCAGTGTTTGACCACTTACGATAGTGGTCAGATTTCTATGGGCATGTGGCGGTCGTTATCCGTGTTCATAGTACTATCGAAGACTTAACAAAGAACATGGTGTAACTTATTCAGTGCTAATCCGCTTTTAGAATTTGATAAGAAATTCCAATTTTAAATGCACATTGTGATCTTCGATTAGCTATCACCTAGAATTGGGTATTTGACTACTATCAAAATTAAATATATTTTAATAGCCACGTAAAAATATGTCATAAAGCGTTCTGAAAAAGTATGTTCATTTAATAATTTAACATGTTTATTAATTTTTAATCATAAAACAATCAGAAACACTAAAAGTAAATGTTTTTACCATAGAAAACGTGACGTCACATGCTAGCATTCCAAACTAATTTGACGTTTCTTAAAAAGAGCCTGATTTGACTTCATTCAAATACCTAATACATTTAGTTCAGCTTTTCTTACAAAAAATATTAAACACTCCAATTTCGGTTACCATTTTTTCAAATAGGTACAGTATAGTATTATTTTTTGTAAGAAATATGCAAAACTAATGAACGTTAAGCAGCTCTCCAAAAAAGTGCCAAAAATCAGTTTTAAGGATTTACGTAGGGGCCGTCGATTTTGATTTATAAAACTATTAAATTCAGTCTGTATGATAATTACGACCATACACATTTTAGTTTAGTATATCTTAATTTTTTTGCAACAGTGTGCTCGTTTAATTAATATTCATGATAAGTATTTTTTTTTTAACCCGTCAATGCATCGTGGTATAAGTCATGGCCAAGTGGTCAATATCTACGGATAGAGTTCTTTTTTTTTTACTTTAATGCATGCAAGGGTGTACCACAGGAAGCCTTATTTCTATGTATGGGATTATTTATGATAATCGATTTATATTGCACACCTTGTATGAAGACGTATTAATTCGCTATTATTTTTTTATTAGCGTTTAACATCTGTACCATTGGATGTTTATTTTAATGTGCGCTTGAAGAAAATTTCAAATGGTTTTTTTCATGCAGTTGTTCTGTCGACATGTGTTACTTACTTTATGGTTTATAAATATGTTTTTAAACAATTCGAACTCATTGTACCTAAAAGTAAAAACGGAACCTTAAAAAAATATTAACTACATATCTGTATTTTATACTGTTCATATTAAGTATAATTTTATCTTTAGGTACTGTTCATATTATGTTGGGATCTTATAACAATAAACTACAAGTATCACATATTGAATTACATAGTAGGTACCTACCTACCTAATTTAATTTCGTTTTCCTTAAGTTAGTATATCTAGAGTTTTTTTTTTTTAGTTTAAAATTCTTAGAAAATGACAACGTAAGTCTCGCATCGTTACCTACTCTATTATTGTTGTAACATTTTAAAATAAAATTTTGATAAAATATTTTAAATATAATAATCATATCTAGGGACAACTCACACAACGCTATCTGATCCCAAACTAAGCAGAGCTTGTACTATGGAAACCATACAACTGATAAACATACTTATATATTTCTAAATACATACATATTATAGATAAATAACACCCAGACACAGAATAAACCATCGTGCTCATCACACAAAGTTTTATCCTGGGTGGGTATGGAACCCACGACCTCTTACGTAGCAGTCGGATACACTCCCACCGCGACACAGAGGCAGTCCAAATATTATACGAAAACCTTGATATTTTAAGACTAGAATCATCTTATAAAACGTTATTCCAATCTTTCAACTAAGTCGAAATAAATACTCCGTAGTATCTTATCACAGGGTCTTAGCAACGGGTGACGTGGGCCGATAGTAGTTCCACTGTGATTTGTGTTATCACTTCACACATTATACAGTACGTTATCTACATTGCCGCATTCGGGTGCTGGCCTTACGACCGAACTTATATAAAACTCGCAATGTATAATTTTATAACATATACAGTAGAATAGTTTATTAAATAAATGCGATTGTGGTAGAGGTGTGGCCGTTCTTAGTGGCTAGCGATTGGCCTTGGTATCGCTTATATAAACGATATGGACCTAAATTGACTTGGAACTCGGGAAAGTTTTGGCTATTTTGTTTGGCTATAGATTATTTTAGTCGGTTACACCTATTTACTATGAATATACTTACTACTATTTACAATGAGTGCTTGAACGTGATTCTCGTTTAAAGTTGATGCCTACGTTCGTATTAATTTTATTGGGTTCTTTGACTACTTATGTATACTAAAAATATACCTATCAATTTAGCACTAATTATAACTCCTATACCTACGCACTTTGGTTAATATATAACCCCTTATTTATTCTTTACTGCGTCTGCGTAAATTTTTCCCGTTTTAACAACATTTCTAATTGCTGCTCCGCTGCTATTGGTCGTAGCGTGATGTTATATAGCCTATAGCCTTCTTCGATAAATGGGCTATCCAACAGTAAAATATTTTTTTCAATTCGGACCAGTAGTTCCTAAGATCACCGTCGTTATAATATTAGTATAGATTAAATAAGCTCTTATTATTTGAAAAGGTTTAAATTCTGATTAATAACTAACTAGGCTTTCGTATATTATTTTTCTAAATTGGTAATAATTTATTTTAAACATTCAATCTCCTGGTAGTTAATATCACATTTCACATAATCTCATTTTTTAACTTAAACAAAATCGTTTATAGGTATTAATAATTTTATTGAATTTAATTTTGCTGGCGAGATATAAAAATAATACTGTAAAGTAACTATTACTACTACTAAATTTAGGTGCTATTCAACTCGCTAAAGTAACTCTTCAACTTAATGTTACTAACGAAACGCCCTTGAGAATTTGGTTAGGTATCTACTTAATGGCACATTACACAGATTGAATCTGTTCACCTTCTAGATTGTTACTCATCACCAGGTGAATTCCCTAGGCCTCCTTACGACATCCAGCGAAGATGACAATGACAAATTGACCCAAATCTTAGGCATAGACATGACGGTATTATTTGCATATCAAATATAAAGAAATACATAGACAATGTAGATAGACTATCAAGGAAGCAATTAAGAATACGGTTTACTTATGATTAAGTTAGTAATTAGGTAAGTTTATTAGTGTTGTTTTTTAATCTTACTTAATTTCTTACATACTAGATTATAAATAAATTTATATAAGATACCTACCTACCCTACGTCGTATCTACTACAATAAATTTAATGTAGTCTAAAGTGACAATTCCTGAACAAAATTACCAATTTTTTGGGTTTTTTTAATTGTTTTTAACAACCCCTGAATTATAGAATTTTATAAGCTACGGGTCTTAATCGCGTAAATATTTTATTTTAAGGCTAAATACCTTGGTTTTGCCCGACGTTTCGACCGTATTGCAACGGCCGTGGTCCAGGTAGACTAAGCTTTAAATTTTATCGAAACTAAGGAACAGTAATTGATTATTATATAAATAGGTACACAGATACCAATAAAAGATATATTTATCTCGATAGTAAAAGTTAAAGCAAATAATGTATTATAAGGTTTCTTTGACAGTTGTTTAGAATTATTCAAAACTTGAGAGAGTAATAAATCAAAAAGAAAACCTGTAAATAAAACTCTCCACCTGAAACTCATAACGAGTTTAGTTTAACCTTGCCCATAAATTTGCCGATACAAATTAGTTGAACTTCTGATATAGCCTCGCGGCGGTTGAAGGGGCGATTGCAATAGAGGCTGCACGCCACCTTGCCCTGATTGATTTATACATCTTGTTTGTCACAGAACCGATTTATTTGAATTCCTGCCAGAGCCCCGGGCAGCCAACGGATTAATATCGAGCAGACCCCCGCGATATATTCCCGACTTTGGGCAATAATTCAATATTTCATCCTTCGGGCCGGGACCTACGCTGTGAATTAACATACAAACGTCAATCGTTTCATGAATAAAAAATGTATTGGATTTAGTGAAATGACTCGCGCGATCGCCGAGCGTTTACTGTGTTGTCGCCCAAAATGCCTATTGCGGAAATATAAATATTTCGGATTAGTGGTTTAGTCTGATCGCACACTATTCGTATTTGCTGGGAACACGCGATTTGGCCGCTAAGTTCCGAACGATACTGGGGACCCGAAAAACTCTCACAGTCGTAAACTGGGAGCTATTAACTGAGCAGCTCGGGAATTGGGTATAGCATAACATTTACTGCCGTTTAATGCAACCAACCAAGTACCGTCATTCTTTTATTGGGGGAAATAGTTCACGTGTTGCTGAAATAAAACTTGAGGGATGCATACTGGCTGTTTATTGTACTTGCTTCGATATTCAAATGTTTAAACATCAGCTATAAAACTTTGTAGACGATAAAAGACGTAAGTTAACTTACAACGTACTATTTCGGCATCGTTATTAAAAAAGTCGTATCTGCTATTCTGTATTCACGTCGACGTAGATACAACGGTATTGGGTTAAGCAACGTTGCCAACGATGGCGCATTTGAGCGAAAAAATTCCACTACGAGCATCGTATCTAGTAGAACCGGTTTAAAGTTTTAAACTACATAAATTACTGCTACATCGACGCTTCGCCAATGCGTTCGCACACTGATGGCTAATTTCTAAAGTAACTGGTGGTCATTTTACCTTTATTACTTGGAATTAAACTTCTTTCACGCATTCTTGATACCAGCCCCCCCCCCCCCCTCTGGTATAAGAATGCGTCAAAGAAGTTTAAACATTGGGGGATACTACTCACTTCATGGTAAGTTAATATAAGGCAAGTTAAGCTATACATCAGACATCTAAACATGAATACCTTTTTATTCAAATATAAGACGACCAACGAAATAAGATGCCCAGTTTCATGGCTGTTAAGTAAATTAAGTGTTTCAAAGTCAATTCGGTCCCATTTAGATTAAAACTATTTTTATATTATCTATTCATAGACTACATAAAGATATCGGGCCGTAAACCAATGCTATATATTTTATCAATGACGTACTAACAGATAACTACTGATAGTTTAAAGTAAAAGGGCGTTTTAATGTAAAACCACAACATTTAAACCGATGGCCTTCGGGAATGTGCTCGAAATTTTATCGAAAACTCACCACGTGGTGGCATTGAGTCGCGATTTAATTTTGGTAGTATGAGTGAGCTTGCGTAATCACGCTCACAAATACAAACGAAATTGAATACACCTACTTAAAGTAGATTCGATAATAAGAGCTAATGTGTTAACGTTAACTTATTAAATGGAGATTTAAACTAATTCGCAATTTAATGTTCTAATGCTTGTAGCTTTTTGTATAAACTAATGTATTCATAGAGGCTTTTATAGCATTATGTAAATAATTAACATTGAATAGTTATATAACTTAGGTTTTCGTCTATTTTTAGACATATTTTTGCAATTGATCATAATAATATAAATATTTATATAAAAATCTCTAAATCTAGATGAATAATATTTAAATAAAGTTTTAATAATTATACCTTGTTAACAGAATTTGTCATTGATATCACAATCGTCTCATGGCAGACCTCTTTACTCTTATTACCATACATATGGAGAGGTTTAATCTAATGTACATAATTGTAGGGCCACGACCTCAATTAGACCAGAGAGTCTAATAATCGCGTTAATCATAAAATTACGAATATGAAGATTGTCGATTTCCGAGCTCCGACACGTTGTACCCGACGACCTCTGCGGGTTACGTACAATCTGCCACAGAACTGCTCGGAACCTTATTAATTCTGTCATTAATTCTATATGGATGAATACAGAGTGTCATTGGCCTAAATTATAAATCGGAGATAAGTCAGTGTAACCTCTGCGATCGATTTAAATTTAGAACTTACGCATCCGCTACTGAATTCAATACGAAATAATCATTTAATACAAAGTTATATGTACAAAATAGTAAGTAGGTACCTACTGAATATGATTTGGTTATTAAGTTATTTTTTCTACTTGTGCACTTGAGTGTACACTACAATGCGATTGGAGCATAATTAACATAACCGGTCGTGCCAAGAAGCGATTATGTTAATTACATCTCACGGTATAAAGAGCATATTGTAAGTAAAATATCTATTTTATTGAACCGGCTGTATCTCATAATGACACCTTCATACTTGCTGCCCTATAGCGAATAAGGACGCATCTTAATCATTTGAAAAAATTTAAAATACATTAAAAAGACGTATTAGACGTTACAACTTTTTGTTACAAATTAATACTGCGCAAAACGGAGATCTCATTATAGATGTAGTTATTTAAAACTTTTAATTTATTATGATTTAGAGGGTAATTAGTTAATTACTGCATAACTCTAAATTTGTATGGTATTAAAGTAATGTTGTATTGTAAGAACATTGCTGTGTATAAAACTTATTCGCGTACATTCTAATTATGAAGGTTGGTTATCTAACAGTTAGGTAGGTATGTTGATTAAGAGAAGTCCAAAATTCACTATACTATACACTGATACACTTAGATTACAAACCTATATATTAAAGCCGAATTGGTTACCGATTAGAGAAGTCTAAAATTCACTATACTATAATACACTGATACACTTAGATTACAAACCTATATATTAAAGCCGAATTGGTTACCGATTAGAGAAGTCTAAAATTCACTATACTATACACTGATACACTTAGATTACAAACCTATATATTAAAGCCGAATTGGTTACCGATTAGAGAAGTCTAAAATTCACTATACTATACACTGATACACTTAGATTACAAACCTATATATTAAAGCCGAATTGGTTACCGATTAGAGAAGTCTAAAATTCACTATACTTTACACTGATACACTTAGATTACAAACCTATATATTAAGGCCGAATTGGTTACCGATTTAACCCATCGCGGAAATGACTCACAAAAATATTTATAGCCCAATATTTTTCCATGTATAAAGAACCCTTTGGTGAGGATTTTCATAATTTCGTTTGATTGAAATATGATTTTATTTGTTTATGGTACAGGTCAACTGTAAAATTTGGCTCGAATAGGGTACTTATCTATCACAAAGTATAAAGTAAATTATTGTCTATGATGATGATGAAGTGGTAGTATGTAGTGAAAAATTGTGAGTCAAATTGAACATGATAATTGAGATAGAATCTTCAAAAAACCCGCCTGCAAAAAGACAGAAACAAGATAATTTAAATAAGTGTATTGCACCCAAGCGAAGCCGGGACAAGTTGCTAGTCAAGTATGAAGGATAAAGTAACCGAAATTACAAATTCCATAATTAATTTGTACGATGAACGTAGTTGGATATTTTCCATTAGTTTTATTATAGTGGCGTTTTGAGGTCGCTACATTCCGGTAGCAATTTGGCTTATCGTCAAGTGAAAGTTGATCGATGGTCAATATAGATGGATCTAATATAACTTATGTCCGTTTTAATTAAACGTTTTGAAGAAAGGAACATTTTGTATTGAAAATGTAAACTCTCTTAAAGCGTTGCTTAACGATATTGATACTGAAACCAATTCATATTTCGTTAAACGTAAAACGTCGTAAGTATTTCGATTATGTTAATTTAAATTGAGCTTTATTACTTAAATGCTGAAGTATATTATGTACGGCAGTCTTGGACAGTCTGAATCAGAACATAGAACCAGGACAACTTGAATAGCTACAGAACCGGAATTAAATAGAAATACGTTGTAGTCTCTCCAACATAACGCGTTCAGTACCTATCTATACTAATATTATAAAGCTGAAGAGTTTGTTTGTTTGTTTGAACGCGGTAATCTCAGGAACTACTGATCTGAATTTCGAAATTCATTCACTGTTAGATAGCCCATTTATCGAGGAAGGCTACAGGCTATATAACATCACACTACGACCAATAGGAGCGGAACAGCAATGAGAAATGTTGCAAAAACGGAGAAAATTTACGCATACGAACTTGCGCGGGACAGCTAGTATCCTATAGACGTTAAATGCTAGTTTGTTATAAGTGCGTGTATAGATGGATTTCTCTGTCTTTGCTATATGTGAAAGCAAGAATGTCGTGGGTGGACGTACTGACAGGTTTAAATATAGACTAAATATTAGCACGAAAACTATCTTGAGGATTTTACGATATTTATGCGGCGGCTAAAATTAACCTATTCGAATGGACTCTGCTCTAGGCGAGTTCCGTTCGCTTTGAATTTACTGTCCTCTTCATAAGTGTTGCGTTTGTGTTATATAAAACTAGCTGACCCGCGCAAATTTTCCCCGTTTTTGCAAGATTTTTCCTTGCTGCTCCGCTCCTATTAGTCGTAGCGTGATGTTATAAAACCTATAACCTTCCTCGATAAATGGGCTATCTAACAGTAAAATAATTTTTCAATTAGGACCCGTAGTTCCTGAAATTATCGCGTTCAAACAAACTCTTCAGCTTCAAAATATTATTGTATAGTTATAAATGTTAGGGGTGGGCAACTCTTATCACTTAGGGGTATGAAAAATAGATAGTACCCGATTCTCAGACCTACTAAATATGCATATAAAATTTCATAAAAATCGGTCAAGCCGTTTCGCAGGAGTATGGTAACTAACATTGTAACACGAGAATTTTATTTATAAGATATTGAACTTCGTACTCTAATGCGTGGATTTCATTTGTTTATTCGATCCACAAAATAATAGTTCCATTCATTCATTTTCCAGTTGTCCATGCCCAATATACATTACCAAATGATTGTACCAATGATTTCATCAATGTGTACAACGGATAAATTTAATAATAGCCTTGTGATGATAAGTACAAAGATACCACATCGAAAAGCAAACGAATAACATCTTATCAACGTTTGAACTTCAAAACACTTATATAAAAAATCCGGCAACATCATATGCGTATTGGTTTTTATTGCTTATCGTTATTGTCCAATTTTAATTGGCGCCTATAGAATATGCTAGACTAAGCACTATAGATACAACTATAGATTTTAATGTGATTTCTTAGTAAAGATGACCGCATGATCGTCGTCTACGTCGGCGATTGTTAATCGTTAAACAGCTAACAGTTCTAAGAATCGTTGCCATTGACATTTCTAAGCAACGTGGTGATGTTTACGTTCGGTGGCGGGTTGCGGCGGGTGTTTACAAACAGTAAATTGTTTACTCGACTGACATAACGTAGTGCAAGCGTCATGGCGCGTCAGTGCGCGTCACACGCCCCGCGCGCCGTGCCTTGCCGCGCCTCGTGCCATAGACATTCTCTCACCACCCAATCCTGTTCTATTACGCCTTTTTTTAATTTGTAATACCGCGAAGTGTTTTTTATTATTATCTTGCTCGAATCTATTATAAATTTCTGTACCTATTACTTCGTATTGAAAGGAATGTATAAACGAAAAATAAAAGAGGTGTTATTGCGTGGCGTAGGTATTTCGAAATGGCAAAAGTCAAACTCTCTATTTCACTTTGATTGAAATGTTTTGTCCCAAATAGATACTTAATACTATTATGGGTTTATGTTAATTATGTGGTTCAATTAATAAATACTATAATAATAAGTTTTTTTTTAATTCTGAATTAATTAACAACAGTCTCAAGCGTTAAATTTATCTTATTGAGTAAGTACTTACAGTTAATTGAATAATAACGTTTTCGTGTAAATATACCAATTGAATAACACATGTACCTACTTGTAGTATAACGCACATAGTCTTAACATTCGTCTGCTTTTTAGGGTTCCGTAGCCAAAATGGAAAAAAACGGAACCCTTTTAGTTTCGTCATGTCTGTCCGTCTGTCTGTCTGTCCGTCCGTATGTCACAGGGATTTTAATCAGAGACTTCTCAATGAATATTAAAGGTGTCCTATAGTGGCCGCTACTTAGTTTGATAGATAAGTAATAAAAATAAATATTTTTAGGGGGGACACTCCATACATGTAACAGAAGCTGAAAATTTTTTTGGCAAACATCAACGTGTGGCACATCATTCGACAGGTCTTTTAAAAACATTTTAAGGTTTCTAATAATTTTTTATGATTGAGTAAATATTTTTCGAAATAATCGCTCCGAAAGTTGCATAAATTGTGTACCCCCCCAGTAACTTTTGAACCATGTGACCAAAAAATATGAAAAAAAATCACTAAGGTAACGCTTAACAAATACTTTAAACTAAAATTATTTCGGACATGATCGGATACACCATCATTGAGTTTTAGCCGAAAAACTGCTTTTCTCAACAAAAGGACGTAAGTGCCATGAACATACGCTCTAATGCTGATGCAATTATTAAATGCTGCGGAACCCTACACTGAGCATGGTCCGACATGCTCTTGCCCGGTTTTTTAAAGTTATGTTACAATTTGTAGATAGGTAGTTGTACATACTTGAGGAAAATCTTGAGGACCTACTTATTTTGATAAATATTACCAAGTTTCCTACACAGATCAAAGATCAATATTTACTGATTGTATTCACTTCGTCCTTTGTTGTTCCCATGTGATACAGTTAAATAAATTGTTAAACAATACGTCATTATTGTTTATAAAACTCATTGACTTATGTATAAAGTCACTTATGACTTTACGACTGTGTACGTCAGACTTTACGATAATCATAGCATTTTAATTGTTTTTATTTATGTATCTACGTAATATATTCTTATACTTATAAAATAATTTACATTTGTATCTTGTACTTTTGCAACAGCATGGTATTTTCTGGATAATATTTTGCATAAATTCGCAAAAAAATTGTACTATATTATTTGTGTAATAGGGGCAATTGTTCAAGTTCATATTTTTATTTATTTATTTATGTATTTTAAAAAGGCTTACACTTTAATAACATCCTATGTAAAAAAATGAATCACGGAGATATATGTACGCGAAAAACTTTAGAACGAGTGCACTAAATTGGGTTTATTTTTGTGTTCTGCGTTATTAATAATAATAATATCTTGGGACAACTAACACAATGCTATCTGATCCCAAACTAAGCAGAGCTTGTACTATGGAAACCAGACCATTGATAAACAAACTTATATATTCCTAAATAAATACGTATTATAGATAAATAACATCCAGACACAGAATAAACCATCGTCTCATCATCACTCTCATCACACAAAGTTTTATCCTGGGTGAAGATCGAACCCATGACCTCTTACGGTAGCAGTCGGATACACTCCCACCGCGCCACAGAGGCAGTCGTTTTTATTATCAGGACAAAGTTTGTAAAAAAGAAAAATCTATATCAGACAGGGACACTACCCTTACGAATCCGGATCTGCCTGCTAGTGAGTAATAAAAGTAAATAAACAAATTGCTAATTACGAGCCTACAGATATTAATGATCAATACAATAACAGAGGTAAATGTGAAAAAATCACAGTATCCATACTAATATTATAAATGTGAAAGTAACTCTGTCTGTCTGTCTGTTACGCTTTCACGCTCAAACAGCTAAACCGATTTAGATGAAATTTGGTATGGAGATAGTTTAAGTCCCGGGAAAGGACATAGGATAGTTTTTATCGCGATAACCGACATCCACGCGGGCGGAGCCGCGGGCGAAAGCTAGTTAGTTATATGTATAACGTGTAACAGAAAGGTGTGGTCATATTCAAGGGTTGGTATGTGCCCATGATACTGAGTACACATACCTAATTTTATCAAAATTAGTGTACTCTAAAATTTTTATTTTTATTTTTTCTTCGTTTATTCATGAATGAAAAAGTTATCATTTAAAAAAGTGTGACTTAAAAAGTTCAACGCTATTGTAATCCAATTAAATTTTGCACCAGTGGTATAATACTTATGCCATACGCCTTTCGCTACTGACATTTGACAAAAAGAATATGCTGTAGACCCACGCAACTTTGTATGCGTTAATTTTCCCAGTTTTTGCAACATTGCTGCTCCGATTCTTTTGGTCGTAGCGTGATGTTATATAGCCTATAGCCTTCCTCGATAAATGGGCTATTCAAAAGTGAAAGAACTTTTCAATTCGGACTCGTAGTTCCTGAGATTACCGCGTTCAAACAAACAAACAAACTCTTCAGCTTTATAATATTAGGTAGTATAGATTAGTTTTCTGTCTAGGATCACTTCTTAATTCCCTAATGTAATTTACTTTGGTTATCTCTTGGATGTTAAGCTGATACGCATTACCTATAGTGTTTTTCTGACATGAAATGCGTGTAATAGCATTTGGAAATATACCTGAATCTTGTTCTGAGAGCAATAAGCAGCAAATTCATTCAACTCTCTTTAGAGTAGTGGTGAATCTACCACTGTAAGTATTATTATTGATTAGTTTGAGAATTTTTATATCGTCTACGTATAGCAAGATGTAAGGTTTTAAAACTAATTTGAAATCTACTAATATAATAAAGCTGAAGTTTGATTGTTTGTTTGTTTGAACGCGGTAATCTCAGGAACTATAAATTAAAAAAATCTTTAACTGTTGGATAGCCCATTTATCGAGGGAGGCTATAGGCTATATAACATCACGCTACGACTAGTAGGAACGGAGCAGCAATGAGAAATGTTGCAAAAACGGGGAAAATTGACGCATACGAAGTTGCGCGGGTCTGCTAGTTTACAAATAAAAGGCGTACTCAGATAGGATCTAATGCATTCTTTGATTTGTTGTCACCTTTGTAAGAAGTATTACTCTGTATGTCAGACGCGAAGGGTTACAATTTTTCGAAGGTAACCCGTTACAAAAGCATGTCTAGCTCGACATGGTTCTTCACTTTTTTGCACTTATTATCATATAACTACGATTCAAAGGGAAACTGAAAGAAAAAAAATTATATAAGTACATTTATTTTGATAAAATATTGACACACATTTGGTACAATAAAACAAAAAATATAGAACATGTAATTATAACAATAGATAGTATATATCAACCCATATGATGTCCCACTGCTGGGCACGGGTCTCCCCAATACCCTGGGGGTAATTGCCATAATCGCCACGCTTGGCGAGCGGGTTGGCGATCGCAGTAAGGCTTTAAAATACACAGAGGACGCTGCTGCCCGCCCTCCGGTGGTAATAGATAGTAATAAAATAACAATTAAAAAAATAATAATAACTCAGCAATAAATTTTATAATTCACTGCAATATACAGTTTACAAATTTACATCATTATTACAAGATATAGCTATATAGCAAGATAGCAAAGTCCTGCAATGTGCGTCAATGCACATGCTCTTATCTAAAAAAGAGCTGTTGATATATGTGTTTTTCTTTCTTTAAAGTTTTGTAGGTATTTCTACAAAATCGGTTTGAATGAGAAGTTTGTGGTTCACATAAGTCTATATACCTACTATTTTAATTCTGTGTCAAAAATAATACCCTCTTGAAATAGGTAGTCTAGCTCATATCCGTCTGGACTGACAAAAAAAGTACTAAGCTAACGAGACAATGTCAATAAATAATTAAGTGCTTAACAATCATGGTGAATGACAAACAGATAGTAAATACTCGTCAATATGACAGTCTCGTACGGTTTGTCGTATCAGTTACATCGCTATAAAAGTTATACAATACAGACCAAGGAATTATAAAGTAGACACACAGATTATTTTTGGCAGCAATAATTTTGTAAAATTTAAATGTTAATGCTAAAGTTACAAAATACTGAGAGTACAGAAGGAAAGTGTCATACAACGCACGCTTGAGCAACTCGTACATAGACATCTTTCACGGACATGGAATTTCTGAACCAATTTGGTTCAAACTGAACTCAAATATCTTTATTTTGTAAAACCAAGTCAATGATTGTTAGATAACGTTAAATTTATATTAATTTATATATTAAAATAATAATAACATTTTGTTAATAAGTCGGTTTACGGACGATAAGCTTTAGTAGACCTGGGCGCATACGCGCAGCGTCCACAATACTTCAGCCTATCAGCAAGCGGATCGTGACGAACCGCAACATTCAGCCTATCAACAGGCAGAACGTGACGGACACTTTTTCGTGCGTGCACCCGGTCGTCACTCATGAGAAGAAGCTGCTAAGAAACTCATTAAAATCATCAAGTTTGTTTTACAGTAATAATTCTATTGAACGAACCAGTGTTTGGTGAATGCTAACGTTGATAAGAAAAAGATAACTAAATAATAATACTGTTAGTACTGCTTTTACCCGTGGTACCCCCAACATATCCCCCTGGTGGGATCACGGGTAATTTTTTTTCCCTATAAAATAAGTAAATGTTCGAAGGTGTTCCGTGTTTCAAAATTTGTGAACGATGTCTATGACCGCACTATTCCAGCGAAGTCCGTGTAAAGCTTTCCTTCTGTACTCTTGTTGTTTGTGATATAGTACCAAAATAAATTATAACAATTAACACGCAATTTCGTAACAATTTGCGTTCACTGGCTCTCTGCAGCGTATAACAGAAAGGTGTGGTAAAATTTAAGTCTTTACATATCGTGACAAAGAATGCTTAGGGGTTACATGACCTTTTCAAAATCTAGATACATGAGTCCACGATTTTTTAATATATCGTTTCCTCGCGGTTTCGCTTGTGTTATGTTAGATTTTTATAGCCTATGTGCTATGATGATGTACTAGCTGTCCCGCGCAACTTCGTTTGCGTAAATTTTCCCCGTTTTTGCAACATTTCTCATTGCTATTCCGCTCCTATTGTTCATAGCTTGATGTTATATAGTCTATAGCCTTCCTCGATAAATAGGTTACCCAACAGATTTTTTTTTTCAATTCGGTAGTTTTTGAGACTGCTGCGTTCAAATAAACAAACAAACTCTTCAACTTTATAATATTAGTATAGATAAGTTTCATTAAAATCTTGTTCAGTGGTTTTTGTGTGTAAGCATTACAAACATTCATCCATCTAAACCTTTTGAGACCGGTAAAAATACTGATATCGAATGAGTAACAATTACTCATTCGATACAAAACAAAATGTTTATCAATGCCAGTCAATACAATGCAATCTAATTTGGCTCGAACTTATCGGTACTACTTATAGGCTATCTGTTAGCAAAATTTGACTGCGCCTTTCTCTTAACTGTAACACGTTGTAATACCACGTGAACTTAAATGTTTATTTAGTTGCGAATAACAAGTATTCACACAGGTTTTTGCCAGTGAAAGAACCATATAGAACTATATCGATACTTTGGAGCTCAAAGGGAGTAACTACTAAAACAAAATTATTCAGTGTTTTACTATCGCTCAACTACGGACCTTTCACCATTTCGCCATTATCTACTTGCCAATGATATAAATTCCGTATTAATGAGATATTGAGTATTAATCGTATGGATCATGATTTGCGCAATGTGATTACATTGCGTAAATCATGATCCATTATAATATAATCATTAATATTCTCATAAAATTGTCATAAATTATATATTTGTAGTGTTATAGGTTATTTATTACTAATAATAGTCATACTCATATTGTAAGCTGCCTGCCTTTAAGGATTAAGTTCATTCGGATCTCAATCAAACGTACCTTTCGTTTATATACAATTACCATAGATCAGGGATAAAAAACATGCAACAACATATCAAAATGCAATATAAGAAAATCTAATCTAAATAATTACTTATTAAAAAAAAACATGATGTGCAATCAAATAATTTTCGCAAAATTGTGTTTTTATAAACGGGGAAATGTTTATATTACGTACATATAAATATTTATATTATGCAAATATTGATACGTAACAAATATAATGTGAGCAAGTGAATTAATTTCCCCTTGTATAACTTTTCCTTTCTGTCATTTTCCTCTTTTATGAACAATACTTAGTTCGTTTACTTTTCAACTGCACAGATTCTGATTATATTTTCACACGATGAACGTGAAGTTGTTAGAAAGGTGACAGCACTGCAGATTTTGCCGCCGTTTTCACAACTCCTTCGTAAGGAGTTGTCTACAAATTTTAAATTTAGAATAGATACGCATAAGGACTCCTTTTGTGTATCTATTAACTATTCCAAACTTAAAATTTGAAAATGTATAATTTGTCGTAGATTTATGAATATTGAAGTGTGAGTCATTTGGGTAAATATGACATTTTAGTCATACAGCACATCTCAGTGCTAATTATATCATCTAATTAGAGAGATGAGATGTGGCTACCATCTGAGTATTTAACCAAGGTCAACATACTTTGTGTGTGGTCAGTCTAACCTTCGGTATATTTAAATTTTATTATTTTAGGAAACAGTCGACGATTTCCAAACGTGTTGGGTATATTTTTCCGCTATCGATTATTTATTAATTAATAAATGATTTTTATCTTCACCTTAACCGTTATTCGCAGTTTAAGAATTTATTACATGTGATGGAATATTCCAAAATTAAAATCTCGCACGCACAGACCAAACAGAAAATAGGGATGTCAAAATTAATCGTTTTTTGTGTTACTATAATAATTTATTGTTAACATGTTTTATAGTCGATTTAAATAAAGATGTCATTATTTTTAGGGTTTCGTAGCCAAAATGGCAAAAACGGAACCCTTATAGTTTCGTCATGTCCTTCTGTCTGTCTGTTCGTATGCCACAGGCATTTTACTCAAAGACTATTCAATGAAAATTTGGTGAAATGGTGTGTTGTAGTAGCCGCTATTTAGTTTGATTGCTAAATAATAATAATAAATATTTTTAGGGGCGGGCACTCCATACATGTAACAGAAGTTGATTTTTTTTTCATCAACTATCAACGTGTGGTACCTACATCATCTTTTTAAAACATTTTAAGATTTTTAATAAACTTTTTTGAGTGAGTGAATATTTTTGGAAATAATCGCTCCGAAAATCGAAAAAATTGTGTCCCTCCCTTAACTTTTGAACCGTCTGACCAAAAAATATCAAAAAAATCACAAAAGTAGCGCTTATTAAATACTTTAAACTAAAATTAATTAAATTCATTATTTATTTCGAACATGATCAGTTATACCGTTATTGAGTTATTGCTGAAAAACTGCGTTTCTCAACCAAAGGGCGTAAGTGCCATGAACATACGCTATTCTACTGATGCAATTATTCGAGGCTGCGGAACCCTACATAGAGCATGGTCCGACATGCTCTTGCCCGATTTTTTATATTCAACAATAAGTTATCCGTTTAAACTTATCTGTTTTTCACAGCATTGAGTTTTTTATCTAACTTATAAATACATTGGTAGCTGCGTATAAGTATTATGTACTCACAAGAAAAATCTGACTGCACGCTCTACGAACGTTCTAGATTTATCTAGATGAATTTCGTCTGAGATAAACCACTTCGAAATAATTACTATTTTGTATTGTATGTTGCGTAGAAACATTACAAACTAACACTTATTAATCTGACTAGAGCAAGATATTATAATATATGACGGTAGTGGAAAACGTCACTTGGCATTCCGACCTTATAGTCATTCAACGTAACTATTTATAATTTGTTATATTATGTTAATTCGCCGCGAGTCGAAAGGCGGCCGGCCTTGTGAGGCGCCGTGGTACACTACGGACGATAAAGTGGATCATTGTGTACAAACTTGTTAATTATTACTGAAGCATTTTTATTCAGCACGAGTGTTCTGACAAAGTGACCACTGACTGCTTTTGGATTACAGCTATTGTTAATTAAGGGTACATTTTATTGACAGTTTACTAAAAACAGTCAAATTACATAATTCACTTAGGTAACAAAATGCAACGCTTATTAACGTCAGGCCAAATTTGGAACTACATTTAATGCCCATTTCGCAAGAGTAAAGCCATGAGAAAAGAACTTGGCAATAAAAACTCATGGACACTTTTTTAAGTTAAAAAAAAAAAAACTTTTTTTAAAATTTCATTATATTTTACTGTCAGTGTCATAGTAAATATATTTATTATTCTAATTTTGTTATGTAACGTCAAAAAGAGAGGTTCTGTACAACTGTAAATACAATAAGGTAGGTACTTATAAAATATGTGTAAGTACATGGTGTATCCGACTGCTACGCAAGAGGTCGTGGGTTCGATCCCCACCCAGGATAAAACTTTGTGTGATGAGCACGATGGTTTATTCTGTGTCTGGGTGTTATTTATCTATAAAATGTATGTATTTACAAATTTATAAGTATGTTTATCAGTTGTCTGGTTTCCATAGTACAAGCTCTGCTTAGTTTGGGATCAGATAGCTTTGTGTGAGTTGTCCTCAGGTTAGTATTATTAGTATATATATTTGTATATTTTTCTGAAACTTTGAGCCAATAGAACCATTGTAAATCTTGCCGTAAATTACATTTTTGTCGTCTATAGCTTCTGCCCCAGACACGAGTATTTGCTTTATAAAACAGACTTGATATTTACCTTAATCATAATTTTCCTGGTAACAGACGGCCTATATTCTAACGTTTTCCTTTTAATTATAGACATTGTCTTTTCACATTCTGATGGCTAGTATGTTGCTATAATCACTGTCAACCACAATGACTACACATTAACAATAAGTAACACTATACAATGTTTGACAGTCTATCAGCGCACCTAGGGCGATATTAATGGGCCCTAAAAGGTAGGTATTGTATTTAGCCGGTGTTTAGTCAATTCCCCCTTCCTCCCCCCCCAAAAACCCATACAATCTACAATAACAACACATGTCAACAATCCATATTCCGTTAAGTAACGCGACAAGCGGCGCCTGCGGCTCTACAACAATACTAATAGCTAGTAAGTACGACGGTGTAAGTAATGGTTAGAACATGACCCACGTGGAAGCATCATCATAACATTTGTAACATAATAGCCTTGATTAGGGTTATCACACATCCTGAATAATCCTGATAACTAAGAATAAAATAATTTTAAAATTTTGTTATCGCGATTCGTACGACCTTAAAACATCAGAATTGTTTTTTGATATGTAATTTATTTTATCTATTTACTTAGCTATTTGGTATGATTTTTTATTTTTTTTCAGCTACTTGATAATAATTTATTTTCTTCTCTTTTGATATTTTAACGAAGGTTTTATTTGTCCAGTCAGACTTTTGTGTGGCAGCCCTAAGTTTGACAATTGTGAGTCCAAGTATCAATTTCATTGACATACCTATTAGGTATGTTTTGCACATACCAAAAGGCTTAATAAAGTCTAGACTATTAATGTAACTTCATAATACAAAACACACGGTGTAATCAGGATAGGTTAATAATATGATATCAAGTACCTGTGATATTTATTATTAGGACTGCCGCGCTAAAGCTATTGCATAGCATTTTTGTCAACTTTGCAATGATTTTTTTTTTCTTTTCATTACATTTCGGAGCAGCTCGTCTCGATCCGTGCGAGCTTCGTACAGTCGTGCCATATACATAATACGTTAAGCGAACGCTCGGCCGAGCTACATGGTAGGCGGAGTGGGGGGTGTTAGGATTTATTTTCGCGCTTAAAGCCCGTGATAAAAACTATGCAATAGCTTAAAAAAAACTAAAATAATAAAATGTCTATTTTTGTTACAGGTAAGCACATCACTCATGTTTGTAAACAATCGGATTAGCAAATAGCGTAAGTACCTATCTAAAAGATACCTCTACATTTCTTTCAAAAAGGTTAACTATGTATGTGAAATATTAGGGCCAGTGCAGATGATAAATACAACTGAATACAACATTTTGAAAATGGCAGCCGGGGGCGATGGTGTGGAGCATACCTACTATTTTCAAAAATGTTAACATTTTTTTTTATTCTTTTTATTTATTTAGGGACTTTTATCTTACAAAGTATGGCAATACCATCACACCTTATTCAAGTATCGTACAGGAGATACTTATTTAAAATAAAACATAATTTAAACGACTGCAGAGCATCCTCGCGCCATCAGAATGATGATTCCGCTAGAATGCTCTGCATTACACCAAGATTTTTAAGGTTTATCTTTCATTTCGATTTTTTTTTAATGTTAACATTTAGTTAAGATTATCTTCTTAGTATCCTCGCCGCATGGGCGTAACCGGATTTGATGGTTGGACCCCCCCCCCCCATTCCAAAAACGTAGGTAGGTACACATTTTCGCTAATTGTACCATTATTATACCATACAATTGCCGGTGTTTAGCTATTTGTACCACCCTCCCTCCATGCTGTCACTGTCACACTGTTACCTAAAACTCAAACGCCCTCCCGTTTAAAACCAACTGACGTTTGAGTTTTAGGTTATTTGATATGATACTTAAAACAAACAACGGAAAATATTCCGGAACCGCTTAAAATTAATGTAAAATATATTCGCTATCAAAAGTGATAAGACCCACATTTTTCATTCATCGCCATGTTAATTTGAAACGTATTACATAACAGTGTTATTAATTAAATTATCGTGGAAGTTGGTCATAAAGTATTATTATGGTTTTATCTTATACAAATATTATGATGGAAAAACGATGTAATAATTCGCGTTAGTCAGATTTACTACTTTACGTACCTATTTACACAAAACCTCGAGAGACTTATATGACATAACTAGCTGTCCCGCGCAACTTCGTCTGCGTAAATTTACCCCGTTTTTGAAACATTTCTCGATAAATGGGCTATCCAACAGTAATAGTACATTATGATATAAGTGCGGTAAGTTGAAAATTACAGCCGAGGCGATATTGCTAGCCCGTGCCGTAGGCGAGGGCTACAAGAAAGCCGAGGCTGTAATTATCAAAGCGCACGTATGTCATACGACGTTTTATAACATATTTGCGAGGAAATAAACAAAAAAACAATACAGCGAAAAGAAAAAGCGCGCGGAATAATTTTTACTTGTTTACAAACTAGCGACGCGCGTATAAGCGCTTTTTTTTTAAGGCAAAGGCACCAAAACAGTCAGTGTTACTAATAAAGTTAATTAATATTTTTGTGTTTTGTTACAGTTAAATGGTTGTAATTTGTGGTCAAAATCAATTAAATTAAAGAATTAAATGTTTATTTATTATATTTTATCTCCCAAAGTTAATTTTATTCATAAAATGTTGACCGCTTTTCTGACATAAAAACTCTTTGCTAAGATTAAAAAAAGTACCGTTCGTTTCAGACGGAGCAAGTTGATTAACCGTGCGTTTTACATTACAATAACGCACAAGTGAGAAATGAGATACATTACGATATTGAAATTGGAGAAATAAGAGACCCTTTATAGCAAATGTGTTATAAAAGATTTTTTCAATTCGGATCAGTAGTTCCTGAGATTACCGCGTTAAAACAAACAAACTCTTCAGTTTTATATTATAAGTATAAAGTATAAAAAAACTCTTTTGAAACAATACCGTAGTTCAAATATTTACGAAGCCACCAACCGCGGTGGTTGTAATTTACCATTGATAACTAAATAGTTATCAATGGTAAATTGATATTATTATTAGATTATTATTATTGGTTTAATCTGATAAATATCAGATTAAACCTAGGTTACCCAATTATATTAATCAGTCTACCTATCCTATATACGGCTAAATTAACCTGCAGCAGTGTGGCTCATAAAATGAAGAGAAATTCATAGAAATGACAAACAATATTTACATGTCAAAATTGTAACTACGTGCATGTCTGGCTTTTATCAGTTTTCGACATAAGATAATAATTATTCTACCTAAATGGATTGCACACTGTGATTACAAATACTATGATACAACATATTTGACATTGTATTACTTTGGAGGTCATCTCTCTCTCTCGTCGGGATGTCATAGAAAGAGATAGATACACCTCATTGGAAATCACGGTGACTTCAAGTAGATACTTATAGTGTGGAATTAATTTTGTTAGATTATCTTGATGATTCACACCACGTTATATATATGAACCTACGTTATTATTGTTTAGGTTAATTCCCTAAGTAATTAAGTAATTAAATAAGTCATTAATATCATTATATAATCAAAGTTAATAAATAGTATACGTACACTCAATGGAAATATTGTACGACTAGTACGTCGAGTATATTCCTGGTAAATGACTCATGAATTTAAACAGTCTTGTTATTGAAAAATTCATTCGTAGTGTCAATGTTATGCACGGTGTACTTCCCAATGTGAATTTAACGTAGTTTCCTACATCTTACTAATTCTACTAATATTATAAATTCGAACATTTGTGAGTATGGTTGGATGTTTTTGCTTACCCTCCCCTAAAAAAAAAACAAATTTTAGAGCATTTTTTGAACATGTATTTTTTATAAATTACTGAAGAATTCCATAACCAAATTACTAACCCACATATTTTTTTAAAAAACTATTTGTATCTCGCGCTTAAACAATCAGCATTACAATTTTATATTTATACTAGCTGTCCCGCGCAACTTCGTATGCGTAAATTTCCCCTTTCTTGCAACATTTTTCATTGCTGCTCCGCTTCTATTAGTCGTAGCGCTATGTTATATAGCCTATATCCTTCCTCGATAAATGGGCTATCCAACAAAAAAATATGTTTTCAAATCGGACCAGTAGTTCCTGAGATTAGCGCGTTTAAACAAACAAACAAACACTTCTGCTTTATAATATTAGTAAAGATGACGTCTATTTTCTCAAAATAAATATGCATTCCTTTTCATGCACATCGCAAACGTTAAAGCGGGCCGTATATTATCATCATGTAATTTTTTCTACTGTTTTCCTATTGTCTATGGTCAGATTGAAAGAGGTACTTATCATCAAAAAGTTTTTCTTCATTTTCACGCGAGTAAATAGTAACATAAAGATAAAATTAGATTGGAGTGGAACGCATAAATTCAAATACTATTTTATTTCTACAGATCTAAGCCACAAAATGAGCGTTTTGGGTAGATTAACTCACATAAATGACTACAGAACTGATCTCAAGGACAAGGTCGATGGTTTTAGAGCTGTCTATTGAATAATAATGTCTGTCTATTCCTGAGGCGTTAATCTGTTAATTATTTTTTCTGATTTCCAGTTTTTTAATCTTGACTGATGGAAGTTCTTAAAACAACTAGGACTTCTTGTCTAAGGGTTTTATTTTTAAGAAATATATTTTAAAATAAAGAACAAAGTCCGCGGTGTTATTGTTTCGCGGTAACATTATCAAAGGACATAAATACTTTTTTCATAAATGGTTTCAGCCAGATTTACTTATTTAACAAAACAATTTGAATCGAACAAGAACTAGACTTTAAACAGGTACAATTTTAGAATCTGTTTTCAATTGAGTCACGAATCAATATTTTTTATGAATATTAAAGCTAAGTAAACAAAGTATGTTAGCTGTTTACATTTAACATTAGGTAAATTTAATTTGAAATAAGTGTTTTTTTTATATTTTTAACTAGCTGACTCGCGCAACTTCGTATGCGTTAATTTTCCCCGTTTTTGTAACATTTTTCATTGCTGCTTCGCTCCTATTGGTCGTAGCGTGATGTTATAAGCCTATAGCCTTACTCGATAAATGGGCTATCCAACAATAGAAGAATAATTTAATTCGGACCCGTAGTTCCTGAGATTTTCGCGTTCAAACAAACTCTTCAGCTTTATAATATGAATATAGATTAAATCACCTTAATGGTCATACTATATCTATAAATAAGTAATCTATTATTAAATCTACACTTTGATAATGACGGTGATACTCAAGGTCAAATCAGTTATTAGAAGCTGCTATAATAATATAGGTACATATCCTCCTTACAGTATTTCGGTTAGGGCGACCAATATCTCCGTGTCCGATGCGATTATGGGAATGTAATCGATCAAATTCGATTTCAGACAATTCAGGAACAGAAACAATGATGATAATAGTTTACCTGTCTGTCCAAATCATGATCATCGATTAGATGCGATATGTTTTTGCAAACATTCGATTATAATCATCGATTAAAAAACATCAATGCTTATCCTCATTGAGCTTCAGTTTTAGGTAAGTTATACCTTCTTCACGGATTCCATGTAGGTATATCTCAGTCTAATTTATTTATACACCTAAATCCTATATAGGCAATAAGATCTCCTTTTAAGAACTCATGTTTGTAGGAAACTAGATCTAGTCACCTAGCTAGAACTATTTATCACCTAGAAGATCTTTTAAAGCTTGACACAGGGTAAAATACAGGGTAAGGCATGAATTCGTATTTTTATTTTACAATATATTTTTAAAAATACATTTATTTATGACAAAGTCAATGTATATCTTACTAGCTGTCCCGCGCAACTCCGTATGCGTGCATTTTCCCCGTTTTTGCATCATTTTTCATTACTGCTCCGCTCCTATTGGTCGTAACGTGATGTTATATAGATGAGATGATATTATGAGAGATGTTATTCCTCGATAAATGGGCTACCCAACAGAAAAACATTTTTTCAATTCGGACCAGTATTTCCTGAGATTGCCGCGTTCAAACAAACAAACTCTTCAGCTTTATAATATTAGTATAGATTCAAAGTTTTTTGACTTTTGCCTCATCTTTATAGTTTTTATAAGCGACCTAGGCAGTAGACGTCTCTTCTCTGGTTGTTTTGTGGTCTGTGGACGTCTGGTCTTCATGGTCTGTTGGGCGTTGATTTTTTTTAAATCCCTGACGCATACAAGGCTGATGCAAGTTTAACATGTATCTATGTATGTACTGCTGTGTTCTATTTATACGATTTTTTTTAATATTTGAATTCGTGGCTTACTTAATTTCTCGTTTAATTAAAAAAAAAAAAAAAAAATGCGCAGAGATTCGAATGCAAATAATATTTTTGGCACTCGAGTTGGGTTTTTGTTGTTATAAATTATTAATAATTACAGTTACAAATTAATATCCTGTGTTGAACCTCATATACGATGGCAGGAAAACCGCTAAACTTATATCTTCTGACGTCGTTCGATGACCTAATCCAGAGGAAAATTAATTTACAAATGATTTAATAGAGCATTGTTACAAACGTATTGTTATTACTGTATTAAATTATTTACTAATAAATTGCTTTAATCTATACTAATATATTTAATATTATAAAGCTGTTTGTTTCTTTGAACGCGATAATCACAGGAACTACTGGCTCGAATTAAAAAACTCTTTTAGTGTTAAATAGCCAATTTATCGAGGAAGGCTACAGGCTATAAAACATCACGCTACGACCAATATGAGCGGTGCAGCAATGAAAAATGTTGCAAAAACGGGGAAAAATTACGCATACGAAGTGTAACCAATAAGACACTAGTTGCGATGAGTTCTCGCACGTTGCCGACATAAAACATCGAGAGTGCAGAAGGTAAACTGTATGTATACAAATAAAGATTACTATATACTAGCAACGCACACATACGTCACTCTTGCACATTTTGCATAGCCTGCATTTTGCAATTTGCACATTATGCTATTGATCCGTTAATAGGATCTATACAATAAAATTCTCGAAGTTATATATTTTTTGGAACGTAGTTCCTTATCGCACGTTTTTGTTTGCAGGCTGAGAAGCTAGACTGAAAAAAGTGTTACATTTTGACGTCAATCCAAATAGCGTAACATTTTGACATCGATCAAAAATCTATTATTTATTATTATGTGAAGCTAGAATAAGTAAAAAGGCTTTTGTACTTTTGTAAAAGGTTGTAATGTTTGTCAAACAGACTGTGTGTAATATACGAGTATGTGTGAAAAATCTTAATTTGAAATAGGACAATTTTTAAAACGTTATATTCTTCCAGAATTTTATTTTTTTAATCATTAGTTAATACAAACACAAAAAAAGATATAGCAAAAGGAACTACGTTCCAACCGGGTATCCATAAGATACCTCTCTTTTTTTGTAGTAGTAAAACCTATATCTATAACGTATACGTACACGCCCCTTTCCAATCGGAAAAGTGTTTTTACACTGTATACACTTATATAGTTCAGGGACATATAATCTCGAACTATCTCGGACCACTTTGTTTTAAAAATGTCTCGAGATTCCGTGTCTGTGAATGATGTCTGTGCGTTGCTTGAATGAAGCTAACTTTCTGTACTCTCGGTATTTTGGATTGGGAACGCGCGGAAACTCTAGCGCAGCTCTAGCGTCAAGCCTATGTTACTTACTTACATCTTCCTTAAAGTCGACATCAAACACTATCTATCTAGTTGTACGCAGTTGATGAGTGCGGACTTTGACTACCGCCGTGTAACGTAGGGCTGCCAATCGTACTATATTAGTATTATTAAATTGATTGAGTTAACGATAAATTGGTATTTCACTAACACACAAATATCTTACTTTATTTTTCTTTTTGTCACATGAATTACCAATTGAGTAATATATTTTGTGTGCCTACTTACACGCCATTATTTGTAATTAAATATTTTCTCATTTTTCTGCAAAAATAATGCTGACAACCCTAATTTGATTATTGCCTTCCGTTCATAAATCGACAAATAATAATCATCAGCATATTTCAGAAATAATATAAATATCACACATTTTGGTAAAAACTAATAATATAAAAACTAATAATTACAATAAAAATAAACATTATCTATTTTAATGTGTTTAATTATGGTAAATCATTTAAAATCATTAGTTTATGCAATGGACTTCAAAACCAGTAGCTAATGCGTAAAATAGGTTGGCATTATGTCAACATATTAGTTCTTTGCGACTACAGTAAAAATAGACAGCTGAAAGATATCGACCATGGCGAATATTCTTCTTCATTTTTCATATCACTCACTATTTTAAAGTCAGCACCAAGTGAGCAGATGCCCTTGCGGCCAATCACGGAAATAACTTAAGACAGATAATAAGAGGACAGACATATTTTTTTAAATCGACGCCTACAATGTAGACATATCATGTTAGTTCCGAAAACTGCCACGAGGCAAATTAAATCGGCACCTATAGGTAGGTGCAAAATTCCGCTAACCTTTTATGTACAATGTAAATTGTATATATATCAGTAACTAACGACTCAGTACTAAACTAACGACGATGAGAAATATGGGGATACATTCGTCGTCTCAAACCCGAATTGTGATACTACAGTGTACCTTTTTGATGAACATTGTAGTAAAATATGAAACGTACCTATACTACTATTTAACTTAAACTTAAGCGTCTGACCTTATAAACATTTTTTTTTTCTATTACCACCTTATGAGCAAAACAGTCTTGAATGCACTCTACCTGTACTTATTAAGAATTGATGAGTAGAGGACCGAAACAATCCTTCCGAAATTGTTGACAGACCTTAAGAAAACTTGTGAAGAAATTTGTTACCAAAATTCCTGTCACAAGAAATGTATCAATTGGTTTAATACAGTTTTTAAACTGTTAATTTTATTAAAATGTCATCGAACTCTAATACAAATAAAAATAAATAAAGCTCAAGTCGAGTCGGAGTGTAATATCTTTAAAAGTTCTGTTATCAGTATCATAAAAGTGCGTTTTAAAATGCAATTACGGTCTCTCCTCAAAATTTTCTCAAAAATCTTTAAATAATTGATACCCTTGCAATGTTGTCGAACGGTTTTAGAGCGCCGTTCAAGGTCGCGTTACGCAACAACCAACCTGTATTACATAATCCAACCGGTTAGCAGTCAGCGTTCGAATTTCGAAGCAAATTGATTTCAAATTTTGAATTTTTGATACTCCCTTTATTGCTTTTAGGGTTCCGGAGCCAAAATGACAAAAACGGAACCCTCATAGTTTTGTTATGTCTGTCTGTCTGTCCGTATGTCACAGGCATTTTACTCAAAGACTACACAATGAATATTGATTAAATTTACCTAGTCTGATAACTAAATAATAAATTTAAATATTTTTAAGGGCACTCGATACATGTAACGGAACCTGTATTTTTTTTTTTAGCAAACATCAACCTGTGGCACATCATTCGACAGATCTTTTAAAAACATTTTAAAGTTTCTAATAAACTTTTTTGATTAAGTGAATATTTTTGGAAATAATCGCTCCGAAAGTTGCCTAAATTGTGACCCCTGTTTGTCTGTCCGTATGGCACAGGCATTTTACTCAAAGACTACACAATGAATATTGATTAAATTTACCTAGTCTGATAACTAAATAATAAATTTAAATATTTTTAAGGGCACTCGATACATGTAACGGAACCTGTATTTTTTTTTTTAGCAAACATCAACCTGCGGCACATCATTCGACAGATCTTTTAAAAACATTTTAAAGTTTCTAATAAACTTTTTTGATTAAGTGAATATTTTTGGAAATAATCGCTCCGAAAGTTGCCTAAATTGTGACCCCTGTTTGTCTGTCCGTATGTCACAGGCATTTTACTCAAAGACTACACAATGAATATTGATTAAATTTACCTAGTCTGATAACTAAATAATAAATTTAAATATTTTTAAGGGCACTCGATACATGTAACGGAACCTGTATTTTTTTTTTAGCAAACATCAACCTGTGGCACATCATTCGACAGATCTTTTAAAAACATTTTAAAGTTTCTAATAAACTTTTTTGACTAAGTGAATATTTTTGGAAATAATCGCTCCGAAAGTTGCCTAAATTGTGACCCCTATCTTAAGAACCGTGTGACCAAAAAATATTAACGCTTTAAATAATACAATTATTTCGGATCGGATGATCCAATATACTGTTATTGAGTTAGTGCCGAAAAACTGCTTTTTTCAACGAAAAGGCGTAAGTGCCATGAACACACGCTCTTCTGCTGGTGGAAATAAATAGAATTTAATAGGTAATCCATAGTATCCATAGTCCATAGTAATATTATAAATGTGAAAGTAACTCTGTCTGTCTGTCTGTTACGCTTTCACGCTTAAACAGCTAAACCGATTTAGATGAAATTTGGTATGGATATAGTTTGAGTCCCGGGGAAGGAAATAGGATAGTTTTAATCGCGATAACCGACATACACGCGGGTGGAGCTGCGGGTGAAAGCTAGTTAAAAATAATTTATTGAATCTATATAGGTACAATTTTATATCTGTTATACTCTCTACTTATACCTACTATTCTTAAAACATTCCATTTTTCATTTCCATTAGTTATAGCTAGAACCATTCACAGTTTTTGTCTTTGGACTGTAAATTCTCAAAATTAAATGGAAATATAAACTTGTGTAACATGAATAACAACAAAGGCCATTTGTCATAAGTGACAATATACCATCCTTTGAACTCACAGGACGGAATTGCTGTCACTATGTATGGGCTACCCATTGACGTATAGACCTGGACCGTGCCATCCCTTTCAATTAAAAAGTCAATATTCACTGCAAAGCGTGAAAGAGACAAAATACTCGTGCGGCCTTTGACAGGTATTATCCACAAAGTAACAATGTCTCTTTCTAGAGAGTGGTCCATTTTGTGAGGTTATGGCGCAGTCCTGAGGCCTTAGACGAGGTGCAATCGTTCCGTGGCGAATTTGATAACGCCATACCTATCGTTATCGACAACCGTTGGGGTAAACGAGTTCTTGAGTGGAAACCACGGCACGGCAAACGTAGTGTAGGACCCCCTAAGGCCAGGTGGAGTGATGATTTACGCAAAACGGCTGGCAGGAGCTGGATGCGAGAAGCCGATGATAGAACAAAGTGGCGTGCAATTGGAGAGGCCTATGTCCAGCAGTGGACTGCGATAGGTTGATGATGATGATGATGATACCTATCGTTCGCAAAAAGAATGTCTATGGTCCCCACCGCAAATGTCAAATTTTATACCACAATTATTTTCTATTATCGACATCGCTATTCGAATATGACTTTGTCTAGACCCCCTGGTCTCTACGTCATGAGGCTACCCCATTCAAAGTTCGTACTAGCTCTATGAAGGTCAGTAGCTAGAACCCAACTCAAGTCTCTTCTACGTAGCCGACACATTCAAGTAATCATCACTATAAAACTAACTCCTCTAATTAAACTTAATTATGTTCCCCGCTGATTTTTTTATTAACAGTTCATTTCACCAATTGTGTCATCATTATCACAATTGGTTTCCACATTGAATTACGAATATCGTTTCAAACTAGACATCTCATAATTTAACTTAATAATAACTGTTATATGCCCTCGAAGTTGTTCACGTCAATTTATAAAATACTTCTTTTTGCCAACGGGTTTTATGACTTTTTCTCATATTAAAACATAAAAAAACCCTGACACGTGTAACATAAATTATTAAGATATTTTTAGTCGTCGGGGATTAAAAAAAAAGATAAATGGATTTATTAACCATTAATAACAATCGTAATGCCATAGCAAATTGCATGACTTTTATGTAACAGTTATTCTTTCTTTCATACAAATAGCTCTTAAATCTGTGGTACTAGTTTGTCTTCAATATTATAAAGAGTTTTTTTATTATAAAGAGGAAAGATTTCATGGTTTGTTTGTATTGGCTCCGAAACTACTGGACGGATTTGAAAAATTCTTTCATCGTTGTGAAGCTACACTAACCCCGGGTGATGTAGGTTATTTTTTATCCCTGTATTCCCACAGAAACGGGAACTACGCGGGTGAAACCGTGAGGCGTCCGCTAGTTAATTATAAATGAATGACAATAGATGAAGGTGAATCTTAAAATCCCGGGATTTTTGGTATTAGGTATATTTTTCGTGCATACTGTACTACTTATTACATATGCAGCCTATGGGCTAGATATACTCGAAAAGCTTATGACATCCTTCGAGTTCAACAACGCGTTCAGGGTGCTGGTGGAACTATTCCGTTTCTGTAGCGCATCGGAGGCTAAAGTCAATTGTTTTTACACCATAAAGCGATCTGTAACAGCATTCTGAGCATGATTGCCAGCAGGTTAGACTGCTTAAATATGAATCGCTGCAGTGCTATCACTCATGGGAGTCATGGGATGGTGCGTGATTTTAATTTTATAATTTAGTAACATCTTAAGTAGTACTAACCTAATGAGTCTTGATCACTTGAATAAATCATTTTAAATAAAATTTGTTATGCCACGGTTGACGAATCCCGCGTAATGGCACTACCTATGCCAGAGAGGAGTTAAACTTCTTTTCCGTGACCTATGCCGATGATTGCCAATCGATCACACTTTAATTTCAATCTTCGCCGATGCTCCAGATATTTAGTCCATCTCATCTCATCTCTCTGTGGCTTCAATATTATGTAAACGTAGATCTATTTTTATATTTAATTGACACGTCACGCTAAATCGTGTGTTATCAATACTTATTACTGTATTTATGACGTTGTATTATGCCTTGCCTCCTATTTGCAGTGGCGTGATTCTACGAGATTATGGTACAAACACTTGGTATCGTATTTAAAATACCTGCAGAGTCCTTAATCACGATTATTTTACCGTGTCCGTGGCAAGCCCGTGCGAACTGTCAAAATCTTGTCTTATTGGTAAATGGAGAGCTGCGCTTAGAAATGCATCAACGCGTGCCCTCGGCGAACATTTTTATGGCTTACCACGGACACGAAATAAAGATCGTGAATAAGGACCCGGATATCATCGAATTCGATTTTTAAAAAGAAATAAATACATTTTTACGCTTAAACAGTATGTTTCAACAAAACGGCACAAGCAAGTATGGCCGGCGCGGACTTCTTCGCAAACACCAATGCTTTGTCAGCGGAACTAGCGCCGGCACTTGGTCTAGCAAATCTTGGTACTGGTTACTTGGTTATGCTGAGGCAGCCCCCGCAGCAACCTCCACAGCATTCTCCGCAGCACATTTTCACTATGGTCTATTTTGCTTTTAAAAATATAACCAGATACTGTATTCCATGTATTCCAGCGTATTGGAAAATTATGATTTTGCTCAGAGTTTTTAATTTGACTCTTTTTTTGGCTTTTAGAATTTGTATATTTCGATTCAAGTGATTGACTTGCACTGAGTTATTTGATTATTTTGTTTTACCCTGGATTATTTTTCGGAAGGGTCTTCTCTCCAGGCAAAAGGGGTGATGTGATAAGTGCTTGAATCTATAATTAAGGGTCTCGAAACTCAAGTAGGTACGTGAGGCATCCTTGCCCAGTTTATTTAGAAAACTATAAATCTGACCGGCTCTCTTCACCTTTACCCCCTAAGGAGGTAAAACCCAATTTACTCAATACCTACAATAACATTAATAACTGGTTTGCCTTTCCAAATTTATTTCATATAAATCGGTAACAGTGTAACCTTGATGACAGAATTATAACGAGACTGCAATTGTTCCAGATTTAATGAATTTCAACGTGTATTATGTTATTGTAATGTACTTAAATGCGCAAGAGCATAATTACGAGTTTATAAAGTCCATATATAACTAATATTATGTATGTGGTATTCATTGTTTTGTAAGGAATATGCTGCTTCATTGTTTGACGCAATTAAAATCCGCTATGCAGTTTTTTTTAAATCCGTTAATTATTACTACATAATTAACGGATTTAAAAAAAAACTGCATAGCGGATTTTAAAAGCCTTAAATGCTTATATATAGACATTGTTCACGGACACAAAATTTCGGAATAATATCTGAAATTTGAAAAAAAAAGTGGTCTGAAGCAGGTCCTCCCCCCTAGACTCGACTGAATCAAATCTTTTGGGGGGGGGGGGATTTGAGAATTTTGACACTGGATCTGTTTTGTCTAATGTTGACAACAACCCCCTTGAACAAAGTTCTAGATCCGAGCCTGGTCCGAAGTGCTCTGAAACTCTGTGTACGTACCTACTCTCGGTATTTCGCTGAGAATAAAGAGAATACTGAAGGAACGCTCATGTATAATAATAATAATAATATCTTGGGACAACTCACACAACGTCATCTGATCCCAAACTAAGCATAGCTTGTACTATGGCAATCAGACAACTGATAAACATGCTTATATATTTCTAAATACATACATTTTGTAGATAAATTACACCCAGACACAGAATAAAACCATCGTACTCATCACACAAAGTTTTATCCTGGGTGGGGATCGAACCCACGACCTCCTGCGTAGCAGTCGGATACATTTCCACTGCATGACTGCATCCGTCAAGAGCGTTTTGTATGAAACTATCGTTTTGTACGGTATTCTGTGGTAGGACTCAGTCGGGTCGATAGGTAGGTAAAGGAATATATAGAGAAGAAACTGCCAGATACTGAACCAAAAAATTCTAAAATGGGAAGGAGGACGTTTAATAAAATTTGCCATAAATGTATCATGCAGTGTGCATAACAACAAAGGCGAAACTTATAATGATGATAGCCACCAGAGCGGATCTAACAAAATAATGTGTTTACACTAAAAAACTCCAGACAGGTGAGACTAAACGTTATTTATTATCCTCAAAACGACTAAGCGAATTTTAGTAAACAAGCTTTGTGATTAAAAAAACTACCGCGAAGAAGATGCCAAACGGCGGTGATTCCCAACATTTTTGATCTAGACCCTTTTTGAATAGCTACTTCATAGCTATTTTACCCCAACATCGGTCAAACGTGAGTCGCTCGAACGAGGGGGGATGCAAATGAACTTAATTTTCAGCGTGAGTACTTAATACGAGGTGAGGTGGATTTTGTCGACATCGACGGGGGGGTTATACCACTTAACTCAAAGAATATGCCCCCCGTGGCGGTAAATAGGAAACCCTTGCCATATACAAATACACACGTTTTACTTATAACACCTGGAATGGATGCAAAAGCTATTTAAAACCTAATAAAACGTTTATCAGGTTACAAGAATATTTTACTTTTCTGATACAGTTACAGCCATAGAACCTTACATGAGTCACATTGACGAAGTTATGGGCGGAATCAATTCGCGTTAAAATTGAATATAAGTATACCGCGACCATCATTATACGCTACCTAAACTCATTATCTGAAAATGTCCGACATTATAACACAACGATATAACTGGATAGTCCATACAAACATCATTTTGTTACCAGCATTTACCGTAAAATGGCCGACAATTTTCTATGTTAATATGTCGTATTAGGTCTGAAGTAGCCGAGTGTCATTTTAAAACTAGCTCTTCCAGTGCAACCCACTCGTTTGGTCGTGGTCGCCTCGGGCAAAAAATACATAGGCACAGGTCAGCTCACAGCTCGACGAAAAATCCACGCAAACATAGATACATACGTAAGGTGGACGGTCGCGGTTGACAATTCGACCAAGATCTGTGTACATACGCATCCATGTCTATGTGAGCCTGTTTTCGCTTATTGTAGTGAGCCGGCTTTTTAATACCTATCCAATTTAAACCTTGGTCTTCGTCCATGAACCCTCGCAAGAGCATTCAATCGTAAACTGTGACATTTTACTGACATTGCGCTTCTATCGCTCGTTTGACATTTGTAACCTGCACTAAACCTTGTGTAAAACTTGCCTTATAGAGAATGCATAGTGGATTATAAATTAGCTGTTTTATCTTTGATATCTATGCCGTTTAGATCTTTGATCTCCTGCCTTGTGTTACGTTGTGAATACAGAACTCATACAATTACTTTGTTTTTTTTTTTTAAACCATTGTGCGTGCAAAGGAAGCATTTGACTTTTGCACTTTTCTGTATTTGTAGCACTTGCGAGATTTTTTTCTTTAAAAGTTATGATTCTTCCTCTTTTAATCTGGTCCATGTCTTAAAAAAAAAATAAGGCAAACCATAAATCAGCCAGTATCAGTTAAACGACTGACAGAAAGTATTATTTTAGGTTTTCAACATTAAGTTACATGGATTTACTCCAAGATTCCTGGATTTTAATTATCGAGTTTACTCATGTCATATAAGTACTATTTTAGTTATTTTTATTTCGTTTTTACTTACCCTTACATATTTTGTATTTGTAGATTATACAACGTTATTCTTGGTATAGAGCAAACCTGAAAGTAGTTTGCTCAGAAACAGTAACACAATCCAATGGGGGTGGGGACCATGTTATATTTTTCAAATAATTAATTAATCTAAAATGTCTAATGAATCCTGTTCACGATATGATGTGAAATGTAATCATAACTTATTTTTCAATAATAACCATGGATTACGTACTACGGGACGCAATGAGTACGATAGCGCGAAGAACTTAAATCAACTTGAATAGCTTAGAACTATGCCAGTTTTCAATATTTTCATTTTCTTTTTTTTATATGACTTCTTGAAATAAAAATCTTGTTGGGGTATCCTTTGCACTATACTAAGCTAAATAAAGACAGAACATCTCAAAGGTTTCAAAACAATATCCGATGTGGATATGGATACTCAGTAATTATTAAGCTATTGCATAGCTTCTATCGCGGGCCTTGAGCGTGGAGACCGAATCCAGGAATTCCGTAACGAAAATAACCTAACACCCCCCCTCCGACCGGCACAGCGGTGATACTTTTTAGTTTTGCCATCTATCGATGAATAGCAGGACTTTTAAAGACTTTTTTTAAATTAAAAAAAAAAAATCCTTTTTTTTTAAATTTCAAAATATATATTTTTTTTATAAAAGAAAAACTTAAAAATTATATTTTTTTTTTTTTAATTGCCTAAGTTGATAAAAATGCTATGCAATAGCTTTACCGCGGCAGTCCCCGAGTGCCACACATAATATTTTCTTTTATTTACAAAAAAACCAACAGCGTTACAATGTGTGTAGGAGAACATCAATCAATTTATGTAGATAGAAATGGTACAAAACAATCTGGCCAATTATAAGTTTCGAGATGGTGAATACCTACAATTGTTGTGAAAAAAGTATGAATGAAATATATTAAAATACTAGCTGTCCCGCGCAACTTCGTATGCGTAAATTTTCCCCGTTTTTGCAACATTTCTCGTCGCTGCTCCACTAATAGTCGTAGCGCGTGTTATATAAGCCTATAGCCTTCCTCGATAAATGGGCTATCCAACAAAAAAATAATTTTTCAAATCAGACCAGTAGTTCCTGAGATTAGCGCGTTTAAACAAACAAACAAACAAACTCTTCCGCTTTATAATATTAGTATAGATACTTCAATATTTGTGACTTTGTGAAGGTTTTATGGCAGTCATTGTAAAAAGTAAAGAGACACCAATAAATAAGAGGCAACTGTTTTGACTCTAAATCACGAATATGACGAATACTAAATGATAGTATTATAAAATTAAGTTGTCAACTTATTACTGAATACCCGTACAAAATATACCGCGTAAGTTACTTTCCTATACATCGATGACTAATTAGTCATGTCCAACCTTCAATTAACCGGTGTAGTAGTCTTACCCTTGCAACGTTTACGTGACCGGTTTATGACCTATTTGACATGGTTCGTTCACCGTTGTACTTACATTGTAAGGAACATAGTACAGATGCGGTTATCGCGAGTTTATTTTCTCGCTTTGCTCTTTATAAAGAGCTAGCTGACGCACTCGTAACAAGAGGTTATTGAACTGCACAGTTACAGGCGAGATCGGTGCGCCGACGCAGACTTTGTGACAATCGCAACCTTGGACAGACAACCTTTTTAATTTTAAATTAGAAACCACCTGTTCCTTTTTTTAATTTCACCTATAAAGATCAGCATTTCTAAGTTGTCATTCTTGTCAAGTGTCACTGGGCGCTCTGATTCGAAATTTGATTTTGAACTTGATGATTGCGTTTTAGCCATTGACGTATAGACCAGGACTGCGCCATACCTTTAAGGAAAGAGAGAAAAAGCTCGTGCGGCCTTTGGCAGGTATTGTCCACAAAGTAGTGTTGTCTCTTTCTAGGGAATGGTCGATTTTGTGAGGTTATGGCACAGTCCTGGTCTCTACGTCAATGTTTTAACCACACTCTGGTTGACATGCTTAAAAATGAAATCATCATACCTAAAAGAAGACTTAATTCCGTCGAAGATTTCACGGTTACTATGGAATTTATCATTTTTAAGACTGCCATATTTTAGAAGTTTCAAATAAAATTGTTTTGGAAAGATTTAATGTGAACACGTTAGCTTGTCTATTGTGTATCAACATGTTCGCGAGAGTTCAAGACATTCGTGAAAGTTCAAAAGACCGAGATTCACATTTACGCGGCGATTTTCTACAAGGTCACTTTTGGTAAACAATAGTTATTTCTAATTGTTTATATTATTTAAAAATAGAACGCGCATCTTCTAAGAAAACTGTCTAGAGGAATTTTTCGGGCATCTTCGTCGTTTTCCTCGATTTCAGGATGTTTTTATGTGTTCATAAGTCTGAACGATCTGATCTACTAATTTAATTTGGTATTTGACTACTATCAAAATAAAATGTTTTATAATAACCGTGTAAAAATATGTCATAAAATGTTCTAAAATAACCGATTGAATCAGGCGTAACATGGCGGAAATCCATCTTAAATAGATTATAAGGGAGGCATCCCACCACCCACCCTCGATCTGTGAATCGCCACGATTGAAGTAGTAAGGAAATGCCCTTAATACAATAATCGAAATAGTTTGACAGACCGCACTCAAAGAGAGAGACCTGCAACAAAGAAAATAAGTGACAGGTACTCTTACCAAGTCGAGTGGTAGGCACCTCCGGACCCTTGACTTGCAATATTCCGCTTCTACGAAGTGAAATGTTCTAAAAAATTTTTCATTTATTAATTTAACGTGTTTATTAATTTTTAATCATAAAGAGAAACACTAAAATATATGATTTGACCATAGAAATCGTGACGTCATATGCTAGCATTCCATACAAATTTGTACGGAGCGGGTCGTTGTTGACGTTTCTTGAAAAGGAGAAGGATACAGTCGAAACGTCGGGCAATAAACAAGGTATTTTACCTTAAATTAGTCACGCGATTAAGACCCGTAATATATATATATTTGCATAATGTATACAAATCGCGAAAGTTTATCAACATTCATAGAAATCGTGACGTCATATGCTAGCATTCCATACAAATTGGTACGGAGCGGGTCGTTTTTGACGCTACACGAAACGGCAAAACTCGCTGCATGGTCATTGAGACATTATTCTGGCACGGATTTTACAATAGGGTATTTGACTGAAGTCAAATCAGCATCTTTTTAAGAAACGTCAAAAACGACCCGTTCCTTACCAGTTTATATGAAATGTTGTGATGTGACGTCACGTTTTTTACGGCCAAATCATTTACTTTTATTATTTCTTTTCATAAATAAAAATGAATACCTAAACACGTTAAATTATACAGGGTGTAACAGAAAGGTGTGGTCATATTCAGGGTTTGGTATGTGCCCATGATACTGAGTGCACATACCTAATTTTATCAAAATCGAAGTACCCTAAAAAAATATTTATTATTTTTTTGATTCGTTATTTATGAAAAAGTTATGAATTAAAAAAAGTATGACTTAAAAAGTTCTATGCCTTAATAATCCAATCGAATTTTGTACCATTTGAACATTGTATAATTCTTATGCCATACGCCTTTCACTACTGAATTTTGACAAAAAGAATATTCAATAACTATGTAATAATAATGCAACCAGCTATGGCACCATGGTAGATGCAATACTGATAACATACCCCATCCGCTGCTGAAATTTGACCACACCTTTCTGTTACACCCTGTAAAACATTAACATTCAGAACACTTTATGACATACTAGCGGCCGGCTCCGGCTTCGCACGGGTATAAAATATATGGATGTTATTGTACATAAAAACCTTCCTCTTCAATCACTCTATCTATTAAAATAAACCGCATTAAAATCCGTTGCGTAGTTTTAAAGATTTAAGCATACATAGGGATATAGGGACAGAGAAAGCGACTTTGTTTTATACTATGTATTTTGATAGTACTTAAATACAGTACAGTCATCAATACTCACATTTGGCTATTTGATATTAGTAGAACCAGAAGAATCATAAGCATAGTTCCTCGAAATTAAAGGATGAGTCTTATAGAACAAATCTAAGACTCGTTTCCCCGTTTTAGCAACATGTTTCATCGCTGTTCCGCTCCTATTGCTCGTAGCGTGATGTTATATAGCCTTCCTCGATAACGTCCAACATTAAATAATTTTTCAACTCTGACCAGTAGTTCCTTAGATTTTTGCGTTCAAACAAACTCTTCAGCTTTATAACATTAGTATAAATCAAAGAAGTGTTCATTACAGTATGTTTATCTGACTTTTCTAGCTAGAATATTGCGGTGTACCAACCTGTCCTACACCGTTGTTTCTAGGAAAAATATAATTGACGTTCTATTACCCGATGAAGCGAGCGAGTGACTTCCATACATAATGCTAATCTATCCTTATTAATCAACATATATCAATAAAATTAGTGTTCAATTGTAATTTCAAGCTAACTAACAATATTCGAAGTGAAAACTTCTTTAGCGGCGTTGTGCACTTTTTTGTATGGGTATATAATGTTAAACTCGCGTCAGAATCACGTGACCGTAAGATTCTTAGAATACGAAGGTAAATTTCGCCGCAATCCACAATGTAGCTCAGGTGGGAAATCGGGCGGTCTAGAAACCAGAAGACCCCGATTCGAGCCCTAATGATTTTTTTTCCCCTTTTTTATTGTAGTTTTTTGATTTTTGTTTTTTAATTTGTGATTTTTTATTACATATTTTTCATTTAATTCTTATGTCGTTTTTCAAATTTTTAGATTGTTGTTTTTTTATTTGTGATTTAATACTTTTTATTTTTGATTTAATTGTCATGTTTGTGTACGATAGCGCAATAGATTAATATTCTATTTAACCACATAAATGATAGTAGGCACTTTTATACTAATAAACAAAAAAATATAAATTCCAAAATATTCAAAAATGCACAACGTTAATGTTCAAGTTTTCACTTCTGCCGGTACTCCCGGAGTGCAACCCTTTTTTTTTAAATTATTTCGATAGATTTAGCTATTCCTATCTAAATCCAAAATTTAGCCCTCTTTTTGCGAAAAGGGTTAAATTTTGGAATTTGTCTATGTGGCTGTCTGTGGCATCATATCTCCCAAAGTAATAGTCCGACTATGATGCGGATTAATGTACACACACACTAGTTAGCTTATTTATTAAAAGTTGTCTAAAGTGCTCAGTAACGACCAAACGGCTGGTAGCTGACTTTATAGAGTCTTACTATTTCAAAAATATTTAAGGTTCAAAAAGAGAAAACATACCATCACTCACTATAGGCTTCTCGTGTCTGTCCATACCCATAGACAATATAAATATCTAACTTAAATGTCGAAAGAGAGCGGTGGTCAACAGTTTATTAAACTGACGAATTTTCTGGAAAGAAATAAACTTCTGAATATTATTCCTCCCACGTACGTTTAGGTTCTGGAATGAGCTTCTTGTCGAAGATTTCCCAAAAGACTACAGCATTTTTAAAACAACGAGTTACTTAATTATAAGTTTTTTTCGTGTTGTCCATACGCTACTGATTCGATGATGAACCTTATTCTTCATCTGGCCACGGGTTGATTTCAATATATACTACAGCCGAAATTAATGTGAAATGTTCACTAATAAATAAAATTGTAGGGTTTTCACGTAACAGCAATTTTCGTCAATTAAATATAAAATAACAATGATATTTTGGACTTCCATGTTATGATATCATATTAGCAACTGTTTACGTAGCGTAAAGTAACTGCGGAACACATAATAGGGTGTGAATTTTCAATTCAATTTTCAACATTAATTAAACAAATGACAACCCTAACTTTGACACTTTTGACAGTCGTTGTTAAGCAACATTGTTTTTATATATTTCACATTGTGCGCGGCTTTAGTCATTGACGTAGTAGAGACCAGGACTGCGCTAAAATCTCACAAAATTTACAAATTTACCACTCTCTGGAAAGAGACAACGCTACTCTGTGGACAATACCTGGCAAATGCCGCACGAGTTTTTTCTCTCTTTCACGCTTCGCAGTGAATATTTACTTACAAATTGAAAGGGATGGCACAGTCCAGGTCTAAACGTCAATGGCTTTAATATATATTATAGTCATAGATAATATAATGCTTTACTAGTAGTATAGTCGATTGCTCATTCCATTTCTGCAAGTGTCAAGTACTTACCTATTTATTGTACACTTTAAACAGACTCAGGCTTTCATATATTCTCACACTTTAAGCAGCTCACAACTCATTTGCGAAAATGGAATTTTTTTGTTAATATTAAGCGTATGAAGGAAATAATCATATCCATCCCTACGAAGTTAACCGATAAGTTCAATTCATCCTCCGTATATTACGACTTTTGTCCATGATTGAGGGTTCGAATCCCGCCCGAGCCAATTCTTTTATTATACATTCAATATGTTTAACATCAACATAAAAAGGCTTAAAACCATCAAAGCAATCTTTTTGAATAAATGTAATATTTTATCAACATTTGTAACTTTAACCTTTTCACGGGCCGATTCAATTGTTATCATATTACCTAGATCCACGCTTTATGCGTACGTAATACAGCGTAAAGTTAACGTACAATTGTGCGTCAGGTGTCAGAACGGCTCGTTTTCTCACACCTCTTGGCCCCCTAGAGTGTGAGGACGGCCCTCAAACCACGTGGAAGCAACAAGTGGCGCCTCTACGCATGCGCGGCTTCACCCCCCCTCGTTAAATCCAAGAAACCAAACTACAGACAGCCGTACTTTTCCACTACGAATTTCTCTATTTTCATTTTTAGTATCCTAATATCGAATTGGACTAATTAACCGTTGATGTGGAAAATGGATTTTCTTGATTGGAATATTAAGTTTTGGTTCAGTGACGAAAATGTAAGTAAATTTTCAGTTATACGTATCAGAATGTCAGTGCGTATCAATTTTAAAATAAAAAAGTTCGTATTCCAATTTTTATGGTACATATTATATTAATTATTTTTTTAAACCTAGACGTAAAGGTAACCATACAAAGAATTCGTAAAAAGTATTGGTTCGATCGTTATGAAGTACACCGTAACAATGTAACGGGACGGGAGAAATTCAAGGACAAGGTGCGGTTAATATTTAACCTACTTAAATTGATAACAACGTATTCTTTTTTTAAGATCCATCTATATGAAAATATGGCTTACTTTCGATATCCATAATTTAGTTATTCCAATTTAATGTAGGTACATACTACCCTATATAATTTGTAGGCATTTATTTTACATAAATCTTTTAAGATATTCTTGTAGTAGATTATATTATTCAACCACAAAAATATCTTACAAGATAATAATATTACAATAGGCCAAGTATAATAGTAAATATTTATTTCAGAATATTGATCCTAAATACAGTTATCAAGTATTTATAATTTATATTTAATTACTAAATAAAAGAACCATAATTTGCAATTATGTATGGTGTTATATATATTACGGGTCTTAATCGCGTGAATAATTTAAGGTAAAATACCTTGTTTATGTGTCACGGGTAGACTGTAGAGTCTACCCGTGACCACGGCCGTTGCAATACGGTCGAAACGTCGGGCAATAAACAAGGTATTTTACCTTAAATTATTCACGCGATTAAGACCCGTAATATATATATTTTCATAATGTGTACAAATCGCGAAAGTTTATCAACATTTATATGTATGGTGTTCCAGTCTGGTGCTCAAAATAGGACTTTCTAATTTTGTAATAATTACTTTTATTATAAAATGTTCTTTCTTGTTTGTTCATCGATTGATAATAATTACTTAAGCTGGAGAAACGAAGAAACAAAACTGGCTTTTCTGTTGTAAAAAAATTAAAGGTTAACGAAACGTAGATATTTTACTATAAATCATTGTGTACCTAACTATTACTTTAATTTAATGAATCATTTCAAATGCAGTAGTAAGTGATCTTCAAACAATAGAATCTAAAACCAAACCGTGTTTAAGAAACGAAAGCGATTACAGATTCAATTGTTGTTTAAACCATTTAAACTGAATGTCAGCCGATCCGGCAATTACCCTGCAATTACAGAACGATTACGCAACCTCGCGTAAACTTTGCCAGCGCGTAATTAAGCTGCTCAATTCAACACCAGCGTCACACAATACCGAGAGTATAGAAAGACAGCTTCGTACAATATTGTAATTTATATAGGCATTTTTTGCCAATTACTTTATTAATATAATAATTGCATTTATGAAAGATAGAAAAAATTGAAGTACAGACCCAGGAATCGAACCCGAGACTTCCATATGCCTAATCGAGGCCGGAATCGAACCATCTAACCCCACTAAAGCTATCACAGGCATGGTTGTTGTGGTTGCACGTTATCACGTAAAATTATCGTCCGTAAACCGACTTAACAGACAACCAACTTTTTAATTGATAAATAAATGAAAGAAAAATAAGCCATAGAAATTTAGGATTTTTCTGTTACACGTTGTTCTCTACAACGTGTGACAGAAAGTCAAAACAGTGTAACATTGCAGTGACACGGAATTTCGAGCAACTTTATTCCGACGGTTTTCTGGAATTCCGTGTCCGTGAACGATGTCTATATCTGCGTTTCGTGAGCGAAATAGTATGAAGCGTTCCTTCTGTACTCTCGATGTTAAGTGTAGGTATAGAGACGATGCTTTTTAGGAAGAATATTATAATTTATAATATTGCTAAAGACTAAAAAGTTCGTCAGCGATATTTTGTCTGGTGTCAAGTGAAGTATACATAATAAAATGTGTAAATTAATCACTGTCCAACCCGAAAGGGGCTTATATTTAATTATAATAATATAATAATAATATCTTGAGACAACTCACACAACGCTATCTGACCCCAAACTAAGCAGAGCTTGTACTATGGAAACCTGACAACCGATAAACATACTTATATATTTCTAAATACATACATATTAATGTTGATAAACTTTCGCGATTTGTACACATTATGAAAATATATATATTACGGGTTTTAATCGCGTGAATAATTTAAGTTAAAATACCTTGTTTATTGGCCGATGTTTTGACCGTATTGCAACGGCCGTGGTCACGGGTAGACTGGATACATACATACTATAGATAAATATCACACAAAGTTTTATTCTGGGTGGGGATCGAGCCCACGACCTCTTGCGTAGCAGTCGGACACACTCCCACCGCGCCACAGAGGCAGTCAGTATTAACAGCAAAGATATGCATGCCAGCGCATGCGTATCTTCGCCGTTATCCTGTTTTCCAAGAACACAACTTCAAGACCACTACTTTAATCTTAGTATAGCTTTAAATCTCCAGTAAACGAAGGTAGGGGGGGAAAGAAAAATAATTTTCCAATGAATTTTATAAAGGCTTTTCAGCTTCTCAGCTGAAGAGTTTGTTAGGTTGAACGCCATAATTTCAAGAACTACTGGTTCGAATTGAAAAATTCTTTTAGTGTTGGACAGCCCATTTATTGAAGGCTATATAACATGACGCTACGACTAATGGGAGCGGAGCATCAATGAAAAATGTTGCAAAAATGAGGAAAATTTATGCATACGAAGTTACAATATTGCTGGTCAGCTAGTGCCTAAATATTACGGAAAATTACTACGCGTACAGAACGTAGTTTTTATGTGTATTGTTATTCAAAGAGCCCATCGTCGCGTGACGTACCTACTAGGTAATAAATATAAACATTACAAAAAGGTTTGTTATGCCCAAGTTACATAATAAAAATGGTATCATAAACGTTGAATTGGCATTGAAAATAAAAATGTAGATATACTATCTACTACTCAGATCTACTTTTTGAAGAAAGTACTAGGAGCATAAAAGGTTAACTTCATAGTAGGTCTGTACTTCGCTCGAGCAAAGGGGGCGTCCATAAATTACGTTAGGTAATTTTGGCGAATTTTGGAACCCCTCCCCCTCTGGTGAGATATCGTAAGATTTGCCTTCACAAAATCTCATAAGAATGAACTGGTCCGAGATTCTGTAGAGATGAACGATGAAAAGTCTTCATCTTTGTCGAAACATTTAGTACCTAATCGATCTCTCGGTTTGTTATTCGGTTACAACAAATCGATTTGTAATAAATCAAAGTATAACCTCATAAATACAAAACACGATTCATTAAGTTTATAGGGGTTAAATTTATTCATGATTTTACGCATCATTTTCCTTTGAAACTTCGAGTTTATATTGTGTACAAAGATAGCACGAATGCGACCCTTGTTGCTTAGCAACGGCATTGGACTTAAACGTTGTGTTTTTAAACTTACTTCAACACGTTTCTATCAAAAACATCGGTAATCGGTTCACTCTACGGATTTAAAAAAACCGGAATAATATCCTATTAATCCTGCCTCCTATTATCCTGTATTATAAATTTAACGAGAAACAGACAGGTCGAGGCTATTTCGAATAAAATAATTTCAATCCTGAATAATAGTTTGTATAATATAAACTTGAAAGTTTGATACTGTGGCAGATGTCAAACGAGCATCATTGGAGCTATGACAATTCATCGATAATTTATTGTATTTGTTTCTGTTCTCATTAAAAATTTAGATTATCTGTAATTTATTGGTATTAAATACCTACTTATTTTATAATTAAAGTAATAGGCGATCAATAATAATACTGAAAGGATAAAGCAGGTTAATCTAGATATAATATTTTACGCGCCCTTAAGTATAAAGCACTCGTTACAAAGATTTTTATCGCAAAAAAATATGGACCGGAGTACAAGTAAAAGAAACCAAATGAATTAATGAAAAGAAAGAAAGTTTGGAAGGAGCTAAGTACCAACCATATTTACATTATCTAGCTACAAAGAAATATCAAACTTTCAGGCATCTTGCAGCCCATAAAGTGTATTCAAGCCTGACAAAAAAATAAAGAAAAAAGTTAAAACAATTGAAACAAAAGCACTGAAAAACAATCAAAACTTCAACAAAAACGTAAAATTCACGTTTTTCCGAATTGTTTTACGTTAGTAAAGATTGTTGATAATTACAATAGATGATTCAACATCACGCGATTTCTCACGGTTACTATAAGAAATTAATTTCAAAGAGATTTTCTGTGTTAAATAAGTACTAAGTTTTGTAGTACTTATGTAATTAGTGTTTGCATATCCTGGTAAATATAATAATAAAAAGGTAAAGAACTCAGCTCATTCTAGATTGAATAAAGTTATTTATTTTATATTGTCTATACGACTGTACCTACATACATAATATGCGGTGGAATTTACACCCTGTTTTGTTAATCCGAATAGATTCCACCGGGTGTAGGCTTATTGTAATATAATAATAATAATAATCTTTATTTCGGACATGTTACAATGCATATAACGTTAGTATGTTTGCTTATTATCTACTGTTAGTACCAATCACCCTTTGCACACAATGTTTAATAAAAGAAGAGCTTAAGCTTTGCGCTACTGTTTTTAGGATACTGTTGTGACTGTCTTTCACCCTCCTTAGCATAGAGACAGTTTTCTTACGCAAGATCGCATGAAAACCGTCTGTGCGAGCTTCCGCAAACATAAGCGATGCACTACAGTAACGAGGTAGTCCCAACAGCATCCTAAATGCATTGTTATACTGGACACGCAGAGCATCTAATGATTTGATCTCTTCTCTTTTCTTTAATTTAGGCTACGCTTTTACATATAAATACACATACCTACCAGTGGCAGGCAGTCCTTAGAACACTATTCTTTTCGGCTTCCCTTTGAATTCTAGTTACTTACTTAATATACGTACAAAGAACCGTGTCCACCTATTATCGAGTTTCCTTAGAAAAATTTAAGCCCTCGCTGCTGATACCTACACACATAACAACAAGTTGCGACCTCATTAAAGGGATATATATGATGTGACTTTTATTTTTTTCGCTAGGCTTATCGTTAGAGAGCGATTCATTAAACAGAGTTCATCGTTTAGGTGCTACGAATGCTACAACAATACTAGACACAGACACACACATATGTGAGCAACGTTGGCACAAACAGACAGACACACAAATATACAGTCACACAGAATATACTCTCATTATGGTGCCATTCATTTATTACGTAAAACGACTTAGGGGCGAGGGCGTAAGTTAATTGTAAAAAAATATTTTTATACAAACTTAGTGCAGCTTAGCTTAAGTATAGGTTTTGGTGTTAAAAACAAAGAAAGTACGCCTCAAGACGAACCGATCGAGCCCAAAAGAAGTTCCGGCCACCACCCGACTCCATCCTCAGACTCTAGATATCATGCAGCAATAAAGTATCATGCAGCAATAAAGTACTCACTAAGTCAAAACAAACTCGGTGGGTTTATCTTCTTTAGTAAAGAAGATCCTGTGGCCGTTTTCCGGCTTCATCATCAGAACAGCTTCATGGTACCATATTATTTTATTGTCACCAAAGATACATATGTACACCAAATTTAAGCCCAATCAAACACCGGGAAGTGGTTCTAATTTAGCTTCTAAGATTCGTGCCAAACGCACAAACATTGCAAGTTAAATAAAAGCTTGTAACTTTCGGCTTCATCATCAGAACAGCTTCATGGTACCATATTATTGTATTGTCACCAAATAATCATATGCACACCAAATTTTAGCCCAATCGGACGTCGGGAAGTGTTTCTAATTTAGCTTCCAATATTCTTTCCGAACACACAAACATTGCAAGTTAAATAAAAGCTTGTAAAATTGAAACAAACCAAACGTAAAGGCTCTCCTTTACGTTTGGTTTTTTCTTACATAGGGGGACTATGTAACTAAAAATAAAAATAGGGGGTCAAAAACCAAAATAGTCATTGGTACGTAATAAATGAAAAGCGCCTAACTTACAATTCTGTTGCATTTAGAATTAAATATATAAAATGTGCGAAAAGTATTTCTTCTAACTGGTCAGTTATGTTTCGCCGCTCTTATATATTAGACTGTCATAGGAAGTTTGACGTACAACGAACTATTTTTATTACTATATACAGTTAAATTATTCTATATTACATACCTATGTCTCGTTTGGTGTGTTCGGAATGCCAAATGTTAATTATGACTTCTATAAATAACTTATTAAGAGTTTAGAGATGGCTTAAAAGTTTACTATTTACAATTAAGTTGTAACTTTAAAAGTTTTTGGTTTTTTTTTGTTTCTCTAATCTATATTTCTATACTAATACTAATCTATACTAATATTATAAAGAGGAAAGATTTGATTGTTTGTTTGTATTGAATAGGCTCCGAAACTACTGGACGGATTTCAAAAATTCTTCATCGTTGTGAAGCTACACTAACCCCGGGTGACATAGGCTATTTTTTATCCCTGTATTCCCACGGGAATGGGAACAACGCGGGTGAAACCGCGAGGCATCCGCTATTAATATATAAATAGAGAGTCGCTATTGCTGTCTTATTCTTTGGTATTTTGAAAATAGAATGAAAAACAAAGACTTAACATACCTACCTTAGTTAGAATGCTGCAACTGTTACGTGCCACGAGTATTCTACAAAGATGAGCATCATCATTCTATAATGGTCCATTGCTGGACATAGGTCTCTCTTCATTTACGCCATAACACCCGGTCCTCAGCCTTCCGCATCCAGCTCCACCAAGAGACCTTCTTCGGCTCGTTCGGCTCGTTCGGCTCTGGGACTCGTTCTACCTTACGTTGACATTTTTTTTTTCTTACAAGCTATAGTTGTATATTGATCATCATAGGTAAATACAGTGCATACCTAAGTGCACTTTACCTTAGCAATAATATCATTAATTTTCCCAACCTTTAATTATGGCTAGTTTTATCTACAGGTTAGTGATGTAGGTATCGCGTGTTTATCGACGATCATGACAAAATTATCGATACGTATCGTACCTAAAACGGTCCCCTGATTGGTCACTAATGTCGACAAGATATTAACATTGATATATCTAGGAAATTTCTAGTAAAATATTATAATCGTAGAATTTTAATGTTGGTATTGTAGTATTGATGTCAAATTTTAAAGCTATGCTAGTACCTACTAATAGACAATATTTTGAAGTACAATTTGTACTACCTCAGTATAAAAGTTTCGGACTTAAGTCGTTTTTCCACAAAAAGTAAAAGATCTGTCCTTAATAGCCTAATTTGTTAAAAGTGGTTACATTTTGCAGAAAGAAACGTTAATTTCACAATGTCATGCTGTCATTATTGTATTTGTTGAACTCATGTATGTAATTCCAGCCGTTTTATTTTTTCACGATAGTTTTAGCTACTGAAGAAGACATAAACATGTAGACATGTCCGCACTTAACAAATAATCTAACCTAAGTTTGACTCTTACGTGAGAATGGGCTCAACGTGCTCATAGCTCGTACGGTTTTTTTTTTTTAAATAGACCAAGGCATACAATACATTCAGCCTAACAGCCTATACAGGTGTCGTATAGAGATTCATTTCCGCGAACTATTTATCTTAGACAAACGTTCTGTTGTTGCTGTGGTCGTGAAATCGTGATGAATGATATGCTAGTGTTTTGTATTGTCAGTTTGTCTAATACCAGAACATGTATAACTTCACGCTATTTTCCTAGCTTCAGGCTCAGGTATATGGATCGCAACAACATTAAGAAGATTTTTGAAATTAAAACTTCTTTAGCGGCGTTGTGCACTTTTTTTGGTGTGGGTATAAAATGTTAAACTCGCGTCAGGATCACGTGACCGTAAGATTGGTGGATTTGTGGGAAGACGAGGAGAAGGTTCCAGTCCAAATGATTATTTCTTCCCCTTTTTTAATTGGTGATTTAATATTTAATATTTTTGATTTAATTGTCGTCGTTTTTAATTTTTTTGATTTTTGGTTTTTAATTTGTAAATGATAGTATTTTTACCATTCCAAATTATTCAAAAATGCACAACGTTAATGTTCAAGTTTTCACTTCGGCCCTTTTTTTTTAAATAATACCGACCTAATTATCAAAACCATGTTAGAATTTACGGTCAATGTAAACCTATAGTGACATAATTATGATGTGTTATTATTATTTGTTATCGTAATAGTTTACAACTATTTTATTACGATGAAGATGCAGTTTGTAAAATGAAGAAGGTTTACTTAATTAAAATAAATATATTTCCTTATTTAAACGGTCCACGTGGATCGGTCATCAGCAGAGACCGTTGACACCTGTCAGGGCGCATTAGCCAACACAAGTATTAACTACAAATAGAACGCCTTGATAACGGTTTTATGCAGAATGGCGGAAAAAATATTTGAAAGCGAGTTCGAAAATATTGCTTTTGTGTAACAATTTCTTTAAAGATAACTGGCAATGTGCGATATGAGGCCCACATTACTTGCAATCATGTTAACCCCTCCAGCTAAGCTCAATGGCTCGTGTTAGAACTGAGTTCACGTTGGTAATATAATGGATTGGACTCAAACCCGCGACCTCAGGATTGCGAGTCCAATGCCTTAGCCATAAGGCTACCGCCGCTTAAAATAAATTCCTAGGACTATTCACATTTTTGAAAGATATATATATTTTTTTAAATGCTCTGTAACGAAGCAATAACAAAAGCCGTGATAGTTCTTAAAAACTACCGACTAGATGGCGCATGCGAGGGCCCAACTCGCGAGCATCAAGGGATAGAAAAATTTGAGGTCTAGTAACATAGTCCAGATAGGTGATTCGCTTCTGGCCCCGATTTGGCTTCGGAAGTCTCGGGTTCGATTCCTGGGTCTGGACTTCAAATTTTTCTATCTTTCAAAAATGCAATTATTGTATTTGTAAGATAATTGGCAAAAAATGCCTATAAAAATTATTCCCAGGACTACTCAAGCCACATTTTTTAAATTTCATGCCATACTTCAAATGTTTAAAGAATTTCGAATATTAATACTATGAGTAGGTAATGACTAGGTACATTGCGTAAGTTATAATTTGCCTTAGGTACGTGTAATAATTTATGTTTTTGTTTGTAATAGTTCCATAAATATGCCGCGAATACAGAAACCGTGAATACGGAATAGTAGGTAATTTATATGGGATTATAGCGGATACGTTCCTAGGTGGCAAAATAAATAAACAAATACAATATAAAAAAAAACAATAATTGAAGTTTTTGACCATATTTATTTATTATTATCTTATAACTTACCAAAGGACGGAACGTCTAATATGCGACAGCATTTAAAAATATACTTTATCAATTGAGCAATAAAGTTGCTTTCATTCTGATTGTTTACATTCTCAAAAACACCGATCGCGGCGAAGGCAGCTTATGTCAAAGTCCGAACTAATACAGCGAAGGTAGGTATATTTTAACAACATACTTTAGGCAAAGTTTTAATAAGGTCTATTATACTTTTTTATTGGTCCATTTGACGGCGTTGGATACCTATTGGAATCCTTTTTATTATTATAATGTATGTACTGAGAAACCGAAGATAGAACAAAGTGGTGTGCAATTGGAGAGGCCTAGTCCAGCAGTGGACTGCGATAGGCTGATGATGATGATGATGTATGTACTGATTAGATCCGCGAATAAAGAAATCTTTAGCCGCGAATATAGTAATTGGGTCCCATTTTTTAATCCGCGTATAGTGAAAACGAGAATGAAGAAAGCGCGAATAAGAGCTTTTACTGTATTAAGTTAATTCGTTATTCGTTGCTATCCGATCGAACAACGCTTTTTCTTGTTTCTAACTTTTTTGCAGTTATGTTGCAGTTATGATGCGTGCCAAAGAAAAAAAACCGGGCAAGTGCATGTTGGGCCATGCACAATGTTGGGTTCCGTAGCTGCCCAGCACAATAATGCGGTATAAGAACATAGAGATAATATGTACTACGTAGTACATTAATACCTCAATGCATACGATATCTACGTAGTAAACAAACAAACAAACCTCAATATATAAGAAGTGGGTTTTCTGTTGTTTTTGTTTCATACTACTAAATTATTTATATATCGTTATTTATATAAATAATGTTGAATTAAGTAATTTGTACGAAAATTTTATTACTTCTCACTTGGTCTGCTGCTACTCGTAAACTTGTAAAGCCTACTTAGCTGTGATAGTATTTCTTATAATTTGATAATATATACTACTACCCAATTTTTTTTCACATCTCCAAAAACAACCATTTAGCTGGCAGGGAGACATTTGACTCTAACATTTTTTTTTACTTTTAGGCTTAATATTTCACAAACTGATCCCTAAATCAAAAAATGTTGTTCACATACCCCTAAATATTTTTAAAAGACCTATCCAACAACACCCCACACGATTAGGTAGCTGAGAAAAAAAATCACACCCACCACTTTACGTGTAAAAAAATCCCGAAAAAAATATTTTATTTTATATTTTATTATATATTATATATTTTATTATTTATTATATTTTATATTTATTTTACCACTTTGTCGGCGAAACTATTATGTATATCTATGCAAAATTGCAGCTTTCTAGTACTAAGGGTCTCTGAGCTGAAGCAGGGGCAGGCAGACCGACAGATATATGGACGGACAGAGCAAAACTATGTGTTCCGTTTTGCCATTTTGGTTGCGGAACCCTAAAAAACACCAGGTACCTACCTATTAAAAAAACAGAGAAAAAATAATCTATTCATTTTATCGCTTTACCTTAAGTAATTACAAAATCTGAAACGCATAACGACGTATCTCACATTCGAAATGGCTTTGTGACTTATAAAATGTCTGCCACCAAGGGGATTTCACGGTATAACAAGCTTATTAACGTAACATAAAATTACACAGCCTATCTGACAGTTGAGACATTTTAACCATATCTTCCCTGACATTATTTTTAGAACGTTATAAGGAAAAGCCTCGGATATCAAAGAGGTACAAGCTCTAGCGGTAAAAATACATAATTTCAAAGGTGAACGTATGATTTACGTCATTAATGTTTACAAACACTCGTTTGGACGATAACGACCCATTTATTTCTAAATTTCTTGTACCTATTGATATAAATTTTTATATGCGGTTTATTGTTTCAAAGATTTTTGTAACGAAGTTCCTTATGGCGCGTTGCGAAAGGGGGCTAGACGGAAAAAATTAAGACCAAAGTTGTAACGACACTTTTTGCTATAGTTGTAAGCCGTGCGGCGCGGCGTGCGCGTAAGATATGAACATCTAATTTGGCGAAGAAGTCACCTGTCGATTTGGTCTAGAGGTATAAATTGGGAACACAGTAATGGTGACAATTGTGTAGCTGTGGGTTCGAGCCTTCGACAATCGTCTTTTTGTAAGTTATTTCAAAAGACCAAAAGTTGTAACGACACTTTTTGCTATAGTTGTAAGCCGTGAGACATGCGCATGTTTCTCTTTCTGTCTCTCTCTCATAGAAAGCAAGCCAGTTATTTTCGTTTCGTCTTTCTATTTCGCATTGAACAGTGTGGTGTCGCGACGATTATTAAAAAAAAAAAAAAATAATAAGAACTTCGTTCTATCCGGGTGTCCCTTGACACCTCTCAAGTTTTTTATTTATGTATTTGCCTTATTAGTGCAGGTTATCTACATGTTGACATCCGACTCTAGAGTTTTTGAAAAAAAAAAAAAATAACCGTGGACTCAGTTTACATTATCATCATCAGCCTATCACAGTCTACTGCTGGTCATAGGCCTCACCAATTGCACGCCACTCACATAGACTAAATTTAATATATCTAGTGTGTTTTAATGAAGCACATTTAAAAATATAACAAAATAGTACTAAGTTAAGAACACACCTCTCACGCATCCATATCTTAATCAAATTATATCAATCGCAGTTCCGAAGAATAGTTAGTTGGTTATTATAAACAAAAATCATCTACGTTACGACAATTTTGTTGACACTGTGGATAATAATCTAACGGACATTTAAAATATTTTTGTCTATCAGTCGTCTATCAGTAGCAATTTGTAGAATCGCAGCAGCATGAAATGGCTTTTTGATTGCAGATAACTATCACTGCCTTTGGTGTTCGCGTGCCCCACAAATCTAATGGAATTTCGTCTTTGAATTATACCAATCTTTGCTCAAAGATCATAGTTGTAATAGGAGTCATAACTCATAATCCAATATCACAGTTTACCTAATACTAGCTAAACATTTGGACACCTACGCAAGTTACATAAGTCAATAAATCAATATTTTATGCATCGATTTTAATTGTGCAAAAACGACAAATTTTAAAAGGGAACAAAGGAAGAAATGGCACACCGTGCAGATGGTTGTTTACTTTTATCACAGTTAGTATAATACTATACTAGTACTTTTATTTAGTTTTCTATTTACTTGCATTAATATAAAACTCCAGTCTAGTCTAGACTAGTCGAGAAGATACGCCTGCTACCAATTTGTAGTTTCAAAAATTGTATGAAGTCATAACTCATAATAGTCATAATACCTGAGTGAGTAAACTGCTCGGATGTAACATGCATGGATTTTAACCGTCAAGGTCAAATTCTTCACCTCATCACCGATCTACTTGTTCAATTGTTTCAATACAATTCCACTGTATAAACATGTGTTCAAACAGTGTGCATTTTATATAAATTTAATTAGTAAAGTAGGTTACCTACCTATAATAGATTAAGGAACATGAATATAAACCGTGAACGTCAGATAATTTAACAGAATTATGCGTTTATGACATGTGTATTCTAAATTCATACGCACATATTTCGTTTTGATAGGCCGTCGACTTGACATTACAGAGCCAAATTCTCATGCCATTCCGGCGAGCGTAGTCGGAGCGGCAACGTCGCACGCCTGGCCACAAGATGGCGGGCGCGCGGGACGGGGCAACTAGCAACAGGCGCCTCAGCCACGTGCTAAACGGCCTTGCCACTGCCGTGGAAGCTTCGCGCCTTTTTTTAGATAACAACATCTAATCACTTGCACCAAAATGATTTGATTCCTTCATAACAGAAAAAATATTTTGAACTTATGTATCTTGGCAATGTAACATTAGCATTAAAGACGCAAAATAAGAATGTACAAACTACGTGAAAATTCTCAAGCATTTTCGCGAGGTGCCCGCTCGCAAAAACGTGCCTATCTCAGTATGTTTACTTTTTACAAATTATCAGTTTGCCAAATATGGAACATAGGTACTTTTGTATAGATAAATCTGCCTAGTAAAACGAATGCGTATTTCTAACCTCCTAAATTACTTGTAAATACTTAAATTATTTCGAATTAACTAGATGCAGCTGCTACTGCTTAATATAAATAAATAGATAATTATTTATAATACACGCGGTACACGTCGGTAATATTTAATGTTATACTTAGGTAGATACATAAGCAGATACTTAGCTATTAGTAGTAGATAATGGGTTAGTAGCTATCTAAAATAGGTTTAGTGGGTACTCAAGTACCTATATAAAATGCATAAAATTAATTTATGGCCACTGTTTAAAGTTGACATAAAACCATGATCTAATTGAGTGTCCCTACATTATATTATATTATAACATACACTATTATTAGGTTTATTCTCTATTACACCATCAGGGAAATAGGGCGTAGTAATTCCTACTCGGTCCCGTAGCGAACGAAGGTCACAAAACGTTAATGACTTCCGTATGGAATCCTATCTACATATATAATTTATATGCGTCGACTGATCGACGCTACTAGAACAGTCATGTTATAACAGATTGTATGAAATTTAAAACGTCATGTCTGGCTTGTGACGTAAGTAAGTACATGCTGTATAATGCATTTCAAATGAAAATAAATGTATGTAGCTGTATAATAACTAATCTACTTTCCTTCACTTTACTTCAAATTATTATTTTTTGGGTTAAGTCATTATTGCACTCGAGAATTCTCAAAGGAAATCATTTTTTGGGGTTCCATAGCCAAAATGGCAAAATGGGACCCTTTTAGTTTCTCTATACTCGTCTGTCGTCTTGACCCTTGGTAACAGAAATCTGTAATGTTGCAAGGATATACATATTAGTTACGCCGACAAAGTGGTAAAATAAAATGTTGTTTTTTTTTTCGGACACTTTCCCTACACGTAAACTGGTGGTGTGATTTTATTGTGTCCTTTAAAAATATTTTTGGAGATGTGAACTAAACTGAGCTACGCTGATGGTAGTAAATGAAATTAAAAGGAAAACGATCACATCTAAGTAGGCTTTACAAGTTTACAAGTAACGGCAGACCAAGTGAGAGTAAAATTTTCCCGGTTGCCCGGTTTTTTTTATTGAAATTTGACAGCCCGGTAAAAAAGAATTTGAAAAACTTACGGAAGATGACAGTGTATCTACTGCATGCTTATTACTACAAGTAAGGTCGCCAGAGGTCATCATGGGCTATTGTAAACAGTAGGTAGACCGGGGAATGTCGACCCTACATTGTATTTGAGAGTATACAATACTTTTTTACGAGTGATTTGTTGCTAGATTCCGTAGGATAACTTTCAAGGTAACAGTTTGTTTCTTACTAATTGTTTTATTTGTCACTCGATAGATACACATTCTAAATATCGGAGCTATAAAAAACGATTATACGTACCAAACGCCATCTATTACTAAACGCTGTCAACACAATGACAACGTAAGTGCTTAAAAAAATGTAAACAAAATGTTATGATAATATTTACTGTATGATCATTTACATTAGGCTAATTTAATGGTAGGTACATTTGACTGACTTAACTACAGATATATGGCGAAAAATGGAACAGGGACATGTAATATTTATTTTATTACATTAACACAACTGATCATATTCAGATTATTAAAAAATAATCTGTTTCGTTGAACATAGATATTGAAACGTTTTTGAATGTACCGTTTTCCATTGAATTAATCAAGTTTAAAACAATACATTGAGGTACCACTGAACGATAGTCGACTGATTAGATAAATACAATCTCTTAAAACCACGTACGATAACATTTACGAATGTCACTTGTCTTCCCTAAAATAATGACCGATAAAACTACATACTTCTTGAAAAAAGAAAGTGAAAATTTAGTAAAACGAACTTCAGAAAATCCTATAGTCTGTTTTCCAAACGTGGTTAGAGACTTGGCAGACGTCGGAGTTGCTGTAAATCTACTGTAAATATACATTGCACCAATAAACTTCATCGCTAAAATAAAACATTGTAAGTACTCCTGTGACGAAATTTTATTCGTCAAGTGTTCAGTATAAAGTTTTATGCAAAACTTTTGAAACGTCTGTGCTATTCTGGCTATTATCCAACTGAAATGGACTTGATTGAATGTATTTTTTTATAGTTTTCAGTGCCTAACCAATATCTTCCATTTTTGGAATACATACTTCATGCAAATTATTTCATAGGAATTATTATAGTATTAGTCCAACGAAATAAGCTTTTAGGCCTTTATAACCTGCTTCTCTCTTCTTTCTCGAAAGAGTAGAATGATAGTTTTTGATAAGTGGACATTGAACCAGCACTAATTTATGCTACATCAAAAGATACTCTGCATTCATTTTATTTTTTCTCATTTTAAAAGGCACAACTAATATACAAGTACAAGATACTCGTATATTAGTTGTCATTGTCACCAATAAGCAGCCTTTCAAAACAAAAAAGGAGCTTTTGCTTCGTTGATAACTATAAATTATTATAAAGCTGTTTTAATTATGTTAATTAACGATTTAACGTATGTTTTTTTTTTGTTGCAGGTACTTAATTATTTTCAATAATGGTGGTATGACATAAGCCAACAAGTTATTATTCTGTAAGTAACAGCTGTTGATCTAACAAGCGTCTTCCAACTTACGACAACCTACTTAGTCTTAAGGGAGTAAGTTATTTAATCGCGTATATTTAATATGTTATTTTTTATAATTAATTCCAAACCAATATCGTCAATTATGTACTCCTAGTATATTATCATTATAAATATACATATTCATAGAGTGTTAAGCATTGGTAGACAAGTTTATTACTTTCCTTGTTGAAATGAAACGTTGTATTTTTTATTCGATTTCCCGTAATAGTACGTATTTAATTCAAGTAATACTTTTCCATAAGATATAAAAAATGGAATTCCCGTAAACTTCTTCGCTAATATTCAGCTTTTCCATTGAGCAGGACACCTACACAGTTGAACTAATTGGTTATCCGAAATGGACCAGTTCATAGTATTATAATCCAAGTCTGTGGTTAAAGAACCTTGAGCTAATTAGGATTTCATGAAACGTCATGTCGCATGATGTGGCGGTGTGTATAAGCTTATAGTACGAATAGCGTGCGACTGAACAGGTGGTTATTGTGCCAACAATCGTACCGATATCACAGATAGCAATGTTATTACTACCTACTAGTCGTTATTAATGCCTCATCATATTATACACTAGCTGACCCGCACAACTTCGTCTGCGAAAATTTTCCCCGTTTTTGCAACATTTTTCATTGCTGCTTCGCTCCTATTGGTCGTAGCGAGATATTATTTAGCCTATATCCTTCCTCTATCCTTTCGCTATCCAACAATAAAAAAAAATCGGACAGTTCCTGAGATTATCGCGTTCAAACAAACAAACTCTTCAGCTTTATAATATTAGTATAGATATTTACAGGTGCAATTACAGGTATATGTGAGCAGGAAGTAATGAAAACCACACTGAGATAGATACTGTCGTTAGAAATAACCTGTTTTAACAATATAAAAGCCTAAAACTATATTTTTCACAAATAGTCTCCTAACTTATTTTAGTCAAGGCGGCCATTAGCCAACTAGCCAAGTGTACTCTCTATTCCCTTACTCTCATAGTCTGATGGGACGGAAATTACGATACGGGAGAAAGGTTAGGGGCAGCATCAACGAAGAGATGATATTTTTCAAAAACAGGACTAACAAGGGTAACGTTGCTTCACTTCACAAATATCTTTTCGCCACTGAGTCACGAACCCCTGTTGCTACAAAATAGACTTAGGTTTAGGTACATAATTATTATATCGGAGATGTCTATACTTTACTTGACTTTTTGACCTTTGAAATTTTCCGTAGTATTAACAAATAAGTTTCGTTGAGATGAATCAGTAGGTATATCGGTTTAGTTGTTTGTTGTCTTCATGTGTTAGACACAATTAATTCAAATAGATTCCTATAAAACAAATACCTACTTTACATTTTATAACACTAAATCATGGGGTTTCCATTGCTAACACAGGAAACTTAATAAACATATTAATTATAATCATATTGATGAATAATTATAATTTATATTATGAAATCTCATATTTTATTGTTGTATATTGTATACAATATTTAGGTTTATAGGTACCGGCACAGCATAAACGTAATAATAATTTATGGTGCGTGGTTGCACGTATCAATGCATTCAACACTATTTAAAATGATTATTACTTGTAGGTTTATAGTTGACTGGACTCTGTTTGCAACATCGGCATTTGAATAAACGAATACAGGAGTGAACCATTCGGTTCAATTACCCCGTATCTCCTCTACAAAGAGTACAAAGTGAGCAGAAGTTTTTTTAATTTTTAAGACTCAGGGTTCCCAACCTGTGGGTATTTTCCTATAGGGTAAAACAGCTATTCTTTGGGGTAATGAAGGTGGTAAAACCACCCTTCAACGGTCGGTATCGACTTAATCAACTCACACTTGGTCGATGTTGGGGGTAAAAGACTTTTACAAATGCTCAAAAACGGTAACTAGAACTGAAAGGTACAAGTTTAGATAAATTTCGATTTTAATTTAAAATCGACAACCCCTTTCTTCTTCTGAGCTAACCAATAGGATATGCGTTTTCATTTTTATTCACCAGAATCAGCGTCAAAGATTCAACATTCAAACAAGTAAACCACAACACTGCGGTCTGAGAGTAAAGAAGGAAAGCTTGATACAAAGGGGCTCGAGCAACTTACGGAAACGAAATATCACATCACCTCGGGTCAGTTTGTTCCAAAGGTGTTCCGACATTCCGTATCCGTGAACGAGCAAAGTATGTATAAATATTTCTCCTATACTCTCGATATTTTGTGAGTAAACGTTCAATTTGTGTTAGGGATTGACCGCCGCTGTCAGAATGCGACGCATTTGTATTTGGCGTGATGAACATGACCGCAGACCGCTTGAACGCGTGACCGCTCAGAAGAGTTGCACTGAAAATGTACCTAACTAACTAATTAACCACAACTATTTATTTTGATACAAACCATACAATAAGAAAAATAAGAAATAGTGATCTGTAATACAATAGTTAGCTGATTATCTTCGTGTATGTTTGTTATAGCCATGATTTACTGTAGTGACTTATCTGAATAGAGTCCAAACTATTTAATACTTATAATATGTAGTCAAAATATTCTACGACGTCTGGAAATCCGTCTGAACGTTTGTAGCGCCTCCGATAAAATTTCATTTTTGGAGTTATACAACTTTTCTTTAAAGGCACAGAAGTATCGTTTATGTATTACGGGGAAAGTGTTTAATAAATGTCTATAAGGAGCCACAAGTTTGCAGGGCCATTCAAGCTTTACTACTTTAGTCAATGGTTGCTAAGCAATTTTTTTTTTATAAATCATTTCCCATCCATTTCCGCTTTAGTATATATAGCAAAATGGATGTGAAATGTTTAATAACGTAGTTGCTTAGCAACCATGCCATCTTTAAAACTTTTGTCAATGGTTGCTAAGCAACTTTGTTATTAAAAAATTCACATCCATTTCGGCTTTACAAGTAGCTATTCAAAATACCTAATTCAGTTTGTACAACACTTACGTCTACATTATCTAATTATGAATATTTCCATGCCAACTTCGAGATGCAATATTTAGAGCTTGAAAAGTGGACAAGGAAACAAAAACTTAAAGCCACTTATTTTAATTTGCCAATTTTAACTACGTTTGTTTATAAACTGTAACAGTAGGTATCTAGTATAAGAGGTAAACTGGAAGCCAACCACAATATTATTAGGTATAATGGGGTCAGTATGAATACCTAATACTGTATATACATATAAAAATAATATATTGGTAGGTATATTATTATTTTTATTGTTATAATTTAGAATGTACTTGTACGACATAAGTATTTTTTTCTATGAATAATGTTTACCGCGATTTCTTTAGGTTGTGTACACTTGTACCTGTTATAAGACTTCAAATTTTATTTTAAACTAGCTGTCCCCTGCGTAAATTTTCCCCGTTTTTGCAACATTGCTGCTCTGCTCCTATTAGTCGTAGCGTGATGTTATATAGCCTTCCTCGATAAATGGGCTATCCAACAGTGAATGATTTTTTCAATTCAGATCTGTAGTTCCTGAGATTACCGCGTTCAAACAAACAAACAAACTCTTCAGCTTTATAATATTAGTATAGATATTAAAAAAATATTGACATAAAATACTGTTTAGTACTCACTCAATAAAAATCATACATAAGCATTAAAGAAATAACCACTAGATTTACTTAAAGAGCTTCACTAGGAAAAACTCAATTACGTTAAACAAGACATAAAAACGTCGAATTAGTACAAATTTAGAGTGCAGTTAATTTCTGGTAAAATCGTACGTACGAACCGGGACTCAGAGCATGCATGTAAATGCATTAGTCGAATTAGTCCACTGAGGCATGGCAAAAAATTCAATTTGCCTTCAACGTTCTGCAACCGAGAAAAAAATGAAGCTGGCCGGTAAAATTATATCCATTTTTCCGGAAGATCCGCTTTGAGAATAATAGGGACGCTTCTACAAATCGGATTAGTGTTCGCCTTATAGGGAATCGTTAATAAGCATCCTCAAGATAAGGGGAATTTAAAAAATGAGGATTATCTATCAGTACTTTCAAATATAGCTTACTAAAATAGGAAAGCTTTCAATTTAAGCTGAACTGTTTGACGAATGTACCTTTTTACGGGTACCTACAGAGATTTATTTTTATAATTATTAAAAAATATTCCTAATTCCTCTTTATTCAAAAAGTGGTCTTAGTTTGACAATGTTGGTGGGAGGAAAAGGGTAATATTACTTATTAATTTTTATTTATCATAATAACAAAATTTAAAACAATATTTTATAACAGTAAGCGAAATATAGCCATTAATATGTCCTCGCTTAAAAACTATTATAATATATGATAGAAGAAATTTAACAAACAAACAGTAACAATGGCTTTGGTAGGTATAGGTATTAACAATTCAGATAACTCACGAAAAATTCAAATATTAAATAAACATAATTAATAATTTTAACGTCCTCTCGAATGTAATTAGGCTATCCAATAGTCTAGCTAAGAGAACAGTGCTCAACCATATCATTATCGTAGAATAAAAATAGTACTCTTAAAGGTATTTTTAATCAAGATTTATTATATTATTTTAATAAGATTATAACACAAACTCATTTTATGCAATCAAATATTACCCACTTATATTTATACTAGCGGCCCGCTCCGACTTCGCACGGGTATAAAATATATGGATGTATATATATACATATAAACCTTCCTCTTCAATCACTCTATCTATTTAAAAAAAACCACATCAAAATCCGTTGCGTAGTTTTAAAGATTTAAGCATACATAGGGATATAGGGACAGAGAAAGCAACTTAGTTTTATACTATGTTGTGATTGCAGGTAAATTAATGCAAAGTACATTTTTTCTGATTCAAAAGGTTTTAAAACTTCATAGTTACTTCATCATATCAAGAAACGTTATAACCAGAGAGAACTTGATTTTTTTAATTAAAGACAATAGTCACACGCGGAAGCATGTTAAGGTAAAACAAAAACCTTCAAGGTTTCGTCCAACAGTGTACTCAAAGGGTTACAAAACCGGTATCATTATACAAATTAAAATATAGCGCAAAAAATATTTATTATGTTTAGATAGAGTTCCTATTGCGCTTTTTCTTATAGTCAGGACGTATTTATTGCAGTATTTTTGTTCTTGTTAAGTAATTATTTTTTTTATACATTACTTTACGAGTATTATTATATTTATACTTAAACAATTAATTTAAAAAAAACATCCAATCCTTTATCCATTATACCCCAAAATAGCTTAACAAACTTTTTTTTTATTTCAAAATAATGCTTCTAAATGCTTCTAAATCAATAAGACAATTCATAGTAATTAATCTTTTTTTTAAATACTTTTATGACAACATAATTGTCTATACCTTTCTACTTATTTTATATCATAACAATATGTGAATTATAATAAGTACCTCTTTTTTTTTAAATGACGTTTTCTAAAATGAAACCTAGTTAGATCGATTTATCGCCCCCCCAAAACCCCCTGCATACTAAATTTCATGAAAATCGCTGGAGTCGTTGCTGAGATTCAGATTATATATATATACTAGCGGCCCGTCCCGGCTTCGCACGGGTGGACCGCTAGTTTTTTAGTAATTGCGACTATAATTAAAGATCTAAGCTATCGTATCTCTCAAGTTGGACCAAACTGCATATTGCGTGCAAATTTGAACGAAATCTGTTAAGCGGTTTAGGAGTCCATCGCGGACAAACATCGTGACAGGAGATTTATATATATTAAGATAGGTAACACAACTATATACAAGAGTTACTCGTTTATGAGTATAAGAAAGATAGAATATAACCTGTAATTTTGTAAGTAGATGATAGGAGTATCATCTTTGGATAGGAGACATTTTGTCAATTTTTGTCAATTTTTATTTGTGACAATCTTTATTGCTGTAAAGATTTAGAAATCCGCAAATATTAAGCGACATTGACGCTGACGGTAACTACTAACATACATTTTATTCTTATTTTGGCCTTTTATTTCCTTAATAATACAATTTTATATTTGAAACAGGAATTATAAATTAATATTAAAATACATTATTCATTAATTTATACATTAATGTTATTGTTTTAAATTATTATTAAGGCCCTCAACGAGTAAAGGCCTCCTCCATTGATCTCCAGGTTGATCTATTATTAGCTGACGTTACCCACTTTTCATCTGCTGTTAAATTTATTTCATCCACCTACTCTCCGGCGGCCTACCTCTCCTACATTTGCCATGTAGTTCTGACCAACTTGCAGCTTTCTTTGTTCGTCTGTCTTCATTCATACGGGCCTGTACCGGAGAGTAACTACTATAATAAAGGCAAAATGGATATCAAATGTTTAATAACAAAGTTGCTTAGCAACCATAGATAAAAGTATGAAATATTGACTGGTTCCTAAGCAACTTTATCTCGCTCAAACTGTGGACAAACTAAAGTATATTTACACAACTAAGAAGCTAAATAGAACACAACTAATAATGGTTTACAAACACATAAACGATGTCATTATTTGTATATAGTTTATATATTTGTGTAACCACACTAGATTACATAGGTCAACGGTTAAATCATCGTCTATAATTCCTAAAGATAACGTTATCAGCAGCTAGTAGGTATACACAAACTTACGACACTTATTGTTTATTAGTATTACTTACCTATATTGTGATTTTATATTTAGTTATTGGTCTTGGCATCTACAGTCGTTGTGTCTCTAGTATTGAATACATGAACATTGTCATTATTTTTATACTGGTGCCTTTAATTTTTCCATTGTTTTAGTATTTCTTATACTTCCACTTAATCCTCATGTACAACATGTAACAGAAAGGTGTGGTCGAATTTTAGCAGCGGACATTGTTTAAAAAAGTATTACATCTAACCCTACTACAAAATTTAATAAAAAAATAAACCTTTTTTCAATTGAAAACTGTTTCATTGATAGATTAACGAATGAAAAAATAAAAAATAATATTTTGATAAACTTAGGTATGTACACTCAGTATCATCGGTACATAACAACCCTTGAATTTGACCACACATTTCCATACCACCTTGTATATTTAACTTGAAAAGTTTTATTTCATATTTTCTAAATCAAAATTATAAACTACTACTACTTTTGCTCGTCGATTCGCTCCTGTCGCTGAAATCGTAACCTTCCTTAAGGTCCACGCTACCTCCAGACTAAATTGCATCAAAACTGGCCCAAGACAAACAAAGAAACCTTTCAGCTTTGTTTTATTTTAGTGTATGTATAGATAAAGTCAGCTAACTGCCAGTGAAAACCCATAAAAATCAATCCAGCCGTTGCCGTATAGACATTAAACAGACAGACTAGATACGAAAGAAGACTGAAAATTTTGATAGATTCCTAATTTTGTACTCATAACTTTTCAAAGTATCATTTCACGAGACAGACTTAAAATTTAAATTCTAAGAATGAATAAAAATCGAATAAAATATACATTTTCAACTTCGATGTCAATTTAGGTTTAAATTTCGAAGTAATAAAGTTAGTTTATACATTTTTTATATCTGCAGCACTATAATGCGTTTCTCTGTGGTTATTAGGTTCAATAAAACAGTAACCTGGGTCCTAGGTACGGGTACCCTGTGAATACCGACCGTATACATTACCCGTCAACATTATACGGTAAGGCTATAAAAGAGATCTCTTGGCGTTCCAAGGATTTTTACAAACGCGACTAAATCTAAAACGGGCTTTCGTCCTGATTCTTATGATTCTTTATCACTCCCCACCGTTTATATCACATTACAATCTTACCCCAAAGATTTATGATGATTTTCCACATTCTTTTCTTCTATTTTTACATCTTTATGCCCTTTAGACATACCATTAACGCCTATGTGTCGTAAATTTTACGCAATAAAGTTTATATTTACATGATAATCTGATATAAAAGTTGTATTTGCATTCGTTACGATATTTTTTACATTAAAGTACTTGTATTACCCGTATAATTGAATAGGAATCATCCCCGTTTAAGTTTTATGTGTTTTACGTAAATATCGTAAAATACTAACGCAATAATCGTATTTTTATTAATAAAAATACTAGGTATAAACGATATCAAAGTTCGCTTATTTTTTTTATAAAACGGGTAAATAAAAACTATTTTTTTTTTCTTTTTCTTGTATGTGAATTGAGATTTCGAAGTTGATATTGATGATCGATCGTGACTTGTAACTAACACATGCCTTGTGTTACAAAGAACAATGACAAAGCAGTACGGAAACTGCTAAAGAAATTCTGACACATACCTATCTTGTATCAAAGAAGCCGATAGACATACATCATATGAAAACTGAAAACTTGACTGTTCGTTTTGCAATTTGTATGCAGACGATAACACGTGGCTCTATATGTGCGATTAATCCATGTGAGCGTTCATTGTGGGTGCGTTCGCCGCCCGCGCACTACTGCTTCCAATGTCACCCCAACCTTGGCACGTTAGGTTAATCTTCAGGTTGTTGACCGTTTTTTATAGATTATATACCTACAATTAATAATTTCTGAAGACATTCTTGGCACAACGCATAAACCTTCCAAACCTTTAACATAAAATTAAGATGAAAAATGAAAAAATAAATCTAATAAATACCTCTATCCTGGGTTATATATTAATAAGTTACAAAAAATGAAAAGAAACTACACACTTAATAGGTTATTCACCAAATATTAATTGCGATTTTATGTTGCCGATTCCAAATTCAAAATTCGAGTCGTCAGTGCTCACCTTCAGAATGCGGACGATGAGAATCTCCTTGACAATTAACACGATGAATGACGTGCCCGGACATGATGCAGCTAAACGAGGAGTATCAAGGTGATCATCTCGGACCAGTTCAATGTGTAAGTCATGTTGAATGAGGGAAAAATGAATAAAATAGTCATTTTCAAACGCGAATGACTATAATTGACGTACTAATACCTAATTGTGTAGTAAGTCAATGACTTGAGTCTTATTCTAAAATAGAAAGTCATTTCTAGTTTGCACGGTATATCTACTCAATTTGGCACTATTTTTGTCCCCTTAACTTTCAATAAAGTACTAAAAATTAAATTGCAGAAATCTTAAATTTGACAACTTTAAACCTTACCTTAAACGAATTCGAGTTGTGTTATCAGACGCAAAACATGCAACTAAAATCGCAAATTTTCAAAAAATGAGCATCAACATTTACATGGATAAAGTCGCGTGCCAAGGTAAGGAAAAGCATTTAATATAAACTTGTATTTTAAAGTGCTATACAAATTTAATAAGATTAGGAATGTAACGTTCGCTTTTGATTTTTTGCCCGCATCGTGTACGTCCAGTCAAGGCCGTTCGTTTTGAAGTTTATTCCACGATCGGTTGCTAACTGCTACTGTATTAATTCAACACTATTAATATGTAACTAAATTGCTCTTTTATTACCTTCTAACGATATTAAATCAAGTACCTATCGAACCAAATGGCATATAATAATACGGTGCGTCCGTTAAGAACATAAATATGGTGATATACGAAAAGGAAAATAAGTCTGATTGGGGAAAATTATACATTTTAATTTAAAATAAGAGTTTAATAATTATATCCTTGATCTTTTGTGGTTGTGACTAATGATCAAAATTAATAAGCGGTGGATATCAAAAATCTTTTACATTGTATTAAATTTTGACATACCCACTCAATCCGATCATTTGACAATTACAGAATACAGAATTATTAGATAATTACAGAATCTAATTTTGAATCTGAAACAAATTTGAAAAGTATAAAAACAATCCGTCTAAAATTTCACAAAGTGGGTAAATTAGCTAAAATGACTTTGCCCTCCTCGTTCGTTTTATTAAAAAACTAACTAGTGAGTTTTTACGAGCTAAAAACTACAGCAATTGAAATAATTTATTTAAAAGGGCGTTTTATTGAAATGACAGTGGGCATGGATAATTTCCACAATTAACATGAAGACGTTGGTTACGAATGCATACTCATGCAACATGCAGAGCGAGCTAGCCCCCATTTGCATTTGCCACAATTCATAAAGAAACTGACTAATGGATAGGGTTCGCGCAAGGAACCGCATTTAAGATGTGTTAGATTTTACAAATGCGTCTCATTGGATGAACATCGTCATATTTTTATTTTTAGCAAACTTCAAAAAAGTACATTATTGTTATTGATTTCAGTTGTCGTTTTATTAAGTACCAATATCATTGAAAATTTATTCAGGTACTGACTCTACACGAATATTTTGAAGACGCTTACTGATTATCTAATCTAAATCAGATTATCATTAATCTATAGGCTAGCAACATAGGGGAAATTTCTGTACCCTACATATCTCAAAACTTCTTCTTCCTCTCTAGTACCTAGTACCTAATTGCTAATATAAACTTTTTTTTTAATTATTTCTAAGTATGAGTTGTCGAATTGAATTAAAAAGTAGCGTACAAAAACACCCAGCAAATTTGGGACCATCACGCGTAATACGAGTGTACTGAACTCCGCTTATTATCCGCGTTAGAAGTATATACATTTAACATTTTCCGTATGGAATACCACATCCGTGGTGCTCACTCCTATTTATAGTTGTCGGTTCAACAGTGGATAGCCGATCGCAATGTATGCAAATCGTCTGCCTGTGCAGGTACCGCGGAAATCTTTAAGTGCTACCGTCTATTAACGAATAGGATATGCGCCCGGATCTTTAAAATCCGCAATTTTACTGTCGCATCTATACTGCACTTTTATGGCGTCCAGCAAAGATCCGTATCATAAAAAATCTCAATGTTTTTAAAATCTTTATTGCTTACCTTTATACATATAATTACTAGATAGAATATGTCTGGTTAAATACGAAGAGTTTATTTGTTGTTTGAACGCGATAATCTCAGTAACTACAGGTTCTAATTGAACAAATATTTTTGTATTGGATAGCCCATTTATCGGGGAAGGCTGTAAGCTACATAACATCACGCTACTACCAATAGGAGCAGCGATGAAAAATGTTACAAAAACAGGGTAAATTAATGCATACAAAGTTGAGAGGGTCAGCTAGTTATCGATACACTTATTAATATCCTCTTTTCTGTCAATAAAATCATTTTAAAGAAAGATTTTTATACTTTGAACTAGCTTCTAACAATCCCCGGCACTACCGTGTTTATGAATCAAAGTTAACTTTAGCATTCTTCACCTGAAAAACTATATTCTAGCAAAAATCAAGCAGCTGCAGCTCCATCTCCATTACTCCTTTGTTGGGCAAAAGAAGGGTACACCAATAAATACACTTCGCATTTATAATGTTAATAAGAATTTTACAAGCGTTATTTTCCTACATTTTATTGTCACCAATAAATTCTTTCAATTTAAGTTTGTTCATATCTACAGTTTTAACTTTTATATGAGAAAATGACATTCGAATAAGTCGGGAAGTTAACATAAAAATTTACACGGAACTGGAATAAAACCGATCGCGCATTTACCGAGGGTTGAGCACAATAAAAAGAGTTGCCATATTTCGCAGAGTTTCAACTTGTTATGATCAGAAGGTAGAACGCGATCTCCGATGTGAAACGCGCTTTGTGATTGTGTAAACTTTTGCATCGCACTCCTGTAACGTCGGTGGAAATTCCTTTAATAAAATTCGGGCAAATATTATAAGTCTAAACTTACACGATGTTATATTAAAAATTTTATTCGAGTACTATTCGATTGGAACCGAGAGTAAAAAACTAAGAATTGTATCTGCAATCGATTACATTATCAATTGCCTAGTATGCAGCTCACTCTCTAGTAGAAGCGAGTAATTCCGCTTATTGATGGTTGCGATTTTAGAAAGCTTGTGTGGCTGAAGCTTTATTCCGCTAAGTACGGATCGCATTTAGCGTTCTCTTTTTAAACTTTACTCAGTTTCTTTTTGCAGTTTGTCGAAAGTTTTCCTTCCTGTAACATTTTACCGTAGAGCAGTTTCCACGGGGGCGATCACATCGAGTTAATAAGTTCCCGTTTCGATGGCTCCTACGTTTTAAACTTTTAGGATATGAGATAACAAGCTAAGAAAGGGAGACGCCGATTTGGCTAAGTCCACTTCAAGATCTCAGTGGATTACGTTGTTGCCTTCTCTGAATTGGAAAATCTTTTCTTTTGGATAAAAGCTTGTTTTAATATTGTTAGGAAATTTTACGAACTTACAAATTCTAGGTACTTATATTAAACTTTTTCTGAATAATCACTACCCACGATGCAATAGGTATATTGTGAGTATATTTCATCTACATAACAATATAATGCGAATTGAGTGGGTGTTACATCTCAAGTAAATAATCATTTTTGTTAAAAATATATACCACAGAGAAATATCAGTACGTACTTTATGAAATACATAGTTAATGAAATCATTAAGTACCCGGTTTAATATTACTTCATAACTAATACAACTAAAACAAAAAATAATTCATCATAAATACAATTTCCTCATAAATCCAAATATATTTAACCGCAGAAACAATATAATCATCCCTTGAAACATTTACGACCCAAGGGTTTCAAAAGTCGTCCATCCAAATGTCTCCATTTCGTTATATCGGAAAGTAAGTTGTCGAAATTTCTCGAAGTTTTCACGGAAAATTCCGAAGTACTTCGTCCGAGACGACAGGCGGCGACGGCAGCGGACAGCCGAATGAATAAGCGAAGGTTCCAAAGCCGTACCATAGAAACGAAACTCGCACCATCCTCGAACGTAGAACCTTCATTCCTTAATACACGAATACGATAAAATACGATACTATCATCAAAGTAGATATCGAGTTTTATGTCCGTGGTTAGGTATATTGAACTTTCGTGCTGTCTTAGCAATCTGTATCCATTATAATTAGACCTATTTCAACCTTTGTCTGACAGGCCAATTAAATTAGTTAAGAATGCCTTTCTGCTTCAGCATTATAAATGGAATATTTTCAAGGATAGCTGCAATTTTTCATACAATAATTATTGGGGAAAACGTAAAATACTGTTGAAAATAGTTCTTTCAATCTTATGCGTGAAATAAGTCGTATCGATAAGAATAATTATTTTATTACCTACTTTAAATTGCGTTGCTGTAATTAGTTGTTAATATTTGAAATTCTTACAGCTACTATCTCATTTACACTAATGTTGTATCATTAGGTGTAAGTGAGAAAGTAGATTTACAAATCTAAGTTTGCAAATAGTCATTAGATAAGTTATCTAATGAATATTTTTCCTAGGTGCGACATTCTATACATGTGTACAGAATGACCCATACTTTTTCTTCTTTGTGTTACATATTTGAAATTTAAATACAAAAATGCTTCAGGGGAACGGGTATACATATATTATTCGGGGAGGGTCCCGCAATAGTTTTATTTTCACAATCCCCTACCCTTAGCGTCGGGTGACAACTTAATTTTCATGATTTCTCCATATTTCCATCCGAGCGATTGAATTTGCTTAGTGGTTTTTGTTATACGATAGTTTGTTTCGTATAAAGAATACGAATTATCGACGGTTCTATCGGTTGGGGTACCAGATTTTGTATAACGAAACAAAGATTAAAGTATGTCACGTAGTCTAAAGTGAAGTGAACTACCTTAAATTAAATATGCAAATTGCTTAGAAAAGCGATTACAAATAGGTGAATAGCGCTTCAATGCCAGGCTGTCGCCATACTTACATATCAATGCATAAATGCCTACATACACCTGGAACTTCTTCAAAGATACTCTTCAGATGATAAGTTCAATTGCAGAAATTGATAAAGTACACCCAATAAATTGCCCAAAATAAAAACTCTTTTTTAATTAATTGGCTAGTTGAACCAGGCGCCTCACTGCCTTTCATATTTTTTCTGTTCCACACCTAAATTATCCAGAACCTAATAGTTTTCACCTATTACGGTGGGTGGCCGAAATTTATCGCTTTCGACTGTTGATTTATCTGCGAACCGAGTGGATTAACTACCGCTAACTTGGCGATAGTTAAGACTACTATCTCTGGTGTTTCAGGGCGAAAGAGCTTTCGCCTTTTATCTAAATTGGTCCGCTACCAATAAAGATTCGCCGACGACTGTCGTAAACCATTCGCCCCATACGCTTCATTATGGGGCAAAGTTTCAGATATGATGGAACAATTTTATTGTCCACCGATGTCGCGAGATTCCTATCGGTAATGGGATTTGGTGTCGTGAGTTTTGCTACGCTATCGGACACCGGTTCTGGGAGATTTAAAATGTCAGCCAACTTACGAAATGCTAGTCGGCAACATTGTACCTAAAGTTAGTATAATAGCAAGCTTCGCTGACTCAGTAGACTAATTTTGCATAAAGTTTGCTTGCAACGGAATCTTTTTGCAGAATATTTAACTAAAGCTCAGTATTTAAATTTAACATCAGTATCAAAGTAGTCGATCAATACCTAAACGTGGATAAGCTAAGTAAAGGTGGTCATATTTCTTTGAAAATATTTCCGCCTATCATGGTCACCTCTCAGGCCTAGACCTATTTTTTTCTAATCCATTAGGCTAAAAGTATATTAGGCAAATTACTTTATACAAAAATAGACATTTTATTACTTGTCTACTTAATTATATACCTTCAACTTCTAAACTGCCAATCATAAAAACTCACAATCCATTAAAGAAAACCAAGGCATACATTTTCTTCCACTGAATTACAAAAGTAAAAACGTTGTTAATGTCACTTTGTGAAACAAATGCATTTACAAATTACAACCCAAACTTAGCTATCAAAGGCTTAGGTTTGTCGTCTCCCTCACTCTAATGAAATATAGATTTTGTGGGACAAAGACGCATAAATCTTGTCCTAATTGAATTTGTCATAAAAATTGAAAGTTTCCTCGCTCCCAGGGCCCACACTTCACGAACTAGTTTAATCCATTCTCCTTTGAAGGGAACTTCTAATTTATTGTGAGTGCTAAGTTTGCTACGACTATTACAGATACAGAACTTTGCCCCCGGATTCACCTACGTTGCTCTAATCGTTTTATCTGAAATTAAATCGAGATAGTTCGGTTTTGCAGACTCTTGTTCGCCATGTTAGAATTATAAAAAAAGTTACAATATCAGTTTCATTTATGAAAAGACTAAACCCTCTCTTGTTAAATCGGAATCGAAAATGTAGAACTTTAGACTTTATAAATTGTAAATTATTGCCAGCCTCAAAGAAAATTGCTTGATACACAGAATATTATTTATAACACATTGCTATATATGTTCGTAGATTTTCGCGATTTGTACACATTATAGAATTTTATAAACTACGGGTCTTAATCGCGTAAATATGTTATTTTAAGGCTAAATACCCGACGTTTCGACCGTATTGCAACGGCCGTGGTCACAGGTAGACTGACACGTGATAACGTCGGCCAATAAAACAAAGGTATTTAGCCTTAAAATAAAATATTTACGCGATTAAGACCCGTAGCTTATAAAATTCTATAATGAACACATTGCTAGTTATCTCTATCGAAAGAATCTAAACTCGTTATCAAAAATACTCATTGTTAGAAATGTACCTATAGTTAAGACTACTTTCTGTCACACAAGACAAAATATTGCACTATCAAGATTAAAAATAATATCCGTAATTTGAACGTTTATTAGGACCCCCATGATGCCGATGGAAATAGACTAGAATGGGTCTAATCACGTGTAGGTAAACCAACCATCTAATCAATAATTGCTCCTTATCAATTCGAGTATAACTTTAAATGACCCGATATCAGCACTATCACGCGAACTATCTCGAATGCAAGATTGATTGATTGATTGTGACGTGTTTGATAATCTTGTGATATCAGGTGTACACACCAGTTGTCGGCCATATTTAAATAACTTGGGCTTATTTCAATATTAACGCGAAGACTTTCGCTTTGCCAAATTTCTAGAATATATTGAAAAAAATCAGGGGTTTAACCCGTTTATGAATTTTATGTTATTTCGACAGTTTTTATTTGTAGAATAAAAGATAAACTAGCAATGTGAAATTGGGTCCTACATCACTAGCAATCTTGTTAACCCCAACTCCAACAATTAAAGACTTGTGTTGGGAGTGGATTCACGTCGGTAGTTTAATAGGTAGGATTCGAACCCACGACTTTACAAACAGAAAGTTCAGTTATATTTATTTGTATAGATTGCCCTTTACTTACTCACACAACAATATAATAAATATGTATAATAATTATAATAATAATAATATAATGTATGAATAATTAACGATAAGTACGTAGTACACACCACACGTTTTGTCATCAACCAATATACTCAAGTAGTAAGTCCTATAATTATGTATAATATGCTAATAATACTAGCGTATGTTCTATGTAACGCATTTGCATTTTAATGTGATAAATTTTTAATGGATTGCATTATTGTATTATATAACAATTGAAAGCAGCTGTATATTGCAAGGTAAATTCAAAAGAAATACATATTTGGTTATGTAAATTATGCATACAGTGTGATATTACTAACTTTGAATTATGTGTAGTAAGCAGATGTATTTCTCTTACTACTAGAATAGGTATATAGATAGATATAAGCTACTGACACAAAATACAAAGTGCCTACTTGCTGTAAACTGAAGGTATATCCACTCTATTTTTTTTTTTCATGAAACTAACACGTACTACTATTTCCTTTTTTTTTCAATGGTCGTTTCGAAACTTAATTTTAAAAAATGAAGTCTGTCGGCTGTCTTTAGTGTAAAGAGAGAGCATTTATGCTATTTTCACTAAATACCCCATCTCTTTATAGAATTTTATAAGCTACGGGTCTTAATCGCGTAAATATTTTAAGGCTGAAAAACCTACCTTTATTTTACTGCCCGACGTTTCGATTCCGATTTTTGTGATCATGGGTAGACTAGCATACTAGCATACGGTCGAAATGTCGGGAAATAAAATAAAGGTATTTAGCCTTAAAATATTTACGCGATTAAGACCCGTAGCTTATAAAATTCTATAATGTGTACAAATCGCGAAAGTTTACAAACATATACCCCATCTCTCTGCCTACCTTTCCTAAAGATTCACTTTACGTCATTAGACGTAAGTAAATTTAAAGATATGTCAAAGGATCCATCATAAAAAAACTTGTGTCATTCCATTTTACGTATTTCGTCCCAATTACTAGTTGAAAGAGTGCCAGGGCCGATAAATCAGACGCGTACCTACATATTCCAGGCTGACATTGTAACTTCGCTATACTTTTATACGACAGAACTATGTCAATCTAACTTTTAAGATTATCACTTCCGCATTCGCCTACACGCTACCTTACCTGCTTGTTTATAGGGTTGAGCTGACAATAAATTTAATTTATAATATTTTTATTATTAATTGAATGAAAATTCGATTAAGTTATAATTAAACAACAATAAAACTTTTATTACAAAAAAAACATCTAACCGACTTCAATCACGGTTGTTTAAAAAAAATAATAATTTGCAAATCCGTCTGTATATGACGGATTTATGCCCGAACATACATAAAAAAAATACAAACATCCGAATTGAGAACCTCCTCCTTTTTGAAGTTAGTTAAAAATATGGTTTTGCTAACATTTGCTCAATACATACTCAGATAAAAAAAAAATACTTTACTTTATATATTACGTGGCTACTAGTTTTTGTATCGTGAATTTTCTGTAACAAAAAAGTAGTCGACGTTAGTTGCCGGCCGATAAACTATATTAAAAAAAACATGTTAACCAGTTCCTTAGTTGTTAACAAAATAACTATCACTATTTGTATTTATATTACTGAGAATATAGTTAAGTAGGAGGTGGAATTAAATGAAATTGATTACCTTCAAAAATTCATGACTTGCAATTTCCTTATTGGAACATACTAAGTACGAGTATATTACTATTCACACAAACTGCCTACATATCAAATCTGTATTTACGAGGTGTACGGCTATTCGCAGTATGGAATCAATCGCATCAGTTATGCCACGTTCGACAACCCTGCATATAAGGCCGCTGTCCAACAATTGAGTGCTGCGCTACACTATGGCTAAACTATCGCGACGTCTACAGACGTCAAATGCAAACAACTTATTAAAATATATTCATGACATCTTTGCTCAATAACATGTTATTGAACAACATCTTACGACATATTATAGTCGATTTTTAATATTCGGGAAATAACACTTTTTATACGTCTAGACTTCAAGTCCTATTATTTTGTTGCCATGCCAACAAAAAATTGAGTCCTTGTGTTTTTTTCTTTTTCTCTTGTAATTTGTATGGGCATTCTCATTCATTACACCATAAATGGGCTAGTTTCCAACTAGTCAAAACAGCAACTCTTTAAGATATGTCAAAACGCTGATTTTATATGGAAATCTCATACAAAAGCCGGATATCGTCACAATTTTTTGTATTGAAATCACTTCTTTTTATTAAATAATGAATGATAAAAAAAAATAACACAAAATTTTACGAGACTTAATCGTTTACCTAGGAAACTAACCTATTAATAAATGACAGTAATATTTTTATAAAACTCATCATTTTAATTATAAATATTTTTTTTGACATGTCAGTTGATTTTATTATATAGTTGTAGTATAGCGTAGCACCGTTGGTAGATAGTGGACCTGCCCGAGTGGCGTCGCGGTGGCGCGCTCTCCCCCGCTACCGAAAAAAGTTGCAAGTCGCAGGGCGGCGCCGACGAACATTCAAATTTATCGATTGTCCTCCGCCTCATTACAACATTCCTCAAAACTTACCCACTCACCAACTTAGCCCTTTAGTACTTTGCCCACAACTATCGGCACATTACTTTTTATTCCCCCACCGTAGAAGGCCGTTTTTTCATCGTCAGTTATTATTGTCTGTTAAACTTTAAGTGCTTGGCGGCTAACTTTGGATCTCTCGGTGATTTACGACGAGCCGTTTCGAAGTGTTTTATCGAGCATAAATGTAAGTTCGCTACTTGTTGAGACTGAAGGTCGGCCCGGGTTATGATCTCGGTATTAGTGGGTCACTCTTTTATAGGCTCCTCAATGCGTTCGAGCTCTATTTTCGTATGCTGCAAATATAAAAGTGTTCTATTCATCGTATTAACATGTCCGAGATTTCTCTCGTGAATGTGAAAACGTTCGTAATCTAAAATAGTGTTAAGTGGAAGTACGAAAGCCATATATCTAGTGAAGGAAGGAGCGATGTCGTCGAACAGTAGTTTCGCATCTGCGGGTGAGTGGGGGGGCCGGTACGGCGCGGAGAGGGGGGGGCAATGATCCATTAATCTGGCAGAAGCCCATGTGGCGCCACAGACGTACCTGCGACGCGTCGCACGGACGCCTACCTAACGACACAGATCGTACATTTTCAACATGTGCAAATATAAAATAAAAATTTATTGAGTGCCGCTGTACTGTATAGGGAAATTGACGGTGGGATTCGGTTGTTTCACCTCTTTAATATTGTGTAATCTCTGTTATGGGATTACCGACGTTATCGTTACAATTCTGCATGTTTTGTACACTATTGAAATGTTTATCTATATTATATAAACTACGTATCTATTGTAAGAGATAAATTGGCATTAATCGGTATTTGTAAAATACAACATATCTTAAATACATACCTACTTTAAAATACGCATTCACTTACTCAATATAATAATAGCAAGGTGAGAAAAATCCCTGCTGTTCTTGACAAATTGCCAATTAACACAAATGTTTACTAACTACCTATATCTTATTTTTTTAAGTATGAAAATCTAAAAAGTAGCTTGTCAATTAGTTATAGTTTTCTATACATATTATATAGCTAACTTTGTAGCACGCAAGTGATAACTATGTTTAATCTTAAAACATCAACATAACATCCTAAAATAATCCATCCCTTACCATAAATATAAAGTCAGTGAAATGACATGACGTATCTACGTTATTACTCCACTAGGCGTAGTAGCGAGCTCCTAACTACCTCTGCGCTACTTCGACAGTCGTGATTCCGGATATAATTCCGGGTAAGGCTTTCCGTATATTTATTGCTCATACGAACTACTACTGTCTCACATCAATGCGAAACCCGTCCTTCCTACTAGGGTAATGAGACATCATTTCGGTACTACGAAATCTCGTAGACCCTCTACGCAACAATAAAATCCTACGACAAATTCCCAACTTACTGTTACAATATTTTTGATACTTTCTTTTAGAAATAAAAGCAGTTCGCGCGACTGTAGCTCCGGTAAAACGGTATGATAATTGTGGCAATTTACGGAGCGCAATTCACTAAGTGGAATATTTTACTTATCCTCCAGGCGTTCCGCAAGGCACGACTACCTACAGCTTATACATTGAGATATATTACCGGCATTCATTACTGTACACGCCATTGTTAATATATAATGTGTTACTAGAATGCCTCGGTGGTCTACAAGTCGGAAGATTGCTGATTGACCTTTTTGTTTTTTCAACAAAATCAGAGCCTTGAGTTCGACGGTTCATTGTCCCCCGTTCCATACTCGTACTATCCCATAGGTCCTTAAAAAGTCAATAGTTAGGTCTTGCATTTGACCGTTGTGTGACGATACACCTATCACAGGTTATCTATCAAGGTGCCCGCTTTAAAAAGATAAAATCGGCGCAAACTTATCGTCCATTCCCCGTGTGAAATACAATCGCTTTTCTACTTCGTAGAAAATTTTGATAGTATAAGCATACATGTGCACCAAGTTACGGTTCAAGGAAACAGTGGCATCGTCGCCATCCATGCACGGCAACACCGCCCCCATATTTCAATCGTTGAATTGACACATAGCTTTCACGTAAAGCAAAGTTTCGTGCGAAAACTTTAAACCTGGCATATTTACTTAAAGGTATTCTTCTCGAAACAGACCGATAGCTCCTTGACGAGTAAAAACTTTTATTCATATAGATAGGTCATGCTCTAACCGGTAGAAGTTTTCACATAAATTGGCGGTCATTCGACGCGAATATGCTGACTGAGGGGGTAACAAATATGCCAACTTGGGTTGTTATAACAGCGATATGTAAGTTCTGTGATACTTCGCCATTAAGTTTATGGAAACGACGGTCGAGATTACATCACACTTTCTGAAAGCTTTATGTAATTCTTCTTTCTTCGTTATCTCGTACGATAGGTAGTGGAATAAAATTTTCCACTTATCCGAGTGTTCACATTCGTCTATTAATCAAGAAGACAGATTTTATGGCAGTTGTAGAAATGTCTTTTGGTTCGAAAAGCAAGTGAAAAATTCGAACGCAATCTGTCAAACGGCTCCCTAATTCTAATTTAATTAGCGAGGAAGTTTCACGCGTGGGAGGCGACCGAACGACAATGACGCGTTAAAATGATTAATTTTTGTAGAAGCGGTGAGCGTGGATACCAGTACGTTCCCGAGTGCGTCTTCTGAACGGACGATTAATCTTTCTCTTTGCAGCATTGTACTACGATCCCGGTATTTTTTCTGTCTTACAATACCATTAAGAAACTGCCACCGCTAGTTGGTACTTCGCGGCACTTCCCACCGTCTCATCGTTAGGCCTATTGAAGGATTGAAAAGGTGTTTGCGTTTCTGCGGGAAAATAGGTTCCCCTCGGTTTTTAAAACGTTATCTCAGGATCACTTAGGCTTCGATAGTTATTATCCGGCGAGAAAGAAATGTTTTAATCTTCCATCGTCATTCAGTAACAATGGCTCTCGGGAAAATTTTATACAGTCATTCCTTGTTCGTTCAATTGAAAGATTCTTTTAAAAGATTTTTTTTCAGAGATGAATGCACGGTTCTTTATTGAACATTAAAATAACCGTTGTTAAAATTGATTTAATAAAATAAAAATTGGTATTCAATTGTCAAAAAAAATATTTGCGTGAAGTGACATGACGTTTCTGACGGTTTGAATTTCGAATGTTACTTTTTATATCGAAGGAAAAATGGCGTCAAAATGACCCGTCATTATTTTGATAGCTGCACGTTTAACATATATAAGAAATTTTATTTTTTATTTATTTATTTAAGGTTCACCAACAATTGCTTACATATACATAAACTTTTATAATAAAAACATGCAAGAATAAAAGTAACAATGTAGCAAAAACTTAAAGGTAAACACCACACATGTTTATATAAATAATGAAAAAAAATGTATGAATAAGGTATAAGGTAAGACCAAGTTAGAGAGAGTTGATAATTAGGAAGTAAGAGAGCCAAAATGTAGATCGATTTTGTCGCTACATTCATTAATGGCCTTGCATATCCTTGCATATGGAGAGTTGGCTCCTAATACAGTCCTTCTTAAAGGCGAACAAAGTGGTATGATGGGGCCGCGAGGAATTCTAGAAGGAACCCGAAGCTTGAACAGATTCAGTAGCTGTGGACAGTCAATCGTGTTGTTGAAAATTTTAAACGCTATCATTCCGTCGTTTAAGTGCCTACAAGAAAAAGTGAAATACATGCAGTTAAAGTGTTGTTACATTAAATACTTGACCCTGGCAAAAATTTGCCTTAAAATAACCTTTAAATAGTCTAGATTGCTATAAATTAAATTTAAAAAAAGAAAGAAGTGTGTATATCTCGAATGGTGTCTTTGCTACAATAAAAAAAAAAAAATCATCTGAAATGAAATCTTCAAATGTGCCGTGTGGTGCCGGCTTAAGAATAGTACCACCCCATCTCTACCCGTGGGTGTCGTCAAGGCGACTAAGGGATTTTACCCCGGAGGACGGGCAGCAGCGTCCTCGGCGTACTTAAAGCCTTACTGCGATCGCCAACCCGCTCGCCAAGCGTGGCGATTATGGCAATTACCCCCAGGATCTACATACTAGTAGGTTCTACTGGGGAGACCCGTGCCCAGCAGTGGGCCATCTTATGGGTTGATATGAAATGAAATGTTTCTGAAATCAAATGACTTAATGACAGATAAATATGACGTCTTAAAAATTGTATTTCATACAACTTTGTACAGAGCATATCGTTTAGACATTTATATAAAAGAGACACATTTTTCTTGACAGTCATGTAGTCAATTGAAGACATGACGTGATGTCAAGTATTACAGTTAATATTGACGAAGTATAATACATTTTGGTGCAGTTATCATAAAATCGCACTGTAAAATATCTTAGGTGGGGTCAAGAGCATGATGTGCAGATGTCGTATTTAGATCTGGGCCCTAGCCAACTGTTCCGGCTTCGCTCTGTCGTCTTACATAAATTTATATTCGCTTTTTATTTTTAATAAAATGCAATTACATATCTTTGATTCTAAAGTGCTTAAAAATAAACACGTTTTATAAATAACTAGTTGTTTTAATGTCATAACGTTTATTTTTATAAAGTCTGCTGCTAACTTTAACCTGTCATTTCTGTAATTTTATTTAATTGCTAGCTAATGTGTGAATAGTCTTCCTGTGTTTATTCCCTATTCATCTGCACTAAACACCTAGCTGAATATTGATTCAGACATTTGTAAAAGTGTAATTCTTCATTTACATAACATATAGCTTAAATACCCCGTACATAAATATGTATGCTTAATTATATTCATATTTAATTACGTCGATATATTGCCTACATTACTATAATTTATTACTACACCGGTAACATTTAATCTAAGTCAGAATTTACGATAAAATTCTGAATTTTCTTACTCCCACATCTAGTGGAAACTGTAAATTAAATTATTCTTAAAATACCTGCAGAATTTTTTTTCTTTCAAACGATTCTTATATTTTGAATTTCGAATGCATTGTTAATAGCATTCCGTTCGAAATTAAAAATATTCTCGACACCACTAAAGAAATACCAGTCATTTATTTTATATTTCTGAAATACCTGCAGAACAATGTTCTTTCAAACGGTCAAGCATATTTTGAATGCCGAATGCATTGTTAATTTCATTCGTTAATTGCATTGCATTCGGTCATTACGATTATGTTGGCTGCGTGAAGTCATTGGTCGTAATTATAAATTGATATCGTAGTTGGTCGGGCGAGGCCAGTGATAAGAATTATGTTGAGTTACCTACTCCAGCCGTTAGACTGGCTCTCAAGTTATTTTGCACCGGGAAAACCGAAACAAACGTTTAAATAATAACAATATAATAAGTTATTTCAGCATTTATTATATTGAATAACGACGCAAATTAAAGTTAGAGACTGTTGTGTCAATACATTTTTTCCTCCAAGAGACTTGTAATTTTTTTCTTTAGAGTTATTGTCTACTAGTTAAAAAAATATTCAACAGAAATTGTAACCAACCCGCTTATCTTACGAGAAATAGGTATGTGACTGATACGATGAATGTATAAAATAGCCGACTTATATAAAAGACATGACCCTTTTACTGATTTATACCGCTCATAGATAAAGAAAATATCTTGCTATCAAAGACCGTGATCCATAGGACTAGGACGACAGGTTATCGGGAACATCCGTATTGAACGAGTTAATTACTTAATTGCTCGCACGGCTTTTATAATTAAAACCTGTCCGTACATTTTGTAACACATAAAAAATCTAATCTCTAATTTATTCAAAAAGATTGACGTGAACGATCGATTCCTTTTTCAAATGATTTATGTTTATGGTTATCGAATGTAAATGTATGAATGACCTTTTTGGTTCAGTTCTTTTTTTGTAATCTTTGTACCTATGAATAAATCCACCCACACTTAACCCGATGTGGGCATGTGTGTGAGTTAGTAAATTCTTTTTTTGGCAAGAATTTGGTTGCATACGTCTATTCTGCGTACATCTACACCTCAGCACGGGCGGGACATTAGTCGGAACATTAACGTGATTTATACGGAACCCCGATATAAATCCAGGAATCCGTGGGCTCGAGCACGCCTGTCGAATTTTTCTTATTCTTTGCGTAATGAATGAATATCATTACTGCCACATTTTATTTAATACAACTATATTTTAGTAATAGACAGTTATCGGTTAGCGTAGGTTCAATTATTTTTAAGTAAACTAGAGACGAGAATGAAAAAATAAAATATTTTATATATTCTGTTCGTACTTAACAGATTTATTCAATCCGGGAAACCTTCGCCCTTACTGTGACGTCATATACTTATATATCTATGAATGTATTATACATAAATGTCACGCTAAATTCGTACGAAGCTGAGTAGATACCTATTATTTACACAATCCAATGTTTTAGTATTCGTATTTTGTATACGAAGGTTGAATCTTCATTGTGAATAACATTCAAAGTGGAATACAAGAACAAAATTATATTAATTTTATGTGCTCAAAATTCACAACAAATTAACAAAAGTTATGACAAATTAATTTTGTAAAGATTTACTTCGAGATACGAATGTTGAGCGTTTATTAAATCGTGACCAGATTTATCCTGAAGCTCTAAGTTTGCCCCCTGGTTTCCTTGCTCAACATTAACAAAAATAAAAAAGCATAAATATTATCTATTCAAAAGTCTTATTGCCGCACTCAGAGTCATTTAAAACTTATTAAATCATTCATTAGTGAAGATTTCATAAAAAAAATAAAAAAGGAATGATTTAAGTAAGCATTAAACGACTGTGAGTACGGCAGTTAATAAACGGAAGATTCAGGCCACTGCCACAACTTTCCCGCCAAGTCAACAAAGAGTTTTTAAATTCTGTTTGGAATCTGGACCAAAGTTTTTTTAATAAAATATGTCAAATCAATCGTCAACAGCTTACAATCCCTGTTGCATAGTAAATACTGTTGATAAAAAGATAATCTCTATTTTAAATTTCGATCGAATCGTTGTTTTATAAGAAAATAAATCTTGACTTTGAATTTAGAACGGTTCTTTTTTTTTTAAAGAACAGTATGGCATAGATTAACAATGACAGATTGACAGAGTGTTTAATATTTCAGAGAACTCCTGCAGGTGGGCGCTACAAATGATTCGTAATGACGTATTCAAATCAGGCCGAGCGGGATCCGACCTCAGTACAATCAAATTACGAAAATTCCTATGTTTTATTAAGTTAAACTTTGCTTCGGCAGCTCTAAGTGAATTTATTCCTACTTAGTTATCGGCTCGGGAAAAGTCATCTTGCTAACGTTTCGGTAAGTTGAATAATTAAATTTGTCAGTGACGGTTGACACGTCACCGGATTTTCTTCCAAATTTGTCGGGGTGTCACGTTTGCGGTTCCCCCTGGGGGCCGATACCACCGCCCCCTATTGTGTAATCCCGATTCTATAATTTGAATTATTTATTATTTGATTTCACACTTCTGAATTATTCGAACGCTTTCTTTTTTCTTTTGCTTCTATGAATGGTGACTTTGATTTCTTTGTATTGGCTATTGATTTGACTATAATTAGAGTTGATTTGGATATTCGAAAGTAAGGCTTGAAAGCAAAAGCATTGAAGTTATATAGTGTATGATATTAGCCTAATAATGGTCACGACTCGGTCAGACTCAGGAAGCACTAACTAATATCTAAAAGCAATAAAGGCAAGTTCTAACTACACTGAGATCTAAATGAAATGCCATTTATTTTTTACTAGCTGACCCGCGCAACTTCGTATGCGTTAATTTTCCCCGTTTTTACAACATTTTTCATTGCTGCTCCGCTCCTATTGGTTGTAGCGTGATGTTATATAGCCTATAGCCTTCCTCGATAAAAGAGCTATCCAACAGTAAAATATTTTTTAATTCGGACCTGTATTTCCTGAGATTGTTGCGTTCAAACAAACAAACAAACTCTTCAGTTTTATAATATTAGGGTAGATAGTGGCTCGTACTGTTTAAACTTATCCTGTATATACCTGCCCAGGTAAAAAACAATTAATGACATAAATTTGCAATTATTTAAGGATACTCATCCGTTAAAAAGAAATCTCGACTTTAAACATAATTAGTCTAAATATCTATTTTAAAGATGATGTTGATAAACTTTCGCGATTTGTACACATTATGAAAATATATATATTACGGGTCTTAATCGCGTGAATAATTTAAGATAAAATACCTTGTTTATTGCCCGATGTTTCGACCGTATTGCAACGACCGTGGTCACGGGTAGACTGATTCAGCTCAACTTTATGTCGAAGTACCGACGGTTCCGTAATAGTGAGTGATAAAAATCAAGCGAGGATAGTTTCCGAAACCCGCGCTTCACGAAGGCGACGCTGAGCTGAACACACTGTCGAAACGTCGGGCAATAAACAAGGTATTTTACCTTAAATTATTCACGCGATTAAGACCCGTAATATATATATTTTCATACATTTTATTAAATTAATACCGCAGACTGACGGAGAATTATTAAACTTATACATGCATTGCAAGTGATTAATTTGGTCTCTATAACTATGAAGGCCTAAAGATTTTGCCTATAAAAGCTACAAAGGTTTACTACCGATAGGTAGAAACAATCCCATAACACCGGACCGAACAGGAAAATATGGGCAAAGTGATACCTATAAATCGGATGACACACATTCACAAAAATAGGTTGCCAGTTTAGTTTCTCAAGACCTTTCAAAGTTTCGAGACATCATATCTTAGGAAGATATGTTTATATACGAGTATCTATACGTACAGGCACTCAACAATTTTCAATCTTTATAAAACGTTTGTAAAGATTTACGTGGAACTACACACTGTTCCGTTTAAATCTGATTTTTTTTTTTTTTTTTATTTTTACTTTATTGGAAAACAAACAATTGTACAATAATAAATTACAGAATTAAGATATTACACTAAAACTTAAATAAAAGTACAATCCACTACGTTTCCACTTATTACTATGTTAGTTAAAAGGTACAGTTAAGTAAGGCAAGTAAGTAAGGTGAAGCTAAGTTGGTTAAGTAATACTTATACTAGATTTAATTAATAACAATATAAGTAATGTTATAATATTAAAGTCTTATGTTATTCTAAGACTATGAAGAGCAGCGCTTTTAAATGAGTGGCGGCTTGTAAAAAAAATATCTAATTTAATAAAATTATCGTTATATGTAGATTTTAACTAAACGTTGGAGAGGCGCCCGTTCACCCGCGTTTGTACGACTAGAAGTTGTAGCAAAGAGCGGATAATCGCGCGCCCCTCTTCTCATAACTGATCTTCAATAGAAAAGAGAATCTTACAACAAATCTATAAAACGTATCGTTTTTGTAAGAAATACTTGGTATTTATTACCTAACTAGCTGTTGCCCGCGTATTCGTTCGCGTAAAAATTTTGAAAAGCAAATTTATCCTACGGAAACAATTTTCTGAGATAAAAAGTAGCCTATGTCGTATTCCAGACTATAATCTATATCTGTTCCAATTTTTTTCCAAATCCGTATACCCATTGTGGTGTGATCGAATAACAAACATCCAAACTTTCACATTTATAATACTACTACAAATTAGAACCCTTTAATATGCAAGAATAGGGTATAACCTATTTCCAAAAAAAACCTAGTCTAAAATCAACTTTGTAATAAAAACTACAACCAAATCTGCGCATCCGTTTATCACTTAAGATGCTACATAAAGATGTAAACATCCAACTTTCCAACAACACCTCTGTTTTAGCGTCGGTGATGACCCTATTCCTTGCTCGTGTTAGTGGGGTTACTCGTGTTACGTAAAAATATTCCATAGTACGGTAGTAGGTAGGTTCCATAATGCCATTCATCTAATAACAGCACTAAATTTTTATATGCGCATACATTCAGTAGTGACGCATAGTCTGTAGACCGAAGGACACAGGGGGAATTGTTTCATATATATACATATTTTACTTTTTAAATCGTAATATTTTGAATAGCTGTGACTTTATGTATTAGGAACACTTTAACGGTTCAACAACTGAAAATACCCAGTATAATTTAATATGAAATCACTAGTGGAAATTGTCCTTTATTCCCAGAAGTTCTATGGAAGAAGTTCGCTGGCGGAACTAATGGGATTTTTCCCAATAGTTCTGCGGAACAATAATCGATTAAATATTAATATTTTTTGTTCCCAGTAGTACAAAGAAAAAAAAACATATTTTAGACTTCAGTAAAGATCCAAATATTCCATTTTCCAGATTAAAAAATAATGAAAATACATAATAATTAATCACCTATACCGACCTTTATATGTAGATGTCTAAATTATAGAAAACTTAAAAAATAAATAAACACCTTATAAAAAAAGACTTAATAAACAGATTTTTAAAGTAATAAAACAAGTAAGGTTTGAATTTGTTATAAAATTGATAAAAAATATACAATAGATATTTTATTGGCAATCTATAGGTCTTCTCTCCACTAACTTACACCCCTTACTGATTTGGTCCGCTCTGACCAATTGAGAACCATGACGCCATAAAGTATGCATGAACTCTATTGGCACAAAATACGTGGACCATAGAAGATAAACTTCAAAAAGTGCACGAACATGTAGATATACATCGCTCACGAACACGGAATCTCGGAACAGAAAGTGGTCTGAGATTCCGTATTCGTAAACGCACTCTGTACTTATTCTGTACTCTTGGTAGATATCTTGTACTAATTTTCAATGAAAATGAAAAAAAATAACAAAATAGAATACGAAACACCGTTACTACATCATAGCTCCATTTGATAACATTGAAAACAAACACAAATCTGAACATTAAAATTCATTTTGAAAGTCCATAGTTATGCACTCAGTATGTCAACCTAAGAGAATAATCGCACTGAATTATTCAACAATCGGTTATTCCGTTGTATCTTTGCCACGTTTATACTTTACCAGTATTTAGGTCCTTACTATAAGAAGTGAGGAAAAATGTTTAGCTTTATTTGTGGTATAATATGCTGTATATAATATATATATATATGATTGCCTCTGTGGCGCGGTGGGAGTGTGTCCGACTGCTACGCAAGAGGTCCAGGAAGAGGAATCCACAAATTGTTGTTCCGAGTCTGGGTGTATTTGTGTCCGTGACTTGTATGTTTGTAAAGTCCCTCGCGACACAGGGCTTGTACCCTTATGCGGGAGTCGTCTTTTAAAAACGAAACGGAACGAATACTTTTTTGAAAATAAATGACGAAGTATATTCGTTGGGCAAACGACATATGTGCTTCGGAGGATGCTGTGGAGGTTGCTGCGGGGGCTGCTGTTGACTCAACATAACAATTTACATTTGTTATTTGGCCAAGATTTGCTAGACCGAGTGCCGGCGCTAGTCCCGCTGACAAAACCATGGTGTTTGCAAAGATGTCCGCGCCGGCCATACTTGCTTGTGCCGTTTTGTTTAAGCGTAAAAAAATATATATGTACAAGGTGTAACAGAAAGGTGTGGTGGGTATGTGCCCATGATAATGAGTGCACAAACCTAATTTTAACAAATCCAAGAACCCTAAACAAATATTTATTATTTTTTCATTCGTTAATTTATGAGTGAAAAAGTTATTAATTAAAAAAAGTATGTCTTAAAAAGTTCTATGCCATAATTATCCAATCGAATTTTGTACCAGGGGAGGTATAACTCTTAAGCCATACGCCTTTCACTACTGAATTTTGACAAAAAGAATATGCTATAACTATCTAATAATAATGCAACCAGCTATGGCACCATGGTAGAAATTTGACCACACCTTTCTGTTACATCCTGTATATATATATATATATATATATATAAAAGCTAAAATGCTATGATCCTGTTAATGACGGTAGGTAAGTAGGTATAGGTGTGCATATAGATTATATTAATATACTGTGTCCAGCATGCAGTACGGGACCTTGGATTTTGTTCTTGGTTTGTGTTTTGTGGACCAGTTCAGTATAATCAACTTTTATGAAGTATTTTAAAGTGTTAACAATCTGTAACATTTTTCTCTATTCAAATTACAGATTAGGGTAAGAAATTTTGCTTAAGAATAAGCTACTATAAATTTAATACCTGCCAATACCACCAAAACGAATTTATTTTACAACATCGGAATTCCCGTTTATTGGGGCACTCAGAATTTGAGTTAACTATAACGTTACCAATCAGCCGGCTCGTCAATCGACGGAATCGCCTTGAGAAAACAAGTGGAAGATATAAAGAGAGGAAATCATAAGCCATTCGGTTCAAAGATTGCGTAACACTATATAATAGCTGTAGAAATTCGGTAAAATTTAAGTCAGTGAAGCATTAAAGGGGACTGTAGACAGCGTAGACAGTTAATTCACCCCATAAGGGTCGGTGTGGCGCCATGGATCCTACGGTAGACAAAATTCTAAGTACGATGTCTTGCCGAGCGATTGCGACCCGCTAGTTGCGATGTTCATTCCATAAAGTGCTGGAATTCGGTACGGTAATATCTCTAAGTTGATAACTTTATAGTTTGTAATTAGATTGGTATTACATTGGGTAAAGTTTTACTTTAGACGTGAGATGGTGTGCTGTAAATTAGCCAGTTATAGTCATGTCATCAAGTGAGACAAATATGTTTTAGGTTCAAAAGTAATAGAAAAAAAATGTGTCATCAGATTCCTTTATGTATTCCATGAATCAAAACTTTTTATCCAATTTTAATCCACAAATTTCATTACTTGTATGAAATTCAATGTACCTAATATAAATTTTATTGGGTTTAAAACACACTTTGCTTGTTTTCAATACCGTCAAATATTATAGAATTACAGACAACAAAAAAGACGAGCAAAGGTAATACATCCTATAATCCCATTTTTGCGTTCCACTTATCCGTAATATCTGCTGAGATTATTCTTTCATAAATATTATAGACGTACAGACACAACCTCTAGATTTATAGTACAGTAGTGAACAAGATACGTCGCTTCATGTCGGATTATATTCCTCGCATTCTATGTAAGAAGTACCGCATTTGGTACCCGTTCAATCTTCACTGGAGCGCGGAGAAATACGACCGTATAAACCATAATATATACCGCCCAAAAAAAACAGGTAAATTACATGAAAAGCGTACGCACGTGATGGCACAGTAGCAGAAAATTCGATTAACTTAGTTGCTTGTCAGCAAACTATATATCTTTACTACCCATAAATTATATTCCTGAAATTATTATATCGGATACATTAATATTGAGGCCCTATAAATACAGTATAGGGCCTCACCCATTCCTATAAATAAGTTTGCCAAGAAAAATAAAGATACACAGAAATCATTTCAGCTTCCTATTATAAAATACTTAAAAACATTAAACGCAACTTCGCAATTGTTCTTTGAGTTCGCGGAGTATCCATTTTTGTATTAAATTTATTACAACTATCATATTAAAAGATTTTTCGCACTAAAGTGTATGTGCTTGCAAAATCCACAACTTATCACGAATTTTCACATTCCACTCGCTTTGTTACTCGATACTAAAGTTGGGCGAAAAACGGGTCGAGATTTTATACATCCGTGACAGCGCTTGAAGATCAACGCGAGCTTGTCACTTTTATAGCGCAAGTAATTCATGGTAAGGGCTCTTGGCGACAAATCCATCAAAGCGTCGACAGGCCATTTGTTGCGTGTGTTTTCACGCTTGATAAATCGCGAAGTTGTCCACATTTACTGGATTTATGTACACGTCCAATTGTTAACATCACATAAACTTAATTGAGCGTACTTAACATAATACCCACTATTTACTGACCTGTATTTACTTAACGTTATGGCTGTTCAATATTTAAAAAATTGACGTATCCAATAATGAGAATATTATCTGTTGATCTTTTGGATGACCTAGGTTCTATTATTAGTTCAGGTTAGACAGTGTGACTTACAGGAAATTCTGGATCATTAATTATATCGGCCCACACTACACTCTCACTAATGTGATTCCGGAAAGCCAGTATCAACCATACTGACAGATTGACGCGCCGAGATTGACACTTGGCGAATGCCAGAGAAAGTTACGCCGTTTTGGAGTCCAGAGCGAATATCTTCAGAACGAGAGTAAAATTAAATTATTAATAGGTAGGTTTGAACATTGCAAACGATATATTTTTGATGATATCAATCGATTATCGACTTTACGAAATAAATATACTCGAGTATTACATTGGAATCGGTTCTCGTGTCACTACCAAAGAAAGTTTAATTATTCAAAAAAACAAAATGGTATTTGAATTGGAGACGCCATGAATTTCATATGACGTAGTTTGAAAGTCGTATTGGTGTCTAAAGTTTTCCATAATAAAACCGTTGGTTATTTCAAAGGTAACAAAGGTACCTACCGAACATGGGATCCACGTTTTGATGCGCAAATAGAAGAAACGGTTTCTTGGATGGATGCATACATAAAATCTGTGTGATTTACATGGTAGATAGAGTTATCCAAAATTTATGCATTTGAGTTGAAGCGTCGATGTGACGGACGTTCTTGGTAAATTACCCGTGAAAATCTCTTTGAGAATTTAATATTATTTTGTCAAATGACTTTACATTTTTTATTTTACTTGTTCTAAATTGTCTCAAGATCTTAACCATATCATAAATGGAAAACCACTTTTGATTTCGTGTCATTTAAATCGATTTGCCCACAGAAAACGCGAGTAAGGTAAACTTTTAATCTGTCAGTACCAGTGCATAAGTAGGTACCTAAATATTAATATAGTTTTGATTCTGACTTCTAACATTGAGCGAAAAATAATAATGCCATCTTGACATTCAACCGTGGTCATCTTGCTCCTGATTATTTTACAGTAAGACTAAGACTAAGACTGGTCTATCGTTGCATGATGCGTTTAAGATCCGCTGTCTGTCGCTGCAAGTTGCACGAAAGAAAGATATATTTCCAAGTTTTCTTAATAGAGGTATATTTTCAAGTGCGATATTTGTAACTACGCCGCCATAAGTGGCAGTTCTCACAGTGAACGCAAAATTTATTTATAGACTGTTTTATGGGCTAAGTTCATTCGTTGCTGCGGTCGCATTTATTCCTTTGACGGGAAAAAGTTGTGAGATTTTATGGCCGGTGTGAGATAGGACATGTTATTGCACTAACTTTCAACGGTAGCGGGAATTAAAATAGTTTTTTTTTGTGGTCAGTACCAAGTGTACCACGCCCGGATATAGTGGCGTCTTTTTGGTTTATTGCGGGCTATTTTTGTCCCACTTTGCTTCGACTTGGACTATTAATAGAGATGTTACCTTGTGGAGAAGTTTACAAAAGTACATAGTGTTTTTATAGTTTTTAAATGGACTTGTTTCCGTGAGAATGGAACCCTACGACGATGAAATGAAATTGAGTGTCAATATTTGCATAGGTCAAGCTTCTAGAAGATAGTGATACGTATCACTATGATTACAATATCGGATGTTATAAACATTAAACATTTAAGTTGGTATGCGATTCCGTGAAACCCGTTATCCCAATTAATTTTATGAATCCATTATAGAAATTAACAGTCTTATAGAAAGTTTTAAAAGAATTAGTAGTTATTAAAATACCAATTAATTGTTATAGATAATGGTTTTTAATATCACAAGGAAACATAAACTATTTTTTTTTCTCTTAAGCAACATTATAACATATTTCCTTAAAAGCACCGTGTGTAGGTATACCTACACAAAACATAGAAAGTACAGAAAGAAAGCTTTCTACAAATATGAAAATAAAGTTTTCTTTCACGGACGCGGTATCTCGGAACTCAAACTCAAATATCTTTAAAAAATTATATATACTACGGGTCTTAATCGCGTGAATAATTTAAGGTAAAATATCTTGTTTATTGCCCGACGTTTCATCCGTACTGCAACGGCCGTGGTCACGGATTGACTCTCAGTCTACACGTGACCACGGCCGTAGCGTAGTAGTAGCATCACGCGATTAAGACCCGTAGTATATATAATGTTATAATGTGTACAAATCGTGAAAGTTTATCAACATTTATATCAAATATCTTTATTTCGTAGAACCGAATTGATGAATTGTTTCAAAACATCTAATTAATGTAACCTAAAACACTTTCGGAATTCCGAATATTTGAGACTATGTGTCCGTGAACCATGCCAATGTATGTGTTGCTCGTACGCGTTTAAATGTAACCTTCTGTGTTCTCTCTGTTTTGTAATATCGACCAGTATGTATGACCGAGAGAAAACATTGACTTGGGGTTCATGCCTTCAAATAATTTGGTTCATAAATATTAGTATTTAAAAAATGATTTTATGTTAAAGCCATAGTAAAAGTTAATTACTTACTTAGATATAATAATAAGTGGAAAATCAAAGCAACGGAAATTGATTAATCACGGATTTTCTTATTGTTATGAGGTTATGGTAGCTGCAATCTAGTTATTTCACACTAGTTGTCCCGCGCAACTTCGTATGCGTACATTTTCCATGTTTTTGCAACATTTTTCATTACTGCTCCGCTCCTATTGGTCGTAACGTGATGTTATATAGCCTATAGCCTTCCTCGATAAATGGGCTACCCAACAGAAAAATAATTTTTCAATTCGGACCTGATTCCTGAGATTGCCGCGTTCAAACAAACAAACAAAATCTTCAGCTTTATAATATTAGAATAGATTTGAGTTCAAGCACATTCTTCATCGTCTTTTAGTTCATGTTACTAGAAACAGCTGAAATATTAAAACATTTTTTCTACCTTTGAAAGTAGCTGCTTGACTTTATGCCGCTGATGATGTAATAAAGTAATTAACTCAATTCATTTCTAAAACTCTAGAAAATAGTTTCAATGTAATACCTATTACAAATATGAATCTAGCCCGCTGTGTCGCCGAGTTCAATCTGGCTAAGTTACGTTGAGAAAACTGTACTTACCTACTTATAAACGAATTCCCAACGTTAACCATAGGGCCCCACTCCACCTAGCGCAATCAGGTTATGACATCGCAAATGATAAAAGCGACAATCACTTTAAATCCCACCAAACCCTTGCAAAATTCCTAAAGTATTAACTCTATTTTCTCTTACAGAACTCGATCCGGCATAACCTGTCACTCCATAACCGGTTCATGAGAGTGCAGAATGAAGGAACGGGCAAGTCGTCGTGGTGGATGATCAACCCTGACGCGAAACCTGGCAAGTCGGTCAGACGGCGGGCTGCGTCCATGGAGACGTCGAAGTTCGAGAAACGGAGAGGCAGGGTTAAGAAGAAGGTAAGATACCCCTTTTGTACTTTAGATTGAAGATTGCACCTGCGATTTATGCCTTGTATGGTTATGAATACCCCGTATAAAAAAATGAAGTGTATACGATACATTAGAGACTTTGCTTCTCAATTTAGATATTGTAATGACAGTACAATGTAGTCTTTACTTTTAAATATGTTACAAATAATTATTTCATTTTAAAATATAATGTAATATCTAGTTAAAACGAATGCTTTCTTAGGAAATAGCTTTGTACAATTTGAAATGGACTATAACTTGATCAAGTGAAAAGCTTCTTTATAAGTTCATGGAAGCAATCATCATTAAATATATATTTTCTACGTATAAATAGAAACATTGTGTCAAATCTTACAGGATGTGTTTGTATTTGTAGGCAGAAGTATTAAGAAACGGAGTAACAGCCGACGCGACCCCGAGCCCTAGCAGTTCCGTGTCAGAAAGTCTCGACATATTCCCAGACTCACCGATGCACAAGTAATATCATTAACAGTATATCTTGCTCCATTTTATCTTAGTGAAATGTTCTCGGCTTACAATAGAATCCTAGTGTACCATCTCGAAGTGATACAGGTAGATTAAACTACGAAAGTCCCAGAGAGTAGTGGCATCAAGCCAATAATGGTAACGGTTTCGGACGGTACTATACGATACTAATTTGACTTTAAAGGCACTATAATTTACCTATACGGGTAGTGCAGCAGAATCTTTTGCCAAAACCACAAATACCCGAGTACATTATTACTAAATAACGCGGGCTCCTTCGGAATATTGAAATTTTACGACTGCTAGAAACAAAGTGAGCCACGCATGATACGCTCACTCTATAATAAAAGCATCGGCATAAAGCTGCGTTGACCAGACTAATAAAATTGAGTTATTGCAACTCTGCTACTTTATGATAAAAGGTTTTAAATCATTCAGAACCATTAGATGATGAGTTATGTGGATGCTGAATCTCGTCATTTTGCCGATATTTAACATTTTTATTGCCGATTTATTTTATCTGGATTATGAGCGTCATAGACATACATATATTTTGAATGGCCCGATGAGTGCTCGGAGAGCTGGCCTATAACAGCTATAACCCGTATCTTACCCAACATTTTTGTCATTATTCGCTGTAATAAAGATATTTCTGAGTTGACCACTGAACCCGTTATAGTGATCGCTTCATTTAGCATACAAATTTATATGTTAGTGGAAGACATAGACATTAGATTTGCATGCTTCCGATTACACTTTACGTTGAGGATCTTAGAAGGTCCAATAGACTACGTAGCTTTAAGATTTCTTTCTGCTGATATTTTAATTTTTTGCATCTCGATTGTCGATGATAGAATTATGTGACGATTTCTTGACATACCTTCTTTAAGCACATTAGTTGACGCAGACGTTACATAATTCCCATTGTCAATCGAGATAGTATTGTTTTTTGACGCTTCTTTTGCTTGCGCGTAGCAATTTCCAGTTGTCGCCGGACTTCCGTCAGAGGGCGTCATCGAACGCCTCGTCTTGCGGACGGCTGTCGCCGATCCCGTCTATGATCGCCACAGAGCCGGACTGGGGGGCGGATTACACCCCCGGTGGTGACTACACCAGCGATTACTCACAAACGGACTTCGGACAAGAAGAGCTGGCCGGTAACCTCGCAGATTCCATGAAATTGGCCGGAACAGATCCATTCCTCAGCACGTAAGCATTTTGTAGTACGCTTCGCGTCGATGCTGGAATTTTGGTTGCTATCCAAAAATCTGACCTCGACTCTATTGAAACAGTTGTCGTAAACGCCTTTGCCCTAGACTTCGCTTGCTTTATTTAGATCTCCTTAGATTCCTCTACAATACGGATAGTTCGCATTGTTTAAGTATCCATAAAATCAATTTTACAACATACTAAATAGTTATAATTTTAAAAGATTCGACGCACATTGGTCATTTTGGCACTGCACCTTGGCAAAAAATATTCAAATTACTTTGTAAAGAGTATTTCTTGCCAAGAAAAGTGCGGTAATATGAATGTCTGTTTAAACATACTTTGTTTGAGAATAAATAAAGTCACAGTATTTTTTACTTTTGTCTTTATACCAAAAAACAACTAAGGCTTTCGAAGTATAAAGACTTTATCAACTCCATGTTCGTTTGTCAGGTACGTTCCAACGACGTCATCGTCTGGTGGCAACTACCGCTACGGCGGGTACGCATGCCCGCGGCACCCGCCGGGCGGCTGCGCATGCGCGACAATGTTTACGCATCCCGCACATCCTGCGCATCCATCGCATCCTCATTCGCTAGATCACTTCAGGCCACCACCGCCGGCTGATCCAGCTGATATTATGCAAACAGGTAAACTAAAGTTCAGACACCCTGGCATAATATGGCACAAAAAGTAATTGACTCTACAAACTAGACAAAACCTTAGAAGAACCTTCGTGGTAGAACACGACTAGGGCGAGGACATTTTATACCAGATATCAGCGGTTACCGGACCGAAGTTACTGGTGCAGACAATACAATAAAATGTGCACACGTTACTAACCAACATACCTCATCTATACTAATATTATAAAGCTGAAGAGTTTGTTTGTTTGTTTGAATGCGGTAACCTCAGGAACGACTGGTCCGAATTGAAAAATTCTTTCACTATTGAATAGCCCATTTATCGAGGAAGGCTATAGGCTATATAGCATCACGCTACGACCAATAGGGGCGGAGCAGCAATGAAAAATGTTGCAAAAATGGGAAACATTTAAGCATACGAAGTTGCGCGGAACAGCTAGTCAGAGATAAGATGATAGACTACATCATATATGTCTACAGATATATACATAGTACATCAAATTGTTGTACTATGTATATTATTCAGTTCTATTAGTTATCAAAGGTTCAGTGTAAATAAACTAAACTCGCAGACATCGAAAGCGACTCGACTCTGCACTAATTATTAACATAAATTTTTGTATTCATTTAGTAGAAAACAATCAGACGCAAATGATGACGACATCAGATGCTGCGTTGATGAACGGAGGAATGATGGTGCAGACGGGAGCGATGGTGCCCACCACGGTGATGGGGCAGCTCATGGGCGCGCTCAATACTGGCCTTGCAGAAGACCTCAACATTGAGACCCTGGACCATGGCTTCGACTGCAACGTTGATGAAGTAAGAGAGATGGGTGGTTTCTTTGGTTTTTGATCCCGTTTAAAGGTAACGTGATCTGGAAACATTTTGTTCAGTATTTGCCTTCCATAAATCTATTAGCAGTTAGAACATTGTCTTGTAAAGGAATGTCATTCGTGTTGGTAATTCAATCGTTTTTTTTCCATGTCTGATGATAAATGGCTATACTGACTAGCAACCCACTAAAAACTGCTATGTCGATAATAGGTGGACACGGTTCTTCATACGTATATTAAGTAGATAACTAGAATTCAAAGGAAAACCGAAAAGAAGAAAGTGTTTTAAGGACTCCCCGCCACTGGTGTCTGATGATAAACAAATAAATGTTCATAAACTTTCGCGATTTGTACACATTATGAAAATATATATATTACGGGTCTTAATCGCGTGAATAATAAACAAGGTATTTTACCTTAAAGGTAAATACCTTGTTTATTGCTCGACGTTTCGACCGTATTGCAACGGCCGTGGTCACGGGTAGACACGGCCGTTGCAATACGGTCGAAACGTCGGGCAATAAACAAGATAAACAAATACTTACGCTGGCGACTAGAAAGCCGGTTTATAGTTTATTTCATTTTTAAAGAACCCCACATTGTAGTCTTCTATAAAAATGTTAACGATGAGTTAATCATTCCATTAAAATCCTAAACAATTCGATTCAATTCAATTCAACTCAAAATTCTTTATTCACTTAGGATGCAACACAACACTTGTGATAGGTACGTCGGGATTCTACATGTACATGTAAAATTCTAGCTTCCGTGATGAGATGAGACAAACATTAACTATCGCCAATGTTTTCTTATTTAGAATCTTGGAATATTCCTATTTATAATTTAATATATTATTTATAAATTTTGATCTTTGCACTTTTCCGTCTTAATATTTTTGTGGTCAGCCGCCAAATGCCCGGTTTGATCATTAGGACACGTGTAAAAAATTGTTTTGAAACTTTCGCAATTTTTATACATATTAGAATATTATACGAACTTAACCGCGTGAAATATTTAAAGATGCGAACTTTTATTTACCCGACGTTTCAATCGCATTGTTCCGATCCTGGTCACGGGTCGACTGATGGCAGCTTAACGATGTCTCCGTGAGGCGCGGGGTTTATTAACTAACCTCGCCTGGTCTTCATAATTTTAAGGTTCGTACTTCATACCTTTAAATATTTCAAGGAAATTTTCAAGTCTCGATAATATTCTGATACGTACTTTTTTGGAAATTGTGTAGTTACATATCTAGTTTTTTTTTTTCTATCAAAAGCGTTAGTTGTAGTCTCTTTTTCGGTACGGATATACGGCTGTTTTCAATATTGTATCTATCGATCGATTTGGCTACTAGAGATAGATATTAGTTATATTTCGGGACTTAATCGCGTGAATTATTTAAAGGTACGAACCTTTTATTTACCCGACGTTTCGATCGAATTGCACCGATCGTGGTCACGGGTCGACTGTACTAGAGATAGGTACCTATATACTAGTATTTGACATAAGCTCCATACAAAATATATCAAAATTCTATCTCTAGTAACTCAATCCATTTCGGATAGCCCATGGAGACTGACAGCTCCACATTTTCTCAATATTCGCATGACCAATTGTATCCAGATACCTATTTACGTTACACCAAAAACCCTAACAAATTCCCAAAAACCACTAACACAATTAAAAGTCTGATCTAGTAAAGTGTTAAGCGGTTTTTATTTTATAACAGATATTCTTAATTGAACAGGTAATCAAGCACGAGCTGAGTATGGAGGGTACACTGGACTTCAACTTTCCTCAGGGGCACAGTGGGATGGCGGCCGAGGCAGAGAGCCAGTTCGCGGCGCCGGCGCCCCCCGTGCCGAGCACGCTGTCGGGGGGGGGCGCGCCCCGCACCTCCTACTCCGCAACCCCCTCTTGGGTCCACTGAAACAATCACCACTGAACCACACGGACCAGTTACCTACTTACGTCACAAAAATGTGACCACTTCCCTTTTGTACTTTTTGTTACTTCGCATATTATAGAGATTTTTTTTTTGTTTCTTTTATCATGTTAACTAATGTTAGAGTTTTATGTAGTGATAAGGACGGTTACCGATCGTTGTTGCAGTCAATTGTGTTAGTGTAGGCTTTAGTGCTAAGCTAGGTGGAAGCTTGTGATATAGATAGGGTATTTCGGATTGTTTGGACCCTGGAGGGGGATTGGACGTGGACCCGCCTCTGGACAGATTTGAAAGGTAATTTTTATTATTATACCTACTTATAATTGTTGTATACTATATATGTACTTATTTTGACTGCCTCGGTGGCGCGGTGGGAGTGTGTCCGACTGTTCCACAAATTGTTGTTCCGAGTCTGGGTGTACTTTGTGTCCGTGACTTGTATGTTTGTAAAGTCCCCCGCGACACAGAGCTTGTACCCTACCGCGGGAGTCGTGTTTTTTAAAAACTAAACAAACTATCTAATTTCTTTATAAATGTTGATAAACTTCCGCGATTTGTGCACAATTTACTTTTTTTGTCTGTATGTCCTCTTTGCATCCCGAAACCTATGATCAGATTGTGATGAAACTTTAGCAGAATATTGTGGGAAGGTCGGCGAGTTTTCCTGGCTTTAAAAGCCAAGGCGAAGCGTGGCCGAGTTCAGCTAGTATCTTATTAATTTGTGAAGCAAAAGGGTTGTACCTCCCTTTTAACGAGAATTTCGCGGACGGAGGAGTATGGAATTTCGCACACTTGTAGATTATATAGAGACTCTTTCTCTATATAATCTGTAAGTGTGCGGAATGCTAAATTTAAAAAAAACTAAAATATACAAATTAATTGTGGTCGAATTTCGACCATAGGCGACCACTAGTATACCTACATAAGTACCTTAGTTATTACTATGTTTTTAGTTTAATAAAAAAAACTACAGAAAAGGCTCGTGTCTTCGCTAGATTTTCAGTAGTCAAAAAACAAAATAACATTTCGCAATCTTTTATCATTTTTCGAATAAGTAACTCCTTAATAAGTAAGTCCTTTCGCGATTTTCCATTTACGTAGGTCCTAGATTCGATTGAATTATTATGGCATAGAACTTTTTAAGTCATACCATTTTTAATTAAAATTTAATTCACTTATAAATAAACGAATAAAAAAAATATTTATATTTTTAGGATACTATGATTTTGATAAAATTAGGTATGTGCACTCAGTATCATGGGCACATACCAACCCTTGAATATGTCCACACCTTTCTGTTACACCATGTATAATCTGAAGCGAATGTTTAGACTACATCCCTGTTTCCATTACTTTCTGATGATTAGACCTATTATTTGAGATCATTAAAACGACATATAACACGGAAATAGGCAAACCATTAGTGAATGTTTAACTGCGAGTAATAAATCCTGTAGATATAGGTCCTAACTGCTGTAATCTAAGAAAAGTTTAGGAATGATTGTCAGATAAAAGCTCTCATTGAGGCCAACTCAACTTTTATATAAAGACTAGCTGATCTTCACAATTTCGTCTGCGTCAATTTTCCCTGTTTTTGCAAATCATACAAAAATCGTGATTTAAAATTAATATAACTTTACGACATATTCTCACATCTACCAAAAATAACAAAAATCATTAAAATCGGTTGAACCGTTTCGGAGGAGTTCGACCACGAACACTGTGACACGAGATTTTTATATATTTTATCAGATGATAAAATATACCGATTTTAAATTAAAAAAAAAAAGAAAAGAGTCCATTTAAGCAGGTAGGTAGATCCCTAGATACCTACATAAATGTACTCTTTTCTTATTTTTTTTGTACAACTCAGTATATAATCTTTGTAATAAACTAATAGATAATACTTGTCTTGTGTCCGTAAACGAAAGAGACTGGACCTCGACACGGTATCCTAGTGTGGAGGACAGGGGGCCTAGACCATGTCACATTCGAAGAAAACAAAATAAAATGGCGGGTTTTTTTTTAAGAATTTGATGTTTGAGGTGGAGGCCCCTACGTTATAAAAGTGTGTAAAACTTCAAGTTTCTAACCCTTATAGTTTAGGCCCTGCGTTGATATGTCAGTCAGTCAGTCAGCTTCTCCTATTATATATATAGATATCGGGTTTAATCGCTTGAAATAAGTATTTAAAAGACCAATCGTATCTTTTGAGCTATTTATTTATATTGAATCAGTATTCTATGTTCAGCCAGTTTAGTTGCAGTTTAGCAAGCTTCCTATGGAAAGCTAAGAACTACGATTTAATTAAAAATTGACTCGTGATCCAGTAGTCATGTTGACTAATTATCGTATGTCCCATTTAGCAATAGGCTATAGATAGCTAGGAATGGCATCCTTCAACTCGCTAAACACCCACGCTAAGGCACTCTTCCGATTCGGCACTTAAATATAACTTGTGAATGAAACTCAGCCAACTTCTTAAGGAAAAATAGACGCTGTTTTATTTAATTTATTTGCACAATGTTTGGAGAAAGTGTATTTTATTGCTGCGTTCACGCAATCATGTATCCCTATTGCATATTTCCCTTTTGTCTGATCATGTATATTTTTACATCGTATGGGTCCTTCGCGATATAAACCGGAGTGCTACCAATGCCAACAGTTTCTCTATTTATAAGCCAAATACTATGAAGAAAAATCAGAGCGTAAATGAATTTTCTCTTTTTACGACTGTTCCTAAAAACAGAACCACAAAAAATGTAGTTTCTGTATATTCGTCGCGACCCCCAAAATCTGCAGTAAAGAACGAATCTCTTGTCACATTCATATTTACGACATTAGGTATTACAAAAGATGAGTACGTCACCCGAGTTTATGTTTCTTTGTACGTGGATTATGGGACGTGATGTTTTCTTTATTTATGTAACACCCAAAAGAAAAAAATCTTAGGTGTACAGCCATACCATTTGTTTGCAAATTATATTAGCCTATGAATAATTTCATCGCTGTAAACGTGTTCATGTTGATTTTTTTAAACCTTTCGTGTAACGAATTATTCCATATTATTTTATTAAAATGTTTTATGACGACTCTAATGCGATCCCAACACATAAACACTACGAAATATTAGCCATTATAAATTCAATAAAAATCATTTCTAGTGATTGCGTGGAACATTTCGATTCTTGGAAAAGTCGTAACGCCGTGATTTAATTTTGCATTAAAAGACAGCTTTATAGTACATTATTATAACAATTTTATTTAATTTGTGTCTTGTTATTTCTATTAATGTACTATACAAAACTTATTTATAAATCACAGTTATAATAAAAAAATTAGCACAAAAGTGGTGACGTTTATTCATATGAATAATAATCATAATTAGAGTCCGATTGAGCGTGGTTCGCCAGCCATCGCTCGTGATTCAATTTCACCATTGAACGATCCTATTTGTGCGCTAATGAGGGAGACCGGAGCTAGTAATTAATCATATCATTTTAGCGTAAACGGTGCCCGTCGCGCCGCGTTGAACGATCGCCTCAGAATAATGGAATATCACGAAAAAATCTCCAGAACACGATGCTGAATTAAACCCGCTTCGGTAATGACTTGTTTTTTAGGGTTACAAAAGAATGAATACGTCCTCAGCAGACGGTGAGATGGCGGTGGAAAATCTTGTTAATTTTTTAATACTTGGACACGACGCAAAGTTAATGGGGGGTAAAAATCTCGGATCGGGGAACTCGATTTTTAAAAGAACCGAAACGTGATATAACTGTTCATTTGAAACGAAATTATGAAATGGGATTTATATTTCAACGTTTATTCTTGCTACGAGATATTTTTTTATCGTTATTTTAACGTCTAAGAAATATTATTTTCACGTGATCACACTTGTCTATGACTTTATTGACATTTGAAACTTACCTTAATACATATTTATAAATTTATTATAGGTACCTACCAAAACTTTACTACATACTACATACTAAAAGTTGCGACATGACATAATATAAAAGTACCTACTTCATTTAAATTTAGAGCTGCATTAAGTACCTATATAGAAAACTAACTGCCTGCCTCGACTTCGCACGGGTTTCATATTGTAGTTTTTTATACCTTGAGATACATTATTGTAATTTTCCTAGTGATCTCTAATTTTTTAGACAATAAAATATAGCCTATGTTACTCCCCGATAATGTAGCTTTCTCACGGTGAAAGAATTTTTACAATCGGTCCAGTAGTTTTTAAGTTCATTCGTTACATACAAAAATACAAATCTCTTTACAAATTTTCCCTTTAGTTATCGAACATTTTACAGTATTAGGTATATTTTTAAGCAGTATAGTATGTAGCAGTTGATTATAGAGTAATATCTTATAGAGTAATTCACATTTAAGCTTCGAGCTACAATATAAACGACTATCGAATTATCGTCCATTATTTATAGGCATAATTTAAGAAGGGACAAAATATTCGCTTCATTAATCTTGAATTCCATTTCTTGGGAGTGGAATCCGTGTACCAAATCATCGGTCAACACCGGCCGATTCTATTAACGAGCTGATTTTCATAACTTGTGAGGGCAGCGGGCGCGAAGGAGACATCGTTTAAATTTCTAAACTCATCCTGTATTCCGTTCGGCTAGCTACGTAATTAGGTACGGAACCCACCTTTACACACGATTTCTCGGCACTTGTTAAAAGTTTTCAATTGCGTTAGGAGGGGTCCTTACACGGAATTTATTCATTATATTCTCCCCCCGCCCTTTTACTTAATAAAAAGCTCCTTTGCTCTTTTTTTATCCACCTCTTGGTGTTGCCTTATAGGTTAGTACTTTAAATATTTGCCGCATGGCCTCTCTGATGAGTAATGAATTATACATTTATTTCTGAATTTTTATTACAGTATTAAGATTTTTTCATTTCCATAACTGAATGGGACACAATGATTCAATAAATTAATAAAGTAAATATTGCAAGTTTACGTATGTTCAAGTATTTAATTATCTTATACAGTACTAGCTGACCCTCGCAACTTCGTTTGCGTCATATTAACCCGTTTTTGCGAAATAGGGGTAAATAAAAAAATAGGGGTTGATCGTAGAAGGATGAAAATTCAGGGTTGTATGTATTTTTGATCTCCGAATCCTGAGAATCCGATATCATAAAAAAATAAAAAATTACCTAAAAATTAAAAAAAAAAAATACTTAGGGGTATGAAAAATAGATGTTGACTGATTCTCAGACTTACCCAATATGCACACAAAATTTCATGACAATCGGTCGAGCCGTTTCGGAGGAGTTAAATTACAAACACCGTGACACGAGACTTTTATATATTAGAGATGTACCTAGTATTACAGTATTTACCTATGAAAATAGATTACCTCACTATACTTAATTAGCGAAGTCAATTGGACTAACGATTAAAGAGGTGAAATGGTTAAATACTTTTTAGATAAATGTAATGACGCAGGTAAATCGTACTGATACATTGAACCACGTTTAAATAGTATTCATCTATCTATACTTACATTATAAAGCTGAAGTGTTTGTTTGTTTGTTTGAACGCAGTAATCTCAGATACTACTGATCCGAATTGAAAAAAATCGTTCACTGTTGGATAGCCCATTTATCGAGAAAGGCTATAGGCTATATAACATCACTCTACGACCAATAGGAGCGGAGCAGCAATGAGAAATGTTGCAAAAAAGGGAAAAATAGACGACGTTGCGACAAATTAATATGACAAACATTAAAGTTGATTGTACATTTATACATAGCCTTTTTAAATCATAACATTTCTAAATAAACTATACAGAATTACACAGAACTTTCATCACACTAACATCTCTACAATCTTTATCTCTAAAGTTGTATCAATCTTTTAGTTCAACGCACTCGAATTGACTCACTGAATCTCAATTTGGACGAGAAAAAATCAAATGCTATCAATTCAAAAAGTTGCGGCAGAATTTTCGCGTCCAATATAAGTCGGTGCGATGAACGCCGCATATCCAATAAGTTGGTAGTACTTCGTAGCTCTTTATTGTTTGACAGCTTTGTAGCGAGTTTGATCAGTTATTTAAATGAGTGCCAACATAGTTAAGAACGTCAATTTTCTTGAGTTTTACGTGACTGTCGCTCCCTTGTAGAATATTTATCCTGTCTTATTAAAGTCTGTCCATTCTGTTCAACTATACCTACTTGGAAACATTTTGTTACAACTTGTTTATATTTTAATTAAAAGTCGCCGAACGCTACTCGTACTTAAGTGTTACTTAAATATGTGTTGTGTATTATGTCTCTTTTATATTTATCATATTACTACAATGGCAGCGAATGTCATATCCCGATATTTCGATGCAATAGTAGAATTGCGATGGATAGACCGATATAAATTATCGTCGTCACATGCGTCGATCCCTTTGGTCTTCTTTATCACTCTAGCTTAGGCTTCAATATTTCGACACAATGAATTTAAGTTTAATGACTTCGTTGAATTGTCATAAGACTAGGCCAAATGTAGCCCCCCCACCTACTAAAACCTTAATACTATAGAAAAATGTATAAGAGAATGCGTATAATAATTTCGTCGACCTCTTAACATTCATGCCAATGTCGACGGGCAAAATTGGATTACTTGTTAACTGTCGACCGAAGCACGCCCCTAACGATTTTATGATTTTATTGAGGATCCCCAAATGCGTCGCGATTATGACGATACAAATTAGAGAGGCAACATTTTGCGTCTATATCGCACTAAGTTCGGTGTGGTGTAATTTTGTGCCTCTATAATTTTGCGCCTTTATTGCTACTCTAGTGACTTGTGATTTTGCGTCAATGTCACACTGAACTTAGAAGGTACCTATAGTGATTCGTTTTTTGATAAATTTTATTTCTTTATTGGTAGATTTATTTTATTACTGTTCTGTTGCGAAATAAATTTATTCTATTGACATATTTACAAATAACTGGGTAGGTTATCGGACCAACCGTGTGGGTCCGATAACCTGGCCAGATAATTGTAGGTAAATACAAAAAGATACCAAACAAAGTTTTTCATTAACAGGGATCAGAATATACTAGAGAGGTAAATTTTAAATGATTTTAATGTGTTAAATTAAAAATAAGTGTAATTAAATTATGCAACAATGAAAAACTTTTTGGTCTATTTGTTTGTTTTAATTACCTATGGATAGATCCAAAGACATTTATTTTTTATTGTCAAATTAAATTTATAACTTTGCCATTTATATAGAGTTCACTAAAGATAAGTAGAAACAAAACTAATGGAACCAGCTGACCGTAAAGGGCAGGGTTATTTTCTTCTTTAAAAATTACGCGTTTAACCACTTCTCATTTGTTACAAAGTTCAACATTTAAGTTAAAAACTTAAAATAAAGTGATAGCAATTTATTAGGAGACTTCAAATGCCAACAAAAATTGCCGATATGTCTCAAGCTCATTTGTTCAAATTTTACTTTCAAATAGTTTTTTATAGGTACCTAAATTTCGACTTAACTCTGTAAAACGGTTTCTTTTTTTCTGTTCATTCATGAACGTCACCGATACAATATAATCCAAACGTGTCGTCTAGAAATAAAATAAATAATTTATCCCTTCAAAAAGAGAAATTTATTTAAAGTGGATTAGATATGTTTTGGGACTTAACCGCGTGAATTATTTAAAGGTTTATATACCCGACCGATTTTACCTTTTATTACGTTTCGATCGAATTGCACCGATCGTGGTCACGGGTCGACTCTCACGCGATTAAGTCCCGAAATATATCTAATAAGTATAAAAATCGCGAAAATTTAAAAACAATAATTGAAGTCATTTTTTTTAAATAACTTTTTATTACTTGTTTATACTACATATACTTTTTTTGGTTACTTAGTCAACAGCTTCAGTTAGGTTACCAACGCATTTCTATTTTGTTAGCAACGGAAATAAAACGAGAGGCAATGAGAGGCATACTTCCTTCTAATCCGCTTCCACGGTGTAACTTATTTATATTAAGTTGGGGAGCTCCTACAAGTTTTTCAAAAGTTCATCGAGACACGTGGCTGAATGGGCGTTGGGCGTGCCGCCCCGCCTTCATGCAACAAGTGCCTCACTCCCCGCTCCCCTCAACCCTCGGACACCAGCCGTTCTAAGGCAAACCCATTTTTTCATAACCCGTCCTCTCTGAGACTGTAATACTAGGTACTTCAGATAAAAATATTACTTGGACTTAGGTACTTACATCGTTCGGCCTTTTCTTATTGCCATATACCTTGGTCCGAGTGGTCCAGATTCTATGACTGCTTTAACAATTTTGAATGAAGGGTTTGTGAAATTTCATATTCAAGCTGTACCTAAAAATAACAGAAAAGTATGTTAGGTTTAGTTAGGACTGATATGTCTTTATAATTAATCAATTTAATCGAGATTTTCGGGTAGGTATGGCTAGTGTTTGTTTTGTTTTTTATATGATTAACTCTAACACCGGCTCCACAGGTTGGCCCCAACGTCGGTCCCAACACCAAACATCCAACGTGTGCATCTAGAATAACATTCGTGTCAACGTTGGCGCCAATGCTACTTTCTAGATCCACACGTTAGAAGAGTGGTGTTGGGACCAACCTTGGTGCCAATGTGTGGCGCCGAGGTAAGCCGAATTTGTAAATGTCTGTAAACATTTTGCTTTTTCGTAAATTAAAAATTGACTGTAGACTGTATAGAAGTAGTTACACTTCAGTTGGTCCTGTACTGAGACAAACAATACAACATTGCTATATAACGCCAAAATATAAAATCCGCTCACTAGATCGGAACACTTTTTTCAGGCGTTTTGTGGGCATCCCCTACCCTTGAACAACTTACATAACCTAATACATAAACTACTGAATATTTAAAAAATACGCAGCACTAATAACAAATGGGCAACGATCGGAAAGGAAGTATGCCCTAAATAACAGCACAGCTAAGAGGTTGCCGGTCCCCCGTATGAATAAATTTGCGCCGAAGAATGCTGAACTCCGCCTCACCGGAATCACTCGATAACCGACGATGCCTATGCTTTATAACGCGTGACATCCGAAACTCGATTTATTATCACCCTGTCATGGCGGGAAAAATCCTGGAAACTTAGCTATAACGCTTCGAAAAATGGCCATGGATGCTGTAATGAAAATTCATTTTAATTCTGCCATATTTAGAATTTAAAAGTTGGCCTCAACTGTTGGCCTCTAATCTCTATGATCTATGTTTAATTGTTGAGACAAAGTCATATTAAAAAAAAAAATGAAAACACGGATCTATATAAAAGGTTTCGTAGCCTCTTGACTCAATTGGATACCAAAATACTGAATAAAAAACAATGCCTAATAATACCTAGTCATTATAAATAATTACCAATTCGCGTAGTAAATATTACAAATAATATAATATAATAATATAATATAATATCTTGGGACAACTAACACAACGCTATCTGATCCCAAACTAAGCAGAGCTTGTACTATGGAAACCAGACAACTGATAAACATACTTATATATTTCTAAATATATACATATTATAGATAAATAACACCCAGACACAGAATAAACCATCGTGCTCATCACACAAAGTTTTATTCTGGGTGGGGATCGAACCCACGACCTCTTGCGTAGCAGTCGGATACACTCCCACCGCGCCACAGAGGCAGTCAAATTAACCATTTTAACTAGGTATTATCTATACTAATATTATAAAGCGGAAGAGTTTGTTTGTTTGTTTGTTTAAACGCGCTATTCTCAGGATCTACTGGTCCGATTTGAAAAATTCTTTTTTTTGTTGGATAGCCTATTTATCGAGGAAGGCTATAGGCTATATAACATCGCGCTACGACTAATAGGAGCGGAGAAGCGACGAGAAATGTTTCAAAAACGGGGAGAAATTACGCATACGAAGTTGCGCCGGACAGCTAGTGAAAAATAAATTACTGCAGATCTGAGAGACGTTGTAGTAAACTCGATGCTTCTTTGTCAGGTTGAGGGCCTAAATAAACCTCACAATAATGATAAAGTAAAATACAGTAAAATACAGTAACATAGTCAGTAGGTGGCTAAGGGTTTAACTCCAAAACAAGTTGTTGGAGATTATGGGTTAATTTAATAAATATTTTACAACACTGATATTACAAAGTTATTATTATGTAAAGAAACCACTAGCTAGCACTAGAAGGTACTTAGTATATAAAAAATCACCATGTATAACAACTAAATTAATCATTTTCACCGTAACACGTATACTCATGGCACTCACGCCCTTTTATTGAGGTCAGTTTTTCGGCAATAACTCAAAGACGAGAAAACAATTTCAGTTCATTTAAAGCGTTACCTGTGATATTTTTCATATTTTTTGGTCACAGGGTTTAAAAGATAAAGGGTACATAATTTATACCGCTTTCGGAGCGATTATTTTTAAAAATAAACACTTAATCAAATATTTTTTTTAGAAATCTTAAAATGTTTTTTAAAGACCTGTCAACTGATGTACCACACGTTGAAGATTGGTGAAAAAATAAACTTTTTCAGCTTCTGTTACGCGTCATTCATTTATTTTGAAGCGGTGGTAGCCTAGTGGCTAAGGCATCGGTCTCGCAATCGTAAGGTCGCGGGTTCGAATCCTACCCATTATACTACCGACGTGAACCCACTCCTAACACAAGCCTTTGAGCTTAGCTGGAGGGATTAACAAGATTGCTAGTAATGTAGGAGTCAATCCCACATTGCTAGTTATCTTAATTAAAAAAAAAAAATACTTAAGACGATTTTGGCCAGTTTTTGAACACCCCTTCTCTATGTAAGAAAAAAACAGAAATCGGCCGAGTCCCTAATATACGTATATATAAGTAATAAATAATAAAGAGGGGAGACCTGTTTAATATATATTACCTAAGAATCTAAAGGAAAAAATTAATATACTTACGTCTAGTTTGTTTTCTTTATTTTTTTCAAAAAGCATTTTTTTGGAAAATTTATTTTCTAAGTACCTACTAACATTTTTTTTTTTATAATAGGTACCTACTTAATTAACTTTGAATTTATTTTAAAATGTCTCTCGCGCCTCCGCACTGGCGCCGATGCGCGCGCTTTTGTGAAGCATAATCTTAACTTTATTCGCATTTTTGTGATCTTACATAAGAACTATCAAGAATCCCCCACCCCCTAGTAAGAAAAAATAAGACATGGTTCCCCCCCTAAATCGTCTTGCGTAATAAATGAATGGCCCTTACATGCAAAATCATTGTTACTATTTCTTAAAGTAGCGTCTTAAACAAGACACCTATGCTTCAAAGTTCATCAATATTCACTGTGTAGTTTTTGAGCTAAATGCCTGTGACATACGGACGGACAGACAGACAGGCAAACGGACGGACATGACGAAACTATAAGGTTTCCGTTTTTACCATTTTGGCTACGGAACCATAAAAAAGGAAAGTTTGATATTTAGGTAAGTAGGTACTTAGAAACGAGACGGATTTATTTAACCGCGGTATGAAATCATACAAAACATAATAATCTGTACGCTGATTCAACTAGATAACACCTAGACAAAATAACTTTATCAGTTCTTGATGCAGACGATAAGCTCATATCTATTATCTGATTAAAATGCATCGGATTAAAAGCCAAATGGCTGAACAACATCAACATTCAAAGCTCCAATCTACAAGGTCACTCACTTATCCATAGACAACAACCGTACGTGACTCATCAAAGAAAAAAAAAACATTAACAGCTGTAAGTACCGAATACTTAAACGATACTAACTTTGAGTCGCACTCAAAAGTATTTCTATGCATGAGAACTAGCAGCCTCTCAAAACTCAGTGACGTTTGAGTATTCATCCATGGTACAGTACGATCAACGTAACTAGGCCGGCCTGAAGTAGGCGACAAGTGGTTGCGCAGATGCATTTTTTGGAAGTAAGGGATGTCACACTGGAGGACGGGCAGCAGCGTCCTCTGCGTACTTAAAACCTTACTGCGATCGCCAACCCGCTCGCCAAGCGTGGCGATTATGGCAATTACCCCCAGGACCTACATACTAGTAAGTTCTACTGGGGAGACCCGTGCCCAGCAGTGGGACATCATATGGGTTGATATGTATGTATGTATGTAAATGGTGACAGGAAGCGGGGGGCGGGGGCGGTAACTAAACCAAGGGAATTAGAGATGCGATTACGCATTACATTGTCATAATTAGTATTACTAACTCATGTTTTTTTGTGATTAGTTTGGTAAAGAAATTGTTTTTCAAAGTTTCTTTATTATTTACGGTTACTGTTCTAAATTTAAACTTTTATGAACTCATTTAAATAGTGTTTTTATATTGTTGAATTAAAATGTTGTTAGTATTTTTAATCGATTAATCGTTTTCGTAAGTAATTTTAGGGTCGCATCTCTATGCCATGCGCGAAAGTGATAAAACCTAACTTCAATCCGGTCAAGATACGTTGATCGTACTGTATGGTAGGTTTAAGCCATAGGCTGTCTTGGTGGGTACTACGACAGTGGCAGTTATTCTTCCGTCAAATATTAATGTTAACGCATCACTGTGTTTCGGTTGAAGGGCACTGTAGCGAGTGTAATTACTGGTAAATGAGACTTACGAACTAATGTCTCAAATGAGGAACGCGGTACGGTGACATTCAGGTCTTTGCCAAACAAGGATTTGGGTGGCACTGATACTGTTATGGGCCAGCGTGACGCTTGCCATCAGGCGCACGACCTGCTCGTCTCTTCATTTCGTTATATAAAAAAAATAAGGATAATAAATTCATATTATCACTAACAGACAGACTTTAGATAAAAGTCTAGAACATATTAGTTCGTTTCGCTAGACTAGACTAAGTACTGATTAACAGATTTGGCGCCTCGATTTTTGCTTATAGGTCAAGGTTTTACTATTATAAGTATTATCTAAGTACTTATAAGTATAATTAGGTGTGAACTGAACTAGGGGAAAAATGTTCATTTGACATTTGATGAAAAATTAGTTTTTTTTTTAATAGGATGGCAATCCAGTCCATTTCTGCAATAATGTAAGGCGTGCGTATATTGTAGATACATGTTAACTGCAAAAATAGGTCAGTTTGCCACCAATTTCACAACTCCGCCGGTGTTTTTACAACTCCAGAAAATACGCTTCTTCTTCTTAATTTTTGAATTGACGGTAATGTAGCCAATTTATCAAGTAGGTATTTATTGTACACTTTAACTAAGCAAAGGCTTACCTATTACTTTATCACGTATTATCAATTTTTCCAAATGCAAACCAGTGAAAATCATAACAGTTCAGTTTGCCGCCATTTTCACAACTCTCAATTTGGAGGTGAAGTAAAAAAATTGTAGCTTCCTTATTTTCCCGAATGAACGAAAGAAAAGAAAAAAAAACTTCTTCCAACTTTTTTAAAAACAGATAATGATTGCACAAGAAACAATCTATTCAGCCTAATAAAAGTTTTATCGACTTATTTGTGGCAGTATTTTTTAAATCAGTACCTAGAGTCACAACGTTTCACATACTATAAGTATGTATTTTATTAGAGACACATGTAGGTAAAATCAGTTGCACAAACGTCAACCAAATATCCAGGCTTCAAATATCTGGAATTACAGTCCTGTTAATTCAAGCTCATTCTAGCTGGGACTTATTTCTAGATAGTATGCCAATTATCCACATCACATATTAAGGACGCACTTATTCTGAGCAATGAGTCACACTGAGAGAAAGTCCGTTACAACGTTGAATATGCGACAGATTTATCGTGGTTTTCTAGAGATGTCGCTTCATCTACACGATTTTATCGATAAAATGCAAATTATCAAGCAGGTTTGCTTATTGAGTATATAAATACTTATCTCGAAAATTATTAGAAAGATTATTAAAAAACGCAAATCATACTTTCAATTTATTTTTGATCAACTCATTGTTCCTTAAAACTCAGGTTCTATGATTAGGCACTGAACTCGATCCAATAAATACGAAAAAATAATAATATCTTGGTTCAACTCACACAACGTCATCTGATCCCACTACGGCTACTAAACAACTGATAAACATACTCGTACTTATATATTTCTAAATACATATATATTATAGATAAATTACACCCAGGCACAATAAACCATCGTGCTCATCACACTAAGATTATTTATCCTGGGTGGGGATCGAACCCACGACCTCTTGCTTAGCATTCACTAACCACTAGACCAACAGGCCAGGGCATATGCGATTTAGGCAAAAAGTTAAAACCAACGGTTCTTAAACGGGGATAATAAAGAAATTTAAATTACGTAATTTAAATACCTAAATCTTATTTAACGTTTAAATGAAAACGACTAAATTAAAATTATTAAAATCGATTACATTTGAAAATGAAATCGATACCTACAAATGCAACCCTACGGGTCGTCACCTGCGAGGCGCGGGGCGCGGGGCGCGGGGTGCCACAGACTTGGCGTCGCTCTGTCGGGCAGGTTACGATTTACACACCACCAACTCAGCAGAAACTCTGCCCGGACGAGAATTGCTGATAATCCACATCCACAGACGCTACGCGAGAATTAGATCGAGATTACTATGATACCGACTCGACTGAGACGTTTTGTTACTCGTACACATTTAATTAGGATGTAAATTGGCTGTTCATGTGAATGCTTGTGCTTCAGTTTAAATTTGGAATACGTACTTCATTTGAATTGAACCGAATTCTTCGGTGGTAACTTGTTGCATATCTTATTATTTTAATGGAAGTACATACTTAAGTTAGTTATGAACTTTTGATTATACCTACCTAGTATAATACATAATGCCTACATTCCTAGTCCGAAATCCGGTGTTAGTTTTAACAGATGAACTGCTTAAATTTTAAATAATGGACTAGTAATCTAGATATTATATTGTAGGTACCATAACCAACGATACATTTTTTTTTAAATACCAGAATAGCTGTGATGAGGATGACCATCGTATGGTAGTTAAGCTGCCAATACGATGATTATAGGCAAAACTTTTTAAAATATAATATTTCAGATAAGTACTCATTGTCACTTGATGTATCATAAAACCTATCTCTACCGTTCAGTTGCTAATTGAGAGGGTACTAGTGAACGTGATCTTTGATTGACTTTAATCAATCGATTCATTGATACAAGGCAATATATTATTGAAGTTATGAATGATCTCTTTAAGGGCACGTCAATACTCATTTAGGGCTTCGGTACATGTAGTATATTGACTCACTTTTGCGTGGTACCTCTGATTATTCAAAGGCCGACATTTTAGTTTCGACATAGTTTATATGTGCCTAAGCTCACTCTTTAGACTTAAAAGTATTATTATCGCTACTTTAAAGTGAAGAGGCATATTCACCTTAAAGTGACAAGGGCAGTATAAGACTCTTAAGACGTCTTATTGATGTGTTGATAAACTTTCGCGATTTGTACACATAATAAAATGATATAGGTATACAACGGGTCTTAATCGCGTGAATAATTTAAGGTAAAATACCTTGCTTATTGCCCGACGTTTCGACCGTATTGCAACGGTCATGATCACGTCTACCGGTGACCACGGCCGTTGTACTCGTATATACAATTTTATAACGTCTTATTGAGTTTTGTTTGATGTTGCAAAGATAATATAATTAAGTTTAATAGTTCACATAGGTACCTACCTACTTAATGTGATACCTAATTAAGTATATCAATTGTATTCGAGACTCAGTTATGATAAAAAGGAATAGTTTAAAAGAAATACCCATTTAAGATCAATCAGAATTAAATAAGTGATTTTTCGATGATACAATCACATTAAAAGTTTGTTACTTTTAAATAATATTATACGAGCACATCCCATCTCTACCCGTGGGTGTCGTCAAGGCGACTAAGGGATTTCACCCCGGAGGACGGGCAGCAGCGTCCTCTGCGTATTTAAAGCCTTACTGCGATCGCCAACCCGCTCGCCAAGCGTGGCGATTATGGCAATTACCCCCAGGATCTACATACTAGTAGGTTCTACTGGGGAGACCCGTGCCCAGCAGTGGGCCATCATATGGGTTGATATATGTATATATACGAGCACACATTGGTTGAACATATTCGCGTGTCTGCCTGATAATAGAACTAAGATTAACCTATCATGTTATTTATTTTTGTTTTCATTGTTTCAGATAAAGAACCATTGGCAATCATATATGGTGTCATCCTAATCCGGTCATCTTGTCACGGCAATCAGAAATTGCTCGTAACCCCACGAACGACCATTGAGATGAAAAAAACTATTCAAAAACGAAATAATTAACAATTCATCACAATTAAAAACTAAAACTGAAGACCAGTTCAATCATGGAGACTGATTAAGTGTTCTAAACTGTTATTGGATGGAAAAATTGACGAACAAAAGTGACAATCTTCGTGATATTTTAATCGTTGACTTTTTATATTTAAAGTAAAGTGACCTCGCGTTGATTCGATGTGTACTTCAAAATAAAACGCTGACATCGACATCTTTAATAAAATGGACTAAGAACTTGGGTGGTAGTGAAATTTGCCCCCTCCCGTATCTAAGTGTTTAGTAAATTAAGTTCATACCACATCTCAGTGTCAGGAGGCACATCTGACTGATAATATGAATTATTTCCGAATGTATTGTACCGAGAGTTTATTCTATGTCTGAATTGAATCTATGCTTAATGTAGTTAATTATGAGTTCATGTAATTGGATTTGCTACGAAATTTTATGAGAATACTTGGCCAAATTGTTTGTTAACTTGTGGGCCAATTTCGTGCGGAAGTGTCAATTGTGACTTTTACACAGTAGGACTTTATCAGAAACGTTTATCAGACAAAAATCACTGTTCTGATTGGTAACGTCCTACTGTCCTGCTGCTAAACAGAACGCACTTTAAAAATGCAAAATATTTAAATTGTACTCACTGTTTATCATTTTTAAACAGATTATAAACAGTAAAAGTGAAGAAATTCAACGAGTTACATTCGTTGAGTTTAGTTTTTTTTTTTTATATCGACATGCCTCCTTGTATGCATATTAATTCTGTGAGAATGTTTTTTTTTTGCCAACAATGCGAACATTAACTGTTATCAATAATGCCATAATGTACATAGATTTATTTTATAGTTACATTTACATAACACGCGCCATTTTTAACCAAATACCGTTCTTTTAATTGCTCAACATCTTAATGCTAAATTTGGAGCGGATTTCAAAAGCTCTAGTTTAGAAAATAGTAGCTTCAGATAAAGAAATAAGCTTTTATCACTTGCCTACTGTATAGACAGGCATGTTTTGTCCTCATTTTTCAGAATTACAGTAAAAACCAGGAGTTGGAATTTGTGTCAAAATATGACGCATAAACAAAATCCGTTATAGTCAAATATCTAGTCCCAGATATTATTTTCAGTAAGCTACTTTGTCAAATATAAGCAGAATTTTACTCATAGATAAGCTGTTGGGGAATAGCCCGCAAACTCTAAAACGTAGCAAAAATGAGTTCATTTTGTGAATTACCTCAGTGGACTGTTTGTGATAGATTTAGCCAATAAGTGTTCAATTTAGTACGTGTATTGTATAAGTCAATTCTTGTACTTTTGGCGTCCATTTATATATATTTTTAAAGACAATATTTGGTTTTTGCATCGTTTATTTACGCATGCCATTTATTAAAAAAGAAACAATCACTGCTTTTATACTTTATTGCGTATATTTGCAGCTGACATTGGTGCTATAGATAATATTTTAATAGCGCATTTTAATGGTTTTTAGTTACATTATTAATTACATGTGTAAATGACGTACAAATTGGATAAAAAAAAATCGAACAAGCAAGGTGTTGCATGTTATACTTTATTGATACGACAAATTATAATCAGAATAGTGACGCGAATCGATCACACATTGTAATTTCTATAAATATGTAGATAGGTAATGTTTAAATTTAATTTTGTGTGTGACTTTAAGTCACTTTTGTGGTCAGTGGATGTTCAACATCAAGCCTAACTAGGAGATGGGTGATAGTAACCATTTGCCAAATATAAATACGTAAAAATCCAATAACGAATCGATTATGTGTAATCGTAATTAAATTAGTTTGTATTATGAATGTTTTAGACGAATGTTTAGGCTCCTCGGAGGTATCTCATGAGTTAGTTAAGAAATGTTAGATAATAATATCTCCTGGTTGTTGAAATGTAATATTATGGTAATTATACAATGTGACGAGGCGTATTTATGTCAATCTATGTGGTCAATTACGTGTAGACCGAATTAAAGTCTGTACCATTAAAGCTTAGCGTTAATGTGAATGAGTGAACAAGTTTTAGATTGATGTTGTGCTTTTAGTCTTGGTTTGCTGAATAGCTTCGTAATTTAGCTATAGATGTGGTAACAACTTTTAGCAAAATTTGCAACGAATATTTAAAAGGAAACTGCTAAAAGTTATTTTTTGTACAAAAATCAGATTAATTTAAAATGTAAGCCTATCTCTTTCTGATCTAAATGTAAGAAAGGGATGTAGAGAAAGTTATGAGAAACTATGGCTAGAGGCACAAAATAAAGGTGAGCTCGAAGTACAATGTACTAGAATGTACCTTCTTGTATAGTTTAGTACAAATTGTATGAAATCCGATGTAAAATGTACGATAATCGATGCAAATTGTACGATATTCGATACAAAAGTATCTACATATGAGCTGTAAACCAATAAATGTATGCTAAAATATTTTGTGAAAGATGTCGTTACGTGTGTGATTAGCTGTACGTCTTGCGTGTAGAACAATTTGATCTAAGTAGATTGAATTGTACGTAATTTGAATATGCGTAAACGCATGTAGCACAAAATACATAGGAGCAGAAGGCCGGTTCACAGGTCAACAACAAGTTCACGCCCACATAGACGCGCACGTACGTATAAAATCGACGTGCGCGTTTTCGGTTTTCTGTCGATTTCGACCGAGATCTCTACGTGCGAATACAAAATACCAAGAGTACCAAAGGTATTCTTTATACATCCCGCGCAACGTTGTTCACGGTGACGGCATCTCGCGCCGCCTTCCGAATAAAGTAGTCTTGTGTGGTCTTTAATTCCGTGTCCATGAACGATGTCTATGTGTGCTTGGCTCGAGCTAGGCACGTATGAACGTAGGCGGATCCAGAGGGAGCACGGGGGCACGTGCCGAATTTCTTGTATTCTATTCCCATTTGGTTTGTGCCACCCCCTCCCCCCAGAACGATGTTTGTTTTTTGGGGCATCCCCCCCCCCCCGTCGTGCGTGCAACTCCTACTTGGCCGGTGTCGGGCGAAACTAAATGCAACCCCCACCACTAACTGCCAATTACCCCTCGTGCTCTCTCCAGAACGAAATCTTGGATCCGCCCATGCGTATGAAGCTTACCTTTTGTACTCTCAGTATTGAGGCGCTTGTCTTAATATACGTACATGCGTATGTAGATACCGTGTAAACAAAAAATATACAGATATTATATAGTAGTTGATCGCTGAGCGTTCAGTATTCACTCTATACTGCATCTCTTTTGTTTACACGTATACCTCTACTGTACGTTTCATGAGCATTAAAATCGCTACTAGTTACTCGCCGTTAGTGAGACCGGTGCCTTTGTGGTGCGCGTCTATGTGTGCGTTGGCTTGTTTCCGCGCGCAGTTGGCAGCCGGTCTTCTGTACCTAAGTATGATGTGTGTGTAGCGCATACAATCTCCCATAATGCCTGTGGGAATTGTCATTAGTTCGTAATAGATAATATATTTTAATATTAGACCATGATTATTGCATTGATAGTAATCATGATTGTATTTATAAGTGGGGCGAGAGTCCCTTACAGAGAAAAATCTCTGTGTAAATTATATTATTTTGTACAATGTTTAAAAAAATCTATGTTTGCATCATTATTTTTATGGCGTAACTTTAGGTATATTAATTTTGTTGATTTTTTTTTTTCAGTTGCTTATTATAATTACTGTTCGACAAAAATGTGAAAATCTAGATGAATTAGAATGAAATTATGTGTTTCAATGTAAATATATATAGACAAAACATGTATGTAGAAGTACATAAATCTTATTTATGTATTAAATTTGATATTGTTTTCAAAATTTAACTTGTTGTTTTATTCTGGATACCTTTAATTGGCAATTACTATGCACAAATTGCGCAACCTTCTTGTATTTAGGCAGAAAACGCCTAGTATGCAGATACCTACATTTATAGATACCAGGGGCGTAGTTTTCCTTAGGCGGGATCTGTATCAAAATTCGTTGGGGGGCAGGTGTTCAAAGGCCTAAGTGGAGCATTAATACGGCGGTAGCTACGTCCCTGATAGACCTACTAATACAGGTACGTTAAAGCTTCTAGAGGCCTACTCTAATTCAATGAAAACGAAATTTCGATCAAAAATGTGGTGGTAATATACACAGCCAAGAATATCTATTTAATCCACTCGTTCCAGAAAATCGTCCGTGGGTTCGAACTTCTTGTGCTTATTCAAAAAATAATTGAAGTAATCCCCGCAAACTTAAGTAATTTAATGAATTTCGTTTTAAAGACAGAGAGTGCCTTTACTGTGCCTTTCACAAAATCGACTCGAATTCAATAGTTAATCAAACTTTAGATGTCATATTGTGATATGAAAACAGACGCCATTATCTTTTTAATGTTTGTGATCAATTGGGCTAAACATTCTTCATAAGTCCGTGGTCACCAGTCACAACAATCGCCACCCAAAAATCGAAAAAGTTCGAATCGCGCACAAGATTTTGGGTGAGCACAACCTTTTTGAGGGATGACTCCATGCCTGCATAGGCAGACAGATAAATATACAGGGTGTCCAAAGGTTTTGCCACAGGATGGAAAACTATCTTAAACAAGCTGTCTCGGCGAACTTAGTAGCGCCCCGTTATTTTATTTCGTAAGAACCTTCCACAGAGTCATAGACTTAGAATATACTAAAGTATACAGAGTATTTGAAAACTAAAAAAAAGAATGAATTAAATCGGTAAAGTCGTTCTCTAGTTATCTTGTGACCAAGGGAAATAAGGGTTCATTTTTATATACCTTTAAATATATTGTAGGTAAAATACGTTTCTATATTACTTAGAAAAAATAATGCTGATGACCCTTTCAGTTGGTATCGAATTTTTTTTTTTCATATTTTGCGGGTTCGATTACCGGTGCGGTCGATCATTTAAAAATCGTTGAATGCATTTCAAATTATTCTTACAATCAAATTTTCTGATGTTAAATTACCGGCGGCGTTCTTGTCTTCACTCCACAGCACGGAAGATTTAACCAGGAAAATTTTAGAACGTACACTGGTTTTTGCCTTGAACGCCTGGAAAATGGCTTGCCCAAACGTTGATTTGTTCACCTACCTATCCGCCCATAGACAGTGACATGGTCTGCTCTGCAGTTTAGGAAGACAAATCTTTCAGAGCGAGCTCGCCTGCTGGCTGTGGGCGAATGGGAATAAGGTATCTAGCTCCAGGCTCTTCCATCGTCCAATATAGGCACAATGTTGGACGATACCACTTTCCGCATTGCTTGCTTGTGTTTGGGTGCCCCATCTGTCTCTCCTCATCGATGACATTGTGGAGAAGCCGTACTTAGAGAACCTTGGGCATCATGGCCTATCATGCAGCAGGAGCGCAGGCCAGATTAATGATATCATCCGTCGGGCTTTTGTCTGCGCTGGTGTGCCAGCGGTTGCTGAATCTAATGGTTTGGAGCGCAGCGATGGCAAGAGGCCGTATGGTATGTCTTTACCTATCCGCCTTCCCATCTACCAAACACGGCAAGCTGTGTCAGCACTGCCGCCATTTGATAATGCCCGATGCCGCAATCTGTTGAGACTCTCAAACGGTGCAAATATAGTAATCTAGTCGGAGATTACATATTGGAACCATTTGAGGTCAAGGCGGCCATAGGATCCCAGGGCCATGGGATCCACGTGCTCTTCTCTTATTTAGAGATATTTCCCAGCGGCTCGTCAATACATCTCATCAGAAGGCTGGCCTTTTCTTTGCACAAAAAATTAGGATTATCAATAACGTAGCAATGCTGCCAGCCTTTTGGGCACTATACCGATTGACATCGATGGGGAGGAATTCTTTGACGTCTAAACTGTTTGTGGCTTCTCTTTTTTGTAGTTTTCTGGTAAGTTGTAAATAATTAGTAAATGTTAGTTTTATTTTTAGCATAGTTAGCTCGTAGGATACCTAATCTAGTGTTTATTAGTAAAATCAAATTAATTTTTTCTTCGTGTGGCATCATTTTAGTACGGGTTCCCTAGAACAAATTTTAAAATGCTTTTAAAAGCTTCGTTTCAACGAGACGCCCAACTTTATGTATACGACAACTTTATATAGTGGTACGTTAGTGAAAAAACAGGTGTTAAATATGACAAACTTAACTTTGCCGTTGGAAAACTATTATCCCCATACAACAACATAGGCCGCAGTTAGTTTACCAACCAAATTTAGGTACGTACCTACCTACATTTCTCTATCGCTAAAAAAGAAAGTCATCAATTGCCCTATAGCCAAATGTTAGTAAACTGTAATAGATTATCTTTATAATCATTGATTATTTAAATCGGGCGCCATTTCCGTCTTGTAAAGGATTAGGTAGAGCGAAATACCTGCGCTATCGCACATCGCACTATACATTTAAGGGAGTGGCCCATCCGGGCTTTGTTTTAACTACATAATGTAATCTTATATAGACATTAATCACATTTTTATCAATTATGCGTCTGTCTGATTAAGAAATGGTAAAAGTGATTAGTATGCACATATTTGTGCAAGTATTTTAAATAAATTGTAAAAAAAAACCTTATACTGTCGTAATTTTCAGAAAACAGATATATCCTTCTTGTAGCTACTTGCATAATACTATTAGCATACTACTGGGGGGGGGGGGGGGGATTTTGGGGTTATTCCCAATTTCGTATCTAGGGTTATTAGGGTTATTTTCCAGGAGGGGCCTGGCCCCTGACATGCCCTACATCGCGCGGCGGAGGGGGGAACCATTGTATTATTGTGTTACCCCCAAGTAAGTAGGGTAATTTGTAGTTTTTAACCGCCTTCAAAACAGGTGGTTTTCTATTTGACCCGTATATGTATATAATATTTTGAAGGCCCTGTTCAATAACGTGCCTCACGTAGATGGTTCTTGATTTATTTTTTCTGCTTCTGTAAGTATCGAGTGCCCCCCTAGAAATATTTATTTTTGTAAATTAGTTATCGAACTAAGTAGCGGCTTAAACAAGACACTTATACTTCAAATTTCATCCAAATACGTTGTGCAGTTTTTCAGTAAACTGTCTGTGACATACGTCCGTATGTGCATGACGAAAAAACTATAAGGGTTCCGTTTTTGCCATTTTGGCAACAGAACCCTAAAAATGCGACGTCCGAAAAATGAGCTTTTTAAAAAATAGTGCGAGGGCGTTTCAGCCAATGGCATCCTTGCCTTGCTAGTCGCTTAGCATGTGGCGCTAAATTCAAACGTAGTCTAGCTTAATACCTTTGTTCTGTATTTAAAAGTAACTAAATGGAATGTACTGAATAGTAGGTATGTAATAATAAGTAAGTATGCAAATTTCTCGACTGTAGACAATATTGTTTCTTAGGTGTCATAATCCAACATCCTTAGGTGGGCACTAGACCATTTTGGGTTGGGCCGTGAACAACCCTCTCCCCCCCCCCCCCCCCCCGATTATAAGCCCATGGTTATTCCCCTCTTTCTTCTCCGAAATCGCATAATCGCACCTGCCTTAGAAAATACCAACCATAAATACAGAAAACGTACATTTCGATAATGGCGTTAGAAATATGCTACAGTGGTACCTACTGTATCTTTAGTCTTCAGAGCGTTCGGCTCTGACTGGATCATTTTATAGTTCGACTAGCAGCCCACCTCGACTTAGTTTTCTTCACACTTATTTATCTATACACATTAAATGCATATATTATACTAGCTGACCCGCCCAACTCCGTATGCAAAGTACTATGTAAAGATACAACAACAGATTTTTAGTTACACAAGTAAAAGTAGTAAAATACAGAGCTGTGAAAATGACAGTTTACCATTATTTTTGACTGCCTCTGTGGCGCGGTGGGAGTGTATCCGACTGCTACGCAAGAGGTCGTGGGTTCGATCCCCACCCAGGATAAAACTTTGTGTGATGAGCACGATGGTTTATTCTGTGTCTGGGTGTTATTTATCTATAATATGTACGTATTTAGAAATATATAAGTATGTTTATCAGTTGTCAAAAATATACCTTGCTGAACATAGTTGTTTGTACCTTTATTACTAAGTAACTACAATCCAAAGGGAAACCGAAAGTAATGATGTTCTAGAGACCCTTCGCCACTGGTAGTTTCTTAGTATTAGTTACTAGCTGTCCCGCGCAACTTCGTATGCGTAAATTTTCCCCGTTTTTGCAACAATTCTCGTCGCTGCTCCGCTCCTATTAGTCGTAGCGCGATGTTATATCGATAAATGGGCTATCCAACAAAAAAAGATTTTTTCAAATTGGACCAGTAGTTCCTGAGATTAGTGCGTTTAAACAAACAAACAAACTCTTCCGCTTTATAGTATTAAGTAAGATTGGTACCTACAAAGAACCATGTCCAGCAGAGGCGAAGGGTTAAAATTTTCCTGAGGTAACTCGATACAAAAATGTAACTTGTTACAGACGATTTTTGTACGTAGTACGTATAATATTAACTAAATACAGTTTAAAGAGAAACCGAAAAGAATGCTATTCTATGGACCCTGCGCCACTGAAGTCCAGCAAGATATATTTCGCCTCTGGTATCCAGCTTTAATGTATTAAAAAAAATGGTTTGATTGGAAACTACCTACTATACGTTTCAAATGAGAAGATAATCGCGATCGCGACAACTTCACTCTATACTTGTCAAAATTGTACCGCTAGCAACAAAAACTCCCAAGTCGGTTAAAGTATGCATGTGTATGGTAATGGAACGGACGTAATATTTATTTTCTTTGAATTATGTACCTAATATTTTTCTTTATTAAAATGTTATTAGTATTCTTTATTATTTAATAAACAACAAACAGAAATAAGTAAATAGGCAAAATATAAGAATATTCTACACTTTTGTGGTCTTTCAGCCAGATGTGATAACTAAAACATATCTATAATAATAATAATTAATAGTAAAATATAGTGCATTAGTATTGTTGTAGGTACTTCTGTGTAATACAAATGACACCTTTTTACGAATCATTTTATTGCTGACCTTACGTCATACAATGAAGTTGCAGAGGTAATGTTAATCAAATTGTCATCATGACAGTTATCAACTCATTTGAAACGCATAGTAGGTACTTACTTACTCTAAATCACTAACGGCCGGTCTCAATAACCTACCTATCGATGGATTTGATTACTAGGGGTAGAATTTTGACAAATTTTGTATGGAGCTTATGTCAAATATATACCTCTAGTAGCCAAATCCATCGATAGTTAGGTTATTGAGACCGGCCGTAAGTTTTTTTTACAAATCTGCAAAACAGCTGTAAGTGTTATATCCTATTGAGATTTTATGGATCCAAGGTTGGCTCCAAGAGTTCCAACATTTGTTCTGAAATAAAACAAAGAACATACTGCAATAAAACCATTGATGTTCCCACATCTCGGTATATTGGCGATGCTCTCAACGATTATGCTGCCTACCCACATTAGTTTCCCTAGGGACACTTTTATTGTTAAACTTTCCGAATATTTAACGCTTTGTAACGGAGATTTTTTTATTACGACTTGCTGAAGTTTTTATTATGCCAAGAGCTATTTCTAAAGATTTTTATGTCAGTTTCAGCAGTACCAAAGTCATCAGTTTATTAAAGTTATAATATAAAATAAAGTTATGATGTCACGATTGTAATACGTGAAATAGCCGAACTTGGTTCAAATGTCAATGTTTATAGTTGTACATTAACATAATTTTATAATTTGATTAATATGTTGATGTGAAACCTGTTCTACTTTGATAAATCGGTAAGGCTACGAAATTCGAAAATACACAACATAGCTACGGTGGTGACTTCTATAGATACCTATAGTATGTATATTATGTATATTTAATGTGCAAGTTAATACTGAGTGACGTTTTCTATATCTACGTATACCTGTATACCTCTACTCTACGGTGACGTTTAAGTATTCGTCCGCCTCTGTGGGCGGTGGGAGTGTGTCCGACTGCTACGCAATTGGTTTTCCGAGAGTTTGTGTCGGTGACTTGTATGTTTGTAAGGTCCCTCGCGATACAGGGTTTAGGGTACCCTACTGAGGGAGTCGTCTTTTTACACAAAAAAAAATTGAGACTGTTAGGGTAGGGACCTAGCTTTACTTTAAACTTCTTAATAGAGACCAGACCATGAAGATGTATTTATGTAGAGGTAAGAAGTAGATACTACCACTAGATACTACTCTTAGCTTTAGTGTACAGTTCTACAGCGCCGGCCCTAGCTCTTACAGTGCTGGATCAAAGATTATTTTGAGGCTGTGCAAAAACTGAGTACTGATTGGGCGCCCCCTTCAACATAGCAGTTTGTACCACTTGCCTGCGGGCCCTGCCTTGCTGTCCCCCCCGTCTTGAACCGGCTCTGACTTCTTAATCTGGATAGAGCAAGATTGTTAATTTCAGATTTTTGGAATTCTATTAAGTTATTAATACTGTAGCCACAATTATTTGTGAATCAAGTCAATTTGATTGGCCTGTTGGTCTACTGGTGGTTAGTGACCCTGACTGCTAAGCCGGAGGTCGTGGGTTCGATCCGCACCCAGGATAAAACTTTGTGTGATGAGCACGATGGTTTATTCTGTGTCTTTAAATCTTAATTGAACAGCTTTTGAGGTCCAAGGTTGTTAGTTGATGAGTAAGTAAATTAGGTAAAGACTTTCATTTTTTAATATAAGACTACATAAAAATATTGTAGAACCTTTTCTGTATAATCATTAGGTTAGGGTTGAACTAGATCTGACCGCAGCGAATCACAATTTCCTATGCTTTTATATTTTGGTGTCACTTAGAAATTAGAATCCTCATTTATTATTCAGAGTGAGAATTAGAGCTGGAGTGCGACCGCACACAGCAGAATCGACGAGGCCCTAGGCAACCCGCTCTTGATTAATTAAACATTCAAGGAGTTTAATTAAAATTTTATAACCTTAATAGTCACTCGGAAAGTTAGAATTAAGATGACTGGTCGGTACCATACTTGAAACTATAAAGAAAAAACAAACTTGTCACCGTCCTAAAGTGACATTATTTAATTTAGTATTGTATAAAATATCAGCTCTCTATGAAAATATCGTGAAATTATGAGATCGAGATTGTTGAGCTTACGAAATAGTATCGTCAGCCGACGACATTATGGAAGTTATGGAAAACCTCGTTAGTACTTCTTCTTTATTATTAAAATCAGGGGTGCTATATATCTATTAGCGTTTTCTCACGAGGCACGACACGACACGATTAACGAAACGCACGACACGACCTGTCGTATGTACGTCTTCCCACGAGCGACGATTTCAGCTGCGGCGCAGCAGTTATGTTTATTTTTTAATCAAAACAAACAAACTGAACTGTCGTGTCGTGCGGTCCGAGTGGCAGAACATTCATACGATTTTTAATGGATAAAATAAAACTATTTTTAGGGTTTAGCTTATTTTTTATTGTATTTAACCATTAATTAAAACTAATGCCACGAGTGATTAGCGTCCTCCAGTACCTAGGTACATTTTTGGTAAGATTTAGAGTAGGTGAGTAAAACGAGTAACGAGGTTTAAAACCTATGGCCTCGCGTAGAGGAAATCGCAACCATAATTTAAACCTATGCTCTGTTCGTTTAGGGCGCATATATTGTGTTCCCCCTTACTTTCTGAACTGTGTGACCAAAAAATATGAAAAAAATCACAAAGGTAGCGCTTAATAAATAAACTAAAATTATTTCGAACATGATTACATAAACCGTCATTGAGTTATTGGCGAAAAACTCCGTTTTTCAACAAAAGGGCGTAAGTGCCATGGACATACGCTCTTCTGCTGATTATGCATATTATGCAATTATTCAAGGCGGCGGAACCCTACACTGAGCATGGTCCGACATGGTCTTGTCCGGTTTTCAAAGATCGAATGTTGTTTATGTAACTCTACACCTTTTTACTTAAAACATCGTTGGGTGGATTGAGATAGTTTTAAGTGAGCTTAAACACGTTAACTGTTACACAGTACAGTCCTGGATATACAGTTAAGCGTCGATTATCCGAACGTCAGTCAACTGAACGACCGTTTAATCGAAATACTACCCCCGCCCGACTTGTGCGTGCCTACTTCCTTCCGCGCTACAATCCTTACGCACAGGCACAGGTCTTGATTTTTTAGCGCTGTACTTCCATTTAGCGGCTAGTCGATAAACAGTAACAGAAAAAGGATGATTAAAACTCAATTAAAATTCAAGTCAAGACTACATAAATATGTAGGTAAGCGTGAGTGAATCGATACCTATAGTTCTACTTATCTATTATCCGATAAAAAACAGTTTTTTGCACAGGCACAGATCATGACTTTTTAGCGCTGTACCTGTTACTTCCATTTAGCGGCTAGTCTATAAATAGTAACAGAAAAAGGATGATTAAAACTCAATTAAAATTCAAGTCAAGACTACTTAAATATGTAGGTAGGTAAGCGTGAGTGAATCGATACCTATAGTTCTACTTATCTATTATCCGATAAAAAACAGTTTTTCGAACATCCCTACCACCTAGTTAATTCGGTTCCACGCTCTACTGTACCACTGTCCTAGCCACTTCTTGTAAAACAATACAGACAAAATGATTGTCAACTTGTCACTGCTTTCAGCTCGCTGCGATGCCCATATGAATGAATTACCTGTGCCTTGCGGAGCATGGGAGCCTTGGTACAACCAGAAGCAAAGCACGTACAACAAGATATTATTGGGTGGGGCGCTGTGGTAAGTTTTTTTTATAGAAAAACTAGTGGAATTAGGGGACATTTCCTCTGCAAAATATGTCCACACCATCATCATCCTCGGATGAAATTGTTAGGTGATGAATCGACCGCAAGTGGTATAATTTTCGGATGAATCGACCACAATGTAGGGTTCCGTAGTCTTCTCCCCCATCCAAATAATGGCGCATACTTACAACGGTATCTTAATATTCATTTTCAATGGAATTTGTATGAAAATGTTGTTACTTCGCAAGTGATCAGCTAGGCTGTTACTCATATTTTTTTCCCTTTTAATTTCACTATAGGTGTTATACTACTACCATGATTTTTTACATATCCAACAACCATTTAGCTGGAAGGGGGGAGGGACACTTGATTCTAACGAAAATTTACACTTTAAAGCTTAATATTTCACAAACGGATCCCTAACTCTAAGTCACATCAGAAAAAAAATCACATCCCCACTAACAGTTTTTAAACTAACCTGTAGACAGACGGACGGACGGTCATGGCGAAACTACAAGGGTTCCGTTTTGTCATTTTGGCTACGGAACCCTGAAACATGGAAAAAGCTAGTATCTACACTCGTGAACTCATTTCTCTTCCAGGTGGCTGTTTTCTCTTGGAATGGTGATATATACCGACAGCATGTTTCTAAACTGGGGCCCACCGCAGCACCCAGGTCCTCCTAGTGATATGGTCGAAGAATGTGATGACAGTGATAATTAAACATGTGCTGTTAAAATTAATAATGTTTTGAGAACGTAACTAGAGTATTTTTCTTTAAATTAGACCTCAGAATTATCGCTGTTCATTGCTCGATTTTTGGAACTGATTTCGCGGAGCTATTGAATTTTATTTCCTTAGGGGTGAAAGCTGTCAGTCTGCTTTTGTTTATCTGCCTTATGTTAGCTCAGTGACTTGCCACAAGGGAATCTGCTCGTCACCAATACCTAGAAGGCCGTGAATATATTTAAGGACTCGAGATTTGTCTCCTAGATTATAGTCTGTAGTAGGTATGCCTACTATGATTCGGAAGGGTCGGTACACTGTGCAGTATGTAAACAGAATTACTGTGCAGTAGAATGTAAACGGAATCTCATAATTTCAGAGAACAGAAAGATAGGTAGGTACTATATAACGAAATTCCTTTGAAATAGGAAATCCTGGGTTTAGTATTGTGAGCAAATCTACATTTATTTTAATGTAGGTATGTGGGTAGATTTACATTTTTTCTCTAGCGCATAAGTCACAACGTGGGAACATTTATGCAAATATAAATGTTTTGTACAAATAGCAAAGCGACTTAATATGTGTTGTTACTGATTATAAATTAAATTCAACTATAATTTAGTAATTACGCCTTTAAACTCATTAAGATACAGAAATATAAAGAAGTCGACAACTAAGATTTTCGAGTTATAGTAGGTATGCGTTGCTAATTTTGGACGCCTGGCAGATAATCTGTGGAGGCAAGAGAGGTAGGCCAGGGCAGTTTCTAGTGTAGGTACTATTATGACTGATTATTTATTTTATTTGAATATATTAAAAATATCGTGTTACGGTATTTGTGGTCGAACTCCTCCAAACAGCTTGACTGATTTTAATGTTTTTTTATATTACTTACTTACCTATTCTACTTGTTTTTTTTAATTCATTACCTATTCTAGTTATAATATAAAATCTAGACTATAAAAATAAGTCGTAGAGTAGGTATTATATTTTTAGTCGCGATTGTAGTAGTTTTGTATGAATTGCAAAAAACAGGAAAATCGTCAGCCAGAGCTGACGTGGCAGTAGAGGGATACTATCCATACGATACACTGTGGTTTGAAAGTCGCTTCACTTTGCCGGGTAAGTAATATGTGTCTTACTAACTATAAGAAGAAGGCAGTATTTACTCTTGTAAATTACTGCCTTCTAGCACTAACAGTCTCTGAGCAAAGCTGCGAACGGACGGACATGGCGAAACTATAAGGGTTCCGTTTTGCCATTTTGGCTACAGAACCCTAAAAAAAGAAATATGAGAATAAAACAAATTCATATTAGATATAGATTACCGCCCCTGAAAAATTCATCAACCAATAATTAATATTCGTCTAACTGAGGATACTATAAAACAGAACCAATCTGACTAAAACATAAAAAAAAAAGTTTTTTTTTTGTTACATGTCTACTATACAACGGAATAAGTAAGAGTTGCGTGCGTCTATAGTTAGTTGTAGCAAATGGTAGATACGTCCAATAGAGTACGTTGTCCAGACCTAACTGATTAGTACGAATTAAAATATTCACTAGAAGTTCAGGACAATCTATGGAACCATTAGCAACATTTATAAGAAAACAGATATCATTGACATTCCTTCTGTAGTCTAGTGGCAAAAAGTGATATCGCCTACATCTATCGTAATAATCAACTGAATGTATGTTGGCTTTATAGTCTAGTACCGCATAAACTTTTTCTGTATTCTTTCACTTACAATTTATTTAGAACTGGTAGGTACCTACTGTGTGTTCCACACCTGTGAAGCGTACCTACTCTTTAAGTGACTTCTAACGTATAAGCATTATACAATTGTGACAGTCTATAAAAATAAATTGACAGTAGGGATCGTAGCCGACCAAGTTGTAGTGAGTAAAACATAAAAAGCGAAAACATACAGATGACCAAATGATAAAACCAAGAACTTTAGATGTCTTACTTATGATAATCAATATGTTTATCGAATCAGAGCTTGCTATCCAGTATAACAAGGTCCCTAACATGATCTACTCTACTGATACGGTAGTTATTGAGTTGATATTCGGTATCTATAAAAGCTATTTGTCGGGTAAATGTACCTAATGCAAAAACCTTTAGCTGTATTTAATTGCAGTTTGTTATATGCACAATAGTTAGTAAAATTTCCCAGATCAGTTGGCACTTTGCGTCGGAGAGGTTGCGTATTAATCTAAGTATTTTCATGTCATCTGCGTAAGTACCTATAATAGCATATAAGAATTTTGAAAGCATGATCTGATTGATGTATGCAATGAATATCGTGAATAAGATAGGTCCTAACAGGGGTCCTTGTGGAACACCAGATGAAATGGAGCACTAACCAGTTATATAACCTTGTAGGACTACAGCCTGAGTTCTATTTTCTGTATAAAAGCAGAACTACCGTGTGTTCCAGCCGCGATGATCAATTCGGTCTAAACAATTGGTGTAGTCGGTATAGATTTCTTCTACCTGCGCCCCATGCTTTTGAAATAAAGTCATGGCACAATACTCAGTTGGTTGTAGTTGACCGTTTGCGTAAGAATCCCCGTTGCTCAACGCCAAATATATTTTGATATATAGACCTTGTTGTAAACTAGTCTCGAGAATGTGGGCAAATAAACATAGCTTGGAGATGGGACGATAGTTTTCAACACAGGAGCTTTAGCACTGGCGTTACATATGCGGACTTCCAAAGTGAAGGAACAGAACAAACTTTAATACTTATAAATTATCAGTAGGTACATAAACTTTGATATCGACTTATTCTGTACAAGAAACCAAAAAAATTGGCAAGTTCTTGCAAACGATTATTTTGGCAATGTAAGGCAACTAACGAAAAGACCAAATATTATTCATTTAATTTTTTCTTTTTCACTGGAATAATCTAATTTGTTTTTTCGTGTTATTTTTGTAAATCACATGTACATGCGGAAGCTTGTAAATATCAATATTATAAAAATGTATATGTAATTATTAGTCAAAAAAAAAGTCTTCTGGAAAGTTGATTAAAAGTAAGTTAAACCTACTTTAAATCAACTTTCAATTCAAATTTTAAATACTTTTAAACGTACTTTCCGGCTATTCCTAGTAGTACTACCATATAGTCCTACCAGTAGTACTACTGGGAATATTCATCCCATTAGTCTTACTTTAAAAACGCAGTAGTGCTACTGGGACTATTCATCCCATTAGACTTACTTTAAAAAATGCAGTAGTACTACTGGGAATATTCATCCCATTAGACTTACCGAACTGTAGACCTAATATTAAACTAGACTAACCTTCTTATTGAACTTGAATCTATGACCTAAGATAAAACATTAGCGTGATTGACAGCTCATTACATAGTTTGAAATTGTATCAAAGAGTAAAATATTGCATTATAATAAAGTCACGATTAAAAATTATTAACATAAATATGTGTGATATTACAAATATAATAAAAAGACGAAGAGGTGAAATATTACTTCTGAATGGTTACCTGTATTACAAATTAAAAACTTATAGTGACGGAGGAATAATTTGGCGATGTGCTCTGTACCGTAAGAGTAAATGTATTGGATCGGTAACTATTAATCATAATAACGTAATAAAGTCAAAACCACATTTAATTACTTGCGCTCCAGATCATGGGAAAAATTAAATAGATCTGAAGATACACGAGTGTAAAAAAAGAGTCAGTGAATCAGACACTATATCAGTGCCCAGTGTCTATAAGAAAACAGTGGCTTCATTAGAAAATACAGGTATTATTAACAAGTTGCCCAAATTTTCGGCTATGAAGTCAACTTTATACCGGCATCGCAATATAACCCTAGAAGTTGAAAAGCTATACTACAAAAGCTTTTCAGACATTAAGATACCATCTAAATTTGATTCTTTTATCTTAGCTGACTACTATCGAGATGACGGTGCACGAATTTTGGTGTTTGCTTCCAGTGACGCTAGAACAATAATGACAGAAAGTAATGACTTTTTCGGTGATGGCACATTTGGAGCTTGGCCAGTATCCTTTCTTCAGCTGTATAGTATACACTGTGATCTAGGTAGCTCTCAAGAAACTACTAATATAATACCAGTTATCTATTCCTTTCTCCCAGACAAGACTACACAAACATACATTACATTATTGCAATTAATAAAAAGTCAAATACCGCAATGGAACCCTACGCAATTTAAAACGGACTATGAAGATGCTATGATGATGGCTATAAAGTTAGTTTTTCCACAAATAGTATCAAGCGGTTGTTATTATCATTATTGTGAAAGTCTGAAGAGAAAATCGAAAAGTTTAAAATTAAAAGAGTACAGAATAGTATCCCTTTGCAAAATGTTTTACCCAAGGAAATGATTCTAGAGGGTTGGGATTATGTACGTGACGAAATGGAATGCACCGGTATAGAAGAAAATATGAACACATTTAAGAGTTACATGATCAGGAATTGGCTAAAACCTAATAGTATTGAGAGAATGTGTGTATTTGGCCAACGACACCGCACCAATTTTACATTAAACCGTGAAGTTGGTAAGAAAAAAGCTAATTTACACCAGCTGAATATTTTACAAAGAGATGCATCATATCAAAAAATGCGTAAAATCCAAATACAAAATAATGGAAAAATTAAAAGAGATAAAGCTGAAACTAAAAGAGATCGACTTATTCAGGATGCTCAAATGCAATTGATTAATGGAACAAAACGTAGGTGAATAGGTGATACCTACTAGTTCTGCTAAAATTGTTTTTTTTTTTAATTGATTTATCTATGACACTACTAGGTCTATATTTTATAACAGTAGGACTATTGGGAAAAGAATATAATAGGCAAGTCTTACTATCGGTAAGTCTAATGGGATAAATATTCCCAGTAGTACTACTGGTAGGACTACATGGTAGTACTACTGGGAATAGCCGGTATTTTCTGCCTAATCCAATAAACTATTCAAAAATGCTAAAATCAAATGAACATTGTTAAAAACACATGAACATCGGTAAAACCAAATTAATATCAGCAAAAACAAATGAACATCGGATATTAAAAAAATAATAAAGCAGTAGGTATTTTTTTGTAGAATTCACTTGTTTCTATATCCGAGGTCACTGACATACAGAAGTGGAATAAAAAAAACGGTGGAAAATGATCCATTGCAGTAAAGGATTAGAGAACAAAAAGTGGAAACAGATCCATTAGAGGATCTCTTCGGATCAAAGTACTTAACTTTTTGAGGGGACCAATATTAATTGACTAAAGGTACTAGGTACCTACATTGTAACCGATTGAATCAGGCGTAACATGGCGGAAATCCATCTTAAGTAGATTATAAGGGAGGATCCCACCACCCACTCTCGATCTGTGAATCACCACGATTGAAGTAGTAAGAAAATGCCCTTAATACAACAATCGAAATAGATTGACAGACCGTATTTCGATTGTTGTATTAATTTCCAATCTGTATATCTTTTGGTAGGTAGGTAGGTTCCACTAGTTATGGGTGTAAAAATAATAAGAAATAATATTACATACTATCTTTTTTATTTCTACAGAGAAGAATGAAACATTATAGCTACAGTACAATGCGTTGGACGCTGTCACGGATTCTTGACGATAATGAACACATATCACTGTACATATCTATTTACTTGATACATCTCATCGGATTACCCCGCTAAGGTATCTCCACAATCAAAGCAATATCAATAAATTATTGTGTGCTGAAGTAAAAGGAGGCCTATTCTAATTCAACAAAAGTCGAAGTTTCGATTAATAGTAATATATTTGTGACAGTAGGTAATCCAGAGCCTAGCAAAATCAATTCATCAAATCATTTTACGGTTAGGTTACAAATATTTTAAGGACCGAAACTATTTGTGCTTACCTGAAAATTATTTATTTACAAACAAAACACCTCAACAATTTCAAAGCACTCATTCATAAAGCGTATTTTTAACGCGCGTTAAAAATCCAATCGACCGGCGACCTGGCTTCTCGATGTGATTATGTGATCTATTCCCAACGCACAGGGCTGAAAATACAACACTAAGCGATAAAAATACGTCGCGTTGCCGTGTGAAGTGTACCTAACTGGGAATACATTTGTTCTATTAAAGCGATTTTTTACACGCGTGAAAAATACGCTCGTGTTTATGTTCTACAAATAAGGACTTTTAATTGGCTTTCTGAATTCAAATATGTCATAGTACTAGTCTTATTCAAAGTTATTTCTACGAAAGAGAGCATCTCTACAGATTTCAACACAAACTTACCCATGTTCTAAAGCATAGGTATAGTGAACAACGGTTAACGGCCGTATCGCGTTGATCTCATCGGAAGATCATAACAAGCATGAATGATAATAACCTTTTAGCTTGATGACATAGAGCTTCCACCACTGACTTCTATTATAGAGGTCAATGGCTTCTACTCATAAGTATTTACAGAAGGCAAGGCATTCACAGCTACTATTTAAATCTATGAAGGGACTCGAGCACGCGAACATAGAGATACCATTCTACGACTTTAGGTAACCGTTCTGCCACTGAATCACGCCCGGAATATACATAAGAAAATATTGTTCTAAAATCACAAAAGGAATGCCCTCATTCGTTCGTTTTTTACCTTCAGCTCAACAAATATTGCATTGATAAATGGAGAAACTTCCATCTGAAACAATTTCTTATGTTATCGTATTGCCATTACTTGCTAGGCACAATGAGGTTCCAAACAAACTCTAGAGTTTCACTTTAACCTCCAAATAGTAAAACGATACTTTGAGTCGTGCTCAAATTTATTTCTGTCGCTACTATTCACATTGACAGTGACAGCATGAGAGTTAACGGCGTCTTTCTGTCATAAATCTGGTAATTTACGAATGCACCATAATCTTGTGTAATTCCCTCTTAATAGCTTTAGCTATCCTGTGCTTATCGACACTTCCAACTATGACTATCAATCCAGCAGTGAATCGGGCAATCGAATAGTTCCCATCTGTTCTATGGTATTACACAAAACAACACATTTTTTTCCCTTTTTATTCCATAGAATTACATACTAACTCTTGCGTCTACCGCCATAGAACAAACTGGGAATCACATATTTTCCCAAAATGTTCCATGACATGCGAGTGCATACTCGCATGTTATGGAAATAAGAGTGTGACATTATGCGAGTATGCTATAGTGATTGTGACATTATGCGAATATGCTAAAGTGAGAAGTGACATTAGACGAATGTGACATTTTGAGACCGGGTCTCCGCCTAGAGGGCTTTAAACAGGGAAATAAAAGTATTACATGTTCTATAGAACAAATGAGAACTATCGTGTAATCTCTGATGGCTGGAACCTAAAATCACATCTGCGTACTTAAACCAATTCAATTAATTAATTTTAGAACGAATTTTACTAGCTTCTATAACGTTGCATGATACAATCACGGGAATAAAAGCGATTTTCGACCGGGTTGCACCAATTGTGGTCACAAATTGAGTGAGCTTGCGGCCATGGTCGGATTGTGTACAACCGTCTCTTAATTTATTATATACAAGCTCATAATTTAAATATATTAATTATAAATAGCTCCAGCCAAGTGCATTCGTAAATTACAAAATTATTCCTACTAAATTGAACAGAGTCTGAGCTAGTATAGGTTGGCTAATCACAAAATCAATTTGTTTTCGTAAAATCTATTATTTGATAATTGAACTGATAGAAAATGCAAGCAAGGTAGATCGAAAGCCGAACTGCCAAGCGTAGCGGAGATGAGCGCGGTAGGTACCGCGCACTCTAGAAATCTCAATCACGTTCTCGCATCTCTCGGATAAGCAAACTTTAGTTTACCTTTTGACCGCCAGGGACGTGTATGAACGTCAAAAGAAAACGTACTGACGACGCCATTGACGGTATGACACGTCAAAAATAGTAGCTACATTTTATATAACGTGGCGTGGGGAACACGGATTTTCGTTATTGACGAGGCAGTTAAAAGGAGGTCTCTATTCATCTGCTATATCTTTGCTTCTAATCCATTGTCAGTTCCATTACAACAAAAAGACTAGAAACGAAAAAAGGATCGTTTTAACTTTTTTATAACCTTGCGTAGTCCAGTCGTTACCAATGTCTCGACTCGTAGCTCAATGTAGTAAGAATCATCTGACTTGCAAATCGACTACAGGGTACACTTAAATTTCTTATGTCTAATTTATTGTTAAGGTTGGGAGAATCACTTATTACCATTCTAAAGTCCAGTGAGAGTTGAAAAAGAATCAATTAGTCAAGATGATTTGTAAACTGAACTCCCTCTATTCTTAATAGGGACTTATGCATGTGACGCAATTTTTAAAAAAATATGCTATCAGTAGGTATATTTTTAATAAAATGCATTTAAAATTATGAAAATAATGATTAAAAAGGCCTAAATTCGGGCGGGAAATTCAAAGTACTTGAAACGAATGCTATTGGACAGATCTAATTACGACGTAACAGCCCATATTATAGACTGTTACGTCATTGGCTGTCGCGATTACCGTGACGTCACAGTTCATGACTTTTTACCCGCCAAGACGGTGTGCTTTTGAAAATATTTTATTTTCCTCTAAAAGTAGTTTTTTGGCGCTGCATTTTTTTTTTTCAACAATATATCGATGTAAGCCATTGTATAAGTAAAAGAAAGACATGCATATTCCCTATTATAACTAGGTGCTCACGAGGAGTGAACACAAACACTGATTCTTATAGATTCGACAGTTTCGCGGCACTGTTTAACGTATCATTTGATTACTACATAATTGAGTATAGTTGGGGAACCTACCCCTGATATGCTTATAACGCGTGACATTTCTATATGAATACCTACTTGAAGTCAATATGTCTGACCTTGATTTATGAGGGTTCATTTATCTCTTTCTTCGACATCTGAAATCAATCCAAACGAGAGAGATAGATATACTACCAATTCACAGTACGGACTTCTATTTAAATAGAATATTAATTGCCGTTACAATTTACAAATCGGACAAATCTGTGTCGATTTTAATTCTCAAATTCACAAGGAGTGAATGAAAGATGCCAATTGTCAATATTCGTTCGTTCTGAATCTGAATTATAAAGTAATCTAACATTGTTTAGTCGTCTCGCCAAAAACATCATTTATTGTTTAGATCTTTCACTTCATATGACAGAAGACATTGCTGATATTATATACAACTCTCACTGGAAACTACAAAACATAACAAAGCTATAGGTAAATCAAAACGATATTTCGTCAATACTTTATTCATAATAAACTAGTTATTTACCTAACTGAGTTATTTCGTTTTCCACTTTGCACACTTTAATACGACATTATTCATATATTGCTTGACAAATATCGTTGCGATATATAAGTTTATGTTTCAGTTTAGTACATGACACAGCCGAGTTTCTATATTATTCGAATTCGAACTAAACTGAGTTAAATGTTCTAAGGTTTATTCAGCTACTTGAAAAATTAATGCAGAATTAAGTCCAGTGCTTGACACCAAGCATGTCACAAGGAACGAATCTGGCCTACATTTTCTTGCGGCCCGTATCAATTTTCAAAAGTGCTAGATAATGCGGCCCGCGATTCTGTTAAAAACGCATAACGGACGCACAACTTGGACGCAGTTTTTTAAAGTTATTTCTGCCGATAAATTCACGCCACAAATAGTCAACTAATCGAAGACAAAATATTACAAATATCTGGCAGAAGAAGTTAATGTTTTTAATTGTTTGGAATGTTATTGTTATCGGCAATTTAATAAATATTATTGTATAATAATAGTACTTTTTTAGGATTTTTAGTAGTGATTAAGGTTGAGTTGCCGCCTGGCCACAGGGAATGGGCGGTGCGACCGGCGAAGCGGCGGGCGAGAATTAGCGCGGCACAGTTTGCAGCCCACGGCAAGTCACGTTTGCAGCCCACGGCAAGTCACGTTTGCAGCCCACGGCAAGTCACGTTTGCAGCCCACGGCAAGTCACGTTTGCAGCCCACGGCAAGTCACGTTTGCAGCCCACGGCAAGTCACGTTTGCAGCCCACGGCAAGTCACGTTTGCCACCGCGACCAGTAGCCCGAGAGCGAAATGTCTTTATCAAACTTATTTCGATATTACTTAGAAATTAGTTTATCTGTTCAAGACATAATATATGGAGAATACCACAAGAGGTACGAGAAATACAGAATTTATTCAGATATTTTTTTTTCGAGTATGTATACTAGAATCTTGACAGTATACCAGTGTTGAAACCTTCGATTATATTTTGTTAATATTCAACAATAATTGAAAAAAAAAATTCAATGCGGATAGAATTCGCGGCGAAAACAACTAAACTGGTTTGATGTCTGCAATATTCGCCACATCTGCCGCTAGACTTCGTGGCTTGCGCCATACTGATTAATACTTTTGTTTCAGTCGCCCACCGGACCTCAAAACGCCCGCGCGATTCGCTCGGTACATGTCGCCGATCGCGCCACTATTCGCGGCTGCGCGTGGCTTGATCAGTACCTTTCTATACATTATAGTCGCTAGACGCTTCGCCGTTCGCATCGCGCGAGTATTCGCTATGGCGAATGTCCCGTCACCAGGCTGTTAGTCTAGGGTTTTAATGCTTTTGGCCCACCAGTAACTTTGAGTATAATATGGCTGGTATACTTTCCTTACATAGTATGTATTGTCTGCCCCCCTTATAAGCTTAAATCTCCTTAACTACGAAACGTATTTTGATACGGTTTTCACTATGATATGAGATAATTTCTTAGAGATGGTTTAAATGTAGTATACATTGATTCTTAGTCCTCAGTTATTAAGTACAGTTATTAATAAAATTAAAGTGAGTGTTGTGTTGCAAGGCCAAATGTATCATATGAGACAGTATTTTCTCAAGTTATCTCTGAATAAACCTTACAAATGAAATCTATTTGTGTTATAGGGAAATTGATTTTAAATCTATCCGACAACTATCATAGATTCGAAATAAAGCGCTAAACCGAACTATCGTAATATATATGAATATTATAGTGAGAGTTATCTGCTCTCTGGCTTGGGTTTGGGCGGCTTGAAACCTTGGATTTTCTTCTTTTTCTTCTCTTTACCACCACCTGATTGGAAGGTTTTCCAGCTGTCTACGCGGTTTTGTCGAGATTCCTAAAAACAAATAAGCATAGAATAAAAAATCAAAGTATAAACAGGGCGACGATTAAGTCAGTTGAAACATTGCAGGTGAGTGGATCAGACCATCATAATACACAGAATTTTTTGAAAAAAAAAAACAATTTCTTTTTTTATTAAAAATGTTGAGTGCCTAGGTAGCGAAGTAGGAGTCTGTGCACACTCCCACCGCGCTACCCAAGATTATTCGCGAAAGTTTACTGGTATTGATATGGGTTTGAGATAAATCTATACTAATATTATAAAGCTGAAGAGTTTGTTTGTTTGTTTGAACGCGGTAATCTCAGGAACTACTGATCCGAATAGAAAAAATATATAACATCACGCCACAACCAATAGGAGCCGAGCAGCAATGAGAAATGTTGCAAAAACGGGAAAAATTTACGCAGACCAGGTTGCGCGGGACAGCCAGTACCTTATAACTGGGTAAGCCTTTTCGGTCCTGCAAAGTTTTTTTTTTAAATATAATGGTTTTTCGTGCATGCACCCTGTCATCGATTTATAAGACGTTATCACGTCAAAAATAAAGGGAGACACTTATTTTTTTTTTTCAAAAATTTCCTTTCAGTATCATTGTCTGATCCGAACTGATTCGTCTGACTAAATCGGCAGCCTGTATAAAAAGCTGATTCGAGTGAAGGATTGGACAAAATTAGATCACAAGCTTCCATTTCAAAAGCATTGAATGAGCTGTTAACACTGTCTGTGTAGGTACAAATGTGTGACCATTTTTTATTTAAAAAAAAAAAAAAAAAAACAAAAAAAAAAAAAAATTGTCACGGCCCCTTCGTGCCTTCCCGAGCATGTTAAGCCATCGGTTCTATGCCTGATCTCTCTTTGGTCATTAGTCCGTCGCATTCGACATAAACGGCTATTACACTACCCTGAATCAGGGCCCTAAATCGAGATGGCCTTGAAAATTTGTCAGAGAATTAGGGCCCTTACTCTTATGACACCACTCTTTTTAAGGGTTTAGAATCCCTGATTCAGTGTAGTGTTATAAGCGCATTAAGTCTCCCTCACTCGAGAATTGTCCATGAGTACATAGTTGAACACTATAATAATCTCTTGCGTAGATGGCATGTCTCTGATGAAATAAGGCGCCGTGACCGTGATGTGACCCTAATGGGATGACTTACATCGCTAGTTTCGTTTACGTGCAAGGAATTATTATTGCTTGCATGAACTAATAAACTTTCATAATATTGCCAGAATTCCTTGTACGTAATAATGGTTTCGTATAAAGAAAAATAATTCCTTCATAGAAGCCTTGGGCCGCACCATGAACTCTTATAGCAGGGCAATTGTAGACTGTCCTGCTAATTTCGTATCATAATTCTGCAAAAAGCAGGCGAGTCAGTGATGACGTCACTAAACCGGCGAGATCTGTTTGTCAATTTTTTCACTTGACAGCAGTGCAGCGATCGACGTGCATGTGTCAGGTTCAAAAATGAAGTTGAGCTGCCCTGCACTTGGCAAAGTAGAGAGTTCATGGTACGGCCAAAGGGGATTACATTCATACAAATACGGCATAAAACGTCTTCCAGACGGTTGGAAACAAGCGTACAAACAAAGGTGAACTTGCTTGTTTCCAACAGTGTAGACGGATGTTGTAAACCAAATTATGATTGGCCTCCAATGTCCTTGGCGGGTGAGAGCGCTCTCTCCACGCGGTTTGTGATTGGTTTGTCGCTGTGTAGTCGGCGTTTCCAACCAAACAACAAACCAAACCACCACACAACAATCATTAAAAAAATTGATGTCGGGAGTACTGACGAAATAATTATGTAACACATACTATTAACTTTGGGTTAACTGTACTCGCACAATGAAGTGCGAGTTTGTTTACGGCGCGTGTGTTTGTGTGGTTTGCAACAAACAATTGGTGGGACACAGAAAGTTCCCGCCAAGGTCGCACGTGTTTGAGTTTGGTTTCCAACTGTGTGAACGAAAACAAACGATGGGCCCCACAAAGTTCCCGTCAAGGTCACCTTGGTTTGTACGCTTGTTTCAAACCAAGACGTTTAAAGAAAGTAAATCTTAAATGCTACTTAAGTATTTACCTTATGTTTGACGTTTCGACTTGGTTACACATACAATGGTTAGTGTCGAATTGTGTACGTCGTTCAGCATATAAGTTTAAAGCGCCTTCCAGATGGTTGGAAACTAACGTACAAACCAAGGTGACCTTGCTTGTTTCCAACAGTGTATAATAATAATAATAATAAAAATGATTTATTCACTTAGGAAGCAAAATACTACACTTGTGAAAAGTCGATTCTACATTTACTGGTAATGCCTGTTCGCAAACAATAGGTAAAGCCCGAGAAAAGAACAGGCAATAAAAACTCGTGGCCACTCTTTTCAAATTGCAAATGTTTACAATGTTTCTCTGTTTATAAACTGTATATGCAGGTAAGATGCTGCCACCATTATATTATACACCATATTAGAGGACTGATGCAAAAAAAGAGGTCAAGGTGTAGACGGCTGTTGCAAACCAAGTACCAAGTAATTTAGTTTACAACAGCCGTCAACAGTGTTGGAAACCAGTAATGTCACCTTGGTGGGAACGCTTGGTTCCAACGATCTGGAAGACGCTTAAAAGTAAAATAAAATGTAGGTATTTGTAACTGACCTCAAAGTTCTTGGCCCACTCTTTCTCAAATGACTTCTGTTCCTCTTGTTCGATTTCTGCTTCTCTTTTTCTCTTCCTCTCCTCCATGTCACGCACTTCTAGGTGTTGGCGTTTACGTTCCATATCCGCAAATAACTGGAATCAATATAGTATAAGCATTAATACTGGTGCAGATCCAGGATTTAGTCAAGGGCTCCCCCCTTCACATGTTAGTTAGTTAGTTTTACCCCTGGGCGAACAAGAAAACCGCACTTAGCATCCTGATTGTGCCATTGTATGTGTTCTACTTATTCTTTCTGTCACTCCAGTCAACTGATGCACTCCCAAAACGCCAGCAGCTTGCCCAAGTTGTTGCAGCCCCCCCCCCCCCCTCTCAGATATTACTATGGGCAACATATTACTTAACACCGGCCAATTGCGAGTCGCTCTCACGACACGTTGGGCTAGTGGTTAGTGACCCTGACCGCTAAGCTGGTCATGAGTGACCCCACTCAGGTTAAGACTATGTATGATGAGCATGATGGTTTATTCTGTGTATAGGTGTTATTTTATCTATAATATGTATGTAATTATGAATATATAAGTATGTTTATAAGTTGTCTGGTTACCTCTGTTGGCTCTGCCTAGTTTGGGATCAGTTGATATTGTGTGAGTTATCCCAAGATATTAATAATTACCTGTCACCACACAGGTCAACTGCAAGTTGCTTGCATGACAGGGGCAATTGACTGTCAACACTGTTCAAAATATGTATATAAATCTTGTTTGTACTTGCCTTTGTAATGATTTGCTACTTGTTTACCAGATCATTATTTTTTTATGTATCAAGAGTATTTTTAGTACCTGCTAATGCATGTGAAGGCATATTTCTCAGGTTGTTGATATGTTTTACCCAATTGTCTAGTTAATAATGAGATTAGGACTTAGCTTGCTCAACTGCATCAATGACAAATTTAATAAAAAACTGGCCAAGTGCGAGTCGGGCTCGCATACAAAAGTAAGACTGTTAAGCAAGAGGTTGTGGGTTCGATTCCCACACGGGTCACCACTTTGTGTGATCCACAAATTGTTGTACCGAGTCTGGGTGTACTTTGTGTCCGTGACTTGCATGTTTATAAAGTCCCCCGCGACACAGGGCTTGTACCCTACAGCGGGAGTCGTATTTAAAAAAAAAAAATCGATGTAAACGGCAACAAAATCATGTCAAATACAGGCTGGTGACTATAGGGTCCGGTTTTACCCTTTGGGTACAGAATCCTAAAAAGAAGCCAATTACAACATTATTTCATAAAATAAATAATAAATTGATTAATACAGTTAGACCTCTAGGAAAAATCTTTCCTGTATTATCAATTGAATTACTTCTTTTCATTACTGGTGGTCCGCTCTGGCTTTTCGTGGATGTATTATACATACAGGGTGTAGTATATTTTCTTTTGCATTTGATTTATTATGATTTAATATGTATCATGTTCCCATTCGATTTACAGAATTTTTATAAAAATGAATGATGAAAAAAAAATAAACAATTTTTTTTTCCTTGATTGAATTTACATGGGAAAACAAACGGAGGCAGTAATAATTGTTTTGATTGTAAAGAGGCCTTATAAAAACAATGTTGTGTCCCACTGCTAATCATTTGTCTCCCCAGTAGAACCTACTTATTGCAGATCCTGGGGGGTAAGGCTTGGCAAGGGGGTTGGTGATCACAGTTAGGCTTTAAACGCTGCTGCTCGCTATACGGTGTTACATCTCTTAGTTGCCTTGACCACCACCCACAGAAAAAAATCTTAAGCCTCACGGTAAGTTTAATACTATGTCAAACAAACATAGGCACTTACCTTCATAGTCATAACATATATAGCATGTTTATATTTAGTGGGATCATCTTCTGGAATACCTTCTGTCATGCGGTTTTCTTTCTTCAATTTTTTTCTTTTCTGATCAATCTGAAACATAAATATTCTTTGAACTACATATCAAAAAATATTCTTGAGAACTTACCAAAAATGTGTTGCAGATTAAATAATAATACACATCAACTAGTTATTTTCTTTGGCACCAGCCAGGAATCCATAAGTAATGTCCAAGAGGTTTTGAGTATGATAAGGGTTGCTACGTATGTATATAGCAACCCACCATGACCATACTGTCCAATTTGGGACAGTATGTGCGGCACATACTGTCCCAAAGCAACTACGTCAGTTCATAACATTCCCCATGACACAGGAGGTATGATAGAGCAATGCTGAAGTAGGCTAATAAATTACATATTGATTACCATGTGATCAGTTCGTTCCTTAGCCTCCTCGCAAATATCCAAGCATTTTTTCCTTGTATCATCACATTCAAGAGTCTTCCAAGCTCTGTTTACTATTTCAAAAGCTTGTTGAGCTCTCTCAGCATCATCCTGAAAATCAATACACCATAAAGTCATAATTAAAACAAATTTAAATACGGCTGACAGCTAACAAAAAGTGCTTTCAATATTTTTTTTCGTAATTTATATTTTTTTTATACTCGTTCACACCTAAGGTCCACTGATGTTCCTTACCTGTTACGGGAAGAGTCAGGACATCCCGCGATACGAGCCCATCTGTGGATAAAAATGAAATGTTGACGGATGTAACCGTCTCAAAGAATCCTAAAGGACTGGATACTAAACTAAAATGGGATTTTAGAAAGTCAAAGGTGCCCCTTCTAATTTAATTAAGCCCAAACCAACTTCAGAAGTTATAGACAAAAATGAGAATATTGGGTTTTCAAGTAAATATTCGAAGGGTTTATTTTTAACTGTCATACTGTATGATTAAATGGAAATGGGTCTGAAATAGTTCAAAGAATAAAGACAGAATATTTCTTACCATATTTTTATCCGGATGCACGAGTATAGACAATCTCCTATATTTCTTTTTGATCTCATCTAAGGTGGAGTCAGGATCAACTTGTAAAACCTCATAAGGATTTAGATTAAAATAAGTGGATCCTGGACGTAATAATCTCTCTATTTGCTGCACTGGAGTCAATACTGAATCACGTTTTTCGATTTCTTTCACCTGTAAATAAAATTACGCATGTTTTTTTATCCTCGATTTGAAGAACAACATTGCTTTTCAACAACAATGTTTTTCAATACAATTTATTAATATGATAGAAATGAATCTTTTATATAAAAATATTACATCTAGACTTAACAGTTATACCGTAAGGGATATACATAGTATTTTTATAAACAATATCATACCTCTGTGTAGAAATCGTCAAACGAATCCGACTTTGCAGATGTTGCGGACGACATCTTTAGTTTTCACTTTGTTTTCACAAAGGACAAACAATACAGACGGGCTACTATTTTATTCTTGATAAAACAGTTCAAAATAACGCTTATAGAACAATATTTTTGTATGCTTTACATACAATCACATCACATTTGCTTGCATGAAATCTTGCTTGCATTGCATGCATGCACATTTGCAAAACGTAAAATCGTCAATAGGGTTGTAGTTGCTCTTTTCAAGTATCGATATTGAAATGAAATATTTTTAAAATAAAATAGATATTGGACCATACTCGAAATGTATGGACAGAGAGATAATTATGATGTATTTAAGTAAAATAATTCTTTAAAAATATTAGTTTAACATTAATAGACTAAGTGTGTGATTTTGCTAATTTTATTTTTCAAATAGAATATTTTTTTTATATTTGAAATATCTTAACTGGTGTAAAATGTAAAATTATACTAGTAGTAGTCGAGAAATGTGTGCGCCTATTTCATCAAAAAATAATCATAAACTTTCTTTTCTATTAGACAGTCAGCAAAAACGCCTTTTTTTCTTGTTAAATACCCCGCGTGATCTCCTTGGGGGTCCAAAGACACATACTAACACATTTAAACCCACAAATACAAATTAATTTTTTCACAAGAAATGTGGTAACATATAGATGGTAATCAAAATCGTTTACTTTTAGTACCTACCTACATATTATATACGTGTAATATTCTAGTATTTATTAAAATGAAAATTTACAATGTTATTAAATACATTAATTACCCTACGAACTAATTATACACAAACTATTAACATTATTTACAACTTACCTAGTAAACTACAAAAAAAGGATTATAAAAAAAGGGGGGAGGTAACAACCATTTTAGGCGTCGAAGAATTCCTCCCCATCGATGTCAAACGGTATAGTGCCCAGAAGGCTGGCAGCATTGCTACGTTGTATGGCAATGCTTATTCTCTGAGCAAAGAAAAGGCCAGCCTTCTGGTCACGAGATGTACTGATGAGACGCTGGGAAATATCTTTGAATAAAAGGCGAGCACTTGGACCCCATGGCTCTAGCGTCTCAACCCCAAACGGCTCAAATATATAATCTCCGACTAGATTACTATATTTGCGCCGTTTGAGAGTCTCCGATGCAGCAGCAGCGCAGGTACAGCTTGCAGTGTTTGGAAGATGGGAAGGCGCTAGGGTGTCGACGCAGTTTGCATCTCACACCAAAGGTCTCCCCATCTTCCAAGGTAGTAAAGACATACCATTCGGCCTCTTGCCATCGCTGCGCGCCAAACCATTAGGTTCAGCAACAGCTGGCACACCAGTGCTGACAAGAGCCCGACGGATGATGTCATTAAGACTAGCGTGTCGTGATATGCGGCCTGCGCTCCTGCTGCATGATAGGCCATGATGCCCAAGGCTGCCTACGGCTTCTCCACAGCGGCATCGATGAGCAGAAACACATGGGGCACCTAAACGCAAGCAGGCAGCAATGCGGAACGTTGTGTCGTCCAACATAGTGCCTATGTTGGACGATGGAAGAGCCTGAAGCCAAACACCTGATTCCCATTCACCCACAGCCAGCAGGCGAGCTCACTCTGAAAGATTTGAAGTAGTATTTAAAAGGTGTTCTCTCACCGAACTGCAGAGCGGGCCGTCCCACTGTCTCTGGGCGAAGGGGTTGGTGGGCAAATCAACGTTTGGGCAAGCCATTTTCCAAGCGTTCAAGGCCTCAGACTTGCACCGAACTTCAGAACTAACCAGTGTAGGTTGTAAAATTTTCCTGGTTAACTCCTCAGTGCTGTGAAGTGAGGATAAGAACGCCGGTAAACTAACGTCAGAAATTTTGCGAACGCTAAGGCCGCCAAAGCGAACGGGTAACGACGCTTGAAGCCACGCTCGGTCGTTCAATGTCACATTCAAAATTTTACACAGGGTTTTATGAATAATTTTGTCTAGTTTACCCAAAAGCTCAGGATGTTTCCAAAATTGAGTAGATCTGAGTACGTATGTAAATTTAGGAACAAAAAGACAATATCGAACGATTGTAAAAGCCGAATGCATATTAATTTGAAGTAGTTGGTCCGAGACTGCACAAAAATGTTGTATTTTTTCTTCTACGAACAAATCATAGGACTCCTCTAAAATTGGGGCCCCTAGGAGTTGAAGAGATTGATTATTTACAATTTTTAGATTTGGAGCCAAAGAATCAAATTAAGAAATAACTAAATCTTTATTTATTTTATAATTTATGAATATTTCACATTTACTAAAATTTAAATCTAAACCAATACCTTTGAATTTAACTTTTAGAAAAGCCAAGTCCTTATGAATAAAACATTCTGAAACTTTTATTCGAAAAATATCGATATTCATGTTTACTACACTATGTTTAATTAAAAAATAAATAAAGATATTTTGCATGGCAATACCTACTAAAAATGTTGGCTTGTTCTTCTTCTTTTTACATTTATGGCAACCGCAAAACAAAGTTAGACCAGTGTCGGATGTTATAAAGACGCGTTCAATTTTACGAATTCTCTTGATAATGTCAATTTAATTGAAAATATATCCTTTCAACTGTGTTAGTAGTTCGAAAACATGCTTAGATTTTTTCTGTATTGTTTGCCTTATTTGTAATTTTTTTAGACCAGTATTAGTGTTGCCAGAAGGGGGGAATCCGTGACAATTTAAGGGTATTTTTCGGCTTTGGGGAGCTTCATAGGAGGGCGGGGTGGGGTTAAGATTCTTTGGGTAGATTGTTGGAGGGAAAACTTGATAATTAGAAACTCGATTCGATTTCACCCTTTCGGGATTCTTCAGGATAAGAACATTTGAGAAAATTCCTGTTATGTGAACGATATGCACTGGGCCGGTGTTACTTCGAAACAAGTAATTGTATGTTAGCACGTGCAGCGTGCTATTGACTGATACGATTATTTGGAATTTAGGAGGTTTTTTCTTTTATAAAGCTAATTTTTGAGAGCGTTTGATTATTATAGGGAAATACACTTGGTCATCTGGCAACCCAATGTCAATGTCAAAAATGTTAAGAATGTCATTGTAACGAAATTGTCCGTTGTAACTTGTAAGTTATTTCGTAATTTGACGAATTTACTCACCATCAAATAGATAAAACAGATCACACAAGAGACCTGTAAGTAGTTACTGAACAGGTACCTATTCCCTTTCTTTTCTGTCATATAAATATAAACTATTTTAAACTATTTATATTATTATAGTCCATTCATGGTGTAGTCTATTGTAAATCATTATTACAATTGTATGTATATTCTATATAAATCTTCAGTTGTGTCAAGTTTTTTGAGTGTTTGTCTAATTTTTCGCTAAGTGACTTTTAATAAAAAGATTGTTGTATAAGTGAGTTACTGATCTTAAGGAGTCTATAAATTTTGTTAAGTCTGTAAGTACTTATTACATTTTTAAATTGGTCACTTGTTAATTGAATGAATAAACACCTAAAACAACTTATGTTTAAGCAGCTCTAATTGCATTTCCCAAATTTGAGTTCAATTCAAATAAAGTTATGATTACACAGTAAAAAATTGTTGGACTGTGTTCAGTAGCTCCCTAACAGCCATTCAAGGGTTGGCTTTAGAAACGGGCTTTGCAATTTTGAGGTTAAAATGGTTTTATTGGGTAAGGGTTACTTGTCTCAAACACCTGGTCCAATTTTTTTTTGAGCAGAAGTGCATAGTTTTATAATTCCTATCCTTTCTTACCATCACACTATCACACTAATATTATAAAGGCGAAAGTTTGTGAGTATGTGAGTGTGTATGTTTGTTACTTCTTCACATCTAAACGGCAGGAGCGATTTTAATAAAATTTGGTATAGAGTTAGCTGACACCCTGGATTAACACATAGGCTAATAAACCACGGGTGACACCATGGGGGCACAGCTAGTTATTCATAACTCCTTCTCAGTGATGAGTTAATAAAGTCTACATTACCATAAATTGATTGAGATTTTATTATATACCTATTATATTTATTGAGAGTGGCAGATCTAGTGGGTAGAGCAGGGGTTCCCAATTTTTTTTAAATATGGCTCACCCACCAAATACCTTGTATTTTATAAAAATATATGTTCAGGGCGTCCTATAACTATGCCACATGCAGGGCATTGTTAAGTTGAATTTGTATAGAATAGGTTCCATAATACACAAATTAGCACACTATTTTTGATTTTGATTTATTAATATTCGCGTGATGAATGTTTGAAATAATATGTTTAAAAAAAACGATATTTGAGCCTAGCATTATGGTGATACACATCGTATTTAATTAATTATAAAATTTCATAGCTTTTTCTTTTCTTTATTCTATATACTATAATATTAAAAAAAAAAACCGGCCATGTGCAAGTCGGACTCGTGCACAAAGACTATAAAAATGGCAAAAATATATGTTTATTGTACGGAAGGTAATGTTGCCCCTTAAATATTAATTTCATTATTTATTTTCAAAGTAAATATCATAACTTAATATTCTATGAATATTTCAAGTCTACCTGTTGCCATTATCAAAATCGAGCAAATAAAGTCATGTTTGTTATCCGGGAACCCCCTTAAATATTTATTTTATTCTGTTTTTTAGTATTTTTGTTATTGCGGCAACAGAAATACATCATCTATAATCTAATACATTGTATATATCCTGATTCATGAGATACAGCCTGCAACAGACAGATGGACAGCTGAGTCTTAGTAATAGAGTATAGTTAGTTTTACCCTTTGGGTATGGACCCTTAAAAAATAACATTACCTATGACTGACCCTTGGGATTGGTAACTTACAGGTGGTGCTTTTTTACACTAGGCGGTTGCGATTCAGACAGGCAATTTTTTTTTTTAAATGGTTTATTTATTTTTAAAATCAAAATGAAGTCCTCTTTTAGGAAAATATTCTATCAACACAGAGGAAAAGTACCTTTGATATTATAATATCGAAGGTACTTTCCCTCTCTGATGCATAGTTTCGGTACACCCTGTATTGATATACTAGCTGTCACAGCCCAGATGATTTTACCCCCTTCAGGGTTAATTTATTCGCTTTCGATCAAAACGCTCAATGACATGTTTCCTTATTTACAGCCACTAAACCAAATACAAAATTTTACAGATGTAACTTCAAAACTGACGGAGTTCTATACTACTTGTTTCAATCATCTTATGAGAAAATTTTACAAAAACGCTGAAAAACGTGTTTCTTTGTTTTAAGCTAAAAAGCCAAATACGAAATTTCACATATTATTATGTAACTTCAAAACTGACGAAGTTTCATACCAACTTGTAACACCTATTTTACCCCTTTGGGGTTTATTTTCTAGAAACACTTATTTATTTTAAACTATAAAGCCAAATACAAAATTTCACATCTAACTTAAAACTGACGGAGTTCCATACAAACTTGCAACTCATAGTCAATCCTAGTGGTTAAGACTCTGCGTTGATGAATCAGTCAGTCAGTCAGGGCAAGTGACTATATAATATGTATAGATAATCACTTGTCCTGACTTACTGAGTCACTGATTCATCAACGCAGAGCCTAAACCGCTACGGTTACAAATCTGAAATTTATGCCTATAATGTTGTAGGCATCCCATAAGAACAGATTTTTAAAAAATCGTCCCCTAAGCAGGTAAAATAGGGGTTGCAAGTTTGTGTGCAACAAAATGCTTTGCAATATATGTTCGTAAACTTTCGCGATTTGTACACATTATAGAATTTTATAAGTTACGGGTCTTAATCGCGTAAATATTTTATTTTAAGACTAAATAACTTTGTTTATTGCCCGACGTTTTGACCGTATTGCAACGGCCGTGGTCACGGGTAGACAAAGGTATTTAGCCTTAAAATAAAATATTTACGCGATTAAGACCCGTAGTTTATAAAATTCTATAACAAAATAGCTGTTTATAATAGTATCAAAACTCCGTCAGTTTTAAAGTTAAGTCTGTGAAATTTCACACTTTTTTGTGCAAAATTAAGTAATACATGTTTCAGCGTTTTTTGAAATCAAGTTTAGTGTAGTAGTGTAGTTATGTGTAGTTTCGTATTAAGTGGGTGAATAGGGTTTGCAAATTTGTATGAATGTCCATCAGTATTGAAGTTAGATCTATGAAATTTCATATTTGGCTTTTGGTTATAAAATAAAGAAACAAGTGCTTCGGCGTGGTTAGAAAATCGACCCCCCAAAGGGTTAAAATTCGGGTTGCAAGTTTTGTGAAACTCCATCCAAAGATTGTATAAAACTCCGTCAGTTTGGAATTTAGATCTGTAAATTTCGTATTTGGCTTTTGGGTTTAAAATAGAGCGACACGTGTGTCAGTGTTTTTAGGTTATCAACCCGTAGGGGAGTAAAATAGGTGATCAAAGTTTGTATGAAACTCGTTTGTGTTTGGCTATATTGAAAATTTGTTTTTCGTTGAAAATAAAGAAACACGTATTTTAGCGTTTTGATCGAAAGCAAAAATCAACCCTTAACGGGGTAATGTGACACGGGTGAAGCTGCGGGCGACAGCTAGTATATGTATAGACTAGCTGTCCCGCGCAACTTCGTCTGCGTAAATTTTCCCCGTTTTTGAAACATTTCTCTTTGCTGCTCCGCTCCTATTAGTCGTAGCGCGATGTTATATAGCCTATAGCCTTTCTCGATAAATAGGCTATCCAACAATTTTTTTTTCAAATCGGACCAGTATTTCCTGAGATTAGCGCGTTTAAACAAACAAACTCTTCCGCTTTATAATATTAGTATAGATATACCAATAGCAGATTTACCAAATGTCCAGTTATAATAGTTCATTTGGATTACCGAAAGAAATTGTTCTTTCTTTATATTTGAAAAAATCATAGGTAATTAATTACATACAATTTATTTTTAAAATTTCAACAAACAAAATTACGGAGTCCTCGTAACTTTTCTGCGGAACCCACTTTTTGAGATAAGGAAGATCTAGGGGCTCAAGCCTCAAAAGCATCAGTCCTCCTGTGTATCACGTGTACTTTCCCTCGATTAAACAAACCCTCAGTGGGGCTCAGCCTCTCCCATAGCAAACTCTTGGCGTACTCCATGCCTCTCAATTCAAATTCCTAGACGTCGACCTTTAATCATCAAGTTTCAATTTACATAACTACTTTTAATCTGACTTTGTGGCCATTAATAGTTTTATGATTGTGTTCATTCAGTTCATTGCATGGAACTTGCTAATGTACATTAAGAACTCAAAATTAACTTAAATTATATAATACTTTATAAAAGTACTATTGAAATTCTAATACACGCCGTTTTGTTATTTTTCTCCAACGTAAAATTTTCTTACCTGAAACCCACCTAATACAAAATATGTTAAACCACATGATGACAATAAACAAAGTGATACATCGATTTGTAGTATACTTAAAAAACTCTTTTCTTTGAATCAGGTATCGCCAAAAATGTTCTCAAACAAGGTTGTACTTGTTACTGGTGCCAGTTCTGGTATAGGTGCCCAAACAGCCATAGACTTTGCTAAAGAAGATGCCAAAGTAGCAATCACTGGAAGAAATAAAGAAAAGTTAGACGATGTAGCTAAACAATGTGAAGAAATATCACCCAACAAGTCTAAGCCACTTGTTATAATCGCTGACATGAATAATGAGTCTGATGTAGAACGCATTTTAAAGCTCACAACGACAGAGTTTAAAGATCTTCACGTACTTGTGAACTGTGCTGGAGTGTTGGAATCGGGCAGCATAGAAAACACCAATTTAGCCCAATATGATAGGGTTATGGAGACAAATGTACGAGGTCCATACCTGCTAACAAGATTAGCAGTTCCGTTTCTTATAAACACGAAGGGATCAATTGTCAATGTGTCTAGCGTAACTGGAATAAGATCTTTCCCGAACGTTCTGGCTTACTGCATGTCGAAGGCAGCTCTGGATCAATTTACAAGATGCATAGCTCTTGAATTGGCACCAAAGGGAGTGAGAGTTAATGCTGTTAACCCTGGAGTAATCACTACAGGTCTTCATATGAAAAGCAGTATGAATGAACAGGAGTATGAAGTGTTTATTAAGAAGTGTGCAGAAACTCACGCGTTGGGTAGAGCTGGAGATGCGAAGGAAGTGTCATCTGCTATCTTGTTTTTGGCGGGAGATGGTGCTAGTTTTATTACTGGTGTAACTTTGCCTGTCGATGGCGGCCGCCATGCTATGTGCCCTCGATAAGATTATTATATTTTTTATTTTTATTTGTGATATGATTAATTCAATAATATAATTATTGTCTACTAAAGGTTCTTAATATAATTAAGACCTACTTGTAACTATTTCGAATACTGGTGGTTGGTAATAAATATTTTTGTAAAATACCTATTGCTGTCATTTCATTTCCACAATTATTATCACCGAACGAATACTTGAAATTCGTATGATTGTTTTAAATTAAATTGAAAGTTAATATTGATATTTCATTCTCTTGGGCACACTTTGCTTATTTCTATCAATTGCTTGTGTTATGTTCCTATGACTAACATCCATTTAACATGTAACGTTTACTTACAACATCGGAGCTAATAAACTAAGTTTTAAATACCATACACGTATAAAACTTAGTAAGTTTAAGATCATTTTTTCTTTTGAATCAGGTACATAACAACAATGTTCACCAATAAAGTAATTTTAATCACGGGGGCAAGTTCTGGAATAGGTGCCGCTACAGCAGTGGAGTTTGCAAAGCTTGGTGCCAAATTAATCCTAACAGGCAGAAATAAGAATAATCTACAAAACACGTCAAAGAAATGTGAAGAAAATTCACCTAGTAGACATAAACCCTTTTCTCTTACAGCAGATATAAATAAAGATACTGATATCAAGAGAATGATGGGTGAAGCTATTGATCATTTCAAACAGCTTGATGTGCTTGTGAATAATGCTGGTATAATGGGAGTTGGTTCCATAGAAAACACCTCTTTGGAACAATTCGATAGTATTTTTAACACTAATATGCGTGGACCATATTATTTAACGATGTTGGCCACTCCATACCTTGTCAAAAGTAAAGGAAATATCGTCAACGTGTCTAGTGTGACTGGTTTGAGGTCTTTCGGTGGTGTCCTAGCTTATGCCATGTCTAAGACTGCTTTGGATCAATTTACTAAATGTGTTGCTTTAGAACTCGGTGGAAAAGGTGTGCGTGTCAATGCTGTTAATCCGGGTGTCATCGAAACTGGTATTCATTTAAAAGGTGGCTTCACTGAAGAAGATTACAAAAAATACATAGATAAATCTAAAGAAACTCATGCTTTGGGCAGGACTGGAACTACTATGGAGGTTGCAAGTACGATTATATTTCTAGCAAGTGATGCTGCGAGCAATATTACTGGCGCAACTGTCCCCGTGGATGGAGGTCGTCATGCTATGTGTCCTCGATAGGTATCGCTTTGCTTACATCCTGTTAATAGATATCGATTTGTTAAGATAAATGATGTTATTGAAATAAACAAATTGCCTAACCTAATAGTCTACAACTACAAGTCTGTGTCAAAAAATAAATAAGTATAAAATATTTTAAATAGGTCTAACGGACTTTAAATACTTTAATACTTATGTCAAAGAATACTAACTATTACTACGTACTTATGTCATAAGTACTGGGTGGCGCAAAAGTACTGGCACTAAAGAAAATACTTTTTTTTTTTTATATGACATTTTCTGTCATTCTGTTGTTGAAAATTGTGTAGTGAACAAATGTTAAATACACTGAAAATAAACATGGACCGTTTTACTCCCCAAGAACGTGGAATAATTGTGTCAATGTTCTTACGGAATAATTCATCAGTGATAAGAACACAACGTGAATTTCGTCGACGATTTCCCCACCGTCCGGCACCGATTGGTCGCACAATTCGACGCTTTGCCACACGCCTTGAAGCAACTGGCTCAACATTGGATAGACCTAAGTCTGGGAGACCAAGAACAGGCCGTTCAGCTGAAAATATCGATGCTGTGCGCGAAGATGTGGAAGAGTGTCCAGAAACATCAACGAGGCGACGTGCCACGCAATTGGGCATTTCCAGACGGACCCTGCAGCGTATTTTGGTGAAAGACTTAAAGATGTTCCCGTATAAAACTCAAATGACTCATCAGCTGCTGCCTGCTGACCACCGAGCTCGTCTAGATTACTGCCAGCGCGTCATAAACCTCAACCTTGAAGAGGATGATTTTCCTTCAAAATTGGTTATGAGTGACGAAGCGCATTTCCATCTCTCAGGGCATGTCAATAAGCAGAATACTCGGTTCTGGGGCACTGATAATCCGCGCATTATTCAAGAAACACCTCTACACCCACTAAAAGTTACTGTATGGTGTGGCATCTGTGTTGACAGAGTGATCGGACCCTATTTTTTCGAAGACGCTGGAGGCAATGCGATAACTGTCACTGGAGAACGCTACAGAACCATGTTACGTGAGTTTTTGATACCCAGTTTGGACGAATTGGGGCTGGAGCACATCTGGTTTCAACAAGACGGCGCTACGGCACACACAGCGCGCGACACTATGGACTTAGTGAGGGACGCTTTTCCAGGCCGAGTTATCTCTCGTTTTGGCGATTTGCCTTGGCCTGCAAGATCACCCGATCTGACCAGTCCAGACTTCTTTCTTTGGGGTTTTTTGAAATCTCGGGTGTATGTGAACAAGCCACAGACTCTCGCAGCTCTAAAAGAAAACATTCGTCAAGAAATAACGAACATATCGCAGGAAGTGTTACGGCAAGTTATGCAAAATGTCATAAATAGGGCTCAAATGTGTATCAACTCTGGAGGTCACCATTTAAAAGACATCATCTTTAAATCCTAATGGTACGAAATTTAATGGCACAAATATACATTTAAAAAAATCTAAATCTAGTTTTCTAATTTAGAAAAAATGTTATAGCTGAACCAAATATGTAGGGTCTTTACTTTTGCGCCACCCAGTACGTAGTAATAGTTAGTATTCTTTGACGTGTGTAAATTCTATCATGAATGATTGATGAGGTGGAAAAACGAAGCATAATTCAAGGCACAATTCTTGCGCGTAATTTGAGGGTAGTTTCATAAAAAAGTGGTGAAGATTTGATGGTAAAGTACCAAATTAAATGAAAGTACAACGACTAAATATATAGATTTAACCAATAGATTTCCTTATACGAGTAACATTAGTCGGTAACTACTGATTTATGATTTGCTAAACATTGACAAGTCAACAAGCGAAATTAACGTTAAATTCACACGCAAGATATGATGACCTTTAGAGTTATTTTTAGTGTTTGCAGTTTGAAACGTAGTATTATATCTACAGTCTACAGTGACGGGCTTATTAATACAGGTAATAACTTCGTGGGTAAATACTTTTACAATTTGCGTTTATATATTTATATTTTTTAAAGAAACATTACAAATAATATAATGTTCTGAAAACGCAATGGTCACTATAAAAAAAATAGTGCCTACCCTATGATCGTAGTATTCTATTGTTAAAATAATACTTTTTTGTGCCACTCAAGTGCATGTCGGGCCGCGCACAATGTAGGGTTCCGTAGTCCCCCCCCCCCCAATCCGAATAATGTGGGTTTTTTGTTGTTTTTGTTTCATACTTACAACGTTATATCAGTGGAATTTGTACGAAAATTTTGCTACTTCTCATTTGATCAGCTGTTACTCGTAAACTTGTGAAGCCTACTTAGCTGTGATAGTTTTCCTTTTAATTTCGCTATATTTTTTTTATAGCTAGCGGCCCACCTGATGTTAAGCGGTAACTGCCGCTCATGGACTACAGGAATGTCAGGGACACACCCAAGCCAATATAAATTACTACCGTGATTTTTTTCACAAACCCAACAACCATTTAGCTGGCAGAGCTTAATATTTTACAAATGGATCCCTAAAACTAAAAATCGTCTCCCCAACCTCTAAATATTTTTAAAAGACCTATCTAATGATACCCCACACGAAGATTATTAAGAATAAAAATGTGTTGTTTAATTATAATACCCCATAAGAAAATTGTACCGAGTTGTATTGATTTACATATAAGGGAGGTAGGTACCCCAAAAAAATGTTTTTCAAGATTTTATTCTTTGACTTTGTCGGCGTAAGTAATATGTGTATCTAGGCAAAATTACAGCCTCCTAGTAGTAACAGTCACTGAGCAAAGGTGCGGACGGACGGACATGGCAAAACTATAAGGGTTCCGTTTTGGCTACCCTAAAAGGAAATAAAAATGTGTTGTTTTGTCCTATGACGTAATGTTTTAAAGAAGAAATAGGAACTACTCGTCTGTAGAGTAGGGAGGGACTTGACCAGCATAAATGTTTCATTCGGTGGCCCTTTCCTCGAATCAAAATTTGGAGTTCCTTGCTGACAATAGGTTTTATCAAGAAAAAGCACATTCACACCACACGGGCGGACTCATACTAAAGGGGGCCCCTTCCAATAATCCTCCCCCCTTCTCTGAATCCGCCACTGTTCGCATTTGACGTTTTTATTTAAAAATATAGTTTTTAATCTTTATCTGCGGAACTATTGGCGATCGCGGCTGCTGCACATATACCGATGTTGTCGATTATCTGCCCGATTTGAATCCCAGTTTGAAGTAGACGAGTGCCAACGCACACTTCCAGAGATGCGGGAATAGTTGTAATGGACAAATTAATGCGGGCTATCTGTGGGAGAAATTTTATACAAACAATGTATTAATACTTGAGTTGTTATTTTTTTTTATAATGACTACTCCAGCAGTAGGTTACAAGCATGTCGCGGGGGAATTTACAAACATACAAGTCACGAACACAAAGTACACCCAGACTCGGAACAACAATTTGTGGATCACACAAAGTGGTGTTTCGTGTAGGAATCGAACCCACGTTCCGCGTCCGTTCACCCCCTTGCGTAGCAGTCGGATACACACCCACCGCGCCACAGAGGCAGTATCTGATTTCTAATGTCTATTATAGGTACCTACCTACTTATTTACTTTTATCATCATCATCATCAAACGTCCACTGCTGAACATGGGAATCTCAAAGATACAACTTACGGCCGGGCTCAATAAGTTATCTACTGTTACCTGTATGTTAAAATAGCTAACTAACTCTATTAGCGAAAGTGACCTTTGATGGTTATCGGAACGTACAATACAACAGATAGTAAACGGTAGGTAAGGTATTGACACCGAGCGGGATGATGCCAAAGATTGCTACCTACTGATATTTTAACAAATGATAAAAAACTTATTTTTACAAAAAACATCTAACCAATCACAGTTGATTCGCTGGCTTTAATTAGGAGTTTCGTTGTTAGTCTTCGAAACTCATCATCAGATCTTTACGAAATTTGTTTGGGTCCCACAAAATTTCCCAATAAACCTCTTTCGAACAAAAATAATTTTGAAAATCTGTTTATGTAAATAGTAGATAATATAAAGACGATTAGTAGATATATACGACGGAGCTAAGCCCGAACATACATGAAAAATATGTGTGGCACTCGGGGACTGCCGCAGTAAAGCAATTGCATAGCATTTTTTATCAACTAAAAAAACAACAAAATTTTTTTTTTTTAATTGCGTAAGTTATTTTTTTTTCTTTTCATTACATTTCGGAGCAGCTCGTCTCGATCCGGGCGAGCTTCGTAAAGTCGTACCATATTCATATAGGTACGTTAAGCGAACATTCGGCCGAGCTACATGGTAGGCGGAGTGGGGGTGTTAGGTTTTATTTTCGTTACGGAATTTATTGATTCGGTCGCCGCCCCAAACGCCCGCGATAAAAGCTATGCAATAGCTTAAAACCAAACTTCCGAAATGAGAACTCCTTTTTGAAGTCGGTTAAAAAGGCAATTAGACTAATTCCTAATCTATACCGTCAATTCAGTTTTTTCAACTTCATTAAAAAATTCAAAGGTTCTTACCAAGAGGGTAGATTTTGTTAAAAATCCAACGGATTTCGTTTGAGTCTGTATAGCAATCTCTCCGAGGCATACTCCGGTCCTGAGGCTTCCCTCATTTTCCTTTTTCGCACATTTCTGCACACTGTCAGAAGCTTTGTCTGCATCAGTTAAAGCGGTGTAAGCTAGGGCCTTTAAGATCTTTATTTGTTCACCAACTTCTGTAATACGTTCGTCAACACACACCATGGGTACTGTGACTGTTTCATTGAAGACAACAGCGGCTTGTTCCTTTTGAGTCTGGAATGAAGTTTTCATATTTATTCGAGTTGCATCGTCTAACGCATTGTTCATGTATCTATGGTCGGTCGACACATGAAAGCTACGCGAACGACATTGGTCGTTTTCATCTGTCGGACAATAGACGAGCAATTTATACCTTGTATGTTTTGTTAAATTATGGTATACCTACCTACTGCGTGTCAGTAGCGAAACCAAAGGGGACAGAGGAGCTTTAATCTCCTCTTCAACTGACACCAAATGTATCGGAGTTTTTCCTTATTTAAACATATTCTCAGAAAAGCCAATGGCTTATTCCCCCTTATGACTTGTGTTCCCCAAAGAGGAAAATTCTGGACCCGCCACTGCTGTGTGTTAATGTTATTATTATTATTATCCCCTTCTTAAACTAAGGTATATAATAAAAGTAGGTGGTTATTTTTTACTGTCAGTTACTCTTACCGTAATACAGTTCTTGACCTCCACACTAGCATCTGATACTGTTTGAAAGACGTGGTCAATAGCTTCGTTGACTCGATTTTTGATCTTTTCTATGTCACTAATGATCTTGTCACGGATTATCCCGGCTTCGATTACGACATCATTGGTGAAGTTGCCAGCAGTATCCAACGCTCCCTTGGCAGCATTTTGAAAATTGTCTATTAGATTTTCTACTAATTTTCTAAAAAAAAGGTAAATTATCAAACTAGATGGCATACAGATTAAAGAAAAATCTCTGATCTTTATCTGGGTAGCTAGACGGTAAACTTATAGAAAGGTCCATGGTTTCTTACCTTTGTCAAGTACTTATTCGTCAGCAGTCTGATTGATACATATGTTCTGAGGTATGTTTTTATTTCTTCAAAGACGACTCCCGCAGTAGGTTACAAACCCTGTGTTGCGGGGAACTTTACAAACATACAGTCACGGACAAAAAGTACACCCAGAACCGGAACAACAATTTGTGGATAACACAAAGTGGAATCGAACCCACGACCTCCTGCGTAGCAGTCTGATAATTCACGCTGATAAACCTAAGCAAATTTTATGTAGCTTGAAAAAAAGGGTAATATGGTCTTACAATGAATCACCCATCAGATCATGACGCGATGGCACAAGGAAGTTATTTTTGTCTGTAGGCATATCTCGAGCCGAACATATCTGAAATATATAGCGACAAATATGTTTGTTATTGATAGGTATATGTACGAGTATATTACGTAGGTAAATGATAAGCAATATCATCTTAAAAATATGTAAGTAACCAGATTGTTTATCAGAGGACGAGGACATTCGTTCGTCAGATAGACTGTCTTTAAATTTAGATATAGGTAACTGATATCTTAGCTAGGGTATCAATTGAACGTTGCACGGGTGTGGGAAGGGGGGGGGGGCTCTCCCACACCCTCGAAAAGTAATCCTGGGTACGTCCATAGTAGCAAGAGATAAGATAATAGAGAGAGTAATTTAATTATAAATTATTTAATTGTAATTTATCTTAATTCTTACCCCCATTATCACGTTAATCAGGAGAACTAAGAGATCCATCTTGATTTTGTAGTCCATGTTTGGCCTGATGTCGATAATTTTTTTTATACCTACCAAACAATTACCTACATAACTGGCATTTTGTTTGAGAGTAGAAAATAAAAACCTTATCGCTGTCGGCTAACGGTTACATTTTATTGCGGTAGATGTTAACTAAATAACATTCTGACATAATTAGCACTACTATATTGAGTAAAAAAATGCAGAAGTACAATGACTTGATTTATCCATACTTTTTTGCCTGAATTGACTTACGTATCTCATGATACGAAATTAAAAAAAAATCTGTGATTTTTAGGCAATGATAACTAACTGTGGTTCCTACTGTGATTATGACTTTTGATACTCCTTTATTAAAACATGTAGGTATTCTTATATTTACTTAATAAGGAGTGTATACGAACGGGAAGAAGAAGAAAGTTTAAAAGTTTGCTGTTATAATTTTTGTTATTCAATTACGTTCATGCGGCTGGACCTGCTGTACAGAATATTTATTTTGTTCGAACAGTGATGATACTTAGTTCTATTGAATCAGAAATTGATAATGTACCGTTATTTAAAATTATATTATTTTCAATGAAAAATTCAACGATCAAGACTTCTTCGTCCTAGTAGTTTTATGACCTTCTTACCTTAACCTTGTGCTACGAGTAGGTACTATCTCTTAGTTATAATTTCCTAATTTTTCATCAGATTCTGGTACATTTATACATTCAATCAAAAAAGTATCAGAAATGGATGATTAGTTCAATACCTGTATTGATAGCTAAATAATAAAAATATTTATTTTTATTATTATATTATACATGTAACATTTAAATTTAAAAAAAAAATAACAAATATCACCGTGTGGCACATCATTCCACAGGCCTTTAAAACATTTAACGGTTTTAAATAAACTTTTTTGAGGAAGTGAAAATTTCGGAAATAATCGCTTCGAAAGTTGCATAAATTATGTCCCCTCCTTATCTTTTGAACTTTGTGACAAAAAAATAATACAAACACAAAAAGATATAGCAAAAGGAACTACGTTCCAACCAATGTCCATATGACACCTCTCTCTTTTCTTTTTCTTAAACTTAGCATTTATTGTTTGCTATTAATTGTGTTCTTAATTTCCATTTGCACTTGCCAAAGATTCATACAAAATGATTGAATGATTGATTCTTACATTTATAGCCCCATTTACTAAATGATTTGTTGTGTTATTGATTTTCGAATTACGTAGCGTGAACTATAATTATTTTCTAGGTACCTATAGCTTACGTTGGTACTTAGGTATCAGTGGCGGAGGGTCCTTAGAACACCATTACTTTCGGTTTCCCTTTAGATTGTAGCTACTTAGTATTATAGGTACAAAAAACCATGTCCAGCAAGATATATTTTAGTATCAGGTTACCTCAGACAAAAAAATAACCTATTATATATATTTCGGGACTTAATCGCGTGAATTATTTAAATGTACGAACCTTTTAATTACCCGACGTTTCGTTCGAATTACACCGATCGTGGTCACGGGTGGAAATAACCCTTCACCCCTGGTACTTTTTTTATGTTTTTTTAGGTGAATATAGTGTTTGTTGTATTGAGGCTTTCTCATACTGAATGGTACTTCTGTATTGAATAAAGACCTTATAACACATCATCATCATCATCATGGAATATTTGCTTGAACATTTACCTAATCATTCTCTTAACGTTTCATTGTTGATAAATACTTGAAAAACTGAAATATGTAGTATTTAACTATTAACTACTTATGTAAGCAATTTGATATCTATTTGCCTACGAGCCTGTTGATATGCCCCAAAACAAAAAGCACGATTTACAATCTCACAAGATTTAGTTTATGTAGACAAAATTATAGAAGAAAAAAAATCTATGATATCAGAATTAATATTTTATATTTAATCATTCGTTACAAGTACTTTGGCCAATATTTAAGCACATATAGTTTTTACCTTTGTTGTAAGTAGATGCTCCTACTATATTGTACCCACTAAGTCAAACAATAAAATTGGCAATTTGAAAAGAGTGGCCGCGAGTTTTTATTGCCAGGTTCTTTTCTCTGGCTTTACCTATTGTTTGCGAACTTGGCATTACATGTACGTGTCCGAATCCCGACGTATCACAAGAGTTGTTTTGCATCCTAAGTGAATGAAGTAAGGTACGTAGGTAAGTACAATAATCCAATTTGTAAGAGTTCTACGGTGTAGGTAATAGGAAAGTTTGTCAATAATCTATGTAGGGGAACCTGTTCTACCTAGGCTAGTTTTTTACAATAAATATGATAAGAATAAAACTTCTCACCTATAAAATCAAGGAATGATTAGTTATTAAACTGCATAATTCATTGATAAAGTCTGTGAATTTGCTATAGAGCTGGAAACAAAAGCTGGTCCAAAAAAACAAGGGGCAACTGTCCAAGGAACAAAAGTCCTAATGTACCTTGGACCGTACCAGTTGTACCTTGGGAACTCTAGGATTAAATGAAGATAAACACTCGCTGTTGCCGTCTGGAGTTTATTTTTTATCGTCTACGGTAAATGGCTGGTCATATCAACACGTGTAATCAACAATGAACAACAACGTAAATAGCAGTAACTAATTAAGTAAACCGTTATCCTAATTAACAGTCACACGTCTTTATTTTTATAATCAATAGCATAGCATAAACCGCATTCTAAATCTTAAATTTATCAACTTTTTAATTATTTAAATTCAATTTAATAATGTTATGTAAATACAATGGTGAAAAAACAACAAATAAAAATATATTTATGGATTCTTTTGTACCCTAATAAAAGCCATTAATAGTGTCAAAGGTACTTCAACGCAGTTGGACGGTCAAGGTACAACATCGTATCAATTTCATTTAATAATTTGTTTTAATCATTGCAGCTAACTTCTTATATATATATATATATGCTACCTGTCACCTAGATATACTGAGATTGGATTGGAAAAAATATTTATTTAAGGCAATAAGTAAGACCAAAGACTTACGACGACGAAACTTGACGAACTTTTCGAGCAAGAAATCATAAATGATTTTTTCTACCAGCACAGATGCGACGCATGTGAATTACAACTAACTTTACGTTTGTGTTTTCAAAGAATGCTTCGACTACTATATCCAATATAATTTTTAAGTGCAGGAGTTTTCCAAAAAAATCGATCTACATAAAATATGGTCTAGTGGTTAGTGACCCTGGCTGCTAAGCTTGAGGTCGTGGGTTCGATCCCCCACCCAGGATAAAACTTTGTGTGATGAGCACGATGGTTAATTCTGTGTCTGGGTGTAATTTATCTATAAGTATGTATTTAGAAATATACAAGTATGTACCTATATCAGTTGTCTGGTTGCCATAGTACAAGCTCTGCTTAGTTCGGAATCAGATGACGTTGTGTGAGGTGTCCCAAGATATTATTATTATAATAACTATGGCCAGGGTTCAATAGGTTTCCCTACATGTATGCGTCCAGAGCGCAGCTTTTTATTGGTTTACGGATTATGGTAACCATAGTGTTGTAATTGTCTTTTTAATATTTCCTGGCTTCGCCTGTCCCCATTTAATTCATAATATGTTAAATCTCAGAGGGAATTTGTAGAGAGCTGCGCGAAGCTTCACAATTGTCCTTTACGTAACTTTAGGAGCAATAACGTGAGCCGGGCGAACAGTGTGGCCTGACCTTGTATTGTACAGGTTCTAATATCTATCTATAGTGCCTGTTTTTATTTCATTCGTAAACTATGAACTTGAACAACTACATTATATACATAGTTATTTTAGTGGATACCAACTTGTAGGTGAAAATGTTTGAGTTGTCTAAAGAGTCAAACTAGAAAATAACACATTTTGCTTAACTTATTTATTTTCAGTTTTTGTATTATCAATGATTAAATTATTTGATTATTAATTTTGACCGGTGATATTATTGAAGATTGCAGTGGCTGAACAGGTTCCAATGTCCATGACGATCTTGCCGGTTTTAATGCCAGTTTGGATGAGACGATTGCCAGCGCATACTTCAAGAGAAGCTGGTAACGATGCAATTGACAAGTTGATGCGGCCAATCTGTAGATGAAAAATATTTTAATCTGACGGTTCTAAGTTGTCCTTCCACATAACACCACTCAAACTGGAATGAAGTCTTTTTTGGATAAATCTAGCTGGTAGGTCCAAGTGACATTGACCAACTAGGTATATGTTTACCTATCTAGAAAACATGCTAAATGTGCACACATCAGGCTTTGATGTTAGGTAACTATTTAGTGAATATGTCCATAGTTATTATAAGAAAATTACAGTGCCCTGTCCTCTCAGCTTAACTACAGTAGCTAATCTACTTGTAAAATATTTTAGCCTGCTCTAAAATAGTTCCAGAATGAAGTGGTTGTAATTGCTCTTACCAGAAGCGTGCTCTGGGTCAAAAAGCCAATAGACTTCACTTCAGTGTGCATAGCAACTGTTCCAAGACACGATCCAGTGCTCAGAATGTTGTGATTCTCCTGCGTGCATTTCCTCATGTCATCCATAGCTGAGGTTGCTTCAGCCATGGCTTCGGCAGCTAGAGCCCTTAGCTGTTGAATCTGTTGATTGATCTCCGCGATGTGGTCATCAACACAAGTCATAGTGAGGGAAACGGTATCGTTGAAGACACCAGCAGCTTCCTCCCTGTGAGACTGGAATATAAATTCAATTTAGGTAGATTCATAATGTTTCAATTTAATCAAGTGTAGAAACAAATACCACGAACCCACGCGGAGTTTAATATTTTTGAAGGTGTAGTAAAAAATAGTGCACGACGCGTGATCTGCAACGCATTAACGCGCGTTGTTGCAGATCACGCGCCTACATGCAGAAAACACGCGCTCTCTCACGTTTTAGTGTTATTCTGATAGAGAGAGATATATATAGACGCAACTACGCGCGTGTCTCCATAGCCACTCAACCCGCAGCGTTATGCGTGGCAGTATACCAATCCCCTAACTTTAGCATCTGTTTGTGTGATATTTCATTTCAATACGAGTCTTCAAGATTAAAACCAATAAGTGTAAGTAAATATGTGCTTACATCAACACAGGCGTTGACAGCCTCGCTGGTGTTAGAGAATCTTTGAAACACGCTCTCGATAGCATCAGTTACTCTGTGTCTAAATCTGTCAATGTCGTTGAGGATCTTGTCCCGGATTTGTTCGGCCTCGAGCACGACACCAGATGTAAAATTGCTAACAGCTTCCATGGCTTGAGACGCCGCATTTCGGAGGTTGGCTATTAGTCTTTCTATCAGCTTTCTGCAATCATAGAATATTATATAGGAGATACAAATAGAACAGAATATGTTTAAGAAACTTGCATCATTTATGACAGAATAATACATTTCTTACACAGCATTATCGAGTAGATCACGACGTGACCGTACAAGCAAAGCATGGCTCTCCTCTGGCGCTGCCAAGGCTGAGCAGGACTGAAACAAAAGTATAATGGTCACGTACTAGCATTATGGCTACCAACCTCAAATTCAACACCTTCAAGGGAGAGATCAAGAAATTTAAAAACAGTTTTCGGAGCCATTCATTTCTATTGTAAAGATTCACATTGGTATGCCAGAGTAGTGAGGCATGAATAGCTGCTACTACTAAACTCTATCAGATTTAGGTTAGAATGAATAAAACAAAAATAATATTTTTATAAGTGATTCAATACTAATCTTAATTACAATAAGAGTTGAGAGCTGTTAAAAAGGGCTAAATATTACCGATCGACCGCGAGGAGGAGAACAGGCCAACATGTAGAAAGAGATCCAAGAGAAGAATCTGAACACCAAGACAAGCTAGAACAGAGCGCTCTGGTGCAGACGTATAAGGAGACCCGCCCCAGGTAAATTGAGAAGAGGGTTGGGCAAAGAAGAAGAATTACAATAAGAGCTGAAGAAATCCCAAGATTTGTTCAACCTTTTACTATTTACCTACCTATATAAAAACTATCTCAAACTTAGATCAACCCTGAACACGAGTTAATTCCTGTATGTATATCCTGTATTTAATAGACTAGTTAAGTTGTTCTTTGAGATGTTTATATCAGGTGAGTTCCCGCTGTTAAACAAACCACTCCTGCGTTCTGGCACGCAAACCGCTTACCAGACTTCCTGTCTCGGGGAAATACTTGCAATGGGGCTCGGACTCGCTAGCGGCACAACCCAGGGAACCGCCTGTATTCGCAGGCGGCTAGTGACATCACCCAAATAGGCTGTCGCCTGGAAGAGTTTTCCCAGGTCTCCTTATGGGGATCGTGAAAAGTCCCGGATTGTTAACAAACTCGGCGCTTAAATCCCATTTTTTATCTACTGATAGATAAGATTCAATTAAAATGAAACTTCTTACCACTGCCGCAACGATGCACAACACCAATAGAAATTTCATTTTGACTATTAGAAGTAACTTCACGAAGCCGAACTAAGTTCTGATGGTGCTGATGATGTTCTCAATGGTTTTTATAGTACTGTATGCAAAATATTAACTAATATTTTGGCTTAGAGTAAATATAACTATCTTATCGCATCACGCTAACGGCGAAATTGCGTTAGAAGATAAATAATAAGATTTAATTGTTGCCCAATTGCAATTTAGTTCACTTACTTTATACCTAGTGGAGCGTGTATTACCGAATCATATTGAATACTTAGTTTATTTTTAACCTGGCTTTTAGCAGGCTTTGTTTTGCCATGTGCTGTTTCCTTCATCTCTCTTCCTACTGATGGCGGTGCTATAGGATTACATCTATCTATCAATCTAATCATGAGCGAATATTGTGGAAAGCTATCTTTAGAACTCATCTCTGGGCCGGGCCTGGGTTCATACACGTTTCTTCATAAACATGAAGACATAATAAGCATTAAATGTTCTAATCCCTCCTGGATTCGATAATATTGGTAAAGTAACTTATCATATATAGGTTGTGTTACTTATAGATAAATATTTAAGTAGCTTTAAAAGTTATGAGAGATGGGAAAAGAAGCAAAGGGCGACAACCAAAACGCTGGGAAGAAGACTTAAAGAGAACTGCTGGTCTAAAATGGATGAGAATTGTGAGGGAAATCTTTAGAGGAGGCCTATGTCGAAGGACAAGCTGCGGAATAAAGTGCCGATCCATAGTAATAGCACAGATAATATAATACTATAGTAATAGCTAGAATTAACTGTTGTAAACTCAGCAATAAAAGCTTATTTTATTTTATTTATTAACTTTTGTAGTTATAAACGACTTTACGTATACGTATTAGGGTACATCCTGTAAAGATTTAATGAGTAAGAAATAAATGAATAAAAATCTAATTTAGAAGTTTGATGTTTTTATTGCACCGGGCGTGGTCACAAGCGGACTGAGATCTCAGTCCGCTTGTGACCACGGCCGGTGCAACCTGGTCGAAACGTCAAGCAATTTTAGGGTAAACAATGCGTGTTAATTCCCGTATAATAAATAGTTAGAATAGATTTCTTGTCTCCCTCCAAATGCTGGATCTGCCTGTACTTACAAACAATTACACCATCTTTCTTTATATTTCTCTGGCATTCATAGGCTTAATTCTAATTTACTCGAAACGCGGGACACAGTCTATTTCTAAATACTTACATAATACATATATGTGCTTATGCTTCATGTGCGTTTCTTCAGCGCCTGCGTTTGTAGGTGATGGCATACCAAACGTATCTGATCTACACACATCAAAAGTGTCTAGGGATCAACATATATTTTTGCAATAACTTTTCTCCTGATTGATTTTTTTTTTTTTATTTCTTTTAGGATTCATCAAATAAAGTGTTTTCGTTTGTCACAGTAACGATAAACCAAGTCACCTTTGCATTAATAAAGAAATTTGCCATTTTCCTAATAAAGGGATTTTTGACATTTGAACCACTAACATTAAAGTTCGAAAAAAAAGACTGAAATAACAGTTTTCTTTAAAATTTTATTGGGTAACTTAAACAATTAATAATCCGTGTTTCTACCGCGAACACTAACAACACAAGAACATCGGTTTGGCATACTCAAAATGAGTTCATCCAAATCACGCTGTGGAATGGCCGCCCATGTTCGTTGCAACAACAAAAAAAGGTCTTCTTGCGACTGGATACCCTCCATATTCGGCAGAGCTCTTCTCTGTAGCATATCCCATGCATGCTCAATCGGGTTCAAGTCTGGCGACTGAGCAGGCCAGGGCAGGACATTGATGTTAGCTGCGGCGAGAGTCTGTCTTACAACTCTTGCGGTGTGCGGTCGTGCATTATCATGCATTAACTGAAATAAGGGACCGATTTGCACTTGTAGAGGAACGATGACGTCTGATACAATCGTCTCAGCATAAATTTGAGCGTTGAGGTTGCCTCTGATCCAAATCAACTCAGTTCTTCCGCCGATCCAAATACCCGCCCATACCATGATGGTTCCACCACTATAAGGATGGACTTCCTGGCAGGATTTTAATCGCTGTTGGCGTCCAGGGGTTCTCCAGTGTCGTATACGTCTTGTATCCGGTCTCATACCAAAACGAGACTCATCAGAAAAGCACACGAAACGCCATTGTTCTTCTGCCCAATTTCTGTGTTCAAGAGCCCATTGATATCGAATCCTACGATTGTGCATTGCTATAGGTGGTACCCGTAGCGGTCTTCGGGAATGAAGGTTCACTTCATGCAAGCGGTTTCTGACTGTTTGGTCGCTAATTAAGTTCCCTGAAGAGTGATGAAGCCTCACGGCTAACATCATGGTGGTTATTGTTGGACCTCTTCGAGTTAAGATTTGAATGTATCGGTCTTGTCTCCGTGTGGTGCAGCGATACCGTCCTCCATGGCGCTCAGCCACGGTACCAGTGCTTCGGTAACGTGTCCAAAGTCGACTGATAACACTCTGACTTGTATTCAGAGCTAAAGCCACAGTACGTTGCCGGGAACCAGCTTCTATCATTCCCACGGCTCTGAGCATTTCTTCCCTGCTTAAATGACGTCGCCGCTCCATAATAACGTTGGTTTTAATCAGTAGTAGGGAAACAGTAGCACTAATAATGTCTTCAATGCGTTGTATGTTTTTATAGGGAAAATATTGACAGCTGATTTTCATCTTTTACTCGAATTTGATTCACAGTTCCTCATTCAAATTATGAAATGCACCAAAAAGGATCCATATAAATTTATAAAATCATAAATTTATTACAAAGCCACATCTCAATCTCAAGAAATCCGCATAAAAATGCTTGATCCCTAGACACTTTTGATGTGTGTATGTAAGTAGATATCATGTAAAAATAGATAGATAGGTCCTAGTATTGTAGTTAGGTACCTACATACGTAATTAAAGTTGATAAGAATGATAAACATACATACGTCACTGGCTGAAATTAGCGCTGGAAATTTGAGAGACTTAGGTACTTACTTGAAGATATATTTCATCCAAAATAACATTTAAACTTTCGCATTGCATGATTATAACTATTTATTATACGGGAATTAACGCGCATTATTTACCTTAAAATTGCTTGACGTTTCGACCAGGTTGCACCTGCCGTGGTCACAAGCGAATTTTAAGTTATATAATGCGCGTTAATTCCCGTATAATAAATAGTTACAAAATAACATTATACTAAAATGTCAAAGTAACTGGCTGTCTGTTACTTTTTCACGCTTTACCCACTGAACCGATTTAGATAAAATTAGCAATGGCGATAGTCTGAGTTCTGAAGAAGGATATAGGATAGTTTTCATTGCGATAACCAACATCCACGCGGGTGGAGCCGCGTTCGAAAGCTAATATGTATGTATGTTCATTAACATAGTTTTGGAAGCCTATATCATTAAATCCATATCTATTGTTCCCATTAGAACTGTGTTGTAATGCTGATAACTTCATTATTCTGTTTCACTAAAACTCAAGTCAATAACATTTTATCATTGTTTAAGCAAAATCTTTATTATGTGGAGCAATTGCATTTGTTTGCTTTTTATTTTATGATAGGAACAATAAAGATATAATAAAATAGCTGACCCGCGCAACTACGTCTGCGTCAATTTTCCTCGTTTTTGTAACATTTTTCATTGCTGCTCTGCTCCTATTGGTTATAGCGTGATGTTACATAGCCATGTAGCATTCCTCGATAAATGGATTATCCAACAGTATAATAATTGTTCGATTTGACCCAGTATTTCCTGAGATTATCGCGTTCAAACAAACAAACATTCAAACAAATAAACTCTCCAGCTTTATAATATTAGTATACTCGTATATTGTAGTAATATTGGTAGGTTAGGTAGGGTTGGTTTTATTTTTAATTAATATAAAACATAGATGGAGGCATATTCTGGTATTCATTTTCATTTATAAACAATGGTCTTTTTACTGAACAAATTCCTTAAACCTCCGAACCTTAAGGGGCGTCCATTAATACGTGAGATGATTTTGGTGGATTTTTGACCGCCTCCCTCCCTCTGGTGAGTTATCGCGAGATATGACTTAAACCCATATCTCTGATTTTATCATCCTGTAGAACCTAGAGTTTCACAATCTAGCTACAGTATATTGGTTATACCTAGGTAGGTTAGGTACTAACTAGGTAGTTAGACTAACCCTAGGTAGATACGTATATATATATTTATTTATTTTATTGTGTACCTACTAGCTGACCCGCGCAACTTTGCATGCATCAATTTTTCCCCGTTTTAGCAACGTTTTTCATTGCTGCTCCGATCCTGTTGGTCGTAGCGTGATGTTAAATAGCCTTCCTCGATAAATGGGCTATCCAACAGTAAAATAATTTTTCAATTCGGACCAGTTGAATAACAAACATCCATATTTGTATTCAATTTTCGCATTTATGATTAGTTTTTTTTATATTTTTCTTGTACAATCAATAGATTTTTAGGGTTCCGTAGCCAAAATGGCATTTCGCATGTCTGTCCGTCCGTCCGCACCTTTGCTCAGAGACTGTTAGTGCTAGAAGGCTGTAATTTTGCATGGATACACATATTACGCCTACTATCACAGCTAAGTAGGCTTTACAAGTTTATAGTAGCATAGTAGAAGCAAGAAAATGTTCGTACAAATTCCATTGAAAAATATTATAACGTTGTAAGTATGAAACAAAAACAACAGAAAACCCATTTCTTAAGCTACATTGTTCGGATGGGGGGACTACGGAAAACTTGTGCGTGGCCCGACATGCACTTGCCCGGTTTTTTAAATTCATATTGATTCGTTATTATAGCAACATGCTTACCTGGGTATTAGTGCAAAGACTTGATAAATCTTGCTCTCACATGTAGGTACTTGTATGGCAGGTGACCGAGATATTATTATGTTAGAATGGCCCTTAGTTATATAATTGTTTATTGTGCCCCAATTACTCAGTATTCAGTCAAGGTGGACAATGTAAGATGTAATAGATGTGGTGATTGGATGTCTGAATATGTTATTAGATGTAATGCATAACTTAGTACCTAAGTGTCCCAATAAGACACTATACTATGCATTTAGTTTATATAATATGAACATAAGCGACCTAATTTAACAAGCTAATTTTGATTATAATTATAGTCTTGTAGCACGAAGATAGGTACCGACCTGCTTTTGCAAATAAGGGCAGTAGATAAATACATAATAGGTAAGTACTAAGTGGGTACTATGAAATTAAGGATTTAGGTTTCCTCGTAATCGAGTAGTTTTCTTTTGTTCTAAGAAACATGACGTCATAGGACAAAATAAAACATTTTTTTCTCATTTTGTACTATAGAACTAGTGTTGCCCAAATGCAAGAACAAGACGAGACTTAGCCAGTCTTGGTCTTGGTCTTGCGCCAATACACCTGGTCTTGGTCTTGGTCTTGGTCTTGCGCTCCCAGTCTTGGTCTTGGTCTTGGTCTTGCAGCAAGAGTCTTGCAAGTCTTGCAATTACCTATTAGTCTATTACTATTTATTAAAGTTTACTTTAAATCTTAGAAAAACGTATTAGAATTGGAACATTGTGAGCTTGAATTAACATAGCCATAGTAAAGATCAAGCAGATTAATAAGTAACTGAAGATTTGATAAGAAATTCGAAAAATCAACTGACCTATATGTCGTTTTCCATGGAAGTAACTGTTTCTTAATAAACATTTATGATTTATAAGCTTACATTTGCTAAAACATGTAAAAAAACAAATTAATTACAATAACTTGACTGTATTTTAAAGAACAATACTTATCTGTCTAGAAAGAGATTGAACCCTCAACTTATAAGAAATTTAATAAAAGAGTTTACGATTTATCATTTATTTGAATAAAAAATAAAATACAACACAAATCAACAGCTTTATCATTAGGTTATGATACTTTATATAATTTTTTTTGACCAAGAATTAATACAAAGTAACCATCTGGCTGACTCATCACTTAACCTATTTCTATGTTTTCTAATTACTAATGATGCTTTAGAAAATAACCTCTCAGCAGGTACTGAAGTTGCAGGTATTGAGAGAAAATCACGGGCCATTTTCGATAAAATCGGATACTCTGTCTCATGCGTCCTCCACCAATCTAAAATGTCTTCCGAGCTGGCAGTTCTTGGTTTTCTCAGGTACTCCTCCAACTCGTCTATCACTAAGCCTTGAAGACAAGATCCAGATGACGTCGAGGGACATTCATAGAGTTTATCAAAGTCTATTACGTCTTCATCTTCATCACATACTTTATTTTCTTTTTCTGGTAATTCCAGAGATTTGTTCAGTGAGTGTAGACTTTTATATTCTTCATAAAGTTCATTGAACTTGCGCAGACTTTCTGTTTTAAGTTGCTTCCCCCACATTGTCAGGTCAAAAGTCTGAGCCTTATGCCTTGGGTCTAAAATTAAAGAAGTACAATAAATCCAGTTGCTCTTCTTGTAATGTTTAAGCATTTTGTCTCGAGCTGCTTGGAAAGCTAGAATGAGCCTTTCATCCACTTCAGATCGATTAGGTTTCTCATCTAACTGTTTTACCATGGATTCAATTTTATCTAGCAAGAGATTGAATGATACAATGACTAGCGGTAATGTAACATATTTGTCTCCACCAAGTTTTGTACTTAAAAGTTTAAAGTTTATTAGAAATTTATGTAATTTTTCGAGTACCTGCCATTCATTAGCTGTGATTTGAAAATCATTTAATTCGGTGACAGAACTGCACAATATGTCAATGCCCGCTCTCACTTTTAAACCAAATCCAATCATATCATGTGTGGAATTCCATCTCGTTGGACAGTCAAGAATGGCATTTAGATTTGATGGCACGCCAGCTGCTTCACAAGCAGACTGAAACTTCTTCTTCACTATCTCACTTCTTTTTATTTTACTGGAAATACTGCGTAACTTTGTTACAGATGTACGCGAGTCAGCAATATTTGGTGCAGATTCTTCATCTTCCTCATCCTCAGTTTCGTCTGCATAGTCTTCGTACTGCTGATCTTGCGCGTTAGTGTCAGACTCACAGTGTAATGCTAAGGTCTTTAATAAATCTTGTACACCAAGGTTTAAAATGTGAGCAAAGCACCGGAAATGTTGATTGTCTGAATCAAAGTGTGGCGGCAGCTGTTTGCCCAGTTCATACATGAATTTGGTATTTGCAGTTGCGTTGTCGACCGTGATACCTTGTATTTTATCAATTATGCCATATTCCAATAAACATTCATGGAAAATCGTTGCAATATCTTCCCCAGTATGTCGACCGCGTGATGGTATAAAATCAAGAACTACAGATTGATACTTCCATGCGTTGTCTATATAATGAATAGTAACCCCGTAGTAACTCCTACCAGCAATTGACGTCCACCCATCAATGGTAAAAGACATTTTAGATGATAATTGTTGAAGTCGTTCCTTGAGATTCAATTGGAGCTCTTCAAATCGCTCTTTGACTTTCCTTCTAAGTGTAGACCTTTTAGGAAACACCATATTAGGGCAAATACGTCGAAAATATACTTGTGTAGCTTCGTCATCGAAAAATGAGAAGGGAAGATATTTTTTCACCACCCAATCAACTGTAGCTGTCGTGATGTTGTCACTGCTGTTTTCCGACTGAAACAAAACAATAAATCTTGTGTTATTAGGTTTGAGCGTATAAGAGGAGGAGGTTTGTTGTTGTTAAATCGAGAAAATCGTTAAATTGATATTTGTTATATTAAGGTTGCACTGTACTGTAATTTACCAAAATAAAGTACTTAGTTGTTACTGGCCGATTAACTGAAAATATGGGTGTTTATAAAAAATATTTAAGACGATAATTACATACTTAATATGTCGCACCCCTAGATGAAAACTGTGAAAACACCACTAACTCAAAAATACTTACGTAAGTTAATGGCGTTTTTGAAAGTATCGCATGAATAGCTACGCGGAGTTAAAATTCTTTTAACTGTTAAAAAAATATTCTTACCTGTCCACTTCCAGCGGTTACTAAAAAGCTTGTGATATCTCCACTTAATTTTGGTTTAACAGGAAGAAATATTTCTGATTCCTTTTTGTGGAAAGATATTAGATGTTTCCTTAAGCCTGAAGTGTTTCTGTTTTTCATTTTTATTTCAATCTTTTTATGTTGGCACAATTTACAGAAGGCAGTTTGGGATGCATGAATTATTTCGAAAAACTCCTCAAATTTGCTTTTGGGTCTTTTAGATCTGTGACTCAAACTCTCGTTACTCGGACTAGAATAATTTGAATCTTCGTCACTCATATTAAATTGTACACGTGATACGTTTTTAGAAAACAACGAGAATTAGTAAAAACAATTATCAAGTTAGACTCGAAGCACAGCTCAATTGGAAATGACTGGAATTAAAATAATTCCTTTATTTATAGTACGTTTCCTTGCTTTACCGCGCCGCCTCGCCACGTGCCGGCTCTATGAAAAGGATGCCGCCGCAAATCAAACAATGCCGCGTGCGGCGTACAAACACACACTAAATATTACCTACTTGTACAGACGCGACGCGTGAATAAAATAGAATTAGTGCCAATCACTATTCTTTACATATAAGTGAATGTTTTGGCGTACATCTATACTAATATTATAAAGCTGAAGAGTTCGTTTGTATGTTTGATGACAGAAGTTTTAAAATAAATAAATAAGTCCTGAACGTCACTATACCTCCAAAGTTACTATTCCTCGTGGACGAAGTCGCGGGCACAGCTAGTAAATACTTACTCTCATCATCTCTCTCAGAGATATTCGGGCTGGTAAGTAATACAAAACTCTTATCGCAGGCTTTTTATTTTATTAGTAGGTAAGTACCTACGCTTTTTATATTATTTTATTAGTTTTGTAGAATTTTTTTACACGTTTCAAGTATATTTAAAAGTGGCTACAATATTTATTAAACGGGTGATATTTGAACACTTTTTTGCTATTTTTTCTTGTAAAAACTTAAGAAATATAATGACTAAATGTACAATAATAGTACCTAAGTAATTAGTTTAAAACCATATAAGTAATCAATATTATAATATATACTTACTAGAATGAATTAATATGACATCTACTACCTATCCTTACCATTTTATCCTAATCATAATACTACTTGCGTGATCAGTATAATGTATTCATTTTCATTCTAAGCACTCTGAAACTTATTTATTCTTTGGAACACCTGTAGGTACTCTACTAGGAAATTATTTTGCATGAGTATACCTTCGCCCTATGGCGGCAATCAAATAGTGTCAAATGTTATGATTTCGGCGTGGCGGCAACGATTGTTTTAGATTTCAAAAGAAGCCGCCGGCGCGTGTATCATAACCATGTACTTCCGAAAAGCGGCAAATTTCTTTGAGAAGTAAGTACAAAACCTTTGATGCCGCATTATCAAAGTGCCGATGGTTAAAACATAACTATGCATGCACTCAGTTTGATTTTAATAGATATTTTTTTATTCGCTATGTTTATGGTATTAGTCGTAATGCGCATAGGTCCAGTTTTTCATATTCTTTGATACAGTTTTTTGCGTCTCATAGAATTCCTAAGCGTACCTACCTATACACCGAACTGTTACACCTAACTACTCAGTGAAATAGCGCTAAGTCCTAGCTGCAAGACGCAAGAGTCTTGCAGGCTATGTCTTGTTCTTGCTCAAGTCTTGCACGGTCAGTCTTGGTCTTGGTCTTGCTAAAAATACGCGGTCTTGTTCTTGGTCTTGGTCTTGCAAAAACGCAAGAACAAGACCAAGACTGCAAGACCAAGACTGAACTTGGGCAACACTATATAGAACATGTAATACTTACATATCCCAAATTGTTCTAAGAAACAAAGAAAATAAAATATAGGGCATAAAATTTGTCATTATCAGTACTATAATGTGTCATGGAAAGGAAGTACCTATATGATTCCCAATTTGTTTTATGGCGGTATACACGGGGGAAGAGTTAATATGTAGTTCTAGGGAAGAAAAAGGGGAAAAAATGTGTTGTTTTTCCTATGACGGCATGTGCTATAGAACAAATGGGGAATACTCTCGTAATCTAGTTAAAAGCAGATGGCAATTCACCATAAATATAGGTACTAAGTTTTTACAATTAAAATAAGAAATATATACTTCCGGCAATGTTGACTGCATATAACTTACTTGTGTTCTTATAATAAGATAACAATAGAATACTGGATGGTTTATTGTCATAAAATACGATTCGTAGGCTTGCTTGCTACCTCAGCTCAGTAGTGTAAAAAAATCACTGACGCCTACATAATAAAAGAGAGCAAAGATTTAAATCTGCATTCCTACTATTAATGCATCGTTAAATTCGCAGGCGTTTTGACTTTCATGCATATCCCATGCTATTACGTGGATGGCTAGAAAAGTATTAAGTACCTACTTTTCTTTATTTAAGACTGGCTTGTTTTTCTAGTAGTTAGTGACCCTGACTGCTACGCTGTAGGTCGTGGTTGTAGCACGATGGTTTATTCTGTGTCTGGGCGTAATTTATCTATAATATTGATGTATTAATAAATATATATAAGTATATTTATCAGATAAATGTCTGGTTATGCCTAATTTGGGATCAGATAGCATTGTGTGAGTTTTCCCAAGATATTATTATCCATACTAATATTATAAATGTGAAAGTAACTCTGTCTGTCGTTACGCTTTCACGCTCAAACAGCTAAACTGATTTAGATAAACTTTGGTATGGAGATAGCTTTATTCCTGGGGAAGGACATGGGATAGTTTTTATAGCGATAATCGACATCCACGCGGGCGGAGCCGCGGGCGAAAGCTAGTTAGTAATATTTGTCTCAGCAGGTCATTATGTTCTATTACAAGCGCTTCTACTTTCTGCTGTAGGTAAGTAGTTTGCTTATCAGTAGTTGTTCTGTAAAAAACACCAGGTTACTAAATACCCACTTCATTATAATGTGGGTAATAATATTGTTTATTAAACTTTTATGGATAATAAAACCGACCCAGTGTCGCGAAGGACCTTATAAACATACCTACAATTCGTTAATTGTAGGTATGTTTATATAATACAAATTAGACCCAGACTTTGAGCAACAATTTGTGAACCACATAAAGCGGTGTCCCGTGTGGGAATCGAAACCACGACGTCAGGTGCAGCAGTTGTACACACTCCCACACCCACTGCGCCATCGAGGCAGATCCTTAGTTTATCCATAGAAAAAAAAAACACACTCCCGTTATTGTTGACTATTCTCTATGGTTTGCAAAGGATAAACATTGTAACTACCAACTAAGTTTGAGCAGTTCATATTAGGACTAGCTGTCCCGCGCTACTTCGTAAGCATAAATTTTCCCCGTTTTTGCAACATTTTTCATTGTTGCTCCGCTCCTATTGGTCTCAGCGTGATGTTATGTAGCCTAAAGCCTTCCTCTATAAATGGCCTATCCAACAAAAAAAGAATTTTTCAAATCGGACCAGAAGTTCCTGAGATTAGCGCCTTTAAACAAACAAACAAACTCTTCCGCTTTATAATATTAGTATAGTATAGATATTACGTTGGTGTCATCAAGGTTTACACCAATATTAACCTTAAGGATGTATACTCACTATTCAGATCAGGTAAGGTGAAGTAACAGCAGGTAATAACCACCAAATATGGATGTAGTCTGATGAAATGAGATTGTAGGACACGGCTATTTAAACAAGGCTTGATAGGGATAGCCTAGAAGTGTTTCCTTTACTTTAATAATATTTTATTTGTGGACCAAGGTAATCAAAACTTCCTTATTACAAGCTTTTATTTTACCTGTTTAGTACAACTACAACAATTGAAACTAAAAAACTACAAAAACTTTTTTTTTTTAAATACGAGTAAAGTAGGTGACCCGCGCAACTTCGTTTGCGTCAATTTCCCCCGTTTTCGCAACATTTTTCATTGCTGTTCCGCTCCTATTAATGGTAGCGTGATGTTATATATCCTTCCTCGATAAATGGGCTATCCAACAGTAAAATATTGTTTTAATTCGGAGCTATAGTTCCTGAGATTATCGCGTTCAAACAAACTCTTCAACTTTATAATATTAGTATATATAATTAAGCATTGATCTTAATATTTTAGGCTATCATTTATTTTTTTATTGATTAATTATAGTCTAATATATCTGCCGAAGGACCGATGGCCGCTGGAGCAAACGAGACCTAGAGTGGAGACCGCGATTTGATAAACGTAAGGTAGGAGACCTAAAGAAGGTCGCTGAGATGGACTGAATGTGGAAGAGATGAGAGGATCGGATGTTGTGGCAAAAATTTGGAGAGGCCTATGTCCAGCAGTGGACCTACACGGACTGATGATGGCGATGATGATGATTAAATCAAAGACAATTAAGTTTTCTTCAAATTATAGAAATGTCTGAAATAAAAGAGATTGACTGTTATTGGTAAACATAAAACTGTCGTCTATCTAAGAAACTCTACGTTTACGTATATTTATTTATTTATTTGCATAAATGTTGTACATATTACAGATCTTTAAAATACTATTATTGAATTAGCACACTTGCCAATAATGACATGCAAATTGCATTATTGATCTTTGTAACAACAACTTATCATCAAAATTACAAAGAAATATAATTAAAAAGTAAAATAAACGAAACGTTACGTTTTGACTATTCGAATGTTTTGAAGATATTGATGTTTTTTTATATTGAATTTACAGTTTAAAAGTTCGCAATAAAATCTTTATGACACCAATCAATCTTCTAACCTTATTTATTTTAGCTGGTAACAATATTTAACCCTTAATCACCTATTCATACAAAGACCTCCCTATTCTCTCTCCACCTCTCTCTGTCAGTCATCTACCACTTGTTTTTGTAGTTAAGACCTTAATCACCGACAGATTATTTTACTGGAGTAAAGTCGTTGTTTATTGTAAGGTTTAGGCCCTAAACCTGACAAAGAAACATCGATTTTACTTCGGGGTCCCTCAGATGTGTGATAAAAATAGGAGGCGAAGGGTTAATTTGTAATATTTATTTTCAAAAATTATATCATGAAGTTATTTGGTGTAACGTAAAGAAGCCAAAAGCGGGAGATTAATAGTTTATTAAAAATCATTATGTATAACTAAGAGTGTTAGAAATATAAAATATAAAACAAAGTTATTGTTTTTAAACTTTCGCGATTTTTACACATATTATATATATTTCGGGACTTAATCGCGTGAATTATTTAAAGGTACGAACCTTTTATTTACCCGATGTTTCGATCGTATTGCACCGATCGTGGTTACGGGTCGACTGATTCAAATAATTCACGCGATTAAGTCCCGAAATATATATAATACTAGCTGTCCCGGCGAACTTCGTCTCGACTCTTTTTTTTTGTAAATCGGGTTCAATTGTGAATCTAAACAATCCTCGAATCCCCTTGAACTCACACAAAAAAATCATCAAAATCGATCCAGTCGTCTAGGAGGAGTTCAGTGACATACACACGCACACAAGAAATATATATATATATATAAAGATATAAAACAAAGCGTATTGAAGATATGTTAATTGTTTGCCCGAGTGCCTATAGGTCGAACAACCACCTTATTGGTGGATTACCACCATATTGTACAACGTCATACATTAGGTACGAGTAAATAAGGTACTTCTATTATAAAATTATATAAGTAACGGGTCTTAATCGCGTGAATAATTTAAGGTAAAATACCTTGTTTATTGGCCGACGTTTCGACCGTATTGCAACGGCCGTGGTCACGGGTATACTGTAGGCACTAGTATAATATTATATTATCTGTGCTGTAGGGAAGATACTTCTGTTTCTACTTCTTCTTTCCAGCTATGGGCGAGTAATATACTACGATGAAATGCCTTACCCTAACGAGAGGAATTATCTAAGATCTTGTGATTATTTCAATATCATTGTCATTCATTTAAACGGGCCTGTTGGCTAGTGGTTAGTGACTCTGACAGCTAAGCCCGAGGACGTGGGTTCCCACCCAGGATAAATCATTGTATGATGGACACGATTGTGTTTAGAAATATATAGGTTTGACATAGACACAAATATACATATCTTTTAGACGCAACGAATACCATAAAGCTGTAGCGGACCTAAACGAGGATCTTGGTAGGATTGTGAAGTGGGCCGAAAGGAACACCCTGGTTTTGAACCCTATCAAAACTAAATATATGCTTTTTGGTACTTCAAAAGAGTTAAGGCTTTTACCTTGCCTTAATATAACCCTTATGGGCCGGGCTGTTGAGAGAGTAGATGAGGCACGTAATCTGGGTTTATGCGTCGATGCTAACCTTAGGTATGAAAAGCATGTCGCTGAGCTGGTCCGTAACTGCTTTTACCGATTGCAAGTACTGTACAAAATGCGTTCATACCTATCGGAAAATCTACGCATACGTTTGGTCGAGTCCTTGGTACTCTCAAAGTTAAATTACGCTGATACAGTGTATGGCCCGCGCTTGCTGTCGCGCACTGATCGTTTGATACAGAGAGTACAGAATGCTTGCGCTCGCTTTTGTTTTGTGATTCCATCCCGAAGTCATGTAACGCCTTTCCTCAACAATAATTTTATATTAAAAATGAAATCGAGACGTAAGCTACACTTGGCAACTCTCATGTTTGGAGTTCTTAAGTGTCATAAGCCGCTATATCTGTATGATAAATTACGTTGGGTAAACAGCGGGCGGGATTGTGCGAGTAGACAGTGTTCAATACAGCTCTCTATACTGCCACATAAAACCGCGGCTTTCAGAGGTAGTTTCCGCTATGCCGCTTCTAAGGTATGGAATAATCTCCCACCGCCAATTAGATCACTGGAAGTCGTGGGCACTTTTAAAAAACACTTAAAGCGCTATCTTAATAATGCTCAGCGGGAGTGGAACATGATAAATGTAAACACGTCCTTAATTTAAGTGAAATCGATAACTATGCCAAAACGCGCATATTAGTGTAACTGCGTATGCGTATGTGTGCGTCGTGTTATATTTCTTTAGTGAGCGTAGGTACGTCGTGCACGCGCGGTATGAAGACGGGTGTATAATAATAGTATAGTCCTGTTATAGTAGTAGTTTAAAAGGTATTATTTATGTATTATTATCAATATGGTATTTATTATTTATATTTATTTTTACTATACATTATTATTTTATTTATCTTTTCTGTAATTTATTATATTATTTATCTATTTATACTATTAGTATATTTATAAAAAGGGGCTAGTTGAAAACCAGCGTCAGGCATCTTGCCTGGCATATGCTGAACTAGCTCCTATTTTTCGGCTTAAACTTTACATGTTCTTATCAAATTGTATTTAATTAAGTAGGTATTTGTTTTTAAACGTACATGTACTCATTTTATTTTTTCTGTTTTGCCGAAAATAAATTATTTTTTCTTTCTTTCTTTTCTTTCTTACATATATATGTTTAGGTTATAGTTAAAAGTTCTGCCTAGTTTGGGATCAGATGGCTATGTGAAGTTGTCTCAAGATCTTTATTTGTTTATTGCGTACTACTACTATTGGTCTAGTGGTTAGTGACCCTGACTGCTAAGCCGGAGGTCGTGGATTCGATCTCCACCCAGGATAAAACTTTGTGTGTTGAGCACGATGGTTTATTCTGTGTCTGGGTGTAATTTTTCTATAATATGTACATTTTTAGAAATGTACCTACATATAAGTATGTTTATCAGTTGTCGGGTAGCCGTAGTACAAGCTCTGCTTAGTTTGGGACCAGATGACGTTGTGTGAGTTGTCCCAAAATATTTATTATTATAATGATGAACTCAGTGCTTAAAAATACAGACACGGAAGGCGACGTATGATTATTATGACAAAGCAGTTTTTTAACGAAGGATTAATTTTCAAAATGCTTCCCCATCTATTTATAGTCAATTTGTTTCAATAAACAAAGAACGAACGTTTCATGTTCATTTAAATTGCAAAATGCATGGCGTAGGTATAATGATTGATGGTTTTACTTCATGGTGAGTGATCAACAATGATACGTTGTTATATCTCTCGGGTAATTTATCGGGCGTCGGTTCTCTCTGACTACGACTAAATAAATTGCTTAGACATGGTAATAAATTATCGAATTAACTCGTCCGAGATTCTTTTATCTATACCTATACTAGCTGTCCCGTGCAACTTCGTATGCGTAAATTTTCCCCGTTTTTGCAACATTTCTCGTCGCTACTCCGCTCCTATTAGTCGTAGCGTGATGTTATATAGCCTATAGCCTTTCTGATAAATGGGCTATCCAACAAAAAAAGATTTTTTTTAAATCGGACCAGTAGTTCCTGAGATTAGTGCGTTTAAACAAACAAACAAACAAACAAACTCTTCCGCTTTATAATATTAGTATAGATTAATATATTGGGACAACAATACGTCATCTGATCCCAAACTGAGCAGAGCTTTTACAATGGCAACCAGACAACCGATAAACATAGTTATATATTTCTAAATACATACATATCAGTGGCGGATCCAGGTTAGGGGCAAGGGGGCTCAAGCCTCCTAAAATGATCTGAGCTCTTGCATAAAAATCATTAAAAGAACTAAAACCTATACTCGAGAATGTCAGGGAATCTATACTAATATTATAAAGCTGAAGACTTTGTTTGTTTGATTATTTGTTTGTTTGTTTGTTGGTTATCTCAGGAACTTCTGGTCCAAATTGAAAATTTTTTATTCCTTTTTGTTGGGTAACCCATTTATCGCGGAAGGCTATGGGCTATATAACATCCCGCTAAGACCAGTAACAGCGGAGCAGCAATGAGGAATGTTGCAAAAACGGGGAAAATTCTCGCAGACAAAGTTGCGCGGGACAGCTAGTATTATAAAATGATACCCTTGTGAATTATGGTATGTCTACTGATACAACCTTATTATATAAAATTATCTGAGAGTATGATGCCCACATAATTGTTTTTTTTTCATGGTAGAACCACCAGTAAATATTGCTGTCTGTCAACAATATGCAAAAAGCGTACAATGCTCCCAATCTGCGTGTCATTAGACTAATTGCTTTTAGTTCAAATAATGCATATTTTTCAAATATATAGGACTTAACGAGACACGTTTAAGTAAGTACATACTTTTATAATTTTTAAGTGTTAATAAAATTTAATATGTGATCCTATAGCAATTTTATCAAAATCTAATCACCTACCTAACCTACAATTTCTTAGTAGTTTTGGTTACTCGTTTATTTATCAATCTAAAAAAGGTTGTCTGTAAAGTCGGTTTACGGACTATAATTACGTGAAAACGTCTTAAGAAGACATTGATCACATATCGCCATTCGCGTTGCTTAGCAACCAGTCAATAACGTTCGTTCCAATTTTATCGCATGTAGCGGCAATCTCCATTAGCTGTTGGTTAGCAACTAATCAATATCGTGACCGTTGATTAGCAACCAATCAATAACGTGACCGTTGCTTAGCAACCAATCAATATCGTGACCGTTTCTACGTGACACTTTGTCGTGCGTGCATCCGGTCATCGATTTATAAGACGTTGTCAGTTTTTAATGTCAAAAACGTTTTATATAATATCTGCCATACTTATATTAATTATGCAATTGGATTTTGCACCACGAAAGGTGTACAGCAAATTCTAAAAAATAAAGGAACACTGTACCTAGCTTGTCATAATAATGCAATCGGATTTTGAATGGTACCAAAACAATTTTTTTTTCGATTTTTCGAATTAGGTAATTTGATAATGAAATGATAAAATGCTGAAATCTTTCACCACATATTTCTGTTACACGTTGTTTTTACCAGAAATGTAAATTGCTTTTTGATATTTTCTCACATGCATCTGTCGACTACTACATTATTAGAGATATGCCGATCTTTGCTGAATAGTCAGTGACTATTCAACAAAGATCTCCGACTGTCCTGCTTATTTCTGTATGTATCTTTTTCGCAATAAAATGTATGTAGGGGGAGTTACATGTAGATAAGTATTAAAAACCTTGATTATTTAATCAGTCTTATTTTTATCGGTATATAATATGGTTGCTCATCAAAAATCAAGTAACAACGCGAAGTAAAGGTTTATTTCCGTGCATCGCGGCCGATCGCGAGCCGCGCGCGGCTTACGACGAACGGCTGACGCGCGCGACCGATACGACAATAGTCAGAGTATGAGAATGTATGGTGCCGTTTCCGAGGTAAGCGACAGACGCGCGCGGCCGACGACTGTCGTAGGCTGCGCGCGCACTCTGAATATTGTCGCATCGGCCGCGAGCGTCAGTCGCTTGTCGTAAGCCGCGCGCGGCTCGCGATCGGCCGCGATGCACGGAAATGAACCTTTAACAATACAGGGGGTCTAGACAAAGTCACATTCGAAAAGCGATGTCGTTAATGAAAAAGAAATAAAGTATATAATTTGACGTTTGCAGTGGAGACCATAGACATTTTTGTATTTTTTTTGTGAACGATTAGTACGTCGATATCGAATTCGCCACGGAACGAATGTACCTTGTTTGTGTTGTTTTCAGATCAATATTCCCACAAGCAAAATTTATGATCTAGAAATAACCGATCATTCTTCCACCACCGACCAATCGCCATCGTTTGTTTCTACTCTACCCACGCGACATTGGCAAAATTGTGGGAAAACCGCAGAAGCCATAGAAATAAAGTTGAAGTTGAAGTTGAATGTACCTTGTCTTGCCCCCCAGGTTTGCAGGCGGCGGCTGCAATGCGACATGCGTGCGCATCAGCTGAAAACAAAGCGTCACAGAAATGCCCGAAAACGTGTTTAGTTTGGCCGACTAATCGGCCGGCTAGTCGGGCTCTTAACAACCTATTAATCGGCTAGTCTAATAATTATATCTACACCACTGATTTAAGATTATTAGCTGTCACCTGCGCCTATCGCCATTTATGTAAATGTATTATAAATCACATGCTTTAAGTATGTCACGATGATATAACGTTACCTAACAAGTGATAACAGCTTGAACCTTGACCGCGCGTGCACAATGTAGTCATAATTATGTTTGAATCACTTGTAAATTAGAGAAAGCGTCTTTGAGATTTCGTTTAATGGAATGAATGAGTTTATGAAGCGTACGATGATCTTGAGCAGAGTAAAATCGGTCATTATGTAAGACTTCTGAATTGAGGATAATATTCATTTACACACCGATGACCTAAAGAAGTTCGCTTGGATTGACTGGATGCAGAAGGCGGTGGACCGGGTGTTGGGAAGTAAATTAGAAGAGGCCTTAGCAATGTACAGCAGTGGATAGATACAGGCTGATGACTGAATGTATATCTGTCTTTTGTGGGATTTATTATCGTGATTAATTAATAGATGAAATTGCAGAATAAAATCCACATATACTGTAAGGCACCTAAGGGACAGGTGCCTAAATACGCAATTTCAATCGTTAATTAAGAAAATAGTTAATTCAGTGTAGCGTGTGGTAGGCTGACAAACTATTCTGAACTATAACTTTTTTAACCATCATTAGTCACACGGTCACCGTGTAACTAATGATGGTTAAAAAAGCTATAGCCGTGTCCGGGACGTGGACGGACCATGTTCTGTCAGTGGCTCAAAAAAGATTTCAATACCTTAATTCTTGAATTGGTACAAACACGTCTAGGTCCGGGCCAGTAGAGCTTTCGTGTGTTCCCCTGACGGAGCATGCTCTGTTTACGGTCTGGATGTGTGTGGATATAGTTTTATAGTTCTTAGTCCAAATGCTTCAGGAGCAAGCCAGAGCTTTTGTGGCAGATTCATAACAATGTGCTCCACTTGTAATAATTTAGTTTGAGAATGTCGTCTTGAAACCCGAGAATTTTATTATAAGGATGTTTATTTTAAATAATTAGGAGTCTTCGCTGCAACTCGCAAGGAATTTGTCGGAGTCGACCAATGCGCAGACTAATGCGCAGCGTTTGAAAAAAAAAACAGGTTCAACATTTTCAATTTCTACAAACTCATGTAGGATTGTAGGCTTTCGTTTAATCCTATCATATATAACTGGTTGTTCTTCTTCATGTAGAGGAATAAAGCCTGAGAATTAAGACAAGTTTCATTATCTGTTAACACTTCTATGGGTCTTTTGGTTGAGAGTCCCATGCTTACCTATATATGTCGAGGTTTGTTTGTTGAAACAATGTCCCACTCCGTAGCTAAGGTCAGATCAGTCTTATATGTATGTCCTTACAATAACAATTGCGATCAGTCACGGTATTGACACCCGACAAGGTAATATAATAAACCAACCAGCATGACTTCACCTTTAAGTACCACAAAATTCACACTAAAATGTTTGAACCGTCTAAGTGCGTCGGATCTTCTTAAAATGGTCAATAAAACACTTGTTTATATAGAACCAATTCGTTGTCATTATAGTACTTAAGTTTAATATATTATTAGTAGCAGTGGCGAAGGGTTAAAATTTTCCTAAAGGTTCATTTCCGTGCATCGCGCCGCCAACGACAAGCGTCTGACGCGCGCGGCCGATGCGACAATACTAAGAGTATGAAAATGTATGGCGCCGTTTCCGAGGTCTGCGAAAGACGCGCGCGGCCGGTGACTGACGTACGCTGCGCGCGCACTATGACTGTTGTCGTATAGGTCGCGCGCGTCAGCCGCTTGTCGTAAGCCGCGCGCGGCTCACGATCGGCCGAGATGCACGGAAATGAACCTTAAGGGAACTCTTTAATAGGTGGACACGGTTCTTCATGCGTATATTATGTAGGTAACTGGAATTCAAAGGGAAGTCGAAAAGAATTGTGTAGGTACTACGGACTCCTCGCCACTGATTAATAGTTAATTTAATTTATAAACATTATCCATTTTCTTATGACGCAGATGCATCTTAGTACCTACCTACTATTTGTTTTGTATGTAATACAGATGTTAACGGAGGTCACATATTTTGAGTTTAAATAAACACATATTGAAAACATGCCTAGTTGAAACAGATTTTTATCATTGACCTAGTCTAAGCGTTTGTTTTGGTGAAAAATATTCCCAACCGACCAAAAAGTTTGATAGCGCAATAGGTACTGGTGGTAACACTATTTGTAATACTGGCGACAACCTATTTTCAATATAGACCTATGTAGTTAACAGCCCACGAAAGAGGTGTCTTATATTCGTTGTTAAAAAAAAATTGTCTGCGTAAATTGGTTTTTCATTAGATTTGGAATTCCCACCGCTTTAGAAGCTGAATTTTTCAAAAATCTCTTCTTGACGAATGCTTCTGTACATACAGAAGATTATCGGAATAGAAAATTACTTAATAAACTTTATATTCACGGATAGAAATCATTTCTTGAGTTCTAGACATATTTATAAACCTAAGGATAAAATCGGCTGGACTATATTTGTGGATCATGCAATGATGATAGTCGGGGCTGAAATCTATATATATAAAACAAAGGTGGCTGGACCAATTTTTATCATCTTTGTGTTTTTGGATTTGTCTACGTTCGGAATAGGATAATAGGTATTAAAAAATAGGTAAGAGAAATGACGCATACAAAGTTGCGCGGGTCACTACAAAAATACTTTATTTTTATGTGACAGTGTCATATCTATATGTATATACTTAATATTATAAAGCTGAAGAGTTTTGTTTGGTTATTTAGTTGAACGCGATAATCTCAAGAACTACTGTTTCGAATTGAAAAATTATTTTACTGTTGGATAGCCCATTTATTGAGGAAGGCTATAGACTATAAAACATCTATAACCAATAGGAGCGGAGCAGCAATGAAAATGTTGTAAAAACGGGGAAAATTGACGCTGACGAAGTTGCATAGCTCATAGTCAGCTAGTTAGGTATAAACAAACATTTCATTAGAACTTGGTAGTATTTTTTGAGGTATTATTCAACGTACAACCATAGCCATTGCAAGTATAATGAAGTAAGTAGAAGTAATATCAACATATTCTGGTCACGTGAAATTCTTCACAAATGATGCTAACAGTTGGGAAAGATCAGATTTCATAAAGAAAATGTGGGACAGAGTAATTTTGTGTCCCAACATAAGTTACTGTAATACACAAATGTATATTGCTTGTAGTACCTAGTGCTAATGAGATAGACGTTAGGTTTCACTACGAAGGCTTTTGAGACCATGGGCGTGCCGAAGATTATATTATTTTTTTTGAGGGGTTTCTTCCCCCTCCCCCCCCTCGGGTACGCCTGTGGTTGAGACACGGCCTGTGAAATAATGATCAAAACAAAGATTAGGGTCATAATCAATGTTCTGTGGCCATAACACAGAAGGAAAGCTCCGTGAAAGCACGCTCAAGTAACTCAGGGTCACGGAATCTCGGACCACATTGTTTCGCAAGAGTTTCCAGATGTCGTGTTCGTGAACGATGTCAATGTATGTGTTGCTCGAACTTAGTACCTGCAGCTTTCCTTTCCTAATAAGGCCCCTGACAAAAACATCGAGAGTACAGAACTCTCTGTGTTTTGTAGCAGGGTTAATTCATGATAACTAATGCCACAAATCTTTACCTTCCCTACTTGCCGTATCTGGTTGGCTATCTGGTCTGTGATTTAGTGGTGACTATTGGTGACCGAAGATCACCAATAATCGATCGAGAGTAGCCAAGGTCCTTATTCACTATCTTTATTTCGTTGTTGTGACAAGCCCGTGCAAACTGACGCATGTGCGGTGTGCATAGATAGCTGCACTTAGAAATGCATCAACGCGCCGGTGGACTTCTTTGAGCGCATGTGCCAGTACGCACGGGCTTGTCACGACAACGAAATATAGATAGTGAATAATCGAGAGATCAGTGACATTAAGCAAAGTTACCAGTCGGTCTACTGATAAAAATGTCGCACGCGATTTCGTGCTTTCGAGAGCATGTAAAGCCGTCGCCGAATCTCTCTCCGATTGTGTCGTATTGCCGTGCACTTGTGCAATATAATATCTTCTGCGTTTTTTTCTAGTCTCCGGGGAGATTAGGCATCAATAAGGCTAGGCACAGTGGTATAAAAATAGTATAAATGTTAAAATCTTTCGTCTTCATTTAGTTGTAACTTGTTCGACAGTAAACATCAAGTAGGTATAACGTGTCATGCATTTTAAAAAGGTTACCCAATTTTTCAAGGAACCTGTTACTACTTTGTGTAGGTAACTACTTACTTATTTAAGTAAGGTCCTCATACACTCATTGTACTCTGTATAATTACCTATTTATATATCTATTTGTATTATTTATTGATTTTAAGACTCTATTAATGTTATTAATTATCTATTAATGTTATTAAATGAGAATTATGAAAAATATTCTGATGTAGGTACTTGTACATAAAGGCGAAATTCAGTAGGTACCTACTATAAAGTTTCTTCACTGCCTCTGTGGCTCGGCGGGAGTGTATCCGGCGGCTACGCAAGAGGTCATGGGTTCGATCCCCACTCAGGATAAAACTTTGTGTGATGAGCACAGTGGTTTATTCTGTGTCTGGGTGTTATTTATCTATAATATGTATGTATTTAGAAATACATAAGTATGTTTATCGGTAGTCCGGTTTCCCTAGTGCAAGCTCTGCTTAGTTTGGGATCAGATAGCTTTGTGTGAGTTGTCCTAAGATATTATTATTATTATATTATTTTATTCCACATCCGTTCAAAAGTTCAACTGTCATGACAATTTAGTGTTTCGTTAATAAAATTTGACAAGTGTTGACTGTCAAATAGGCATTTGTCACCTGTAAGTACACTGTGTATAATGAGTGACTCTGTCTGTTATGTTTTCACGCATAAACCGATGAACTCATTTAGATGAAGTGTAGTGTCGAGATAATTTGTGTCCTGGGAAAAGAAATGGGTAAGATTTCTACCGTGGGCGGAAACGCGGGCGAAAGCTTCCAGAATATATTTATTAAACAGAAATAAGTAGGTAAGTATGTCATTTTTCCGGCATGGCGATTTGTCAATAATATTTTTTATTAAAGGAAAAATTTAAATATTGTTGCGTGGATGGGTGGTCACCTCAAAACCGGTTATTGTCTTTGTGTTTTATTGTATATCTGAAGAGTTTGTTTGTTTGATTGTTTAAACGCGACAATCTCAGGATCTACACGTCCGAATTAAAAAAATATTAAATTCAAAAAATTCAAAACTCTTTATTCACTTAGAATGCAAAACAACTCTTGTGATACGTCGGGATTCTACATGTAGGTACATGTAATGCCAAGTTCGCAAACAATAGGAAAGCCGGAGAAAAGAACCTGGCAATAAAAACTCGCGGCCACTCTTTTCAAATTGCCAATTTTACAATGTTTGAATGTTTATAAACTTGATATGGGGGTAAGGTGCTGCGACTAATATACTATACACCATTACTGTAGGATAGCCTATTTATCGAGGAAGGCTATAGACTATATAACAAACACCACGCTATGCCCAATAGAAGCGGAGCAGCATTGAAAAATGTTGCAAAAAATAATAAATTCCTGGCTCCTTACTCACTAATTTTCTTTTCGTTTTCGCGTCAAGCCCGCGCTTTTAACTGTCAAAATCTTGACATAATGGTATTAAGAGAGCTGCATCTTTGAGCATCACTTTTCACACATCTTTGAGCGCACCGCGCATCCAATTCGCGCGGGCTTACGGACCGGACGGAGGGAATAAGGACCCGGTTGCTTAGTACGGACGAGCTCTAACCTGCCCAAACCACGATTAAGGAGCTCCTCGATGGTGGTTTGGGCAGTTTATCTTTGTACTTAACATGTGAGGACAGAACATAAACACATCATATCAGCTTGCCCATAAATTATTCGGATACAAAGCCATAAAGCTGTAGTCGATCACGTCGCTTTACAAAATACATCAACCATTATAATATTTATGACACTTAACTCATTTAAGTACCTACAGAAATGTATGCCACACCAACTTCTTTTGTAGACAATATTATGAATTTTATTACAAAAATATGGTTAGCTTGTTTGTATTGCTTGTAAAGCTCTAGTCACATTAGCGACTTTACAAAATATGTATATTATATATATGTATAAGTATATTATAGCATATTTTGTCCGATAAATATATTTCGAGACTTAATCGCGTGAATTATTTAAAAGTAAGAACCTTTTATTTACCCGACGTTTCGATCGAATTGCACCGATCGTGGTCACGGGTCAGCTCAATAATATTTCTGAATAATATGCTTAAAAACAATAATATTTGGTCTGGTTTGAACTAAGTACACCACGTTGGGATTAATTCGACGTCTGGGTCATAGGCATACCTAGGATCATTTTTCCGTAGAGGTTTTAGTCATTTGGGGAGAAGGGAGGAGTTTAGGAGGGACAATTGACTATGCACCGCCAAATAAGTACTGGTGCCTACCTACCTTTTTGCATTTTCGGGAGAGTTGTATCTAACTATAAATGTAATTTGGTCTTTCTGATAGTCTTTAAAATTTCCCGCAGATTAGCATTTAAATCTATACTAATATTATGAAGAGTTTGTTTGTTTATTTGCACGCGGAAATAAACAAACAAACTCTTCATAATTTTAGTATATATTTAATCTCAGGAATTACTGATCCGAATTGAAAAATGATTTCACTGTTGGATAGCCCATTTATCGAGGAAGGCTATAGGCTATATATCATCACGCCCAGACCAATAGGAGCGGAGCAGCACTGAAAAATGTTACAAAAATGGGGAAAATTGACGCATACGAAGTTGCGCGGATCAGATAGTCGAATATAAAAGTCCACGCCAGATTGACCTGGCAATCGCGACAGTATGCGTCCTAGACCCACGGAGCGCCTGTACTATGTTAGTCTGCACCAGTTTCCGTCAGATATATTTATTACTATTATTTACTGTCTATACGTCCATATGAGTTTGACTGCCTCTGTGGCGCGGTGGGAGTGTATCCGACTGCTACCCAGGATAAAACTTTGTGTGATGAGTACGATGGTTTGTTCTGTGTCTGGGTGCAATTTATCTATAATATGTATGTATTTAGAAATATATAGGTATGTTTATCAGTTGTCTGGTTGCCATAGTACAAGCTCTGCTTAGTTTGGAATCAGATGACTTTGTGTGAGTTGTCCCAAGATATTATTATCATTATGAGTACACATAAAAACACTCCATGAATAGTGCATACATCCTTTTCTAAACACAAAGCCTTCAGCCACAAAGTACACCTAGACAAGGAGCTAACATTTATGGCTGTCAACAAAGGTGAAGTAATCTAACACTCAACCGCTTGCAGAGCAACGAGAGGAAGTCTAGCAACTAAAATTATAGGTACAACAGTATCTTATGCCGCTTTTGCGTATCTGGTGGTCTAGACAAAGTCACATTCGAATAGCGATATCGTGAATGGAAAAGAAATCTATACTTATATTATAAAGCGGAAGAGTTTGTTTGTTTGCTTTGTTTGTTTGTTTGTTTAAACGCGCTAATCTCAGGAACTACTGGTCCGATTTGAAAAATTCTTTTTTTGTTGGATAGCCCATTTATCGAGGAAGGCTATAGGCTATATAACATCGCGCTACGACTAATAGGAGCGGAGTAGCGACGTGAAATGTTGCGAAAACGTTGAAAATTTACGCATACGAAGTTGCGCGGGACAGCTAGTATTATATAGAACTAGCTGTCCCGCGCAACTTCTTATGCGTAAATTTTCCCCGTTTTTGCAACATTTTTTATTGTTATACATATATTATCCAACAAAAAATAGAATATTTTTTCAAATCGGACCAGTTGTTCCTGAGATTAGCGCGTGTAAACAAACAAACAAACAAACTCTACCGCTTTATATTATTAGTATGTATAGATATAGATTTGACATTTGCGGTGGAGACCATAGACAATTTTTTTTTTTTTGCGAATGTTTAGTACGGCGTTATCGAATTCGCCACGGAACGAATGTACCTTGTCTAAACCCCCTAGTGTTCACTACTTACTTATAGGAGAGTAGGTATACTGCAAATGTAAGTAGACACAGAATTAGGCGTTTCCCCTACAAAAAGGAGGTAGTTTACTGTAAGCTACCTCCTAAGGCGAACTGCCTTAGAATACCATAACTTTCGGGTTCCCTTTGATTGTAGTTACTTAGTATTATAGGTACAAAAAACCATGTCCAGCAAGATATATTTTTGTATCAGGTTACCTCTGAAAAAAATTAACCCTTCGCTGGTAGCTTATCAGTTGAGGCCCTTACAATCTTATGTAAAGTGATGAATAATATAACCAATTCTTTAGGTAATACGTATGTTTCTTTTAAGTATTTATTATCGTTCAACATCACTGTTGTAACTGAGACCGAGATGGCTCGCTCTGACGTCATGTGCTATGGAACAAAGCAACTTACGTACGATTTTAAATTTAAATAATCGCTTGTAAGTTGTAAGTAACGAGACGAAACTTTTAAATTTAATTGCGGAACTTATTTATTTGAGTAGAGTATTAAAAGATTTTCGAGCATTTTATCTTTGTCGGACAAATATGATAATTGTCATAAGCTTCCTTATAGATAGTTCCCGGTAGTGATTCTTATTTAATATTTTAATAAAATACATTCTTGTCTTATTGTCTCTGATTGGGTATGTTTTGTAATTATAATATTTTTACTTGTGTAGGTGTAGGTACCTTACAAGTAAGAAATATAATGAAAACAAAAAAACCCGAATCACATCAACCCATATGATGTCCCACTGCTGGGTACGGGTCTTCCCAATAGGACCTACCTACTTACTAGATCCTGGGCGTAATTGCTATAATTGTCTCGCTTGGCCAGCGGGCTGGCGGTCGCAGTTAGGCTTTAAAGTACGCAGAGGAAACTGCTGCCCGTCCTTCGTTGTGACATCCCTTAGTCACCTTGACGACTTACCCACGGGAAGAGATGGGGTGGTACTATTCTTAAGGCAAAACACGAATATTGAGAATGAATTCACTAAAAAAATATTTAGCCTATGTCACTTTTACAACGTTATTGCCTCACTTAATAAAAGCCGTCAAGCCGTTTGAGTTATAGAACGTGCCAAAGAATTGGACATACCTACAAAAAATATATTCATACGAAAAACATTTAGGCAATAAAGGTAGTCGGGTCCGAGGACCTATTTGCAGTACGACATCCGGCCACCCTAGGCGCAGGCCTGAGGACGACAAACAGTGGGTAGCTTGCCGTCCAGCTTAGAACCAGGGCCGGGTCGACGGTGCGCTAGTGTTACACGCGCGCCTCAAAGAGGTGTCAGCAAGTGACGGGGCCCCATTGGGCCGGCGTCCATCTGTGCGGGATCGTTCGAAAGAGTTACCGTGCTCCCGGAACACCAGGGCGAAAGAAGGAACACAGATGGGTTTTAGTCAGTAAGAGTCTGACACGCCCTCTCGCCCGTGCCCACAGCGGGAGAAGTAATATGATGATTTCCCATCTATAAAAAAATTTATTAAAAACAAGCGCAGGCCCCGTAGTACAATACATCATGGGCCCATGATCTGGTATGGAATGCTATGCTCTGAAAGTTACGACGAGACGTGATAATGACGAGGGGGAGCTTAGATATGCGGGACCCCCTTTTGCACGGTTCCCGTAGCAATTGCTACTCCTGTACTGTATATTTAATGGTAAGTCGGGCGTTGTGAAAATGGTAGAAAACCGAGTTGTGTTATTTTCAGCTCCGCGTTTGACGGGTTGTGCCGGCTTAAGAATAGTACCACCCCATCTCTACCCGTGGGTGTCGTCAAGGCGACTAAGGGATTTCACCCCGGAGGACGGGCAGCAGCGTCCTCTGCGTATTTAAAGCCTTACTGCGATCGCCAACCCGCTCGCCAAGCGTGGCGATTATGGCAATTACCCCCAGGATCTACATACCAGTAGGTTCTACTGGGGAGACCCGTGCCCAGCAGTGGGCCATCATATGGGTTGATATGTATATGTATGTTTGACGGGTGAAATACTGCAAATTTATGAAATATTGTGTAAAATTGATAACATTTATGGAGTTTAAGTAATATTTGAAAATGGGAAAAATTACCTGAAAATGGGATAGATTGTACAGTCTATACAGTCAATCTAGATCGCAATCCGCTATCAAAATCAACGATGGCGATCCAGATTTTCTGTGCATGGAGGGCAGTAGAAAGTTAACCTCGAACGTGTAGTGATATATGGCTAGAAGTATCATAATAGGAGCACGTCGGTCTCCCATTTTTTATCACCTTATGACGTATTTAATAGAAACCTGATGTATTAGGGCCTTTATGTCTATGGGATTTTAACGCCCAAAATGATGCATGATAAATACAAAACGGTTTTTTTTATAAGAGAGGTGGATTAATAGTGACACTCTTAACTTTGTAACATAAAATTCTGATAAACTTTCGCGATTTGTATACATTATGAAAATATATATATTACGGGTCTTAATCGCGTGAATAATTTAGGGTAAAATACCTTGTTTATTGCCGGACGTTTCGACCGTATTGCAACTTTATTGGTACCTTAAATTATCCACGCGATTAAGACCCGTAATACCTATATATATTTTCATAACATAAAATTCTGTTTAGTTGTTTTGATAAAAATCAGTATTTATCTCATGTGTCAAGAATACAAAGAACACGGGAATTAATGCGATCATGCATTGGCTTGTTCTTTTGCAGGAAAAAATTTAAACTGCAACTCTGTTGCTGTGCAAAAGCAATAACAGCTATTCTATAAAATATAATAACGAGTCTCACAGTAAATTTCCTAGAACTGGTATCACCTGTCGTAGTTTTATTTGGTCCTGTGACCTTAACACCAGTCTCCTTTCGATTTACTTGAACAAGTCATAAATAGGAGAATTGTTTGATATCGAAGTCACGGTCTAGACTAACGATAGGTACTACAATAAACTAAACAAGATAGTAGGTATAGGCGACTAATTATTACTTTGTTTGAACAGTCGGAAAGGAATGGAGACAAGAGGTAAAAGACAGAGATAAATGGAAACAACTGGAGGAGGCCTTCACCCTAAGAGGAGTCCTTAAAACTGTACCTATAGTTTTAGTTGTAGAATTGTAGTATTAATTGTGTAATACCGATCATTAAATCTATGAAGTAAACATGGATACTGTATTTATATTATAAAGTAGCTGTCCCGCGCAACTTCATTTGCGTAAATTTTCCCCGTTTTTGCTCCATTTCTCATTGCTGTTCTGCTCATATTGGTCGTAGCGTGATGCCTTCCTCGATAAATGGGTTATCCAATAGTGAAAGAATTTTTCAATTCGGATCAGTAGTTCCTGTGGTTCCTCTTCAGCTTAATAATAATAATAATAGACAACTAAAAGCGGCGGTAGCTTAATGGCTAAGGCATAAATAAAAATAAACCCAGACACAGAATAAACTATCGTGCTCATCACACAAAGTTTTATCCTGGATGGGGATCGAATCCACCACCTCCGGCTTAGCAGTCAGGGTCACTAACCACTAGACCAACAGACCAGTACCAAACACCTTTGATTAATCCCCGATGCTTCGGCTGTTCAGCTATATATCATTACTAGCTATTGCTATCACCAACACTGTCCAAAAACGCGTGAAAAAGTCTTTATTCAATAACACCGAGTCAAAAATGTTATTCAAAACAATCAATGCTCTTTTTAATACTTAAATAAAAAATGCGTATTCAATTTCTTATCATTCTTTTCCCCAGCACGTGACTCGGTAATTGTTCGTTTATCTCTGGTCATGTGACTCGGTGACGACTCGTGAGGTCTATTGACAACCCCTTTATTGTGAGGTACAGTCAAGTTATTGCTAAATTACTCTCGAGAATAGAAGCTATCACTGTGTGCCTGGAATTTTCGAGAAAGATCTGCAATTTGCGAAGTTTTAAATCTATACTAATATTATAAAGCCGAAGTTTGTTTATTTGAACGCGGTAATCTCAGGAACTACTGATTCGAATCGAAAAAAAAAATCTTTTACTGCTGGATAGCCCCTTTCTCGAGGAAGGCTATAGGCTATATAACATCACGCTACGAAAAATAGGAGCGGAGCAGCAACGAGAAATGTTGCAAAAACGGGGAAAATAAACGCAGACGAAGTTGCGCGGGACTGCTAGTTGATAATTTAGAGAGTTACTAGTACATTCCGTGCTCTCGACATGTGGAGGTACACATATAAGCTATTCGGCACGTTCGATTCAGCAATATTTACAAATCAACCCATATGTTGTCCCACTGCTGGGCACGGGTCTCCGCAGTAGAACTTACTTATTATAGATCGAGGAGGTACCATCCTGAATCACCACGCTTGGCGGGCGGGTTGGCGATCCCAGTAAGGCTTTAAAGTATGCAGAGGACGCTGCTGCCCGTCCTCCAGTGTGACATCTCTTAATCGCCTTGATGACACCTACAGGAAGAGATGGGATAGTATTTGCCGAACCAAAACTATTACTATACATATTCGGCTTCATTAACAAGTGTCGATCGGGTAGTTCAAAAAAGTCGTTAGGCAAAGCCGAGCGTAATCCAGTAGAACCGTAACGCAAGGATTACTTGAAAACATTTAAGTACTTACTTAGATTTTTCTCGGCTTATAAAGTTTTTATTGAGTGTGTGCGCGGTAAAACTGTGTCCGACTGCTACGCAAGAGGTTGTGGGGTTCCATTCCTACACGGGACACCTCTCTCGTCTGGGTGTACTTTGTGTCCGTGACTTGTATGTTTGTAAAGTTCCTCGCGACAAAGGCTTGACCCTACTGCGGGAGACGTTGTAAAAAAAAAGTTGCGAATTGCAGCTTGTTAGTAGTATTTAAGTAGTTTTAGTTAGTAGTTTAGTCATGCCTATACGTTGGAATGGAATATACCTATAAGCTACTGTCAACCTGAAAAGAATGAACTCAGTGATACGTTCAAAAATCCACAAAATAAGTTCTTAAAAAATCGCAACATCATAAGAATTATTTGTGTGTCAAAGCCCAATCCGTTCAGGAGGCCTACTCTAATTCAATGAAAACGATGAATTCAATGAATGAATGAAAAAGATACAATGATTACGAAGTTTCGATCAAAAATGAGTTGGTGATATACAGAGTCAACATCATCAATTCAATCCACTTAGGTCTGAAAATCATCTATGGGTTCGGCCGTCTTGGGTTTATCCAAAAAAATATAAGAATACTCAAGAAATTTAAGAAAATGAATGAATTTCATTTTTGAGAAAGAGTAGTTTGAGCTGTACTTTAATAATGTCAGTTAGCCACAGTTTTGTTTCATAGAAGAAGAAGACTATGCATTGTTTTGACAATCATAGCTAAGGTCTATGTACTGTAAATTGGATGCTTAAATAAATAAAAGAGAAGGTCGCATACAATAAGTATCAGTGTTTAACTGTAAAATTGAAGCCAAATAAACCGAACGACTACATAACAGGGCTGTCACGTTTATAAAATACAATACAATATTTTTTTTCAGGTCACCACATTCCCGTGGGAATCCTGGAATAAAACCGGGCAAGTAGGCCGAGGCACAATGTAGGGTTTCATAGTCCACCCCCCCCCGTCCACCCGTATAAAGTGGCTTATGAAGTGGGTTTTCTGTTGTTTTGGTTTCATACTAATAACGTTATACCTACTTATTATAATTTTCAATGCAATTTATACGAAGTTTTTTTTTACTTTTTGTTTGATTAGCTGTTACTCGTTAACTTGTAAAACCTTTCTTGGGGACACTTGACTCTAACAAAAATTTGCACTTTAAAACTTAATATTTCACAAACGGATCCCTAAATCTAAGAATGGTCTTCCTAACGCCTAAACATTTTTAAAAGACCTATCTAACGTGGGGTAGGTGAGAATAAAAATCACATCCCCACTTTACATATAGGGGGGGGGGGGGTACCCTAAAAAAATGTTTATCAAGTTTTTATTTTGGCGGCGTAAGTAATATGTGTATCCATGCAAAATTACAGTCTTCTAGCATTAACAGTGTCTGAGCAAAACTGACATGGCGAAACTATAAGTGTTCCGTTTTGCCATTTTGGCTACGGAACCCTAAAAAGTAGTTTATGTCACCTGGGGATAGTGTAGCTTCCCAACGGTGAAATAATTTTTGTAATTGGTAGTAGTTTTTAAGTTTATTCGTTACTTACAAAAATACAAATCGTTCCTTCTCATAGTATTATGTAAAGAAGTGTGTGAGACAGAATAAAAGTAGATTGTCAGTTTCTGACAAAGTAGGTACATACCTATTCCAATTACTCACACATGATTAGGTCGAAATGGATACCTTGAAAATCTACCTACCCCTTGTTATCACGTGGCTATGCCATGCTATGCTATGAAGCAGTTTGTAATTTATGTACCAAAATATTCACCAGTCTGCAGTGAGCTCTCGAGGTCGAGAGGTGAGGAATTGGTTTAGAAGAAGCAAGAAGATGAACATACATACATCATCATTGGACTATACCATCTTGATCTGATGTTTAAAACAGCGTCACAAGAGCAGCATTTTCGCTGGTGACGTTTTACGGACGCTGTATCGCCGGGGACGCGATTTAGGTGGGGCAAGCATGCCTAGAAATTGCGTCACCCTCTGAACCTAAGTGACAGAACCCACAGGAATGACTAGTCAATACGTGCGGCGTCAGATCGGTTGCTTGACCTGACTCGTGTCTTACGGGAGGTATCAAACCGGCTTTTGTTTCGAGTTTCGCTCTCTTCACACTGTTTATGTTGGGTATTTCCCTTAGTCGCTACTTATTTCCTTTAGGATGAGATGGGGTGATGACACTTCGTTTCCTTACTCCGTCACCATGCGGAAAGAAACATTGTATAATTTACAGATTAAAACCATAATCCTCCTTTTGGCCAAAAATATTTGAACAGGAACACGTGCTAAACGTAGCTAAACAATTGTAGACAAAAAATAAACTGTCCTACTAATTTCGGACCACACTTCTGCCAGCAGGCGAGTCAATGATGACGTCAGCACACCAGCGAGCGACCGATTGTATATTTCTTCTTCTTGGAGTTTATGGCAATCTAGCCGTTTTAACGGCTAATTTCTGCCAGTGTCAAGTATTTATGCACTTATTACATGCACATAGTCTTATTCTAAGTCAATTATCACGTATTCAAATCATTTTTTACAAGTTAAACTCGGAGCTGTAAAAATAATGGCCGGTCAGTTTGCCGCCATTTTTACAACTCCTCTATTGTCTATTTGTCAATTCTTTGCACTTGACAGTAGTAGTTCAGCGATTGACATTGACTGTGGCGCAGTGGGAGTGTATCCGACTGCTACGCAAGAGGTCGTGGGTTCGATTCCCACACGGGACACCACTTTGTGTGATCCACAAATTGTTGTTCCGGGTCTGGGTGTACTTTGTGTCCGTGACTTGTATGTTTGTAAAGTCCCCCGCGACACAGGGCTGGTACCCTACTGCGGGAGTAGTCTTAAAAAAAAAAAAAAAACTTTTTAACGTTGAACTGCTCTGCGCTTGGCAAATAAAAAAACAGAAAAATTAACTTTTTAATAACGGTCACACATTTATGAACTACTAGCTGTACCCAGCGGTGTTATCCGCGGTTTATTAGCCTATGTGTTAATCTAGAGTGTCAGCTAACTCCATACCAAATTTTATTGAAATCGCTCCAGCCGTTTAGACGTGAAGAAGTAACAAACATACACACTCACACACTCACAAACTTTCGCTTTTCTAATATTAGTGTGACTAATATTATGTGTGATGATCCTGGCAGTTACAAATGCCAATATTCTTTAACTTCAGGTACATCAATGTTTCGTAAAGAAACGTAATTTTTAACCACTCATCGCAAAACTAGGGCTGACTGGAGCCTATTTTACGCTCGCTTATCTAGCAAGTCGCAGCCCTATCTTAAGGTCATTTGACTCACGAATTCCGTTATAATATACTTAAATGACATACACAAACACTAAAAACACCAAAGCTTCATGTAAGATATAAAACATCGTTGTTTTTGTGAAACGTGTATTTTACCATTTTGTATACCATTCACTTATGCATATAAACAAGCATTTTAACCAGGTTCATTATAAGCTTACTATAAGCTTTCCATTGATGGAACATGTTAAATGCTTTACTATAGGCCGACCGCTTAACTCGTATATCGCCTGCGCGGTGAGAAGGGAGCGCGGGGTGATGTTAACGGGTGGGTGAGCGGTGTGCGAGTTCTCTGTCCCGCGCACACCGCTCACCCACCCGTTAACATCACCCCGCGCTCCCTTCTCACCGCGCAGGCGATATACGAGTTAAGCGGTCGGCCTATAGGTACTATAATGGGTAATTTACTACTTAGGTACTAGGTAATTAACTATTTAGGTACATTATAGTGGGAATAACTGTAAATTTTGAATTCTCACAGATGTATGAATTACTGGTTGGTGTTATAGTACATAACTTCTTAATTTAGTTAGCCAACTTATGAAGCTTTTTTCTCATTATTATTTTAAAAGTAAGGCAATAAATTTAAAGAAAGTTATACAATTATAAATTGAGCTGTTTTCAATTTATTCTGAAATGTTGTACAATTACAATGTTATCTATTGAGCACTAATCATAATGACTTTATTTCATAGTGATGATAGTTTTAAATGAATATATTAATATGGTCATACTTTTGAAATTATTTTTTTATCTTCAATGTTTATTACGTCTGTTAAATTTAAAATTAATATCGTAGGGTAGATTTAAATTAAATGATACCTTTAGGTAGATATCGCTTGTGTTCACGGCAAGTGCAATCTGCTCTAAACGTCAAGCAAACTATGGCTAAATAATGCATGATCAAACTTCGTTTTTTTTTTTGCGTATTAGGAACCATGCAACGCGTATTTCATAATACCTTTTTAAACCTAATTAATTATCTACAGAAACGTGTCAACTTAATCCCGTTTCGTTCATCGTTATGTAAGACCTGTCGGCTTCCACACGTTGTCATATCACACGATAGTGCTAATTAGACCGTATCAAAGAGTTCTTAGTATCATATTCGAGGTGATCTAGCGCTGACCTAGCTCACCAATAAGGAGCATTCTCGTCTCAATAGATATAATTTCCGCTGGTATTGTTGTCTGAGAAACGTGACATATTATTGTTGTTTTATGTTACGTCATGAAAGCACATAGAGACGCAGATGCTGGGAGTTAGGTAACTTGTATTTTGCTTACCTAGTTTTTCAAAAGAGTGTTGATCAAAAATCCTTGGTTTAAAATCCCCGGAATGGGTCATTTCGGTTTACCGCTCTGTTTTTGCTGTTGGAGTTGTTGGAGTTTACCCAAAGAGTTCCTGACGGAAGCTTATTGTTAACTTCTCTGTCCGTTTGTCCATTTACCTTCTTTAGGAGCTAGGGTAAGATATGATCCTAATGAACCGTAACCGGTAATTATTTAAAATTTTCGCATAGGTACATCGAGATAATTATGTACTAATAATACATTAATACCTAAATGCATAGGTAGGTATTGTATTTTATACATTGACGTGTAGACCGGGACCGTGTCATCCCTTTTAATTAAAATTTAAAATTTTGACTGCAAAGCGTGAAAGAGAGAAAAAACTTGTGCGGCCTTTGACAGTTATTATATGGACAATAACTGTTCAAGGCCGCACGAGTTTTTTCTTTCAATAGCGTTGTCTCTTTCTAGAGAGTGGTCAATTTTGTGAGGTTATGGCGCAGTCCTGGTCTATGCTTCTATGGTTTTATAGTACCTACCTAAAGGACGAATACTCAAAAGTCAATCAATTTTGAGATGTTAATTGATGTTGTCACTGTCACAAAAATATCTACTTTGAGCAAGACTCAAAGTTAGATGATTTCTGAGAGTTCGCGGATGGGCCTATGAACCACTGATAGTATATACGATAGATAGTACGAGTAAGCTGGACAGACTACCGCCGACAGCAACAAGAATACATTTGATTTTGACTTATGGAGACGGCATTTGACAAAATCAAGTGGAAGTCTCTGTTGTAACAAGGATAACGACAACGGCCATTAGTTATAAGGGCCAAAAAAGCTTACAGGTTGGTTATTCGATTCGACATTTGAAATTCCTGTCACTTTGTATACATTAACGTAGAAACCAGGACTGCGCCATAATCTCACAAAATTGACCACTCTCTAGAAATAGACAAGGCTACTTTGTGGACAATACCTGTCAAAGGCCGCACAATTTTTTTCTCTTTTTCAAGCTCAGCGGTTAATATTTACTTTTTAATTGAAAGGGATGGCGCAGTCTTGGTCCCTACGTCAATGAGCCAATGCAGCAAGTTTGTACCTACCAAGAGGTCAGTGTTGCGAACAGTATGAGTGCGTTGTTTTTCTTTTTATGTCAAACGCAGAATTTCAAACAACCTTCAATATTTATTAGGACCAATTTAACCGGTTTAAATTGTATTAAAAATAAATAATGTCTATTGATTGTTTATTTATTTACACTACACTGGGTCCTTGTTCACTTTAATTTTTCCGTTTTCGCGGCAAGCTCGTACGAACTGTCAAAATATTAATGCGAAATACATAATTAATGATAGAGAGCTGCGCCACAGAATAAGTAATAGTACTAGCTGCGCTTAGAAAAGCATAAAGGCGCATGCGCGGCGGACATCTTTGAGCGCCCGCGCATGTGCCAATTCGCGCGGGCTTGCCACGAATACGGATAAAAATAACGTGAATATGGACCCTGCTATATTATATTTGACCTCTGACTTTGCTACCGGTTGATTGTATTATCATGATAATTTTTTCACAGTCATTACAATTATCACTGATGTTGTTATAGGTGTGTTAAGTGATACTGATAACAATTGACCTCATGTGATAATTTATTGAACTTGGTGTTTGGATTCTATACCTATTACTATCTAATAACAAGAGCCTCTTAGCCGACATTGACACAGCTTGCAAGATTCTTTAAAAATATAATTATTCATAGCTTGAAACTCGTGATTTTCTGTTAACCCATCATAATTGTATGTTTTAAACTTGTTAGTAATTGGTTTTAAATTTAATCTATACTAATATTATAAAGCAGAAGAGTTTGTTTGTTTGTTTGTTTGCTTTGTTTGTTTGTTGGTTTGTTTAAACGCGCTAATCTCAGGAACTACTGGTCCGATTAGAAAAAATATTTTTTTGTTGGATAGCCCATTTATCGAGGAAGGCTATAGGCTATATAACTAAAAGGAGGAGCAGGACTAAAAGGAGCGGAGTAGCGACGTGAAATGTTGCAAAAACGGGGAAAATTTACGCATACGAAGTTGCGCGGGACAGCTAGTTGTTAAATAATAGAGTTATAGGTGTCTACCACAATTTGCATTGTCGTAGAACTGTGTAATTGGCTTATTTTATTGTAAATGAAAACAGCTCAAACTGGCTGCATAATAGATCCATTTGTAACTACTTGTATATAACAAAAGCTGTTGAGCTTCTTTATATATTAAAAAAAACATCTTTCTGGTGCCCTAACCACTGGTGGCTTGGTCCGAGCCACGTATAACCGATGTCCGGTGGAATATTATTGTTATCTTGAAAATTTGCTACATTTTGGAGAAATATGACCTAACCTATTTATTTCGATTTATAAAGGTTAAGTAGGTATTCTACCTACTAAAATCGTGAAAGTTAATATACCTACCCTAAAATTGGTTTATTCCCAGTACTTTCGTGGAAGAAGTTCTGCGGCAGAACTAGTGGGAATTTTTTGTGCCAATAGTTCTGTCAACAGAACATAATGAAATTGTCGTTTTCACGAACTTTTGTTTTTTATCTTTTTTATAGAGACATTAAGTTACTATCGTTTATATATATAGTGTGACTACACTAAAAAAACACTATTTTATTACGCATATTTTCAAGAACGGCCTCTATACTCAGGCACTAAACAAATTCCACCAAAAGACATTTGTTTAAAGGACAGATACATTTAAATCCGTTTTGTTTCTGTGAGATGACAACTTCTCGTAAAAAAATCATGAAAAGACCTTGACAATCGAGATCAGCTAGTTTAATCTAGTAATATCTGGTTACAGATATTGTCGTATCTAGATTTAAAAATACGTTTAAGGACATCTACATCCTGTTACATTAAGATTTGTATTCGATTGGAGTGGCTTAAAGAACGAGGACTCACGTTTTAAAAGCTAAAAGACATTATTCTTAATATCAATCGAAAGCATGGCCGTACTTATTCAAAATCAGGAGGGGGGTGCCTTTGAAACAACACTGACTTAAGCTAGGTAGGTACATCTATATTAATATTATAAAGCTGAAGAGTATGTTTGTTTGAACGCGGCAATCTCAGGAACTACTGGTCCGAATTGAAAAAATCTTATTCTGTTGTATAGCCCATTTGTCGAAGAAGGCCATAGGCTATATAACATCACGCTACGACCAATAGGAGCGGAGCAGTAATGAAAAATGTTGCAAAAACGGGAAAAATGTACGCATACGAAGTTGTGCTGGATAGCTAGTTATACATAATTTTGGGAAGGGTTGCAACACTACAACAATAATACCGATCAAAATACTACATCGATAATACCAAGATGGATTAGATAATCCATCTTGCGAGAGTTTTGGCTTCTGTTCTTCAAGCAGGTATCATTGAGTAGCTTTTGTCACAGTTAGGGAAAATATCTACGTTTGATGCTATTTGCGATATTATTCAATAATTATAGTTTGTATCGAGGAAAGGAGATTTTTGTTAATCGGCAATTACCGATTATATGTGTTATCGCGATAAAAACTATCCTATGTTCCCGGTACTGAAACGATCTCAGCTTAAGCGTGAAGTCCAGCGGCTTAAGCGTGAAAACGTAACAGAGTTTAATTACATAAAACGTAACATTTATAGTTAGTTTGGATATTATTGTAAAGGGACTTCTAAAAGAGCAATGTTTTCTACAATATGCGACAGTGGCCGGCAACATTGCCGGCCACTGTATTGCAGTTTATATTGCAGTGGCCGGCAACACTGCTTTACTAGCTAGACTATTTGCAGTAATAACTCTAAACTTGTTTGATATATCTACGTATGGCCGATATTGTTTTGAAAGGTTGCCGGACGGTCGTGGCAAGCCCATTTTATTGAAGTGTGCTGTGTGTGAGTGACTTGATTTATTGCTGTATTCTTTGCTTTGTACTATTGCAGGCATATTGCAACACATTGCCGAGTTATATATTGCTTGGCCATCAAGTGCAATAATATATTTTATTTTTGTTGGCCGAACAATTAGTTGCCAATAGTGCGGCCACAAATTGTAGTAAATCATGGCCCGTTTAGAAGCCCCTTAAGAGAATTAATACTTCGTCGAGGCACTTGTTGCGCGTATTCAAAGATGATGTAAGTATTGTTTGTTAGCTCATCATTACGTACAGACCTGGGTAATTAGTCAATTATAACTAAGTACTGAGTGTTCTTTGTGTTCGGGTCAGATGTGCCGATGACTACAGCATTGTTCGGGGACCAGTGGAGTATGTTAGTGTGTAGCGGGTTTTACGTTTATGCGTTTGTAACTATGTGTAATAGATTAAAGGTTATATTCGTTTCAAAAATTTTAATCAATCTGTTGCAGATGACTGACGTAATGTCAGTCCTACATATTCGCACGAATACGCAAAACTATACGCTTAACATCATGCGCACGACGTGCTTATCTTGTTATTTGGTATCTAGTATATAAATAAAGAAAAAAATACTAGAGACCTGGGGTATATATTTTTTTTTTTTTTTAATATTTGTGTTTATCCTTTCTATGGCTCGCTGGCGGAATCGTATTTTGAGGTTTGACTCGCAAAAATAAGGTAATGGAGCAAACATGAGTCCATTTTTTTTTCTTTATTTTTGGCACCAACTTTTGTACAATTTTCAGAACTCCAAAATAGGTTCCATGCAAAATTTTTTGGCCAAGTAGGTACCGCTGCGGCTCAAAAGTTTATAAAAAAAATACAGTCGATTGACCTCCTCCTTTTCGAAGTCGGTTGAAAATAAAAAATATGTCATTGTAATCGTCGTTTATTCTGCTTTTTCGTGTATAGTTTTGAGGTTTCTGCACTGACCTCTATACTACTAGTATGCTGGACAGGCATACTATCGCCGGCAGTAAAAAGCTTGGAAAATCGTTCGACAGTAGTAAGTTTCGAAAACGCGACGGAAAGTAGTCAAAATTGGAAAAGGGTAGCAACAACGTTAATTTGTCCTAAGTGACAAAATACTTCACACACAGTTCACACTGCTTCAATTACCATGGCTGCTGTTGCAAAATGTGGCTTCGAGGAAATTCGTCACCCATCTTATAGTCCCGACATGGCCCCAAGTGACTTATTTGTTTTCTTGACTGACTTATATGAAGTCATCCGTGCGGTTTATGCCCATTTTGAGGACAAAATTTCTGAGTATTTTTACAAAGGAATAGAAATGCTTAATAAGAAATCTGAAAAGAGCATTATGTAATAATATAATATCTTGGGACAACTCACACAACGCTATCTGATCCCAAACTAAGCAGAGCTTGTACTATGGCAACCAGACAACTGATAAACATACTTATATATGTCTAAATACATATATATTATAGATAAATAACACCCAGACATAGAAGAACCATCCTGCTCATCACACAAAGTTTTATCCTGGGTGGGGATCGAACCCACGACCTCTTGCGTAGCAGTCGGATACATTTCCACCGCGCCACAGAGGCATTGGAATGGAGAGAGTCTATATCGAGAAATAAAAAATGATTTGTAAATTTATGTACTTATTTTTAAGGGTTCCGTAGCCAAAATGGAACCCATGAAGTTTCGCCATCTCCGTCCGTCCGTCCTTGCAATAAAATTTATTTCATTTCATTTCCGCCCGTCCGTCCGCAGCTTAGCTCAGAGACTGTTAGTGCTAGAAGGCTGTAATTTTGTATGGATACACATATTACGTAAAGTGGGGATGTGATTTTTTTTCTCACCTATCCCATTATGTGGGGTAGTCATTAGATAGGTCTTTTAAAAACGTTTAAGGGTTGTGTTTTATGTGTGCTACTTATATTCTTTGTTAAGCCGGAAACTTTTTTAGGGTTCCGTAGCCAAAATGGCAAAAACCCTTAATAAACTTATTGCCGAAAAACTGCGCTTCTCAACAAAAGGAGGTAAATGCCACGTAGATACGCTCTTTTGCTGGTTCACTTTTTCAGATCGTATTTTTCATATATTAGAGCATTTATTAGTTGTAACAACTGCTGAACCCTACTCTGAGCATGGTCCGACATGCTCTTGCTCGGTTTTTATTTACTTGCTATCTGTAGAGAAATTTGCATCAGTCCTATAACATGGTGTATAGTATATTAGTCGCAGCACCTTAACAAGTTTATAAACAATCAAACATTGTAAAATTGGCAATTTGAAAAGCCAGCCAATTTATTGCCAGGTTCTTTTCTCCGGCTTTACCTATTGTTTGCGAATTTGGCATTACATGTACATGTAGAATCCCAACCTATCACAAGAGTTGTTTTGCATCCTAAGTGAATAAAGTTTTTTTTTATTTTTTTTATTTTTTTGAATAGCATGAATTCCATTTCCCTTACATCTTCTGACAGTAAAACTATATCATTAGCAATAATTTCGGACTCTGACTATTGTTTACAAATAGAACAGATATCCGTTATCATCTATAGTAATATTATAAAGCTGAAGAGTTTGTTTGTTTGTTTGAACGCTATAATCTTAGGAACTACTGGCCTGAATTGAAAAATTCTTTCACGGTTGGATAGCCCATTTATCGAGGAAGGCTGTAGGCTAACATCATGCTACGACTAACAGTAGAGGAGCGGCAATGAGAAATGTTGCAAAAACGGGGAAAATATCTCTTCGTAAACATTTGCTTGTGCAAGTGGATGTTGTATGTCGCTGTGTATTTCTTAAGGGTTATACAGCTTTGTAAAAAATGTTACAATAAGTATTTATAACTTTTACATGTTTTGTGAGAGTATAGCACTCTATAAACCCTTTTTAGACTGCCGGTATTGTTCAACCAATCAATTAATCATTTATTTGCGAATAATGGGTTAGATGAAATCTTATATTATTATCAATAGTATCACCATGATCTGCTTAACATCATGCAAATGTACACATATTTAGGTATATATACACTTGCTGTCCCGCGCAACTTCGTATGCATAAATTTCCCCCGTTTTTGCAACATTTCTCATTGCTGCTCCGCTCCTATTAGTCGTATCGCGATGTTATATAGCCTATAGCCTTCCTCGATAAATGGGCTATCCAACAAAAAAAGAATTTTTCAAATCGGACCAGTGGTTCCTGAGATTAGCGCGTTTAAACAAACAAACTCTTCCGCTTTATAATATTAGTATAGATATACCTATATAGGTAGGTATATTCTATCAATGAAATTATAGTAATTATATTAGAAAATTAATCAATGTTACAATTATATTTGTAATTATAGTTATAAGTGATAATGAAAATGAACTCTACTCATTCAACTGTACCTAACGTAAATGATTTTACTAACAAAATCGAAAGTATTTTTTTCAAAATCTAAACGAACGTGACAGCAAAATAAAAAAAAATGCACTTTACTAGATAGTCATTGTGAGTACATAAATCTAGCCTTTTATTAATTCAGCGTATTTTATTTAATTGGATCAAATGTTGGTCCAAAGTATGAGTCATCTTCATGCTCTACTGCACTTCTTGTGAGAGACTATAATCTCCTAGAGCGCATCAAACGCAATCACTTCGTAATTAATGCTGTACATTGCTATTTCTTTTCATACTTACTAATTACTCCGCTACTTGAAAACGTAATGGATAATAATTAAAAATATGCGTTCTTAAAATGTCGAAAATATTGATAACTGGTCTTTACTTTCGTTTAAAATAGAAAGTAGTTGGTAATGCATTTCACATACAAATCTTAATAAATATATTTATTGCATTCTGCGATTCCGAACCGAGAGAAAAAACGTAACCCTTCCTTGCAGCCGGTTAAAAATAACCTTTATTGGATCGCTTATTTACCTGTTCGCCAGTTAAGAACCTTAAAAAAAGAATAACCTTTTTTTTTATTTTCTATCGTCCTTATATTAATTGAATATCTGCCAATAGAGTTAGTTATATCATTTCATAATATTTAATCTTATCTATTTGCACTGTTCTTAGTCAATTTAGCATGCATTTAATTACTTATATTATAATCAATAATAATAGTTACATAATTAGTTAAATATTAATAATAGATATGTACTTAGAATAATGTATGTTAATATTAATAGAATCATTTATATTTTGTAGTGTTAAGTGCATGAAGCTTTGCGTGTTAATTTTATACATATAATTAATAATAATTATACCTACTATAGGAGGGCTTATAATAATAAATAATAATAATAATAAATTTGCACTGTAAACTTTACTTATTGAAAGGAATTGTAGGTACATTTTGTTGTTCATCCTTCCCATCTGTTGACCTGAAAAGAAATTATACAAATATACCTACGTAACGATTTTGTTTACTTTTTCAAGAGCGTTTTTCTATAGTTTTTTACACTATTCAAATAATTAAATACAAAATGACAAATCATCACTTGAAAAAGACGACACACAGAACATTCACACGAATTTGTTTTATGTTTTTGTTATGTTTATGTGTATTTGGCATTAGGTAAGTACAACTTACCTAATGCCAAATACCAAAATGGCAAAAACGGATCCCTTGGAGTTTCGTCACGTCTGTCTGTCCGTCCATATGTAACAGGCAATTTACTCAGAGACTTCTCAATGAATATAGATGAAAAGGTGTCTTAATGTGACCGCTACTTAGTTAGATAGCTAAATAATAAAAATAAATATTTTTAGGGGGGGCACTCCGTACATGTAACAGAAACTGAAAAAATTTTTTTTTCGGCTAACATCGACGTGTGGCACATCATTCGATAGGTCTTTTAAAAACATTTTAAGGTCTTTAATAAACTTTTTTGATTGAGTAAATATTTTTGAAAATAATCGTTTCGAAAGTTGCATAAATTGTGTGTCCCCCCCTTTACTTTTTAATCGTGTAACCAAAAAATATGAAACAAATCACAATATCAAATACTTTAAACTAAAATTATTTCGGACATGATCGGATATAGGTACAGTCATTGAGTTATAGCCGAGAAACTACTTTTCTCAACAAAAGGGCGTATGTGCCATGAACATACGCTCTTCTGCTGATGCAATTATTTAAGGCTGCGGAACCCTACACTGAGCATGGTCCGACTTGCTCTTGCCCTGTTTTTTTTTTATAAATTCCACAGGAAAATACGTGTAATTTGCCAATGTGACATTTCTTTATGACAAGTTCAATTTAATAAATATACGTTTTCATAATTTATATTATAACTTATGCAATAGGTATTTCTAAAAAAATAGTTATTACCATATATTTAATTATCATTGTATTTTGTAAACTATAAATAAAGTTAATTACGTAAGTTAGTAGGTATTTAATTTAATTTATGCTGATTATTTCAACAGCCAATATAATTATTCCAGTAATGAGTTTTATTACCTAAAAAATTAAAAATAAACAAAAGTACCGAAAATGAAAGTGCTAGAGTGAAAGTACTTACTAATAAACAGTATTTACACATTCGTGCGAGTGACGAATTATGATATGACTCTGGCGATCTTCGACACGGAAAAGGACACTAAATGAATCTGTTATTCATTTTCTATCAAGAAGATCTATGTCAGAACAGGATTAAAAACTTCTTGGGTCTGAATCAACTGTAGCAGCTGTCACTGATAATAACAATATAAATAAATAAAATAAAATCAGTTTATTTCAGGTAACTTAACCCTTATACAAGGATAACATATAGTATCAAATTTAAATAAAAAAAAAGAAAAGAGAAAATAAAGCAAGTAAAAATAAGATAATAATTTAAAAATTAAAACTTAAAAATTATCTTAATAAAAATTATAATTTATTTTGATTTTACATTTAGGTACCTACTTTACTCCATTAAGCTACGACTTCGACACATATCTGGCACAACAATGTCTAATTAAATTACTGGTACAGCAATCATCCCTAGCACAGTGTTGGAGCTGGCCCGCACCCAGCGTACAAGGGATGTGCACCGCTTGTGCATGGTAGTGTGAAAGCTATATAAACCTATTCATAAAATTGTTTTAATATTCATACCTACAAATCTGTGGTACCTACCTATCTCTTTAAAAATAAATTACTTAGTGTTGGTCTTTATTGTGTACCCCAAGATTTAAATAAAAATTAAGATGCTTTACTTCGATGTTTACCTATAGAAACTTGCCATGATTCTTTGGTCTGGCTTGACCGATGCCATCGACCAATTACGTGTGGTTAATTCATTATCCAACAGGGTTAAAATATGACAGTATACTAGATACAAAATATTGAATTATTGTGTCATTGCAACCCATATGATGTTCCACTGCTGGGCACGGGTCTTCCCAGTAGAACCTATTGATTCTAGATTCTGGGGGTAACTGCCATAATCGCCACGCTTGGCGAGCGGGTTGACGATCGCAGTATTGCTTTAAAGTACGCAGAGGACGCTGCTGGCCGTCCTTCGGTATGAAATCCCTTAGTCGCCTTGACGATACCCACGGAAAGAGATGGGGTGGTAATATTCTTAAGCCGGCACCACACGGCTGTATATTGTGCAAACTTTTAATCAATACTAATTTTATAAAGCTGAAGAGTTTGTTTGTTTGAACGCGGTAATCTGAGGAACTATTGGTCCGAATTGTAAGCCCATTTATCAAGGAAGGCTATAGGCTTTATCACATTACGCTACGATCAATAGGAGCGGAGCAGCAATGAAAAATGTTGCAAAAACGGGGAAATATGATGCAGACGAAGTGGCGCGGGACAGCTAGTTATTCAGATGAAGGGGAGTGTAAATTGAATTAAACAATTCCATTAGACCCATTCATAGTTAAATACAGGTTAACGTGTTAAAAATTGTGTCATGTGAATGACTAAACGATAAATAATTACTTAGCGTAGTTGTTGTGACTGTCATTATTGCTTTATCTATTATTAAATTTTAATAAACCAACAACTGACTGACTAACTGTAAAATAATTATTTAATATTTTTTATTTTATTTAAAGATACGACTCCCGCAGTAGGGTACAAGCTCTGTATCGCCGCGGGACTTTACAAACATACAAGTCACGGACACAAAGTACACCCAGACCTAGAACAACAATTTGTGGATCACACAAAGTGGTGTCCCGTCCCGAATGGAACCCATGACTTCTTGTGTAGCAGTCGGACACGCTCCCACTGCGCCAATGAGGCAGTCAACTGAGAGAGTATTTGTTATTGTGTTAGTTTTTACCAGCGGCTCCATACACTGGGATGTTGGTTATCGCGATAAAAAGAGTATTACGTCACTCTCTCTAGAACCGATTTTAATGAAATTTTGTGTAAAGATGGCTTGAAGTCTTCTGTGCACCATTTTCAGCATTATCGATTCAGTGGTTTAGGCGTGAAAACGTAACAGGCAGATTTAATTTCGGATTAGGGTTTGCGATCCCGTATTATTATTATTATTTTTTTTTTTTTATATGGCACTACTGCCGATGTCGACAATTCTGCCAAAGTCAGACGTGCGATGGAGTAACAATTTTGCATTTTTAACGTTGAACTATTTGTGTTGTTAGTGAAATGTAACAAACAAAAATATAATTACAAATTATTATATAAATAAAGTAAAATGGTTAGAGACAAAAAAAAAATACGATAATATATATCACACCAACATAGATATATGGACAGAGTTTCACAATCTGATGGAATTATGGCGAATAAATGTAATCAGTGCAAAAAAAAGTTGGGGGGAACAATAGGTTAGGAGCGAAGAGAAATTAATAGGAAGGGGAAGCCGTATTAGTTGTTACCACGTTCCAGCATTTCTGTCAAAGTGTCATGACAAAGAGGATTGCGATATTGCCAACCCTACCGCAAAAACGGATAGTTTAACCGCTGAATCTATAATACTTACACATTTAATCTGAAAGTAGGTACTTACTTATGCTTACTACATAGCTTGAGAAAATAAAGTAATAATAATAATAATAATAGTAATAACTTGGGACAACTCACACAACGCTATCTGATCCCAAACTAAGCAGAGCTTGTACTATGGAAACCAGACAACTGATAAACATACTTATATATTTCTAAATACATACATATTATAGATAAATTACACCCAGACACAGAATAAACCATCGAGCTCATCACACAAAGTTTTATCCTGGGTGGGGATCGAACCCACGACCTCTTGCGTAGCAGTCGGATACATTCCCATCGCGCCACAGAATCAGTCACTTACATTACAAGATACGCGCGAAAAACATGACCCTTCTTTACAGTCGGGTAAAAAGGATTGCGAGATCCAACCTACAGCAAATACGGATACCATAAACACAAAATCTATAATACTAACACATTTAATCTGTAAGTAGGTACTTACTTATGCTTACTACATAGCTTGAGAAAAGAAAGTAGAGATTAATTGCTCTCATGAAAAGCAATAAGACACAGTTGCATCTACTGACCAGGTCATAACCTCAATTGATAGTTTCTTTAATTAAAAAAAACCTATGTGAAGAAAGCTATGCTCAAGTAGGTTTTTAATTATTTTTGTGATTAAAGAGATATTGTAGTATTTCTTGGGTAGTGATAGTAGCTTTTGACGTGATAACGTCTTATAAATCGATGACCTGGTGCACGTACGAAAAAGTGTCACGCTCCGTTACGTACCGCCTGATGATAGGCTAATAGTATTGTGGCCGTTCGGGTGCATGCGTCTGGTCCATTAAAGCTGTCACAGACAGGCATGGTTGTTTATCACAATGTCATCGATGTTTTGGCGTTGACAGTGACATGCCATACAATTGGAAAAAAAAATAAAAAATGTCATGTTTTTTTATGACGTTATGATGTAAAATTAACGTACGTAAACCGACTTTATAGACAACCATTTTTTTTATAATAATATCGTAAACTAAAAGCTCATAATATATTTGAAACAAGCTCTTACTGGGGATAGAATTCTCTTCTATATTAATTTAACTATCTTAAAATCTAAAGTTAGTTCTTGCAAAAGTCGAAAATGACTCTTCTGACTACCTATATTTTTTTTTGTTTAGTTAGCTTGAGACTAACTCCTACTTTTACTAATCAGGTGGTTCAGGTGGTCCTCACGCCTCGGCCGCCCCGCGATTCGCCTCGGGCGACGGGTGACAAGGGACGACATCCGGCCACCCTAGGCGCAGGCCTGAGGACGACGAGCAGTGGGTAGCTTGCCGGCCAGCTTAGGACTCGGCCGGGTCGGCGTGCTAGTGTTCCACGCGCGTCTCAAAGAGGTGTCAGCAAGTGACGGGGCCAAATTGGGCCGGCGCCCACCGGGAGGGCGGGATCATTCGAAAGAGTTACCGTGCTCCCGGAACACCAAGGCGAAAGAAGGAACACAGATGGGTTTTAGTCAGTAGGAGTCTGACACGCCCTCCCGCTCGCGCCCGCAGCGGGAGAAGTCATATGATGATTTTCCATCTATAAAAAAAAAAAAAGGTGGTTCGAAAAACAGAAAACGTTAGAAAACCCCCAAGGCAGCTACAAGGTCCTATCTTTTGGATGCGCAGCGAGAGCTGGCTGATGTAAATGCTAACATCTCCATTATATAGATATACTGGGTTAAATATAAATATAAAGTAACATATATTTATTATTATAAATGTATGTATATATAATGTATATTATGTATGGATGTATGTATGTATACATAAATATATCTACTACATACACACACACGTACACACTCACACACACACACACACACACACACACACACACACACACACACACGCACACACACACATACACGTTTCGCTGGGTTCCAGTTGAAAACCAGCGCCAGGCTCTTAAGTCTAGCTTATGCTGAACTGGACACCCATTCGTTGCAACCGCGAGGCACAACATTTTATGTAACTTAATGTAATGCAACGAATAAATGTATCTTTTCTTTTTTTCTTTTCTTTTCTATAAAATGGACAAAATCTAAATTGGTCGTACTGATCCAAATCGGTACTTCGGATTGCATTTTATTTTGAACGGTACGAAGTTCATGGTATCGTCTAGTTTAATTATAATATTAACTCGACCTAGTAGATGATTTAACAGTTACATTATTAAAGAAGCTAAACTTACTAGATTAAAGTTTGATTAATTTTGACACACACAGTTAGGTACATAATGTTATTGACCTTTATCAAAACCGGGAAAATACCAGTTGCAATTAAAAGTACACGTCGTTTAGCCTGTCCTTGAAATCAAAAAGACGATTGCTCACAGCAAATAACTCAAGGAACCGGTCGCGGTGGGTATCAATCGTGGTGGTTGCTAAAGTATTTGTTTCGTAACAAAAAATAATGCATTCGCGTAATACAAATAAACGGTGAGCAGGCAAGTCAATGAGCTCTACCTTTGGCAAACAATTTGTCGAATCGAATGTGTGATCTAACTTTTTATTCGGAGTTGTTCGTATAAGTTTTCGCAATTCAGGGGTCCTTGACTCAGTGATGACCGGGCAGATCAAGAAATCAGTGAGGTTTAAAAGCGTTACCACTGTGAATCGCTAGATGGGGGACCGTTACTTTAACCTGTACGTATTACTATTACTTAATCTGTGGTGTCTGCCTGTGGTGTCGTCTTAAACTTCTTTCTTCTTCGATAACTTCTTTTGACTAACCAGTAATAGGTATGTGCTGGTTGCTATTAAAGATTTAAGCACATATATTTTTCACCTTTGTTGTAAGTAGGTGCTCCTACTATGTTGTACCCACTAAGGCTGATTTTAGTTTATCTCATGTTCCAACTTTTTTATGATATAATTTGCATCAGTCCTTCAATATGTTGTGCGATATTAGTGGCAGCACCTTACCCCCATAACAAGTTTGTAAACATTCAAACATTGTAAAATCGGCAATTTAAAAAGAGTGGTCGCCAGTTTTTATTGCCAGGTTCTTTTCTTCGGCTTTTGTGAACTTGGCATTATATGTAGAATTCCGACGTATCAAGAAGTGAATAAAGATTTTTAAATTTTAATTTGAATTTGAAGACATTTAAAGTTTCTTATCAATATTTTTTTTGAGATTTTAATTCTGCCTACCTGAAGCTTTATTGCCAGATTACAACTCTGATTACATTAAGCCACGTCAGAATCATTGTTATACAAGACTTTACTTCTTATTTCTTACACCACTGAGGTGTAATTGGTATAAATTAACCATGTATTTTATATGGTGATGAGATTGCAACTAACTGATAGAAGCAATGCACGCCATCTTGGGACGCTTATCCTGATGTCAAAGTCTTTGGATTGCCGTAACGCCAGGCGCGCCATTAAATAAACTTTTTACGAAAAAATATTAAACCGACTTTAAAAAAATAAATACAAAGTAACTAAAAAGCATAAATAATATCAACACAAAAATAGATAAACATTTTAAAGTTCGTGCCAGGAAATGTAGTTTTCAAAATGTAAATGTAAATGTATGTAACCCTTTAAATCGGTCCAGTCGACATCGGGTAATCGGTGAACATACATTAAAAAAAAAGATACATACAAACGAACATAGAACCTGCTCCTTTTTGAAGTCGGTTTAACATACTTTTACGTCACTGTTATATCCACGGAAGAGATAAATATAGTATATCTATCTCTACGGATAGATAAATATACTATATTTATCTCTTCCGTGGTTATATAATATCCGATTTGTTTATCATAATTATGACAAATAGCCTTGTGTTTACGTAGGTACCGACTTTGAATGTCCCGCTTCATTTTTGGACTTGATTTTTGGACTTTTTATTTTCATAATTTTTGACAAATTAAATTTAAAAATATTTATATAAATATTTTTTATATATACCTATATAGCAATGTGGGAATAGCCCCTCTAGCTAAGCTCAAAGGTTTGTGTTAGGAGTGAGTTCACGTCGGTAGTATAATGGGTAGGATTCGAAACCGCGATTGCTAGACCGACGCCTTAGCCATTAGGCTACCGCGCTATTGACATAGATTCAATTATAAAGCAATAACGTATGTATAAAAAAATATTTGACCCTTGTTTGCATCACACTCATATTTCCCGCGGGCGGTAAAGATATCACAAGTGTACTTATAGTGTCCTTAGGTATATTCCACCACTGTCAGAACAGTTAACTCCCACCTATATATCCAATCTCATGACCTTTACACTTGGAACTCCTCGCCAATGGATTCGTTAGATTAATGCCAGCAATTAGTACACATAAAAGTTTTTCAAATAAACCTGATTGAACGCAATCGTCGCTAGCATTGCTACAGTGATGGATCAGATGACTTCAAACAATTTGCGAGGAATTTTGATTAGTTGAATGCCTTGACCGTCAACGGTTTCGAAATGTCAAACTCTTATTGAAGAAGTATTTATCTTGCGTTGAGTTCTATGATAATAAGTAATTGTACAACTAGGTATTATAAAAAAGCGGGCAAGAGCATGTCGGACCATGCTCAGTGAAGGGTTCCGCAGCCTTGATAATTGCATCAGCAGAAGAGCGTATGTTCATGACACTTACACTTTTTTTGAGAAACGCAATTTTTCGGCATTAACTCAATGACGGTATATCCGATCATGTCCAAAATAATTTCAGTTTAAAGTATTTATTTAAGCGAGAGTCTTTTTCTTTGTGATTTTTTTCATATTGTTTGGTCATACGGTAAAAGGTATAAGTTAAAGGTAAAAGTTAACACACACAATTTATGCAACTTTCGAAGCGATTATTTTCAAAAATATTCTCTCAATCAAAAAAGTTTATTCAATTTCAATTTCAATTTATTAATTCCATATACAGAAGATAACAAGATATTACAATTATTACAAATGTTTACTTAAATATCTAGCTTAATACTTATGCCTGAACTAGGAAAACCTGTGTTTCAGGCGAATATATTAAAAACAATAAAATGTTTATAAAAGACCTGTCGAATGATGTACCATACGTTGATGGTTGCTGAAAAAAAAGTTTCAGCTTCTGTTACATGTACGGAATGCCCCCCCCCCCCCTGAAAATATTTATTTTTATTATTTAGCAACGAAACTATGTAGCGGCTACTATAAGACGACTTTTTGACCAAATTTTATGAATATTCATTGACATACGGACAGACGGACATGAACTATAAGAGTTCCGTTTTTGTCATTTTGGCTACGGAACCGTTGACAAACGTGTGGCAACCGTGCAGATCGTGATATCAGCGAGGTTAGGCAGCGTTACTACGGTTAATGGACGGGTTATGGTTTTAAAAAAATCTCTTGTCTGCGCCTAATCATGGTCGTGTCTAATTTCCGTCCCAATCCCACCAGACTTTGGGAGTGCACATGCGTCTGCGCGCAATCGCTTGTGCACGGGGTAAGTATATTATTTCTGGTGAGATCGGCTACCGTAACAGAGATAGCTTAGATTTTTTTCTAGTAATCATTATTATTAGAAAACAATAAGATATAGTAATTAAATGGGTAGTTAAATTAGACTTAATGGATCACATTATTATTATTTGAAATAAAGTCAAAGTCAAAGTCAAATATCTTTATTTCGTAAAATCAGGTTAATGATTATTTGAAAACGTCAAATTAAAACATACTAAAAATTTTATAAAATTATGATTGTTTGAAAAAAAGAAAAACAAAATGAGGTAAGGCGGCAGTTCCAAGTGTAAAGTTCATGAGAAGAAGCTGCCAAGAAACTCATGTGCCACTCTTTTAAAATCATCAAGTTTTTCTTTACAAAAATAAATTTTACTGAATGAACCAGTGTGTTTGGTGAGTGTAATCGTTTATAAAATAAGGATAACTAAATAATAATACTATTAGTAACTCTAAAATGAGTATATATAAACGTATTCAGTAGGTATACCTACCTATATTTCTAAAGACGAATTTAATATATTTGCTTATTCAATATTTCGCGTCACTCAATACTTAAATACTGGAAAAATAATATTCATATCGCACAGTATTGTCTTTTGTGAGGATCGAAATCGCAATTCATAAGTTAGCAGGCATTGCTTGGTTCTTTGCATCATTCGTGGAGTGCCGTTGCCGTGATAGGAAGATTGACGAATCCATAGAGATTGGATGGGATTACCATAATGGGTGCACAGCGAATTCATGTAGTCATGGTGCATGCTACAAGTGTCACCTATTACTGAACCATGCGTTAGTTTATAAATAAACTAGCAGCCCGACGACTTTAGACGAGTTTTTCTTCATTTTCTATAAATATACATGACATAATCAGCTTTATAACGTTCGCTATCCTATAGTTATAAGCTTCCTCTCTGAAAGAGGGTACGGACCGTAATATAATATAACACTTGGGCCTATTGTGGATTGGTAGATGTCACAGAGTCTTTGAATTTTTGGTTTTAGGACATGATTCTTCAGTTTTTTTTCGATTTCAATAAAAAAGTGTACATCTATACTAATATTATAAAGGTAAAGAGTTTGTTTGTTGAACTACTGATCTGAATTGCAAAATTATTTTACTGTTGGATAGCCCATTTATCCAGGAAGGCTATATGCTATATAACATCACGCTACGACTAATAGAAACGGAGCAGCAATAAGAAATGTTGCAAAAACAGGGAAAATTTACGCAGACGAAGTTGCGCGAGACAATATATACAGGAAGAAATTCTCGAAATGACGGTCAAAATCTGTTGAGTAGTTCAAACGAAATATGGCCACAAACAGACGCGGAAGGCGAATGATGCCATCTTTACATTACGACCGTCACAATATTTTATATACAACGCGTCCTCACCAATGTTATAGTGTCAAGGCTAGTACAAGCTTAAACTATGAGCTTAGTAACATAATATTTCACTAAATCACATGTATACCCACAAGCGAGGTGTCTATGTAGAACAAGGTTGCTAAACTTACATACTAAACGTATCAAGTGTCATTATATAAAACGACATAATATACATTCAACTCTATGGTTTAAGACATAGAAGTGAATTTTGATAGTATAAGAAGATAAACTTTATGTAAAATTCCAGTAACGTATGTGGTTAAGTCCGCTCACGAGCATTTGGTAAATTAAATGTTAAAGAGGCGGTCTGCAATGCGGTGTGGACGTCATTCAATTACTTTTTAATGTTTTTTTTTAAACTACCTCCATTTGCTTACCTATACCATTTACTGATAACAAATAAGATAAATTTTCCACTTAGGTGTAATAGTGGAAAAAAACTCTATAATCTATGTATATTAAAGAAGAATCAGACTTAGTGACTGACATATCAACGCAGGGCCTAAACTGTAAGGGTTAGAAACTGGAAATGCACATGGGTTCCTTTTATAACGTAGGGGGCAATAAGAAAGGATTTTTGAAAATTCACCCCCTAAGGGGGTAAAACTGGGGTGCAAAGTTAGGATAAAACTTTGCCGTTTTTGAAGTTATTGAAATTCAGTATGAAGGTTGAAATTGAAAAGTCATGAAACACGTATAAAATATTTTTTCGAAAGTCAACCACTAAGGGGGGTGAAAAGTTAGTTTGAAAGTTGTCTGATTATCAAATATATTTCAATAAAATGTTATATTTGGGTAATAAGTCCCATCCACGCGGGCGTAGCCGCGGGTGAAAGCTAGTTTAAATATAAAATAAAATTGCAGTATTTCTAAGATACTCTGAATCTGGACTACAATACGAAATCGATAAAAAATAGTTCTTAATTAAAATGTACTAAAGGAATAGCAGTTCGTACGTCATATATTTATCGAGGAAGGCTATGGGCTATATAACATCACGCTATGATCAATAGGAGCAGAGCAGCAATGAAAAATGTTGCAAAAATGGGAGAAATTTCCGCAGACGAAGTTGTGCTCAGCTAGTTTATATAAATATAAGTACCTACACATAAGTCCTAAGTGTAGGTTAGTACCTACATTTAGGACTTATGTGTAGGTACCGATGTGAAAGATTTGAAATCGTCTGTTAGTAGTCTAACAGACGATTTCAAATCTTTTACATCGGTCTAGTGGTTAGCGACTCTGACTGCTAAGCCGGATGTCGTGGGTTCGATCCCCACCCAGGATAAAACTTTGTGTAATGAGCACGATGGTTTATTCTGTCTGGGTGTTATTTATCTATAATATGTATGTATTTAGAAATATATAAGTGCGTTTATCAGTTGTCTGGTTTCTATAGTACAAGCTCTGCTTACTTTGGAATCAGATGGTGTTGTGTGAGTTGTCCCAAGATAATATATCTTTCACATCGATATAGTATGTTACAATCCTCAAACAATGGGTCATTAAAGGTGTGAAATTAAGAATATGAAAGAAGATTAACCTGGATATAAGGGATACGTAGCTGAGTGATGACCACGGCGATAAAGATCGGGGAGGTTAACCATCATTACTTCTGTCAGGTTTTTAGAGATGCGAGATTTTCTAAAAATGTCATACTTGTTAATGGTTTTTAAGCCCCTTCTAAAAACGTGGTTCTCTGCTTGACACATATGTATATATAGTTATTTATGTATGTTCGCGATTTTCTCAAAAACTTATATCTAATTCTATGTAGATTTTACTATATTTAGTGTGTAAAACGTTATCGTAACTCATAAAAATCTAGAAATATAGTCTAAAACAAGTCATGAGCTCATTTCAAATTCAGCGAAATTTGCACTTGGTAAAGTCCTTGATAATTTTTTCCGTGATATTCATATGAAGGCGACTCATTTTTCTTAAAAATGTTATTTTAAACTGTTTATCCTGATTCTAAAACCGCTCTTTGGTGCGTCCAAAGATTTGGAATCATTAAGAAATTTTTGCTATTATTAAGTTGGATTCCATTCTTGCCCATGATGGTACTTTTAAAGTTTGACTCTTATATTCTATGCTGGGTCCTCATTCACTATATTTTTTATTCGTTTTCGCGGCAAACTCGCGCGTCTACTGTCATAATGGTAGATAGAGGGCTGCGCTTAGAAATGCATCGCGCGCACATCTTTAAGCGAACCGCGCATGCGCCAATTCGCGCGGGCTTGCCGCGAAAACGAAATAAAATATAGTGAATAAGGACCCTGATAGTATTTTAGATTACGAAAAGTCGTTTCGTGTTAAGCTGTCTAGTAAATATGCACTTCTAAATAATATTTACCACATCTGAATTTAGATATACTAGGAATAATTATAATTTACGGCCAATTTATCTTTGTTGAGATTAATTGAAAAATTCTTGACATTTTGATGAACAATCAATTTCATTATAACTAGCATTTAAAATAACTAAACATGTTAATTTCGGTGAGGGGAAATATTGTGAGGTAAACGTCATGTCTTAGAACCAAAAACATGGAATAGGTAATTGTTTTTATATATCCAATATTTATAAAAATCGCGAAAGTTTAAAAACTTAAACTTTCGCGATTTTTATAAATATTGGATATATTTCAGGACTTATTGCGTGAATTATTTAAAGGTACGAACCTTTTATTTACCCGACGCTTCGATCGAATTGCACCGATATCGTGGTCACGGGTCGACTGATGGCAGCTTAGCGATGTCTCCGTGAGGCGCGGGGATTTTTTAACTACCCTCGCCTGGTCTTGATAATTTTGATAATTTGTACTGTCGATACTTCTTCACACTACACATACAACGTCTTTACACTGAGGTGCGCTGTCGTTAAGGCAACGATTGCATTTGCTGATAACAGGGTTCCAAGATGGTGACAGCCGGTATCCATCTTTTCGGTTGAAATTCTTGTACTTCTTGATCTCAGCCTCGCGCCTGGAATTATCCTGGAATAATAGTGGCCATCAGTGGAAAGTACCTGTGGTTTATGCAATTCTATCCAGTGATTTGGTCCTGATTCCGTAGCATGGAACGATTGTTCCCAGTAAATCCGTAGCAGAAGTTCCGCGGCGGAACTACTGGGTTTTTTTTTCCCAGTAGTTCCGCTGTACCATTCTTTCTTCTTTCCTTTAATTAATGTAGAACTTATTCACATTAGTAAAAATACATGGATCTAAATATATTTAATAGGAATGAAGAAAAAAAATAAAATAAAGAATATTCAATTTTAGAATTAAATTAAATATATGAAACAAATCTATTACACCAATATTTAAAGATATGAACTTTTTTTGACCTGACGTATTATCCGAGCGAAGAAGCGAGTTAGTTAAAAAACTCCTGGCATCACACACAGCCTCGGGCTTTTTAACTACCCCCGTTTGGTCTTCGTAATAAATAATAAACCTATAAATAATAATTCTGGAGTAATAGTGGCGATGTGTTTTTTGAGTAACATCTTTTGGCGTTTGTAAAAGCTTCAAAACCTTGGAGTGCCGACTGTTTGTTAGACAGACTTTTTATTTAGTCCTTAACTTATTTGATGTATTGCTTAAAAGCTGGCACTCTGTCGTCTTTTACAAAAGTAAAAGACGACAGTGTGCCAGCTTTTAAGCACATCATGAATGATGAAAGCAACTGAAACTAGAAAGTTTCCGTTGCTTCTTAGTACCTCTTGAACATGTTAAAGTTGTTCATCTATTTGTTAAAGAAGCTACAACGGACTATAAGTGACGAAGTGACGCTTAGATAAAGATGTTAATTCCTATCCGTGTGTAGATTTTCGGTGTACTGTGTCTAAGGGTACTATTTTGTCTCGCCAATACCTTTACATTGCACCCAAAGTTCAAATGTGAATTTGATGTTTCGGTGGATCAAGTTGAATATATTTATCGAAGCGTGAGAGACTAAATATAACAATTAAAAAAAGTGAATGCTTTTTAAAGTGTTCAGTATTACCAGTTTTGTAAAGGAGTATGAAGGTGCATACATCAATATTTTATAAACGGAAATAATGGTTATTGTTTTTAAACTTTCGCGATTTTTATACATATTAGATATATTTCGGGACTTAATCGCGTGAATTATTTAAAGGTACGAACCTTTTTTATTTACCCGACGTTTCGATCGAATTGCACCGATCGTGGTCACGGGTCGACTGTAGTCGACCCGTGTAGGTTCGTACCTTTAAATAATTCACGCGATTAAGTCCCGAAATATAACTAATAGGAAATAATGGTAATCAGATTTCTCATAATTCCGTTGACGAAACTATTGGGAAAAAAATTACCACTAGTTCCGCCGCGGAACTACTGGGAATAAGCCGTCCTAGAGGGGAGCGCCAAAAAATGCAAGCAAAAAGCATAAAATGCATGCTTGCGTGGTGGATTACGGCCTGTATTCTCCTCTTACAGAGGAGGCCTGCAGATATCTGAGCAGTGAGAGATTTATCAAGACGGTAATATTAATGTACGCACGTACGTATTTCGGCCTAAAGGGGGGAACTTCGATTGAGCGCCTAGTTTATAGGCGATTCATCATCATCATCAGCCTGAATACGTTCACGGCTGGACATACGCCTCCCCCAATGGGGAATTAATAGGTTTTATTTTAAAACCTAGCAACGCAGAGCCGCCACTCATTGTAGAATGGCGATAGAGTGCAAAGATAACGCCATTGTATCTTAGTACCATACGATACGTCGAGAGAATGTCATGATCGGAGACTAGCCAACTACGCAGAACATATTACAGTGATCAATGTGCACGCAGACACAAGTGCACCCTATATTCCCTCACTCTTATAACCCGATGGGACGGAAATCCGACACGACCGGAGTTTGGGCGCAGCATCGATGGCTTAACATGCTCTCTAGCACGGAGGGTGCGACATATTTAAAAAACCGGGCAAGTGCATGTCGGGCTTCGCACAATGTCAGGTTCCATAGTCCCCCCACCCCTTCCGAATAATGCGGCTTAAGAAGTGGGTTTTCTGTTATTTTTGTTTCATATTTACAACGTTGTACCTACTTAATAATAATTTTCAATGGAATTTGTCGACAAAAATGTTGTTACCTCTCATTTGATCAGCTGTTACACGTAAACTTGTAAGCCTCTTAGCTGTCATAGTTTTCCTTTTAATCTATACTAATATTATAAAGCGGAAGAGTTTGTTTGTTTGTTTAAACGCGCTAATCTCAGGAACTACTGGTCCGATTTGAAAAAATCTTTTTTTGTTGGATAGCCCATTTATCGAGGAAGGCTATAGGCTATAAACATCGCACTACGACTAATAGGAGCGGAGCAGCGACGAGAGATGTTGCAAAAACGGGAAAAATTTACGCATACGAAGTTGCGCGGGACAGCTAGTTTCATCAAATATACTACTACCGTGAACAACTATTTAGCTGGCAGGGGGGGGGGGGGGGGGGAGGAACACTTGACTGTAACAAAAGATTGCTCTTTAAAGCTTAATTTTTAACAAACGGATCTTTGAAGGCGACCTTCGAGTGCTAGAAGGCTGTTCTAGCACTCGAAGGTCGCCTTCAACAGTCACGGAGCTAAGCGGCGGACGAACGGACGGACGGACATGGTGAAACTATAAGGGTTCCGTTTTGCCATTTTGGCTACGGAACCCTAACAACGGTCACTTATCTATGGACCAACGGTGGTAGCGTTATTTAATCTAGCAGATATTTTGATCTACTCAGACTGCCTCTGTGGCGTGGTGGGAGTGTGTCTGACGGTCAAAAGGTCGGGAGTTCAATTCCCACCCAGGATAAACCTTTATGTGATGAGCACGATGGTTTATTCTGGGTGTTATTTATCTATAATATGTATGTATTTAGAAATATATAAGTATATTTATCAGTTGTCTGGTTACCATAGTACAAGCTCTGCTTAGTTTGGAATTAGATGACGTAGTGTGAGTTGTCCCAAGATATTATTATTATTAGTCAGTCTAAAAATCGGACAAGTGCAAGACGGACTCACCCACCAAACGATAACTTAGAAGTTTGATTTGTTTGAGGCGCTAAAAATTCCAGAAGGTGTTGTTTTTGACCAGTTCTTTTTATATAACTCTGCTTATTACCTTCTAATTCATAATAATCTATCATTTGTACCGTCAGTAATTGGGTGGTATAAAACTTAATTGTTAGAGTAATTATGATAACTGGCATGATGGTATAATTATATTAATGATAGCTTGGCCTTAGTTTACTGTTTAAGGTGTAAAGGTACTGTGCCCTTAATGACTTTATAGTTTAAAAACAAGCTCAAGTTATCGAACTCTAATTAGTTAATAGCGCTGTGTTGTATTTGCTTACACAGTTATTCAAAATGGTTAATAACAGTATTTTAACTAATTAATGTTTTGTTTTCTTCTAGTCTATTTTGAAAATTCAAAGAAAAAAAAGAAACAACATTCCCTACTTAAGCAGCTGTTATTAACGTAATCGCAAAAGATGCGTGTATAAAGAAAGAAAGAAGGGTAGAAGCCATGTCCTACTCAACCCAACTCAAAAATCGAAAAAAATAGTGAGTCGCGCGCGGCTTACGACAAGCGACTGACGCGCGCGGCCGATGCGACAATACTCAGAGTATGAGAATGTACGGCACCGTTTCCGAGGTCTGCGACAGAAGCAATCGGCAGACGACTGTCGTAGGCTGTGCGCGCACTCTGACTATTGTCGCATCGGCCGAGCGCGTCAGTCGCTTGTCGTAAGCCGCGCGCGACTCGCGATCGGCCGCGATGCACGGAAATGAACCTTAAGGGGGCATAACACTGAGAGAATTATTTATTTAGCGCTACGTACACAGCGCCACGATCGCCGGCCTCACTCTTCCGCACACAACCATTACTTCACAGTGCGCAGCAGCGCAGGTCAAAATAAAGTAGAATATTCGTTCGTGCATATTCTACTTTATTTTGAATACGAACGCCATGACTATGACAATACGAAAATGCTCGATTTGGATTTATCCGCAACTTCAAGATTTATTTGCGGGATCATATTAAGACATATCCTTAAATTTCTTTATTTCCTCTACTAGAAAAACTCTTTGACTAGTGACACAATTTTTTTCGTGTCCTAATATTTAGGTTTTCTATATACATTTTTGAGAGAGCCGAAAACTGTTTCACGTAATCTACCCTTAAGGACGGATGGCCAAAGGCCGGTGGATAACGGTATCCCCCTCAGAAAGGAGGCCGGTTGTGCCCCTGCAATGAGAACCTTATAAGGATGAAAATGGACTAATGGAATTAAATCCATTCTTAAGTTTACGCTAATGAAAAACCTAATCGGTTGCTATTTTATGACATCTACCAAATCATACCGGACCGGTGGATAACGGTATCGATCTTAAAACTGAGGCTAAAGGTCAGCCGCGCGCGTCTGTCGCTTACCTCGGAAACGGCACCATACATTCTCATACTCTGAGTATTGTCGCATCGGCCGCGCGCGTCAGTCGTTCGTCGTAAGCCGCGCGCGGCTCGCGATCGGCCGCAATGCACTGAAATGAACCTTTATTGTGTTCCTGCAGTGGGAACCTTATCAGAATGAAAATAGACAAACACAACCAAATCGAATCTTAAATCTACGCATATGCAAAACCCAGTCGGTTGCTATCTTTATAAAACAGCATAAACTAAAATTCCGGTCCAATAATCGAGATTTAATTTTATCAATTCTCAGAATAACTCTGTCTCACAATCAACTGCAAGGTCGAATAGAAATGATTCTTGAAAATGCTAAGCGTACCTGTTTGTTAGAGTACTTGTTTAGTATACCTAATGTTTATGTATTGGTTGTGTAGTTAATTGCGTTCGGAATCTACCTAATTAATTAAAGTAAGTAGGTAAGTGCAAATGGTGAAGCGAAAGTGGGTGATGTAGAACGCATGATGCGACTTGAATTTGATGTGAGAAGAGCAGGACATCTATGGCTGTATAAAAATATATATATAAATACTAGCTTATGCCCGCGGCTTCGCCCGCGTGGATGCCAGATTGTTACCAAAATATTTTAATAATAATAATAATATTTTTATATTCAGACATCTAGTCCATTTCACATACACACACACACATTAACAACAATTTTAACGGCAAGTTAGTTTCATACTAACTTTGCACCCCCTTAGGGGGTGAATTTTCAAAAATCCTTTCTTAGTGCTCCCCTATGTTATAAAAGGAATCCCTGAGCAGAATTTCAACTCTCTAACCCTTGCGTTTGATATGTCAGTCAGTCAATCAGCTTCTCCTTTTAAACAAGGTAATTTTTATTTCAACAAATCATAATTATAAAAAAAGAACATGAAAGTATTGAAAACTTGCAGAGTTATAAGCCATTCAAGTTGTCTTGTGTTCTTCGCGCTATCGTGCTATAGTACCTACGTAATCCCTGGTTGTTATTGAAAAATAAGTGATAATCACAATTCACATCACATTGTGAACAGGATTTGGACTGTTAGAATGATTAATGAATTATTTAATATAAGAATTAATTGATTTATTATTTATTTGAAAAATATAACATGGTTCAAAAACTACCCCAATGGATTGCGTTACTGATTCTGAGCAAACTACTTTCAGGTTCACCGTTTACCAAGAATAACGCTGTATACCTATATAGACTATAGTTACAAAATGTCCTATGTCAGCCCACTGCTTGACGTATGCCTCCCCTAATTTGCGCTCCGACACCCGTACTTCGCCTTTTACATGCAGTCCATCCCAGCAACCTTCTTTAGAATATTAACGGGACTTAATCGCGTGACATTTTTAAAGATATGAAACCCGACGTTATAGAGTATATGAGTAAATATTTTACGCAATTAAGTCTCGATAATATGAAATCTCGATATGTGTAAACATCACGAAAGTTTAAAAACAATCATTTTTAGGTTTTCGGTACATGTGACAGGGGGCCGTCCTACTTTACTATAGTATTTTTTTATAGGCATTTCTTGGCAATTACTTTATAAATACAATAATTGCATTTTTGAAACATAATAAATTTGAAGTCTAGACCCAGGAATCGAACCCGGGACTTCCGTATGCCAATCTGGGGCTGGAATCGAACCACCTATCTGGACTATATTACTAGACCTCAAATTTCTCTATCCTCTCATGCACGTTAGTTAGGCCCTCGCATGCGCCATCCAGCCGGCAGTTAAAGAACTATCACGGCTTTTGTTATTGCTTCGTTACAGAGAGCATTGTAACAAATTATGATGTCGCAGACCGATTATTATAGTAATTTTTTATAGGCATTTCTGGCCAATTACTTTATAAATACAATAATTGCACTTTAGATTTTTTTTTCTATCTTTCAAAAATGCAATTATTGTATTTATAACATCCTACCTTACGTTTACAAGTTGCGTTCTCCACTCTACGATTCGTTTGCAGCTTTTTAGGTAGTATGTAAGAATAGCAGAAACAAGGCATTCATTTTTTACTTGCTTCAAATATGCGACAACAATGAATATCTCAAACTTAAATGATTAGACTCTACACAGAAAAAAGCAAAACATTGGCATAAAATGAATATACGTCCGCTCAATAGATAATAGTCTCAAGAATGCTAAAAAAAATAAAAATAAACCAATTTTATTAGTCAGCAACTAATATAACGCTCATTTTATTTAAACACGTCGTTGAATTGAGAAAACCGGAATTGACTAAAAAAAACTATAAGATGCACGTCTTTTTTACACGAAATTGAATTAAGTAATTATTCTTATATTTTGCATAAATGATGTCATGTTAGTTTTCATAAAAACTAGATGCTTATTTTCCTCAAATTTCTCGACATTAAAATATTTACCATCCATCCACTTTCTATTTGCTTCCAATATTACTCGTATATTTGCACATTCCAACTTTTAGCAAGATTTTTAGAGAAATTATCCGTCGACATTAGCTGTCTTCTTGAAGCCGCTCAGTTGTGAAACAGCCAATAACACTTTGCTATCTTTAAAACACTGATTCATTCTTCAGTAAACGTAATAAGATTTAAAATTGCATGGCATAAATTTTTTGCCACGGTCGGTGGAAGATTTCGTGCTCGAGACGAAACGGCTTGATTTATTGAAGAGGTGATAAGACCTTTCTCTTCACGTGAGATATCCATTTTAGAGTGGCATGTAACGTAAATTGCATTGTAGATAACAATGTTTTGTGCGATTAAGTCGCTGTATTTATTGGAAGTCCTATAGGTGGGTCCGTTTTTAATCACAACACTTTAGCGTACTGCAACAAGTAACAAGTAACAATCATCTCAGGTTTTTGTAGGAACTTTTTATTTTCTGACAAGCTTGATGTACGAGTTGATGGACTTCGAATTTTTATTGCGTGTGAAGAATTAAAATTAAAGCCATTTTACTGGTAGCCTATAGAGGTATAATTGCAATGTTCGTCGTTAACTTGCAGTAATTTCGACCGCCTAAGGCGGTTAGTATAAAATATTTCAGAGAAAAAACTCGTCGAGTAAGAGTGCTGCCTAAGGCTTTGGAACAAAGAGTAATTCCTTTAAATCTATAGCTGATGTATATCGATATGTTAGTTACTTTAGTCAAACGACTTTCTAGAGATATTTGGGATTTTTCATTGTGCTTCTATTTAGATGAAACTTGTAACTTGGTAACGTATTACAAGAGTCTTACCTCATTGCTTTAATGCGCTATGATAACATAGTTTTAATTATTTCAGTACTAATTTTAAAGATTTTATTTATTAAAATTTTATGTATAGAATTTGTACAGAGGCGGACTTAATACTAAAAACATTTTCTGCCAGTCTACCTAAGGGCGATGTAGAAATAAAGATTGAATGAATGATTTTACATTTTGACATATTGTAATTTTACAAAATACTAAGTGTAATTTTACAAAAATGAAAAACCTTTTAACTTATTTTCACATATGTTTTTTGTATGAAAACTATTTAAAACCATTCTATGATGTGAATTAGAGGAAGACGGGAAGACGGGAACGGGACTGAAAGACGGAGAAAAAAGCGGCATGGTAATCAAACAATCTACCGTTCATTATAAAATCGCCCTTAACGCGAGTAGCAGAATTGGGCAGACGTCGATCAGGTTTAACGATTATGACGAGACACGCATCCCGAGGGACTGAATTGATGTAGAGAATATAAATGTGGTAGACGCTTTAGAACATGATAATTTTAAAGTCGAAGGTTTAGAAGTACAATTGAAGGTAGACTGAAATCTATAGATAAAAATTTAAAGTGACCGATTCAATTATTGACGATTAGCTTAGTATAATCATAATAACTATAAAGTCAACGGTCGAGTTTATTGTTAAGTTTTACCTAAGCTAGGCTTCAGCTTAGCCAAAGTACGTTCTACAGATCTCAGCTTTAAACCACGAGTAGTTGTGGTCAACATTATTGAAAAAATGGCGTCAGTAAAAACCCCAATGTTTGAATTTACTAAATCATTGGTCGTTGTGGCCATGTAATATTATGTGCACTTTTGTGGTTATTGCGCCTTGGATACGTCATTGCCTTGATTATATCACTTCTTATTATTTGTTCAAGAGTTCTCATGGGAGTTTTTTTATTTTGATTACTTAAACCGATAGTATTTTTATTCACAGGAAATTCTTCAATATGACTCATGAAATAGATTACGTTGGTCTTTATTGTTTAGTTCAAAGTTATGTTCGGATTTTTACTTATTAAAACTATCTCATTGTTGTTCTGAACGGAAGTTATGAGATTTTCATACTCAGTATTTAGGCTCTCATAATACTGGTAACAATCTAATATTATAACACTAGCAACCCCTAGAAACTTCGTTTGCGTAAATTTTCCCCGTTTTTGCAATTACCACAACAATACTAAAATCGCAACAATAAAAAACAAATATACAAAAAAAAAACCTACATTAAAATCGGTCGAGCGTTTCGGAGGAGTTCGACCACAAACACCGAGACACGAGATTTTTATATAGGCACTAGCTTTCGCCCGAGGCTTCACCTGCGTGGATGTTGGTTATCGCGATATGTCATATCCTTACCCGAAACTTACTCGTAAGTTATCTCCATACCAAATTTCGTTTCAATCGATTTATAAGCTTAAGCGTAAAAACGTAATAGACAGACAAAGTTACTATTACATTTTTATATTATTAGTTTGGAATAGCTTTTCCCCGCAGCTTTGCTCCCGTTAAGTTTGAGCGTGAAATAAATAGCCACCCTAACGTCAAAAACTAATTCGATCTTCTACATTCTATGTATTGTTTTCTCTCAGTGATTATATGCTGTGTTTGTTTTAAGTATCTACAGTTTATTTAGGTCACTTAAGCATATTTACAAACAAATATTAACAATAATATAATTGTAACAACATTGTGCTTGGAAGTCAAAACAGTTTAAAGTTAAAACAAAGGCTCAGTTGCTAGACTACAGAACAGTGTAGTTGTTATTATAACGAATGCAATTACTCTAAAAGAACGTATAATAATAGATTTGAAGGGGCATGAAGCCAAAACAATAGGTGCAATTATAATTAAAAGAATTGTTTCCACGGTGGCTGTTTCTTCGTTTTTTTAACATGATGTTGCAGATAATAGTATAGCTCTGTACATTATATTACGTAAAGCTAAACCTTATGAACTTTATATGGGTTTTTCGTCAGTTTTTGTCAATATAATATTCGTATTTTATATATCTAGCTATCCCGGTGAACTTCGTACCGCCTATTTTTTTTTGTGAATCGTTTTCAATTGTGAATCTAAACCATTCTCGAATCCACTAAAACACACAAAAAAAATCGTCAAAATCGCTCCAGCCGTTTATAGGAGTTCAGTGACATACACACGTAGAGTATAAGTACTAGTAACAAGTAATTCTCTTCGATACGTTGTGTAGTTTAGATGAAAGCGCACATACCTTCTTATCTATTCTGACTACTCTGTCAAGAAAGTACCAGGAAATGTTCAATAATACAAACACAATACACAAAATGTTAATTATACATCCAAATTTGGTTTAGCGTCAAAGGATGCTTCTTTACAAACGATACACTTACCCCAACGAATAATCCAATCAACAAAACATTTTGCCACGAATTCTCCTCTATGTCTTCTACAGAATGAAAACGGGTGCCACCAAGTGGTAATTTGACTTTAGGAAAACGACAGAAGTCGGCTGGGCCATATCTGGTGAACAAGGAACGTTAGTCATTGTTGAGTTTTAGGTCTAAAATTGATGGGTTTCTGCGAAGCCGTGTTATAGTGGTGCAAAATCCAAGAATTTTCTGTGTGTAAATAAAGACATATGTAACAAAATCACATAATGTGAGAATACATAAAAAACATAATGACAGGCTAAATAATAATCACATGTTTACTAGGGAACCTCATATTCGGCCTAATACTTATGTACTCGAGCAGCGCTGCGTACTCTAAGCACGAATAATCTGTGATAATTATTATCTAATATATAAAATTCTCGTGTCACAATGTTCGTTCCCATACTCCTCCGAAACGGCTTGACCGATTTTTATGAAATTTTATATGCATATTCAGTAGGTCTGAGAATCGGCTACTATCTATTTTTCATACCCCTAAGAGTTCGTTTGTTTGTTTGAATCTTTCTGTGTCTTTGTTTGAAAGTTTCTGCCACACTAGATATAATCTAACTAAAAAAAGACAACTTCATCTAAAAAAAATAAAAACCAGTTGTGCTAATTTAACTACAACGAAAAAAAAATTAAATTTCGAACCATATGCTAATCATTAATTCCCGGTACTTTTTTGACTGAATGTATGCGCCTAGACTTAAACTGCCGTAATCTGATAGATAGCTGTAAAGACTTAAATAGACCTAAAGATCTCCTAACATCTAGACAAATTCTATCACGGGGCCCTTGATCTGCTATTGGTATGCTATGCTCAAAAAATACGCCGAGGTTGAGAGGGCTAGCTTGCATATCTATACTAATATTATAAAGCGGAAGAGTTTGTTTGTTTGTTTGTTTGTTTAAACGCGCTAATCTCAGGAACTACTGGTCTGATTTGAAAAATTCGAGATTAATGCATTGCAAAAATTATTTTACTGTTGGATAGCCCATTTATCGAGGAAGGCTATAGGCTATATAACATCGCGCTACGACTAAAAGGAGCGGAGAAGCGACGAGAAATGTTTTAAAAACGGGGAAAAATTACGCATACGAAGTTGCGCGGGACAGCTAGTGTTCCCTATAGCGCGGGGCCCGTAGCAATTACTACTCCAATTATTATATTGTTAATTCGGCACTGTTTACATCTATGTATAACTACCTATATTTACAACTAGCTGTCCCGCGCAACTTCGTATGCGTAAATTTTCCCCGGTTTTGCAACATGTCTCGCAGCGTGATGTAATATAGCCTATAGCCTTCCTCGATAAATTGGCTTTCCAACAAAAAAAGTTTTTTTTAAATCGGACCAGTAGTTCCAGAGATTAGCGCGTTTAAACAAACAAACAAACAAACTCTTCCGCTTTATAATATTAGTATAGATGATGTAATATAGCCTATAGCCTTCCTCGATAAATGGGCTTTCTAACAAAAAACGTTTTTTTTAAATCCGACCAGTAGTTCCAGAGATTAGCGCGTTTAAACAAACAAACAAACAAACAAACTCTTCCGCTTTATAATATTAGTATAGATAAGTCACAATCCCTTTGTATCTACAGTAAGACAAAGGTAAAAGCCTTTCTGTGTAGAAATGTAAAGAGATCTTTACTAGGTTATGTAATAGGATGATTGCGATATTTTGTTCGCTCTTTAAGTACACTTTAAGAATAGATGTTTTAGTTCAGTTACCAAACAGTTTGTTAACACATTAGTACTAACGATTTTCTTTAATTACACCGCTTTCTGTATTTTAAAGTAACAATGATAATTTTAACGAAACAATTATCGTGTCTGGGTGCATATTTCTTGCTTAAATATCCACACAGAATTTTCATAAATTTTCGTATTTTGATATTAGTAGGATTTCCGTGTCTAACATTACTGACTTTCTACTTCGATACTTGTTACTGAAATTATCTTTATGAAATTCCTTATTTTTTTGGTAGTAGAAATGTATGTGGGAAATGTCATATCTTCTCTTCTTCTCATAAATGCAGGGAGTGCACCGTGATCTTCATTATGTTTTCCTTATTCGTTGAATTAAATTATTATAGTAAGATTAAATTGTAATTTTATCAGACACATTTCGATTAAGACAGGTGAAGTTATCGATAATTGTGAACTACATTTTAGGAGTTTAGGGATAAAAATTGAGTTGTAAAAATGGCGGCAAACTGACCTGCCACTATTTTTACAGCTCCGAGTTTATCGAGTGCAACTTTTAAAAAAATAATTAATTACGTGATAATTGGATAAGAAGGAAACTTTGTGCAAGTACAGTGTACAATAAATACTTGCAACTGACAGAAATTAGCAGTTAAAACGGCTAGATTGCCATAAATTCAAAGAAGAAGAAGGAGCATAAACGTTATCTAAGGAATATCTCCATGTGTAGAAAAACGACCTTCGCGAAGGTCTACAGCAGCAACGGAGTAAAACTTCTTCAATTGGCACACTTCGATCCATCTACAACTGCTACATTCATAACTACCTATAGGTAAAGTAAGGCATATCCAGCATAACTGCATGATGCAGTCGGGTTAACGACCGCCTGTCCCGCTCAAAAGCAATTTAATTGAAACACCATAAACGGGCGGCGCACCTGGGAGCCTACCACCAAAACCTTTCGTGTTGTCGGCCGTAGACGGATCATATTCTTAGCTACCACCAAAGGCTTACGTTTCGACGTTCGGTCCGTTGACGGAGATTTGACATTGTGGCCGTCGGTTTAGCTACTCCCAAAGTACATTTGACGGTTTCGACGTCATCGTTTGACAGGTAGTACATCGAATTAAAACATCAATTTTAACGACAGCCTTGCACCTTTCGTTAGGCCATTCGGATTCCTAAATTATTTAAGAAATGACAAAATTTCTATTGCTCGCCGAAATTGTGAATGAGGAAACGACTGCGGGAAGCCAAAAAGCTAAGAAGTACAGAGAGTATAGGATATAAAGGCCCTTGATAAAAACCTTCCGTCGCTTGGAAGAGCTTGTTTTAAGATACAAATTCAGACATGGAAAATGTAAAGTCTACTTGAGGAGTTGTACGAATAACTTATCACATTTCTTCGTTTAAACAAATATTGTGGCCATTTGTGGCATAACTTAGATCAATAGGAGTAATGTGAATATTAATTAAGTAGGTATTTAAAACCATACAGCTAATTTCTTAACAAACTAATTTAAAGCTGTACCTGCATCACTAATCTGCAGCTGCCTTTTTATGTGCAGTTACTCCTGTGACAACTTATTTAGGTATATTCGAAGCAAGTATGTATGCATAATATTATAATAATAAGTAATACAAATTCTTAAATCACTTAGGAAGTAAAATACTACACTTGTGAAAAGTCGTTTCTACATGTATATGTAATGCCTCCTCGCAAACAATAGGTAAAACCGAGGAAAAGAACGAGGCAATAAAATATTGCGGCCACTCTTTTCAAATTGCCAATGTTTACAATGTTTCTTTGTTTATAAACTGTACATATATGCAGGTAAGGTGCTGCCACACAATATTAGAGGACTGATGTAATAACAGGAATAAACAATAATAAAAGAAGAATACATGAGATTGAATATATTGTGCAAGGCACACTCTTATAACTACTTACCTATATTGCTATAACTAACATATCTTTGTTGTGGTTTCAATGCCCTATTACATATTATTTTTTAAAGAATGAAGTGTAGGTTCGAGTTCCTTGCACAAAATAACAACATCTTAGAACAACTCACACATCCCAAACTAAGAAACACTTGACATACTTTGGAAATGTGTAAATACATATATATTATAGATAAATTACGCCCATAGTCCCATGCACAGATTTAACCATTGTGCTCATCTCACAGACTTTAATCCTGGGTAGGGATCGAACCCATGACAGCAGTCAGGGTCACTAATCACAAGATCAACAGGCCAGTCATTAATATAGTAGTATAATATCATGGCTAAATAGCCACATGGCTGAATCTGTTACAAACTTACAACAATGGCTTAATAGAAATAAAACAACACCAAATAAGTTCAATATTTGTTTATTGCAAATTATAGAAATATAAATTTCATAGAAATATATAGGTCATGGATGACCATAACAACATTTCCTTTTTCATTTTCCAAGCAAAGGATGTGATTAGATAGGTCTGGCTGAACCACCAGTCGTTGCCTTCACCATGTTGGCTTCTCGAGTCTGTGAAGTTACAGAGAAAATAAGTTAAGATTTTAATGATCATTTCGAAGGAAATTTATACATATTATAGTTACTATACCTATCCAACAAAATAGACCAGATTTTTTAGAATTTATATATATAGGAGATCTATTGCAGCTTGAACTTTATAATTCTACAAATGTTGCAGCGATGCAGGTAAACAGGCTAAATATCTGTGGTAAAAATCCCTTATTGCCACACTCAGAGTCATTTATTACTTGAATCGTTTTTTGGTATAGATTTTATATGACAAACTTTTAAATGGAATGAGTAAGCATTAAACAGTTATAAGGCATTAGGAGCCTTTGTACATAGGACCCATGATTTCGTAAAAGTTAAAATATTCTTTCAAGAAATGGTTACCGTGTTCTACTGCTGCACTGTTTTATCATCACATCCAAGGCTTTTAAGGTGTTTTTTTGGAATATGCCCGTTCCTCCACACTCTTAATTAGGCTCGTTCGTCGCTGGCCATGAACTTTAATAATGCCTCAATTCGTATAGATAAAACTGAAAGATCCATCTGTAACATTCAATAGAAATAATATAAGTAGATCATAATGATTATTTCGACTGTAAAAGAAATATCAAGGTTGTAAACAACAATGATTTGTTTTACTTACATTTTGCAGAAACGTACTTGATTTTCCAGTTATTTTTTTATTAAATTGCTGCTCGAGTGCATACCTAATATACGAAACTTTATTGGTGATATATTTTCTGATTAGTAATTGTAAGATATTATACTATTTGTTCCTTTTACCGCAATAAATATTTTTATCAATAAAAGTAAAAAAGCCGAACTCAATCAACTTGTCAAATTTGTCAAACATCATACTCATGTCATAAATATGAAAGTAATATGGATCAAAGCCTTTTAAGATCCTTGACACTAAATAAAAATATTTTTTTGGTCGTAATCATTTTGTTTATATATACATAAAGGTATATTTACAGCAGAAAAGCTTACCCTTAAACTTATAAAGTTTTTCTCGTAAGATTACCAGCATAATTTTGATTTTTCTGTTGGTTATCGGTTTTTCAATGGTAGTAATCCATTGCGCGACACTATTACTCTAGATCCGACCGTTTGGCTATGGATCGACAACTAACGTAATCCGTCCATCATCATCGAACAACTTTGGTGGTAGCTGTTGGGTTCCGTGTTCGGCGAGCGTTCGTTTCGGCCGACACGTTCCCGATCAACTTTTGGGAGTAACCGCCCTGCGCATGCGCCAAACGATGATACGATGCGTACGCGCCCAACTTAATGACGTAGAACTACTCTACTACGCATTGAAGAGCACGCGTGTCTGTATCTCCCTCTCTCTCTTTTACACGAGTTTAATTCGAACCTATCAAAGGTTGGTAAGAGAAACTAATTGGCTATCTTCTTCCTGATCTTGCCGCGTTGATTTCATTCAAGAAATTGCAAATGTTCGAGTTTACGACATCTCTAAAGACGCCGCGGATAAATTCAATCTATTTTTATGTTAGATGTGATGCAGAGTATGTAGAAATCATTGGGTGTGGGACGATTAGTGGATTGTAATTTTGCAGGTTAATAGGAAAAAAAGGGTCTGGAGTCCAAAGTAACGGTAAAACCTGTCGAGTCGAGCTGCTTAAAAAATATTGACTGATCACCTACAAAAATGGCCCTTCACAAAGGTGATTAATTAATCAAAACTTTTTTGTTTTTATCACTTTTTGTTAAAAATAAATAAAGACATGTTTGATTCATGACCTTTTACTATTGTAAAATCAACAGGCTAAAATTCAAATTTTGTGATGATTGGATCAAGATTAGATCAAGCATAATCAATACCGTTTTGCTGCAGCTTGATCTTCGTTTCACTAGCCGCGCCATACATTAAAAAGCTCTTGTAGAATGGTAGTAATATAATAACTGTCATCTACGCGGGAAAAGCTATACGTACTCTATTATACCTTAGTGTATAGTAGAAATTTATCATTTATTTACCCTAGACTTCACGATCGTGGATCAAAATAAATTTCGTCACGTTTTTTTTTTCCTTTTCATGCCATGCACGCACGAACTGGCGTATGCGCGACGCGCTCGGAGATGTCCGCCGCGCCTGCACGTTGATGCATTTTTAAGCGCAGCTCTCTATTTACCATTATGACAATATTTTGACAGTTCGCACGGGCTTACCGCAAAAACGGATAAAAAAACCCCTGATGGGTTGGGTGCTGTGCCAAATTTCTGGCTTCAGGTTTAAAAAGTTCTTGCGTGTTGAGGTCCGTTCTGGATGAAAGCATATTATCTACTGTACCTTGGTTGGAATTTCCTTTGAAGGAGATTAAGCATAGGGTACCATTAAATAGGTAGATATTATGACGTACTGTACATTCCGATGGTTGAACTATTGTTTTCAATCTTGCATTGTTTTTATGTTCATGCCTCAAGAAATTACCATTTAATTGCGTTTATCTGAAGGCATTTTCATTCATCAGTTTTCTCATCTTAGTCAGAACATTTTATATTCTTTGTTCTTTTGTAAAATTGTTATAATATTACTTTTTTTTAATAAAAAAAGATAACTAGCAATGTGGGATTGTGGGTCCCACATTAAGGGTATGAATCGAACCCGCGACCTCATGATTGCGAGTGTTTAGCCATTAGGCTAGCGCAGCTTATTTAACTGTCGCTGTTGTACTTATCAACATGAAAATATTTTTTTTTAAGAGGCCAACCTTATAAAAAATAGAGAGCTTTTAATAATAACAAGAATAACTTAATAAAAGTAATTAGTAAGTTTAAGTTTCCGGCTTCTATGTTAAAGTGTAACAAAAGAGTGAATAAAGATTTATTATTATTATTATTATTATTTTCCTGTCCAAATTTCGTTTCAATATTATATGAAACGAAACTTGGACAGGACACCCCAACCTTCGTACAGCGTTGTTAGGATTGAAGATTTTTTGTTATTAATTATTTTATTTTTTCTATTACTTTTTTTTTATTATTATAAATGTTATTAATTTCAATTTAATTTAATTATGCATAGGGCTTAGTTTGAAATAAATAAATGTATTATTATTGAAATAAAACAATGTAAATAAAGATAAGTACAATTTTGCAAACAGAGTTGTGCGACTTAAATTTGTTTTGTTTTTAGAGTTGCGTACCTCAAAAGGAAAAAAACGGCACTTTGTTGTTCGTCCGTCCTTCCGTCTGTCTGTCAGACCCTTTATCTCAGGAACGTGTAGAGTTATCAAGTTGAAGTTGAAACCATTTACTCTGGTCTCCGATAAATTTAAGCTGTGAAAAAATACAACTTCTAAGTTAACATAAAAAAAAGATATTTTAAAAACTGCGCGAATCGATTCCTGAACTATTTATAATACGTAGGTATCTACAAATTTGTACGGAACCCTCGGTGGGCGAGTCCGACTCGCAATTGTCCGGTTTTTTTGTTTGCTTCGATGGGCCCAACTTTATATGTGACACTAGCTGTCCCGCGCAACTTCGTATGCGTAAATTTTCCCCGTTTTTGCAACATTTCTCGTCGCTGCTCCGCTCCTATTGGTCGTAGCGCGATGTTATATAGCCTATAGCCTTCCTCGATAAATGAGTTATCCAACAAAAAAATAATGATTCAAATCAGACCAGTAGTTCCTGAGATTAGCGCGTTTAAACAAACAAACTCTTCCGCTTTATAATATTAGTATAGATATGTGTTGGTATACTGGAATTTATGTTATCTTCGATTATCTCCGACAGAAATATGTTCATTGAGTCTGTGACGTTTGTAAAAAATGTGCCTTTTCGCAATTATGTTTTAAGTAAAAAGGTGTAGATGGGTTACAAGCGCTCAGAAAGCGGCACCTTAAAATCTATACAATTGACTTTGTTTGTATATGTCAGTATCGCATCGCCGGCGTCAACAGATGAAAGCAGTGGGTTACATTTTTCTCTTTTTCACTCGTAATAATTCAGTCATACTTTCCTACTTTTACGACTTTTTTTATAATAGTGTGACATTGCAATATATAGGTTATTTATGTGTGCATAAGTTTGTCGTTTTTAAAGATCGAATGTTGTTTATGTAAACTATAGATAGTTTACATAAACAACATTCGATCTTTAAAAACGGCTACTTCTACACCTTCTCACCTTCCACCCTCTCACTCTACACCTAATCGGTAATTTGTATTACGTTCATAATAAATTGCAAATTTGCCATAATGTTATGTTATCAAAGGAAATGCACGTGCAACTGTATAAATATTATCTTCTCTGTCCTATATAATGTAAAGAATATTATCATAAACTGACAGTACAAGTACAGTAATAAAATTTCCGTTTTATTGGGTTAAAGGCAGTTTTATGACACATTAACAGATACCTACACGTGCCGGATTATGTAATGCTATGGATGTCCATGACTCATCGATATTTGACCCAAAGTGGTCAATTTTATTCGATACTAGCTGTCCCGCGCAACTTCGTATGCGTCAATTTTCTCCGTTTTGCAACATTTTTCATTGCTGCTTCGCTCTTATTGGTCGTTGCGTAATGTTATATAGCCTATAACCTTCCTCGATAAATGGGCTACCCAACAGAAAAATATTTTTTTCAATTCGGACCAGTAGTTCCTGAGAATACCGCGTTCAAACAAACAAACAAACTCTTCAGCTTTATAATGTTAGTATAGATTTGTTGTTGACCACGTGTGACCGTGAGAGGTGATAATCGTGATAAAAAATCATCCTTCACCAAGCTTCAAATTACGGGTAACTCTATACCAAAATTCGTCATAGTCGGCCCTGTAATCGTGATTTATCATAGAATCATGATCATGACTTATCACAAACGCTGCTTTTGCTTTCTAAGTGAATAATGATAAAAAAATCCTTTGAAGAAACAGGTTTGCAAAGGAAGAGCAATACTGACTAGTGGCAGTGGTTGGACTGGGAAAGAGCTTCGATGCCCACACACGACTCCACGGAAGACTTCTTTTACCTCTTCTGTGTGAGAGACCACTTTGAATGATCCATAAATTGTTGTTCTAAGTGTGAATGTACACGCACAAGAATTTGTTGATGTTTATAAAGTCTTCCGCGATACAGTTCTAGTACCCTAGTACGGGAATTGTTAATCAAAACTCATTCTCACATATTTTTTAGACAGCGCAGCATTATAACACACTAGCTGTCCCGCGCAACTTCGTATGCGTAATTTTTCCCCGTTTTTGAAACATTTCTCGTCGCTTCTCCGCTCCTATTAGTCGTAGCGCGATGTTATATAGCCTATATCCTTCCTCGATAAACGGGCTACCCAACAAAAACACTATTTTTTAACAATTTTTTAAATCGGAACCGTAGATCCTGAGATTAGCGCGTTTAAACAAACAAACAAACTCTTCCGCTTTATAATATTAGTATAGATTCAGTAAATTATAGGCTACAGCTTCACTCTCGTTAGCAGACTACTTTGTTTTGCGGTTACTTCGCCTTCACCATGAAAAGAATTAGATAAGGGTATATGTTGAAGCCTATGTTTGCCATTGATTAAGCCCAATTTCCAAACATTACAGCCAATATATCCTACGAGCTTTGCTAGCGAAATTACTCTGTAATTATGTGTTACTACATAAGTAGCAAATTCGCGGTTGTGATCTTTGACCGTTTGTAGAGATTGTATCGTTTGATTACAGACGCTGAACAACATTAGGTACGAAGATGCCTTTTGAGATAGCCCTTACGTTCGCTTCGGATTGGAGAAAGGTAGGCATTATTCGATTTACAACTTTCTACAGGCATATCGATGAAAGAAAACATAGGTACTAAGAAATGTGACAACCACCAATCCGCTTCAGAATTCAATCAGGGTTTCTCTCAGGGAAAAAAAGGTTGACTTTAAAATATTCTTCATTCTATCCCACAAAGACACATCGATCCACTGCAGCAGTTGAAAACTCGCTCAAGCAACTACAGGAGCTTGATTAAAATTGCGAACACGTGCTAGAAGTAACGACGAATATTACAACACACAGAGACGCCTTATTGACATCGGAACTACAATTATAAGCACGTGTTGTGTTTTGTAACAGACTGAAGCACACTGGCGGCACTGCGGCTATTCGGACCCTTTCACCGACATTGATAAGTCAACTCGCGAAAAGTCATCGAGTAATATATTGTTACGTAGTATAGCAATAATAGTTATAGGTTCATGAGTGTAGGTCACCGTTGAAAGTTTATAGTTTATACTTACCGTTCTACACCTTGAACCGTTATGACTAATTTTAGCCAATGTGATGTACAGGTCAAGTTGTTTCACGTAGTTTAAAAAGACTTAATGACCTTTTGTTCACATGCAAATTGTAAGGACGGCTCAAAGTTTTACTTTTACTTTTTATGTCTTTTTACGTTTTGTAGAAGATTTCTTTGCTTACAGATTAAGTTTGAAACATGGGTGTTCTTCAAGGACGCATTCTTTAGCCTTCATTTTAGAGTTTTTCACCTCAAAGCCTTTGCCTAATAGGTGATAACTGAACTACCAAGGAAGGAACATACTTTAGTCCTGTAGATAAATTCAAACAGCATATATACTTAAGTTCATAACCTATCTCCGACAAATGGAAAATTAATAATCTATACTAATTTTAAGAGTTTGTTTGTTTGCTTGTTTGAACGCGGTAATCTCAGGAACTACTGGTCCGAATTGAATTTTTTTTTCTGTGTCGATTAGCCCATTTATAGAGGAAGGCTACAGGCTATATAACATCACGCCACGACCAATAGGAGGGGAGCAGCAATGAATAATGTTGCAAAAACGGGGAAAATTGACACATACCTACGAAGTTGCGCGGGACAGGTTGTAATTAAATAATAAGGTTTGACTACACTACATAATGTAATGAGTAATGAACAACAGGTGCTCGTCAAACTAAATATGATTTTTAATGGAACACCAAACAAAAAAAGGTACGTGTGGTACAGTCAAAACATAAAGAGAAAAGAACAATTAAATGTTTCGTAACAGGCGGTCTGATCTGAAAGAGTACACAAAACATGTATCTAAACTAATATTATAAAGCGGAAGAGTTTTTTTGTTTGTTTGAACGCGATAATCTCAGGAACTACTAGTCCCAATTGAAAAATTATTTTACTGTTGGATAGCCTATTTATCGAGAAATGCTATATTACATCACGCTAAGTCCAATAGGAGCGGAGCAGCAATAAAAAATGTTGCAAAAACGGGGAAAATTAAGCGGGTCTGCTGGTAGCGGATACAGACAGACCTAGTCTGCGCCGTAAACCGGGCAAGAGCATGTCGTGTTGCCGTATAAAATATACGATTTTCTTAATTGCACCAGCAGAAGAGCGTATGTTCATGGCACTTACGCCCTTTTGTTGAGAAACACAGTTTTTCGGCAATAACTCAATGACGGTATATCCGATCATTTTTGAAATAATTTTAATAGCGATTATTTCCAAAAATATTAATCAAAAATTCAGGTTGACGTATGCTCAAAAAAAAAATTGTAACATGTGGCATACATGTGTGTACCTCCTAAAATATTTTTTTTTATTTAGCTATCAAACTTAAAAGCTGCTACTACAAGACAGCTTTTCACCAAATTTAATCAACATTCATTAGGTAATCTTTGAATAAAATTCCTGTTACATACGGACGGACAGACGTACATGACAATACAAACTATAAGGGTTCCGTTTTTGCCATTTTGGCTACGAAACCCTAAGAAGTAGGCCTACTGGGCCCGTACCATGAACTCTTTATAGCAATTGTCAATTCTAGAGGAAAAAAAAACCGCCCTGCTAATCTTGTACCGACCATAATTCTGCCGAAAAGCAGGCGAGTCAGTAATGACGTCATCAAACTGGCAAGTGACCTATTGTCTATTTGTTGTCCTTGCACTTGACAGCAGTTCAGCGACTGACATGCGTCAGGTTCAAATACGACCTCAGGTAATCTGCTGAAAGACTGACGGGCGCAGGCGCGGATCCAAAACTTTGCTCTGGGGGGGCAACATTTGACTCAATCGGTCAAATAATGTGAGTCGCTCGCATGGCGGGGGGGGAGGGGTGCACTTGATTCAACACCGGTACACCGTATCCACCACGAGGGTAAGGGGCCATTTGCCTGGCTAAACACCGATCCAGTGTCCAAATTCCCCGAAAAAGGCCATTTAGTTGAGTGGGAAGCGGGGTGTCATTTGCCCTGTAGCCCCCTCCCCCCCTCCTTGTATCTAGAGGTCATGAGTCTTGTAGTGGTCCTAGAGTGGAAAAACTGCGACTCGCTTAACGTAAGGTTTCAAGGAGGTTGCTGCGTAAATTAGAAGAGGTCTATCAGAAGTGAACTGATACGACACACACTTTAAAGAAAATCATTGTAAAATGATTGATGACTGATACATCACTCAATTCGTTGTCATTGATCGATTTACAGAAAAAAGTAATTAAACTTACATTGGCCTATTCACAATTACTCCCTTAACATTCTTAACACTAATTAAGACGTTTATAGTGTAAGTGTATCGAACAAACAATCATTAATTAGTACAGCTAATAAACTTTATCTTCACGCTCGTGTTGTTATACTGGAGTGTCGTTAGCCTGATGAATTGCAGAGGTTAGGTGATTGACAGACGCTTTTACTTGGCTTAAGATTAGTCTGAATAATCTGTAGCGATAGTTCATAAAGGTCAGCGCTGACCACAACGCCCCAGCCCTGCCCAGCACCGCCCCAACATCGCCTCGCCTCGAGCGGTTAGTAGGTATTCTTAGTATGGATTTATGGAGACTGCCTCTGTGGCGCGGTGGGAGTGTATCCGACTGCTATGCAAGAGGTCGTGGGTTCGATCCCCACCCAGGATAAAACTTCGAGTGATGAGCACGATGGTTTATTCTGTGTCTGGGTGTTATTTAACTATAATATGTATGTATTTAGAAATATATAAGTATGTTTATCAGTTGTCTGGTTTCCATAGTACAAGCTCTGCTTAGTTTGGTATCAGATAGCGTTGTGTTAATTGTCCCAAGATATTATTATTAATATATTATATTATTTTAAACAGTAACGAGCGAACGCCAGCGTCGCCAGCGCCAGATGTCACCTACCTGTTGACAAATTATAAATTACATCGCGCTAATAAAATTCTCACAGCTGTTTACATTAGTTAAAAGCATTAATCGGGTCGTGTATGATTGTCCTATCTAATTAAAGGATGTTAGAGAAATTTAAACTTCATTTCATTGATGGTCACTTGTTGCAGCCATAATAAGTTTTTATAGTAGGTCTATTATTCAGCGTTCACGAATTTGGATATGCAGGATATCGTAATGTAATAAGCGAGTACACCATTATAATATCTTAGGACAACTCACACAACGTCATCTGATTCCAAACTAAGCAGAGCTTGTACTGTGGCACCAGACAACTGATAAATATACTTATATATTTCTAAATACATACATATTACAGATAAATAACACACAGACACAGAATAAACCATCGTGCACGACCTCTTGCGTAGCAGTCGGACACACTCCAACCGCGCCACAGAGGTAGTCAACCACAACCTGTGAAGCAACTTACTCCCACAACACTGATTTTTGTAATATATATCTGCTGTTCTTGATAAATCTACCGCCAGCGGTGTCACCAAGGTTGGATTGGGGGGAAGGGCCAACCAAAACAATGGGTTCCTCAGCTGTGTCTTAGTCCCCGAACTTAAATAGTAAGGAAATATCCTACGTTGGTGTGAGATAGTATGACCAGTGTACGGTTGTTTTGACGTACCTAAGTGTAATTTTCATCAAATATAAGTTAATAGAGAAAATGTCATAACCTAACGGTTGTTGAGAGCCGATGTCACAGTTATACGGAAGAAGTTGTCCTTTCAATATTCATGGTGCTGTTAACTGCGCAAAACTTGACACCTCGCTATTGTACGGTACGGTTATTTTCACATTATTTATACTTATAACTATGTTTATCGGCGTCTTTAAGTTTTGTTTTAAAACTATGAACTATTTAAAATAAACGAAAATCGTCGGCATAAAACTATTTTGCGAAAAACCGTACTGAGAAAGCTGAATGAAATGAAATGAAATAAAATTTATTCACCGAAAGAATTTACAACCTGCACTCGTTACTTCTGCCAAACTGTATAACAGTTTGTTGGCAGATGAAGCTCCCTGATTACAAACAATTTGCAAAATTCTACATTTCATTTATCTATATATATAATATATTATTACCTATATTAATGAGGTGGTACGGACACGCCAGGAGAAGATGATCCGCTTACTTTGGCAATCAGGTACTGGAATTATCTGTCCTTGGACTAAGACCTAAGGGATGACCCAAGACCAGTCCTCGTGACTGTAATAATACGCAGGGATGATATGAAGGCATATCATATTTTCGTTCACTATAGGGTGATCGGGAAGAAGAACAGGATGTGAGCTGACCCCACAACCCTTTGTGAAAGTAGTCAGACAGATAGAGAAAGTTACTGAATTAGTTTGAATGATGATAACGGGTGGCGTAAAAGTAATGTCATAGTTTGAATTGGATACCATTATGTTAGAAATGAAAAAAAAAACGGTTTTAATTAAGTTTATTTACACGCCGTTACATGCTCAGTCAGTATTTACATGAAAGTAAATATACGATGAAGTAAATTCAAACCGGACCGATACTAGAAGACCTTCTCAAAATGGTTCTAAATGACAATTCCATTTATATATTGTATCCTCCTTCATAAAGAAAAACGATTTAATTTTTAAGGTAGGTGAGGACTATTGGCCTTATTTGATGTTTGTGCCCATTTATTCCTATCTTTATTCTATACACGATTTAGAATTCAGGTTCTACTGTAACCTAAAACCTGGTTTCATTGTATACAATGCGTTTAAATTAGTATATTAACAACACGTTTATGACGTAAAGCCGGACATCCAATGTGTAACATCGACCAATTTATCAAGAGATCGTGAATTTAAAATCATGACTTGTAAGGAACAAGTCATGATTTGGATCAAGTTGAGACGATATAGTTTCAAATCCGTGATGGCTAATTTGTTGTAATTATTAAGTAGTGTATCATTTTCAAATAAATTATGTTAACGCTCAAGTGTATTATTTTTTTCTATTTTATTGCCAAAATAATAACAGTTTATGTGACGACTGATGGAACTCAATAAATGGTAGGTATTATCAGATCAGGCTGAATCGTAAAATGATTTGGTTGTAATCGCGGAAACACATATGATATTTCATAGAGAAGTTGCTTGTGGTTTTCTTTAAATAGTATAATTTTACAGGAAATCGTTTTTCAAAATATTCTAAAATGTCATTTGGGTACTCTGGCTGCAGGTGGTGACACCCAAACGGAGAATGAAAAGAATCATTGGTGGAAACTGTCAGTATACGAGTCTTCAACCATCCCCGGTGAGTATCGAAAAGCAGTTAACATAGCTTTTTTTAAACCTTTTTTATAGACATGTCGTACACGTGTAAAAAGCGACTTGGTATTAGCCACTGGTGTCAATCACTTGCTGCACAAAACGACCGTAGTCACCGACCAACGTTGTTTGCGTTTACCTTCTCCATTGTTGGCAATTTGTTGCCTACAACTGCAACACTGGATCAAGATGACATAATAATATTGTAATGTTATTGTTAAATTACAAAGACACTAAGAAGTTGTTTTGGATGCCTACATTATACATAATACGACCTGGTAATAAACGGGTTCGTTATAGGTAAGGTAAGTATTACCTATCTGCCAACGTAGACCCAGGTTACTTACATTGATGACAGCCACATATGCTGATGACACAGCGGTCCTAGCTTGTAACAAAGACCCAGCTACAACATCAAACCTCTTGCAGCAGGGACTCAACGCGATCAACTAGATGGCTACACACCTGGAAAATTAAAGCACAACTATGTCCGTCCAGTTAACTTTCGCCCTAAGAAAAGGTATCTGCCCACCAGTTAAACTTGGAGACATCACCCTGCCTTGCGAGGACACTGTCAAATACCTTGGTATACACCTGGATCGCCGCTTAACTTGGAAAACTCATATAAAGGTGAAAAGAGAAGCACTTAATATTCGCTTTAAGAATCTCCACTGACTTCTAGGTCGAAGTAGCGATTATCCATAGACAACAAACTGCTGATCTACAAATCTATCCTCAAACCGATATGGATGGCATTCAACTGTGAGGTAGTGCTAGCACCTTAAATATATCAATGATCCAAAGACTACAGAATACCATTCTCAGAACAATCAGCAGTGTACACTGGTATATCACAAACCACGAATACATAAACAATTGGAGATGAAAACAGTCATTGATGAAATCCGATCAGCTTCGGAAAAGTACAAACTGAGACTGACCAAGCACTCCAACGATTTGGCAGTCCAACTCACAAGACAAAGCTACTCCAAACGCCTCAAAAGGCCCGACATTATGGAGCTGCACAACAGACAGTTTTGACACATCACACTACACAGATGAGCAGCTTCCTCACTGGAGAAAGTCTCTAAATTATAGAAATAAACTCGCATACAACACATCTGATTATAGTTGAAAAGAAACTTATTGCAGATAAACTCAGAAAGAAAAAAAAAGTTACTTACAAGAGTTACAAGGGTCCTACAATACATGTTTCGGTATTCTAAACAGATGGCCTAGCCAAATTTCATTATCTTTAAACGATAGATTAAAGCGTAAAAGGTCGCTATTTGATGTTAAGTTGAGAGAAGGTTTTTCTTACATTTCTCAACATTATGTCCGATACATACATTTTTTTTCAGCGGGCGTTAATGTAACTTGTCTTTATAGGCCCCCTATTTACCCTACTTTATAATCCTGCTATAACCTATTACCTAGAATGTCTAGATGCAATAATTTCTAAGAACATATCACATGACACCAAACCGTGCGAAGATAAAGTTCTAGATGCATTGTTCAACAATAAGTTGTAATTATCGTTTGATCGGCCCTTGCTTTGAAGTCAAGGTTTACGCGATCGTTTAATTGTCTTAACTGTATCTTGCCTCGACATTTTCATTACAGTTTGCTAGTAAACTCATAAATAACTTTACAAAAGAAATGAAAGAATAGAATTTTCCACCCACCGAATAAAGAAACGAACGTTACAATAATTAGCAATTGTAGGTATCTTCATGAAATGGTTGTCCTTCAATGACCAATATCATGGTCATCCTTTATCAACGGCTTGAGGCAAAGGTGCCGAAACGGTATTTCTGTTTTTGTGGGTTCAACTTCCACTCCAAGTTTATTCAAAGTTTTCCTATTTATAGCAATGTGTCTTAGCACAAAAAAGCTCAAAGTTTTATATCAATACAAGTTCTATCGCAAAAATGAGTTAATGTTGATTGACTACGTCAGTGTTGTAAACAGTGCGATGACGGTGTGGGAAGACAATCCGCTCGTTTACACGTCTACACAGTACAATAACTTGTATATTTGTTCATACATCGTTACTTGAAAGTCTGTTGGTACCTGCGACGTACTCACGGCGAGCAAGTCCTTCAACCTTGGGACATGCACTGCGGATATTTCGCTTGTTGATTTTTTCTTCTTTTCCGCAAATCTCTGCTGTACTATTTACTCGCGAATATCGTTGTTATACTTTAATGTACATATTATAAACAAACGTCGCGTCACGTCTTTGGCATTTTGATTCACCTAACCATAATTGCTATTTAGAATCGCATGAATTATTAGAAAGCAAAATATTACGCACTTCATACATATGCGTGCCAGTTAGAAATTTTATTAAAATAGTTATTTACGCTGCACTTGCTATCATACAGTCGTTTGATAAACATGATCGAACAATAAAAATGTTTGTGAACTTTTTTCAAGAGATAGTCCTTTTGACTTATTTCCTCGCTGAGATGATAATGAGAAACGGACGTTGAACGTTGCATTATTCTCCAGAGGGCAATAGGTGGCGCGATATGATAGCCCAGGGCTTGACAAGTGCGGTCGAGGCCGGGAGCTCGGGAGAGGTGGCAGCCGCTCGCATACCGCATTCAGTATACAATCGCGCGCCGCAAGTGTTGCGCGCACGCAGACGTTCACTGCAACACAACCTCGCGTAGTTATCGAATCGGTCGCCTTATCGATTACGCCTTCAGTTCCTTTGAACGTCTCGCGGAATTCCGAACAGTGATGGGCAAGTGTCGCGAAAACGTGTGAATATTTGGAGCTTTGTAAACATAAACAAGTGCACGTGATGCAGCGATAGACGGTGGGCGCCGTCAGTGGCAGACCGAGCGGCGCCGCTCCAGGTGGAAGTGACCCATGTGTGTCAGCCCAGGGTCGGAGTTTGAGAAGATAACGTGATGTGACAGCGATACGTGTCGTAGTGCTAGTGGAATTGTTTTGTGAAAGTGTGCAACGAGCGTGAGTGAGCAGACGGCTGCCGGCGCGGCCCGTGCTCCGTGACAATGTTGAATTGCACCGATCTGGAATGCATCCTACATCACCACCATTACTATGCGCATCTACACCACATCCATCACTTACAAAATGCACAGGACTCAGGTACGCATAAATAATCATTCAGTGTGTCATAAAATAAGAACGAATAAATGATACTTAATGATTTTTAATCATTCAGCTGTAGAACAATGAGAAAACATAGGCCGTAACAATGAAGTTGTTTGTTTAAGAGCTAACGATGAGTGCTAATGATAACAAATGAGACGAGCAAGACGTTCAGGCCTCGGTAGAAATCCTTGATTTACTTACGTTCGACTGTGAACATTCAAATGGAAGTTCATGATGAAATTAACATTAAGTCAATTATTATTTGCGATGTACGAATACGAGAAATGTTCTTGACCTTTGTAATTGAACAATGAAAATCGAAATTGGGTATAAACAGAAGGAGCGATAATAAGCTAAAAACACAAGGTTTGGTGCAATAAATGGCAGGTGTTTGGCGTAGATATCACGCAACGTACCGGCCTATTGCGGACTGTTTTCACTCTGTTAACTTACTTGGACGAGCGACTTAAAACCTGCCTGACGACGCGAAATGGACGAAATATTTGTACAAATAAACGTTATACGTTTTCTCTTTCGACTCTCGTCACTGACATATTGAATAATTGAATCGCTTACACATTAACAGTCCCAAAAAGCACCGTAATTTACGAGACCCTTCTAATTACAGACAATTAGCTGTATAAGGATAATAAGACGTGCTAATTTTACTAAAGATTAAATTAGCGATTCTTATGAATTTTAGGTGTTGTTAAAACTTCATATTATTTTGGTTGAAATAAATATGTCTCTAACACCTGCGTAAATAATCCTCGACTTTATCAAAAGATCTTGTCGTTTACATTTACATATCACCTTCTACTTTTCGTGCATTACGTGTTTTGCGTGTTTTTTATCCTATTCTACGTTATTTTATTGTTGTAGGTAAAGTTAATGTTTTTTATTTCATTAATTATCCTTTAGATAACTTCATGTTTCTAACAATGTACTTCTTCTAACGATTGGCTAGTTTTTAGAATTTAATCGAATCGTTTAAATTGTAGAATTTTATAAGCTATGTGTTATACGTGTAAAAAATTTAAGGCTAAATACTTTAAAATTCTCTTTGGTTTCCTTTTGCTTTTAGTTTTCTATTGATCCACTCAAAAGTTTATTTTAATCAAGTGAACAATAATGAATGTGATCTATACATCAGTATCATAACTATAAGCCAGGTATTTTAAAACAAAAACAATAAGAAACCAATAAACGCCTTATGTAAGTCATCATTCTGTTGTCCAATCTGATCTTCAAACCGGTGTTCTTAGCGCTAAATTTAGATAAATTTATGAATGGACCTATCGAACACTAGATAATTGAAGCGATAATATGGTGGAAATAGAGTTTCAATGAAGGCCTTCATTCATAGGCTTTGTGATAATAAATTTCCTGTTGAGATCAATACATTCAAAAAAATATTTCTAACATTGATGTTTCTGAAATGTTTAGCGTTGTGAATAATTGAAGAACCTATTATATAGGTGGTAGTTATGGCTATGAGTCAAATATTTCTAGAAGTTCTGGCTATTTTATTGAGGTTCCTAAAACTGGTCATCTTTGTCTTCCTTCTTACTACCTATGTATAATTTCGTGTGTCATTCGACAGACGTTATGTTATCTAAACTCTAAGTTTTTTCTTTAAGATCTTCTACTAATTCTAGATTGATAACACGCTTCTCATCAAAATTATTTTGGTTCAAAGTTACAAAATGTTGATTAATTTCACACAATGTCTGAGCAAAGGTCTTGCATCATGAACTAAAGATGACTGCTGTTCAAAGTTTTCTATTGCTTAGCAATCTGCGACAACGTAGGGTGCAATAATTAGTCTACTATCAGCATAATTTACTGTTTGTAATTTTAAAAAATTTTAAACACTAGTTGGTGATCACTGATCAGTTTTGTTTATTCTATTAGTAACATCAAGAATAACACCATTATTTAAAATATATTTATTACTTTGACTTTAGCAACCATTTCCAGTAAATATACCTACTTATATAAGTAATAACATATTAGAGTTATTTCCTTTTTTTGTTGAGAACTTAAATTAAATCGGGGGTTCATTTAGATTTTATTCATGTATTGTTTCATTTTAAAACGCAGTTGCACTGAACAGGTTCTTCTTCGGAAATGATTTAAACTTGAAGATTCGAATGTTCTTGAAGTAAAACCGGTGAACTGACTTGATTGTTACAAAATACTTGACACTTGTTTGTTGATCAACGTTTTGACCGACCTTAAATGATCTTGAGACGATCATTTCATAGTATCTTCCTCTTAAACTTGGTTTTGAAAAATAACGTTATTTATGAATTTCACTAATAAAAAAAAAGTATTGTCTATTTCATTCTACTGCGATCTTGTGTCTGTATTGTTGTTTGCAACCATCGCTTTGTCAGTTTTCCGCAGGCAGGGTTCTGTAGTCAAAATTGCAAAATGGAACCCTTATAGTTTCGCCATGTTCGCCCGTCCGTCTGTCTGTCGGTCTGTTGTAGAAAATTGCTTCTTTTGACTGCGGCTGACACCCCTCCACCCGAATTGCAAGCATGGATCGAAAGAAGGCTTATAACTTTTCTCAAGCTTCAAGCTAGGTCCTTCCCAGGTTTCATTTAAATCGCCAATTATCATCGGGGATTAGCCTCTTTAAACAATCATATTGTATCTTCAGCTTTATTAAATTAAGTATAGATGATTAAAATACCCCGGATTTGTTTTAAGTTCTCAACAAAACAAGGAAACGTTTCAATATGTAATTAAAGTCATTCATCTTCTAAATAAATCCAAAAATCTATTGGAATGAATTTTGTTTTTATTTTTTCAATAGTATTAAGAGGCAAGAGCAAAAAACTGATTCTTATCAACGTTTTTGTATACAGCGTAATCAATAGTCGTACCTACTTGAGTTTTAATTTGATCGACAGCGCAAATAGTTTATTACTTTGCTTGAATGAGAGGCAGATATGTTATTATACTGGAAGTCGATTTAGTTAGTTGAATCCCCGCGGTATCACACCACTACTAGATAATCTACCGCGGGGATTCGACTGACGAATTAACTTTTTTTAAAATGAATCGATTTTAAATGAATACCGACGAAAATTTTAGTGTTGTAAAATAAGGAAACAATATTATTTAACAAATCGAAAAAATATTCCTAACTTATTTTTATGATTTTTGTTTATAGCTCTGATCTCGTATAGATACTGTAGGCCAATATTTTAATTATACACTAACTTCCGAGAAAATATATTGTCAAATTAGCGAAAACTCCATTAGAATTGGATCAGTAGTTTTTTGCGAAATCCGCAAACATACATACGGGTCCACTAATAAATTACCTTTATTAAAGCCGGTTCAAAATAAAAATAAACTAAATTTTACTCGTTGTGTTGTTTACATAAATATCATTAACTTTACAATTTAAAAGAAAGAAGAGGAAAATTACTAATGTTGTTTTTATTTACTTGAACTTAAGTAACTTGATGCATTTGATATTACGTATCTATTTCAAATGATGAGTCATGCTTTGTTATTGTCTCATAGTTAATAATATTGTATTTTTAATTGTCTTTGTCTTGCCAGAAGTACTTTGCTTGCCTAGGTTTTCTAGCTTCATACTTTTTACATGTGGCTTTTTATTTTTGCTGCGCGATTTAATTTATAGGTATTAACTTATATATATTTCTTATAAGATTGTAGATGTAGGTACCTATATCATAAAAAAAATATTCTTATTATACTTTTTCTTTTGACGTTATTACGTCTTATAAATCGATGACAGGCTGCACGTACGGAAAAGTGTCTAAAAAAGTCACGTTATTAATTGGTTGCTAAGCAACAGCGAATGGCAATTGCAGCGACATGATATTCTATACAATTGGAAGTAACGTTATTGATTGGTTGCTAAGCAACGCGAATGGCGATATGTCATCAATGTCTTCATATGACATTATCGCGTAAAATTATCGTCCGTTAAACCGACTTTACAGACAACCATTTTTTTGTTTACAAAAGTTTCGCAGTAGGTACCTACGGTACAACGGGGTCTTTACAAACATCACACTAACTAGAATTGAACCCCCGACCCTGTTTGGTCTATGTGCCGTACACACTTCTACTGCGCCAGTGAAGCAGTCGCAGCATCGTATTTAATTTGCGTGTAATATTCGGTTATTACATACCTTTATTGATTTTCCCAGTTTTAATTTACAAAAAAAAACTCTTAAGTATGGGTACGCTCTGGGTGGCTCTTAGGTATTGGTTACATTTATTTAACTATTATTTATTTGTTTATTTAAATATTTTTTTCGTTTCGTTTCATTTTAGGGGAACCTCCTTGAAAGGATATAGGCCTTGTTTAGGATATAAGTTTCTTTCCAATTGTTTCCCGCTACCATTTTTATGTCGTCCACCCATCGATGTTGTGGTCGACCCACACTCCTTTCCCCGAGTAGGTCGGTCCATTTAATGCGTACCTACTTATCTAAACGATTAACCTTTTAAACATCGAATGTAATTGTTCCACTATACTAGACATCTGATATGAAATAGTTCTTGTTTTAAAAACAAGTTCTCATATAGTAACTACTGGTAGGGATTTCCAAAGGTTTAAATACATTTTTCCTGCCTATTAGGCATTTTGAACACGTTTCTAAGCTCGTTTTTTATTTTTTATTTTCGTAGACTCGTGTCGACATTCGAATATTAGATTTAGACACGTTTATTAGCTTCTGACGCACAAGTCAAATACATTAATAAACTGGTTCTCTGTTTAAAAAATGCGTCCTTCCAATCCCTTGGAGGCCAAACGGCGGAATACTCAAATGTTCAGAAATCGGCATTTTATATGTTACTGAGGGGGTTTGATCATCGAGTTTAGTTTAACACAACAGGCGGAAACTTGGCTGATAAAACTCAGACTCAAAGCCTAACACAAGTCTTCTCTATTCAATAGAACGGAGTCTCGAACTCTTAGTAATACATGCCTTTATTAATGAGTTTTCAGATGCTGTTAACTGTCATGCTTTCACTGTCACTTAAAGTATAATAGTAGCGATACAAACACGACTTACAGTTAAATAGGTATCGTTTAAGTATTCGGGGATTAGTGGTGAAAATGCACTATAATACAACTTAAGCCAGAAACATACTACCTACTATTGTAACGTGGCGTGTCGTGTCGAGATAGAAGTATTTCGGTTCCATACATTTAATATGGTTAGATACACATGATTATTATTACAATAGGTTACTACATAATTCTGCCGTGAGTTGTGACACGACACACCACAACACAGTAGTGTTTCTGACTTTTGCCTCGCGTATTTGAGCTCAAATGCATATGATCACGTCATTTTTGCCAGTAGTTACATCGTGGTGATCTATGTTTTTTAAACTCTCTGACGAATCAATGCTAATATTTCTAAGCTCTTTGTCTGTCAAAAGGTTTAGGTTCTATCGTAATATTTTTTATAAATGGGGGATCGTGTTTAACAACTTATGTTGCCAAGTATACGCGCTTGTTTTATAAGTACTTATGCATAAAATGCACCCTTGTGTACAAACTATAATGTCTCCTATTAAACATTACAATTCGTAAACTTTTAAACAATTATAAATATTAACTTCAAATGTTGATAAACTTTCACGATTTGTACACATTATGAAAATAAATATATTGCGGGTCTTAATCGCGTGAATAATTTCAGCTAAAATACCTTGTTTATTGCCCGACGTTTCGACCGTATTGCAATGGCTGTCACGGGCAAAAATCATGGTATTGCACCTTAAATTATTCACGCGATTAAGACCCGTAATATAAATATTTTCATAAAATTACTTTAATAGGTAGGTACGTCTCAAAAGGGTTCCTGTCTCGACGAGTCACCTAGCACAAGACTTAAAGAAATCCTACAACTAAAACCTACAAAAAGCGAATCTCAAAAGTAAGTGCCAGTGTTCAAATGTCAATGTCAATCAAGTTATCGATTGTTTTAATCTCTTTTCGAAAATCGATATCAATCGATAGATACTTTTCGATACTTGGTAATGATTTTAATTCGTTACGCAGCACCTTTAATATTGCATTTGATTTGGAACGATTTCAATCAGTTCCACGTTATACATAGAGTTAAGCTTTCTATTTTTTGTTGGTGCTAACATTGGTGATTGTATTAAATTTCCTTCTACATTAATCTAAATCGATTATATCGGAGGTTTTTTAAGTAATCGATTTGTAAATCCGACTCAACTGTGATGTGAAAAGTGTATTTGTTTGAACTATATTATTATGTAACCTACCTGTAGTGATTACTAATGTGCCAATCTGTAGGTGCTGTAGCGTACAGGAGGATAGACAGAAAAAACTATTAAAAAAAAAAAAAAAATTGGTAAATTATTTTTTTAAGATGACAGACAGTGACATAGTTCTTTATCTGGTGTGGTAACACATTTTTAAATTAGGTACTGTCGTAGATATTTATTTAAATTACAGAAAAAAAAATTGATTCAATAGTGATGTAGCTACTTATATTTTTTTTTGGGGTGATTAGTTTAGGTGTTTAATTTGGACGTTTAGTTGTTGAATTGTATTAAAATGGGTGGTAGGAATAGTTTTTTTTTTAAATTAATTAGTGTATGACATTCCTATTCGAGTACCCATATTATGGATTGTCTTTGAAATGTATTAACTTTTGGTGTAGGTACAATAAAAATGTATCAAATAAACTGACAATGCCTATAGAGGTAATATAAAACAATGTTTTATAAACAATTTGAATATGGAATATTGTTTGGACAATCTAAGTAAAACTACTGCAACTTGAGTTCTTTCTCACGCTATAATTTATAATGACTTGTACTAGAACATTACAGGGTGTTGTCTTAACAAGACCAACGATTACAAACAAGTACTTATCTCCCTTTCACTCTATAGCAGTTTTACTTGAAGAGTGAAAGAAGTGGAAGTATTAATAATATCCTGTTAAATACTGTTTGTATCCGGGTAGGAAATACGATAACGAAACGGATAATTCATATACTTAGTCGAGTTAAGTCACAGCTTGTTTTTAGTCCGGTGGTTCTAATATAGAGTCAGTAAACCAATTTTTGTTTCATGTTGATTCAATATAAGATTACTTTCAATTTTGTTTAAGTTGAAATTGTTTTTTTTTGTGGTTTAAAGTAAAAGCTATTGTTAGTTACTTCCGAGAGTAGTGGTTCGGTGCCGTCCAGGAGCCAGGAGAATTATAATTGATCGTTTTTAATTGATAAAGATAATAAGTTTATATTGTTGTTTGATAGGTAAGCGTTAAACGGCTATTACACTACCCTGAATCAGGGCCCTGAATAATAATAATAATATCTTGGGACAACTCACACAACGCTATCTGATCCCAAACTAAGCAGAGCTTGTACTAAGGGAACCAGACAACTGATAAACATACTTATATATTTCTAAATACATACATATTGTAGATAAATAACACCCAGACACAGAATAAATCATCGTGCTCATCACACAAAGTTTTATCTTGGGTGGGGATCGAACCCACGACCTCTTGCGTAGCAGTCGGACACACTCCCACCATGGCACAAAGGCAGTCAGAATCGAGGTGGCCTTGAAAACTTGTTAGAAAATTATGGCCCTAACTCTTATTACACCTCTCTTTTTAAGGGTTTAGGGTTTCTGATTTAGTGTAGTGTAAGCGTATTAGCTACGCATGACCAGTAGGTATACATATCCCTTTCTATGTTTTTTAAGCAATCCGTACCAAGCACATGCTGCTTTGCTAGGTACAAGGTATAAAACAATCATCTACTATCATAATTTAAAAAAGTAACAAAGTCTTTTAAGATATACGTAAAGTATATAAGTATACATTAAAATTCAAAATGGACATTTAAATTCTACGTAAATTATTAACAAAACTCTAGACACTTTTTATGTTACGTTTAACATTTTCAATTTATACAGCGTGTTACGTCTAGGTATATTTATTATTGTTATTATCAAGATCTTATTAATTAATGATTCATATATTATGAATTGGATATTCATAATTAAAAATTGATCAGGTTTAAGCTCGCGTGATATCTTTTAATGCGATAGTAACGCTCGTTTGAGACTACACATCAAACGCGCGGTAATAGGGCGTGAAAATGTAAATTATTGCTATTTTTTACGATATGTGTATGCAAGCGCGTGAAAGGTGACTTTTCCCGCGCTTATATTATCATACAATCAGTAATATTATTACAACCATATATTAATAGGGCGTGAATTATTTACCTACATTGTGACTGTAGTAATACAGTTTTAAAGTAAATGTTGATATTTTCTACTGTTATATTTTGTGCATAACGGCGCTGGTTGCGTAAATACCTAATTGTTTTATAATTAATATTGTTTTAAGCAGTATTGCTCAATTGTTTGTTATGTCCTGAGGAAACAAAATTACGCATCTGTGAGGAAATCAATTGGCGGGTATTTTATCGTTCCTTCAACTTATAGAAAGTACGAGTATAACAGAAGTATGAACTCAGAGTGCCTTATATCGTTAGCTTAAATGAACAACACTATATATTAACCTTAATAATAATGTGGGTCTTAATTCACGTTCTTTTTTTCCGTTTTCGTGGCAAGTCCGTGCGAACTGTCAAAATCTTGTCATAATGGTAAATAGACAGCTGCGCTTAGAAATGCATCAACGAGCATGCGCGGCGGACATCTTTGAGGCCAAGGACCATCTAGGACGCCAGGAACGGAAAAAAAGAACGTTATTGAGGACCATGGAAGCCAGCAGCAGGGTACAAAGGGTTGCACTTGGACCCCTGTGTTGGAAAAATAATCCTGTTAGGCATTTATTTCATGATATTTGTAGAAAATATGTTATAAATAGTAATGTTCTGCAGTGAATCAAACAGAGTGTACTTACAACTATTTATTATACGGGAATTAACGCGCATTGTTTACCTTAAAATTGCTTGACGTTTCGACCAGGTTGCACCGGCCGTGGTCACAAGCGGACTGTCCCAGCGATGTTAAGACTCCGTCAGGCCGATGAATCTTTATCCACCCTCACTTTTTTACTTCTCGAAAAGTTAGGGTCACTGCACACTACACTGATTTTGTCCATGTTAACCGACTGCGAAACAATACGAGGTTGTGTTTTACGAATCACTGGATTCCACGTCACGGATAGTTTGAAGCCCTCTTCCCGATTGAAAGTTTTATGTTTTTTAATTTCAATCGCTTCACGCACAATTCGTGAATAAAAATGGCGATCTGTGGAGAGGGTTTGTGGACGATGAAACTCAATCCAGTGATTGGTGTTCGATTGCAGTATGTGTTCTGCAATTGCCGATTTGTTCACTTGCCGGTTTTTCACTGCTGCGATGTGTTCTTTTAGCCTTTCCGCTATAGTTCGCTTTGTTTGGCCAATGTACGAACTACCGCAGCTGCAATCAATTTTGTAGACACCTGGCGTCTGCAGAGGTATAATATCCTTCGGAGTGCCCACCAAGTTGCCCACTTTAGCCACCGTTGTGTAGATCGTACGGATCGAGTACTTTTTCATAATTGATCCGATCTTGTCTGTCACTCCTCTGACGTAGGGCAAATAAGCAGGTTGTCTGTTCACCTCCGGAGGTTTGTCACGTTTTGGGATATGCTTCAATCTTCGGTACACCTGATATCCGTTTATCTTGAGTACCTCCTGAACATGGACTAGCTCTTGCTCCACATGATCAGGGTCACAGAGGTCAAAGGCTCTGTTTTTCAATGACGTCATCACGGATTGTAGGTGACGAGGATGGTGATGTGACGTAGCATGCAGGTATCTGTCAGTGTGTGTGGGCTTTCGGTATACACAGTGTGATAGCGATCCATCAGCTCGCGCTGTTATCTTGATATCCAGGAATGACAACGATCTATCCGTCTCCATTTCACATGTAAATTTCATCTTCGGATGAATGGAGTTAAGGTGCCCCATATACTGATCCACATCATGTTGGCTTCCTCTGACGACAGCAAACACGTCATCTACATACCTCTTCCATAGTTTGATGATTGGTGGACCCAGAGTTAGTGCCTTCTCTTCAAAATGCTCCATCCAGAGATTAGCTAGTGCCGGGGCTATTGGGCTCCCCATTGCGACACCATCTATCTGGAGGTAATATTGACCATGAAAGAGGAAGTAGTTTCCTTCCAAACAGTGATTCAGCAGATCAATATAATTGAACGGTAGCTCGTTGTCACTCAGTCTATCTCTCACCACATCCAGACATTCCTTAATCGGAACGTTGGTGAACAATGACTCAACGTCAAAACTCACCATTATGTCTCCCGGTTCCAATTTGAGATTCTCTATAATCTGGACGAAATCTCGACTTCGTCCAGATTATAGAGAATCTCAAATTGGAACCGGGAGACATAATGGTGAGTTTTGACGTTGAGTCATTGTTCACCAACGTTCCGATTAAGGAATGTCTGGATGTGGTGAGAGATAGACTGAGTGACAACGAGCTACCGTTCAATTATATTGATCTGCTGAATCACTGTTTGGAAGGAAACTACTTCCTCTTTCATGGTCAATATTACCTCCAGATAGATGGTGTCGCAATGGGGAGCCCAATAGCCCCGGCACTAGCTAATCTCTGGATGGAGCATTTTGAAGAGAAGGCACTAACTCTGGGTCCACCAATCATCAAACTATGGAAGAGGTATGTAGATGACGTGTTTGCTGTCGTCAGAGGAAGCCAACATGATGTGGATCAGTATATGGGGCACCTTAACTCCATTCATCCGAAGATGAAATTTACATGTGAAATGGAGACGGATAGATCGTTGTCATTCCTGGATATCAAGATAACAGCGCGAGCTGATGGATCGCTATCACACTGTGTATACCGAAAGCCCACACACACTGACAGATACCTGCATGCTACGTCACATCACCATCCTCGTCACCTACAATCCGTGATGACGTCATTGAAAAACAGAGCCTTTGACCTCTGTGACCCTGATCATGTGGAGCAAGAGCTAGTCCATGTTCAGGAGGTACTCAAGATAAACGGATATCAGGTGTACCGAAGATTGAAGCATATCCCAAAACGTGACAAACCTCCGGAGGTGAACAGACAACCTGCTTATTTGCCCTACGTCAGAGGAGTGACAGACAAGATCGGATCAATTATGAAAAAGTACTCGATCCGTACGATCTACACAACGGTGGCTAAAGTGGGCAACTTGGTGGGCACTCCGAAGGATATTATACCTCTGCAGACGCCAGGTGTCTACAAAATTGATTGCAGCTGCGGTAGTTCGTACATTGGCCAAACAAAGCGAACTATAGCGGAAAGGCTAAAAGAACACATCGCAGCAGTGAAAAACCGGCAAGTGAACAAATCGGCAATTGCAGAACACATACTGCAATCGAACACCAATCACTGGATTGAGTTTCATCGTCCACAAACCCTCTCCACAGATCGCCATTTTTATTCACGAATTGTGCGTGAAGCGATTGAAATTAAAAAACATAAAACTTTCAATCGGGAAGAGGGCTTCAAACTATCCGTGACGTGGAATCCAGTGATTCGTAAAACACAACCTCGTATTGTTTCGCAGTCGGTTAACATGGACAAAATCAGTGTAGTGTGCAGTGACCCTAACTTTTCGAGAAGTAAAAAAGTGAGGGTGGATAAAGATTCATCGGCCTGACGGAGTCTTAACATCGCTGGGACAGTCCGCTTGTGACCACGGCCGGTGCAACCTGGTCGAAACGTCAAGCAATTTTAAGGTAAACAATGCGCGTTAATTCCCGTATAATAAATAGTTATAATCATGCAACGCGAAAGTTTAAATGTTAGTAGAGTGTACTTACGTCATGAATCGAATACCTGGATGTAAATAATGAAAGAAAACTAATGACGTTTAAGAACAAGAATAGTAACTTGTCTTTTAATGAACGTCCAATTTGTAAACAATCACATACAATTGTCGTGACACAAAGGAATAGTTCCCATGCTTTACGTTCGCGCATTGCTGGAATTTTTACAACTTACGATGAATATAAGGAAACAGCATGTATACAAGGCTTTTTGTACATTGAAAATACATGTTTAATTCTTTATAATTATATAATTACTGCGTTATTTTTATTTGTGTTATTGTTGCATATATAACTAGTGAAGATTTTTTTTATTTATTTATTTTGTTATTTATATAGGTATACTTGAAGTCTATTACAAACATACCTATATGATATGTATGAGAGTTTTTTTTTTAATTATTTCGCGTTTTGAAATGTAATGTTAATCTAACATGACATTGGTTGTAAAAACCAGTAATTCTCGCTTTTTATTGGTATTCTACATAGATCACAATTTATTTAATTTATTTAAATCTATACTAATATTATAAAGCTGAAGAGTTTGTTTGTTTGAACGCGATAATCTCAGGAACTATTTGTTCGAATTGAAAAAATATTTTTGTGTTGGATAGCCCATTTATCATGGAAGGCTATGGACTATACGAGTATAACATCACACTACGCCCAATAGGAGCGGAGCAGCAATGTAAAATGTTGCAAAAATGGGGAAAACTTACGCATACGAAGTTGCGCGGGTCAGCTAGTTACTTATAAGTGTGGCAGAGTTAAAAACCGATTTGTAAAATCCTTTAGTTCACGGCTAAGTCTAGCGATAGATTTATTGCGCTATTAAACTAATTAGCTACGAGTACCTAGTATGGACAGGATACTGGACAAGGACGGCTAATGTCATCCATCCATCACTAATATCTCTTACTTATTATGTCTGCTTCTTAACTGTGTTGAGTTCGATTTTGAATAGAATTTATATTTAGGTGAATTTAGTTTGCATACAAATAGGTATTCGGTATACACGAAATTAAGATTGTCTTAAAAATCGTGCCTACATCAACATATTGTGAAAACAGTAATAGGAGTCATCTGTTGTACCTAAATATAATGAAATACATATATGAAAAGAGACCTTATCCCATTGTACCTTATAAAAAATCACCAAACCACTCAACGAATTTTAGTTGAAAGACACTTAAGGCACACACACACACACACACACACACACACACACACACACACACACACACACACACACACACTCACACTCACACAAACACACATACACACACACACACACACAGACACACACTCACACACACACAGACACACACTCACACACACACACAGACACACACTCACACATATTTTTTTATAATGACGTAGATGTCTGCTAACACAAGATTTTTTCAAAATTCAATCTCCATATGAGTGAAAATTTCAATCTAAATCAAACTCGATGCACAGAATGTTGATAAACTTTCGTGATTTGTACACATTATGAAAATATATACAAGTCAATTGACGTCTCTATTTATATTTATAGTTAGGTTTTTGTCTTTTATATATACTTACTTATACACAGAGCGTGGGTGAAGGTCTGTGCATTGAAAAATATATATGTATATTACGGGTCTTAATCGCGTGAATAATTTAAGGTAAAATACCTTGTTTATTGCCTGATAATACCGTCGAAACGTCGGGCAATAAACAAGGTATTTTACCTTATATTATTCACGCGATTAAGACCCGTAATATATAATTTTCTCAATGCACAGACCTTCACCCACGCTCTGTGTATAAGTTAGTAAATATAAAAGACAAAAACCTAACTATAAATACAAATAGAGACGTCAATCGACGTGCAAAATAATGTGCTATGTTTTTTAAACGATCGTACGTTCCCGTATAACAATTATTTTTTACTATTTAGTAATATAACCCCTATCGTGTTTAGAAATCAGTAAGTATATAAGTAATTTGACCTTTGTCTTGTTATGAAAAATATTCAAAATACTCGTTTCTTTTAGATTTCGTTTATTGATAATTCTGTCTGGCCTAGCTTGGAAGCACGACGTACATACGTATGCTAATTTTAGAATTTATTATTTAGAAGTAAATATTTCGTATATGATAAAAATGCTGGCGACCTATAGAATTAAAAAAAAAACTCAACGGGTTTAACTTGCCGGCACTCCGGGATTGCCGGCAGAAGTGGAACCCGTTGTTGATGAAAAGTTGAAGTTGAAAAAGTCCCAACCCAAGTTGTAATATTATATTACATACTCATGAAATTTGAATAATATTTTTCGATCTTACTGACATAATAATAAAAAAAATATGAAATAATAAATCACAAATCAGAAAACCAAAATCTAAAATTAAAATAAAAAAGGGAAGATAATAACCGTTACTCGGACTCGAACTGGGATCTGCTGGTTTCTGGACCGATCGATTTCCCACCTGAGCTATAATAACATTGTAGATGATGGCGAAATTCACCTTCGTATTCTAATGATATTGTACAAGTTTTTTATTGCTCTCCCTCCGTCTCACGAATTTTCGATCAGGTCACCTGTCTTGTTGCGAGTTTAACATTTTTACCCATTCCAAAAAGTGCACAACGGCACTAAAGAGGTTTTCACTTCAAAATATAATTTATTATTATTTATTCGGATCACGGCCACCCGTGTTCCCTTTTTAAACGTATTTCATGAGAATACAGTTCTTAAAAGTGTCAAGTTTGCTTTTATTTTTCTTAAAGGGCAACACTCTTTGTAATGCCAACGACGGATTCGAATTTTAAAATGATTACGATAATATTCATTGGTATTGCGTTGCTTATAAAATAATATCCAAATACCTACATTGTACTTGTATCACACTGCAGCGAAAGCGTTCATAACGATATTGGACATCGTAAAGTTGTTTCGCGTTAGCTTCGCTTCCAGATAACAGATGGTCATAGTTTTACAATGTTTTATTCGTTGAGAAAATGTCTTGACGTCAATATTCAGTATATTTATTACTAACTTAAGCCCGCGACTCCACTTGCGTGATGCCCGTTATTTACACAGACTTACTTTTAACTGCAGCTTTCGAATTTAAATCGCAGTTAGTAAAGCCGACATCTAGGCTTAACTACCTTTAAAACTGAAATAAAATACTCAAAATCTACGACATCAAGCCTTATCTACATTTAAAACTGCAATAAAATACGCAAAATATATTCCCAAAGTTTCGCGTCAACCCCGCAAACAAATAAACAGATATAACTGAAAAAAAAAATGGTTGTCGTTGGCTACGGAGATCGGTTGGATCCCTGGGTCTGGATTTTAAATTTTTCTATGTTTCAAAAACTCAAATATTGTATTTGCAAACTCATCAGCTTTATAATATTCAGATTAACCCCTCAAACAAGCTGGTTGTCTGTAAAGTCGGTTTACGACTACGATGATAAATTATACGTGATAACGTCAGAAAACATTGATGGCATTGAGTAAGAAACCACCATGCCTGTGACAGTTTTTTTCTATTTTTTTATTTCCGATTGTATCGCATGTCGCTGCAATTGCCAAAACATTAATGGCATTGCAATACCATGCCTGTAACAGCTTTAGCGAGCCCGGGCCCAAATCGCCATTTGCTGTTGCTTAACAACCGTGACTACAAAGCTAAGTTGTTTAGCAACTAATCAATAATGTGACCGTTCCCACGTGACACTTTTTCGTGCGTGCACCCGGTCATCGATTTATAAAACGTTATCACGTAAAATACCAAGGCAGACTGAGAATCCTAAAAAGTTAGTATTTTTTAAAATATCAACAATGTAAATACACACACAGCTACTATTATATACAAGTAGAGATTATTTAAATCACTTGAGCAAACTAAACAAACACCAAACAGACAAATTACATAATTAACGACACAAAACTATGTAGAATGGTTATTTGTAGTGCTAAGACATCGGTAGCACACTTTGCTGCTCTGAATCTTAACTACAGTTGGTAAAGAAACGGCTCATTGAATATTTCGTTTTTACTTGAAATTGTGAATGTATGGAACTGAGTTTGTTTTCGTAGACTTTCATCATGCTTACATAAATTGATTTCGTCGGCAATGAGTAACTGTCTACATTCCGGGTGTGTCTTAGAAGCAAAATAGTGGCTTGTACGCAGTTGAGGCAAATGCAGGCTAGACCGGGTGCGTCGTAGTAATAGATGCTGCTATCTTTTTCTCATTTCGTCGACAACGAGTAACTGTCTGTATTCTGGGTGTGTCTTAGATGCAAAATAGCGCCGTGTACGCAGTTGAGGCAAATGCAGGCTAGACCGGGTGCGTCGTAGTAATAGATGCTGCTATCTTTTTCTCATTTCGTCGACAACGAGTAACTGTCTGCATTCCGGGTGTGTCTTCGTCGCAAAATAGCGGCGTGTCCGCAGTTGAGGCAAATGCAGGCTAGACCGGGTGCGTCGTAGAAATAGATGCTGCTATCTTTTTCTCATTTCGTCGACAACGAGTAACTGTCTGCATTCCGGGTGTGTCTTTGTCGCAAAATAGCGGCGTGTCCGCAGTTGAGGCAAATGCAGGCTAGACCGAGTGCGTCGTAGAAATAGATGCTGCTATCTTTTTCTCATTTCGTCGACAGCGAGTAACTGTCTGCATTCAGGGTGTGTCGAATACCGCAATATGGGTATCAAATTAAAGAGCTCGTAAACATTTCAAAAAAGTATAAAAATTCAATTAGCAACCATTATTTTTTAAATCGAATTACTCTCAATCAACTTTACCTCCAAAAAGGAAGACGCTACTTGAAAAATTCGGTAACTAGTTCAATGAACATAAATTGGCCATGTATCTTACGAGTAACCAGCACATAATCGACTCGACTAATTTAGTCGTTTTGCAAAGTGGTCGATATCCGAATAGCGGATACGACCAATAATACCAATAAGCACAGTATTACTGCGTTCTTTGTTGTTTCATGTTATGTAAGACTAATCGTCGTAAAGCTTTTCGTATCAATTTGTTGACTATGAATAATTTATTAATCTGGAATCGACTGATTATAAAGGTAAGTGCATCTAATGAAGACCGGGTTTTTTGGAAATCATTATAAATCTATTTTGGAAAGTGTTTTAATTAGTAAGATATCATGAGCAAACAAATTATTTTTATTTGAAGCGAAAATATTATACAAAAATAATGCATTAATGGCCAGTTTCTGACAGTAGCACAAAAAATTAAGCTCTTACAATTTGATGGTCAATTAATCATTCGCTCGAGCTTGAGCATTCTAGCAAACTCACACCAAGCTATGTGGAAACACAGTACATACGAGTAGGTATACCTATAATGATAGCCTTCCTCGATAAATGGGCTATCCAATACTAAAGTATTTTTTCAGTTCGAACCATTAGTTCTTGAGATTATCGCATTCAATCAAATAAAGAAACAAGCAAACAAACTTTTATAGTGAAATAATTGTTATAGGCATTTCTTGCCAATTACTTTACAAATACAATAAATGCATTTTTTTAAACTGCCGGCTAGATGGCGCATTAGGGGGCCTAACTCGCGAGCATCAAGGGATCGAAAAATTTGAAGTCTAGTAAGTAAGCTACGGAAGTCTCGGGTTGGATCCCTGGGTCTGAATTTCAATTTTTTCTATCTTTCAAAAACGCAATTATTGTATTTGCAAACTCATCAGCGTTATAATATTCAGATTAACCCCTCAAACAAGCTACCTACTCTAAAACTTTAACGTTTGAAGTCGAATTTACCTATAACTTCGACTTAATACAATCTTGAACCTTTACGCCGTAGGCAGATATGCATTTTATACATGAGTATTCAAGAGGGGACGAGCTGTCACGTTTTTGTGCCTTTTAAGTATAGCAAAGCATCATCTCTACGTGTACGCACGTGTGTTTGGTACCTTTAGTAACATAATATATAGCTGTTGGATTCCTTTGTGATTAAAGACCTAAAGATCGAGATTGAGAAAATGTAATGTGAAAAAGTCTCTCAAAGCCTGTTTAACTAAACTTCGTAAGCTTTTATAGTTTTAGCTCTACGAAGACTGTTATTTTATGTGAAACTTCTATTTTATAAGACTCTGTACCTACCACATTTGGGGCAATAAATAAGTTATTTTAGTTATTATTATTATCTTTTTGTTTCATAATCGTCATAGATAAGACAAGCTCAACTAGTTTACTCATCAATGATTTTTATCTTAAAGGGTGGACCTAAGTTGAACCATTTTGGTGCGAAAACAAAAATCATTTTTGGGGTAAACTTTTTAATATTGTTTTACAAGTTTTCGTAACTTGTTGACTTGTTGTTTTCTTTCTTAAAACAACCGGTTACCAAGTGAAGTTCTTTCAAAGTCACAATTAATTATTTAAAATAAAAAAATAAATTATAAAAAAAAAAGAATGGTTGCTAACTACCTTTTAAGTATTACAGTCATAATCATGTTATACCTTTTTGAAACGCTTAAGATGAGCCCTTTAATTTGATACTCATATTGAAGTATTCAAAACAACTTTTTTTTTCACAAAATCTTTATTTTTACATCTCACAGCCGCCATGTTTTTTTCTCAAACGTCACATAACTAAGAACACTCAACGAATCTAACGACGTCTTAATCGCATAAAACCGTTAAGTGGATTGTGAGATATTAGGTAATAAAGAATATTTTACACATATATACAAGATACCTACGCCCGAAAAACATAACCCTTCCTTACTGTCGGGTAAAAATCATTGAGGTAATTGTAATACCTGCTTAATATTATCTCGATGCATAAAACCATGTCAATGTTATTTTGAAATCATCAATTTTGAAATAAATATATATGTTATAACTCTAAGTGTAAACTTGGTACGACCGCCAAACTTCTTAATTTTTCCAAAAAACTTCTTTCACAGACGGACTTTTTCTATAGTATCTGATAGAAACAGAGGCCCTAGACAAGTCGCATAAACACTAATCGAATAGAATGACGTCGTTGCAAGCGCGAAACCGCTGATACGAAAATGTTAATATGATATTCGCAGTTTCTCCGCAACGACGTCATTCCGATTTCATTTTATTCGATTGGCGTTTATGCCACTTGTCTAGGGGCTCGATCTTCTATCATAATGTTTATATGTAATAATTAAACTTAGGTATTAAATAAGAAAACGATTTACTTTTGTAAGTAAAGATTTTGCGTGATAAATTAGGGCCATTATTTTTTTTCTTTAGCAAACATATAAACTTATTCAATAATTAGCAGTAATTTGGCCAATATTTAAGCACATTAGTTTTTACATTGTAAGTGGATGCTCCTACTATATAGTGCCCATTGAGGTTGATATATCCAATGTCATTTTATTTTATTTTTTATTTTATCTCATCAAAGGTTCTACTCATGTACTCTTCTTTTAATATTTTTTTATCTTTTGTTTTTGCATCAGTCCTCTAAAATGGTGTGTAATATAATATAATAGTGGCAGCACCTTACAGTTATAAACAAAGACAAACACCGGCATATACAGTTTATAAACAAAGAAACATTGTAAACATTGGCAATTTGAAAAGAGTAGCCGCGAGATTTTATTGCCTTGTTCTTTTCTCCGGCTTTACCTATTGTTTGTGAACAGGCATTACATTTTATGTGCATGTAGAATCGAATTTTCACAAGAGCATTATTTTGCTTCCTAAGTGAATATATGATTTTTATTTATATATTTTTTTTTTATTATTATATTTTTTTTTTTTTTTTTTTACACTTATTGTTGATGATTGTTTTGAGAAACACATTTATCGTTACGTTTGATATGATGAAAATCAATTCAACAAAAGATCTTTTTGCATGTATTAGCATGTAATTTCATTTCCATAATTGATGCAATTATAATTTATTACGGTTTCATCATAACGTTACTTCATCGGAAGGAAATGGTGGCCTTAGAAGTAATCTAATTTGCGTGCCTAATCAATATTTACTAGGAAATCGATAATAGTGGTTTATAATCATAATCACTTGTTATGATTTTAATTACATGTTGAGCTTAGTAATCGTTAGCTGATAACTAATGTGTGTATTTAAATATAATGATAAATTGATGACAGATAACAGTACCTACTCATTCTTGGTTTGCGCTGGTTCTTCGTACAATACACTGTATTTTGTGAAGAGTCATACAACTTTACAGAATACAGCCTCGGACCACTTTCAAAACAGCGTATTCAAGCGGCATTAGCTTAATGGCTAAGGCGTCGGTCTCGCAATCGTGAGGTCGCGGTTTCGAATCCTACCCATTAGGTATACTACCGACGTGAACTCACTCCTAACACAAGCCTTTGAGCTTAGCTAGAGGGGTTAACAAGATTGCTAGTAATGTGGGACTCAATCCTACATTGCTAGTTATCTTTTTATAAAGAAAAAAAAAACAGAAGTAGTTCGAGATTATCGAATTTATATGTGAGTGCATCGAGCGGAGGATTAGGTATTTTAAAAATCACGCTGTATAACCTACAGGGTGATTTTTAAAATACTAATAACATCCCGGTCGCCCTTCTTTACGTATGTAAAGAAACCGGGAGGTTATTAGTTCCAATACTAACATTACAAAGTGATTTAGTGTTATCACTAAATAACTTTGTAATGTCAGTTTTGGAAAATATTTAATTTATTAACCCTTAATCACCTACCACTTGTTTTTGGAGTTATGACCTTAACCACCTATAGACTGTGTTACTCGAGTAAAATCATTTATGAAGTTTAAGGTCCTAAACCTAATAAGGCCCTAAACTTAACAAAAAAACATCGATTTTACTCCAGGGTCTCATAGATGTGTGGTAGATGGTTGTATGACATAAGTAGTAGGTAGTGAAAGCTTAATTTGTTTTTTTTTTTTTTTTTTTATTTTATTTAGTGTTATGTCAAGAGACCACGAGCTTGAAGTTTTTTTTTATTAGTATATAAAAAATCACCCAATAATTGTGATGCAGTTTTGGTGAAAAACATCAGTTATATTGGGTACACATTATCACATATCGCTTATTTACCTCGTATTCCTATGTTTGGTGGAAACTCATCCTAAAATATCGATGACATTGTAAATATATATCGGAATTCATCAATAGAAACTACACCGCTGGCGCAGTCTTGGAAAGCTGTAACAGACTTGTATAAAAGAAAAAAAAGGGTCTTGACAGACAGGCGAACGAACGGACAGACAACAAAGTAATTCATTCAATAAGGGTTAAAAAATGAATAAAGAAAACCTATCATTCATATAAAAAATCATATCACGAAAATAACTTCATCACAGTTTGATCTAGAGCCGTCGACGGCCCCTATTTCATTTCAATTGAAATAAGGAAGTGTATTCGCGAGTTAGGATGTCACTTATTTGCGGTCATGTGACTTCAGTGGGCGACGAATTATACGAGTTCACCAGACTTGACCTTTGTATGAACTATAAAGTAATTGGTTAACGAGGCCGTGGGCGGCTCCGATTAAAATTGCTGATGTGATTAGGTGCGGATGATGGCTTCGAGGCATTTAGGAGATAGGAATTTGGGCCAATTAGACTGTTAGGATTTGGAGTGTTTTAGTATTAGTGGATTACGGTTTTAGAGTAACTGCTATACTGAGTCGTTTAATTCTTACTTAAATCATTCCTTACCCAGTTATGGACGTGTGGTACCGGCTTAAGAATCGTACCATCCCATCTCTTCCCGTGGGCGTCGTCAAGGCGACTAAGGGATTTTACACAGGAGGACGGGCAGCAGCGTCCTCTGCGTAGGTACTTTAAAGCCTACTGCGATCGCCAACCCGCCCGCAGCGTGGCGATTATGGCAAATACCCTCAGGATCTATAATAATTAGGTTCTACGGGGGAGACCTGTGCCCAGCAGTGATTATAGAGTTATGGACAAACAAAAATTTACAAAAGAATGATTTATGTAAGGAAAATCACATCACCACTTTACGTGTAGAAGAGGTACACGAAAAAGTTTTTTTGTTCAAGATTTTATTCTACTACTTTGTTGGCGTAACATATATCACGTAAAATTACAACTTTCTAGTACTAAGGGTATCTGAGCTAACTTGGGACAGATAGACAGATAGAGTCAGACTATAAGGGTTCCGTTTTGCCATTTTGGCTACGGCGGTACGACTCGCATAAGTCAATTGTGTCGCACGTGCAATGGCCCCCTCTCTCTCTTGGTGGGTTCACATGCTCGCGTTCATAGTAACATGCAACGGGCACAAACATGAGTTCGAGCGTATGCATAGGCGTGAATGAGCTGCCCGCCGCTAGGCCCGTGTCAGGCTGCCAGCCGAACTACGTGCCATGCATCTAAACGCAACCTGGAGTTTCTTTCAATTATCTTATCCCTGGTCTACGTTGCAAAAAACCTTTCTGCAAAATTACCCATTCTCAAATTTCCAATTGGCCCAGCTCAATTGGAAATTTAATCATGTTGAATTTACATAGTATTAGAAAAATGTGAAGTTCCGTTTGAAAGATAAATCTCATAACCCTCCCGTGTAGAAATCTAACACATAGTCTAGACTAGCAACTAACTTAGTTTTGAGTAAAATGTGATTACTAACAAATTGAGTTAAAGTAACTTTAAATAAATGATTATTATAGTGTCTTCAACTGCAGTCATCGAGGCAACAAACTTAAGAGTGTACTTACTTAGGCTGTACTCTGTACGTTTTATAAGATTAATACAGGTTTTATTTCAAAAGCAGTCACAAGGACATGTGTGGCGACTTCGCGGACCGTGTCATTCCTCTCCTATGCCCAAATAACTCAACTTAAGTTTACCATAACCTGTAATCATTCCTAAAATCCCTCTAAAAATAATAATAATATAAGTATACAACAGCTACAAGTATCAACATTCTTTATTTTTTAAGTAAAAGAAATCAGTTCCGCCTTGCGAATAAATTGTGTAAACAAACCTGTATGATGGAACCGGTAATCTTATGACTGCCTACTTTTCTTTACTTCTCGCCAGTGGTAATAATTGACCGTGTACACTCGTCAGAACTGTGACCCCACATCTCAATAGATTTGATGACTTTGTGTATTTTTTGGCGAGGTTAATGACCTTAATAATTAAACACATGTAGAGTGGCCATGTAATGAGATTGAGTGAGACACAAAAGCCGAGAGAACAGTACGTAGACTTCGCTCGAGAAAAACATACATAGACATTGTTCGGATAGGGAAACACGTACCACATCAGACCACAGGATTATTTGAGGGGGGGGGAGTCTTACAATTTCGGGTAAAGGATACGCCCTTGTTTTTTCACGATCGTTTTTAGAACGATGTCTATGTACCTGTGTATGTATTTCTAATTTCTGAGTGTATGAAGCTTATCTTCTGTGGTCTCGATATTTTATGGTGCTACCATCTGCAATGAAATTAGATAGAGCTTCGAGTACAGGATAAATAGATCATTAGGTATGTATGACTGATGGTTCTCAATAATATATCGTATCAGACGATACTGCAATACAGGCGGCACGCTGGATACGATATTATGATGATCGCCAGATCCTTCGAGTTTTGACGCATAAATCGTAACGTAAGAGATTTTAAGGGCGTTTAAACATAATTAAAAAATCTGAAGTCTATGTACTATAAAGTATACTTACTTATTCGAAATACATAGAATAATATTGTAAACTTAAATCTATACTAAGTAATATTAAAAAGCTGAAAAGTTTGTTTGTTTGAACGCGATAATCTCAGGAAGTACAGGTCCGAATTGAAAAAAATATTTTACTTTTGGATAGCCTATTTATCAAGGAAGGCTATATAACATCACGTTACGACCAATAAGAGCAGAGCAGCAATTAAAAATATTGCAAAAACGGGGAAAATTAACGCAAACGAAGTTGCGCGGGTCAGCTAGTTACATTTAATATTAATTAAATGTTTATTGTGTTTTTTTTTGCAACATTTGTTGTCTTTTGCTCTTTGCATGCGTTGTACCTACGAGTTTTAGCAGGCACGCCATATACATACATATCAACCCATAAGATGGCCCACTGCTGGGCACGGGTCTCCCCAGTAGAACCTACTGGTATGTAGGTCCTGGGGGTAATTGCCATAATCGCCACGCTTGGCGAGCGGGTTGGCGATCGCAGTAAGGATTTAAGTACGCAGAGGACGCTGCTGCCCGTCCTCCGGGGTGAAATCCCTTAGTCGCCTTGACGACACCCACGGGTAGAGATGGGGTGGTACTATTCTTAAGCCGGCACCACACGGCACGCCAAACGATGTACTAATTTTTTTTTTTTTTTTTTTTAAAGACAACTCCCGCAGTAGGGTACAAGCCCTGTGTCGCGGGGAACTTTACAAACATACAAGTCACGGACACAAAGTACACCCAGACTCGGAACAACAATTTGTGGATCACACAAAGAGGTGTCCCGTGTGGGAATCGAACCCACGACCTCTTGCGTAGCAGTCGGACACACTCCCACCGCGCCACAGAGGCAGTCATGCAAATGATAAATACTAAAACAATAAAGCCTATTGTTAATACATATTATAATAAATTATTAACAATAAACAAATATTTGCCAAACGATTATAAATCTAGTTGGTTGTCGTGTTCAAATAAAATGAAAAGAATAATGCAACCGCATATTTAGTTGGTGTCCTAGTTTTGAACAAAAGTCTTTTGTTGAGGTTATCAGTAAATTTGCGGTGATTAACTTAATCACTACACCTTGACATAAACGTAGATGCTAATTTGACTGCAAACGTGACTCGGAAACGATTCGCGAATTATCCAGGCGATTTTTTAAGCGAATATATCTAAAGATGATTAATACTTTATCACAGACTAGCTGACATTTTTCACTGTTTTCATTGTTACTCTGTAATTATCCGTCCTATTGGTTGTAGCGTGATGTTATGTAACCTATAGTCTTCCTCGATAAAACTATCCAACATAAAAATATTTTTTCAAATTGAACCAGCAGTTCCTGAGATTATCGCGTTCAACCAAACAAACAAATTCTTCAGCTTTATAATATTAGGACAGTTTTGTGGGGACATAATTATATTATATTAAATTATGCTGTGCATGCAACGTGTGCAACAATGTAAATTATTATATAAATCAGTTGGCTTTTGACTCTCGAGCGTTTCACTGTTCCTCCCGGTACTATCTACCCCCACAGTTTTATCTACTACAGCTTGCACTTTTTTTTAATAATTTATTGTAAAATTTCATAATATTTGTGAATGTGTGTGAATCTTTTTTATATAAGTCGCGCACAGAAGTCTGTCTGTCGCCACTATTTATCCCCTTTTCACTAAGTGACAGTGGCAGAATGAGGGTGAATAGAACGTTTGAGTTTTCGAACATTTTGTTTACTATTTTCGTTAAATTGTTAAAGAAAAATATTATGAAACAAGACCAAACAAAGGCCTTTTCACTGTTTTTATTTTAAAATATATAATTACAAGAATTGTTATTTATCAAGGACACAATATTATTTATCATACGCAATCTTAAGGATCATAGTGCTGGAAGGGTGTCTACACCTCTATGGTCCAAAAACCGGGCAAGTACATGTCGGGCCACGCACAATGTAGGGTTCCTTAGTCCCCCCCCCCCCATCCTAATAATGTGGCTTAAGAAGTGGGTTTTCTGTCGTTTTTGTTTCATACTTACAACGTTTATATCTACTTAATAATATTTTCCTACGGAATTTGTACGGAAATTTTGTTACTTTTCATTTGATCAGCTGTTACTCGTAAACTTGTAAAGCCTACTTAGCTGTGATAATTTTCCTTTTAATTTCACTATGTTATAACATAGTGAAATTAAAAGGAAAATTATTGCCGTGAATTTTGTGACATATCCAACATCAACTATTTAGCTGGCAGAGGGGGGACACTTGACTCCAACAAAAATGTGCACTTTAAAGCTTAATATTTTACAAACTTATCTCAAAAATCGTCTTCCCAACAGATAAACGCTTTTAAAAGCCTTATCTAATGATACCCCACGCAACGGCGCAGTTAAGAAAAAGAAAATCACACCCTCACTTTACACTACTTTGTCGGCGTAAGTAATATGTGTATCCATGCAAAATTACATACTCCTAGCACTAACAGTCTCTGAGCATAGGTGCGGACGGACGGACGGACGGACGGACGCACATGACGAAACTATAAGGGTTCCGTTTTTCCATTTTGGCTATGGAACCCTAAAAATGAAGAATAAGACTCTTTTGAATTTAACTTATTAAGTACTCTATAACTAGAAAGCTAAATAAATTAGAAAAAAAAATCAAAGCAATTTTACAATAGCTTTTCAATCAAAGGGCAGTAAACATTCAACCGGCCGGCTATTGAACTGTTGTAAGGCCAATGTTAGACGATTACAAGTGCTATGTAGGTCATGGGAGTTGGCACGATACGATCGCCTAATGAGTTTGTTATACTTAATTGCCCGATAAAGGACGTTGACTTATTCGAACAGATGACCACACACATATGATAATTTTATTGCACATTACCGCGCTTAATGGACCCTAAAATTAATGGAAATTTATCATGATTTACGAGTGATTGGTTACCGTTAGCTTTTTTGGCAAAGCTGTGTTTTAGAGCAATTAAGCTTGGTTTACATGGGCCTAGTGGTGATTTATTTTTCACGCTGACAGTCGCTGACAGATTCAGATGTGTTTCCAATTTTGGAGTCGTTGCTGAGTCTAAATTATGATGCCTTGAATATATAACAAGTTACCTACTTCAATACTTGAAACATCGAATATTTAGTTATTTAAACAAAAAGTAAAACAACTGTTACTCAATAAAGGATATTACTCTATTAAGGAATACCTACTTGATAATATATGATAATAATTGGTGACATTATTTGATATAAGTACTGTATTTATTTTAGTGGAAATTATTAGACATTATATACTTACAAATTTTAAATTATAATTTCTACACTTGACATATCCTGAAATCTCGACATGTATACTGTATTTAATTGATTCTCACTTTGTTTAGATATCTTAGATGAAAAAATAATATTAATTAATTTGCATGCTCAAAGCTGTTTATGGTGATTCTTTGTATTAGTATTATTGTTACATCATTTGTACCCATATTATGCAAATAAATGGAATTGAATTGAAATTAATATTGAGTGTAAACGATTTGATCACACAAAATAATGATGCCTATAATATAATAGTAATTCATACCCATACAAACGTCTACGGAGCATATGTGTGAGAAACCAGTGTTGATTGGGACGATTTTAGCTTTAGTTAGTGAAATTTATTTAGTCGTGGTGAAGATAATTACTTTTCGAGTTTTTGGAACATAGTTCCTTATAGCACGATATAATTTGTTTGCGGGTTGAGAGGCTAGACGAAAAAAGTGTAACATGTTGACATCTATCAAAAATTATATCATTTATGATTATGGGAAGCTAGAATAAAGAGGTTATGTTATTTAGGTTGTTTGTATTTTTGTAAAATAATGTTTCATTTGAAAATGCGTGAACATTTTTTATTTGAAATAGGATTTTTTTTCAAATGTTAAGTATGCTTTTACAGTTTTTTTTTTTTCATTTTTTTTATATGCACACATAAGCTTGTGACGTCACATAAAATAAATAAAATTTGACTTGACATTTATTTAAACAATTTTGAATAAATATGATTCTGTGAAGAATAAATCAACGATTTTGGCTGTAAGTAAATATTGCCTTACCTTGTATGAAAGCATATTAATTGAGGTTGGTTTTAATGGTCGGTTACTATTGCCTGTATAGTTATACATAAAACCATCCCACACATACATGCAACAACTAAATGAATGTATGTTTATTTTATTACTTGCTTATACCTTGCGGCTTCTACCACGTATGGGATTAGTTTGTAATATTGCAGTATTGAACGTAGACACAAGCTGACTGTTGACAATCCTACCTAATATTTTAAATCCGATTGTTTCGATGGATAATTGTCGGATGTGAACAAATTTTGATAAAAAATTTACTATAATGTAGTTCATTTAGACTATAAAAATCATACATAACTCAGGCGAAGTCATAAATCTAGTATATCGTAGTGTTCCGCTAACAATATTTTCTTAATAAATTAGTATAATTTATAGGTATATTATTGCATATTATTTTTAAGTAGGCATAAGTAATTATATTATTGAAATGGCTTGTTGCACGTCTCGGGTAAGACTGTAAGTGCAACTAGCAAATAAATTAAAAAAATAAAAAAGTGAGAGGTGTCTTATGGACACCCGGTCGGAACGTACTTCCTATTTCTATATATTTTTTTTGTATTTGTTATAAATAATAATAAAAATCTGTAAGACCATAACATTTTAAAAATTGTGTGTCCAATTTCAAATTAAGATTTTTTACAAACATATTACACACAGCTAGTTTGACATAGGGAAAATAAACATGACAACCTTTTACAAAAATATAAACAACTTATTTAACACAACCTACTTATGCCAGCTTCACATAATCATAAATAATAGATTTTTGATCGATGTCAGAATGTTACACTTTTTTTAGTCTAACCTCTCAGCCTGCAAACAAAATTGTGCGGTAAGGAACTACGTTACAAAAACTGATTTCGGTTCTCAGACACAAGAGTGCAAATATGAGTGCACTCTATAATCCCTCATCCTCATTAGATAACTGGTTCCATCGTGAAAAAATCTTGATCGGAAGAAAGCTTGACCTAAACCAGTGAGCTAAGTTGCTACGCTTTAATGTTGATCTAAAGAGTCTCTATCAAAAGACTTGTCGGCGTTTGGCTCTACAGGGTACGGTAATTGCTCACTATTAGAGAAAGATGGTCTTGATGACTATAATGATGCAACATTCTTCATTTCTTCGATCTTAAACCGTTTCTTTCGAGCACTTACGTAGTTATTGCAGCGTTTTGATGCTTCATCGCAACTAATGTTTAGAAAACATGAAATAAGTATTTACTGCCATATGTAATTGTTTATGTTATAATTGCATAATTTTTCATTTTATTTCTAAATACTAGCCGCGGTGCTGGTAAACTTCGTATAGCCTCGTAATTTTTTTCGTGAGTTTTTCGATGTTTTTAATAGTTTTTCTGCTATTCTAGATGAAGACGAATCCAACATAAAAATAAATGATAATCGGCCGTTGTTGAGTTATAAATGGTGTAACTAACTCGGCTTTTTTTATATAGGTAATACCTATAGTTTTATTATTTTTAAAGATAAAATTATTTTATTTAGACGTGAAAACGTCTTATAAATCGATGACCACGCACGCACGAAAAAGAGTCACGTAGCAACAGTCGCGTTATTAATTGGTTGCTAAGCAACAGTGAATGGCGATATGTCCGTAAACCGACTTCACAAACAACCATTTTTTTACTATTGAATTGAGCATAATACATAATGAACCCATATTCATAACACTTCAATATTAATATGCATGTTTTTGACGATATTCGGAAAATAGAATGAAAAAAAACTTTGTATCCCAAACATTAAAGAAAAAAACATTTTATTACGTTATTCTACTTTCATTCATTTATATTTTTTAAAATTTAAATCTAACCTAAAAATAAAATGAAATGTCAAAATATGCATCTGCTTCTAATATCCAAAAACGGGAATGTATCGTTATATTTGGACGCTACAACTTGTAATATTTGGATATGACAAGTTGTAATATTTGACATTCAAATCGAAATCGCTTCGGTTACAACATACGCCGTAATGGTGTTGTGTAGTAACTAAATTTGCCATTTGCGTGTAGTTTTATGTTAGGTATTGTTGCGGACAGAAAATGGGTTCCAACACATGCTATATTTAGCTATTGACGAACTTTTAAGTATTAATGTCACACTGACTTTAAACGGAAACTTAAAAATTAGGTACTGAATCAAGGAGGCATAATTTCGCAGGCAGTTACCTAATTTATATATAAGTAAAAACATGAATGTAGGCAACTAATTTATATCTATTTAAGTAAGTATAGAAAAGTATTTCTGAAATGAACTAACGTACGATGTCCGCCAACCGGACGACGCAGGAGCGCAGCGCAGCGCATTTCACACTGTGCCAGAGGAAATTCAAACTTCTTAACTTACTCATAAGTTTGATTTTTGCATGTACCTAATGCAGTCGGCTAATCGCGCACGCGGACGGAGGCGCTCGCATGCGGTTGCGTCCGTTCCGCTCCAGATATATGGATAGGTACCTTCAGATGAAAAACATATCTGTTTAGTTAAAAAATATGAATGCCTTTATATTTTATAAAATTAATTCGCGTCAATACAGTGATAAATTCAGTAAACAAAACGAATGGGAAAAAATACGTAAACAAATGCATGCTATGGATACGCGCGCACGCGCTCGTATGCATTGCACTGGACATCGTATATAAGTGAACCAAAAGGGGGTCAAAATATAAGTTAGTTTAAATACGCTAACCTTGAAATACCGTCTCGGGTTCGGCTGAATTTTATTATAAATATTTGGTGGAGTAGGTACATAAGGGTTTTTTACAGTCTATTTATACTACTAAATGAAGAGACGAGCAGGTCGTGCGCTTGATGGTAAGCGTCACGCTAGTCCATAACAGTATCAGTGCCACCCAAATCCTTGTTTGGCAAAATTGAATGTCACCGCACCGCGCTCCTCATTTGAGACATTAATTCGTAAGTCTCATTTGCCCAGTCATTACACTTGCTGTTGTGCCCTACAACCGAAAGTGATGCTTTAACATTACTATTTTCATGGAAGAATATCTGATTCGGTTGTGGTACCCACGAAGACGGCCTATGGTCTAGACCTACCACTTGTCATTCGCTACAGTAAGCTCAATTTGTTTATGTAAGTAATCATTCGGTTACCAGGGCAATAGGCAATTATAAGTATATATAATGCAGAATCACACCCAACAATGAACAATCAATGAATTAATTACACATCAATTTACATTGATTTAATGAAATCATTATAAACATTTTAATAGTCGGCCGTCAAACCAGCAATTTGTAATTAAAATCAATTCATTACCCATAAAATATACCCATAAATATCATCAAGTTTACGCAACAACCGTAGCTTTGCTCGAAAAGTATATCTACCGATTAATTAATAAAAGTAGGAAGTATATATTACGTCATATGACATTGGTTTTTATGCTGACCGATTGACTTGTTACTGTGCGAAATACTTTGACATTTAAGTACCTGCGTAGTAATTTGATTAAACGCTTAATCAAAGTAGAAAGTGTTGATGAATTGAAACGCCGCACTTCCTTGGTAGGTCAATTTGGAAGTTAGATTTGATAATATTTTGTATATAAACATTTCAATAGTTCTAACATATTCTTAGTAGGTAAACTTGTCAACAATAGAAACAAATAAATAAACTGTAGGTATAAAAAGTGACTTTTAAAGTCTCCGTATCATACTGTAAACTATGGTAAACAGTGACTAAAATAAGTGAATAAAAAAAAACCAGGCAAGAGCATGTCGGACCATGCTCAGTGTAGGGTTCCGCAGCCTCGATTAATTGCATCAGCAGAAGAGCGTGTGTTCATGGCACTTACGCCCTTTTGTTGAGAAACGCAGCTTCTCCATAACGGTATATCTGATCTTGTCCGAAATATCTATAATAGTTTGAAGTATTTATGATTTTATTTTTTTTGGTCAGACAGTACAAAAGTTGGGGGGGGGGGGGGGTCACAATTTTTGCAACTTTTGGAGCGATTATTTCTAAAAATATTAACTTAATAAAAAAAAATATTAGAAACCTTAAAATGTTTTTAAAAGACTTGTCGAGTGTTGTGCCTCACGTTGATGCTTGATGAAAATAAAAAATCAACTACACACGGACAGACAGATAGACAGACAGACAGACAGACGGACATGACGAAACTATCAGGGTTCCGTTTTTTGCTATTTTGGCTACGGAGCCATTTTGGCTAAATAACTAAGTACTTATTACATAAAAAGTAGTACATAGCAAAATCAACAAAACTTCATCCTTTATTTTGCCAATCCCATCATAGTACTCAGTGCTCACTCATTTACGTTTCTAAATTCCGGTTGTATATCTGTCAGTCAATCCGTCACTTTTCGACTATATGGAGTGATAACAATGAAGTTAAATCATATCATACTCATAGTCATACTGCCCGTATCGGTACTCAAATAACGAGGTTAAGCAAATATCGGCCCAGTGAGACTATATCTATAGATACCGACTATAGATATTTGAACTGAGCGTTTCCGTGTTTCCGGCTCGTCAAAATATTCGTTCCGGTTTTTGTTGTTTGACAGCTATTGTCAATGCACACGTTTTTTAGTTCCATCACGAATCTTACTACACTTTAGTATAGTAATCGTGTACAAACTTAATATTATAAATGTAAAAGTAACTCAGTCTGTCTGTCACGTTTCATACTTAAACCGTTGAACCAATTTAGATGAAATTTGATATGGAGATCATTTGAATCCCGGGATTAGACATAAGATTGACATCCACGCGTACGAAAGTTAGTAGTTAATATTATGTATTAGGCATAGGTGGTATTTAAATTATAGCATTTTTGATAGTAAGTATATTTTGTAATAAAAGAAAGTATTTAAAATAGATTTTCTCTTTAATAAGCCACCAGGCAGTATGATGATGGAGGTAAAGTAACCTACTTGACAGACATAGTCATAAATCATTTATTTACTCTTGCCACGTACCTAGTATTTAAAGTAAGAGCTATAATGAATAAATCCTGTAAAATTGTTTCTGTCTGCGGTCTCCAAAGGTATTATTATAGGCACCGTTTATTTTCTACTATCGCTACTTCTACTATAGTAAGAAAGTGATATCTAATTTTTGTTCCACATTGCGCGTTCCATTTCAAAACATATCGTTAATAATATCTCAATTACAAATTGTAGTCGCATACTTACTTAAAAAGGTACCTAGTCCTTAGTAGGTAGGTCCTGCTTTCTCCGACTTATGTCGTTTTTACACAAAAAATTCTTCACGACCTCTCAACGGAGCCTGCGAAATGTACGAGAAAGGAGTGGCCGGCGTTCTTAAGTTCTCACAAAAGTAAAAACATGAACAAAACTAACAAACGTAATCGATTTGTCTCACGGTATAACCACGTACGTAGATGCGAACAACGTTCGGTCTCCGTGTAGCAATAGTATCGCATTGCTACACGGAGCCATTCTGTTAATGACCCGCATTTAAGATATAGTAGGATAATGGCAAGGTTTGTTGCAACACTGTCACAACTCGAAGTAGAAGAAAGTGACCTTTTTTCAATAGGGCTATTTTGTCCTCGTAGCTAATAAATGTGTAACGTCATAACTATCGTTTGAAATAGCATGTCAAATGCCAAGTGACTTAAGTGCAATTTCGTTAAATAGGTCAATGTTACACTTAACTCTTCGTGGTAAATGTAATGGCAATTTATGTCAAGGTTATATTTTAAACAATGTTTAGAGTTATGATAACACCGTAGAATTTTTTTTTATTGTCATAAATTATTATTAAAAAATAGACATAAGTAGAATATCGGTAGATATTAACTTCTAGCAGTATAATCGACAATTAATTTTCTGTAATAATTACTACAAGTAGGATTTAATATTATTTAAAATTTTTAACTTGACTTAATTTATATGCAAATAAATTAGATTTGAACTAGAAGAAGAAATATATTTATTCAAAGTCGCGTAATTTTGTATTGCGTATTATTTTTTGCTGATTCCGAATTAAATCTAGCGTATTGTCAAAATTATATCCAAAAACTGCGCAATTGTATAACCAAGATATATTAATTCGCATATTTTCTATTGTGCCTAAATAATGTATGTATAATTTATAATAGAAACGTAAATAAGATAACAATATATCTCAGAACACTTGTTATTGAGTTTTTCGATGTAGAAGGTTAGAAAGAGAGGTCAATAATATCTTTATAGATATCGCTGTTGGTAAACATATTAAATGAATCATGCTTCACGGTCGTATAATAAATTATATAGTTGTACTACTTTTAGTTGTTGCTTTACTATTCTCTGAAAGAGGTCGTTTGTCAGCTGTGCTCTTACAATCATTATCATGTCCCACTGCTGGGCATGGGTCTCCCTAGTAGACCTCCTTATTATAGATCCTAGGGGTAATTGCTATAATCGTATTGTTCTTACAATATTTAAAGTTTTTGGAACAAATTTCCTAATCGCGCGTTGTGAAAGGGGGCTAGACGGAAAAAAGTCTTTCGATAAGTTGTAACGACACTTTTTGCTATAGTAAGCTAAACTTATTATATATATTACAATTCCTTCACTAATTAATCGAAAGGAACTCCGTTCCATCCGGGTGTCCCTTGACACCTCTAAAGTTTTTTTATTAATCTTCACAATACAAGTTTCATTGCGTGTTTTTTTCATAATGTCATAAAAATACACATTATTGTTATTGCCTAAGCTAAGCTGGTGGTTTGTATTTCAGGCTGGCTTGCTGTCCTGATATTCATATTATTTATGACAATATTTTAAATACAGTTTTGGTCTTTGTTAGATTTCATTGTTTGGAACCATAAGCGTGAATTTATTCATGTTAGTGTATGAAAAGGCACCGTTCCTACTATCTGATTTTTTAAAATATAATTCATTTTATTGCCATTTAAGCAACCGACAAATAAATAGCGCGTGCAGTTTTGTATTTTTGGTGTCCTAAAATCCATTTTTGTGGACCTACTTTATTATTATTATGTCTTTTTGTTCTAGTACCGCTATGCTAATTTGATATTACACATATATATGTATTTTTTAATTCATTTTAGAACATCTAACTGTATTTTGTTTAAGTCTTTATTGCTCTAAGAGTTATGACGGTTTGTCCGATCGTCCGATCCCATAAAATCCAAATATAGTTAAGAGCTATTTTAGTTATTATATATATATTAATAATCTGTATTTTGTATAAACCAATGTACTTGATAAATATCTGAATCTGGACTCAGGCCAGGGCACTCCCCCCCGAAATCTCTCACCATTCACCAATTCGATTTGTGTAAGGGGTGCAACAACGTCCCTATCTGGTTCAAGCCCCCAAACGACAATCCTGGATTCGCTGCCTGGACCTAATATACCACCACACGGCTCTAATTATTGAGGTATTGGGTTAAAATTAAGCCGTACAGATAGTTCAAACTTAATAACTTATAACGCGGGCAAAGTTGATTATAAAAACCTATTTTAACCACATTAATTTTGTGTCTCTATGAAGAGTCCTTATGATCACACCATCAAACCTAATATAAGAAAGTAAGTTTTTATAGCTAATTAAATAAGAACAGCAAGTTGCAATATTCAATATCTCGTTGTTATAACGTAAGGGTAACCAGGGGGTTCAAAAAAGTTATCCCCCCGACACGGTTTATCGCTGGTTTTATTGCTACTCGATCTGTTGAACTGAATAGAACCCCTCCGCCCTCTCTCTGAAGAAAATTTGGGAAATGCAGACGACGAAAGAATAAGGGTTTCGTTTTTGTCATTTTGGCTACGGAACCCTAAAAATGTAACAACTAAGACTTGCCCCAGATATAAATCAAGGCAAGTGTGTTAGGTATGTTTTCAACTGATTCCAATTGAATTGCATAAAACGATTATCTGCTTTAATGAGAAAATATAGTCTAAAAATGTAACAACTTAGACTTGCCTAAGATATAAATCAAGGCAAGTGAGTTAGGTATATCTTCAATTCACTGCATTCGAATAGCGTAAAAACGATTATTTGCTTTAATGAGAAAATATAGCCTAATCTATGGTTTATATTGACTAATGACTGACTTAATGTGGAGACAGACCTTCATACCTTCTAGGCATCGAAATTGCGGATGGATCACGGGATAGAATTCGACCCATTATACCGACGGGCCAAAAATGTGCATTGCTGTTGCAATCATCTCTTTGGTAGTTGAAAAGTAAAAAAAAAAAAAAATTATCACTCCTATGTCCAGTACTTGTACTTATGAAGTGGTACTCTACTTTATTGACAGCAATAAAATAACCAGTTTTTCAATTATAATTAAAATTAACGGAAGCAATTTATTTCTTGAATAAAGATAAGTTTATTCGTATCCGGTAGAAATGCAAGGTTGCATGTGTTTTGACAGGGGGACTGAGACCTGCGTGAAAGGGGTAATTTCTTAGAATTGGAACTGTAGTTTAGTTTACCACCATTTTCTCACTTTTTTAAAGTACAAAAAAAAATAAAAGAAATATTAATTTTGACAAATGTTGACACACATTACACAATAACCAATTAATAATAATAATATCAAATAATTATAGATATCAATGAAATAATTATAATAATAGTGCCTTATGGTCGTAGCGTGATGTTATATATAAAATCACGCTACGACCAATAGGAGCGGAGCAGCAATGAGAAAAGTTGCAATAAAGGGGAAAATTTACGCAGACGAAATTGCGCAGCACAGCCAGTTTTTCATAAATATAGAGTATCATGGTGTGATCCGTCTCCCATGGGGATTCGACTGACTAAATCAACACCCAGTATGTAAAACGTATTAAGTACATATATGCTGCTTACACCTTTTCATATCGTTGTTGTTACGGCTTTATTCTTAATATAGTATTACATTTTTAAACAAAAATATACAATTTAAACGTCCACGTGTTGTTTAAAAATAAACACAGCTATGGTATAAGCTTTTATTGTCTTTTCTCGAAGTAATTAAGAACAATGTGTAAAATCCCTAACAATGTATTGTTCACCAATACAACGCAGTACCTATCTATAACTATGTAACGAATTACGAGTACCTAAGTACCTATATCATATAAACTGTCGAGTCATTCATTTCATTACACATGAGTGTTTATGAGATTCGTCATGTGAGTGTTAATTTAGTTGAAAAAAAAAATACAAAGATACAGTGTCTTAAAAAAGAGACACACAAAAATGTGTGGTTTTCTTCTTTTCTCCTGTTCTCTTCTTCGGTTTTTAAATAAAAAACCGGTCAAGAGCATGTCGGACTATGCTCACTGTAGAGTTCCGGAGCCGTTGCCGTAAAAAAATACGATTTGAATAATTGCAGCAGCAGAAGAGTTTAGTTGAGAAACGCAGTTAACGTTAAAATACATACGATCATGTCGAGAATAATTTTAGCTTAAAGTATTTATTAATCGCTACCTTTGTGATTTTTTTTCATATTTTACACACACACACACAATAGGTGGTACACAATTTCTGTAACTTTCGGAGCAATTATTTGTAAAATCTTCACTTTAAATTTTAAAAGTTTATTAGTACTCATAAAATGTTTTTAAAAGACCTGTCGAATGATATGCCGCACTTAGATTTTAGTTAAAAAAAATATTCATGTATGCAGTGCCCTTCCTCCTAGTTATTAAGTAACTATTACAAGACACCTTTTCACCAAATTTAAATAATATACATTGTGTAGTCTTCGACTAAAATGCCTGTGACTTACAGACAGACATGACGAAACTATAAGTTCCGTTTTTATCATTTTGGCTAGGGAATACTAAAAAGATAGCTTGACTTGACAACTGTTACATACCCAAAAGCTTCTTTCACAAACTTCAATTAAATCAGGAAAAAAATAGTATTACTTCTGAGTTCGTCGGCTATGTTCTTATAACTTTATTAAAACACTGAATACTTAATTTGTAAGCGACTGGAAGGCACAAGCATGACTATCATCCATCATAGTAACATTGATAAATAAGATTTTTAATAACTATAAACTGGATTAATGATAGATACGCTTGTGAAGTTTCTTCGACATAATCATATTTTTCTTCGGAATATTAAAATTTACATAAAATACATGAAATAATGCGCAAATTGCATCAACAAGGTGCTGGCTTTTCTTGTGTGGTGTATTGCCTGGTGCGTGTTTATTCTTCCTTGTGACAAAGCTTGCAAAATATTAGTAAGGCCCTGTCCGCACAGCGATATTCCACCGCAAGTTTTTTTTCTCGCAATTCTGTAACACATTAAATCATATAGGAGTAGCCGCACTGGCGGTTAAAAATTCACGCGAAAAAAAATCTGGCTTTGATGTAAATTTAACACGACGCGGTGTGGATTTAAATCCGCGCGAATGTTTTGTACAGTATAAACTAGTTATATATATGGCCGCACTGCGAAATAAATATCTCGCGGTTTGTTGATGTTTTATGTTTTTTCCCTTCTTACGTAGGTCTCCAGACTGAATGAAATCTTTTGATAGATCTGTCAAGCCGCCTGCCGCGTTCGTCCTAGCCATGAACTGCATCGAACTGATAAAAATCGTACGAAATTTTATTCGCAGATCGAAATATCGCATTGCGGACAAGGCCTGAAGTCTATATCTTATATCTTGGGACAACTCACACAACGTCATCTGATCCCAAACTAAGCAGAGCTTGTACTATGTCAACCAGATTGATAAACTTATATAACAGAAACTTATATACAGAGAGACTGATAAACTTATATATTTCTAAATACATACCTACATATTATATATAAATTACACCCAGACGCAGAATAAACTATCGTGCTCATTACACAAAGTTTTATCCTGCGTGGGGATCAATCCCACGATCTCTGACTTAGCAGTTAAGGTCTCTAACCACTAGACCAACGGGTCAGTCCAAAAAGGTCTAAAGTCTAGTGCTCTAGTATAATTTTGACGTCACATACGTTTATGCCTTTGATTTTGTAATAACAAACTGCACTTACATAATATCTACAACTACACAAATAATAAATTACTACTACATAAAATAATTTTGCTACTTTATTCAAACCACGTAGTAAACTCGTTTAACAAGATGCCTATGCGCAACGGGAAGATAGCGGGCTTATAAACCGCACGAAGGTGCTGTAATTATTATTGCATTTAATGTACTAGCTTTTGTGCTAGCTCTGCACGTGTTGGTTATCGATAGATCTTTAATTACAACTTTTCGGCTAGATTCATCGTAAAGGGCCCTGTAAATGATCAAATATATTTGACAGATATGTTTGTCAAACTTCACGTTTGCATCAAACAATAGCTAAAACATTGAAATCAACCATCAAACATAATTGTCAAACAACGTGCCAGTGCAACGATTAAAATGTTTGTCGCTTGTGATCTTGTTTGAAAAACACCGCCATACACGTTCAAACATGTTTGTCAAACACCCATCAAACATGACGTCTATCTATTTTTTAATTAAACACCTAAATCGTTTGACAAACACTTCAAACAAAGCGGTAGAGTGTCACATTATGTGACAAACACGTCAAATTTGACAAATAATTTGATCGTTTACAGGGCACTTTATCGTGACTGCTAGTTTCGTACCAGGGACGTAGCTACCGCTATATCAGCCGTATCAATTTTACAAATACAGGCTACAGGGGCCTCGAACGTATGTTGTATTGTCAGCAATTGCACATTTAGCTTTATAATATTAGTATAGATAAACCCTCAGACAAGTGAGATAAAGAATTATTTATGTTCAAAACGGATAAAAAGATTTTCATCAAACAAATTTAAGAATTATGCCGATTAAACTAGCTTTCTAATGAAAAAGTCCGCATCGAAATCGGTCCATTAGTTTTGGAGCTATGATGGCACAAAAAGTCACACACATAGGTACCTACATCAAACTTTTTTACGCCTTGCCCTTTTTGCGCATGATGTTAAAGGAGGATTTAGGGTACTTAATTATTCTGGCTTCAAAAGTACCTAAACAGACAAAAACTTATTATATGTGTACATAGCTATGTATGTACATATAATTTCGTATTTAAACAGTGTATGTGGTCATTGCGTGAATGAATATATATAAGTTATAGTGAGGAGGATACAGATCAAGAAAGGAAACCACATAGTAATATTTCTATGCAATTTAGTGTAAGCAATAAAGATGCCGATTTGTACAGATTTATGTGTTGTACAACGAGTTTCTTCGCTCATTGAACTGTTGAAGGTATAATTCCTTAGTCGTATTTACAGAAAAGAGCACTAAGACTGCTTGGTTTTGTTGTTGAAAGAACCCAAAGCCTACCATAAAATGGTAACAATGATACAATATTTGGTTTTGTCTAACAACATTGAGTAGGTACTTGGCGCTTGTATTGTTGATTAGAAGTTGATATCTAACCCTGACTAGAACATCTATTACTACTTTTACTAGTGGCCTTACCCCCTCTCTTTTCGACTTCTCCTGTGTAAAAGCGGTTAAAGTAACGCATAAACATCTTTCATAATCAAAAATCTTAAGGCCCTCCTTCACATGCTCCTGTAATGTAACATTTATGATTCGATTTCGAGCATTACATTACAATACTGCCTCCTTGATTGGAGAGCGTGCGCCTGTAATGTACTATTTATGATTCGATTTCGAGCACGTTGCGATACTGCCTCTCTGACGACCATGCGCCTGTAATGTAAGTACTATTTATGATTCGATTTCGAGCATTACGATACAATACTACTACTAACTACTAAGACCCGAACTCCCTAAATAATGAATCACATTTATGATTCGATTATCGAAGCGATCGTTTAATTATTTCATTGATGTGACAAGTTGTATCAAAAAATTACAGGTTGCGCATTGTAATGCTCGGTTCTTCTCTCTCACCGATGTAATGCTCGGATCTGTAACGTTACATCAATCTGTAACGCATGTTAGTTACATTACAGGCAAATGGTCGCGGTGAGGGAGCACCCTTAGACCACTTCGAACCACTATGTTCAAAAGACGTTCCGAGATTCTGCATCCGTGAGCGATGTATGTGCGTGCGTGGAGCGCTCATTCTATGATGGTTGCCTTTTGTACCCTCTTTGGTTTTGTGGTTTGGCTGTGGAATTAGGCGAACAAGCCCCAAGTTGAGCGCCAAGCTTAAATTGCAAAAAACCCAAGGCGTGCATTTAATTGCAAGTGTACAAGATATTGCAATTCTTTCCAGTTCTGAGAGCTGCAATATTTTCTAGCCGATAACTAACGTTACAAAATAACTCAACGCCATTCATCCGTACACAAACTGGCCTAACATTTATGTAATAAAGATTCCGTGTTGTTCTTATAACTGTGTTAATATTTTATCCCAGATATTTACGCTTACCCTCAGCCAGATGGACCGATGACATAAAGAGGTCGCTGGGATGGACGGCGGAAGGTACTGCTGAACATAGGTTCTTTACCTATGTCAGCAGTAGACCGATACAGGCTGATGATAGTGATGATGCGATGATTTTATTCCTTCTTTTCCAATTTTATTAAACCTTAACGCATACTTTTGCCTTACCATAAATACATCTGAAACATAGAAATAGAGGATAGGGAGTCTTTTTGCCTAAAGTGAACGAATGTCCATACGACATGACTCGATATACATTCTATGCTATCCGTATATACCTACTTAGTAACTATTTCGTACGCATTGGAACATGCGCCAACAAAACCTCAAAAGATTTGTTAAAACAGTTATAGTTAGGTCTTAAAATAATAACACCAAACGTCAAGATTACAACGTATCAATATTTTAGCAATATTTCATTCCCAATTTCAGAATTGGGGAATGAAATATTGCTAAAATAACATTTAGTGTATCCATTCATTTTTTTCACTGCAAAAATTTGACCTCGGGCTTATTTCTAACGTATCAAACCAGCGCTATGACACACTGACGTGACGTAGCTGTGACGTAGCTTGCTTAGGTTGCGTCAGTCCCCGCAGTCTACAATAGCTGTGAAAGTATTGTAGAAAGCGCAAGTCCACTATCTCACGTCCATGTTATATCAGATATTCAGACGAAGATTTATATAACAATTACAATTTTGTGGGTAACTGGAGCGGTATTATGGCTGTGTAGATATTATCATAATACACAGTTTGTATCTCCCAAACACCACAATTACTTTGAGGTTATGTGAAATGCTGGTTTTTTATATTATATAGCTGAAGAGTTTGCTTGTTTGAACACGGTAGTCTCAGAAACTACTGATCCTAATTGAAAAATTATTTTACTGTTGGATAGCCCATTTATCGATGAAGGCTATAGGCTATTTAATATCATGCTATGACCAATAGGAGCGGAGCAGCAATGAGAAATGTTGCAAAAACGGGGAAAATTTACGCAGATGAAGTTGCGCGGGATAGCTAGGGAGATTACTCGTATAATTTGAGAAGCGTTGATCAAATACTTCATTAATCATTTAGTGTTTTGACGCTAGGTATAGGTAAGATGGTTCTTCCGAAATATGCGAACCTACAAGTGTGGAACGGCATTCGCAACTGGGTATGCAGCTTTTGTGACATTCGCAGCTTTCCACACATCGTCGATTGTTCCACACATTCATGGTTATATTGTGCTATTCGATTTTATTACCGATTGCAAGTATCGTGACTGCGTGTAGTCTGTGCGCCTTATTGCCCTAGTATGCTGATGTATGTTTCTAGTTCTATGGGCTTAACTACGGTTGAACATCCTTCTAAGGCTTCAAAAGAACCATGGCGTCCGACTTCAGGACTCACAGCGATGCGGCCTCTTTAGAGTTTAGCTTAATCGGTTTAGGCTATATGACAGATCTTGCCGTTATGTAGGTAGATACCTCATTATGACGATTTCCGAGCCTGTAAAAAGGCAAGCAGGGTGCGATACCGCTCGTGGTTTCTGAAAAGCATCTTTATACTACTTTCTTACGTTAGACCTTGGCTCCTAAACTATTCAATCATAGTATAGTCGTAGTTGACGTTTTCTTAAAAATATTCAGTCTCCTTCTATACAGTTTTTACGTAAATGTGACGTCTTGTGAGCAACATAACGAGGTCAGTGAATATCTTATTTAAACATATTCGTTTAGATGGTTGACCTGCAAGCCAAAAAATTAATAATTAATGAAATTTCACAACTTTATTAATGGCAATGAGTACTCGACAGCCTTGTTTAGCGGACATTACAATTATGTAAGATCAAGTGCGAAATATATATTTTGTAATATTTTATCTGTTTTGTCGTGAATTTAGCTGCGTTTAGTTTTATTTTGCAGCTAATAAGCAAATGACCGAAATGATTAAAGAATGGTTATCGGTAAAGTTGTTTTACGGACGATTTATTTGTGACGGTTGGACCACACGTGCATGCCTGTTATTTTGTAATATCTAATTGTATTGCATGTCGCTGCAATCGACAAAACATCGATGACATTGTAATAAACAACCATGCTTATGACAGCTTCAGTGGACCAGGGCTCAAGCGCGCTTGCGCCCGCCGGCCACAATACTTCAGCCTATCAGCTGGTAGAATCGCAATTTGTGTTGCTTAGCAACCAGTCAATAACGTGACCGTTGCTTAGCAAATCAATAACGTGACACTTTTTCGTGGTCATCGATTTTTAAGACGTTATCACTTCAAAAAACCAATACGTACTTAGATAAGTACAAGGATATTTAAGAAGCTAAACGTGTTTTATTATAGGCACCCATCAGTTAAAACAATAATAAAAACCTTAGGTCTTTGGAAAATGTACCACTTAATTTTATTATGATACTTAATGTAAAGATAGATGCAAGTATGTTGTAAATAAATAAATACTATTTAATTAGAATCAGTTAATTTGTATTTACCTTTTACGTGGAATTGTTGAGACGAACATATTATGTCTGGATTTCACGTCGAATAATTTAAATATTGTATTCGCATCACTTGTTTCAACAATGTAGTAAGTTGCGGGCTGAATTTTAATGTCTGCTGTCACTATACTGCATAAAGAAAAATCTATTAAAGTAACACAATAGGCAATCTTCACCATAAGTCGACTTTATTAGCTATGGTGACTGAGTCGTTTCTGGGTGTCTTATAGTACTACCCTACCTACCTACTAATCTACCAGGCGATGACCACGCACATGAGATTTCATACGCTAAAATGGACAGCTGTCCGGTGGTCAATCAAGTTGCCAAGCAACCTTTCATATAAAATGTTATATATTAGAGGATATGTTTGTAACTGTAAAATAAGAAGTTCTGCAGGGCTCTCAGTCCCCTCATATTGATCATCTTGATGGGCTATTTCACATGAAGCATACAAGATAAAATGCCATGGCTTCCTGTACGTCGATGACAGCGTCTTAGTTGCAGAGTCACTTGAATAGCTTCAGCAATCTCTCAATAAGTGGCATCATTAATCTACCCTTATTGGGATATAACTACTTATCATAACTTATCGACGGGGTCCGCGCAATATGATTTATCCTTTCATACTTTCCTGTCATAGATCAGTCATAAGAAGAAGATGACCACAATAGTAGTAATTACTAAGATTTCTTATTTTGCAAGTTTTAATGGCTCCTACGAGATAGAAAAAACTCCCATTAGTTCTATAATAAGCAACCTTACATTCATAATTTTGGACTCTTACATTCACTGCTGGAACACAGGCCTTCTCTCTGAGAGAGTACGCGCCATATTCCACCATGTGGGCCAACTACGGATTGGCAGATCTTCCAATGTTTGGGTACTAGGAGACCTCGGCCTCTTCCCGATATAAACATCGGGAAGAGGTCGAGGTCTCGTAGGCGCCTTCACCGATTTGGAGTAGTGATGATGACACCCATCACAAGAGCCATACGCCTAACTTAGCCTAAACTTTGAAAGTTAAAAAGATAGAATCAAACTAGGCTTTATGTTTGAGATATTTTTGAAATAAATTATTAGTGAACAGTTTCAACATAAGTTTCATTAAGGACGAGAACTGGTTATATCTTATTCCGATTCTGATGTCCTAATGCAGTGAATGAAATCGGACTATACCTATATAAAAATATTGCAAAATAAAGGCCTCTAGTGAACCGTATATGGATTCATTTTGGCTCAATTCCATACATGATTTTGCTAGTAATACACTGTGTGACTTTGAAAATAGAAAGTAGTTTTAGCTATTTTTTTTAATCTATGAAATACTTGTGCAAGAGTGCTCTTGTTAATTAGTATGTAATATTTTTTAATCAGTATAATAATTAATCTGAATAAATAAGTAAGTAGGTACTGAAATATTAGACTGATTATAGCAGCGTTAAACATACTCGTAATATCATAATAGCAATTAATGCTTAAAAGATTTCAGCTTGAGAGGGGGCGCATCCATACAGTCGCGTCATCCATTTTAAGCAGTGGCTACTGACGGGTCGCACCCCCGCATACTTGATAACTTTTTGACCCCATACTTGATAACTTTTTGACCCCATACTTGATAACTTTTTGACCCCATACTTGATAAATTGGCTTCTGAAGTCACATTTAAACCTTAGCCAACTGGGAAACTGAATCAAACTCTGCTAATAGGCTCAGTAGACCAATTGTTTCTTCGGAATAATGACATGAGATACCTCATCAACCCTTCGTATACTTAAGATAACCGGACTACTAATACTAGGGAAATAGATTGGCTGTTTTGTTTACCTGTGTGTCACACGTATTCGTCAACGTCTTGAATGCTAGTAAAAAACAACAAAACTAAAAGCAGTTACGTAATGTTCGATTGTTGATACGATTCGATTTTAAAACTATTGTCACGACTCGGTATTTGAAAAAAAAAAACTTCCAATCTACTGAGGCCCTCTCGCACCTACAATAATTAGATTCAATTTAAATAATACATAATACCTACCTATCAAATAAAAAAAATGATCGTCTGTGAAGTCGGTTTACGGACGATAATTTGACGTGATAACGTCATAAGAAAACATTGGCGACAATGCTTGTGACAGTTTTTTTAGTATTGTATTTTTAAATTTCCAATTGTATCGAATGAAAAAACATTGATGACATTGTAATAAACAACCATGCCTATGAAAGCTTTAGTGGACCCGGGCGCATGTGCCCGACGACCACAATACTTCAGCCTATCAGCAGATGGAACGTGAGGAACCGTGACACTTTTTCGTGCGAGAACATTATTGACGTTATAAAGTATTATAAATCGATGACCAGGTCATCGATTTATAATACTTTATAGCGTCAATAATGTTCAACTAATAAAATTGAGTAAAGGATGACCAAAGCAAAGGATGGATCAAAAAATAAGTGACCAGCATAGAGTATCTACTACGAGTTAAAATAGTACGTTAACCTCGCATCGCAGATTTTCTCGGTTACCACAGAGTCACGGGCCCCACCAAACCCCTTGACAATAACCTGATATCGAAAACTATAAACGGATACGATTCTCAATGTTTTTCATTAACTCGTTGGAACAGGAAGGATGGTTACACAACGATCAGCAACAAGTTGTATGTTTATAGTCTGATAGAGCTGTCTTCCTTAGCAACATGTATAATTTTGTATTATCAATGTTAATGATCTATTTCCTACCTATATGTTTTTAATAGATGAATAGCATCGGTAGATTTAATAGTAGCCATAACACGTCGTAACTATTAGACCTTAATTTATTTTTTGCGCTTGATTTTTTTATTCGCCACGGTAAAAAAAAGTCTGTTTGTCAGACGCATTGTATTGTACATACAGTTTATAAACGAACTAACTACCTATTAACTTATAGGTACACATATTACAAATATTGGCATTTTGAAAAAAGTGACCGTGAGTTTGAATTGCCTAATTCTTTTTAGGGTTCCGTAGCGAAAATGGCAAAAACGGAACCGAAAAGTTTTGTCATGTCCGTCTGTCTCTCTGTGCGTCCGTATGTCACAGGCATTTTACTCAAAGACTACACAATGAATATTGATTAAATTTGGTGAAAAAGTGTCTTGTAGTAGTCGCTACTTAGTTTGATAGCTAAATAATAAAAATGAATATTTTAAGGGAGGCACTTTATACATGTAACAGAAGCATAACATTTTTTTTTGAGCAAACTTCAACATGTGGGCCACACGTTGAAGTTTGCTCAAAAAAAAATGTTATGCCACACGGTGTGGTACATCATTCTAGAGGTCTTTTAAAAACATTTAAAGGTTTTTGATTAAGTGAATATTTTTTGAAATAATCGCTCTAAATCTGAAATCCCCCCCCCCCCTCTTTATCTTTTGAACCGGGTGACTAAAATATGAAAAAAAAAACAAAAAAATATCACTTAAAAATACTTTAAACTAAAATTATTTCGGACATGATCGGATAAAACGTCATTGAGTTATGGCCTGAAAAACTGTATTTCTTAACAAAAGGGCGTAAGTGCTATGAAAATACGCTCTTCTGCTGGTAGAATTATTCAACCGTTGCCGTATGAAACATACGGCAACGGCTCCGGAACATGCTCTTGCCCGGTTTTTTTTAAAGCTGGTTTTATTCGCGAGGGTTTTTCGAAATTTCGTTCAGGTGTTCTAAATATGAGAAGCTCTTAGTTGTAGATTTAAAATAGCTCTATGATAAAACTATGATAGAGTGGACATTGAAATCTTAGAGAGTCTTAAATGTCAATTATGTGGCGGTGAATGTTGATTTAGTTATTAAGCCTCGATTTATAAATAAGTGTTCCGATCGTCAAAACTGTGATGTCATTTTATACCTCCAATGATTAGTTATTAATTACATTAGTATACTTCAATCAAGTATTAAACTAACTTTGTGATGATAAAGATGTGCGGTAAATCTTGATTAAAGATTTGCAATAACAACAAAAAAATATATGGTTGCTGGATGACGTTCCAATATGATAATTAAAACGCTCTTAGTGCAAAAAAGACGGATATGAATATCCTTTTCAAAACAAATTGTATCATGACGAAGTGATTCTTTAATTTGTACGTCATAAGACCGGGCGACACTAGCTGTGATGCCTGCGACTTCGTTCGCGTAAAAAAAAACAATCTATCCCTCGGAAACTGTAATTTTTTGTTGGGATTAAACTGGCTTATGTCAAACTAAAACCTATCTTTGTGCCAAATTTCATCCAGGTCTGTTTCGCCGTTTTGAGGTGATTGAATAAAAATTATCTATCCATACATCTTAAATTTCGCATTTCTAAATCTATACTTATTAATATTATAAAGCTGAAGAGTTTGTTTGTTTATTTGTTTGCTTGTTTGAAGTCGGTAAACTCAGGAACTACTGATCCGAATTTAATAGGCTACATAACATCACGTTATGACCAATAGGAGCAGAGCAGCAATGTAAAAACAAGCAATGGAAAAATTTACGTATACGAAGTTGTGCGGGTCAGCTAGTATACCTATATATATATATATATATATATATATTTAAAATTAATTATGGCCGAATTTCTACCACTGAGCGGCCACTAGTTAATATAGATTATTGACCCATACCTCTCGCAACAAGATTTTGATTGATTTGTTAGTATGTAAATCTCGTTTAGAGAATTTCTTCCTGAACATTGGAGTATAATAGGTATATGTATATTACATCGTAGAAAGTGTAGCAATATCCGTGCGGGTTTAGCATAGGTCGCTATCCTAGGAAGTGCACTCACCTTCGTATTTCTAGATAGTTTTGAGGGTTCCGTAGCCAAAATGGCAAAACGGAACTCTTATAGTTTCGCCATGTCCGTCCGTCCGTCCGCAGCTTAGCTCAGAGACTGTTAGTGCTAGAAGGCTATAATTTTGCATGGATACACATATTACTTAAGCCGACAAAGTGAAAGAATAAAATCGTGAAAAACATTTTTTAGTGTATTAGGTACACTAAAAAATGTTTTTCATGATTTTATTCTTTCACTATGTAATGTACCATATATGTAAAGTGGGGATGTTTTTTTTTCTTACTTATCCCGTAGTGTTGAATGTCATTAGAAAGTTTTTTTAAAAACGTTTCGGGGTTTTGAAGATCATTTTTAGATTTAGTGATCCATTTGTGAAATAATAAGCTTTAAAGTGCAAATATTATACCCCGTGCTAGATAAATAAATGGTCGATGTTGGGTATGTGAAAAAATCACGGTAGTAGTATAAATAGTGTAATTAAAAGGAAAACTATCACAGCTAAGTAGGCTTTACAACTTAAAGACTCCAAGTCAGAAGTAACAAGAGTTTCGTACAAATTCCATTGAAAAATACTTAATGTTGTTAGTAGTATGAAACAAAAACAACAGAAAACCCACTTCTTAAGCCGCATTATTCGGATGGAGGACTACGGAACCCTATACTATGCACAGTACGACATGCACTTGCACACTTTTGTTTTTAAAATACTCACAATTTAACATGTAGAGCAAACAATTTCAGTATTTGAAATGTTTAGTGTTATGTAAGGCAGTCCCCTGGGGAGATTTTTAATACATACCTACATTTCAAGTATCCATGTATAGACGAAGTTAGCCACCCCTTTTTTAACCCCCTGGGGACTTATTCTCAAAAATCATTTCTTAGTGGATGACTACAACATAAAAAGCGTTAACTACCAAACTTTCAGATTTGTCGCTCCAGCGCTTTAGGCTTTGCGTTGATGAATCAGTCAGTCAGTCAGGACAAATAATTATTGATGCATAGAAGATAACATCTGTCAGTCCACTGATAAACCATAGTGAAATTAACGTACCTACAATAATATCAACTTTCCAATTGATATAAATACTTGTATTATCACACCACATACCCAATCAATCTTGCCAAAGATAGAAACATAACCTATACATCATATAAACTTTCTAATAGCCAGTACAAAAGGCAAAGATCAGGATAAACTAATAGATACCCTAAAGGAAATCGCTAAGCTTATATAATGTAGGTACTTTGAAAGTTATGGTTCCGGAGGAAATGTATACGATATAGCGTTAAACGCGCAATTATATTAATCGTCTCATGGTACCAGTCAGATTGTTGCATAAATCCATTTGGTTATGACTATAAGTCTCACGAGTAAACGTCATAACGGTAATGCACATGATATTGAGAATGCAGAAGGATCTTAGATAGGTAGGTACCACATAAATGCGAAAGTTCAGATAGTTGTATATCTGTTACTGGCCAAAACGGTTGAATAGATTTGGATGTTTGGATCAAATATAGATGTAATAGTTTTAAGGCTTTTTATCCCATAGTAATGCAAAATTATACGGAAAAATCTTGGGACAATTTATACACGGCAATTCAAAAAGTCATTACAAAAAGATTAATCCTGGGTAGAAGTCAGACCCACGACCTACTTTTAGAAGTCAGATTTTACATGTCTGTGAATGATGTATATGGTGTGTGCTGCCAAACATTGATGTATAGACCTGGACCGCGCCATTACTTGCAATTAAAAAATAAATATTGACTGCAAAGCGTAAAAGAGAGAAAAAACTCGTGCGGCCCTATCTCTTTGATAGGTATTGTCCACAAAGTAGCGTTGTCTCTTTCTAGAGAGTGGTCAATTTTGTGAGGTTATGGCGAGGTCCAGATACGTCAATCGCTACCAAGCTTTTTTTTTAGTTAAAAGAAAAGTAACTAGTAATATAGTTTACTACCCACATTACTAGCTATTCTGTTAATCCCTCTAGTTAAGCTCAAAGGCTTGTGTTAGAAGCGGGTTCACGTCGGTAGTTTAATGGGTAGGATACGAACCCGCGATCTCACGATTGTGAGTCCGATACCTTAGCCATTAGGCTACAGCCGCTTTATGTATGAAGGCCACCTTCGGTTTTCCGGGTGTTTTGTAGTAATGGCTAGATACTAGATAGAAACAAGTTGCCATTAATTTTGCACAGTTACAAAGGGAGCTTTGCTTGCTCCTTCAGAAGGCTAGTCTAACAGTAGGCAGTAGGCTTTCCATTACGTTGATGTATGGAAGTTGGAAGACAGAGTCTTTATGTTGCGGCGATTTAATTTCATAATTTAATATTAATATAATTTAATTTTACATTCAACAGAATTTAACCATGTAAACTTTGTTATTGTGATTCAGAATTAAGTTCGCCTAGTCAGCTTATCTATACTTCTATACTAACATTATAAAATCTGAAGAGTGTGTTTGTTCGAACGCGATAATCTCAGGAACTATGGATTCGACTTGAAAAAATCTTTTAGTGTTGGATAGCCCCTTTATCGAAGGTGACTACTAGCTGTTCCGCACAACTTCGCCTGCGTAATTTCTCCCTGTTTTTTGAACATTTCTCATTGCTGCTCCACTCCTATTAGCCGTTACGTAATGTTGTTGGTCATAGCGAGATGTTATAACAATACTTATATTATAAAGCTGAAGAGTTTGTTTTTTAATAGAAGTATTGTTATAACATCTCGCTATGACCAAGCGGAACATTAATGAAAAAATAGACATTTTCCACAGCGGAATATCAATGAAAAATTTAGGAAAAAAATTTACGATGAAGTTGCGGGGATCAGCTAGTACCTACATCATAAACTTCCATCCGATTATGAGAGTTATGGCATTAAGAATGCACTATTAAATATATATCAGGACTTAGTCGCGTAAATTATTTAAAAGTACGAACCTTTTATTTACCCCGCGCCTCAAGAAGATATCACTAAGCTGTCATCAGTTGACCGGCGACTACGATCGGCGCAATTTGATCGAAACGTCGGATAAATAAAAGGTACCTTTAAGTAATTGACGCGATTTAGTCCCGATATTATATTTAATATGCATAAAAATCGTGAAAGTTTAAAAACAATAATTTAGAATGCACTGTTGTTACAAAAATGACCCAGGGGGGGTCCTTTTTCACGATCTTTTTTTTCGTTTTGAAGCCCGTACGAACTGCCAAAATCTTGTCTAATAGTAAATGGTGAGCTGCGCTTAGAAATGTATAAACGCGCATGCGTGGCGGATATTTTTGAGCGTACCGCGCATACGCCAAGTAGCACGCGCTTGCCACGGACACGGAATAAAGACCTAGGACTACATTATATCTTGCATATTTGACTAGTTTCGTTGATAATTACCGCCGTGATACAGTTAGAAGAACATTATAAAGCCAAGAATAAACGTCTGCATATTGCACACAATTCACCAAACAAGATACACTGCATCAATAGTGTTTTATGACCGAATCCAATGCAACGAACCGTGCACTCAAAATTCCAAATTTGCTTTAAAGAATTGCACAGAAGACGCGTTATTACCAAAGAGGTCAATTCTCCAATAATTTCGTAACACGTATTTTTACGGCTAACTTTTGCTAAGTGGGTTAACATAACCGGATATTTTGGTACTTTTTCTCTGTGTTAATGCTGATTTTATTAATAAAACGAGGCAGGTAAATCCGGGCGTATTATGTAACTTCCTAACGTAGCTGCAATGGGTCAGGTGTTCTGTCTTAGTTAAATAGCGTTTAGAAATATGCTAACGATTTGTGTAGTACTAGATTTCGTCCGCGGTTTTTCTCGCGTTTATATTCATCTCTTATCGCTTTAAAAGTTAACCCGATGGTTAACTTTTAAAGCGTTGTGTTAGCATTAATACGTTGTGAGATAGTGTTAGTGTAACCTAATCGTTACCCTATGTTATCAGGACGGGCAAAGCAAGGCCTAACACTATCCCGTTACCCTATGTTATCAGGACGGGCAAAGCGAGCCCTAACACTATCCCGTTACCCTATGTTATCAGGACGAGCAAAGCGAGCCCTAACACTATCCCGTTACCTTATGTTATCAGGACGGGCAAAGCAAGGCCTAACACTATCCCGTTACCCTATGTTATCAGGACGAGCAAAGCGGGCCCTAACACTATCCCACAACGAATGCACTTTTGTGGCTGAGAAACTATGACACTTTCAGGTTTTGGCTTTAATGTAGTAGTTTAAGTTTATATCTAGATGTGTTATCTATTAAAGAAATATTATTTTATACACATTCAAAAAAAAAATGAGGCTAAAAGTTAATTTTCTTTAAACAACTTCTAAAACATTATAGAATTTTATAAGCTACGGGTCTTAATCGTGTAAATATTTTATTTTAAGGCTAAATAACTTTGTTTATTGCCCGACGTTTCGACCGTATTACAACGGCCGTGGTCACGGGTAGACTCTAAACAAAGGTATTTAGCCTTAAAATAAAATATTTACGCGATTAAGACCCGTAGCTTATAAAATTCTATAATGTGTACAAATCGCGAAAGTTTACGAATATAATATATAACTTCTTAAACGTTTAAAAAATATTACTTGTTAGAAAACTTCGCGAGCCCTTCTAAGGTTTTTTGCTAGTAAACTAACTAGATGTCAAATTTCATTCAAATTTGTACAGCCATTTTTGTGTGATTGTGTAACAAAGAACATCTAAAGTCGCAAACTTTCACATTTAAAAGTATTAGTTACATAGTATTAATAGTTACGTTTGATTTGCCTACGTAACTTAAAGTGTAATGTTCTGTTAAATCGTAATCTGTTTCTATGTGATAATAAAACTTAACAATCTTACAACACACACTTTCGTATTTATTATATTGCTAGCTGTCCCGCGCAACTTCGTCTGCGTAAATTTTCCCCGTTTTTGCAACATTTCTCATTGCTGCTCGGCTCCTATTGGTCGTAGCCTTCCTCGATGAATGGGCTATCCAACAGTGAAATTCGGATCAGTAGTTTCTGAGATTACCGCGTACAAACAAACAAACTCTTCAGCTTTATAATATTAGTATAGATAGTAGGTAAGTAAATACGGATAGTGATTACGGGACTGTGGTTTTTCCAAATTACAGACATTGCTTTTTGCTTGGATATACATATTTGCGTAACTTAAATCTATTAGGCTTTGCAACTCAAAGTTATTATGAGATATTGCTAATATTCATACTTTGGAATGGTATTGCTTAGATAAAAAAGTAAATTTTAGGTTTCCTAAGGTGAGTACTCTTCTTGTTTACTTATATAGCTAAGATGCAGCTTGAAATATAAACCTTTGGAGGAGGGTGCCTCCAGGGATTGATGCCTCTTTTTTGAGCTGCATCTGTTAAAGTTCTGTGGGACTGCATTCGACGCTATCATTAGCGAAATCGTAGGCACAATTGGATAGCTATTCAACTCTTTACTCTCAAAGACTACATAGTTTTAAACCACAATTTTGGTTAACAACAGTTCGTTGTCTGTGTTATCATTTAGTGTATTCATTCATTACTATACTATACAACGCGGCAATGCTGCCAGCCTTCTGGGCACGGTACCGGTTGATAGCGATGCGAAGGAATTCTATGACGCCTGCTTGTTTTGATTTTATTTTATGTAGTAATTTGTACATAGTGTAAATATTAATATTATTTTTTAATTAGTGTATTCATTTCAAATACAGACTAAAATTACAAAAACTGCATTAACTAACCATAAAATGCACTTGATTTCTCGATTATACTATGAAGTTTAGTATTAGGTCAAGGTGTATTTCTCGAAAGCACTTGTCTATAGCCTGTATACAGGTTTAAGAGACAATAAGTAGGGTCTATCATGAATATTATAATGAGCCGATTGTTCTTCGTATAGAGTCATCGCTGGTTCATCGAGCTGTTATGCGTTCTTTAATATACTCATACTCATGCGATACAATAGGAAGGGTAGGATCGCGAGTTGTGTTTTTTTTATTTACCAGATGATGAGCAGCAGCATTTTCTTACGCACAGTTTTTGATACTCTGAACTAGGGATGTCACGGAGGTGGTTTTATCAGAACCGAAGTCGGAGTCGGAGTCGGAGGTGGTGGGAATAGACAAATATGTTGAGATCAGACTAAAGAAAATGAGATACATACTTAAAAAAAAAACATTATTCAGTCATATTAAATGTGTGAAGGAAAAAATCGCTAGAGCGGGATCGAACCCACGATTATAAGTAATCTGGGAGTTTTCTCCTTAATATATTTTTTATCTTTAAATTAGAAAGTCGGAGTCGGAGGTGTAAAATCAATCGGAAGTTCCGACCTTTCGGAGTCGGGGTCGAAGCTCCGTAACATCTTTGTTCCGAACAATAAACCATCGCCAGATCTTGACATAATTAGTACTTCGTACAATACGGGCGCCCGGTCATAAACATCACAAGCCAAATTCATAAGTAGATACTATGTTTCTTATAGAAAGATCAGATAGCGACAGAGTTTAAGCGTATATAGGCGTAGGTACCCTAAAAGCGAAAAGGAAACAGCGCCCGGTTCCTGTGGTCGTCGTGTTGTCGCATCACTGAGGACTAGTGCGACGTAGGTAAGCAGCGAGCACTAAGATGACGTCTGACAAGAAAATATGGATGAATAAAACATATTGCCCCGACCCAAACAACGAGCAGGAGAAAGATGAGTAATATCCAGATAGCATTTGAGAAATTCAGTATAACGTAACTTTTAAGAGACTTCAAACTTTCAAATGAGGTAGATCACACATAGCACGTTTACATAAGACCACTTAGAAACTAATTGATGAAATGTTTGTGCGAATAACGTTAGGGTATTTCCCCAGTCCGATTGTCTAATTTAAGTAAAGACGCGTAGTGTAATATTGATTATAGAAATCTGCACTGAATGATTGTGAAATTTTTGTAATCGGTGAACCTCGTACCACCAAAGCCAAAGTGGCCATGCTTGTACCTAAAATATTGGCTATTGGTAATATGGCGATCAAAATAAAAATAATGATTCAAATCAACCCATTTTATAGTTTTTGCGAGAATAGAATAGAAAGATTTTTATTTAGTACACAGAAGACACATAGACATTATTATAATTTAACAGGGAAAGTCATGTAGAAAATGAACAAAAACAAAAAATAAAACAGGATAAAATAACAATAGACAAAAAAGAAATACAAAATAAAAAAACAGACACAAATACCACAAATTAATAACAGAGAACAGAAGAAATAAATAAACAGAAACAATACACAGTCAAACATATCAATTTAACATTAGCCGCGTACCATGTGTCACAAAGTGTACCAAATAGGACCCAACTTAGCTTCCATCAGATACCGAAAAAGGTCTGACACTGATATTCTGCTGGGCCCTTTGCCACGTTTCAGATGCCGAGTAAGTCTGTGTGTCTATGTATGTGTGTGTGCCTAGGTAAGTGTGTGTGTGTGTGTATGCTCTTGGTGTGTGCGTGTGTATTAATTATATTATTCAATATTGTGTGAATTTTTTATTTATGAAATTATATTAAGTATACGACGAGTACCTATCTCAATTACATCATACAACATAAATATTATTTCCGTTTGCCAAATTCCCAAATTATTTCTGTGCTGCGATAATATGTTGCCGTAATCGAATTTTAAAAGTAGCCAATGTAACTAGAGACTAATGAAATGCAATTTATTTTTATGTGTGCACAATATGTAGTGGATCCATAACATTGGGGAGTATCTTGCCCCGCTGAGAAATCTAAGGTTTTGATTTTGGAGAGTTATTATATTAAGATAGACACTCAGACACTTTGGGGAGGGAAGATGGACCAAGTATGGAGACCTTTAGACCACCCCCTCCGGTCTCTGGCAAAGCAATATATATTACATTGTGTGGGTTTTCTCTACAATGAGGTGTTGTACCCATAACTCAATCATTTCTTAAGTTTTGAAATAAGAATTGTGTGAAATATGTATCGAACGATTACAAAACGCATTTATTGTTCATATCAGTGGCACTCACCATAAAATATAACACGACGTGTGAAACTGACGTGTGTTTTCATGTTACTATTTTTATTATTCATAATAATTACGTTTCACTCATAAAGATAGTATCTCAAACATTTTCAAAAGAATGCAGTGACTCAGTTAACATATTCAAACATGAAGTCCTTTATTTGTGATGGAACTGAATTAATATTTGATCTACGCAAAGGAGATCCGGGATTATGGAGGTCACAAACCTTCCTCTTTCTTTGGGCTTGCCCTGATATATATACTTATTTATATAGAATGTTGAAGCCTGATCTGTTTGGGTCTTTATTATTTGACCACTCTTTGACGAAGGCTGGATTCGCTGCCAATTCATCAAGCACTTTGCCATTCATATTTTCTTCGTTGTCTGTATCTGTGTCTATCTTGTACACAAATGGTGTTTGGATTTGGCTGCAGTTTTTATTAAAATGCCTTTTTATGTTATAATTCGGGATAGTTCATAGCCATGTTTGGTGAAAATCTACTCTGACGTTTTAAAGATGAAGACAACCTTAGGTATGTTTAACGTGTTGGGGATTTATTTAATTTTAAGTACATTATGTTGTTGCTTCATTCAAGTCGCAAGTCCCACAAGGATGGGTGCAACTTGGGCACATAATGCACCAAGTGGATTGAGCGACGACGCGACGGCCGGCTCTCCCTTATGGATGGTGAATGCCAGACTGATGTGATCTTGACTCTTTTATATTAAGCAAATACTTTTATCTAATAACTCTTTAACGTATGATACGATATTGAATATTCAATAGATATCTATCCAATTAATTATAGTTGAAAATTATTCAATGAAGACTGAGTCATGTTTACAAATACTTACCTACTTCAAATTTTATTAATGTGCTGATTTTGTAATTACCAATTTATATGACAACTTAAAAGCCATAAAAAAAGTTTATATTGATGACTGAACAGATTATTTTTTATGGAATCTATTACCGTGGTGTTCCCTATTGGAGCTTTGCAAGCTTTTTCTACCAGATTTTTATCGTAATCTATTTTAAAATGTTTCTGTTTATACTAAAAATCTTTCACTAAGATTTCTAAATAATTTTAAATCTCTTTTAGTTAAGCTGGTTTTTCGTAACATTGCCTGTTAGGCATAGGCAATGTTAACCCAACCTTTGGCAATCTACTTACCATATTTTTACAATCATAATTAATGCTTATGTTCGGCTGCAAAATACTTACAAAAAACAACAAGTTATATACTGTTGATGACGATTCTAATTGCGCAGACGCAAGGGTACTTTCTGAGTTCATGGCTGATTTTGATTTTGGCCTTGTTGTAACTTTATGTTTGGGTAATGAATTGATAAACACCTTATTTGCGAAAAACATTGAGTTAAACTTCATTGTGTATGCATTTAGTAATTAATGGGTTAATTACTTCTTCTTCATAATTTAATTACTTAGGTACTGTAAGAACTTTGCAACTCAACGGTGCTCTTAAGTCTTATTTAAGTAAATGAAACATCATAAAATCTACTTTATCTCATCCTGCCTTTATTTGTCACCCATATAGGCAATAAATAAAAAAAATAAAAAACAATAAATCGGACAAGACCATGCTTAGTGTAGGGTTCCGCTGCCGTCATTATCAATAAATGCACTACATATGAAAAAATATGATATGAAAAATTGCAGCAACGGAAGAACGTATTTTCATGGCACTTACGCCTTTTTGTGGCGAAGCGCAGTTTTCCGGCAATAAATCAAAGACGGTATATCCGATTACGTCGAAAATAATTTTAACTCTAAACTAAAGTAAATAATCACTAAGGTAACTGGAGGGGGTGAATATTAAAGGAGTGTGGGGCAATTTAAACCAATTTGGAAGCGATTATTTCCAAAAATACTCACTTAATCAAAACAGTTTCTTATAAACCTTACAATGTTTTTAAAAGATCAGACAGACAGACGGACGAACATGACGAAATTATAAGGGTTCCGTTTTGCCATTGTGACTGAAACCTTGAAAACGCTCAGTAAGTATATCAACATTCACAGCAATTGGTAGGTCCACTCTTTTTCCCCAAAACGAAACCCCGTTGTGCTTTAAATGTCTACATTTTATAAAGGTTAACGGCCGGTCTCAATAATCTACCTATCGATGGATTTGGCTACTAGAGGTAGAATTTTGTCATTTTTTGTATGGAGCTTATGTCAAATATATACCTCTAGTCACAGATAATATAATACTATACTAGTACTCTAGTAGACAAATCCATCGATAGTTATATTATTGAGACCGGCCGTAAAGGATTTGTTATTTTAGTTGTTGCTGGCTCTGGATTTTATCATCTCATTCATTCAATTTTCGATCGTGACTTCGATTTTCGTTGAACTAGAGTATACCTCTAGTAACGTGTCTCCTTTTGTCACGGCTTCGGTGGTATGTTGTTATCGCTGGAAAATACATGGAAATATACTCAATCGTGACGTTTCTTTACATGAATCACGCATTCCTTTACTTACAGTAACTGGGCCGTGTTGATAACGGGAAACGCATCGAAGTGATCATTGATGCGTTCGAAAACATTTTACGTTTAATAATAAAAATGTGACGTTTTTCATATCATTCCAGAGTTATTTTTCTACTTATACTTTGATATTTTGATGTTGCCAAATTAAACAAAAAAAGTTTACTAGATACTTTTACAATTTGTACACATTATATAATTTTAAGATAAGGTACAGGTGAATATTCTAAGGTTAAATACCTTTTTATTGCCCGACGTTTCGACCGTATTGCAACGCTAGGATAGATTTATGCAACTCAGCGTTACCTTGCCTGCCTTAGGCACCTGTCCGACCAACAGCGAGAAAAAGAGTAGCTAGTAGTGATTTTATCGCTCAAGATACATACATACATATGTAGATCCCGTGTAAACAAAAGAGATACAGATTAATAGTTGATCGCTGAGTGCTCAACTGGCGAGTACTCGCTTTATACTGCATCTCTTTTGTTTACACGGACGAGAGCTACAAAGTACACCTGGGTCCTTATTCACTATCTTTTTTTTTCGTTTTCGCGGCAAGTCCAAGAAAACAGTGATTAAAGACCCTATTGTACGTTTCTTGAGTGATAAATCGCTACTCTCTTCTCGCTCGTTGGCGGGACAGTAGGCCCACTCTCTTTCTTTAAAACGAAATTCATTAATTTTCGTTTGCTTAAATTTCTTGAGTTTACGGGGACTATTCTAATTAATTTTTAATTAAGCACAAGAAGTTCGAAACCATAGACAATTTTCTGGAACGACTGAATTAAATAGATGTTCCTGGCTTTGTATATCACCACCTCATTTTTGATCGAAACTTCGTTTTCATTGAATTAGAGTAGGCCTCCAGGTGCCTTTTAAGCTCAGGTTTCGGCCACTACCGTCGCTTGATTAATGTCACTCACTAAAGATCACGCTTAACGTATTTTCATTTTAGATACAAAACCTATGATTACTCCATAAAATTGGAAGATCATAAGATTTTATAGAGAAAATATGTAAGGAGTGAATATTTTAATAAATACCATACCACACCTCCAATTCTACGATACTAGTACCTACCTATAATTGACTTGTCCCCCAGTAACCACAGTAACCTATCTGCTAGCAGAAATTATTGTGGCTCATATTTCATTGTCAACGTCTACCATTATGTTTGAGTACCCACTGTATTTTACGATGCTAGGAGATGTAAAAACAGGCATGAGTTCTTTGCTTTCACAGAGTCACAAAAATTAAAGCTTTATGATGTTATGAAACGTCATATATATACTTATTAATTGTTAGGTTGTTTTGGCTGATTATTGAATGATTCATAATCGTTATAGAGCAATTGTGAGTCATTGCAAAACAATTAAAATTTGCAATTTTATTGATATTGTTAACAGATTATCGTTTTTCTACAAATCTTTAATGACCACTAATTGCTTAATTCAGTAATCCATATTAATATTTTAAATGTGAAAGTAACTTTGTCTGTCTGTTAGGCTTAAACAGCGAAACCGATTTAGATGAAATTTGGTATGGAAATAGTTTGAGTCCCGGGGAAGGAAATAGGATAGTTTTTATCGCGACAGCCGACATCCACGCAGGCGGAGCCGCGGGCGAAAGCTAGTTTACAATATAATATGGCAACACCTATTGGATATTATTCTCCTCATGGAAACAAACACAATTATATCAATCATTTAAAAACTGGAAAGCTCAAGGAGACTGAGAAAGCTGTCGCATCAAACCGTGAAGAAATCCGTTAAGAAAATGGTAGTTAATTTTACACCGGTGCTAAAACGCGATACCATCAAATACGACGACTGTCGTCTCGTTAATAGTTTAATGATCACCTACTTAAGTACGAAATCAGGGGATTGACTGAAATAAGTAGATATTATTTATTGTAATAACCTCAGGTAATAATCAACATCAAAGTGAGTGGAGCCACAGATGAAAGCTTTAGGTTGGATCTCTTTTCTCGAATCGAAACTGACTTTAGTTTACGAAGAATATTTTTGTTCGTTTTCGAACAACCGAACCATTTTGGATTTAGTCATTTATTTTTTTAAATTTGATTGACTTTCGATTTTCGTTGCATTAGAGTAAACCTCCTAAAAAGGTCCGTTATACATTTTATAGTTTTTATAGTCGGTGAAGCATCCTTTTCAGTTTTCTTTTTCCAACCAGTTTGACTGCTTGAGTGTCATAATTACACTACTTTATGTTATTTTTCTGTACCTATCTATTATTTAATTGTTCTTAGTATTTCAGTTAACTTTCTTTCTACCGTTCCCTTCAACTTTCCGATAATTTCGAAGAGACAAGACACGTATCTAAAGAAAGTGTAAAAAACTTAGTGATAGTTTTTTTAGTGTGAAGTTGCCTGATAGCTTCAGGTCAGACACGGGGTAGAGAAACAGGCTTTCGCCATTTCGTATACGATTTAATGTATGTAAATACTGTGTGCTTAGCTGTTTAAATATCATCTAGCAAACGATGCGCAATTAAATAGTAAAAGCAATGGGGACAATATTTTTAACTTCAATTTGAAAGTTAATGGTTTCTGCCGTTTCTGGTACAGCCAGTAACATACATAATGTCGGTAAACACTTTCTTTATAAAACGTTTCAATTTCTAAATCTATACTAATATTATAAAGTTGAAAGTTTGTTTGTTTCTTTGAACGTGATAATCTCAGGAACTACTGGTTCAAATAGAAAAAAATATTTTACTGTTGGATAGCCCATTTCTCGACATAGGCTATAGGCTATTTAACATCACGCTACGACCAATAGGAGCCGAGCAGCAATGAAAAATGTTGCAAAAACGAGATAGTCTTATATATAACACTAACTGGCGTTGAGGCTTGGTCTTTAATTTGTTCTGACGCATTTTGTTAACAGTGAATGGTTCTTTCGATTATCAGCTCCATCATTTTGAAAATTCGTACCATGTATTAAGACAAAACATTTAACACACCCCAGGACTTATTAAAAAGTAAACTCTAGCTCGCTTGGTGCTGATATTCATATCGTATAAATAGAATGCATTTAATGCCATAAAATGTTGAACATCATAAAGAGACAAATTAAAAGTCGTTTCATACAAAGATGTGTATTTTTGTATGTAACGAATAAACTTTAAAACTACTGAAACGATTTCAAAAATTCTTTCACTATTAGAAAGCTACAATAACGAGGAGTAACATAGGCTATACTTAACTGTCAAAAAAATTAGAGATCCCCACGAAAATGACAATAATGTAACTCAAGGTATAAAACACTACGATATATGACACCCATGCGAAGCCGGGACTGGGAGCTGGTAATAATATAAATCTACAGCTACCTACTGAGAATTATTTAGTGCCTTTCTACGTGCCTACTTACCTATATGATATACGTTTTATCGACTTCTGACGAAAATCAATACTACTTGATAACAATATACCTAACTAGGTAATTTACTTTTTTATGGGCTAGTTTCCAACTAGTCAAAACAACAACTCTTTAAGCAATGTCAAAACGCAGGTTTTATATGAAGATCTCATAAAGCGGCGGTAGCTTAATGGCTAAGGCATCGGTCTCGCAATCGTGAGGTCACGGGTTCGAATTCTACCCATTATACTACCGACGTGAACTCACTCCTTTTTTTTTTTTTTTTTTTTCTTTTGGCGGGAAAAATTCCTGACGAACACCCCCACCGTCCGGGGAAGACGGAAGACCCACTCCTAACACAAGCCATTGAGCTTAGCTGGAGGGGTTAACAGGTTTGCTATTAATGTGGCCACAACCCCACATTGCTAGTTATATTTAAAAAAAAAATACCGGACTATGACGTCACTATTTTTCTCTAGTCAAATCACTTCTTTTCATGATCTAATTAATGATAAAAAATCCTATTAAACACAAAATTTAATAAGTAATTAACCGTTGGTAGTTTGAATGCTAAATTTATATACTAAGCCAACCTAACCAAGCTAACCTTTTAAGAAATAAATTAAGTTGTAATAATGTTGATGTAAATTCATGTCATCTCAGCGCTCATGTCTCAGGTCTTATTGAATAACATTATTTAAAAAAGCAGGTTTTTGACCCGCTCAGAAATTTCACAAAATTATTTATTTTTAAGGTAAAAGTAACGGCACGCCGGATTTTTTATATATTTTTACATTTATTTGGTGATTTAATTTACATTTGTGAGATTTTCATATTAAATTTCAGATTACAGAAATAGAAAGAAATTGAATGTCCGTATCATACGGACATTCAATTTCTTTCTATTTCTGTGCAAATCTGTTTATGAAATATTCATATTCATTCATATTATGAATATGAATATTTCATAAACAGATTTGCATTATTGTATGTATGAGTACCTATTCATAATCTAGCTCATATTTAATTTTATTAAACAGCCTCATCTATATAAATAAAAATTAATCGCCGAAATGTTTGTACGCGCTTAACTACAGAACGACTGCATCAAATTGGATAATTCTTTGCTCTTGCGTTCGTTTTTTTTGTCAGGACAATATTTGTATAAAAGACTAGCTGTCCCGCGAAACTTTGTCTGCGTTTTCCCCGTTTTTTGCAACATTTCTCATTGCTGCTTCGCTCCTATTGATCGAAGCGTGATTTTATATAACGCATAGTCTTCCTCAATAAATGGGCTATCCAACAGTGAAATATTTTTTTAATTCGGATCAATAGTTCCTGAGATCATCGCGTTTAAACAAACAAACAAACTCTTAAGCTTTATAATATTAGTATAGATTTTGTTTTGATCGTACGGAAAAAATAAATATATTTAAACTGCGGTAAAAAAAAACAATAAAAATGAGACTTTTTACATATTTTACAACACACCTCACAACCACATGTTATTTGAATTAAATTATTTAAAAGAACGTTTCTAAAACTGCTCTTAATGAATCCTGTTTCACAGCGATTTAAAAATATCTAATACCTAAGTAGCTATTTAGCCTTGATGAAAATTATCACATTTGGATACATATAATCATAATCATCTCAATATGATTAAATGTATATGTTTAAAATTTAACTTTAAACAGTTATATGTATTAATCTAGGTATATGTGTATACCTATGTACATGTATGTATATCTATACTAATATTATAAAGCTGAAAAGTTTGTTTAAACGCGTTTGAAGGTACATTTAATTACTTAAATAAATCTTTTTCAATTATATGTTAAATGTTCTATTTATATTTTATTATAAGTAGGTAATTTCATTACCGAGACGTCGGCTAACATTGTGTGAGTTTTACATTTATAAGTTTACAAATACTGGTGAATAAATTACTTTGGAATTCTATATCATTGTAACACTTGTGATTTTATTGATTATTAAACACTATTGCACCTGTGTGTTATTATTATGTTTACTCAATAATGTGTCGTGTTTTTATAAAATTCAGACGTATTATAAATACTGTTACTCAAATTTAAAACATTTTATTCACTCGTAAGCTTTCGCAACACTTGTGACAAGTCATTGACAAAATGACATGACCCTACATTTACACCACCTTTTAATTTTATAAAATGCCAGTCATTCTTCAAATTTTACGTATAAACCTACTTACTTTCAAAAAGCCGAACAACAATAAAACGACATCCGTATTCTTGTTATTATTCACTTATAAATAAAGATAGGTGTAACATAAATCCAAGTGAGCACAAAACAGTAAGTATCAGACGACCCCTTACAAATCGTTCAAGCTCAAAAAGATACAATAAATTGTTAAACTGTTTTCTTTATTTTTTAACAAGAACTTGTATGAGATCATTGGACGAAAGGGTTCAAGGGATTATGGTGAGTGATTTCAGTGTTATTTCCGCTGAGGAAGTCACAACTTAAGCTGATTATTGCATTCATATCTCTATGGCAAAGATTTGGCGAGTTTGGTATGAGGTAAATACTTCATAATTGTTCTTTTAACTTGGTGTAACGAGGCTCGACAGATTTCAAAATAAGAACATTCGTGGGTTCTTTAAAATATTTAAATTAAGGGATAATATCTAAGAAAACTACTGGTTACTACCGTTCTAAGACCCGGTAGGTATTGGACATTAATGAAGATGAAGGCAAAAAATAGAGGACGCCCACCGATGACCTAGACCAAAAGGTAACTGGCCCAAAATCATCAAGAGTGGCGTAAAAGTATCAGGAGGGCTGACGCCAAATAGGGAAAAAAGCTAGAAGATGAATTGATTAGAGCACAGAAAAAAAATTTCATACGTTGGTACTTCGATCGAGAAACGCAAATGTAGACGTCGTTTTTAGATAAGAAATCACGGATCACTCTGTTTAGCCAATAGCCATTTTACCTTTCTAGAATCGTACCTACTACTAGATGTAGATCCTGATAAACAAAACAGGTACATATTTTAATAGTTGATAGCTGAGTGATCACACTGCAGGTGAGTACTAGCTCTATACTGCATCTCTTTTGTTTACACATTTCAATTGTACATTTCTCAGCCTTACAGTAATAATAAATATAATAATTTAGTAGTATGAGATCTAGTTCACAGTTTTATTAAGCTATATATTTATGAGAGTTATATATAATATGTTTTCAATATCATGATAATTAAGTGAAGCCAACCATTAATGCAATTATTGTACCTATAGGTAAAGCTAAAAATAAGCTGTAAAAATACTAAAATATGAAATCTATTACAATGAAACAAATAATTCTTACAAACAAACTCTCAATCTAGAAATAAATTGAATTAACAAAGATGAGCTGAAACATTATTTATATCTTGACACATGCAAATGTGTCAGGATATAAATAATAACATCCGTAACTACTAGATACTCGTACTTGTGCTAAGAGTTAATTAATGACACGATGCATCTAAAGATGTAGATTTAATTAGAATATAAATTATATTCACCTCATCAGACAGGAATAACCAGTCTATTTCTGATGCAGACTTTTTGCTTAAAAAGTAACACGTCTATGATAAATAGATGCTGTGCACGTAAAGTATTTTATTATACGTGCTTGGGAATATATTAATCAGATGTCTAGAAGTTTGATTAGATTAGTTTCTAAATATAAAGTAGGTATATATAGGTACTAGAGTTGTTAGATATATACTAGAGTTGTACGACTTGTACCTACTAGTTGGGAGAGCCGACTAGTCAGAGATTGGTTGGCAAAAATTAACAATTAGTAGACCTGGGTTCTTATTCACTCTACACTCTAGGTACTCTATGCCCGTGCGAACTGTCAAAATCTCGTCATAATGATAAATGAGAGCTGTGATTAGAAATGCTGTGACTTTTTGAGTACGGCGCGCATGCGCGTTGATGCATTTCCATCACTACCTCCCCATTTACCGTTTTGACAGAATTTTGACAGTTCGCACTGACTTGCCGTGGACACGGAAAAAAGATAGTGAATAAGGACCCTGTTACTTTATTCATACTTCTGTAAAATACAAAATATATATGAAAATAAGAAACATATGCTTTAAAAATAAATTTGCAACAAGCGGTACTCATATTCTTACAACAAGTGGGCAAAATTGTATAAATTATTTATGTTTATGTTTATGTTTAAGTGACTATCGGTTTTAATAACACAATTTATGTTTGTTTCCAGGTATCTACGTTTCTTCAGTTTCCATTGTAGACGTATTTGTAAGTACTGGTATGAAATTCGACCATAATTAATTTATATTAAACAAGGTTATTTTTGGTATATTGCAAAACTCAGACACCCCAAGAAGATTTTTACTGCCTCTGTGGCGCGGTGGGAGTGTGTCCGACTGCTACGCAAGAGGTCGTGGGTTCGATTCCCACACGGGACACCACTTTGTGTGATCCACAAATTGTTGTTCCGAGTCTGGGTGTACTTTGTGTTCGTGACTTGTATGTTTGTAAAGTCTGCCCGTCGTCTTTTAAAAAAGAGAAAAAATGAAAACTTCAAGAAATGACATAAAAAAAGAGTTTCAAGTTGTAGTAGTAGTAGTAGTACGTAACCACGGAACATGGTTATTAATAACCATGATCATAAAAATAAGTGATGATTACATTTCACATCACATTGTAAACAGGATTTGGACTGTTAGAATGATAAATGAATTAAATAATGATTAATTAATTAATTAATTGAAAAATATAACATGGTCCAAATATAGTTTTTTGTAGTAGTGTTACTGATTCCGAGCAAACTACTTTCAGGTTCGCACTATCAAGAATAAGATTGTATATAATAGATATATATTAAATATTAGCATTCCGCACTCCTTCTCTATACAAACTATTGACGTAGAGACCAGGACTGCGCCATAACGTCTCAAAATTGACCACTCTCTAGAAAGAGACAACGCTATTTTGTGGAAAATACCTGTTACAAGGCCGCTCGAGTTTTTTCTCTCTTTCACGCTTTGCAGTCAATATTAATTTCTATAAGGTCTGTACGTCAGTGATATAAACTAAACCTATTTGTGCGAAATTTCATACTCCTTCGTCCGCGCAATTTTCGTTAAAAGGGGTAAAACCTTTTTGCTACAAGTATTAAGATAAATATTAGCAAAAAGGTTTAATATTATAAATGTGAAAGTAACTCTGTCTGTCTGTCTGTTAGGCTTTCACGCTCAAACAGCTAAACCGATTTAGATGAAATTTAGTTTGAGTCCCGGGGAAGGACATAGGATAGGTTTTATCGTGATAACCGACATCCACGCGGGCGGAGTAGCGGGCTAAAGCTAGTATGGAATAAGTCAGTAAGTTACCTACTCATTTACTCTTATATCATTTCCACAGTTAAAAGTACCGAATTTAAATACTATTAGTCATTATTATTCACTTAACTGACTGATAATTTATTATTATACTATCTACGGTTTACCGCTATAAATTTAATTATAATTACAATAATTATATCAAAAAATCGATAAAGGTAGTTATAAAATTCCGATTTGGTAAACTGCATCGATCGCTAAATTAATTACCAAAACAATTATGTATCAATTTATTACTGACACTGATGAATTGTTTCTCTAAGTGTTAATAGAAACGCGCTACTTGGAAATAAGTGAAAGTTGTCTTAATTTGACAAATGGTTCAATAACGATAATAAAATTATTTATTTTGCAGCAAGCACTTAACTTTATAAATAAGAATCTTGTTTTTTTAAGTGAAAACTTCTTTAGCGGCGATGTACCTACACTTTTTGAGATGGGTAAAAAATGTTAAACTCGCGTTAGGACCTGATCGAAAATTCGTAAGACGGAGGGAGAGCAATGAAAAACTGCTAAGTACAATATAATTAGAATACGAAGGTAAATTTCGCCACCATCTACAATGTTATTATAGCTCAGGTGGGAAATCGGGCGGTCCAGAAACCAGAAGCCCCCAGTTCGGGTCTGAGCGACGATTTTTTTCCCTTTTTTATTAAAATTTTTGGTTTTGGTGTTTTGATTTGTGATATATATTTTTTTCATGTTGATGGCACATCGTTTTCACTTCAGCCGGCACTCCCGGAGTGCTACCCGTTGTTTCTTTTTTTCAAAAATCATCTAGGTACAGGCTTTTCCGAATCGAATGCCACCTTGTTCATATTTTTCGGAGACTGATGTATAGAGTTGACCTGGAAAGCACTTTGTTGACTGATTATTTACTTCCAAGGTCATAGAACTCTATGTCGCAAAACTATCATTTTGACATTTTGTAAAAGGAATTAATTTTTCTTGACAGTCAAGTGTCTTCATACGTTCATTCATTTCATTCATATATAAGAACTGTGTGAAGTAACCTTATTATGAGTAGGTACTACGAAATAGTTTTGAAATCGATTTCTGATAAATTTGTGACTTTAGGCATAAAACTCAAACTTATAGAAGGAAACCTTCACTCGAGCAACGCACAGATAGACACAGCTACTGGACACGCAATTTCGGAACACTTTTTTCCAAAGGTGTTCCGAGATTTCTGATCTGTGAACGATGTCTATGTTTGTTGCGCGCGCGAAATATGTAGGTATGGAGATTTATTATTGTACCCACTCTCGATGTGTTGGAACCACATAGGAGTATAAAACTTAAAAAAAAAATAACCTTTCGCTGAGTCACTCCTATGTTTTAGTCTATATCTCTAGGTGTTTTATAAGCTATAACAACGTTTTATAAGGTAATACCTTTCCAGTAAAATAAACAGTCGAATAGCAAAAACCTCATCTAAATCGGATCACTAGCTTTCAAGCAAATCGCGAATATACATACGGATCAAACAGAGCACCGCCTATACTGACATTTCAACTCTCGCGATTATAACTATTTATTATACGAGAATTAACGCGCATTATTTACCTTAAAATAACTTGACGCATATTATAATAATGCGCGTTAATTCCCGTATAAATATATAGAGCACCATCATATTTGAAGGCGATTAAAAAAGCATCTAATCGACTTCAATCCAACCGGTTGATTTTCTAGCATTCATCGAAGAGTTTCGTTGTCTATCTCCAAAACTCATCATCAGATCTTTACAAAAGTTATATGAAAACATTTCGTAATAGGTAAGCCTCTTTCGAACATAAAAGAATTTAAACAATCCGTTCATGTATATGACAGAGTTATGCGCGAGCACACATAAAAAAACATCCGAATTGGAAACCTCCTCCTCTTTAAAGTTGGTTAAAAAGTACATTTTATCTTTAACTATTCCGTGGCTGTGATAAACAACTTGATTTGCTAAGTTTGTGTGACATATATTGTTGAGATACGAATCTTCCGTACATGAAACGAGTTGGTGTGATATATGAGGTCACATCAAATCGAAAGTGTTATTATGTGTGTTTGTGTAATACTGTGTTTTTAATAAGTATCTATATGTGGACGTACGGGCAACGATAGAACATCTGAAGAAGTGTAGGTAATTTATTGTATCGTTTGTTTGTTTGTTTGTTTGTTTAAACGCGCTAATCTCAGGAACTACGGGTCCGATTTGAAAAAATCATTTTTTGTTGGATAGCCCATTTATCGAGAAAGGCTTTAGGCTATATAACATTTACGCATACGAAGTTGCGCGGGACAGCTAGTCTTGATAAAATTGTAGTCAGAAATAAATAAAAATTGATTAGGTATATAGTAATTAATTGTCTTGTATGCCCTAAAACAAGTTGCTAAACTAGGTATTAATTTTAAACTTGACATAGTCTCGTTAGATTTATAGTTGATGTCCTTTAACCCTTAAGGTATATTTAAATTTAATATTTATTATTATCAATGCAGATCAGATCGTTTAATCTTTGACAACTGACTGACATACGTAATAGGTGCTGTCCTATTAATTTAGTTAAAGTCACGACATTAAACACACGAAGCTGCATAAACCTAGTCATGGTGTCCTTTATACCCTTATAATCGATTATTTTGTGATCGATATAAATCGAGATAATTTATTGTCGAAACAGAACGGTTGATTTAAACAAACTAGATAATTGCATACCTAATACTGGGGCTTCGTTACGACATCCAACAAATTTTGACATTCGATAATTGTGATATTCTTTAGCTTCTTTGAATCGATATATATTTTATGATCGATATCAATGAGATGTTTTATTATCGACACAAAATATATATCAGTAAAACACACAAGGTAGATAGACAGAAATCTTTAATTTAGTAAGATAGGTATATAAAGTGATGACTAACTACACACGAAATCTGCTTAATTCTAGTACAGTTCCACGATATCGTCCTTTACCCTCTTTGAGTCGGTACTGTGTTTAATGTAATGAGACCATTAATTATCCAAAAAACCACACAGAGCCATTAATTTAAAAACAAATAAGTCACTACGCCGACCGCAGAAACATAAAGCTTAGAGCGGTTCGATAATAATGTCATTTCAAATCGTTATAATACATTTAGTAATCGATCTAATGAGACCATTTATTATCGATACAGAATATGTCACTCAAACAGACTGAGCAACAGACAGATACAAAATAGTACATAGTCGTTAATTTAGTAACAAATAGGCTATGATGCTGTCGCGTCGCTGTCGCAAATACACAAAGCCTATAGCCGTTCACTGATAATGTCCTTTACCCCCTTAAAAATCGATATACATATTTCATAATCGGTATTTTAAACAATAATCAGTCAAGTTACTATTTTGTATCTATGTACTGCACATAGATACAAAATAGTACACGAGCTTTAATTTCAAATGATTCTTTAAACATAACGCATGTTTAATCAAAGACATAAGTAATTGTTTTACTATTTTTGTATGGTTATGGCTTACGAAGGTTTTACAAAACTCGCTTATTTGAAGACTAGCTGTCCCGCGCAACTTCGTATGCGTAAATTTTCCCCGTTTTTGCAACATTTCTCGTCGCTACTCTGCTCCTATTAGTCGTAGCGCAATGTTATATAGCCTTCCTCGATAAATGGGCTATCCAACAAAAAAAGAATTATTAAAATCGGTCCAGTACTTTTTGAGTTTATTCGTTACATACAAAAATACAAATCTTTCCTCTTTATAATATTAGTATAGATAGTAACTTCAAATCGAAACAATAGATTATGAAATCAAACTGATGACAAATAGATTCTTGTTTTAACCCGATTCAAACAGAAGGCTGTTATATGTTTAACGCCTATACTGCCCTGCTAAGCAAAACAGCAATAACCTAATTGGAGAAATTAAAAAAAAATCGAACTTCTAAAATACATTACCTTAATATAAAAGTCGTTTTTATTTTGTTATGTGTCTGCAAGTCTGAAACGGCGTTGTTTAACGACAATCCCTATTGCCATTTTTAGTTAATTAGCTTTTTATCTCATGCGCTGAGGGTTTTACCAATTTATATTAAATAGCCTGTATCACGATTAATCAGAAGTGATTATTAAAAGTAGGCAATGGAAAATATTATTGAACTTATAAATGCGATCATGCTGTGTAAATATTTACCGGTTGCACCGGTTGTCGTCACAAGGCGATGTTCAGTTAATAACTCTAAAGTTAACTACATATATTTTTTCTCTCTTATCTATACTTTTATTTATACTAATATTATAAAACGAAAGAGTTTGTTTGTTTGTTTAAACGCACTAATCTCAGGAACAACTGGTCCGATTTGAAAAAATCTTTTTTTGTTGGATAGCCCATTTATCGAGGTAGGCTATAGGCTATATAACATTGCGCTACGACTAATAGGAGTGGAGAAACGACGAGAAATGTTTCAAAAACGGGAAAAAATTTTATAATTAGCGGGACAGCTAGTACTATAATATAATAATATTATAAAGCTGAAGAGTTTGTTTGTTTGAAGGCGATGATCTCAGGAAGTACGGGTCCGAATTGAAAAAAAATATTTCACTGATGGATAGCCCATTTATCGAGGAAGGCTATAGTGTATATAACATCACGATACGACCAGCGGGGCAGCAATGAAAAATGTTGCGAAAACGGGGATAATTTACGCAGACGAAGTTGCGTGGGTCAGCTAGTATATTATAAAGGTGAAGAGTTTGTTTGTTTGTTTGTTGGTTTGAACGCGGTAATCTCAGAAACTACTGGTCCGAGTTGAAAAAAATATTTTGTCTTTCGGTAGCTCATTTATCGAGGAAGGCTATAGGCTATATAACATCACGCTACGATCAATAGGAGCAAGTGCAAAAACGTGGAATATTGACGCATACGAAGTAGCGCGGGACAGTTAGTGAAAATTATATACCTAAAGTAACCTATGATTTCTGAACCTAAACATATTATTAAGTCATCCTTTACAACTTTCGCTAAGAGGTATTTTGTTTGTTTAATTTACGGTCAATTTTAGCTTAGTAGCACTAGCACATGATACAATTAATTTTATAATCTATTTTTAGTTAACTATGTTTTTTTCTATAATGTCAGAAGCATAGTGTAAAACTCAACGTCCCTATATTTGTTTGTTTATGCATTACACACGCGAAAACCACTTATTCAATTTAAATCTTTTATCTCTCTTATTCAATTTAAAGCTCACGAGAAGTTAGGTTTAGAATTGCGCAGTGATAAAGTGTTTTTGTCCAGAAGTATTTTTTTCAATTTTAAACATTTAATTGGTGTTGTTTTGTAGCCGTAGATTCAAACAAGTAACTTATATAAATGGAAATGGAATCCTAGAAACACTTACAGTGTACAGTTTTTATGTACGTGCCCCCCCCCCCCCCCCCAGACGGTTGTTTTTTGTATTTGTTTGCTCATTTGACTCGCGAAACTAAATTCATCATCCTCCTATGCCTCTTGTGCTATTGGCATTGGCAGTCATGTATCCATCTTCTCGGTTGTAATTCTGGTACTTCTTAATCTCAACCTCCTTACGCACTGTCCTGTACTAATAGTGGTGACTGGTGAAAAGTAGGTACCTTTAAATCTTTTACTTGATTAAGTCCCTATAATACACTAATACGTTTAAATATCACGTAAGTTTAAAAACAAGTATTTCACCTATTTTAAACCCAGGTAATCACGTCTCCCACCCAGGCGAGACACATTAGCCAAATTCATTTTTGGGAGAATTCGTAAATAATGGCAAATGCTTTAACGTACACCAAAAATACTTATAAGAAAATGTAGCTTAATAGTGCAGCTTAAGATACAATTCATTAGAAATAGCTATCTGTTAATATGAAAAGAAATTTGGGTATTTTGGTGAAGGGCGGATCAACTCTCCAGGACTCCCCCTATCTAAATCGGCAAGTAAGGACTTTAGGACAATATACAAATTAATAAATCTAAACGGACTTGCAAGCAGAAAAACCAAAGACTGTACACGCAACTGATGTTGATATCTTCATAAACTTTCACTATTACGAGGATTCTGCGAATTTAGTTGATGCATGGACACAGATTCTTGGCCATCGAACTCGTTTGTCGGTCATGATACCAAAAAAAGTGTTAACTAAAGGCCAGTTTCAATAAGTTGGTGGGATGTAATGTAAACTTGTTTTCGGAAGTTATTATTTTTGTTGGTTATAAAATTGTTTCTCAATTAAGACGTTCGTCCCATTGTTTATGAAAGACCATTACGACGACTCAAAAGTAAATAAAAATATTCGAGGCTCGGAGGGCGTAACCGCCAAAACACGTATTTTCAGGAGAGCCAAAATAAATAATAATAATATATTGCGACAACTCACACAACGCCATCTGATCCCAAACTAAGCAAAGCTTGTACTATGGAAACCAGACAACTGATAAACATACTTATATATTTCTAAATACATACATATCTATATTAATATTATAAAGCTGAAGAGTTTGTTTGTTTGTTTAAACGCGGTAATCGAGAAGGCTATAGGCTATATAACATCACGCTACAACCAATAGGAGCGGAGCAGCAAAAGAAGAAGAAAATAAAATTTATGTACCTATGTCCCTGTACAAATGAGGCGAATTACACGGCATACAATTATTGCGATCACATGATTCGCGAGAGAGGATTTCGTTCGCGCGTACGCCGGCATCTCGCTCGACTCGCCCGCTATAACACGAGTAGTACGCGCCACTCGAGATACTCAGATCTCCTTGTTGCGTACAGTATACGCGCTAAGTTATCGCGAGTAACGGACTCAATAATATATTAATCATAAAATAAATCGAAAAGTGATATTCACAACAAAAAAATATTTTTAAAAGGCCGATCCACGATCTATCCGACATCCCACACGATGTGGTAAGTGAGAAAAATAATTAAGTACATCACTTTACGTGTAGGGGTGGTACCCGAAAAAAATATATATTTTCAACGTTTTATTTCGAAAGGAATCATATCAACACCCGGTTGGAACGTAGCTCTTTTGACATATCTTTTTTGTGTTTGTATGAAATAATGATCTAACTGCATTCCATGACCCCCCGATCTTGACCATGGACAGATTTACGGCCGGCAACGAGAGGTCACTTCCGACCACTGCGGTGCACGTGAACCCACTCCTAACAAAAGGCATTGAGCTTAGCTGGAGGGGTTAACAGGATTGCTAGTAATGTGAGATGACAATGCCACATTGCTCCTTATCTCTTACAAAAAAAATAAAACAGTTTTCAATTTAAAACGTTAAAATTATGAATGTATTTAAGTGATTAAAAATTATAATAATTATATGATAGATTATTATAATTTATATTTTTACTAGCTGTGCCCCGCGGTGTTACCCGCGTTTTACTAGCCTATGTGTTAATCCAGGGTGTTAGCTAACTCCTTACCAAATTTTATTAAAATCGCTCCAGCCGTTTAGACGTGAAGAAGTAACAAACATACACACTCACATACTCACAAACTTTCGCCTTTTATAATATTAGTGTGATAACATTGTAGACATTATCATAGGCAATTTTTATAAAAAGTAACCACTACTTGTCCGTTTAGCCACTTTCACAGTTGAACGAACTAGCTCGTGTGCGCATACGCGTAATTACGCGCTTTTTCATATTTACTCATGACGCAACTTTGCCATGATAAACTAGACACAGATTACGAAATATTTCGCGTAAACTCGTTTAATGAACGTAGACTTTTTGCAAGCATTTTAATATTACGTAATTATATTAACATAAACACCATATAATATTTCATTTGAGTCGCAGCCCCAATTGTCAGGTACCTACATACGACCGTCTGTATGCATCCAGGGTTGCCAACTTAGTGGATTTTCTGTTGAAGGTTTTTAGGGTTTCATAGCCAAAATGGAAAAACGGAACCCATATATTTTCGTCAGTCTGCGTTCTACGTTCTAAGTATGAAACAAAAACAACAGAAAACCCACTTCTTCTCATTATTTGGATGGTGGGGGGGGGGGGGACTACGGAACTTTACATTATGCGTGGCCTGACATGCACTTGCTCTGTTTTTTATTAGAGTCTTATTTGGGTATGTCAGAACCAGCCAAAACGGTATAGTACGAGTCACGGGTAAAGTCAATTTTGCACCCTTCCGTCGTGCGAGCTACTTACACGTTCGATGTTGGGTTATTGCAACTTCCTCCCACCCTCTTATCCTCGCTACCTGGTTTTCTTTTAAGGGGATTTTCAAATTACTTGTGAAAATTTTAAGGAATTTTGATTTTAATTTAGGGAGTATAAAGTAAGAGTTGGCAACCCTGATCCGTGTAACTCGTCACCGTCTCACCGTCTTGCCGCGAACTCATACATTATACAACACATGATTTTAGGACAGTGCTCTATGAGATACATACACAAGATATTTCGATAACGAAACAGACCGTATTACTTCAAAACTCAATTGATATGCATCGTCACGCTCTTTTCTTTTTACCCGACTGTAAGGAAGGGTTATGTTTTTCGCGCGTATCTTGTATGTATGCATGTATGTAATATTCTTTATTACCTCATATCTAACAAACCACTGAACGGATTTATACAATTAGGACGTCATTAGATTCGTCTTGACCGCCCAAGTGTTCTTAGATAGGTGACATTTGAAAAAAAACAAACATTGCTGTGAGATGTCAAAATAAAGGGGTGTGAAATAAAGTTGTATCCAATACTGCAATATGGATATCAAATTAAAGGGCTCATCTTAAACATTTCAAAAAGGTATAATAAGATTATGACTGTAATACTAAAAAAGTTAGTCACCAACCATTCTTTTTTCAATTTTCAATACTTGACAATAGCTGTGATAAAAGTTAGTTGTTACATCATATAACTACTAAAAATTTTAAATAAAAAAATAATTTTATGCACTTTATTAAGTTTATTGAGGTTCATTAATGCCTCCGACTGCATGAAATTATATAATTATGTAGGTTATCTTGTTTCCATCTTTTTTGTACAGGCGGGTTTTTTAATATGTGAATTTGTTTTTTTTTTGTTTTACATATAGTAGAAGAGCTGATGGTAATTTTTGAGTAGGTATTTGAGGCACGCTAAAAGCTTGTCTAATAAATCTCTTATAATACCCAAGCACAGAACCACAGACCTAGCTGGGGGATAACGGGGCTAAATCGATTAACCATTTCTGTGACTTTAAATTTAATACTCAAAGAGTGAAAAAATGAATAAGCCAGAATATTTAGTCCGGTCTTATAGTAATCCAGACGCTTGCAAAATTATTTCGCAAAACATTGAAAAAAATACATAGATATTAGTTATAATTAAGAATAAATGTTTAAGAAATACAGATCATTTTGGTTGGACATTAATCGTAAAATCGTAGTAAAATACAAAAGATTGTTTAGTCCCGCTATCCCCCAGCCAGGTCTATTGTTAGGTTCTCTGTTTGGGTACTATTGAAGAAGTATTACAAGTTTTAGCGTGCCTCAAATACCTTCCCAAAATACTAAACAACCTTATAAGTTACAGAATATGTTAATAGTTCGTCATATATTTTGCAGTTTTTCTCGTTATTCTCGTACGTGCAGGCTTGTGTGTCAAAAATTCAAAATCATCGCTGACATGTCCTTTATGCCCTTTTACATTTGTCAGTTTTAACAGCAACATTATCATTTGAAGTCACGACCTTTTTATTGTTAGTCGACAGCTTTACCTTCTATAATGTTAAATAATAACTGCACTTTGTCATAATGTCCAAATTATTTGTCATTACGATGTGCAATCTTCTACCTACGTGACGGGAAAATTTGTTCTATAATTTGGACACTTCAGGTCATTATTATTTAAGAACCAACAGCTGGGCAAGGGTCTCCTTCTCTTAAGGCTCTACTTCTTTAAAAATGCTCTGTCTTATGTCAAAAGAGAGTCTCAGTCTTTCTTTCCGAAGTGATGCTTCGTTCCGAAGGCGTTTAGAGGGTCTAGATAAATGACATCTACACTAATATTATAAACAGGAAAGATTTGTTTTTTATGCAACGAATAAACATAAAAACTACTGAATCTTTTTTTTTAATTTATGAATTGCCAACAGTTATTAAATTTTACAAAGAATTAGAATACAAGGCAAGACTTAAAAGCTAAATGCTTAACCTATTACAAGCAAACAACAAACCATTAGAAAGCTTCATTACTGGGGAGTAACATAGGCCTATGTTACTACTTGTTAATGAAATATTTTTCATTGTCAATAAAATAGAGATCCCTAAGAAATTACAATAATGCAATAATAACTCAAGATATAAAAAACTACGATTTGACACCCGTGCGAAGCCGGGGCAGGCAGTTACTTATCTATAATCGTTAAAGCCTGCGGATAAGAAAAATTCTATTGGTCTTATGTCTATGTTTCTCGAGCGTTCGTATGAAGCTACCGTTATGTAGGTACTCTGTGGTTTGTGCTATAAGCTCTGTAATTAAACAGATAATTTTAACTGGTTATTTTGAAACATTTGCTTAAGCCAACAAACAAAAAACAAACTCCTTTTCTCCCAACTGTCGGGGTCTATCATCGCTATTGCAAAGCAGTCGCAGTCCGCTACTTGTCTAATAATATCTTCAGGCTAAAATAAATTATTACATTAAATACTAGCTGACCCGCGCAACTTCGTCCGCGTAAGTTTTCCCCGTTTTTGCAATCTTTTTCACTGCTGCGCTCCTATTGGTCGCAGAGGGATGTTATATAGCTTATAACCTTCCTCGATAAATGGGCTATCCAACAGTAAAATAATTTTTCAATTCAGACCAGTAGTTCCTGAGATTATCGCCTTCAAACAAACAAACAAACTCTTCAGCTTCATAATATTAGTATATGTACATGATTAAATTTTTGCAGTCTCAAATTACTTGCTCCTACAGTCAACTTTAATTAAAGACTAGTCTATTCAAGTCTGTAAAAAATATACGTTGGATATAAACATTATTACTCTTGTTGCTAATAATAACTATAATTATTAATAATGTAGTTTATGATCATACGCGGTTGATATTTACGATGTGCTAAAGTAGTACGTAACGGAATGGGCTAAAATAATAACGGTGCCTTGAGAGAAATATTCGCAAACGTTTATAATAATATTGTTTGACACTTATTTTTGGTAGGCGATAAAAAATATTGTTTTTGTTATGACTGGATGTTGTATAGGCAGACATATCTATTTGATTTGAAATGACGTGGTCCTTCAAGGTCGTATTTCAATCCGGGGGGGGATGTATCTCTAAGGAACTGTTTTTAATACTTTGTAAGTTACTTGTCTTAATCAATGGGCACAAGATCAAGAAAATTTATAGATTAAACTTTTTTAAAGTTAAGCCGGTAGTCTAAATGGCTAATGTGTTGTCGGATTCGCAAGGTCGCGGATTCGAATGCTACCCATTATTCTACAGACGCGATGACATGAACTCACTCCTAACTCAAACAAATTTAGGTTAGCTGGAACAGTTATCAGGATTGCTAGTAATGTGGGCCTACAATCCCACATTGCTAATTTGTTTTTAAATAAATAAAAAAAAAAGAAATAAATTACATTTATATTTTTGTAGCTTGCTTGGACAATTGAGTGTAGGTATCGTTACTGGAAAGTAAACCTATAGGTACTATCTAAAATATGGACATAAAAAAATATGGACAAAGTTTCAGTGAAAAAAAAATAATACTAATAAACTTTTATTGGCAAATACACATTTACAGTAAATTAATCGGAACCCTGGCTCCTGTACTAGTCTTGGGCTGTATTACAGGAGACAGTCCTCTGTCACATCTCTTATATTAAGAACTAGGAAAAATACATTATTCATGGGTAACAACGTATTACAATTTCAAGCTTAATCTTGGTTTCAATTAAACTATTAAAAATGTACAAAGAAAGAAATACAAAAAACACAATATATATTTTTTTTCTATAAAAAAGACGACTCCCGCATTAGGGTACAAGCCCTGTGTCGCGGGGGTCTTTACAAACATCCAAGTCATGGACACAAAGTACACCCAGACCCGGAACAACAATTTGTGGATCACACAAAGTGGTGTCCCGTGTGGGAATCGAACCCACGACCTCTTGCGTAGCAGTCGGACACACTCCACCGCGCCACAGAGGCAGTTAAATTAAGTGAAATAAAAAGTTTTGCTTTATAAAATGTTGGCTTGTAAACTTGTCTAGGGTTGTTAAACAGTTCAAAACATTCGAAAACAAACTTCATAAATCAAAGATAATAATACTCAAAGATTGCAATAACTGTTGATAAGTTTTTGTTTCAACTTAGCTGGCCCAGTCTGCGATGATGACCTGTATGTGCAAGTCCATTTGTCTTAATTTGTTATGACGTTCTTGATTGCTTTTTTGTTTGCGTGTTCATTTAGGTACACGGCGCTCACAGACTGCCTGGTAATATAAATTCCATAGCGAGTTTTGACTATTTTTTTCATACAGCATACAATACCTCTCTCCTATAGTCTGTTCTTTATATATTATATGTATAAAAACGTATGTAAATATAAACCGGCTTAAGAATAATGCCCCCCATCTCTTCTCGAGTGTCGTTAAGGCGACTAAGGGATTTCATACTTTGTTTTTTTATTTTTAAAATACACCACTCAAAGTACACCCAGACTCGGAATAACAATTTGTGGATCACAAAGTGAGTCGCGTTGGAAATCGAACCCACGACCTCTTGTGTAGCAGTCGGACACACTCCCACCTCGCCACAGAGGCAGATAAGGCTAATCTAACTACGCAGAGGCAATAACCACCATGATCTATAGGTAATGAGTAGATTTTACTGGGAATAACCGTGTCCAGCAGTGGGACATCAAATGGGTTGCTATGACTATGACGCCCAACTCGCGAGCATGAAAGGATAGAAAAATTTGAGGTTTAGTAACATAGTCCAGATAGGTGGTTCGATTCAGGCCCCGGTCTGGCTTACGGAAGTCTCGGGTTCGATTCCTGGGTCTGGACTTCAAATTTTCAAAAATGCAATTATTGTATTTATAAAGATAATCTAGGTATCTATACCTAACTTATTAGTTACAAGCATATTATCTGTAGAGATAATAAAGAAAAGTCGGTCGCCAGTTTTATATAAACTAGAATAAGCAAGAGTTTTTATCCACGTAAAGCTATAAAACGTGCTTAGACGATGTCATACGAAATTTTGTAACTTATAAAGTTATAACAGTCAATCCGTGATCTCGGTCAGTGCAGTTTGACCGACATATTTGGCAATTAAAACTGAATTATATTTTATACATAGATACGATTTCAATGCAATCAAGGCATAAGTGCATAACTAAGGCACCGATACTTATCTAATAGTAAAAAGGCCTTTTCAATATTTAAACTTATATCGGTGAAAGGTAATTTTGTTTATTAACAGTATTTAATTTTGTAACTAAATAATGTTTTGTCTTCTTCGATTTTATTTGGAAAACAGTATAAAAAACAAAGACAAAATATTGTCTTACAATATTACGAATAAGGGGTATGTAAACACACATCAAAAACCATTAATTCTGTCTAGCTTTATCACCATAAAATATCGATTGTTGATTTATGTTTGAAATGTATCTGTATATCAGTAGGTCAACTAGTCGCTCATTCAATCCAACTATGATGTATGATCCACTCATAATGAAATGGACATCTATGAACAGCATGGTTCGATTAATTCTGTGTTAGAAAACGTTTACTTATTTGGAAAACAGTATGAAAAGCAAAGCCAAAATATTGTTTTACAATATTACGATAAGGCGATGAGTATGTAAACAAACATCAAAAACACAGTGTTAATTCTGTGTAGCTTTATCATCATAAAACATTGATCGATCAACAAAAATATCGATTGTTCATTTATGTGTGAAACGTATCTGTATATCAGTAGGTCAACTAGTCGCTCATTCAATCCAACTATGATGTATGATCGACTCATAATGAAATGGAAATCGATGAACAGCACGGTTCGATTAATTCCTGTGTTAGAAAACTTTTACTTATTATGCACTATCATGCATTCATGACATAAGTGTACGCATAAAGTATGAGATATCTTACCCACTCTGACATAATGATGGAATACGGTTGTAATAATAATTCTGCTATTACCTCATGAGTCTCTTATTATGTAAAAAGTTAGTAGGTCTATTGAATTATGTAGTGTAATGTATAAAGAAACTTGTTACCTTTTTGCATATAATGCGTGTCTTAAGCGTTTAGTAGGTAAGTAGTGACATGAAACACCGAGAGTTCGATATAAGAAAGCTGCATACAAACGCTTTAGAGCAGTGTTTTCCAACCAGGGGGTCAATTCACGTATTTAAAGCAGTGCAGTTGCAGTTCAGTTGCAGTTAAGTTTCGATTAAAACGGCCATTTTTGTATTTTTGTAACTTTGGGATTGATCTCAAATGCGTCTCGAGAGCACAATAACAACATTATAGTAGGCGTTTTTGAAATCGATCCCAAAGTTACAAGAATACGAAAATGGCCGTTTTAATCGAAACTTAACTGCAACTGCACTGTTTTAAATACGTGAATTGACCACATTGATTCGAAATTTATTTATTTACTAGTTTATTTTTGCAGTATTTTTCATTCCTACTCCGCTCGTCGTTTCGTACCGTGATATATAACCTTCCTCGATAAATGGGTTATCTAGCAGTAAAAAAAATATGTTCGGATTAGTAGTTCAAACAAACAAACTCTTCAGCTTTATAATATTAGTACAGAAAAAATAAGTATTGTTTTCTATTAAAATGTTGTAGCAAGCAAGTTACATTGATTTTTTGGTTAAAGTTTATTCTCGGATTGATTTAGTGTGGAGAAGTCTTCAAATAATAAAGGAATCGAACCCACAACCTCTCGCATAGCAGTCGGACACACTTCCACCGCGCCACAGAGGCAGATTATTTGGTTTGTTGTGAATGATGATGATGATGATAAATACACCTTAACCATTAACCTAAGTTCTACATATTATTATAATCGTTTTGATACCTATAGACATTTAATTGAAGATTAGGTATACGTTACACTTTCAAAAGTCACACACTGTATAAACATTCAACACAACACTGACATCATAAAATTAAAGTGTATGTTTGTTATCCCAAAATACTACTACTTATAGCATTTCCTCGGGTTATGTACTTCATATTTATATAACTTTATCATTTCGTTCCGAGTTATATGGATGAGGATATGGGATTTTCATTAGCTGACTAAAATAGGCTCTCATTTTTCCAAAATATATTTAGGGTTCTATGGGAATAACCTACATTATTATACCACGCATACAAAGACGTGGACACTGGCTGTATAATAGGCTTAAAATTCCATATCATACTTAATCGCATAGTGTTTATTAATAGTATTCAAGTGAATTAAATCAGCTCGCATGTTTGACCTACCCCATTGCTCCATGTAAGCTGCACACGATCTCTTATTTCAATTGCTAATACCGTGCAAAGTGATGGCATTTTGCCCGTACCATTTGCTTAAAACATGACTTCAAGTTCAGTTATTTTATTGAAGCGAATTAATATTGGAGGAATTATGACTTTTTGTTTGTTTAATTCAACTGGAACGTAAAATATGAAAATGTTTTAACTTATTTGTTGTTTTACTGGTTTTTTTTTTCACATATTATGTTTTTTTTTCAAAAAGAACGGCCGTAAAAGATTCGTACAATTTTTTTCATGCATAGGTGCTATACCTATTCGAATATACGAGTAAGTATCACTAGATTAGAGTTTTGAACATGGGCTTCAGTAAGTTGTCCTTTCTACTACGGAGCTTATACGTCACTAATAGTTGTTTGATTAATTACTTGAGTTTAGCCGAAGCCGTATCGAGTTCGTGACTTAAACTTTCGTGATCAAAATATCAAGTTACTTATTTACATTGCACCACTATTGACAGCACGTTTGCTTTTAGGCACAAGTCAAAAGGAATTAAAAGGCTGTCCCTTGAAAACTCCATTTATCTCGCAATGGTAATCTTCATAGAAGTGCTTCCACTGTGAATGAGACAACGGAGTGCAGCAAAAGAGTACAAAAAGTTACAAAAGTAGTCACAGAGTTGAGCGGATTTCTATCGGACTCCATAAAGACTCCGCTCGACCCGCAATTTAATAGAAATACTTCCACCGTGAACGAGTAATTGAAATAAAATCGCCGGCAATGGAGGGCAAACCCATTTTTCGCTAAAACTCTTTCTTAATGGCTGGTGAGGACTATCTACTCCTTTCCGCTCAGCTATTTCCAAGTCATTACCCGTTCGCAGTGGAAGGCGGGCATCAAGGTTGAGTCATGCTCAAAAGTATTTCCATCACTACTATTCACCTTAAAGTGATAGTGATATCATGACAGATAACAGTGTCTTGAACCATAAACTGAGTGACGTTTTGAATATTTGGCCGTAAGTTAATGAATATTGAATAGAAATAAATTAAATGACGAAGGTTGTATCGAAAGTGAGTGATGAGTGACGTCAACTTTCGAGAATCATTAGTAATTGTATGGTTGAAGTTTTGGTGTCAACATAGTACAATATTATGCGCAGGAGTGCAACTGTACGAGAATGGTAATTGGTCTAACGGTGCATTTAGAGATTTGATTGAGCCCGTAATAAACTCTGTGAATGAGCTAGAAATAACTGCAGCTGAAATCTATTAGAGAGCCTTAGTTTGAGCTTAACATAAGTAAAATGGTAAAAAAACTTAATAAAATAGGAATATGCTGAATGTTGACTGCCTCTGTGGCGCGGTGGGAGTGTATCCGACTGCTACGCAAGAGGTCGTGGGTTCGATCCCCACTCAGGATAAAACTTTGTGTGATGAGCACGATGGTTTATTCTGTGTCTGGGTGTTATTTATCTATAATATGTATGTATTTAGAAATATATATGTATGTTTATCAGTTGTCTGGTTGCCATAGCACAAGCTCTGCTTAGTTTGGGATCAGATAGCGTTGTGTGAGTTGTCCCAAGTTATTATAGTTATTATTATAGAAATAATCATGATTATACTAAGATTATGCAAAGGTCAATAATGACTGCCTCTGTGGCGCGGTAGGAGTGTGTCCGACTGCTACGCAAGAGGGTTCGATACCCACACGGGACACCACTTTGTGTGATCCACAAATTGTTGTTCCGAGTCTGGGTGTACTCTGTGTCCGTGATTTGTATGTTTGTAAAGGCCCCCGCGACACAGGGCTTGTACCCTACTGCGGGAGTCGTCTTTAAAAAAAGAAATATCCGTCAAGAAATTGCTAAGCTTGATGGCTTGAACTAAGTCATAATCTCACAATAATTTAAGTTCAAACTAGAATTTTGTTCTGTATTTCAAAAAGACAACAGGTGAGCAGATCAACGATGCCATGTGACCACATCTATTTTCTGAATATTTATCTATTACATGGTAGATACAAATATTGGCAAAGAATAATAATTTACTTTATACTTTTTAGATCTTGGTATTATATCGTAGTCGGGTTATAGATTTTTAAACTTTTATCTATACTAATATTATAAAGCGGAAGAGTTTGTTTGTTTGTTTGTTTAAACGCGCTAATCTCAGGAACTACTGGTTCGATTTGAAAAATTCTTTTTTTGTTGGATAGCCCATTTATCGAGGAAGGTTATAGGCTATATAACATCGCGCTACGACTAATAGGAGCAGAGTAGCGACGTGAAATGTTGCAAAAACGGGGAAAATTTACGCACACGAAGTTGAGCGGGACAGCTAGTTTTTTCATATACCGGAATGTGTACCTTAATGTGCCTATTACACTACACTAAATCTTTAAAAAGAGAGGTGTAATAAGAGTTAGGGCCCTAATTCTCTAACAATTATTTAAGGCCACCTCGATTTAGGGCAATTCAGGGTAGCCGTTTAAGTTTAGACGTCTATTAAAATACTGGCTGGGGTTAGAAACAGGACAGGTAAAGAAAATAAATAAACAGCAAACTTTACCCTATTATTTTAGTATGGTTGGTGATATTACATTGTCAGTGCCTAATCGTAAACGTCCGCATATAATCCGTCATACTATAAGATAATAGCAGGTACTTGCTACTCATCTGACATTGTTTTTGTTTCAAATAAGATAATGGAAGTAGTATCACACCATCACTCCTTATCACTTCATCCATTCATCTCTCTGTCTTGTGTCTGCCTGTTTATATTCCCTTCATCAATTGCATAAGCGACCCTAAGCTCTTAAAAAAGAGGTGCAATAAGAGTTAGGTCCCTAATTCTCTTTTTAAGGCCACCTTTGACTTAGGGCCCTAATTCAGGTCTAATTCAGGACTGTTTCAATTGCATAAGCGACCCTAAGCTCTTAAAAAAGAGGTGTAATAAGAGTTAGGTCCCGAATTCTCTTTTTAAGGCCACCTTTGACTTAGGGCCCTAATTCAGGTCTAATTCAGGACTGTTTCAATTGCATAAGCGACCCTAAGCTCTTAAAAAAGAGGTGTAATAAGAGTTAGGTCCCTAATTCTCTTTTCAAGGCCACCTTTGACTTAGGGCCCTAATTCAGGTCTAATTCAGGACTGTTTCAATTGCATAAGCGACCCTAAGCTCTTAAAAAAGACGTGTAATAATAGTTAGGTCCCGAATTCTCTTTTTAAGGCCACCTTCGACTTAGGGCCCTAATTCAGGTCTAATTCAGGACTGTTTCAATTGCATAAGCGACCCTAAGCTCTTAAAAAAGAGGTGTAATAAGAGTTAGGTCCCGAATTCTCTTTTTAAGGCCACCTTTGACTTAGGGCCCTAATTCAGGTAGTATATTAACTGTTCAAGGAGCTACGGGATTGATTTTACGCTTCTATGGTACCTTATTGAAAATGGACTAAAATCTTATTTATAGAAGTGGCCCAAAGATAAAATATATATCAGTTTGTATTATATTCTACTGAGTGGACTAGACAACTGAGTAAATCGTAAAATAAGCGAGGATGAGTGACAATTGACAAAACTGAAACACCTTCTTCTTGGTGAATTGATGCAAGTAGAAGCTAACTCTAATACCTACTCGTTTATTAGTAAACATACAGATGAGCTCTTCCCAAAATATTAATCAAGATTAACGAACATTTTTTTTTTAAAGAAAACACTTTTAAAACTTTTATATTTTTTTGTAATATATCCATCAATCCTCAGTACACAGCATTTTGATCCCACATTACTAGCAATCCTGTTAACCCCTCCAGCTGAGTTCAATGGCTTGTGTTAGGAGTGGGTTCACGTCGGTAGTGTAATGGGTAGGATCGAACCCGCGACCTCACGAATGCGAGACCGATGCCTTTACCATTGGGCTACCGCCACTTAAATCTGATGAGATTAGTCGCTGTGACTGATATCGTTTTGGAGACTATTACATTATCATTTCAGTCATCTATACTAATATTATAAAGGGGAAGGGTTTGTTTGTTTGTTTGTTTGTTTGTTTGTTTAAACGCGCTAATCTCAGGAACCACTGGTCCGATTTGAAATACTAATATTATAAAGCGGAAGGGTTTGTTTGTTTGTTTGTTTAAACGCGCTAATCTCAGGAACCACTGGTCCGATTTGAAAAAATATTTTTTTGTTGGATAGCCCATTTATCGAGGAAGGCTATAGGCTATATAACATCGCGCTACGACTAATAGGAGCGGAGTAGCGACGAGAAATGTTGCAAAAACGGGGAATATTTACGCATACGAAGTTGCGCGGGACAGCTAGTGTGATCTGTAAATCTAATGCGTTGGTATGTAACGTATGTCATAACATCGTGATGTTTCTGAGGTCAACTTTTGAAAGGATACCAGAACATGATGTGTCGATTATCATTTAAGGCCGTCTAGTATTCTCGTACACTTATTAATATCAGTTTAAGTACTTAAGAATAGTAAATCCTGTTGAATCTGTATTAAAAAGTAACAGAAAATCGTGACTGAGTGATATAATATCAACGTACCTACAGCTCAAATTACTGAACGGATTGAGTTGGCGTTTGTCACACTGATGGTTATTATGACGTGACGTAGGCATCCACTGATTTGAAATACCAGAATCAGAATCAGAAATATTTATTAGCAAAGAATGTAGGTGACAAAATAATGATGACATTGATAATACATACATTATACCATATGACATGCAAATTTGTAACATAATATAGAAAAAAATTAAATTAAAAAGCAAAGAAATAAGTACAAATTACCTTCTTCATTTAACCCCCAGAAAAGGGAATTCCAAATTTCAATCAAATTCGTACTAGCTTTTGGAAGCTACTTTAAAAAGAAACAGTTATTACAATCGATTAACATTATTATGCATATACATACTAGAATAAGACTCATGAAAGCGATTCCGCAAGAAAGGCCTGAAACACAAAATTTACTTCAATCAAGAACATCTTTTTCAGAAATCGATTTTAAAACATTTTATTTGATTCCACATACATCCAAAACTAGGTGACCAGCGCGACTTTGTCGTCGTAAATTTTCCCCGTTTTGCAACATTATTCAATGCTACTCCGTTTCTATTGGTCCTAGCATAAATAAACGATTTTTTAAATTCGGACCTGTTGTTCCTTAGATTATCGCGTTCAAACAAACAAACTCTTCAACTTTATAATATTAGTATAGATAGGTAAAAGTAGTACCAACACTTCACGATCTATGAGTTTTTATCCAAGGTATTCCACTTATAAATTGCGAGACAGTCTTATTTATAAACTGGTTTTCGCTCACGGGTTCTCCCGCACGTGTATTAGTTATGGCTATGAAAGCTTTATAAACCAATTTTCGTCCAAATCCTTTGGATAGTTTCAAACATACATTTAAAATCAAAGCATAAAAGAAGCCAAAATAAAAAAGAAAATTTTAGTAGTCGCCTTTTATGGCGTAGGCCTCCCCTAGATCCTTCCATTCATCCCTATCACGCGCTTTTCTCATCCAGTCTGGTCCGCATTGCTGACTGAATATATTATCTCTCCATCCCATTCTTGGCCTTCCTTGCTTCCTTTTACATTTTAATGGGATCCATTCAGTTACTCTCTTTGCCCATCTCGTATTGTCTAGTCGGCAAATATGTCCAGCCCAACTCCATTTTAGTAATCTTACCTTTTTCTGACATCTAGAAGCTTTGATTTTTTCCTGATTATTTTGTTGTTGACCTTATCAGATTTTTTTTTCAAAGCATAGAATCGGAGGAGAGAAAAAATTTGATTACTTAATCAGTGTTGGACTTTTTATATTATTTTCAAAGTAAAAACAACTACTTTTCAATGTTAAAATAGTATAGATACGTCTACTACGTCGAGTGCACCTAGTAAACCTACTTGCCACCAATTAGATACTAGCCCGATTTCTCTCGTGACAGATAGCTTGTGAGTTTTTATGAGATGAACATAAACTGGATTGCGAGCATTTGCGAGTAGTAATTAGCTCATCTAGTTTGGTATGTGAGGATAGCGTTCCACGATAATTTTGTTAAGTAAATGCATGCTTTGTGAGTTTTATGCGACTGCCGTGTAAATTTCTAAAAGTTATATTTTGTAACAGCTGTCCCGCGCAACTTCGTCTGCGTAAATTTTCCCCGTTTTTGCAACATTTCTCATTGCTGCTCCGCTCCTATTGATCGTAGCGTGATAATATAGCCTATAACCTTCCTCGATAAATGAGCTATCCAACAGTGAAATAATTTTTCAATTCGGATTAGTAGTTCCTGAGATCACCGCGTTCAAACAAACAAACTCTTCAGCTTAGTATAGATTCGAGTTTGTGAGAAGGCTCTCATAATCAATTTGCTGCCGTTTGAGCAAATGATGTATCGATGAAATTAACTTTCAGTTTTAAACTTTAATGACTACCTTTATGAAATTACATTAGGCATACGAACGGATGAAATAATATTAACGCGCAATCTACATACTTGATATAAAAAAATGTAATTGCTGAATAAATGTTCAATTATTGTATTTTTATTTTAATATTGAATTATTGAATAGAATTACCTCTAAACTTTATTGTTTTGTTTTGCTTAATAGAATTTAATAAATTTTAATTGTAATTTAATTTATCAATGATTTCAATATTTTTTTTTTCATATTAAAATAAATTTGAATAAAATTTGACGCGCATTATAAGGCGTTTTCATAGTGGAAGTGGTGGTAGCTTTAGTCGGAGCAACAGCTCTTTTTGATAAGTGCATTGACTTTGTAGTGTCATCTTAAAATTACATTTTTTATTTTAGTAGTTACAATTTAAATTTAATACAAAATTGATTGCTATTTTATTACTGATCTGTTATTCTATTATTATTATTATTTCCTTTTTTATTACTGTCTATTATTATTTGTTAATATTTATTGTTAATAATGTATACCTTTGTCAAAATAAGTATTTTTTTTCTTTTCTAATACTAAGCTAAGCGACCCAATCAAAACAAAATCCGCGAAATTTATTAGATTATTTTATCTATTTTATTGCGTTTAGAAAGCTTATTCTAACCAATATAATTATTCTACTTCTCTAATCACTCGCAATCATTCACTCCATCACCACATCACAGGTATACCTATAAATAAAACAGTGATATCATGAATAGAACGAAACTTTCGCAATTACAATTATAAAAGATGTGATTAAATGATTTGTCCTCTCACATTTAAAGCTCGTTTAGATTGTAATTAGAATTGAATCGAGAGCCATTTGAATGTCTGTTGATCGCAATGAACAGTACGAAACAATGAGTGTACTGTCTAAATAACGGTCAAGATCACCTTGCTAGTTACCTGAAACTAGACTGAGGCACCTGTCCGACCAACGGCGACAAGAAGAGTAGCGAGTAGCGATTTCATCGCTCAAGACACGTGCATACTTATGTAGATGACTGCCTCGGTGGTGTGGTGGGAGTGGGGGGTGGGTGTCTCCGACTGCTACGCAAGAGGTCGTGGGTTCGATTCGAGTTGTTCGGGTACACTTTATGTCCGTGACTTGTATGTTTGTACAGTCCCCTGTAACACAGGGCTTGCAAACTACTGCATGAGTCGTCTTTTAAAAAAAAAAGTTCCAACGTAAACAAAAGAGACACAGATATTAATAGTTGATCGCTGAGTGTTCACACTGCCGGCGAGTACTCGCTCTATACTGCATCTCTTTTGTTTAAACGGACGGGATTTACAAAATAAATCTGTTGTATGTTTCTTGAGCGATAAATCGCTACTCGCTCCTCGCTCATCGTCGTTAGTGGGACAGGTGTTAGTGCTAGTAGCTAGTAATACGCTAGTAAGACTGCCTCTGTGGCGCAGTGGGAGTGTGTTCGACTGTTACGCAAAAGACAACACTTTGTGTGATCCACAAATTAATGTTCCGAGTCTGGATGTACTTCGGGTCCGTGACTTGTATGTTTGTAAAGTCCCCGGCAACACAGGACTTGTACCCTAGACCTCTTTAAAACGCTAGCCCATAACAGTATCAGTAACACTCAAACACTTGTTTGGCAAAGATCTGAATGTCACATCTCAGTCCCTTTGAGATATTAGTTCGTTAATCTCATTTGCACAGTAATTACACTTGCTACAGTGCCCTTCAACCGAAACACAGTGATGCGTTAACATTGCTATTTCAAGGAAGAATAACTGGCACGGTTGAGATGCCGACGATAATAATATCTTGGGACAACTCACACAACGCTATCTGATCCCAAACTAAGCAGAGCTTGTACTATGGAAACCAGACAACTGATAAACATACTTATATATTTCTAAATACATACATATTATAGATAAATAACACCCAGACACAGAATAAACCATCGAGCTTATCACACAAAGTTTTATCCTGGGTGGGGATCAAACCCATGACCTCTTGCGTAGCAGTCGGATACACTCCCACCGCGCCAAAGAGGCAGTCGTACCTAAGGCAGGCGAGTACCTAAGGTTTGCGTTTTACTGCTATGCGTTGCCGTATTGAGTTTAAGTGAGGAAGTCTCATTACAGAAGTCATTAATCGTCAAGTTCCACACATTTAATGACATATAAATCAATTATATTGACGTAAATAATTATGCAACTAATGACACTTTTCTAGGCTATGTTGTTTTATTAATTTACCTAAGTAATAATTACTTCCTTATTGCATTTTCTTTTTGCTATTTTAATGTTATTCTAGGAACATAGGGCAATTATTTAAGAATAATTTCCGTTTTCCAAAGGATGTTAAAAATAAATATATGTTTACCAATAATAATATATTCGATTTCCGAAGTATATTATTGGTGATTTAATTACTTACAGTATTTATTATAGACTAGATGACGCCTCATGGTTTCACCCGCGTAGTTTTCGTTCCCGGAGGAATATAGGGATAAAAGTAGCCTATGTCACCCGGGGATAGCGTAGCTTCCCAACGGTGAAAGAACTTTTAAAATCGGTTTAGTAGTTTTTAAGTTACATACAAAAATACAAATCTTTACACTTAATAATATTGGTATAGAAGACGCGTTTTGTTTACGTATGTATATATATTTATGACCAGAACGCGACGTGCCATTCTTTTATATGAGCATGCAATAAACATTGATCAACAACGACACCACAGCCAAAAAATGGAATTCTTATCTTCAACAATTCTAAAAACTATTCCAACTAACTCTCTAATATAAATACTGCTACCAAATCTGTTTATCCGTTTAAGCACTACAGTCATACAGTCGCACAAACATATGCTACGATTTGAGACCTTTAGCATATAACCTCCCTTTCTGTCAGTGGTTAAAAACATGCTTAATTAAATTACTAATAGTTGTATCTTTCAATCTGTACAGCTCAAAATCTAAACTTCCTGACACTACCTTCTGACACGGAAATCAAAATCGACCCGTGAGAGCGTCAAAATGGCAGTTTGATAACTCAATATAGAAATGCATAGACACAGTCATAAACAATGTGTAGGAAGTAGTTTCAAACATGAGTAAGTGTCACTAATATACAGAATCACCTTGACTTTACAAGATTAGGTTAGAAATACGTCTTGTAACGTATGTATGTCTACTTATGTAAGTACATTTCTATGTGGTTTAATATTCGTCAGGTGTACCCTCTCGCCTTGGGCGCGGCCGCTCAGTGACAACATTCGTTTTCTATGATGTAGAGTCTATTGAAACGGCATAGACTTTTTAGATGAAGCGTTTATTTTACGGGCTTTATATGTTAAAAAAACTGTCGATTGACTATGTTTTGTAGCATAAGTCATATCTATCGATAGCCTTAAACAAGTTAATTAAAGTTATAAACACATTTTTGAACATATGCCACAAACACATAACACACATAACATATGAACAGTGCCACAAAATACCTAGAGTACAGAAGGTAATCCTTCATTTAAACGCAAAATTTCAAAACGGCTATTATTATTGTACTATGCCAACTGTAATCTTAACACAACAATAATAAAATAGCAACGCTAAATACGATACAATGTATTACAAAAACTTTATCATTGTTTTGGGATCAACCAACGATATAATATTACAAAAAAAGGCAGATAATTATGTTACCAGCGCGCGTATCGAGAGGACTCGAAAACGTCTCAATTGGGACGTTTTGTCTTGGGTTCAACCTTTTATTTTGATTGCATAGGCCATATAATTGTGTTTTTACCTGTTTAAAATTAATATCGTGTATAATTGTGTTGCAGTTGTAATGTGATACGGGTGGGGAATAAAGTAATTTAATATTAATTAGACGTTCGCAACAGTAATTTGTTTTATATGTTGCATTTATTACCTAGGAAATCTCTGACTACAGTTATTTAAGTGAGTACATTTTGTGACTTGAAAGCGGATCAATTAAAAAGGGTTAATCAACGTAATGTGAATATTATGATATATTTTAATAGCCACCTTACCTTCATCATCTAACGCTAATTCACTTGCCGAGTATGATGATAACGTTTGTAATAAAAATCTTCATAGTCGTAAGGAGACTTATGCCTAGAAAATATAAAATAGATGCCTATGCAGCTTTGTATCCTATTATTAACAAGTTATGAAACAGTTTAATGAAATATTTTTATTGAAGGAAATCATAAACAGTTTATTAAAATTATAGGGAGGCCTATACATTTTACGTGGGCCATCAGATATTAAAGTGAAAGCAATCATATAATGGTAATATGTCGAGAAAAAAATCTGGAGTAAAATGAAATTTAAATTACGAATGTGACAGAAGATTGTAAAACTAATACGTTGTATTTGCCAGCCACATCTAGATAAACTATATCAACGTTACCCCCTCTATCAGTCAAGAGGAAAATGACACAAAAACGGCCACTTCCTAACAGTTATCCTAGGTCAATCTTGTTAAGACGATACAATGTGTGTACAACTAGTCAGTCAGATGGAAAACTTTACAATGACTCTTTATCATTTATTTAGATTGACATATAAAAATATGACATGATAAGGACGGGGACACACAACACATTTTATTGACAATAAGGGATCATTTGTTTACATAACAAAATGTTTTTTAGATTTTATTCTTTCACTTTGTCGGCGTAAGTAATATGTATATCAGTGCAAAATTACAGCCTTCTAGCACTAACAGTCTCTGAGCTATGCTGTGGACGGACGGACGGACGGACGAACGGACATGGTGAAACTATAAGGGTTCCGTTTGGCTATTTTGGCTAAAAACTGGGAAAATGGCCGCAAACGACTCCGATGCCTTAGCCATTAGGCTACTCAATAGAGTAATTTGACAACTATTTTTTTAATTATGTAGGTACTAACAATGTAAATCGTACTGTGGCTTGAAATGCTACGGGTAATCACGGCTGGTGAGTCACCCTTTTGCAACCTGGTTGACACAGTGCGATGTGTCTCTAAAGACACTCACACATATAAGTTTGTACGGAACCTTCCGTGAGCGAGTCCCACTCGCACATGGCCGGGTTTTGCTACGATGGTATCAAACAGGCATAAGGCCCACCTGATGTAAAGCGGTTACCGTAGACCGCCTGCCATACGGTGTCATATGGTCGCCGACTCTTTAAAAATCTATTTATTTTATCTTTCTCCAAGTGATTCTAGCTTCGATTCTTACATGGCACAACGCTTAGTGTGATTCAAAACATTTGTTTGTAGATCAGATGTTTATGAATGAGATAAGTTAATATAATATCAAAAATACTCAATATTTATTTTATCTGACAATGCAAACATCTGTCATAAAGAGGTGAAAGACTTGTCAAAACAAAGATATAAATGGAAAGTACTTGACAAAACCGTATTTATTTATTTGGGTGTGCCTTTCTACGAATTCTTCTATATATAAGTCACAGATAACTATCTAAGGCTAGACTACCATTATCATTGACATGTGTGGAGCTGTCATATTGCGCACAAAATTTTATTAACAACTAGCTGTCCCGCGCAACTTCGTATACGTCAATTTTCCCCGTTTTTGAAACATTTCTCGTCGCTTCTCCGCTCCTATTAGTCGTAGCGCGATATTATATAGCCTATAGCCTTCCTCGATAAATGGGCTATCCAACAAAACATTTTATTCAAATCGGACCAGTAGTTCCTGAGATTAGCGCGTTTAAACAAACTCTTCCGCTTTATAATATTAGTATAGATAAACAGGACTGCTGGTACTAGATACTGCTTGTTATCCGTCCCACCTTGGTCCAAAATCGTGCGTTCTTCTTACCGATTTTAGCAACTATGGGTACAAAAGAAATGCTCTTAATTCTAATACGATGGGTGTGAGATTAGGTGCAGGAGCGATAGCTTAACGTACTCGAGGCATAGGGGGAGCTGGGGGCCAATTCACGTATTTAAAACAGTGCAGATTAAAACGTGCAGTAGATTAAAACGGCCATTTTCGTATTCTTGTAACTTTGAGATCGATCTCAAAAACGCTCTCGAGACGCATACTTGACGCAAGCGTATTTGAGATCGATCCCAAAGTTACAAGAATACAAAAATGGCCGTTTTAATTGAAACTTAACTGCAACTGTACTGCTTTAAATACGTGAATTGACCTCCTGATTTGTTTAAAAAGGGTTACCTTTCTACACAATGATAACGTTGCTAAGCCTCGTTGATCTCTCAATCTAGTAGTAGTACCTGGGTTGCCATTGAATCACAGACCCCTCAATCATATCATTTGGGTACTATTCATCAGGCTTGTTTCCTAAAATATAAAAAAATCAGATATATAAACTGAACACGTCAAAAATCGTTGTAAAGCTTCAAACTTTGAATCGTACGTACTGCGTCATATAGCTGTCATGTAGGTACCTCAATATTCTCAATATCTCATTGTTCCTACAGGTATTGCTCACAATAATCGTAATAGTGTACATTAGACCTTAATGCCAGACCAATGTGCGTCAAAAGAGCTAGATAGCCTTAGGTCATTTTAATGCGATTGTTTTAATAAATAGGTACTTTCCGCGTCCGTGTCCCGACTAGATCATTTTAATTAGATACATATCAATTTGTAGGTATCACGTTTTGTTACTTAGTACTCGTATGATACATTATTTTTTAACTGGATTTAAAAAGGTGGTTCTCTGTTACACCCTTTTGTATGTATGTTCGCAATTTTCTCAAAAACTAGTGATATGATTTGGATGGTGTAAATTTAGTATAGCCAGAGCTTTGAATTACTTTTGTGATTTTAAATCATTTAGATGCCAACCAGGAGGCCAATTCACGTATTTAAAGCAGTACAGTTGCAGTATAGTTGCAGTTAAGTTTCGATTAAAACATATTCTAAACACGATACTAATGTATTCTAAAAACTTATCTTGCTTAAATTGTGCCCCCCCCCCCCCTCTTATAGTTTAAAACCGTGTGACCAAAAAATATGATAAAAAGGTAGCACATAACAAATACTTTTAACTAAAATTATTTCGGACATGTTCGGATATACCGTCATTGATTTATTGCTGAAAAACGTTTCTCATCAACAGGGCATAAGTGCCATGAACATACGCTCTTCTGCTGATGCATTTATTCAAGGCTGCGGAACCCTACACTAACAATGTTCCGACATGCTTTTGCGCAGTTTTTTACTTGTACATTCAAGAATAATAATTGAATGCTATAAATTATATGCCTACACAAAGTTAACGTGTGGTTTAGACTTTTATTGCCTACGCAATTTTTATTGTGTCACTTTAATTGTAAGCAAAAGGCAAGAAATCGTGTAAATTACTTTTAATTTATAGTTCTTGAAACTGATATGGCATTATGACACAAGTAAAACAGGACATAGCTCATAGAATAGTAGATACTTATTATTAAAACTTTTGTCTCTTCCGGATATAATTTAGATAAATTAAATATAACAAGTCGTGCCGGAACAACCTACTTCATTTTAATTATTATTATTATCTTAATAACAGTTGCAGTATCAAACAATTTACATTATTATTGCTATTATTTTAATGCATGTTTGTGCATGTAATCTATACTAATATTATAAAGCTGAAGAGTTTGTTTGTTTGTTTGAACGCGGTAATCTCAGTCCGAATTGAAAAAATATTTTTCTGTTGGGTAACCCATTTATCGAGGAAGGCTATAGGCTTTATAACATCACGCTACAATCAATAGAAGCGGAGCAGCAATGAAATATGTTACAAAAATGGGGAACATTGACGCTTACGAACTTGCGCCGGTCAGCTAGTGTAGGTATATCATGTTTTAAAGGTATTATACCTTCGACACGAGGGGTCCTTGTTAATATAGTTAATAAACTATATTTTTTTTTGTAAACAACCTGTATTACAAGTCACCAGTGCTCCACCCGCGGATACATTTTTTTATTATTCATTATATGTAGATAATGTGTATAATACATGAATTATTATTTATGATTTTACGCAAAGGTAATGGCTGTATATTATATTACCCTACTACTGTAAGGCATTTATAGTTTATGCTTTTTAAAGTCGATATTTTTTGATTGATACAATGATGACTGATTAAGTAATTATTTAAGGTGCTAAGGTAATTTGATATAACAACCCTTGAATTTGATCACACCTGTTAAATACATGTTGTTTTAGCTTGTGTGTATTTATTTATCATAATATTTACATATTTATAACTTTTTCTCCGAGGAAAATATTAAGAATTAATATTTGTTTATATTAAACTTTGTAAGATGGCAGTTAAAGGTATGAATAAACCAACAAACATTAAATTCACTTTTAAGTTCTTCTTAAGGGGGCATTACAATGAGAATTATTTATTTAGCGCTATGTACACAGCGACACGATCGCCGGACTCGCTCTTCCGCACACAACCATTATTTCACAGTGCGCAGGAGCGCAGGTCAATATAAAGTAGAATATTCGCTCGTACATATGTTAGATTACGAACGCCATGACTATGACAATACAAAAATGCTCGTTTTTGCATTTTTCCGCAACTTCAAGATTTATTTGCGGGATCTTAATAAGACATTTCCTTAAATTTCTTTATTTCATCTACTAGAAAAACTCTTTGACTAGTGACATATTTTCGTGTCCTAATATTTAGGTATTCTATATACATTTTTGGGAGAGCCGAACCCTGTTTCACGTAATCTACCCTTAAAAGGAGGCAATGCCCTCAATTAAGTGTGCCAACAATGTAAAAGAAACAAATATTATAAAAAATAATAACTCTATATTACAGTAATTATTATTAGCATAAGTTAACACATCTAAAGTACTTCAAGCATTCGTGATTTTAACTTTAACATTTTAGTCAAACAACTTAGTATAAAATTGAGTGCTAAATTAGTTCACTCACGATGTTACTATTATAAACATTGCGCAATAAAACGTAACAAGTTACATATGAACGTACTATGAATATATAATACAATAGTAACACAAATAATTTTGGTGAGAATTTCTACCGGAAGTGTCATGGATACTAATAGTTTGGTACGTGCGCGTGCGCATGGCAAGGCGTTTTAGTGTACGGCCATGAAACAAGCGGTTACGCGGATGTATAAGTGGAATAGTGATAGGATAATGTGTGATGACATTTGTGATTTAGATTATCATAAACATTGTATTAAAATCTATAAATTAAAGTACGAATGGGAGTGTACTGATTACCAATTCATGCAATGTGTATTATTATCATATCTTGGGACAACTCACACAACGCTAAGCAGAGCTTGTACTATGGAAACCAGACAACTTATATATTTCTAAATACATACGTAAATAACACACAGACACAGAATAAACTATTGTGCTCATCACACAAAGTTTTATCCTAGGTGGGGATAGAACCCACGACCTCTTGCGTAGCAGTCGGATACACTCCCACCGCGCCACAGAGGCAGTCAAGTCAATCAAGTATTATTATGTTATAAGTAATTTTGACTTTAAACAGTAATAATAAACATCGCAAATGTCTTTTTAATTTTATTAAGACTATACTGCCGGCTGTGCCGTGTGGTGCCGGCTTAAGAATAGTACCACCCCATCTCTTCCCGTGGGTGTCGTCAAGGCGACTAAGGGATTTCACTCCGGAGGACGGGCAGCAGCGTCCTCTGCGTACTTAAAGCCTTACTGCGATCGCCAACCCGCTTGCCAAGCGTGGCGATTATGGCAATTACCCCCAGGATCTACATACCAGTAGGTTCTACTGGGGAGACCCGTGCCCAGCAGTGGGCCATCATATGGGTTGATATAAGACTATACTTATATTATAACGATATTATGTGTAAATGGCATTGATTTAAAACTAATTCCCTGTAATTAAAATTATAAATATGTATATTATGATTCCTACGCAAGCAAGTTTAGTGTACAAGTACAAAGACCTTGACATTTTAAATGATAAAATTCATCATTCAGATATATAATCATATATCATTGAGGACGATCATGCGTTGAAATTATTCATCGAAATTAGTAATGGTCACATATTATATTAATTTATTCGTAGTTAATTGATAGCTCCAAGCATTTTCTCTGTTTGATTACATTATAACAGCCTTCAGATTTTATTAAGTCATAATTAAAAATGTTTATAATTAATAGTAATATAATCAAAATATTAATATAATTATTAGATACGAAAACCAGGATAAGAAAAAACGGTAGGATATAGGAAAATAATACCATGCTATTATTTTTTTAATACCTACTTCCAAATATAAAAACACAATGATATACTTTTAATTTATTATTAGACATTATTTACAGTAAAATATCCATGTTCAATTTTATATGAATGACGCAAATATTGAGGCTCAGATTTGGATAATTTCCTTCGTGTTTAATGGCCACATACGTTGTGGGAAAAATAAAATGAACATGATTAACATAGTTTTCTTTCAATAAGTTCAAATTTTACGTTGGGGTTATCAATGACCTACAAATTTTATTAAAAATTGAACCTCGTGATGGATGTTAGATTGTTAGACAATGCTTATTAATATTAATTATGTATTGTATATGTTCATACATGTCATAATTATTTATAATTTAATGATTTTGAAGGTAGATGAATTATTGATTTATTATGAATTAATGAGGGCTATGGCTTTGGTATTTTTTAAATATGTAAGACGGTATGTGACAGATGCTTCACCACAATCTTCTAGCTCAGGCTGTATGTGAAATTTTCAAAAACCAATTCATAAAATATATACCTGATCATTTTCAGCTTACATAGTACTTACAAAAAAAAAATAGGTACTAAAGAAGCTGAAGTTATTAGAAAATTATATTAAGTTATTGGAAACACATGTTTTAAAGAGCTTTTCAAATAAAATCTTAACCCATTTAAATCTAAGGTTAAGATTGATTTATGTTATTAATTTGTGAGCATGTATTTTCTTTGCCTTCAGGGAACTGACATGTCCATGGACCAAAAAGATTTTTTTTTCCCATCCAATATTAATCGGTAGAGATTATGGCTCGCACATTATGTGCATACGCCAGTTTCAAGTATAATTTCTTTCTAGTTTTCTTCTTTCAATCACAAAGTCTCGTTCTTGTCCAGTTATCATGTATTTCAAGTATATTTTACACTGTTTTACACTTTAAACGCGGAGCTGTAAAAATAGCGACATGTCAGTTTGCCGCCATTTTTACAACTCGACCAAAAAGTTCCATAAAATAAAGAAATATAAAGAAAAAAAAATCTTGCTATGAGGTCACTTGCAAAAAGTTTTTTACACAGTTAATTTTAGGAAATCGTCTACGAGGTTTTTAAATCGCTGCGATAACATACTTTAAATTTCTGTACTTAAAATATGTCTTCTATTCTTTTGATTTCAACTCACTCATAGTCATAACGCTCATAAGCAATATCCCCTACTTAAACTTGCTTAAGTATTATAAAATCAGCCTAGTACCTATTCATATTTATGAGTGCTTTGTTATGAAAATTTGTACATTTGCTATGATAATTAATCCATGGTTATATTTTTAATTGACTTAAAGATCATATTGTAACTGCGTTATATTGTAGAATTGCATAATAATACACACTATGAGGAACATGATTATGGATTATGTACTTTTGATAATAACTTATCGTCGTGTAATTTACAACTCTTTGTCTTCTAATACAACTTGAATTTATTGAAATTTGTATAAACTATTATCGATTTTGTTATGTAACAATGACAAATGGTTATAGTAATATTTGAGGTCATTGAGAGCTAAATATCAATATTTATGAGATATATAATTGACTTGAATTAAACCAGTTCACTGTAATAAATAATCTGATTGTAAATGCTGGGTCTATTGGTGAACTTGGAAACAATATTCGCGAATATATCCACTACCGGTTAAAAGCGCAATGGTTTTAATAGTAGCTATGTGCTGACATTGTCGAGATAATATGTACTAATGCACGCATTTGAACTTTTTCGTTTAAAAACCAAGAACGACCAAAGGCGCTAAGGTCTAGCAAGCAACTGAGTAAACTGCGGCCGGATGACCGCACTTGAACGGAACACAGTTGTTATGTGTGGTGACTTTTCTAGTACGTAGTACATTAATACCTCAATGGTTAAAGTGCATAAAAGAATACAGAATATTAGAGAAACAAGATTTATTAATTACATTGGACATTGGGCAGGCTACCGTCGACAATAACAAGACTTCGACATTTGGACGACCATTTAACAAAATTAAATGGAAGTCTATACTTGTGTAACAAGGATAACAACAACGGCCATTTGTCATTAGTGTCAAAAAAGTTCACACGACGGTCATTCGATTCGGCATTTGAAATTCTTTTATTTTTTATATAAAAGACGACTCCCGCAGTAGGGTACAAACCCTATGCCGCGGGGGACTTTACAAACATACAAGTCACGGACACAAAGTAGTGTTCCGTGTGGGGTCAAACCCTCTTGCGTAGCAGTCGAACATACTCCCACCGCGCCACAGAGGCATTCGATTCAGCATTTGAAATTGCTGTCACTTTGTACGGAGTCAATCCAGTGTACGACGTATTATAGATACGTAGTAATAGTTACATATGCGCAGATTCAGTTTTTGGAAATAAATTGTGACAGAAAGCGGGAGGCGGGGTAACTAAACCAAGAGAGTTAGAGATGCGATTACGCATTTCATTATCGTAATACCAACGGATGTTTTTCAAACTATTTTTAGTAATATGTATAACTGTACCTAACTGTTCTAAATTTAAACTTATATAGGTACTTAACCAGTATTTTAAATGGTTGAATTAAAATTTTGTTAGTATTTTCAATCGATTAAACATCTCTATTAAGCATCTCTATGACATACGCGAAAGTGTTTGTGAACCTAACTAGAATCCGGCCAACTTAGTTTGCGTCAACTGTAGTATTTTTAGCTATAGAAGTTAGAGGTGCACATTAAAAGACCCTCGGCGTGTGATACAAAAAGTTTATTATTGATAACAGATGAATAGATTTTCGTCAAACAAAGCTATGAACCATCTTAATTAACCTAGCTTTTATCGTACGTTAAACATTGGGGTTAAAAAAAGGGTGTGTGGAGCACCAAAGTCATTTTTGGGGTTCCGTAGTAAACAATGAGCCCTTATAATTTCTCTATGTACGTCCATCCGTCCGTCCGCCTGTCTGTCCCCAGATTAGCTTAGATACCCTTAGTACTAGAAAGCTGTGATTTGGCATGGATATACCATATTTGTTACACCGACAAAGACAAGAAAGTTTATATACCTAGAAGGTAAGCTTCATACACATATTTTCTGTAAACTCAAATTTTGTGCCATTACACGAGAAATACTGTAGGTATTCTTTTTTATATTTTATCCCCACGGCAATATAAAGCCAATTAGCATTAAAAAAGTAAAAATAAATTCACTACGTGCGAGGGGATCGGCTTGCAAATATACACCATTATCATAATATGGGCAGGTACTAACTACTGACGTCACAATTAAAGGACAACAATGAAATCGTGAGCCAAGATTTTACGCCCAATAAGTCGCGAGCTAAATTGTAAAGCAAATATTTTCACACCGTCAAACTCAAAGCCTGATCGGTTCATTTAAGTGCACGAAAATTGAACGATAATGTACAGTCGGCGACAGAAGTCACTTAACACTAACCAGTCACGCCATAAATAACTCACGAGATCTAAGTAAGTAAATCGTCATCATCATATAAAGAAAAGAAAAAAAAAAAATAGACATTCGTTGCATAACAGTGTCCAGTTCAGCCTAAGCTGGACTTAAGAGCCTGGCGCTGGTTTTCACCTGGAAACCAGCGAAACGTGTTCGTGTGTGTGTGTGTGTGTGTATGTGGTAGATTTGTTTATACATACATACGTGCTTACATATATATATATATTATACTTATAACTTTGAGAGGCATGCTCTTATCGGTGAAACTGATGCAGGTGTTTCCATTGACTATGTTAATAGCATTCTCTTTTACTTTCTTAAACTACATAATAGGTATCTTTACCTTTATTTGGTTCATGTAGCTAATTCTGAACTTCTCTTTACCTTCATGAAGCTATCATGTGTTAATTGTTTCATCATTTTCCGTTTTTCTGTATTTTCCAGTCCTAATTGATAATCTTTCTATCACTTCTCTCTTTAGCACTTTTTGTTACTGATCATTTCTATCCATTTTATCCTCCAGCAACACCACATCTCAAATACTTCTGAGAGCTCTCGATTGCGGATTGTCATTATACACGTCTCACATCCATACAATGCAATGCTCCAAACGTAGGTTTTTATAAATTGAAATTACATTAAATCTTCATTACAATAAAAGTAAAATGTTTAACAAAATGCTTTTTTAATAAGCAGTAATAAAGTTTTGACTTTTGTTGTTAACCATACTTAAGTCTTGGTTTTTACGTCATAGTATATTGTAGGTATGTACTTACATTTAATTTAATGCACATATCCAGGGTATAATGTGTATATATTTATTTTGCAGGTAAATACTTGGAGTGTGAAGATGACCGGCCTGTTTACAATATAGTAAGTAGTTTGCTTTGACGAGTATTTGAGGCTGTTTCTAAGCAGAAAGCTTAAGTTATTTTATCTATTGTACCAACTGATTAAACTAACTATCTTGATTGAACAGCGACTTACGCAAATGAGTATAGATTTTATATATGTGCGTAAACTTTCGCGATTTGTACACATTATAGAATTTTATAAGCTACTGGTCTTAATCGCGTAAATATTTTATTTTAAGGCTAAATACCTTTGTTTATTGCCCGACAATTCGACCGTATTGCAACGGCCGTAGTCACGGGTAATAATTCGTTTATTTTCTCCCATTTTACAAGTATGAGTACATTATCATGATACAGTGTTGGGTGGGAGACCGGTTTCCAAACTAGGTAAAAAATCTGTATTATGGTACTGTACCGTAACTTATAAAATTCTATAATAGATTTTATAGTCAATAATTGTGTGGATAAATACTTTTTTGCATCCTCGTATTCCAATATGGAGGCGATCTAAAAAAAATTACGATTGCTTTCCTCTTACTAAGACAGAGGACTCTAATAGGTACGTAGCGGCACATGACTTTTTGACATAATATCTCCAATGATTTGAAGCGGCGGTAGCCTAATGGCTAACGCATCGGGCTCGCAATCGTGTGGTCGCGGTTTCGAATCCTACCCATTATCCTACCGACGTGAACCCACTCCTAAGACAAGCCTTTGAGCTTAGTTGGAGGGGTTAACAAGATTGCTAGTAATGTGGGACTCAATCCCACATTGGTAGTTATCTTTAAAAAAAAATGACTATGTAAAACCTCATTGCATATCTCTGTTGTCCATAAAGTATTGATTTTGCTGTAGTTTTTCCTTCTTTTTATTTGATTATTTATGTACCTACACTTATTCTACCCATACATTATTGGACTTCACTCCATAGGAATTTTAATACACAAACTTAACGAACTAACGGCTATTAAGTACTACCATCCCAACAAATTACCTGTAATTTCTAAGCCTATTGATTTACACATAAAAGAACATATTATGCAAACTAAAGAATAGTCAACACATTTCTTGAAACAATTACTTCTTTTATGTAATTATGAACATCGTTGAAAAATTCTACATCTAACTAGTAACGACATCTAGCTACTAAAAGTGGAACTAGAACAATGTCCTCTTCGTTGAGTCGTTAGACTTAACGCTGATGTACACGACAATTTTCAAGCGTGGCTTTTTTACAAAAGTACAAATATTTTTGATAAAAAGATTAATATTTTAATTCAAATACGTAGTGTTATTGAATATGTTTATTAAGTACGACATTCGTATTATATTACTAAAAATTGAATATTTTGGTCTGTTTCAATATTTACCATGCCTAGACAAGGCTATACATATTAAACTACCCACACTCACAAAATAAAGACCTTTACCCGTAACCATCTTTAAAAATTAAAGTATTATTATAGGATAACTCTCGTGTTGGCATTTGTCTACAAAATTAAGACAATATAAATCGAATGCGCATTCACCGGTTTTCTCAAGAAATCGAATGTGCATTCACCGTTTTTCCCAAGAATATTTAGATTATAGGATACTCTAGTAATAATTTAACTAAGTAGAATCAATTCGTATATAATTAAAATGGAATATTCTCCTTATTTCTTTGACTGACTCTTTGTTCCGATACTGCAACATATTTTATCATGTTCTGTTACCTACATTCGGCACATTTGAAGTGTGTATTATAACAATGCAATAGGTGGCAATAGTGTCTAGTTCCTTTGTATATACTTAAAAAATTAAACATTCTTATTCATTTCTTTTTGTTATTCCACAATTTCCAAATGTGCACAAATAATAAAATTTTATAATTATCGAATCCACGTAAGAGCAAGATTCGCTGCATGTGTAAATCAGGTTTAACTTGGCTGTTTAAAATCGTTCAAGATCACTGACACTTTGACACTTAGTTTTACATTGCAACAATACGTCATTATACTATTATTTGTTGTTATTTTTATGCAAATCAATTGGTAGCATTTTGAAGGACAATGCACTAACTTGTATGTATTCAGGCATGTAAGTGTGAGGTCGTATTCATAAATACTAACTGCCTTGCAGGATGTTGTACTACATAGAATTTATTTAAGTAAATACCTAGTCCAGCCATAAGTTCTGTTACAAATGAAAATGCATTTTTTTTAATGAAGTAATGTAATATTACTAAAACTTGTATGTACATATTTATTAAAGTCTCAGCAAAAAATAAAAACAATATTCTATATAAAATGGCCACCTTTGGCTTTTATACATGCCTTTAATCTGTCTGGCCACGAATCTATGGATTTACGCACTGTTTCCATGGGCAACTGCTTGCTTCAGAGATTTTTTAAGAGACTCAATGTCGCCGTGTCGTTTAGAGCAAGTCAGCCTCTAAAACTGACCATAATTTGTAGTCTAAAGGTTTGAGGTCTGGGCTAGATGAGGGACAGTCTTCAGCTCTTATAAAGTCCGGAACGTTGGTTTCAAGCCAGGCTTGGGTAGTTCGTGCCTTGTGACCAGGTGCAGAGTCCTGCTGGAAAGTTAGCACGGTACATTTTTAAAAAGTGTATTGTTGAGAGGTTTCACAACACGATACAAGACTGTCTCTTGATACACTTTGGCTGAAGTTTTCACTCCTTTTTCACAAAAATGTAGTTTTTATGTAACAGTATTTATGGCCGGACTAGTTATACCCTTAATACAGACATATGCCAAACTTCCTTCACGTTATTGTTAAATATTAACTAGTAGCTAGTTATTGACAGGGCAGTTAATATTTAAATTAAATATTGGTTAATTAGTTAATAAGTGTTTTAGCTGTTGCAATTCTGTTACCAATTAGCTATTTCTAAACATCCAATCATTAATAATTATTAAACCAAGTAAGTAATTTTACTTTCAAGAATCCGATTGCATAGTGGTAGGTAAAAATAGATTTTTCTTTTATTAACTTTATATTTTTAGTTTTCCTTGTAATTGAAAATTATATTCGTTTAATTAAAAAGTAAATAAAAATAATTCCGCGCAACTTCGTCTGCGTAAAATTTCTCCATTTTTGCAACATTTCTCATTGCTGCTCCGCTCATATTGGCCATAGCGTGATGTTATAGCCTTCCTCGATAAATGTGCTATCTAACAGTGAAAGAATTTTTTATCGAATTGCACCAAAAGTGGTCACGGGTCGACTGATGGCAGCTTAGCGATGTCTCCGTGAGGCGCGGGGATTTTTTATCGCCTGGTCTTGATAATTTTAAATATTTAAAGGTCGTTTCACGCGATTAAGTCCTGATAAATTATTTATATTCGCTCTTTACCTACGTACTACTACGTAGTAGGTACTGTTACTTATTCTGTGGTACTACCTTAGGTATCAAAAATCATACATAGCTTCAGATATTATTATCTAATGGAATTTCACTAATACGATTTGATTAAGATTATTTTTTGTGGACATTTACATTAGAATAATACCTACAAGTTTAATTAAATAAGCAGAAGGTAATTAAAGTTTCGGATGAAATTATTTTTCATAATTACACAACTTAAGAATTGACTTTACGAAAATGTATGACTTAATGTCACTGGGAATTAGGTGAAAAATATAATTTATTTTTGTTGACCTTACAATGAAATAAAGATAAAAAAATTAAATATATTTATTACAATAATTAAACACAGACATTATATGCAAAGATTCATCACTATAATTTATAATCTACCTAAAGTTGGATATACATTGACTGCTGTATTACTGTTAGTCTTCTCCTTAGGCTTGTCTTCATCGAGAAGACCGAGGTAAATAGGTACAGATTATATTTCCTTTCCTATGATATTCATTAAAAATTTACAAAACAAAATCATGGAAATAAAAAGGAAAAGCTGATCAGTCACATATCTTTTTTTTTAACGTGTGTCAAAATCCCCACGGATCCCAACCCATCGAGGGCACGAGGGCACGACAGGTCCCACCTGTCGTGCCCTCGACGGCACGTAGGTCCATGGCTGGAGATGAGGGTGTCCCTTACGGAATAGTTTCCTTCACCTGCGACGGGTGAGTCACTTACCTATAATAGTCCACGATAGGTGGAAATGGCAACTCAGGATATGAGGTTAGACTAGGAAGACCGAGACTTGTTCGTACCGTGGAGACGCTCCAGACAGTCCTGGAGGAGTGGGCGGGGCGGCAGCACGGGACCCTTTCCTTCCGGCTGGTGCAGGTCCTTTTCGGGCACGGGTGCTTCGGGAAGTATCTGCACACGGTCGCTAGGAGGGAACCGAGTCCTGCCTGCCACCACTGCGACTGCAGTGAGGACTCGGCGCAGCACACCCTCCAGCATTGTCCAGCTTGGGAGGGGCAGCGTCGAATTCTCACCGCAGCGGTCGGAAGTGACCTCTCGTTTTTTAGTGGGAGCAAACCCTACACTACCTCCACCGTCTTCCCCGGACGGTGGGGGTGTTCGTCAGGATTTTTTCCCGCTAGACCAAAACAAAAAAAGGAAGACCGAGACAGCATGGTCGGTCTTACACATACACAGCGCCCGTGTCATCTTACCCCTTATTCGTATTACTTTAGAAACAGCATTTAAACTAGCAAATATTTTTATTGTTTTTTAACTTTCGCGATTTTTATACATTTTAGATATATTTCGAGACTTAATTGCGTGAATTATTTAAAGGTACGAACCTTTTATTTACCCGACCTTTCGATCGAATTGCAACGATCGTGGTCACGGGTCAGCTGAGTCGAGTGATTATTCACGCGATTAAGTCCCGAAATATATATAATATGTATAAAAATCGCCAATGGTTTGTCTTCGTTTTGCGTTCAATTTTTAATTATAATAGAAGTCACACACTTTACATTCGTAATTTAAAATGCTGATACAAAGATACAAAATATAAAGTATTATGAATAAGGAGATTTTTGCCTAGATTTGTGTACTGAATAAAAAAAGGAAAATAGCCATGTTAACCTATCGCATATTAACAAATATCAATGATAGTTGATTTATTTATAAAATGTATGCACAATGTTAAATAAAACAGGCCATAATTATGTTATGACTAGGAAAATACGTGAGGCAGTAATTTTGCAAGCACTTCCTACTGCCTGCTGTTAGACAGACCATCTTAACGAGTTATGTAAGATGGAAATTGCCATTGCAATGTATTTACTGACAAATTGAAAAAATGTTCTTATTATTACGCTTTTTGAAAACCCTTTAAAGTTACGTTATAGTTTCGTCATGTCCGTCTGTCTGTCCATCCGTATGTCATAGGCATTTTACTCAAAGACTAGATACTCAATGAATCTTGGTGAAACGGTGTCTTGTAGTAGCCGCTACTTAGTGTCATAGCGAAATAATAATAATAAATATTTTTAGGCGTGCACTCGAAGCAGTTTTTTTTTTCAGCAAATATCAACGTGTGGCATATCTTTCGACAGGTCTTTCAAAAATATTTTATGGTTTTTGATAAACTTTTTTGATTGAGTTAATATTTATGGAAATAATCGCTCCGAAAGTTGCATTCATTTTCGGATATAAATTTGAAATTATGTATGTTCCTGTACCTACCTTCCAAGAAAATGTCTTTATGGTAGTGAAAATTCTATCACAATCTGTTGCGCAGCACAGACCAATTAAAGCGCACAAATAGACAAATTAATGCAAGTTTTCACTAAACATATACTTTCCTGTATAGTTAAGATTTAGAAAATGGTGTGACAATAAAAAATGAATACAATAATTGGCAAGAAATGCCTATAAAAATTACTTCAAATAAAAATGAAGTTTTTTAAAACAGCTGTTTGTATATAAAACTGATTTGTAAGACAAATCTAAATTGTAGAAATAAGACAGCATTTGATTAGAATCATTAGAGCCGTTTCTAAGAAGGTTACTGTGAAAGAGTTAGTTGCGGATCACCCAATTGGTGTCCCGTTTTCGATTCCCACACAGTTCGGGTGATCCGCAAATTGTTGTTCCGTCCGATTCTAGTCCTCTTGTCTCCGTAAATACTACGTTTTCTTCGACACACTTGCATCTGTACCCAATCTGCGAGAGTGATCTTTAGTACTTAAAAAAAATCCAACTTGTTGTTGTAATGTAAAAGAATTGGTTGTTTAAATATATTAGACTGCTGCCTGCGCCAACTTCGCACGTGTGTTTTTTTCGTACGATTTAAAAAAATATATTATACGTATCCTGTCGTGTCACAACGAAGGCAAAAAAAAGAATTATTCAATTTGGTGCAGTCGTACTGAAGTTATGCGCATAAATATATTTTGGCGATAAAATTTTAGGGTTCCGTTTATACATGGAACCCTTATAGTTTCGCTCTGTCCGTCCGTCTGTCCCCAGGTTAGGTTAGAGACCTTTAGTACTTGAAAGCTGTAATTTGGTATGGATATACATATTAGTTACCTAGACAAAGTGGTAAAATAAAATCTTAAAAAAAAAACCTCGTGCGGGGTCGTTCGGTAGGTTTTTTTTAGTAGTCATGACCACTCTTCGATTTTAAAATCTGTTAATGAAATTAAAAGTTTTTTGAAAAAAAAAAGATTCAGGGAGGTTATTAGTATTTCAAAAATCTGTTTAACTGCCTCTATAAATATCTGTTTAACTGCCTCTATAGATAAAACTGCTCATCTTTTTCACACCTATCCTAAATGACAGTGACAGCTACATTCAAGGTCATTCACAGTTTGAGTCCACAAAGAATATGCAGAACAAAGACATAATTAATTAACCAGTTATGTATATTTATATTGTTATGGTATCTGTATATCCTGTAACATAAAACGTCACTTATAATTATGTAATACTGCGGATTCGTGTTGTGTTCTGTATAATTAGATCTGGTTAATGATAATCTATATTAATATTATAAAGCTATAGAGTTTGTTAGTTTGTTTGAATGCAGTAATCTCAGGAACTACTGGTCCGAATTGAAGAATTATTATTTGTTGGGGAGCCCATTTATCGAGGAAGTCTATAGGCTATATAACATCACGATACGACCAATAGGAGCGGAGCAGCAATGAAAAATGTTGCAAAAACGTGGAAAATTTACGCATACGAAGTTGCGCACGACAGCTAGTCTATACTAATATTATAAAGCTGAAGAGTTTGTTTGTTTGTTTGAACGCAGTAATCTCAGAAACTACTCATCTAATTTTTTCTTAATCTTTTATTGTTGGGTGGCTATATAACATCACGATACGACTAATACGAGCGGATCAGCAATGAGAAATGTTACAAAAACGGGGAAAATTTATTTATACTTACATACGTTATAATCACAAGTCTTTATACTGTACATGTATATGATTAGGACTACTTATATTTACCAAATTGGTTTCTGTGGCTTTACAACTTAGCCACATAGCACCTGTAATTTATTTAAATAAAACTGGGCAAGTACATGTCGGGCCACGCACAATGTAGGGTTCCGCAGTTGCCCATTACTGTAATGCAGCCTAAGAAATGGGTTTCTGTTGTTTCTGTTTCATACTTACTAACAACATTTTAACCTAATGGAATTTGTACGAAAATTATTGTTATTTCTTGCTTGGTCGGTTATTACCCGTAAACTTGTAAATTATACATCGCTGTGATAGTTTTCCTTTTATTTTCGTTAATATATATATAAATACATTTTTAAAGACGACTCCTGCTGTACGGCACTAGCCCTGTGTCGCTGGGGACTTTACAAACATACAGGTCTCCGACACAAAGTACGCCCAGACTCGGAACATCAATTTGTGAACCACAAAATTGAGTGACCCGTGTGGGAATCGAACCCACGACCTCTTGCGTAGCAGTCGGATATACTCCAACCGCGCCACCGCGACAGTCCTCACTCTTTATTCCCTCGAATAGAGAGTGCAGTTGCGTCTGCGCATACACTTGTGCACTATAATATATCCTGCGTAATTGGCTAGTCCGTTGAAACCAGCATGGGTTAGGAGACCATTATTATTCATCAGAGCCCTTATATTATTATCTGGATGGTTTGATGAAATCCATTCTTTTCCTTGTTTTTTTTTCCTCTTCCCTCCAATATTAATCGGTAGAGATTATGGCTCGCACATTATGTGCTACGCCAGTTTCAAGTATAATTTCTTTCTAGTTTTCTTCTTTCAATCACAAAGTCTCGTTCTTGTCCAGTTATCACGTATTTCAAGTATATTTTACACTGTTTTACACTTTAAACGCGGAGCTGTAAAAATAGCGACATGTCAGTTTGCCGCCATTTTTACAACTCTTCCTTGTCTCTACTACAAAAGATAACTCGTTACAGAATTTTGGCTCTCTACAAGGGTTAAATCAATGCGTGAATGAATGAGTCAAACCTTTCATTTTTATAGATCTGACAGCTGAATCTATTGAATATTTTTGTAAAAGCCTTTGAGAACATAGCGTAGTTAAAATATGTAATATGTTCTCGATGTAACATAGGAGATACGATTTGACTCCCGTTACACAATGAATGTAAATCATATTCATATATTCCAATACTATTAATCAACTTAGGTTTATGTTTTAATTAAAAATATATTTATTTATACAGTTAGGCTATTGCTAACCAGATGTAATTAAAAATTAACCGCTAATGTGTTGACACATTAAAAAACCCGAGCAGATAAAAGTTGATAGGGTATCTTTAAATGTTCAAAGCGAAATACCCCCGAACAAAGTTCTTATCACTTCTTCAAGAACGTTATGACTTCTGTATACTTTGATTCTTCGTCGCAATAACATAACACAGCACCTAATACTGATAAATACGGTTAATAAACATCCATTGGCAATTTAGAAAGAAGAACCGTGTGTTTTCTTTTTTTTTTTTAAAGACCCGCATTAGTTTACAAGCCCTGTATCGCGGAGGACTTTACAAACATACAAGTCACGGACACAAAGTACACCTAGACCCGGAACAACAATTTGTGAATCACATAAAGTGGTGTCCCGTGTGGGAATCGAACCCACGACCTCTTGCATTGCAGTCGGACATACTCCCACCGCGACACAGAGGCCGTCAAGATTGCCTTGTTGGTTCCTTTAACTTAATTATTAGGTACTTAGCGAACTTTGTATTTAATGTAAATGTTAAGGCATTGGAGGGGTCGTGCGCCCGAATTTTACCTACTGCCGGCATGGTCAACCCACGCAATATTACTCGTAGCTCTTACAAAACTTCGTTACAAAAGTGTTAAGTTAGTTCTTAACTTTATGGCATTTTTTATAGGCATTTCTTGCCAATTACTTTATAAATAAAATAATTACATTTTTGAAAGTTAGAAAAATTTGAAGTCCAGACCCAGGAATCGAACCCGAGACTTCTGTAAGCCAAACCGGGGCCGTAATGGAACCACCTATCAAGACTATGTTACTAGACCTCAAATTTTTCCATCCTTTGATGCTCGCGAGTTGAGCCCTCGCATGCGCCATCTAGCCGGTAGTTAAAGAACTATCACGGCTTTTGTTATTTCTTCATTACATGCTTGCTTCATACACCGAGACATGGAAAACCGTTTCAAATGGAGGCTAAATTTGACTTGGCGGACATGTCTCGATGCCGGCGTTACATGCAGTAATAATAAATTCACAACACAAATTAAGCAGCTAAACAACATGTACATATTTAACTAGGTTAAATAGGAAAAAAATAATAATTTATTATTACAATGTCGGTACTAAGTTACTAATAACATATTTTTATCGTGCGAATATTATAATAATAAACGGACCTGTTTTTAGAATATTCACACTGCTAACTGTTTAATTACATAAGAACAAAAAATGTAGACAACATCTTTACTCGTAAATAGTATAAAACAAAGTCACTTCCCGCTGTCAGTCCCTATTTACACTTAAAACTTCTTAACTACGCAACTTGATACAGTTCTCACTATCATTTAGATCATTTCTTCCGGATATTTTATATGTATAATACACGTATATTATAATACGTATATATATTACTAGCTGTCCCGCGCAACTTCGTATGCGTACATTTTCCCTGTTTTTGGAACATTTTTCATTACTGCTCCGCTCCTATTGGTCGTAGCGTATAGCCTTCCTCGATAAATGGGCTACCTAACAGAAAATGATTTTTTCAATTCGGACCAGTAGTTCCTGAGATTGCCGCGTTCAAACAAACAAACAAACAAACTCTTCAGCTTTATAATAATATATTAGTATCAGTACTAGTATATTATTATATTATCTGTGGTATTAGTATAGTATAGATTAAATTTAGATGTGTTGTGCTGTGGCGCAGTGGGAGCGTATCCGACTGCTACGCAAGAGGTCGTGGGTTCGATCCCCACCCAGGATAAAACATTGTGTGATGAGCACGATGGTTTATTCTGTGTCTGGGTGTAATTTATCTATAATATCTATGTATGTATTTAGAAATATATAAGTATGTTTATCAGTTGTCTGGTTTCCATAGTACAAGCTCTGCTTAGTTTGGGATCAGATAGCGTTGTGTGAGTCGTCCCAAGATATTTTTATTACTATCATATTATCTGTATATATAGTAGGGAAAACTCAGTGCGAAATCAGAGCAAGCCACTAGAATTTATTAAATTAAAATTATACGATTATACGCAACGTTGATGTTTTTTTGAGTATAAAATGTGTAGTAGTGTTATTGATGATGTGTTGAGCAGGATGGAGACGCTTAAAGAAACCAGCGATGCGGCAAGACACGATCACAGAACGTGACTGTAACGGAATAGTCATGAGACAATAATATAAAAAAAGCAATGTGAGGGACCACTTACATCCTATAATAATAATAATAATATCTTGGGACAACTCACACAACGTTATCTGATCCCAAACTAAGCAGAGCTTGTACTATGGAGACCAGACAACTGATAAACATACATATATATTTCTAAATACATACATATTATAGATAAATAACACCCAGACACAGAATAAACCATCGTGCTCATCACACAAAGTTTTATCCTGGGTGGGGATCGAACCCACGACCTCTTGCGTAGCAGTCGGATACACTCCCACCGCGCCACAGAGGCAGTCGATACTTAGTATATACTTAGTATATACTTAGTATATACTTACTTACTATACTTAGTATATAGGTACTTATAGGTAAGCTACTATTGTGCAGCCTGTATTGGTCCAATACCTAAAAAAAATGGTTGTCTGTAAAGTCGGTTTACGGACGATAATTTTACGTGATAACGTCATTAGAAAACATTGATAACAGATTATAGATTACAGATTTGAGGTTGCTAAGCGAAATCCTACTGATCACTGGTCATGCGCCACGCTAGGGCTAGCGTGGCGCATGGCCAGTGATCAGTAGGATTCCCATATCAGTATCACTGCCACCCAAATCCTTGTTTGGCAATGACCTGAATGTCACCGCACTGCACTCCTTATTTGACACATTAGTTTGTGAATCTCATTTGCCCAGTAATTACACCTGCTACAGTGCCCTACAACTGAAACATAGTGATATATTAACATAACTATTTCAAAGATGAATAATAATAATAAATTATAATAAATTGTTTATTTTCTAAAAGCCTTAGGAAACTAAATATACAGGTTTTTGAGATCCTCCTAGTACCTAAGCTTTATAAAAGCCTGTAGCAGAAGGTCCCGCTCTTCAAATAAATTTGTTACTTAGGCCTAGTAATACATTGTGTATCTAACGATGTTTTTTATTTTTCTTGTATGTTTGTGTGTGTGTGCGTGTATGTGAGAGTTTGAGTGTGTGTGTATGTGTGCATGTATTAAATAGGACTATGTGTAAATAATTTAATCTCAACCCTGCGATTAAATCTTGGGATCGGAAGCCACTAACTTATACTTTTTTTTTTTTTTTTTTTTTTTTAATAATAATAAATTGTTTATTTTCTAATAGCCTTAGGAAACTAAATAAACTGACACTGTTGTGGTACCCACCAAGACTGCATATGGCTTAGACCTACTACTCGTGTATAAGGCAGACTATAATAATAATATCTTGGGCAACTCACACAACGCTATCTGATCTCAAACTAAGCAGGGCTTGTACTATGGAAACCAGACAACTGATAAACATACCTATATATTTCTAAATACATACATATTATAGATAAATAAATAACACCCAGACACAGAATAAACCATCGTGTTCATCACACAAAGTTTTATCCTGGGTGGGGATTGAACCCACGACCTCTTGCGTAGCAGTCGGATACACTCCCACCGCGCTACAGAGGCAGTACTTTAAGCAAAGTTGATAGTAACTCATATTTGTTTTTAAATTGTTTACTGGTCTTATAACATTCCAGCTGTAATCAATTTAGAAACTGGAAATCGCAACACGTGATATCACACGTGAGCTAAAAAAAAGTAGCTTTTATTTCCAAAAAAAGCAAATTATATTGTAAGATACGTACAATCTACGATATTAACAATCAATTGGCGAATTTTGACAAAAGTTGGTCTATAAAAACTACATTAATAATAATACTAAAAAAGCTGAATAAAAAGCTGTTGATAAGCGGCACAGGTGTTGACTAAAAATAATATTAAGTATAATTGAGGTCGTTAGTCATTCGGAAGTTTCACTAATCAGATAATTCTTTTTTGCCTTTGGGGCCAAGAATTGAATATTTGTAATGATCATTTGATACTGAATTTGTGAGAGACGTATCTGTACGTATCTGGTAAAACCGAATTAAACACATACATAGGTGCATTACTAGTAATGCCGCCAGTATGTTCAGTGACCAATACTTGACCAATATTAGAAAATAGGTTGTAGTTTTTGTTGTCAAATCTATTTGTATAAACTGTTAGCATTTTATGAGAGCCAGTGATTTTCACGTACAAAATATTATAATATCATCGGGACTTAATCGCGTGAAATATTTAAAGGCACGACCTTTATTTACCCTATTATTAACCTGTAAATGTGTACCTTAAATATTTCACGCGATTAAGTCCCGGTAACATTCTAATATGTGTAAAAATCGCGAAAGTATAAAAACCAGCCCAAAATATTGTTTTAAAACTTTCGCGATTTTTATACATATTAGATATATTTCGGGATTTAATCGCGTGAATTATTTATAGGTGCGAACCTTTTATTTACCTACGTTTCGATCGAATTGCACCGATCATGGTCACGGGTCGACTGATGGCAGCTTAGCGATGTCTCCGCGAGGCGCAGGGGTTTTCAACTACCCTCGCCTTGTCTTGATAATTTTGATAATTTCTACTGTCGGTACTTCTACACACTACACTTACAACCCAAAATAGGCAAGTAGTAACTCAGTCTTATCTTAAACAACTTCAGCACTAGCTACATGCCCCTCGGCATTGTACCCTAGTGGGTGCAATGCCGAGGGGCACTTAACGAACATACTTAATAATAATAATAATAATATATATTTATTTAAGGTCCCAATTACATAGCAAGTCATACCTATGATAACCTCACTAGGCGGAGCCTGTGTCGAGGCAATCATGTTTACAATTGGCCAAGCTTAGGACTATTTTTCTTTAACATTAAATTATTTGTTAAATAAAAGAAGAACAACATTAGATATTAAATAAATCAAAAGATAATGTTAAATTAAAATTTAAAACAATAACACCAAAGTCTATATAATCGAAATCAATAAAGTATATAATGTATAATAGAAACATTAAAAGTAATAAAAACAAAATTAATTAAATACATTCATAATAATTAAATTAAAATTAATGGCCTTAAAACTAATAAAACAGAAAAAAAAAATGATGGTACTAAAATTAACTAAATAAAGAAAACGAATTAAAATAATATAGCAAATAAAAATAACATTTGTAATAGAAATACCTCCTTTGTCAGTTGTTTACCAGTCACTGTCTCTTGCGCGTTGTGTATGTATGTGTGTGTTTGTGTGTGTGTGGGTGTGTGGGTGTGTGTGTGAGAGAGTGTATGACTTTTTCAGTCAAATTGTCCTAAGGAGTTGCTCCGTTTCATAATAGTTGAAATTAGATAGCTGATATGCAACATTAGATTTGGCTTCATGAATTGTGTCATATTTTATGTCGCATATTTTAACAATCTTATTGTATATAAAAGGGAACATGTGTTTTTGACATCTTTTAGCAAATGAAGTTTTGCTTCTAGGAATAGGGACTTTGAAAACTCTTCGTTTCAGCATGTTAGTGTAGTCAAGTGAGTTTAATACAGTTATATGCATAGAGATGGTTGCATGCAAGATGTATAATCGTCTTATGCTTAACAATTCAGCTTCCTTGTATAGATATGTAGTTGAAAATCTTATAGGTTTTTTAAGCATAACTTTTAATACAGATCTCTGTGCTCTTTCCAAAATTATAAACCGTTCTTAAGATGTTTGAGTTGGCAACATCTCTCAGTCGTCCAAAAACATATATGAGTTTTCTGACTCTAGCCGCGAGTGAATTAATGTGATCTTTGAAAGATAATTTGTCATCTATCAGTACCCCAAGATATTTTACGCATCGCGCCCGCTCCACTTTATCACATCCACAGTCATCTTTTGTGCTTGTTTGGACGCGCTCACACTTATGTATAACTAAGTTTGTCATAGCCGGCGAGGAGGCCTCTGTTTTATGAAAGGAGAGGAACCTGGTTTTGCTGGTATTTAAGGTTAGTAGATTTTTACTTAACCTATTGGCAACTTTTTGCATACCTTGTTCGGTAGTTTGGAGGCACTTACTCCAGGTATTGTCATGAAATATTACAGCAGTATCGTCGGACTTGTACACCGGAACACATAGTTATGGATCACATAAATTTTGCCTCTTGTGGGAATCGCACCCACGACCTCTAGTGTAGCACTCATACATGAACCACAACCACTGAACTACCAAGGTACCTAGTCTTTTGAGACTCATACGTATTTATATGTACGAGAAATATACCATTAAAACATTCTGTTACTCTGTGACTACGTAGATACTTGGCATGAAATTTATTCTTACGTTTCAAAAGCGGAATAGAAATGGCTACATTATCACGTTAAATACATAAGTTTTCACTAGGATGAGTTACGCACTTCATGACAGTAATTGCTGTTTTTATTTGTAAGGAAACAGCACAGTAGCGACACTCGGTTGATAGATCGTATGAAAGCATCTTTTCATACTTAGCAATAAGATCACAAAAGATTTTAATTTTCCTTGAGAATGCATATCTCGAAATTAAAATATGAAATTTCACAAATACATCTTCACCACACTTTCTTATCTTTTTAAATATTTTTTTTTAACAAAGAGATTTAGATATCTACTATGTACACACATATAAATAAAATTGAAGTCTTTTAAATAACAGTTTTTTTCTAAATGCATATCTATACTATTATTATAAAGCTAAAGAGTTCGTTTGTTTGAACGTGATAATCTCAGGAGCTACTGGTCCGAATTGAAAAATTATTTTCCTGTTGGATAACCCATTTATCGAGGCTATATAAAATGACGCTACGGAAAAATGAGGCTTACGCTAAAATGAGGCTATATAAAATAGGAGCGGAGCAATGTAAAATGTTGCAAAAACGGTGAAAATTCACGCATACGAAGTTGCGCGGGTCAACTAGGGAAAGTACCTGTGGGACCTATTTATTACAAAAACAGACAAACAGTTTTTTTTCATGTCTGTCTGTCCCTCTATGTGTTTATCACGGCTAATCTCCGAAACGGTTAAACCGATTTTGACAGGTCTGGAGTAACTTAAGCTACTTCTATCTTCACGCTAATGTATAATGCTATAGGGAATGAGCAGCACTGCAACTTAACTCGACTGAAGTCGTGAGCACAGCTAGTTATACATGTAAACCATTCGGAATAAATGATCTAAATCACAGTAAAAACCTTATGACAACCGCTGTACGGTTTGCCAAATGCACACATCGACAAAGTGTTCTTTAAGCTAGGTACTTATTATTTGCGAACTTAGCATTACGTACACAATCCCGACGTATCACAAGTGTTGTTTTGCATCCTAAGTGAATAAAGAATTTTGAATTGAATTGAATTAAATAGCTAATCTTAAAACGCATTTCCACCAGCGGCGCCGGCGTAGTGAAAAGATACAAACTGCCTCTGTGGCGCAGTGGGAGTGTGTCCGACTGCTACGCAAGAGGTCGTGGGTTCGATTCCCACACGGGACACTACTTTGTGTGATCCACAAATTGTTGTTCCGGGTCTGGGTGTACTTTGTGTCCGTGACTTATATGTTTGTAAAGTCCCCCGCGACACAGGGCTTGTACCCAACTGCGGGAGTCGTCTTTAAAAAAAAAAAAAAAACAATGAATTCGATTGGTGACTAATTACCCATCATTGCAACCAGAACTTTAAAGACAACTGCGGAAAAAGATAATTCAGTTTTATCATGAAAGAACAAAACGGAGCTTCCACATCCATATTTTATGAGTTTATCTGCCTTCATTACTCTTGAAGCTAGCACCTTGGAGGTAACACTATCTTACCGGAAAAGAAAATAAATGCCATCCCCAAGGTCAACGCCCATCACGACATTGAATATCGAACTTTCTATAATAAAAAACAAAGAGTTAAAGATTTTTTGTTATTATTATGAAGCATTAACCCTTATTTTCTACACCCTAATAAACAAATCTGTGTAATGTCAAATGATTCACGGGGGTCTTTTATGTGCGAAATTCCCATCGTGAAAATTGTAAATGTGTTCATTAGTCTGTACAAAATAGGGATCAATATTGTAACATTAAATAAATTCACTTCTGTATTGCATATGTGTAACTTTGCGCTTATAATAATTAAATCTCTGTAATGATTTTTTTTACGATATTCCTACCATTGGATAGAAAGCTATATTGTAAACCCTTATAAAATAATTTAAATTCCATTCAATTTGCTCATTCAACAGAATTAAGGCTCCGTTAAATACAGACGAGAGTTTGAGAGTTAACAGTAACTTAGGATTTAGGAACCCTTCCTGAATCCAAACTGCAACTTTGTAGCTGTACTACAACTTCCAAAACCATTTTTGACGTTTTTGGGATGATAAAAAATCCCGCTATAATTATGTACTTTTGCATTTTAATTGACAACACAACCTGCATGCGTTTTTTTTAAAGTAGATTATTATGTCACGCGTGAACAGAACAGGATTTAAATTTCACCAATTTAGACACATATATATATATATATATATATATAAATATACGTAAATACAAAACATTGTACTTAAACATTACATATATACAATACGGTATCAGTGAAAAAAACAAAACTTTCAACCAATAAAAAAATAATCATAAAACCCCCGAGTAAACTGCAACTGAAAAGCATTAACGCCGAAAATGCATCGCGGCGTTTTGTTTCCTCATTCGATTAATCTGTCATCAACAAACGCAGGCTGTGACGTATCGTGTCGAGATTTTCCGCCTGTAAAGCCTTCGACCCGTAAACTCGATCGAAATGAAAATGTAATTATCGAAGTAAACAATGGTCAAGTCGTTTGGCGGCATTCGTGCGTCGAACATCGCGGGCGTCGCACGCGCGGTGTGCACAGGTACAGACGTCGACAACCGTCCGTAGCCTTATCGCGTGTTCCCTACAGCATTGTTCGAACGAGATACACTTTATCTCACTATACAATTGAAAGTGATATATAAAACAGTGCCGCGGATGCACTTGACATTGACGGCTAAATTTCGATGTAAGTTCTGTGATCAATTTCAGTGGCAGTGCTCTCTACAATTAGCTACAGAATCCGATGAATATTTATACTTTTGTATTATTTATCCGGAAAACTTCGTTTGTTATCTGCATTTTATTGTTGTAGTATCATTGTTATGGTGATTCTAGACGCTAGGCTTGTTACGCGTTAACAGCGCAAAATGAGTGGAGATTAGCAGAAATAAGTATTCAATTACCTTGTCATGTTGAATGTGCCTATTTTTCTTTTGGTACATACCTAAGAGGTAGTTATCGGTGTAACTAATGTTAGTACGCTTACTTTATGATGTTAATACGGCAATTAGAATATTTTAAATGAACGTTTGTATGAAATTGTGAGCTAATTTTTTTCGCCGACTTTTTTTTTTAAAGTTTCAAGGGTAAGGTGACAGCGCGCGTTTTTTCCTCCGGTCACGTGCGTGTTGATGCGGCTGATTGTGATGCAAAAACGCGCTTACTGCTAGTTAATGAGTTATTCAGAAGTCGTTTTTGATTTACGCCTGTAAAATATAATCTGTCCTTTATTTTTTATAAGTATGTTAACAGTTACAAATAAATTAGTCATTAAATATAAATTTAAGGCTTTTTGTCTATTATACGTCAGAAAATTAAGCACATAAAATAACCATTTAGATAACGTAATCGTTGAGATACTTGAATAGTCATAATTAATAGCGATCGGAGACAATATGGGCTAGATAGTATGCCCACTTATCATTGAATTTTTAACGTCACAATTGTTTGAAACACGTGAATCTTTTCAACTCTAAAGCTACTTACGTTTGATAAGAAATTAATACGTAAACGCCTTCAATGTGTGTCACCTTAAAACAGAGTTCCGAACTCATATTTAAGCGAACAAATTATTAAAAAATCAATAAGCATATGTCGTTATAGGTAAGTACTTTCTGATATTATTCATTTGTAAATAAGTAAGACTTGTTATATTTACATTGCACTCATATTTATTTTATAAACATTGCGTTCCATTTTCAATATTTATAATTTCATTAATTTCTAGGAAATGGACTTTTTTTTGATTAAATAAGAATAATATTTTAATTAATATAATTATGACTTATGGTTATAAGACTTATAAGTTTACGACACAAGTGTTACTTTTTACAACTGAAATTATTTTAGTGTTGTACATATACTTAAACCCGCCATTATTTTCTGTGAATTGAGTTGTCATTTTGGTTCTTTTGCTTCGTGTTGAGCAGCAAGATATTATATTAAGTATGTAAATAGCATGTGACAAAAACTCCAAGACTGACGTGTTTCAGATAAGTGAAGTTGTTTAGTTGTGTACATTTGAACGTTTGTTTTGTTCACATGACTTGCTGTGTAAACTATGATTTTAGATAGCGTTGAAATTAATTTGTAAATGTGTAGAGCATTCAACTAAAAAACTGACAAACCCACGCAAAAGATGGGAGGTTTTTCTGAATATTAAGATTTTACGTAAATCCCGGTCAAAATATATTTTTGAATTTCGATGTACGCCTTTTTTATTTCTTGCCAATTCATAAAAATGCCGTCTTTAGTTAGACGGCATTTTTATGAATTGGCAAGAAATAAAACCAAGGATTAAAGTAGTCTTAACATCTGTAACGCAGTGCACTTGCAAGTGGTAGTCAATTAGTCATGTGACTTCATGCTTCAAGGCATGATAACATTTACGGGGGCAACTGATCTATGTTTGCATTTAACCATTGTTATTATTTTTTAATGATAACTAGCAATGTGGGACTGTGGGTTCCATATTACTAGCAATCTTGTTAATCCATCCAGCTAAGATTAATGGCTTGTGTTTGGAATAGGTTCATGTCGGTAGTATAATGGGTAGGATTCGAACTCTTGACCTCGCGATTGTTGATTGATTGTGAGTCAGATGGCTTAGCCATTAGGCTACCGCCAGCAGCCACTTGTTGTTTAAATAATTTTTTTTTTTAAATTTTTAAGTGGCATTTATATGGCCGACTGCATCTAAACATATAAAAAAATCGATTGTAGAATTAGCAAGACTCGTTACAAATGTATCATAAAAAGTGTAACCATTTTAACAAAATGTATCACGTAATGATACATTATGTCAATTTTGTTTGTTGTTTCAACAGTTCCTAGCTTTTGAAGAATAACGTGATAATATTAAGATAAAAGATGATATGTAAACATTGTAAAAGTTTTACATTAAACTATACGCGACGTAAATTTACATTAAATATTATTCAAGATAAATGTAATGATACGGCTTTTAAATCTATAGCAAGTGTTTAACGTTATAATAAATGTATGTAAGTTCATAACATATCTTAGACATTTTCGGTAGTATAGTGCAAAGATTTGTATTTTTGTATGTAACGAATAACCTTAAAAACTACTGGACCGATTTCAAAAATGTTTTCACCGTTGTGAAGCTACAGTATCCCCGGGTGACATAGGCTTTTTATCTCTGTATTCTCACGGGAACGGGAACTACGCGAGTGAAACCGCGAGGTAGCCGCTAGTGTAATATATTGTGCCTTTTATAATTCTAATATTTTTAGGCATTAGGTATTCTTTCGAATCATATCTATATCTACCCACTCTTGTTGTTGAACTATTGTTCTGTTATGTATCCTGATCGCTTCGTTGTAATCTAGTCTATATTTATAAGTCTGTAAAAAGTATTAGGTATAATATATAACACACCAATATTATAAAAGCGAAAGTTTATGAGTGGGTGAGTGTGTATGTTTGTTACTTCTTCAGGTCTAAACGGCTGGAGCGATTTTAATAAAATTTGGTATGGAATTAGCTGACACCCTAGATTAACACATAGGCTAATTAACCTATATCTATATTTCTGGAGTAGCAACAAACATTTGCTACCTAAAAAACAGTAACAAAAAATTTTAGTACTTTATTTGACTACACTAGGTACCTACAGTCAACGATCCATTCATTAACCCTTAGTTTTCCTTAACCTAATAAGATGTCCACAACAATAATACTACAAATAAAATGCTACATAACAACGACACCGCGTTTATAGATTTCGACCTTCAACCAACTTGTAAGATAAATAAATCAAACACTTCAAGATAATAAAAAATGCCGTGCAACCAGTCTCCAGTAACGACTACAATTCATGAGTAACTTCATAATATCAAAGCACATATGCCACTTAAGTTAGAAGTTTATTAAAGTTATTTTATTATAATCGAATATAAATATATTGTTCTTCTTTTTAGATCATCGATAAAATCGATTCAATTCGATTGATCGCACGAAATCAACGAACTTAGCTTGACGTGGTAAACAATTGACTGGGCAGCGGAAGAGGAAATTAAAATTGTTACAGTGACGGATCACAGAAAAAAAATCAGTGCCTTTTGATCAGTAGATCAAATTGTTCTAAATTTAAAAAAGTTTTGTGTTAAGTGTGAGTGACAAACTTGCGGCGGAACTGGGTATTGCGATGACACGCTTGCGATTTTGACGTGCGTTTATTTGTCGCAAATCGGTGCAGAAAAACTGGAGGTCGACACATATGAAGTGTCAGTTGTCGTCCAGCTGACAACAGATGTCATCCCTATTGAAGTCGGTGAGTAATAAAAAAAATACATTTCTGATACCTAACTCAAGAAACTTAGTATAAAGATAGATTAGATACTACCTACCTTTAAAAATATTGCCTAACCGTCTGCTATTATTGACTATGGTTTTTAACTTGCTACAGTAAGTATATTGGGTATTAGAAAAAAATATTAATTTGGTCACAAAATTGTCGTTATCATAATTATTTTGACGGCTCGAACGGAAGATACATTAATCTTCTAATATGGCAAAAAGCAGGTTATTTTTAGAACACACTGTAACTTAAATATAATTGGTGGTATTTTTGCATGCCGATCACCTTTGAGCTTAAAGCTTGCGTGGCTAAAGTCCGTATCAGATACGTCATAGTCTGCCATATCATCTTCATACGCACGAGTTCTAAAAGTGATTTTTCTCGGTCCTTTTTTACGTGATCTATCTACCGGTGGTTTATATTACGCAGGCTATGCCTTTGTTGTAATAGTGTATTACAAATTAGCATTGTATAGCTAATGAAATAGGATTGATATATTCTGATGTTAGTTTCACGTTTTCAAAATCTCTAGTAATACAATTCAACTATGAATATTTTTAAGGCATATCTTAAAGATTTTTTTTTAGAAAAGATAATAATTATCTTGGAACAACTCACACATAGTCATCTGATTCCAAACTAAGCAAAGCTTGTACAATGGTAACCAGACAACTGATAAATATACTTATATATTTCTAAATATATATATATTATGGATAAATTACACCCAGACACAGAATAAACCATCGTGCTCATCACACAAAGTTTTATCCTGGGTGGGAATCGAACCCACGAGCGCGTAGCAGTCGGACACACTCCACCGCACAGACAGTCATTGGGATTGTGGTCCAACATTACTAGCAATCCTAACCCCAGATAAGCTCTATGGCTTTTGTTGGAGTGGGTTCACGTCGGTAGTAATGGGCAGTATTTGAACCTACGACCTCACGATTGTGAGACCGATGCCTTAGCCATTTAGGCTACCGCCGCTTTATATGTCTAATGAGATTACATTCTGGTTATTTTTTTTGTGGCTTCCACTCCTATCGTGTTTTTAGTAGTTTTGTGTTCGATTGAACGAAAAAGCTACCAGTGTTGTGGTCTTGGCTCTGCAACAAATTAAATAACCCTTTCTTTTAGTTTCACCGCAATCGATTAAATCGATTAAAACTGGTTATGATTACTCGATTATCAATTACGAATCAACTGCGCCGCTCATAAAGCCAATCAATCTTTAGTCTTAATCTCAAGGAATTGGGTCGAAATTTTGCTAAAGTAGATATTTAAACGTTTTTGAATACCTAAGAATGTATTTGATTGCCTTAATAAATATAAAAATATCTCAAATTTAATGTTAAGTATAGATTTTAAAAATAGAAGACGGTAAAACTGGTCTCTTGGTATTTTTTGTTGTCAGTCTAAACGATTTTAGTTAATTTATTATGTATTCTAATATACTAAAATTATAAAGCGGAAGAGTTTGTTTGTTTGTTTAAACGCGCTAATCTCAGGAACTACTGGTCCGATTTGAAAAAATATTCTTTTATTGGATAGCCCATTTATCGAGGAAGGCTATAGGCTATATAACATCGCGCTACGACTAATAGGAGCGGAGCAGCGACGAGAAATGTTGCAAAAACGGGAAAAATTTACGCATACGAAGTTGCGCGGGATAGCTAGTGTATTCTAAAACTTCTTAGCAAGAACATTAATTTTATGTATTATGGGTAGCAAATAAATACTAACAGTCGATTGTTACGATTTGAATTTCTTGACGTCACGATTTTATTGCATTTATGTTTTCTTATTTTTAAATATTATTAGTTATATAAAACTTCTTGACAGTTCGATAGCAGTATAAATCATATCATACGATACATACACAATCATAGGGTACGAATCTCCCCAGTAGATAGATCCTGGGGGTAATTGCCATAATCGCCACGCTTGGCGGGCGGGTTGGCGATCGCAGTAAGGCTTTAAAGTACGCAGAGGACGCTGCTGCCCGTCCTCCGGTGTGACATCCCTTAGACGCCCATGGGAAGAGATGGGGTGGTACTATTCTTAAGCTTAATTGCAAAATTTGAGTTGAAGTCAGTGTAAAACTTCAACTTAAATTTTGCAACTTATTTTAACAAAGGGTTAAAATAAGTTGCTAAATTTAAGTTGAAGTTTGTTGTAGTTGTAATAAGTAATTAATAAAAAACAACGAAAAAATGTCACCAAATACATTAAGTTAGTTAGCTAGCGTTCGGACACTTCTTACATTGGTTATTTTTGAGTTTCTTTCGTATTTCGGCTTAGTTTTGAGTTTCGGCTATGAAACGGACGAAATCGACAGGGACGGTAAGTGATACAGATATAGACTTAACAATAACAAAGCAATGAAAACAGTTGCAGTGCCTACTGCCCTATATATTCTTGTATTAGCACTTTACAAATCTAAGACAATGATTAGAGATGACAGATGGCCTGTACAATCTCGTCACGTCTGATTATATTCGATCTTGTTAAATACATTGATGTTCAAATAGAGATATTTTTTGTTCTTTATTGTTGAATAAGTACAATATTTTTCATGGCAAAAATGTTGGTGGTAGACATAGATAACTGCTAAGCATTTTGTGAATGATTGCACTTAAAACGAAAATATATTTTACTTTTAAACCCAAGTAAATAACCACAAAATGCGTTGTTCACATAAATTCAAACGGCACGGTTTGAAATAAATAAAATCATATTCGTCATTTAATTATAATAATGGACTTAAATACTATTAGTTACCCAACTGCAAGGAAGGGTTATGTTTTTATGCTTAATGTTTCGGCTGTATTGGAACAGTAGGTATCTACCTATCCAAGTAGTAACAAAATATGAATAAAATATCAGCTCCACAAATATATTTTAATATTATAATTTTTGTGGTGCAGATTAAATTCTGTTTTTTTAGCACATTCAATAATAATAATAATAATTTTATTGACATAATAATTTGATCATACATTTCTTATTAATTTACATAATATTTTGTATAAATAAATTGGTGTGACAACAAATGGATATTGTAGTTAATGACATTTGATTTACGTGACAACAAATCTATCATTCAAAATAATCTGTCACAAACAAGAAACAATTTAGCTCGTTATTTAAATGTTCCATTATAACTTTCAACAAACAAAACACAATATCTTGAATTATAATAACCCTCTACAATGGAAACTTTATACAAATATAATAAAATACATTATACTTACGTCTTTAGAGATAGTGTGATGTTTTTGCAATTAAAATGGGTTAAGGGATATTTTTTCTCATACAACCTTGTATGAGCGTAACCTAGCTTGCAATAAACACGGGAGTGTGACCTTGTCATTGAGACGATTAAAGAGGACGCGGTACAGTAGGACTTAATGCTTATCATTGTCACTTGTGGCTGAACGTCTGTTACTTTTGCCTGTTTTTAAAAGAGTTCGGAATTTAAAATTAAAATAAAAACTCGGTATTGGCAATACAAATATACAAAGTAAATAATAGCAAAGAAAAGTTTGTAATTTTTGTGTTGGTAACACGAGTTGGTGACAATATTTTATAGTTTCATGAAGATCTACATTTTAATTTAGGTGTAGGTTCGACGTAAAACAATTGCTGATTTTATTGTTGTTAAAATTTTGTAAACACAAAAATAGCTAGTAATTATGGTGATGAGAGTCCTATAAGCAATGCAGCCATGCATATATATTTTAACACTTTTAGATTTTTTTTTTTTTTTTTTAAGATAACTAGCAATGTGGGATTGAGTCCCACATTACTAGCAATCTTGTTAACCCCTCCAGTTTAAACGTACCCCGTCGACCCGTTCTCTCGATAAATATTAGGTAGGTACTTACCTAGTCATCAGCAGATTTCAAGCTACCTCTATACTCAATGAAACCAAAGTAAACAGAGTTACGCATATAATTTTTAATATCAGTATGAATGTCCTCGTTATTTAGACTTGTTGATACACCTGCAGAGGTCAACTCTAGTGATTGTTGCTTCATCTAATTGGAAGTTAACAAAAAGTCAACCTACTAATGTAAATAATTGCGAATATTTGAATGAATTTTCAACCTAATTTGGAATGTAGTATGGAGTTCTTGCCATAATATAAACGCTTTTCGAATTATCTGCTTGAGCGAGTCTACAGAATATAAGTTGTGATTCTGTAGCTGAATGCAGGTCTTAGCCACAAGCGACGTCGCAGCAACAATATTGGTTTCTGTTAAATGTATTTAATAGAAATACATTGAAGTAGTGTCTTGGCCACATGCTGCGTCGTCTTCAAGCAGTTGATTACAGAATCAAAACAACTCCTTTAGGACGAGAGGTTACATGATAATTAAATACAGTTAAACGTCCACGTCTCATATTAAATGTAAAGTATTTCATAGAAATACACTGTAGTAATGTCGTGGCGACACGATCGTCGTCTTCAAGGTGTGATTTCGGTGTCAATTACTGAATCAACACAACTCCTTTATGACAAGGAATCAAATGATAACTAAATACATTTAAACGTTAACGTTTTATATTAAATGTAAAGTATTTCATAGAAATACATTGTAGTAATGTCGTAGCGATACGATGCGTCGTCTTCAAGGTGTTAATTCGGTGTTAATTACAGAATCAAAACAACTCCTTTATGACGAGGGGTCAAATGATGTCTTAGTCTTAATAAAAACGATCACGTATGGATAGTCGTCAAAAGAAATTTAATGTTCGTTGTCGGTTCTTATGTCAGTGTGTGTTGCTTATATTAACATCCACCTTATATCGAATACATTACATTACAGTCCACAAGACTGTGCGCAAACGCAAATTCACAACCTGTTCCCTCAAACAAACTATGATCTTTCTTTCCACCCTCAACCTAGATTTCGCTGATCCACTCATCTAGATATCGTGATAAAAGTGCTATATATGCCCATTTCCAATGATGCTTTAAGCAAAAAGGTGTAGATAGGTTACAAGCGCTCAAAAAGCCGCATCTTGAATTTCAGACAATTATTGACCAAATTTATATGCCAGTGTCGCATCGCCGGCGTCAACAGATGAAAGCAGCGAATTACATTTTTTCTCTCTTTCGCTCGTGATAATTAAATCATGCTTTCCTACTTTTACGACTTTTTCGAATAGTGACATAACATTAAATAGGTTATCTACGTGTGCAATAGTTTGCCGTTCTGAAAAATCGAATGTTGTTTAAGTAACCTATGGACACCTTTTTACTTAATGCATAATTTTTTTTTTTTTTTAATTTGTTTAGCAGTTTAGTCGTGAAAAGGTAACAAACAGACATAACACTTTCACATTTATTTATTACTAGCTGTCCCGCGCAACTTCGCCTGCGTAAATTTTTCACTGTTTTCGTATCATTTCTTATTGCTGCTCAGCTCCTATTGGTCGTAGCGTAATGTCTCGTGTGAATTCCTCGATAAATAAGCTATCTAACAGTGAAAGAATTTTTCAATTCGGACTAGTAAGTAGTTCCTGAGATTCTTCATCGAAACAAACTCTTCAGCTTTATAATTTTACTATAGATTCTCTACGACTATACTCAACACATTATAAAAAATACAATTAAAATTGTATAAGAGGCCAGGATATTCAACTTAGGTACAAGTTACTTATAATATGTATTTGCGTCGTCATTAAAAATGTAATAGGTAGATGAGTCAACAATTTCCTTATCATCATCTCAACCGATCATTGTATTTTTAGCACTATATTATGTAGAAGTCATCCGTGCTTCGTCGAGCACGTTAAACCGTCGGTCCTGCGCCTAATCTCACTCCCGTCATTTCGGATTTTTGTCCCATCGGGTTATGAAAATGAGGGATTAGAGAGTGCACTTGTATCTGCGCAAATACTTGTGCACTATAATATCTCCTATGTAGTTTGCGAACCTCTGATGAAATTGGCTGCCGTAACGGATATCAGTAAGAGATCATTATGCAGAAGTCAATCATTTCCTTCTAGAGCATTTTGCAATAATAAAAAGAAAAGTGCGATTATCTTAAGATCATAAATCATGCAACGAGTTACCTATCACAGGTTGTAACATTTAGTAATCTGTAACATCCTGTGAAGAAATAAGCTAATGATTGATATTGCATTATTTTTATTTCATAATAACATGAATAATAGCAGGTTATTAGGACTTATTAGCCAGTATGGCTTGACTCATCTATAAAGATCTCATTTGTTATCCATTGTTGATACGCGTTCATTCTTTCTACGTTCAATTCACTCAAACTTGTTATGGATGCAATATAACTTGGAAAAGTACCGAACAAGGGTAGTTTTATTTCATGACTTTCCGTTTTCCATGGGTCTTAAACAGTGATTAAGAAATTCTACCAAGTGTAAACAGCCAGGAGCAATCGCCTGTGCTGTGTAACATCTTATTGCGATCTACAATCTATCTGTAAAGTCAGGTAATTTATTTCTCATAATTTTTATTTTTTTTAATATAACATAGTCTTTGTTTGTTGCCTCCCCGGGTTGACAGTTCCTCAAAAGTCCTATTTTATTCTCTTAGAGGCAAAAAGCTGCTTCTTTATCAATATCACATTTTATTATAGAAGACACTGCTTTCATCATCATCATCAGCTTGTATCGATCAACTGCTGGATATAGATCTGTCCTAATTTTGCATCAGGTTCATTCCAACAACTTTCTTTTAGTCGTCGGTCTATCTGGCTGGGGGCCGTCCTATCTTACGTTGAAGTACCAAGTCGCGGTCTCCACTCTAGGAATCATTTGCTGTTTTGTTCAGTCATATTTCAAGTTAAGCATATTATTTAAAATTATTTAAATAGTTTGACCTAGTTATGTATATGTTGGCATATATAGGGGTTCAAAAAGTATAGGAGAACTGTCAGTTTCAGTAGATAATAATTTATATCTTCAATACGAAGCGCAACCTTCAAAGGTTTCCCATTCATAATTTACAGTATTGCTATATTTAGGTGTCTCTTACCACAGATAATATAATACTATACTAGTACTCTTACTAAGGCTACAAGATGGTAGGTAGGTACTAGATATCGATTAGATGTTCCCAAATGTCAGGTCTAAAAGGTCAGCGGAAATGAATTAATAAAGTGACTTTCATTGCGGATTTTGAATATATTATGAAATTAATAATCAGTGGAATTAACAGGTATTCATTTAGGATATATTACCTACTCTTTAAGAAGCCAGTGCTTTAGCTGCGTTTTAGGCCGTGAATGTTTTATTCTCGATAAACATAGGTCGTACATGAAGACATAATGGAAGCCGTCTTGAAGAAAAAATATTTAGTATGGATTTACTTTGAAGATAATGTTCTATCTAATAGCTAGTAATCGGCCATGCCCTACCTTTCTACACTTAATTGGGACCAAGTTCGAATAAATTTCCATTTCTCTTGGGCCACTCCCTACTCTATATCAAGCGCATAAAAAGACAATTTCGAAATGTACCATTAAACAAATTGATACACTCATAAAATACATTCGCGTTAAAGACAATAGGTGAGCGATGAGACCGCCCACTATAATGGTAACGACTGACCTTGATTCTTTGCGTCAGTGCCTATCCCATGGGGCATTTCGCCGACCCCATCAAGGTCGAAATACACACGGTTTAGATGTTCGCCTGACACGCGATCCATCATTCCATTTTTGCCAGGTTATATAACAATTAATAACACGCGACGCGTCAGCTTTAGATAAGTTTTGATTGATTTTATTTGATTGACAATTCTTGTATATTTAAACCTGTTTTTGTGTTTTTATCCTTGTCGCGTGTTTATTGCTTTTATGACATTGATTGTTCGGTTGTAATTTTATAGTTTGTATTTGCTTTGTTTGCATCCAGGTATATTTTGTTTTAATAAGTAGTATTTAATTCATTGCAAAAGATGTCGTTAAGACACTGTAAAAATGCTCTAATCTAAATGCTCTAACGCTTCAAGGCAAATTAATTCTAAAAAGCGATATAAATTCTTTAAAAACGTTTTTAAGTTTAATGTCGTTTGAGAGTTCGGGTTAAAATTTTAGAAATACACAAATTGTGCATTATTTAAATTATAAATGAGAAGATTTGAAAGTTCGGATGTCTCAATATCGCGTACAACATTGAATTGGTTGACTAAATTTCGGTACATCGTATTTACACATAGACATCTCGCATCTAATGGGGCCTATGCTTCTGACACTTTTGAATTTTTGACACTTTGGAGTGACAAAAATAAGAGGAAAAATCTTGTATTAGTCATCGTTCATAGAATTTATTTTTTACCTTATCGAAGCTCAGTGCTTAGGAACATGTATTAGCCTTGTTCCCGTTTTCCTTGTTCCGCACAAAGATGTGCTCGATTTTTTAATTATGTGGTTACACTCCCGCGCATTACGTTTTTGTCATTTTCTATTAATTGGGCACTACTGCAGTTATTTTTTTTTTCTAAAGTAGATTAGGTACACTTATTGATAAAATACTAGAATTTAAAAAAAATATTTATAAGGTTACTCAATGATGCCATGAACGATAACAGAGTTTCTTGTAGGTAATCTAGACTTGTAGCATGCAAGCCTACTTTTAAAATGGTCATAATAACAAGTTCTAGTTTTAATTATAGGCACTCAAAGGGATTACAACCCGAGTCCTGTTAAAATAAGAATTATTGTCTATTAAATTCTGTTACTACTAAGTTTTGAAACAAGATAATTCACTTTTATACGGGTTAACTAGTAAAACACTGTAATTAATCATGTAACAAGCATTCTCAGGAAATGTCGACGACAGCTCAGCCTTCATTTACGTAATTGTATGTTAATAATAACGTAACTGCTTTTTGAGACAGCGTGCGTTCATTTCCAGGTCTTAACAAGCTATTTGAATATTTTCTTTAATTGAAATTTCAAAAATATCGTGACATAAAAAGAATTCACGATTTTAATTGTTAATAAAACATAACTAAGGTAAAGGTGAACGCTATAATTAAAATATAATGTCGGATATCGTGACTTTTAAGTCGATTTTAAAATATTTGTTAGCCGATGAGGTCGACAGTGTGTCCCGCATAGTAAGGCCTTTCTGTCTGCTAACTCCAGTAACATTTAGACCAGTTCTGATTGAACAAGCAATGGATTTGGTACAAGGCCACATTGATACTAAACACAGTACCTGTTACTTTAAAATTTGTCTCAGATACATATCTCATTAATACTTTTTAGTTGTCATTTGTTAAGCTTTTTGTCATGCTCTTGCTTGTAGATAGTTCAAAGATAATATCAATGTTTGGAGACATTTATTGAGTGCTAGATATTGAAGGTAATCATGATACGGACTCGTTCAGATAATTGCAGCTCGGAATATCTAACATTTATGATATTCTTGACAGTATCGGGCGATACAATTGTCACTATTGGCACCCTGATCGATATTTTTATTTATTTTGTGCATTGCAATATTGCAAATCAAGAATGTCTGTGTGTATTTGTATTTGGGCAGTACAAAGCAGCTCAAAAGAAAAAAAAACGTGTGGCACTCGGGACTGCCGCGGTAAAGCTATTGCATAGCATTTTTTATCAACTTAAGCAATTATAATTATTTATTTATTTTTTATTTATGCAGTTTTTTTTCTTCTTTTTTTTTCTTTTCATTACATTTCGGAGCAGCTCGTCTCGATCCGTGCGAGCTTCGTACAGTCGTACCATATACATATACGTTAAGCAAACGCTCGTCCGAGCTACTGGTAGGCGGAGTGGGGGGTGTTAGGTTTTATTTTCGTTACGGAATTTCTTGATTCGGTCGCCACTCTAAAAGTCCGCAATAAAAGCTATGCAATAGCTTAAAAAATTCAATTATTGTATTAATAAAGTCTAAAAGAGGCTTGGTAAGAAGACATTGTATAACAAAACCTCCTGTACAAAAGATTACCTGCGATGACTAACCAAAAATCGTAAAAGTGTATCATATGCGAATTTGTATAGAGTCAACCGACCGTGATTGATGGACGCTGCGTGATGTTATACCGGTTTGTCATATGACTTGTCACGTGGAAAATTTTCCTACAAATGCTCGTATAAATAAACAATTTTCACTTTATGGACTTCCACTTAGATAAAGGCGATTGTCTGTAGACTAAAGAGGCGATAATATAAGTAGGTATATGTAGGTGTTGGTACTAGTTCATTTGAATAATTAATTTATTGTTAGCGGTTACTATGCGAGATATACATGCAGAATTCATTAGGTAAGGTAAAAACAATGCATTAATTTTAGTTAGTATTAGTAAGTATTAGTTATTCACAGATTTTTTTTTTCAAAGCTTCTCGAAGGTCCTTATTGGGCACCAGGGCTCTAAATAAGGTCCATATTTAAACTAGATGTTTCTATGCTTTGATATAGTATGTCGCAGTAGCGCTAAACTATTATATATTACGATAGTGTACTTGGTACTCATATAGTCGTAGAAAATGTACATATTCTGTTTTCTAGTTATAAATCAAACAAACTGTGATTCTATGATGATTTTTATTAACTAATAAATATGAAAATCACTAAACGTTTTCAGTCATAGTTTATGGACCTTATTAGAATTTAAAGATTCATTTAAAGTATTCTGGGGTTCAATTGTGACCATCTTAAGCCACGTTTACTTCTTTGCGATGTATTGTATTGCAAAGACACATGCTTATTCAAATTATTAAATCAAATAATTAAGTAATCGAATACGCCTATTTAAAATTTCGATCTTGTTAGGCATTTAGATATATCTTGAAAAAAGTAAATAAAATTCAGTTAAAATACAGTAATTTCGATAATTATTTCAGAAACACTAGCTTTTAATACATACTAAAATCAACCAAAATTGAATAACTTTTTCATATTGATTTACTTTGACCGCCCGCTGTGGTTACTCAGAGTCATTGTTAAAACGGTTGGCGCGAAAGCAATGAATGTTGATACCTTTTTAAGATTGATCAATAGGGAGGTTTGAGGTCGACAACTGATTTAGTTTTAGCATTAAGTGCATGAAGTTTGAATATATGGACCTTATTAGGAAGCGGCTCTTATTAAGCGCACCTATCTTATTCAATTAAGGAGCTTAAAGTCTTTAAGCTAATTGATTACTATCAGACGGGCTTTAAGTTAAATTACCTATACAAAGAATTTCTTAATACGTAAGTGGCTTTAGAAAACAGGATTTTTGCAGGAAAATTTAAAAAAGGTATTTTAGAATAGTTTCTAAAAGGAAAAACTACACAAGACATCTGTACGATATTCATTTCGCAATTAAATAGATAAGTACGATAGGATAGGATGATTTGAGGATAGAATGACCTAAAGAAGGTCACTAGGGGGACTAGATGCGGAAGGCGGTGAACTGGGTCTCGTGGCAAATTATATTTTAGGATCCAATTGTAGATTGATAAATCTAATACATAAAACATGATACCTATACTTGCGCGCGCTTGTCTCAAAAAGCACAGACTGATTTTTAATAATAAAAAAAAAAAGATGAATGCAGCGTGAGGAAGGATACAGATTTTATACTGCGACACCAAAAATCCATAGAAGATAGAGACGTGATTGACGATGACGTAAACGAAGTTAGTATTAGATACAACTTATTGTCTTTTAAAATCAATATTACACTGTTGTAAATATTAGCAATTAAAACATTGCATTAGTACTTAAAGTAAAATGAAATGTTGAGTGCAACTAATAACAGAACAGTAAAACAAACATCTATTGATGGTCCCAACAATATTAACCGTGACAATACAAATATCAACTCACTGTTTCAATGTAACGTCCTTAAAGTACAAACGATAATAGTGATACTAACTGTGCACTTGTTTACTGATATTTAACATAATCGCATAATGTAATACATTATCATAATAATGGTACCAAGGGAAGGAAATAGAGAATTTATGTTAATGGATAAGATTTGCCAAAGACTGATGCTAATCTTACTCTAGCAGAATTTATCCTGTCAAAGAAGTCTCAAAAAAAATTCTAGATACTACCACCTGCCGTAAATAAAACTATGCAGGTGAAGGGGAAGGCCATAAGTACAAAAAATGTTAAACGACTAGGAGAATAATAACACATAAACTATGGGATTTGATGTATAGAGAAGACTAGTAACTCTCCTATCTCACACAGCGTTCCTACACGTTTTACAAATGTAATAGTGAAACAAAGAACCCTTGCAAAAGAAATTGTCACTACAACCTATAATGACAAAAAAAAAACTATATTATCATTCTCTGAGTTGAGTTTAGCTAAGCCTACAAAAAGACAGACGCGGAAGACGACTATAATAGGCAATGATAAATAATGAGTTTAATGACGAATTTATTACAGATGGAACTGAAAAAATGTTTATAGTTTTTACCCTCATAAATTCAGATGAATTGCGAAAACACTTCACACTAGGCGTCAATTTAATGGACCATTATTAATGTCATATGGAAGCGAATAACTCTTTGTGATTGCTATAATTCGATACGTGATTCGCATCACAGGTGTACTGCAAGGTCCCTTGACGTTTAAAACACTGTCCAATAAAACAATATTAATCTCTATCACTAAAGTCATTAGCTTCAATTTTGTCTGCATACCTGTACTGCGCGTGTAACGTCTGACTGCGTCCAGTTTTCGTCGGGCCACGTAAGGATAAACAGGAAGGATCCTATTTAAAAAGTCCTTGATCTGTTGAACCTCGTTATCAAGTTCAATATGAGTCAACGTAAGGATACAATCGTATTTCGCATTGAACTTGACAATTGTTATTACAGGAATGCAGTTCGTCTAAAAACATATTAGATTAGAATCAAAAACCTTGAAACTGACAATAGTACAAAATTTAGTAACATATATATTATACATAATGATAAATCCTTTTAAAATGCTGATTTCGGTAAGACATTAGTAGAATATGAATTCTTCGGTACTGTTTTTAGACAAGATGAAGTATTTATTAAGCAACATACCATAGTATTAAATAGTCTTTGGAAGGACAGTTTGGATGGCACTTGATGTATTACAAAATTATACGGACAATTTATTATAGTGGTGTTTAAAAAATATCTCTGTCATTATCATCGTAGGCGACTTGGCGCATATTGATGCGGTAATGCAGAGTTATAATAAGAATCTCGCTTGTAATGTGTGGTAATCACTATGTAGTCTTTGCTGATTCTTAGGTATCGTGTGATGTTATTAATGCTAATAACATAGGCATAAAGTGCATGTAGTTAAATTAAATCTTAATACAATTTATGCTTTAAAAGAAGATTTAATATTAACGGTGCATTACAATGATGTCTTGCATGTTTCTTGATTGGATATTATCTATCGTTTTCCCAAATAATCATTCAAAAAACCACTTATACTTGGTACGTATTAATAAAATAATAAAGAAACTGCAATTATTATTATAGATGCTTTACTGCATCTACAAATACTTAAGAATACATTTTAATTTTATAATTGAAATTTTAAACCTGTTTTTCAAAGTAATAAAGATCTTGATACATGTCCCGTTAATGTAAGCGTATGCCAAATATTAGGGCAAACTAGTTTTCATTATGTAACTAAGTAGTCGGCACTCGGATTTATTGATTATAATAAAATTATCATTAATAGCTACGTTGTTTCAATAATTCATTGAAAACTGAACTAATTTGCCAAAATCAGTTTCCTTACTGCGCTACCTATAAATAATACATGTCTTGCACGTGATCTGCTAAATACTGTATTGATTCGAAAAAACTTTAACGCTTGTTGCCAAATTCCAAGCCTCGCTTTATGTAAACATTTTGTTTGGGCTATCAAAAGAAACTGTGCCTTCTGTGTCTGTGAATTTGCAATGGCTTTTAATGCGATAAATCATCAAGATTTCACATCTTGATGATACTATTAAAACACAAAATTTTACCTGAAAATTGTAAAATACAATATGAAAACAAAAACAACATTTTGTCGTTCAACTTCAACAGATAGAAGATGAATTTAATCTTTAATCAGATTGTTTATCAATATTATCTGTTAAGATAAAACGGAAATGTATTTTGTTCAATATCTTAAAAGTTGTCATGACAATGATTTAAGACGGTTAAGTACTTTAGTAAACATTTGAACATTGTGTCCTTTTTATATTGTTCTTGAAAGATTAGAATTCTTATTTATTTTATTTTACTTTTGATGTAGAATCAAAAACAACACAAAGCACCATCAATAATTTGTAAAACTATGCATCGCCATTATTACCTATATTTATTATTCATAAAGTCATGAACGTAGCCTTGATTGGTTCGATGATCACAAGGCACTCGGCGAGATGGTTGTGTACTCAAGCGGCGTTGATAACGCGAACGTTTATACTTCTGTCTTTTTCTTTTAAGGTTTTTGTAAGTACTTTAGGTCTCATTCTTACTTCGTCATTAACTATTGTTTGAGTACAATTAGCATTATTGTGCTAATTAATCAATTTATTAATATTATTATTTTTAGGTTGAATGGTTGCCGTATTTACATTTTTAATACATTTTCTAATAAGTCTTGTTTATTGATTAATATTCGAGTTTATAAAATTTAATACTTGAACAGTTTCTGTTAAGGTTAATTTACATCTTTCCTTCTAACTCAAGTAAGTTAACAATGCTAAAACACCTTCAAATGCAAGTCGCATGCTTGATTACTAAAAACTGTTTATTTTCCTTTAATCGTTGATACGTCACACAAAACATTCATTCACGTAGTTTCTTCACTTTATAGAGTTGACTATTTAAACACACCGATCTTAAAATTTCCAATTAGTAACATAATGATTTCATACTTTGACTTGACCTATTTAGGATGTATAATTTTTATTTATTTTTTAAACTCATAACTTGTTAATATTTTCGTTTTACATTTTACGGCTTATTATTTTTAATCCTATTTAATATTTCAATTTTCTTTTTCATAATGACTTTCTGGAACCGTCCAGTCAAATTAATCAACGACAGTTGCATTAATCTCTTCTTTAAAGTCCTAAAGATTAATTATTTTAACTTTCAAGATTTTATCAATAATACTATTTTCAATGTTGTCGAGTTTGTGCTAATTTGAATCGTTTTTAGTTAAATTTTGTTTATAGTATATACCTACTATAATTTAACGCAATAATGGGATGTTAGCAAACAAAAAAATGTATGTAAAAAGTCATTGTATCATACATGATATTTCGAACTTAACTAGGTCATTAGTATGACATTATTTGGATTGCATTTATTGTCTGTTATTTTCAGGGTTATTACTCAAATATACACATTGAGATAATTATGTGAAGATCCATGCAAAAAACGAATATTATAATGGCTTTGTTCCTTTGGGTATGTTTGTTATATGGCTAAATGGCGAAATCTATCAAATTTGATGAGGTTAAAAGAGGCGTTTAGAGCGTGTGCTTTTTTTTCCTCTAATTAAAAAAAAATACGTATTTTTTCTATTTTTTATTTTAACTTCCGCACTAGAAAATAATACTTGTGTCGCTAGGGATTTTACAAACATAGGTACGTATCACGGATCAAACAAAGTGGTAGTGGTATCTCATATGTGAATAGAACCCACAACCTGGGGCAGTGGGGGAGTGGGAGTGCCGCCAATGTCATAAAAAAAATCAGGCTTATGTTGATATTACGAGGAAGTACTGCGTCAAACGAATAAATTAGTTTTAATACTAATAAATTTATTATCCATCTCTATTATTCTTGACGAATATGTTATCTGAGTTTGAAGAATTTTGTCAGTGGTCCCGCCCACGTGTATGTAAATTATCGTGTGATAAGTAATAAAATAAATAAATAACTCATGACATGACCTTACTCAGGGTTCAAGCTAACCTCGACTTCGTACGAAATTTCATACAAATTCGCCAAATGATTTAATCATCAGAAGTAAAGAACAATTATATTCGTTATAAATGTTGATAAACTTTCGCGATTTGTACACATTATGAAAATATTTATATGTAACGGGTCTTAATCGCATGAATAATTTAAGGTAAAATACCTTGTTTATTGCCTGTCTACCCGTGACCACGGCCAATAAACAAGGTATTTTACCTTAAATTATTCACGCGATTAAAACCCGTAAAATATATATATTTTCAATTATATTCGTATTTAAAATATTATTAAAATCCGTACGGTTTTAATACTATGTAAAAGTAAATTATATTATATTAGCTGAATTATTTAATTTAATTTTACATCAGTGTTAACATTTTTTATTTTCATTTTTTTATATTTTAGTAAGGAATTAATAATAATTTATTGCTCGTCATTATTATTTGTTTATTTTTTTAGTTTCATAAAATTTCATTAAGTAAGTAGCTACCCTAAGTACGTTCCTTATTACAGGGATTTGGCAAAACCAGATCAGTCCATTCACTACTTTTCAAAACGCAGCAAGTCCACAATGTTTTTTTCAAACTCCGGTACATTTTGCTAGTGTACATCAACACCGGTATGTTTAAATTTGAAACAGATTTTCTAGCTTTTTTTCTATTTTAATATACTTAAAAGCTACGTAAGTGGTCGTTCAATATAAAAAAACTCATCATTTAAAAGAGTGTAGCCAAAAACATATTTATTCTATTTCCCAATTTTCGCTTAATGTGGACGTACCGGGTTTTGATACTTATGTCCATACAAAATATTGTTTGGATACGTAGGTAGTTAAACCCCCTTATAGCATTTATCCCTGCTGATATATCCCCACTCCCTTAATTCTTAATACTTTATTACACCCATATTTAAGTATACACATTTTTTGTGTTCACCTATTTTATACCTATCTATACTAATATTATAAAACTGAAGAGTTTGTTTGTTTGTTTGAACGCGGTAATCTCAGGAACTACTACTCAAAATTGAAAAATTCTTTCACTGTTGGATAGCCATTTATCGAGGAAGGCTATAGGCTATATAACATCACGCTTCGACCAATAGGAACGGAGCAACAATGAGAAATGTTGCAAAAACGGGGAAAATTACGCAGATGAAGTTGCGCGGGACAGCTAGTAGAAAATATTATACGAAACAAAGAAAGCATGCGCTTGGTATAACTGTATCCCGAAATCCGAAACGATCGGAGAGAACTTGATCGCAGGACCGGCAGCTTAACATGCTCTCCGAGGCACTGAGGGCTGTGACATTCAAAAACGATCACCCATCCACTGACCTTCAATGGTAACGTTGCTTAACCTCCTCGATCAACATATATATGTTGATCTGTTCGGTTACCACTGAGTCAAAGTTGTGATTATTATTATTGTAATTATTTTATTTTTACCTAATAAGGAGGTTAATGTGTTTCTTTAAATCTCGATAATAATAACCATATAGGTAGGTATAGGTATGTTGATGCAATTTCTATCACTGAAAACCCTCGAACTAAGCTTACCCACTTCTAACACAATTGAACTCGAGAAGGATTAAATTGTGATAGTACCTACTAATAAGGGGATTTTCCTATGATTTATTGTGTAAACAATACATTACAGCAATCAGCTAGATAGTGCAGTATTAACTTGTAAAAAAAACCGGGCAAGAGCATGTCGGGCCATGCTCAGTGTAAAAGTTAAGCGGGGGGGGGGGGGGCACAATTTAGAAACCTTAAAATGTTTTTGAAATACCTGTCGAATGATGTGCAACACGTTAAAACGAAACGAAAAATAATCTAAAATATTAAAACTCAAGTTATAATATTTTGATAAACACATAAGATTTTTTGTACAAAGTCAAGTTAGCAATTTACGTTATACTTAAATGATGCATCATTGTGCAACAAAAAATATTGTCGCAATAATTTAAAGAAAAAATCGCTTCGAAGGCAAAAAAACAAAATTTGAAGACAACAAATTATAAGAATTCGTTTGTTTTGATGTCTTAGGTATACTTTTTGGGTGACGGTAAAATCGCTTTGTCAACATGATTTTAGGTATGTCGTATGCATAACATTTGTCTTAAAGGGAACTTTAAGACAAATTCATTAATAACAATATAATAATATCTTGGGACAACTCACACAACGCTATCTGATCCCAAACTAAGCAGAGTTTGTACCTACTATGGAAACCAGACAACCAATAAACATACTTACATATTTTAAATTATAGATAAATTACACCGAGACACAGAATAAACCATCGTGCTCATCACACAGTTTTATCCTGGATGGGGATCGAACCCATGACCTGTAGCAGTCGGATTCACTTAAACCGCGCCACAGAGGCAGTCTATTCATTAACTGTAATAATTTTCTTTTCATTATTTGTTACGTTAAGTTATTCTTTCATTTTGTGTATGTGTATTATAACGACCCTTGAATCTGACTGAACTTTTCTGTTACACAATAATAATAGTCTAAACCCTTTCTTAGCTCCTAAATCTGTTTAATCAAACAACAAAATTGTAATACTTGTCTTTTTCTTTTACAGGTAAGGATCATTTTACTTCCGTTCAACAACAGCTTCTGTTTGGCACCATATTTAACGTATGTATAAACGATTTTATGTCCTTTTATTTAATCAAGTTCTGACCTCTGAATAAATACTAAAATGAATATTCAATATTGTTGAATTATATATTTTGCACCAGTATGTAAGGCTATGGCTGTTATACTTATTTAGAACTAGCTAACCCGTGCAACTTCGTCTGCGTAAATTTTCCCCGATTTTGCAACATTTGTTATTGCTGCTCCGCTCCTTATTTCTCCACTATTTAATGGATGTTATTATCCATATAAACTTTCTCTTCAATCACTCTATCTATTAAAAAAAACCGCATCAAAATCCGTTCCGTAGTTTTAAAGATTTAAGCATACATAGGGATATAGGGACAGAGAAAGCAACTTTGTTTTATACTATGTACCTAGTGATTTTCTATGAGAGTGGAGTGGATGGGGAGTGTTCTGAGGAAATATTCGGAGTAATTTTACCAGGTGAGTTTCGGCGCCGTACAACGTGACAAACATTCAAGTATTACCCTTACCATCTCTACTCTTGGCAATCCACCACAGTGCATTTTAAACGACATTTTCGTGGAATCAACTGTCGCTAGCTGTATTTCCGGACTGATATGACTTAGGGACCTTTAAAAAAAAAAGCCTACTCTTTTCTTAAAGGCCAACAACTCATTTGCTATACGTACGTCTGGTGTGGCAGATGTCCATCACTTACTACCATCAGGAGAGCCGCTTGTTCGTTCGTATCTCATAAAAAAATACTGAAAAAAAATTCACAAAATACCTACATACTATTGATGTACTGTTTCTACCGGATTATTATCAGTCTAAAAATTATAAAATAGTATCTAAAGTTGACCTCGATGAAGTTGTCACCAATGTCGCTTCTGGTTTTTTTAGTGAATATTATATATATTATTAATTGAATTTGTTGACCCGGTTAATCTGTGGATAGATTACCGTTTTATAAAAATCGTACCTTGAGACCACATTAAGCCGTTATCAGTCGGTTATTAAGTTTCCATTTTTCAAATGATTAGTATCTCTATATCATATACTAGCTGTCCCGCGCAACTTCGTATGCGTAAATTTTCCCCGTTTTTGCAACATTTCTCGTCGCTGCTCCGCTCCTTTTAGTCGTATGTTATATAGCCTATAGCCTTCCTCGATAAATGGGCTATCCAACAAAAAAAGATTTTTTCAAATCGGACCAGTAGTTCCTGAGATTTGCGCGTTTAAACAAACAAACAAACAAACTCTTCCGCTTTATAATATTAGTATATATATATCAGGAAAAGTGTGAAAATATGAAGGTACCTCTATTCATAGTAACAGGTCGAGTTAATAAAATCGTTTTAAAATAACAAAATAAAATATTCTCATTCAAACATGAATAAACTATCAAATTACTTGATTTACCTTCTACAGGCACTTTTACGGGTTTCAAGGCACTTCCCTATTTACTTGATAGATATTTAGGACTATGACACATGAACCTTGGCCTCGTGGCAAATATGGCATTATACGAAAAGTGACCCTTTTAGTAGGACAACATTATCGATAAGGGTCTGTTGCTTTGTTGTGAATTGAGTTCATTCACATATTCTATGAAGTTCTTTTTTAAATACATATCTTAAAGAGGAGACGATGACACTTGAGAAACTAATCGCTACGAAATCCATTGACCGAGCCAATCTGCATTTGTGATTGGGATCTTTACCGATTTTTCATTTTCGTGAATCCAAATGTGAAGACAATAATGTTATGAAAGTTGTAGAACTTGACAAAAATGAAAAATATTGTAGTGGACGGATTTAGGAATCCAGAGTGTTTTTATTTTTAAGATAACTAGCAATGTGGGATTGTTAGTCCCAAAGAAGATATATGTTGATGATGATGATGACATTAGCAACCCTGTTAACCTCTCCAGCTAAGCTTAATAGCTGGCAGGTATTAGGAGTGGGTACACGTCGGTAGTATAATGAGTAGGATTCGAACCTGTGACCTCACGATTGCGAATCCATTAGGCTACCGTGCCGCTTCCGTATGTATGAAGACGTTTTTTAAAGTGCTTGCTAGAATCTAGGGGCTAAACATGTCCGCACAGCTGAACACGGGACACCATCCACTGCCTCATTAGATACTGCAGGTGCGATACCTTCATCATCACACTGGTAGAAAAACTTTTCTCTGGTTGATTTTAGAGTGCATAGGTTGTTACAAACAAAACCTCCAGCGCTTTCACCGTAGAAAAACCTTTCTTCGATTGATTTTAGAATTCATAACGCAATGCTTGGCCATTTGTTTAAAATATTTCCTAATCTTCACAAACCAATTATTTTAAACACGTGACTTGTATAAAAACATGTGGTGCCATTCAGAATCAGGTCTCATGTGTATCGTACCTAATAGTTTTACTTTGACAACGTCATCATATCATATCAACCCATATGATGGCCCACTGCTGGGCACGGGTCTCCCCAGTAGAACCTACTAGTATGTAGATCCTGGGGGTAATTGCCATAATCACCACGCTTGGCGAGCGGGTTGGTGATCGCAGTAAGGCTTTAAGTACGCAAAGGACGCTGCTGCCCGTCCTCCGGTGTGAAATCCCTTAGTCGCCTTGACGACACCCACAGGAAGAGATGGGGTGGTACTATTCTTAAGCCGGCACCACACGGCAACGTACCTAGTATCAAATTTCCTTGAACCTATTTCACGGTCACGGCACGGCTACGCTAGGGACATACACAAATCAGGGATAGGTATATTTATGACAAGCCAGAGGAGGCCACAAATCCGGCATAGGTCACTCAGGGCCAAATAACTACTATCATAACAAATAACTTCCGAGTTCTGACTGTCACCTATAGAATATCCTCAAATAAAAGGATAATGTCGTAGTGAATCACATCACCGAGGCTTGAATTAACCACTTACATACAATAAGCTGTATATACGTGTTTCAATGCACGTTTCTTCCTCACCGAACAAGTTCAGGTGCATGTATCGCAGGCAATCTGCCAAAATATTCGTATGCTGACTTTGAATAGTGGTTTCACTTACGTAAATGCTTTGTATTCAGTTATGTGAAGCTAAATAAAGCTGTCTTGTTGGTCTGGAGTTTATTTCTGAGGAAGAAGGACCGTTTTTATTTGTTTTTTTTTTTAAGGTAACTAGCTATGAGAGATTGTGTGTCTCCACATAACTAGCAATCCTGTTAACCCCTCCAGCTAAGCTTAATTAATTGTGTTAGGAAAAGGAAGGCAAATGGTAGTGCCGGATCTAACATGCTTAGACGGGTGGGGGGGGGGGGGTGCGTTTCGTTTCACCTACCCGACATCGATATCAAGTGCAGGGGCTTTAGAGACCCAAAAATATCGTTCAAGAGGGGGTGTGGCAGTAAGCAAGTAAAGAAATTCGATAAGTTCTTATCGCCGTCGGTAGTGTAATGGGTAAGTTGTGAGTCCGATGCATTAGGCTACCGCCGCTTTACTATTGAACAACCCGTCACTATATAGCCCGTGTCACCTGAGCGGATATCTGAGTCCCCAAGGTTTAAGCTTTAGACTCAGAAGTGTAGTAAGGCCCGTAGATGAGTGACTATTAAAAAAAACTCTTACACTCCTCCTTGAATCTGCCGTTCCAGTCATAATCTTTTTCAAGATATGAAAGTGCAATTGGGTACGCGTGTACCTGCGTATTTAAGTTTTTGTTAGTTGGGAGGATATTAAACAAAATATCAACATTAGTCCAGGGATTTAGGAAAGTATACGTGAAAACCAGACAGTCAGAGTAATTTTCGCATTTGTAATATTACGAATCCCATTATGATTCATGTAAACCAAAATCAACAACTGTGACTTACAAATCTTTACCTAAGCATGACACTTCGTGAGTTTAAATACCAAAACCTAGGTCGTATTAAAACCAGAGCTTCCTAACCTGGGGGAAGTTAACCCTTAGGGGGTAAAATCGCAATTCCGCGGTGGTAATAAAGCTATATCTCCCGTCGGTGTTGACTTAATCAAACCCCCGTCGTACGAGCACACTTGGTGCCAATGTTGATATTTATTTCATCACTACTCGTACATATTGTAAAACAGTGTGTTCGTACATATTGTAGACAGAGTGATTAAAGAGGAAGGTTTATATGTATAATAACATCCATTAAATAGTGGAGAAATAAGGAGTGGAGCAGCAATAAGAAATGTTGCAAAAACGGAGAAAATTTGCGCAGACGAAGTTGCGCGGGTCAGCTAGTTTCATTTCATTTTTAATTTTCAGTGACTTTTCAATTTAACGTGAGTTTTGAACATGACATATAATTGAGAAAAAACAACATCAAAAACGCCCAATTCGGTTAATAGGTTAATACCCATTTAATTATGTTATTCTTGCGTCACAGAATATCATCATAGCTAGGTACCTACTTTCGGATTTTCGTCTTCATTCACTTTTTGCATTATCCTCCGCGATGACGTCAAATTCAATGAATTAAATGGATTTTATGCAAAAAATAGACATTTATTACCGAGAATGTGTTGTAGGTAGAAGGCAACAAACTGAATTAAATATTTCGTAACACTGTCAGTTTATCTTTTTGACAAATTTGACAATTTTTCTTTTTGACAGATTTTGACTTTTATAATTACCCATTCAAGTTACTTGTACAATGTAGATACTTTTGTCATTTTATTTCATGAATGTTGATGTCATTTTAGTACCTATCTACTAATGGCTATAGGTATAGCCATTATTAGATAGGTATATAGGTGTAGCCATTTATAATAATTGGCAGTAACACTAAAATTTCACTTTGAAATGCAAGTACTTGTCATTCCGAAACGGAAAATAAATTCGCAAGACGTTTACGAATGTGCATTAACTTTGCTTGCTTTTTGAATATTCTAATCGTGTTTACATATTATTGTAAAGCTCGTTCCAAAGTTAGACTTGTACGGTATTAATATTAATACAATTCGCAATGAATTAATCTAACAACACAGGTTATAGAGTATACTGCCGATTAGAATATTAAAAGCCGTCCCATCTTTGACTTCACAGATACACCGGTTTCCACATTATATCATTGACATCGAATACAAATGATTATTTTTTAAACAGATTCAATGGCGTTTAAGACAGATTTTATAGTACCACAGTATAAACAATAGTATAAAAGCCATTCGTATAATGCATTCGTATACTCAAGCGTTACTTTTACATTCTACTGTATGCAAGATTTTTTTTTTTACAAAAGTCCGTTCGATGTAGTCGTATATTGTGTGATGCGTATAACTCAATATGCAAAAGGGGAGACCTACCTAAAGCAGCATTTTCCGACAGCTATAGGTCTCCCCTCTTCCGTTCACAGTAGAACAACATTCAATTAAAAGCATTTCAAGGGCCTAGTTAGTGTCGCCTCGGAGAACCCAGACAGTGAAAAATAATTAACCTCTTCATTTCCACCCTTTTTTACAAACGTAAAAATCTTATTTGGATTGAAGTTTACAAAAAAAAAATAGGGTGTAGTATTGGGTATTCCTCTCTGTCGTTCGTGGTCACGTAAAGACACATTGTCCGCAACAATGGTGGAAGCGGACACAGCTTTCCGCAGCTAGATATAAAAAAATATACAGGATGATTGGTAATGTACTGATAACCTCGTTACTTCTTTACATAACACTAAATAACTTTGTAATATCAGTTTTTGAAAATAAGTTTTCCGCGATTAGATATACAAAATATATACAGGTTGATTTGTACTATACTAATAACCTAGTGACTTCTTTACATAACACTAAATAACACCATACCACTTATTTTCGGAGTACAGACTATTAACCACCTACAAATTATTTTACTGGAGTAAAATCGTTGTTTATTGTGAAATTTAGGCCCAAAACCTGACAAAGAAACATTGTTTTTACTCCGGGGTCTCTCAGATGTGTGGTAAATGGTTGTGTGACAAAATGGACTGCCTCTGTGACACGGTGGGAATGTGTCCATCTGCTGCGCAAGAGGTCGACGGTTCGATTCCCACAAGGAACCCCACTTTGTGTGATGCACAAATTGTTGCTCCAGGTCTGGTCTTTTGTTCATTTTGTGTCCGTGACTTGTATGTTTGTAAAGTCCCCCGTGACACAGGGCTGGTAAAAAAAAGGGTGGGTGGTGAAGGGTTAATTTGTATTTTTTTTTTCAAACATTATATTACGAAGCTATTTGTTGTAATATAAAGAAGGCATGAGCGAGGTTATTAGTTTATTAAAAAACATCCTGTATAAGTACGCATATATTTTTAGTACAAATTAATTTTAATTATTAATTTATTGCTACTAATGTGTTGACATAAAAGGCATTAAACACACGATACAAAAGACTTACCGCCTTTTTCAAGCAATATAACGTCGAAGGCTTAGCATTATATTACTTATTTATATTTAATGCGCTTACGATGCAGAGTAGGTGTATATTATATAATGATACATACAATAATATATTATAAGTAAGGCTTTATGTTGTAAGGTCGTCTCTGACATAGGTATTTACTTAAAGGCTGCAGTACCTACAGTTATTGTCACTTTGGATGCTATATTTCTCACATAAATTGTCTCGTTATTCTCAAAATGTCATGAAATTTTAATTGTTTTATCATAAAAATACGCTGGCAATTTACACAAACTGTCAACAACATTTATTGCTATGTAATGATAATTTTGTTTTCGCAAAAGCATTTAGAAAACATTTGTTATGTATTTAAATGGTCAACACATTTAATATTATAATTAAGATTGCCCATCTTTCAGCATTTACTAGTTAAAATAAATACAGCAAGAATTATTTATTAAATATGTAGTAAACAATCATACACTTTGACAGAACTGTCCACTAAGATTCGTAAGACCGTCATCATCGGTCTCGGAGGCCTGCAGATTGCTGGACTTTTCTTCACTCCCTCAATATATTGTAATTCCTGGGAAGAGCAGATGCACAAGACCATCAAAAATTTACCCGTAAAATGTACTACATAATTATGGGGATTTTTTTATACCATGATGGTGGTATCGCTTCATAGATAGTAAACAGTTACCATACCCTATGAATGCCTGCAACATGTTACCGACTATTTCGGGAGGTTTGCCACTTAATATCGTATATGTATTCATATAGCATGTATTTTTGTAAGTATGTATATTATTGTATACTTATATTGTATTTCAGTATTTATTTAATATTCTCTATCTAGCTATTTTTATTAGAGTGTTATGTAAAAATAATATGAAGTCTTTCAATAACAATTAGGTTACTGCACCTACACATTCCATTTCTACAACACCTTAAGGTAGACTGGCAGAGAATGCTTTTAGCATTAAGTCCACCTTTGTACAACTTTGTGCATAAAGTTTTAAATAAATATAAAAGAGCTGTTTACTAGCTATAACTTTTACATACAACGCCATTGCTTATTAGGCTCTTTTTCTAAACTCGATTGACACCTTCGTGGTCTAATCAGATTTACCAAAAACGGTATCACTTTGCGGATGTTTGTGGATTTAATAATAATTAGCACTGTTAAATATTATGAGCATAAACTTTAAAGTACTCGTATATGACATGTAAAACTGCATTGATATGTACTAGTATTTAGTATCTCTGTACCACTACCATATGGAGCCTACTTTTTAATTTGCATCTAAGTGAGGAACCGGATCTTGATTTATAAACACTTTTCGTACATATTTTCTGAAAGTTATAAGAGAACAACATTATAAAATTACACTGTTCAGTATCCATGTTGAACTTGACCGTGTACGTTTATGTTTTAGTATAAGATCGAGTGTAATCGTTTAATTCTTAATTAGGTAAGTCAAATCAGATAATGTTCACGTAAGGAATAATTTCTATGTCACAATAATTTACACTAGAAACTCCGGGCAAGTGCGATTCATCAAGTTGACTCTCTCGATATCGGTATCGGCCAAAATATTAAAATAAATGCATATGGCATTTATAGAAAAAAAAAAACTTAAGAGGTGTCAAGGGACACCCGGATGGAACGAAGTTCTTATCTTATTTTTTTTTATAATCTTCGCAACACCACACTGTTCAATGCGAAATAGAAAGACGAAACGAAAATAACTTACAAAAAGACGATTGTATACCGAAGGCTCGAACCCACAACTACACAATTGTCACCAATAGGTACCTACTGTGTACAGAATTTATGCCTGTAGACCAAATCGACAGGTGACTTCTTCGTCAAATTAGATGTTCATATCTTACGCGCACGCCGCATGGCTTGTATGTGTCAAAAAGTGTCGTTACAACTTTCCGTGAGAATTTTTTCCGTCTAGCCCCCTTTCACAACGCGCGATAAGGAACTTCGTTCAAAATATAAATAAATCTTGTAAAAGAACACATAACAACCTTTGACCTCAACTTAACCGATGACGTATATATGTACGATGTAACACTATTCTTGATCTTTGGTATCTGATTGTATGAGACGTAAAGGATGATCCTTATTATGATAATGCGGACGGACTGTGTCGAGAAGAAAAAATATGTCATTAACAACTTTAAGTGTGTCTACTGTATTTGTTTTAATGTCAGTGAAAAATCAAGTACAAATATTCTTCGGTAGGAATCGAACCGGAATGGTGAGAGCTTATTCCGATATGGTTTCATATAAATTTCGTAAAGAACTGGTAATAACTTTCGGAGACTTGTCAAAAAACGCCAGCAAATCACCCGTGATTGAAATCGGTCAGATTTCTCTAAAAATATTATTAATCCTGATTAGTAAATAAGTTATTGTTATTGTAGTCATCTTCCCAATTACATTTATTCTAGCAGTCTAACAGTTTTGCTTCGTAACTATTGAAAAATAGTTACTAAACAAAATTGTTAGTATTTATTGTCTGCAAACATTGATATACAAATGCAAAAATGGATGCGGCATAAAGCAACGAATTTAAAGCCAACAACTATTGACTTCAAACGAATAACGTTAATTTATTTGTGACTGCAATCACTTAAGCGTTATGCATGTGTGAAGACTTTCAAGGAAATTCAAAGCAAAGGCATTTTCCTAGCATTTTTAAATACACTTCATCCGGGGAATTACACGATACAGATCGTAGATCAATATAAATATGAGAGACAACCACATACTAATAAACAAAACTGTATATTGTTTATTTATCATATTTGACATACCAACCTATTATCTCAAGCAGCATTATCTTTTAAATAATAAGGTATTTTCCTTAATACGTTTACTTCTTAGAATTGCATTAGCACAGACATGGGATTTATATAAATATTAAAATAGAGATTTATGAATCATAAGCTTTTTGCTTATACAAATATCTTAGCTTAATGACTCAACTAATTGACCACAGCTTATCAGGTATGTTATGATTTCGACTGATTCCGACCTCAAAAGACCAAATTTAAAAACTCCGACTCCGACTTCGGTTCCACTAAAGCCGCCTCCATAACATCTTTAGAGCATACTTAATAGTTAAAATTACGATACTCTCATTGGTTCAGTATCCTAGCCCCTTAAACAAGTGGCATAAATGCTAATCAATTAGGATTACAATCGAATAGAATTATGTCGTTGGGCGTGTAAATCGCAAATATGATTTTTTTATTATGAGATTCGAAGATTTGTCCGTGCCGTGACGTCATTCTATTTGATTGTCATTCTAGATTCTGATCAGATTAGAATTAGAGCCTCTACCTAATAATGATCGCGGATAAAATCAGCTTTTAAGAGTGACAATAATGATTGGCAGGTTTAACAGGAAAAGCTATTAAAAGTTTAAAACCTTTGGCTTTGTGGGAAGTCATGTCACACAACTAGATCAAATCACTCATTCCCAGTGTTTTGTTGCTGAATATGCAAACGCTCTTATAATCCTGTTATATTTAAATAAAAGATTTTGCATGCTCAAAGTTGTTTATGGTGGTTCTTTTTATTACTATTATTGTTACATAATTTGTACCCATATTACGCAAATAAATGGAAATGAATTGAATTATTTAAACGTAGATTAAATAAAGAGGAACTACGATGGCTATTGTTGTAGCTTGAGGACTGCAACGCTGATATTCTCGTAGGTTATATCAGTATTATTGAGACTAGCCTAACAATGTGGTTATAATTTTGGTTTATTAGATTAACAAGCGAGTCCATGTTTACTATTAAACCCACGTATATTACACGTTTTCCTTGAAATCAAATAAAAAAATACAAACAACTCTGTCTGCCCGGCAATGACGAATAAATATGACAAGTGATATGCCTTCTGAATGGATGACTGCTCTAACCAAATGCCGTAAAGGAAAAAAAACAATTAGTTGTCCTGACCGTGTCACTTTTGTTTGTCGTATGTAGTACCTATATACACTATGTACTAATACACTACGTACAGTCGTATATGACAATGACATTGCCCGTGTCAAACTGCGTATTTATGACAAGGTAGTCGATTGTCATACCTATTGGCTCTCGCAAGGTATTTCTTTGTAATGCTTGGCCTTTAGTAATATATTCATATTTTAAAAGAGTGTGAAGCCTAGATTGCATCGGAGAAGGTGCTATGACTACACAGGCAGTTAGTATAAATATTAATAGAATTAGCGACCCATGCGACACAGGCTTCTTAGTTCCAAAAATAATGTAGTGGAAAGCATGTCAATATTCTTTGATAACATTGTTTAAGTGAATCAAAGAAAAGATTGTAGATATGAATAGAATATAATAATTAAGCTTCAGGCATATTTTGTAAAGTTATTTGTAGAAATACTCGTATGTTCCTCGACATTGTTTTACCCTTAATAGGTTATTTAAAACACACAATCGGATGGCATAAACTCGGATAGTAACTACGACATTAAAATTGTAGTGTGTCTAATTTTAAATAGTAGTAAGTAATTATCACTTCGAGTCATTGTTTAGCAAAGAACCAACTAAATACTTTTGTTAAGTTATCCAAACTGAAGTAAGACGTACAAATCTTATGGAATAATATGAAGCCTAATGGCTGTGAGTCAACCAGTTTCGTGGGAAAACAACATCATTTGTTCTTTGAATGAATATTACAGTTGATTTACTAGATGGTACATTTTGTACTTAATGATATGACGCACTAGAATAAAATTAATGTCTTAACTTATATGTTAGTACTAGCTGTCCCGCGCAACTTTGTATGCGTAAATTTTCCCCGTTTTTGCAACATTTCACGTCGCTACTCCGCTCCTATTAGTCGTAGCGCGATGTTATATAGCCTATAGCCTTCCTCGATAAATGGGCTATCCAACAAAAAATGTTTTTTTCAAATCGGACCAGTAGTTCCTGAGATTAGCGCGTTTAAACAAACAAACAAACAAACTCTTCCGCTTTATAATATTAGTATAGATTAAAGTGAGGGCATGGCCACATTACGCCTAACTCGCCATTATTATTTCAAAATTTGTCCACTGGCTGTCACGAGGTGAGCTTGGTATCATTTTTTAAGACGATATCTTTAAACTTAAACTTGAAACTCAAGGCTTAGGTATACTTAAAGCCTTGCATTACAGAGTAAACTAAAAAAAAAATCTTACTGTAAAAGGGCACAAATGTCCCTGGTTGTACAGACTAGAAACAATATACCTAGTAAAACATCAGAGGGCTAGAAAAAATAAGAGTGATTAAAAATCTTCTCGTAAAATTATAAAGTTCTAAATATGTTCTTGCAAAAACATACTTCGGTAAATTTCGGTTTAAAATCAGCATTTGAATTTAATTCTTAGACGTAAATCCATTATTCCACACCAAATATTTGTGTTTGCGTACTTATTTAGCCAGCTAGAAAAAACGCCAGTTGCTGAACTTGTCTTTAGTAAAAACTAACAGCAGAATGTCGGGGTTTGTCCACCATATTTAGAATATTAAAGAACCGTTTTAAATAGCATAGCAACCTTCAAACACATTGCAAATGAGGTTTCCAAAGGCGTAAAATTTCGTTTTGTCTTCTCCTTTCTTGAATATACATAACAGGCTGAAAAAGCCTTCGTTTTTTCACGTCAGTATACATTCGTTGGACTACTTTACTTTTATACATAGATACTAGGCTTATGTGTACATAATTAGACACTAGATTTCTCTTCGTGATACAAAACTTAGGAAACGTGAACAAAAGTTAGCTGGCTAAAATGTTTCAATTTTAAACAGCGCTTTAGTTATTTGGTAGATATTTGGATTAGGTTTAAGTGTCATTGAAGAATTAAATTGGTAGCTATGAATCAAAATGAATATCAATCGTAATTCATATAAAAAAGAAATAGGAATGTAGACTGAAATAAATTTTATGACGATAATATAATATTTTTTTTAATTTTATTTTATAAATTTATATATGGAAAAAGTCAGACTATTTGTGTTATACATAAAGGTTCATTTCCATGCATCGCGGCAGTTCGCGAGCCGCGCGCGGCTTACGACGAACGGCTGACGCGCGCGGCCGATGCGACAATAGTCACAGTATGAGAATGTATGGTGCCGTTTCCGAGGTAAGCGACAGACGCGCGCGGCCGACGACTGACGTAGGCTGCGCGCGCACTCTGTATATTGTCGCATTGGCCGCGAGTGACAGCCGCTTGTCGTAAGCCGCGCGCGGCTCGCGATCGGTCGCGATGCACGGAAATGAACCTTAAAAGTATTTAACTACCGTTGTATGTAATTTGAACCAAAGATTATAGATAAAGAATTTTCCCATTAAGAAATAGAAAACAGAATGACTTTAAAAACTGATGTTTTTCAAAGTGTTTTCATTAGTCATTAATTCATTATGCTGCCAAATTGTCATTTCAAATAAACGATTAAAAATAGATGAGCTTTTTTCAGTGATTTTTTTATTTATTTTAAAGATTTATTGTTAAACATACACAACAATTACAGTAAAATTCAACTGCCTCTAATTCCTCCAAATAAGTTGAAATATTGAGCAAAAACAGGTAAAACTATAAAACTCACAGTAAGTAACAATTAAAAAACTATGGGAACAGCCATTAAGGATCGTAATCTATATATCTTAGTACGTTGACCTTGAACTCGTCCCAAGTGATGCACTGACTTTGAATAATAAAATCTTCCAACAATTGTACGCATGTTGTTAAGTCCAGTTATCTTACTACATACCTATATCTATACTTCTATATTACATATCAACCCATATGATGGCCCACTGCTGGGCACGGGTCTCCCCAGTAGAACCTACTAGTATTTAGATCCTGGGGGTAATTGCCATAATCGCCACGCTTGGCGAGCGGGTTGGCGATCGCAGTAAGACTTTAAGTACGCAGAGGACGCTGCTACCCGACCACCGGTGTGAAATTCCTTAGTCGCCTTGACGACACCCACGGGAAGAGACGGGGTGGTACTATTCTTAAGCCGGTACCACACGGCCAACTTCACTTCTATATTATAAAGAGGTAAAGTTTGTGAGTTTGTGTAATTGTGAGGGGTAATCTCTGGATCTACTGAACTGATTTTGAAAATACTTTTACCAATAGAAAACCACGTTATTTGTGAATGTCATAGGCAAAACGAAGTGGGAACGAGTCAGCTAGTATCAAATATAGCACTTTTGCAATTTTGTCGTTCAAGATTCTTCTGTCAGGTTGAGGGTTTCAATATAAACAATGTTTTTACTCCAGTAGAATAGTTTGTACGTGAAGGTCATAACTTTAAAAAACAAGTGGTTATTAAGGGTTAATTTATGAAATATTTTCCAAAACTGATATTACAAAGCGGGAGCAGGAGGTTATTTGTATATATATAAACCACAGATATATCTTACTAGCTGTCACGCGCAACTTCGTAAGCGTAATTTTCCTCGTTTTTGAAACATTTCTCGCCGCTTCTCCGCTCCTATTAGTCGTGCGATGTTATATAGCCTCTAGCCTTCCTCGATAAATGGGCTATTCAACAAAAAAAGATTTTTTCAAATCGGACCAGTAGTTCCTGAGATTAGTGCGTTTAAACAAACAAACAAATAAACAAACTCTTTCGCTTTATAATATTAGTATAGATGAAGAACTTACTACATTTATACACTCTGTGTCTTATATATACAGTACATATTAGTTTAAAGTTTCATTAAAACCTATTCTACAGTTTTTAAATGAAAGACAACATTCATTCAAACATTCCATTCTCATTTTTTGCATTTATGAAATGCTGTATAAAAGCAGTAGGATCTAAACAACTAAAGAATTAAACAAGATTCTATGAGTAATCGGTAGACATTTGCAATATTACTATGAGAAGGAAGTGTGACAAAATGTCGTAATTTAATCAAAATTTTACACGTTGAGTAGCTTATAGACCTGTTTTATGTACACGTGTTTCTACATGCTAATTTTATTATTGTAGTATTCGTCTGAATTGGTCTTGGTATTACAATATAAACAATACATACTGATCGCATGATTCGTCTTGAGAGGTACTCAAATGCCTTTAAAAAAAAATCAGTTAGTAGGTGCACGTTGAAACATATGTAAGTTTATACGGCTTATGCGCAAAATATTAAAAATACCTAATAAAATTCCTATCTATCGTAAGTTGTTGAATCGAATTCCGCTTTTAGATTGTACTCAAATGTCTCTTAGTTTTAAGTCACATTACCTCTCATGCTGTCACTGTCACTTTAAGGATAACAGTGGAGATATAAATACTTTTGGGCATGACTCAAAGTTAAATATCGTCCAAATATTCGGAGGTTTAGTGTCGGAGCCGGAGTTTTTGTGAGTTGAGAGGATGCTTTGTATATTTGTTTGATTGTAAGTTTCTAAAACCTCTTAACTCAAGGCTGTCTTTTCTCTAGAAAAATATCGAAAATGCCTAAAGGTTAATTTCCGTGCATCGCGGCCGATCACGAGTCGCGCGCGGCTTACGACAAGCGACTGACGCGCGCGGCCGATGCGACAATAGTCAGAGTGCGCGCGCAGCCTACGACAGTCGTCAGCCGCACTTCTGTCGCAGACCTCGGAAACGATGCCGTACATTCTCATACTCTGAGTATTGTCGCTGTCGTCAGTCGCTTGTCGTAAGCCGCGCGCGACTCGCGATCGGCCGTGATGCACGGAAATGAACCTTTACAGTCGAATGTTCGAGAATACCCAAACTTCCAAATTTATATTTAAAATGTGAAAATAACTCTGTTAGGTTTTCATGCTTAAGCCCGGAAACTTAATCGCTTGAACCTGCGGGAATCGGGACATCGGTTACAGTGGCGAAGGGTCCATAGAACGCTATTACTTTCGGTTTCCCTTTAGATCGTAGTGACTTAGTACGTTAGGTACAAAGAACCATGTCCTGTAAGATATATTTTTGTATCAGGCTACCTCTGAAAAAATGTAACCCTTAGCATTCGATAGGTTAGTTTGTTTCGCGATAAACGATACCTACGCGGGCGGAGCAGCGGGCGCAGGCTAGTGTTCTATCTACTTGCTATATTTTTCTATAACCTTACCTTCAAAGAATTATATTACTCATACACAAGTTCTCAAGTATGTACTACGTTTGAATTAGTACAAATTACAAATCACGTGTAAAGCCTACACGCTTCAAGCACATGTTTTGATAATACATCTAAAGTATGTAAATTGAATCTGTTGTGGTATTATTTATGTAAAACATATCAAAGTTTGTATATATGTGTGCATCTCTCACGTGTTTTGTGAAAAGGTGTGAACTTAATTATGATCTGTTTTAAGATATATAATAATAGCACCGCCTCAACAAGAAACACGCACACATACACACACACACACACACACACACACACACACACACACACACACACACACACACACACACACACACACACACACACACACACACACACACACACACACACACACACACACACACACACACACACACACACAGAGAGAGACAATTGTCGTAGTATGACCATAATTATGTTCTCCATAGCAAGCACTTACTTAATGTACAGTACTGCTAAATAAATAACAAAGGTACAGAGTGTACAGTTAGACTAGAACAGAATAGGCGTTGAGTTTGCGTAGGCAAGGCTTTTAGCTATGACTGCGACGTCTTTACACTGTCAGATCAGTCTATTTATTGGTGTCGTTTTATTTAAATACTGTTGAGAAATATATTTGAAACGCTGTGTGTTGAACCTATCTTTTTACTTAAGAATCAGTAAGTCGGTTCGGAAGCGGTTTTCTATTGATAGGTAAGAAGAGATGGTTGTAAAAAGGAGAGGAATTAAAACAAAATACATCTGAACCTACAATCTCTTGTATATCAGTCGCACCCACTCCCACTAAGCCACTGAGGCCGTCAAATCAAAAATCATTATCATCATCACATTTCAGGTTCCTCAGGGACCTTTACTGGGGCCTTTATTGTGTGGATAATATTCTAATATATCCTAACTTAAACTTAAAAACAAACAAATCTGCGTGTTTAAGTAACGTTACTACAGTCGGTCTATAAATAGATGACCGTTTTAAAAAATGACACATTTCTCCGAGCCCGTGTCTTAGAAAGCACGTTAAGCCGTCGGTCTTGCTTCCAATCCCTTTCTGGCCGTGTTTCCGGATTATAAGAGTAAGGGAATAGAGGTATTATTTACACTTGTATCTCACATACAAACACTTTTGCACTATAATATCTCCTGCGTAATTGACTAGTCTCTAATGTGTATCACCGCTGTAACCGGCATTGGTTAGGCGACCATTACAATATACTAGTGGAAAACAGGCGGATCCAGTTCTTTGTTCTGGGGGCGGGGGGGGGGGGGCAATTTCCTTTCTTTTAAAGATAACTAGCAATCTTGTTAACCCCTCCAGCTAAGCTCAAAGGCTTGTGTCAGGAGGGGGTTCACGTCGATAATATAATGGGTAGGATTCGAACCTGCGACTTCACGATTGCGAGTCCGATGCCTTAGCCATTAGGCTATCGCCGCTTTAAAAATTTGACTCAACTGGCGAAGTGTGAGTCGCTTGCTTGATAGGGTAGATGCATTTGATTCAACATCGGTACACCAGCCGCATGGGGGGGCAATTGCCGGTCAAACACACACCGGTCTAGTGTCAAATTTCTCAAATTCCCCCAAAAAAAAGGTATTTACCCCCCCCCCCCCCCCCTATTGCCTCGCCATTTGGATCCGTGTCTAGTGGAAATATACAGGCTCCATTACGCTTTAAATGAACCTCATATCGTAGCTAATACTATGATAAAGATCTAAATATTTAATTGCAGTATTGTAGTACGTATCGTTGTTCTATAACGGGTTGTGAATTAAAGAATGACGTAAGTATATACACTTGTATACATTTGTCATTATTACTGATTTTATAGAGGACAGTGCTATACTAAGACAAGTAGTGTTTAGTGATAATATGCATGGATCAGTTACTACTACACAATATAATAAATGTGAAGTGTGTTCGTCGGTTTGTTTAAACTTAAAACGATAGATTTTATAGTTTTTAGGCTGGCAATCGTTATTTTATTGAAACAGAAAGTATACATAATGGGAACCGAAACTAACGCATACGAATTTATAAGCAATGGTCAGTATATTTTTATATTTATAGATTTTTTAGTATACTCAAACTGTATATAAAATTATACATTTAATCTGTATGACATTAACGAATATCGTGACTGACTTATAAATGGGATAGACACTTTATAACACTATCTCTATAAGACTACATAGCAGTTTGATACGACTAGATCGCTTTTTGACAAAATACTAACACACAAAATTCATTATAGAATTTTATAAGCTACGGATCTTAATCGCGTAAATATTTTATTTTAAGACTAAATTCCTTTGTTTATTGCCCGGCGTTTCGCTCGTATTGCAACGACCGTGGTCACGGGTAGACTGGTTTAGCTCAGCGTCGCTTCCGTGAAGTGCGCTCGCTTGATTTTTATAACACACAAAATTCAACTAAAAGGTGGTTCCAAATTTCAATTGAAATCCTAGTTAATGCGGGCAAAACTGGTGGGAAAAACTAGCAACTACACTGTAAATTATCTGAAAATAAACAACCAAAAATGTTAGTATATTTATTTTTAAAGTTTATAGTTTTTAAATAAACTGATGCGCAACATTATTATGAAGATTGATTATAATAGTGTTTGTTTATGTAAATAATAGCGAACAAAAAGTAATAAAACATACAACAGTAATATATTTGTTATTTAAAACAGTTTCTTTTGTAACGCTCTGATTTATTGCTTAGTACGATATAAATTATAATGAAATTCATAAGTGCTTCGTCAAAAAAAAGTAAAATTATAAATTTCTTCTACATCTTTATCTATAGATACAATCAATTATTTGTATAGCGCAGATATAACTATTTCACTTGACAAAAATGTATGAGAAAATTAAAATAATGAAAAACCTGACAGTTATCATATCAGTCAATAGCATTGTCTTGTTTTTATTTTGCAAAAATACGTTTACTTCGTGTCTTTGCTATGAAGTTAGCTTTAACGTATTAATTAGAAGTACCTATACTTCAAATTGTTGTAACAACATTTTATTTTTCGTGGTTCATATACCACTATTCTCATTTTGCTGTTCCTTCGAAACAATAGAAATGCATTATAACAAATTTGTACAAAAACAAACAAAAAGAAAATTAGAACCACTTCCGATTGTTTCACAAATTCAAAGTCGTCGTTTTTCAAACAATAATGTAAGTAATACAAGTTTCTTGAACTCTAGTTTGTTTTACAAAATATTTTCTAATAATGTTCGAGTCATAAAAATTACGGATCAGTACAAACCGTATCACGAGTAATGGCATGTGTTCTGCCGCGACCGTTTTAAAGGTCAATGCTAATAGCCTCACCACAGTAGATAAAGCATACAGTATGGAAACTACGTACAAACTTACGAAACAGCACACTCACATAGATGCACACATCTACGAGCGATTTTCGCGGTGCTCTCTGTAGCGGCTGCCGCGTTCAGACGAGTGGTCCCGAGAAAGAGAAAGAAGAACAAGGAGTCCAGTAACATTACTGACCTATTTTATTTGTTAACGAGTTATTTTTATTCGATTGCTTGATCATTTACTACATAGATAAGAACCAATTGAATAATTATAAAATACTATAACTACAATACTACTACAAACTTTAAGGGTGACAAACTACCCTAGCGCTCTAATGAAGCGTAAGTATTAACTTCAACAATTAGGCCTAGTTTCCATACTGTATACATATTTTTACTGTGGCCTCGCAGTGGTCGCGCGGGAAAGGCACACGTTATGAATTTGATTCGATGGTTGAGTAAGTTCAATGATTTGTGTATGTTTGAGTTTGTAGATTTTGTTATGCTTTACACCAAATGGTAAACGAGTAGTACGAGTAATTTTTACATCAATTGCTTCCATTTCATCTGCCATTTCTTTTCGACAACTAAAAAAATAGCGACGTGTAGTGCGTCGTGTTTTTTTGTTTGTGTTGCAGTTTTCGCAGTCTAAAACGTCTTAGAGCATTTTTTGATATTGCATAGTTTTGATTTGGCCATTCATAGCCATTTGACTAAAACATGTATACTATACCTATATCATAACTATCTACATAATATAGGTAATAATCGTAGTTTCAATTACCCTCAGTAAGTACCAACGAAAACATTTTAATGAAGCATACGTTTCCATTAATTACAACTTCTATAAATACCTAAGATAAAAATCATTACAAAAAACAAAGCTTTATAGTTAAACAGAGGTTAACAATCGGAGTACCGAGATAAAATCAACAAAATATAAGCCTTATAATAGTGTCCTTCAACTTAGGTTTTAACAAGTATATACCTACTTACAAAAAATATACAGCTTACAGCAAAAGCATAACTTCCCAGACCTTTAGGCCTACGAGAAGGGTGCTGACAAACGAAAATTCATTCTTCTTTTATTTGGTTGTTGGTTGGCTGGTTAGTGACCTGACTGCTAAGCCGGAGGACGTGGGTTCGATCCCCACCTAGGATGAAACTTTGTGTGATGAGCACAATAGTTTATTATGTGTCCGGGTGTAATATATGTAGGTATTTAGAAAAATATAAGTATGTTTATCAGTTGTCTGGTTGCCATAGTACAAGCTCTGCTTAGTTTGGCATGAGATGACGTTGTGTGGGTTGTCCTAAGATATTATTATTATCTAGCTGAATTTCCTGTCAATTTCTACCGATCTCAAAGATTTATTGTACTTTTGCACGTATTTCGTGTGCGTTACACGTTAAATTATAACAGCTTGGCGTGTCAGAAACACGACTCCACTTTTCTATCAAACTGCAGGTACTGTTCTATTGGGCAAATGTCTCCCTCGTGTGCTTCCAGACTTTACGGTATGGTGATATCTCTTTATTTTGTTTTCTTTTAAAGAAAATTTCGCGTGAATCCTTCCTATAAATCTCTTAGCGGTACGGCTTTCTTTGCGCAATATACTGCATTAATCTTAGGTGACACTTAAAACCGGTTTATGCACATTAAAACATATTGGTTTTTGTACCAAACGAAAACTAGCAACTTGTGTCCTATTTTAGAGCATTTATTTCTATTTTTGAAACCTTCACTGAAATGTTTATCACCAACTCGACTCGTGATGTCGGGATCCTTAATCACGTTCTTTTTTTTCGTGTCCGTGGCAAGCCCGTGCGAACTGACACAATCTTGTCATAATAGTACCTAAATGAAAGAGATGAGAGATGCATCAACGCGGACATTTTTGAGTGCACCGCGCATGGGCTAGTTCGCACAGGCTTTCCACGGACACGGAATAAAGATCGTGAAGGACCCAATATAAAAATGGCTAACGTTTTCTTAACTTTTTTAAAATGATGCGTTTTTTGCGTATTATTAACAGATTACTATTTTACTTCGTCATAAAACAATAAAATCGATCTTTTATGGTTGTAAAGGTCATGGTGTACCTAGTGTCTCTTCAACACGAAGGGGGCGATTTTCTGACCAGGCGAGGTGATCCAACCAAACGGTCCATTTCATTCATCAAATCATCATTGGCATAGGCCAGTCCAGTCTATCTACGTATATATAGCTAGCTGTGAGAACTCCGCTTGCGCGATTCAGATTTTGAACCAGTCTCGTATTATTTATGTGGGTACCGTCAAAACTTGAAATTCATTACACGTATTCATCATTCTCGAACGTCCAATTAGAGCAAATAAAAAGTAGATTAATATGTAAAATTTATATGTAAAAGAGTATAGGGCCACCAGGTGTCTCGAACCGATAAACACAAGTAGTTGGCCTTCAGAAACTGTACGTTATATACCAAAAATATTGTGAGAGTTAAATTTACAATGTTTAACAAAACCGAACAGACTTTAAAAATACAACAGCATTAAAATACTCAGGACTTATATTGAAATTACTAAAAGACTATTGGTTGGGATTCCAACTCACGACTACCGTCTTGTAAATACTGCTACGTTGTTTTAACAACTCAGTTAAATAATAGTTTGCATCTTAAATAGATGATCTAAACAGTTATAAAATAATATATACTACGGGTCTTAATCGCTTGATTAATTTAATTTATTGCCCGACGTTTCGACGGGTAGACTTGACTTGTCTACCCGTGACCACGGCCGTTGCAATACGGTCGAAATGTTGGGCAATAATCAAGGTATTTTACCTTAAATTATTCACACGATTAAGACCCGTAGTACCTATATATAATTTTATAACGTGTACAAATCGTGAAAGTTTATCAAGATCTAAACAGTATCCACGTGGAAGGTTATGCTAAGAATAATGGTTTTCGACTAAAATCTGGAACTAGTGCCTATTAAAGGTTCTGCCTCATTCAGTCAGAGCCTTTCTCCATTTGTTTCAATGGCTATCTAGGTCTTTCCACTTTTGGGTAATCTCAAAAGCAACCATGACGCGTTTTGACCAGTTCTTTGATGCAACCAGGATCTTCCTATCTTTCTCCAGGCGAAAGTAACTTCAGCTATAAAGATTTTACGAATAAAATGACTCGCAAAAAGTTTTGTGTCTGAAATTTACATCTTGGCAGAATATGGCCACATAGTAGGATATCATTACCAATTAAAAAAAAAAACAAGAATTTTAAGCACATAGGCCTACTATCAATCTTGGCGTCAACCAGTCTTGATCCAGTAGGTATAGATAATAATTTACGTCTAGATATATAAAATGTTGCTAACGAGTTATAACTCCCAGTCTTTAGGTCATTCACCTTATTTTGGGGACGGCCTTTTGAGGTACGAATTAAGTAAATTTTTTGTCGTTGCGATTTTCATGGGACAGTTGAAACAGAACCAGCTATTATACAATCATTATATCAGCACCAACATACATTATGTAGAGGTATACAATGTTTACGTATAATGTATTGTAGTGATGGCCGAACAGAGGAAATGTTCAATTATTACAAAATAGCGCTGTTGTGAAGCAAGCCGTTCACGAAAATTAAAGGCACCGGACATTCACTGGCTGCTAAGACAGTTTTCACACGTAATACATCCGTCCGTGTTCTTGAATTGCTAAATTTTGAACTAAAAGTTATGCTAACTTATTGGATTGGCAAAAGACTTATGTTTTTAAGCTATTGCATAGCTTTTATCGCGGACTTTGAGCGCGGCGACCGAATCAAGAAATTCCGTAACGAAAATAAAACCTACCCCGTAGCTCGGCCGAGCGTTCGCTTAACGTATATGTATATGGTATGACTGTACGAAGCTCGCACTGATCGAGACGAGCTGCTCTGAAATGAAAAGACAAAATTTTGTTTTTTTGTTTTTTTTTTAATTGCTTACGTTGATAAAAAATGCTATGCAATAGCTTTACCGCGGCAGTACCCGAGTGCCACACATTTTTTTTTCTTATTTTGTTCGGAAATACTTTAATAGTTAGCAAAGTATACAACATAAATAGATACTAACCATTTACGGGTTTCCGCAGTTATGGAACAAATGAGCTAGTCATTTAAGTTATACAATTTGACTGCCTCTGTGGCGCGGTGGGATTGTATCCGACTGCTACGCAAGAGGTCGTGAGTTCGATCCCCACCCAGAATATAAAACTTTGTGTGATGAGCACGATGGTTTATTCTGTGTCTGGGTGTTATTTATCTATAATATGTATGTATTTAGAAATATATAAGTATGTTTAGCAGTTGTCTGGTTTCCATAGTAGAAGCTCTGCTTAGTTTGGGATCAGATAGCGTTGTGTGAGTTGTCCCAAGATATTATTAAATTATTATTTTTAAGATAAAATAAATATCAAACAATTTTAAATGACAAGAAAAAACCAAAACAGAAACTACTATGCAGTTTGTGAGCCGAATCATGATTGGGTTTGAGTTCTGTTAAAAGCTGGTGGACTGGAATCAAACAGATCGAGTTCAGGAAAGTCAACCAGCTTATTCTCTACTTTAGCAGTTCCGACAAATAACGAGTTCAAAATGATTACACGTAAGCACATAGACCTAATGTTTATAAAGCAGTTTTTAGGCACGTTAACTAAAGCGTTTTGACTTCGATGACAATTCAATTGCTGCTACCGTCAAGCATTTACTGTAAACTTTTACTGGCCAAAGAATCTATACACTTATGGATACAGCTCCATCGACCCCAACGTCAAATATCTTGCTCTTGCTAAGAGTAGGACTACTTGAAACATTATCCTGCTCTCCATAACGTCCATCTATCGTCTGTCATAATACTTTTATACTCCTAATATTGAGGAATCAAGGTTTTCATAAACTTTCGTAGCTTTGAACTGGTAAGAAACGGGAAGGAAATAAAACTAGTAAACCATTTAAAGACGAGGTTTTTAACAAAATATTGGAATAAAGACTGTATTTACACGTTACCTGCTATCTATAAAAATCATTTAAAAGAGTACTTTGAGATATAAACTACCTCAAAGTACTCTTCTAGGTAACGGTTAGAATGCATGGATTGAAATAACTGCATATTTTTTATCTTTCCTTGTTTGAAAAGGATAAATACTGACGCTTTAAAGATGAGTAGCTTATACCTGCGACTCAAGCCGTGATCGTTGATTATCGCATTAAAATATAGCCTATGTCCTTTCCCAAGCTTAAAGTGACCTCTGTACCAAATGTCCTCAATAACTACCCCATAGTTTCAGAGATTATACATACAAATGATTCCAATTATTTTTGTACATTCCTCTATCTGTATTATGTATAAATGGCGCAGAGAATCTAATCGCAAACGGTTTTGTAAACTACATTAGCGTTTATTTTATCACAAATTACTTTTAGTACAAAGCCTGTTTCTTTGATCAGAAAAAATATTATTTAAAAAGAGTTTCACATGTAAATACAGACATAAAATAAAATAACTTTTAAAACTCATACTAATTTGAATATTATCGACAATTCAAGTTAAAAACTTAAAATGTACTGCTCTAGTACTTGAATATACCGGTTAATTTTTTGCCCTTATCATAATTATGATAATAAGTCGTGATGTAATCTAACGGGTTGTTTTTTGTCTTCACAATGACAAAGGCATGGTAAACAAGACACAAGATAATGTTCTTAGATTATGTAATTGTTTCCTGAGTAGACTACCAAGATATCCTTGCGTTTTCCTTGTTTTAGAAGCTAGATTTAGTTTTAAAGATGAGATTTTAAGTCCTGTAATAGATTTTTAATCTCTGACCCGAAATAGGGATGTTATAAGTTGGACCCACAAAGAAAGAAGATGTTTAATTGGCATTTTGTCCTTTAAAAACACGTACATAAACATAAGTTTTAAAGATAATCTAATTTTTTGTCATGAGTGCTTTTTTAATGTCAAGTATTATTAACTTGTTTTGTTTGTAAAGCGAAGTAATTAAATAAATAAATAAATAAAAGTGTTTAGTGTAGTAATTTCAATAAATGTACGCATAAATATATAACTGCAATAAGTATTATAAACAGTTAGTAACACATTGTCTATTCATAATAAAAGGAAACATGACGTTATTTTTAAAAAAATGGAGAGAAGAATAACGCGTCAGTCAGTTTAGGCAAGTCGTGGGCTCCTGGACCCACATCTCCGATAAAGTAATCAGTGCAAAATTCAATCCTAATTAATACAACCAGCAAACATAATACATTTTAGGCACAAAAAACTTGAAATTACAGCATTTATGCAACTAAAATTACGACGTACATAATCATATTTAGGTTATGAAATTAAACATTTACTTCCTATTTGTAGGATATCTCTAATACATATTGATTAGATTGTTTTTTGTTTCAGGTAAGCATCGATGCATACACATCTATAAATTGAAGGCACTCCCCTCTACCATATATTTGTATGTAGATAATTTCATCTATATACTAATATTATAAAGCTGAACAGTTTGTTTGTTTGAACGCGATAATCGCAGGAACTACGGGTCCGAATTATTTAGATAGCTCATTTATCGAGGAAAGCTATAGGCTATATAACATCACGCTACGACTAACAGCAGTGAAGCAGCAATGCAAAAAAAAAAATGTTGCAGAAACGGGGAAAATTTACACATACGAAGTTGCGCGAGTCCGCAAGTGTCTTATAAAAACCTGGCAGTAAAAACTTAGGTATAGCCATATATGTAGTTTCAAACTTAAAAGTTCGATGTCATTTGGGAGCTAAGGTTCAGGGTAAGTATGCAAATCAATGAGTTGTAACGCCCTGACCGGTCCATATTTCATCCGAATCACATAATTCAGAGGCATGGCTTTGTGTTCATTATAATAATACCTAGGTACTATGGTCACACAGCTTTACAATTTTGTAAAACTGTGCTATAGTTCCTTCAGCTCGTTATTCCCTCCGTATGTTTTAAGGAATGACTAAATTGTTTTTAAACCTTCGCGATTTTTATACATATCGTCGTATAGTCGACCCGTGACCACGATTGGTGCAATTCGATCGAAACGTCGGGTAAATAAAATGTTCGTACCTTTAAATAATTCACGCGATTAAGTCCCGAAATATATCTAAAATTGGATACTACTACGACTAAATTGTATACTAGTGGCGGAGGCTCCTTAGAACACAATTACTGTCGGCTTCCCTTTGGATTGTAGTTACTTAGTATTATAGGTACAAAGAACCATGTCCAACAAGATATATTATTGTATATATACCTCTGAAAAAATTAACCCTTCGCCTCTGTTATATACTAATTTGTTTATTTAAAAATTTATGAAAACTTACAGCTAAACACAATAGTTAAGAATAACAAATAACATAAAGAAGACCAATTAAAAGTTTTCGCTAATAGAATATAATATATACAATAGTAATTATATCAGTAGACAATGAATTTATTAAACTAAAGACATATGTGAATTATACAACACAAAAGAAAGATACCATAAAAATAAATACTAAAAAAAGGAGAAACCAAAACCAAAGTATAAAGTGTCATGAGAAAAAGTGGTTTGTTAACGTTTTTCTTAACTTAGGGATACTAGTGTTGAAGAGATCGATGTCAACATCACGACTCGTCGCGTTATAATTACGGTATGCTTTAATTAGGTATGAGTTTGTGATGATTTATAACGTGAAACATGTCAGGAATAGAACACTAGGTTAACTGTGAAATTTTGAATCTGTTGCAGTAGTTTATAACTGTTCAAAAAATGAATTAGACTGAAGTTCTGAGTTACTTAGGTAGGTATAATATAAAATTGAAGTAGGTGCTGCTTACTTATGTATATCGCTGACGTATTTATTAAGTATAGCCTACCTACATATACATATTTGTATTTTATATAACTCTACAAATATTAAAGTGTTTGACCTATGGTTAACACCACTGATTCATTTAAGAATAATATTTTGTCATTTTGCAAATGTTATTGCGAATTCTGTTCTCAAAAATTCTATACTTATATAAACATACTGGGTTCGCTATACAAATACATTTGAAAAACAAACATGCTATGTTATTAATTATGAGTGACTTATGATACTGATCGAATATTAATAACCACTAGAGATTTCTTCATGACATTTGATGAAAATGTGGGTACACTGTTGAACAGGGGCATATAATAAGTCATATGGTCATTTATCTTCTTATATATAAATATCTCGTGTCACAATGTTTGTTGTCGAACTCCTCGCAAACGGCTCGACCGATTTTTTTTGTATATTTGGTAGGTAGAAGAATAAGACGTAAAGTATATTTTTATAATACGAGGGAATTGATACAGATCAAATTGCGTGGATTGTGGATAGTAGTATAATCCTACAAAGTTTGATTGGGATTAGATTATGAATTCAACTAGGAGTTACCTGATAGTTAGTATTCTTTGTCTGTAGCTACCTACTGTATTTACTGGAAACTTTTAGTTGTCACCCAAGTTATTTCATCATACAACCAGTAACCCAGATGGAACATATAAATGGTAAAGTAGATCCTAAGAAATCATACAAACAGTAAAATTACAAATAGAAAATATAAATAAGTAAAATATGTAAACAGTTAAATATAGATAGTAATGTAAAATACGTAAATAAAATAAGAAGATAGATGGTCTGTCCCGACCTCAACAGAAAACCAAAACCCCGACCTTAATAGAAAACCAAATAAAAACGCAAACACATGCTCCGATCATGTTGGAGGTATCTCTTGATTTATTAAAAAAAAAAATGTAAACGTAAATGAATTTCTTAATATTATGGACTTCCTAAAAAGTAACGAGTCTATAATAGTATTATTCAGAGTAATATTCAGAAGATCCCTAGTTTTTGGATATAATGAAACTTTTCTAAGATTTACTACATTGGTACAGATAATCAATGTAGAACCCCTTGTGGCTACAGTTTTAACTTGAAGTAAACGTACCCAAAATAATAAAACAATTACACGTAGAACCCTAAATGATGAAAGCCACAAAAACACAATTTTTTGTAAGCCCATCAAGGACTCTTATTTCTGTAACACTTCCATAACTGAAATTGAAAACCAACAAAACGATTTAACCTACCTTACCTACTATAGATAACATTAAAAGTAGTTTAGGTCAGTGGGCGTTGTCACTGTTAGCTATCACTTAACAGGCAAATGTCCAATTTGCCAAAAAGCCTATCAAGGTTGAAAGGTCAGCCATATTTTAAGGTGATAGGTGTGTTCCAATCTACAAGAGCCATTTTGTTTTCGTTTATACTAAAAGGGAATAGATATGACGAAAAGAAAATGTGCCGTTTACCTATAAACATTTTCGACCAAGTTTTAATAACTGTAGGGCAGGATATTTGGAACATAGTGCAAATTTTATTTGCAGGATGAGGAACTATTACTATGAAAGTAAAGTTAAATGAAAATATTATAGTCGCAATAAAACCTAAATAAATTGTGGATCTTCATGTACAAATTTATGAGCGTGTTCGTGAAGGTTTCGAGGAATAGATAGAAAACTAATTTAAGGTTGAATTGTAAGACGTTATGTTTAATGTTGTGTTACTGGGGGCATTACACTGAGAAAATTATTTATTTAGCGCTACGTATATACACAAAGACACGATCGCCGGCCTCGCTCTTCCGCACACAACCATTACTTCACATTGCGCAGGAGCGCAGGTCAAAATAAAGTAGAATATTTGTTCTTACATATGTTAGATTACGATGACTATGACAATACGAAAATGCTTGTTTTTGCATTTTTCCGCAACTTCAAGATTAGTATTTGCGGGATCATATTAAGACATATCCTTAAATTTATTTATTTCATCTACTAGAAAAACTCTTTGACTAGTGACACAATTTTTTTCGTGTCCTAATATTTAGGTTTTCTATATAATTTTTTGAGAAAGCCGAACCCTGTGTCGCGTAATCTACTCTTAACGTGAATAGTAATGATAAAAATACTTCTGAGCACGGCTCAAAGCATAGTTGAAGTATTTGGCGATTAGACGATCAGATTTAGTAGTTACTAGGTACCCGATTATTTCCAGAGACCAAGGCGTCGTTGTCGTTTGGTTAACGATCAAATTGATGGAATTGCATCTATCGAAATAAATGGGGTGTCCGCAAACGTGCAAAAATGGGTATCTACCACAGCATTATTTTATACACGCTTCAATTGTATGAAAATTAGTCATACAATACCGCTCTTATCAATTTGACACACACAAAATTAGTTTACGACGTGTTTACGATCTCATAAAACTTATGTACAATTCTGTGAAAACATAAGTGGGCTTATCAAATGATGTAATATTAACTTGTCGTTGTTTGGCAAGAATGTCATTTTCAATTCTTTCAAATCCCAGAAATTCGCAACAAACACGAAATTTAAATCTGATGACTTTAACAAAACACCGATCTTAATCAAGACTTACGAGATGCGTACTGGTAAAATTGTAGGAATGGTTAATGCCATTCTAATTAGCTTCCTCTGTGCGTTGACTTCAAATGTTTCCGTTAAATTACAAAACGCTATCGTTTATAAATTAAATCTAGTTGTTGGCTAAAGAACATAAAGTGATTTCGTGATTTACTCCCATATTTTTCCGTGGTCACCATTTTCTTTCTTATTAGTTAGAATCATTAGTATTGTGGTCTGGTACTTAAATATTGCCAATCTAATCTAATTAAATTGCAAATTAAATGTGCTATTCTGATTTCATTTCAACAAAATTGAGCATTATCCTTATTGTATCGGTCTGTGTTGATATTGCCTTGCTTATAGCCATAACATTTGATTTATGAACTACGAATGCCGCTAATTATTTGATATAACAATCACATGCTAATTTTATTTCTACTACGATGTTTTAATATTATATTTTACAAACCAGTGTGTAGTGAAGCGAGCGTTTCTAACAAGAAACTGGCCGATTGTACTCATTTCGTCTCATGAAAGCCAAGTAAAGACTCAATTCCTTTACCAGTGGTAACTCTGAGCCATAGGTCGTCTTGGTGGGTACTACAACAGTGTCAGATATTCTTCCGTGAAGTAGTTGTGGCGGTACCCACATATAATAATATAAATAAACTGACACTTGACAGCTCGCGTCAAAATCATGAATCGCGATATAGAAGTTTTCACAGCTGCAAACTATATATACAAGTTCCCAACGTTAACCGTTGGGCCGCGGCCCGCCAGGCACGATCACCTCGCCTGGTCGGAGGATCCTCCCTTTGTGTTGCAGGGAGTTAACACCTTGCCCTCCACATTAGTGATAAGATGTTAACACATAACTGTGTTTCGGTTGAAAGGCATTATAGCAAGTGTAATTACTGGGCAAATGAGACTTAAGAACTAATGTCTCAAATGAGGAGCGCGGTGCGGTCACATTCAGATATTTGCCAAATAAGAATATGGGTGGCACTTACCTTCAGACATACGACCTACTCGTCTCCTCATTTCGTATTATAAAAAAGACCCTCTTTGAAAAAGGTGAAGAAACCAAAGGTTCTTACAAAATAGATTGCTCCAGTGTCATAGCGAGACGCAGGAGGATTTATATTTAATTTCCACACCTTGTATGATTAATAAATATTTGTGTTAATTGAGTCTACTTTGTTTGTTAATTTAATTGCATGTTTTCAACATCATAGTGCGGCCATTGACTTAAAAAATAAAAGACAAATATAGGAAATATTTTAAAGCCTACAAATCTGAAGCAATACGATATTTTTGTTACCAAATACGTTGACATTTAGCTTCTTTGTCAGATATTCAATCAGTCTCAATGTCTAGACATGCTGGATTTATATTTGGGTTTTGTGAAGGGAGGAAACCCTTTCTCCATTACAAGGTTTTTGAATGGTATTCGAGGCATAATGTCTTGAATATTATGATAAAATGTTCCGTATAATACTATCGAAAATAGAAGGACATCGTTATTAAAACAGGTATTTTTATAATACCATTCTTTGTTGTTATGCGGGATCTTTTTTTTAATATTTAATGTACTTTACCGTCTCTGTTTACGAAGTCCCTTATTTATTATTTATTTATTATCATTTATTTAAAGTAACTTTGACTCAATTTGTTAGTAATTACATTTTACTTAAAACTATGTTAATAGCTAATCTAGACATAAAGTATAACAATAGTATATGCCTACACAAATCATCGCTGTATCATTCCATGTGAAATGACACAATCCAATCTATTTACAATCATGTTGATGATGTTGTTAGAGCTGGCCCGAACCCTACGGACCAGGAATGCACACCTTTTGCGCATTGTGGTATAAAAACAGTATGTTTAGTTGGCTAGGCTTTATTGGAAATCTATGTTTGTTCATAAGGGTATTGTGTTTGCATTACTAAGCAGCTATAAGTTACAATTTTTGCTGTAGTTGTCAGGACGATAATTCTAGAGTAAGATCACGAGTTGTTGTCTCTGACTCTAGTTATATATGGGTTACTGCAATAATAGATGAAGCCTTTAGATTTCAGTTGGAAACCAAGAACTAAACTGAGTTTGTTGCAAAATGGCCGGTCTACCAGAGTTTATAAAAAAATATAACTAGCAATATGAGATTGTGGGTCCAACATTATTAGCAATCCTGTTAAGCCCTCCAGCTAAGCTTAATGGCTTGTGTTATTAGTGGACTCACGTCAGTAGTATAATGGGTAGGATTCGAATCCGCGACTTCAGGATTGCGAGTCCGATGCCTTAGAAAAATCCATAGAATCGAGTCTGTGTACAGTTAAACTGTTCAGTAAAGTCTTGACACTGGAAAAAAAGAGGCGGTAACCTCCATTAGGTTATGGATTTTAAAAGTTATTCATGATTTTTTACGTTAAATTTAGGTATATTATTACAGCCCAGTTAGCCGATATATTCACAACCTTAAGCTAAGTTCAAAACAAAGTATTTAGGTTCCGTAATAAATATTTTTAAATTTTCAGAACCTTTAATTAATTTATGAAACCATTCTACAATAGTCACTACATGCGTATGTAATAACCGAAAGGCAAGAATTTTTAGTATACAGGCTGATCTATACTCTATACTAATATTATAAAGAGGAAAGATTTGATTGTTTGTTTGTATTGAATAGGCTCCGAAACTACTAGACGTATTTGAAAATTTCTTTCATCGTTGTGAAGCTACACTAACCCCAGGTGACATAGACTATTTTTTATCCCTGTATTCCCACGGGAACGGAAACTACGCGGGTGAAACCGCGAGGCGTCCGCTAGTTTGTAATATACTAATGCCCGCCCGTGGCTTCTTTACATAACACTAAATAACTTTGTAATATCAGTTTTGGAAAATATTTAATATAGCTGACCCGCGCAACTTCATATTATGCGTAAATTTTCCCCGTATTTGCAACATTTTTCTTTGATGCTCCGCTCCTATTGGTGGTAGCGTGATGTTATATAGCCTATGGCCTTCCTTGATAAATGGGCTATCCAACAGTAAAATATTATTTTCAATTCGGACCCGTAGTTCCTGAGATTATCGCGTTCAACAAATAAACTCTTCAACTTTATAATATTAGTAAAGATAAAGAAGAACCCTTTGTCACCTTTCACTTGTTTTTGGAGACCTTAAGACTATTTCACTGGAGTAAAATCGTTTTTATTGTGAGTTTTAGGCCCTAAACCTAACAAAGAAACATCAATTTTTCTCCGGGTTCTCTCAGATATTTTGTGACAAAAGTAGATAGGGTACAAAAGTGAAGGGTTAACTTGTATTTTTTTTTTAAATTATTTTACGAAATTATTTGGTTTAATGTAAAGAAGTTAAGAGTAGACATTAGTGTATTAAAAATCACCCTGTATATTAGGCAGCATGTGCCACATACGATTTCTTGTAACCAGTTTGGTATTGTGTACAGCGAATGTTGCAAAAACAAGTTCGCTAATAGATATTTGGCACTTATATACTTAGGTTTGGAGATTCCTTGAATTGAATAGCTACTTAGTTCTTTGTTTACCTGTCGTATGTCCAGTTTACTTTTGCTTTTAATATCAAGATAACTAGCATTGTAAATCCCCACATTACTAGTAATCTAGTTATCGTTCAATTAAGCTATCTTGCTTGTCTTGTTAATTGCTTTAGGTAGTATAATAGCTCTCGGTTGTGAGTTTGGTGCCATAACCAAAAGACTACCGCAACTTCTATGTGACTATGCGATAGACAAGTTGATTGGTTTATACAAGGTGTCAATTATTCCATGTCCGACCCGAAAGGAGTGTGTAGGTATTCTGTTAACAATGCTCTCTGTGGCGCGGTGGGAGTGCATCCGACTGCTACGCAAGAGACGACCTCTTGCTCGGGTTCGGTCCCCACCCAGGATAAAACTTTGTGTGATGAACATGATGGTTTATTCTGTGTCTGGGTGTTATTTATCTATAATATGTATGTATTTAGAACTATAGAATATGTATGTTTATCAGTTGTCTGTTTTCCATATAACAAGCTCTGCTTAGTTTGGGATCAGATAGCGTAGATACTATTATTATTATTTAATATATATCGGTCAAAATGTTTTTTAATATTAAAATTCACGATTTAAATACCCAATTTCGTCGAAATGTGTAAATTTTCAAGATATTTTATCAACATTGTTTGCATAAAGCCTCTTTACACACAAAACAATCTTTTCCGCCTCAGGAGAAACAAAAAATAGTAATTTTATTTGTTATTAAATAAAAAAATACATAAATCGAATGGCAACATGATACCTAACACATTAACGGGTCGGACAGGGATTAAATATACATACTGTATTAGACCTCATGCTAAAGAAGTATACCTACATACATATACATATAGATAGCAATGTGGGATTGTGAGTCCCACATTACTAGAAATTCTGTTAAAAATGACTTGTGTTAGGAGTGGGTCCAAGTCGTTAGAATAATGGGTAGGATTGGAAACCGTGACCTCACGATTGCGAGTCGATGCTTTAACCATTAGGCTGCCGCTTTGTTTACTATTGCATTTATTATTTATATAACAATTGCATTATTAGTCGTAAATTTGCATTGCTCTTATTCGTCATCAAAAGCAGACCATAGCTAGAACCGATACTCAATTGAAAACTATACTGATTATAATACTTCCATATATCCATTTTCGATTTTTACTTGATACCAGACGACAACTGATAACTGCTATTACAAAAAGCGTTCTATTTTCTATGTCCAACGGTATGAATTTCAAGGCTTTAAATTTATTTTAGTCCCCTACAGTGAAGGTATACATAATTGAAGGGGTGACTCACCCTTCCAGACGGGAAACATCGATAGGGTACACAATATAGCCTAGGTTGCATGTTTTCTATATTAAAACAATGTCCTAAGTGTTTGATAGAAGCGGATTTTATAATACTGTGTTTTAGTTATCTTGAGAATATGTTTTGTTGTTTTATAAAATACTTGCTGCTCGCCACGGCTTCCGATTCTAACCCAGATTTTTTACTCTTCTGTGCGCTTTCACCTGTAATTTTAACTCAATTTTTTCACTCTCCTGTGCGCTTTTTAAGGATCCGTTGCCTAAATGGCAAAACGGAACCCTTACAATTTCGCCATATCCGACCGTCTGTCCGCAGCTAAGCTCAGAGACTGTTAGTGCTAGAAGGCTGTAATTTTGCATGGATATACATAGTACTTACGCCGACAAAGTGAAATAATAAAGTATTCAAAAATATTTTTTAGGGTACCTCCCCTATATGTATATCTCTCTATCATAGCTAAGTAGGTGTTATAAGTTTACGTTAACAGCGATCAAATGAGTAGTATCAAAATGTTCGTACAAATTCTATTACGTTGTAACTATGAAACAATAATAACACAAAACCCACTTCTTAAGCCGCATTATTCGGACGGAGGAGGTACTACAAAACCCTAAATTGTGCGTGGCCCGACATGCAATTGCCCGCTTTTTTTAAATATATTATCTTTTTTAATATATATACAAATCTTGTCCTGACAATAATGAAAAAAGAATAATCCAATTTGGTGCAGTCGTTCTAAAGTAATGTGTACGCAATATTTCATTTATATATCTGCACTAGGGTTATACTATAGTTTTTACATTAAAAGTGGATGCTCCTACTATGTTGTACCCATTGAGGTTGATATATTCAATCGTATGTATTCTTCTTTTAATAGTTTTACCCGACGGTTTATCTCTTGTTTTTGGACCTGTCCTCTACTGGTGGCAGTACCTTACCCACATATACAGTTTATAAACAAAGAAACATTGTAAACATTGGCAATTTGAAAAGAGTGGCCGCGAGTTTTCATTGCTTCGTTCTTTTCACCGGCTTTACCTATTGTTTGAGAACAGGCATTACGTGTACATGTAGAAACGACTTTTCACAATGTAGTATAATGCTTCCTAAATGACTAAACAAAGTCTGAGATAGTAGCGGGAGACTTTTTAACCTTATTTTTATTAAACACAAAATACCTTTATCTAGACTCGCCATAAGTATTTATGAATCATCTAAAATGTTAGTGTCGTTCAGGTTTGTTCCCGCTAATTCTACCACATTGTTCTACTAGTTCTATGGCAGAGTTTAAACAATGTTAATTCATGTTTACCTTGTTTACAAAGAAATAGTGATCTTTAATATAAATAATATTGTTTTAGGAGCCCAATAATACATATTGAAGTTTATATTTGTCCTGTAGTTGAACTCTAATTGCATACCTTTTTCAAATTTTATCATAAAAATATTTAAATAAATATTAAATGAGGCAGAAAGAAATATATTACCAAATTAAGGGTTAGTGTATAATTTGGTAATATATTTGTTGGTGTTGAACTACTCGGAACTACACTAACATTCCATTAGATATTAGAATTAGTGGAAATAAACCAAAGTTCACACTTTTTCATAGTGTCGAACTCCTTGGAACTACCTACCTATTAGTTATTACCAATAGGATGGTACCTATTGTATAATTTGGTAATATATTTCTTAATGTGAAATACTTGAAACTACAGTCCCATTAGTTATTAGAATAAGTGCGAACAAACAGAAGTTCACACTAAATTATACACTAAAACCCATTAGAAGAGGAGTAGTGCATAATTTGGTAATATATTTCTTAATGTGAACTCCTTGGAACTACCCTCCTATCAGTTATTAGAGTAAGTGAGTACAAACCCAAGTTCACACCAAATTAAACACTAACCGCCCTAATAAGGGGGTTAGTGTATAATTTGGTTATACATTTTATAGTGTTGAACTTCTTGGAACTACCCTACTATTAGTTATTAGAATAAGTGGGGAAAAAACCGAAGTTCACACTAAGGGGGTTAGTGTTTAATTTGGTAATATATTTTTTAGTGTTGAACTATTTGGAACTACACTCCCATTAGTTATTAGAATAAGAAGCAGTGCACTAGTATTATTTAAATATTAAATTATAACCACTTGATATAATTTACGTTACATATATTATTATTTAAGTTTTGTTTAAACTCAACTCCAACACAAGCCCAGACTCGGAAGAACAATTTGTGGATCACACACAGTGGGGTCCCATGTGGGAACCGAACCCACAACCTCTTGCGCAGAAGTCCTACACACTCAAAGGCAGTCAAATAAGTGTCAACATTAGAAATTCCCGTTATTTTTAATTAAGTATCGGTAAATCATTAATTGGTTCACGTTCTTAAATTCTAATAATTGTATCGATAAAACGTTGATTACAATTGTTGCGGTTGATAATAATTGCAATATTGTGACGTCGAATGATTTCAAGTAATCGATTATAACGATCGATATACATGTGATTCGATTTATCGAGATGAATAAAGGTCATCATATACTGCGGTTATATTATTATGTAAATATGATGGTCCCTGAGAGTAGGTCGAGATATAAGCGAGGTAAAGCAACGTTACCACTGTCGGTCTGTAGATGGGTAGGTAACCGTTTTCAAACATTGTCACGACAAAAAATTGTTGTATTGGAGGTAGGGTGGGGTGTGTGCATCTTTTGCAATTATTCAACAACTATCTCAGTCTAGTAAAGTAATTTTTATAGGCATTTCCAGCCAATTACTTTACAAATACAATAATTGCATTTTTGAAAAATAGAAAAATAGTCCAGATAAGTGGTTCGCTTCTGGCCCCGGTCTGGCTACGAAAGTCTCGGGTTCGATTCCTGGGTCTGGACTTCAAATTTTTCTATCTTTCAAAAATGCAATTATTGTATTTATCTAGGTCTAATTTGAATTCCCATAGCTTAGGCCATATTTATGGCGAGTAGGTTGGAATATTCGCAAATTTTAAGCAATTTGTGTAGCTGTCATCGTAGACTTTGAGTTGATAATTGAATTGGCATTTCCATTGTCTGTTATCAGGCATATCTAAGTCCTTATCAAACAAATAGTGACAACTGAAGCATCTATCCAAAGACAAGCCTTTAAAAATAATAATACGGCCTATCTTAACAACTGAGATTAAGCATGACTACTTACGAGTATTGTTAGCATAGCACATTCTCTCGTTATCAAATGAAAAAAAAACTGATTGAATGATTGACTCACGCCCGGTTTCTGAAAGCCCGCAAGATAGTGGCCTGTATGGTCTTCATACTAGCTGAACGATAACCGGCGAACGATAACCGGCTGGCGAGTTGCTAGTGTGTTCGATTGTCGCGGACTGTCCGGAAGATACCTGACGACGCAGATAGCACCGGCAGCGAACATACACACTTTGAATTGCATTTTCACTAAGTCAAAAACCTGAAAGAGATAGAGACATCAAAATTTTACGATTTTGTTTGACAATAAAATCTCTATGACAATAAGTAAAAGTAAATCATCAGAATTCATTCTGATCTTTCTGTGATAGTTAAGGTTCATTTCCGTGCATCGCGGCCGATCGCGAGTCACGCGCGGCTTACGACAAGCGTCTAATGCGCGCGGCCGATGCGACAATAGTCTGAGTATGAGAATGTATGGTGCCGTTTCCGAGGTAAGCGACAGACGCGCGCGGCCGACGACGCACTTTGAATATTGTCGCATCGGCCGCGAGCGTCAGCCGCTTGTCGTAAGAAGCGCGCGGCTCGCGATCGGCCGCGTAGCACGGAAATGAACCTTATGGGCTTTGAAACGGTCTTAAAAGATTGTCGTAGTTGGATATAAAGTTTTTGGTAAATCTTCTGCTTATAGTCAATTTGTCGCTTATAGACAATTTTCAATTGCGTAGGTATCTACTTCTGAATACCTAAACTGGTGCCCGATTTCGTTAATCGAATCTCCGCGGGATCGCACCATAATACCTACTTCCGCGAGAATTCAACTAACTAAATCGGCATTTAGTATAATGTATTTAAAATAAATTCCTTATATTCTTTACACAAATATAAAAATATTCTCATCACATTAAATAAACTAGATGTCTTGATGACCTTCGTCCTAACAATAGTTACCTTTTTATACTTTACAACCGTAAACATTGCTTTGAGATAATGTAAAAAAGTTATAGCTAAATTATCTAAGTACCTACATGTACAGCAACACCAAAGCTTATTTATTGAAATTTTATTTATTTTTGTACGGTGACTGCCTTCACAAAATACCATTAAAAAAACGCGTTCCAGCAAACACATACACATACATAGACAGGCAAATCCAGATCTGTGTACCGAATTTCTTGTATTCCATAGAATGTCTTTTCCCATTTGTCGCTGGTTTTGAGTTAAAATAAACACTCTTTGGTCTCGTTGAATTGGTTAGAGTATTTGCAAACGTTAATTTCCATGGATCACGGCCTCGCGCGGCTGGCGACGTACGGCTGACGCGCGCGGCTATGCGACAATAATCAGAGTGTCGTCTATGTCAGTCGTCTGTCGCAGACCTCGGAATCGGCACTGTACATTTTCATACTCTGACTATTGTCGCATCAGCCACGCGCGATAGCCGCGATGCACGGAAATGAACCTTTATGAGACTTAATAAATCTCATAAAGGTTCATCATAATAATATTTAGGTAAGTACAGTCTGCTACATAATATGTAGCGGACTGTACTTACTTTAATTATGACTAATTTCGACTAAGTTTATTTTTAGCTTTAGGCAATTATTGTACAGAATGTTTTTTATACACCTTGTTATTGTGAGTACTAGCAATGTGTTGAGATTAACCTGACTTAATGATATTATTTATGAAGCACGTGTAGTGCCTTTTGCAATGGTTTTGATAACGTTGAAGATTAGACTTACGATAATAATAATGGTGGTAGTGTTTAGAATCCACTGACTGGTTGAGTTGAGATCTCAGTTCCCTGTCAATTAGTGAAGTAAGGATCTGTTCAATGGCTCAAATTCCCAAAAATGTATAAGTTTTTACTTTGATAAAGAACCCTTAGTGGAATTAACTCCCTTCCAAAACCGGCATTATAGATTGCTCAAATGAGTCAAGATTCTTGAAGAAAGAGTCCTTCAAATCAAAGTCCTAGATTCGTCACTGGATCATTCCACAATGTATAACTGGTAAAGTATATAATTGCAAATTGCTTTAATTTTCATCAAATTCAACGTTAAATCCAGTAGATAGGTATCTTGTCAAAATTACGAAAAACACAAGATAATTACAATTCATGGAAACACTTGTCAATACAAATATAGAACTACCTACTTACTTGGTTAATATTTATTTATATCCAAATAGAACATCGTAAATCACATCATTTGCTTCGTGCTAAATACTAACGTGTGTAATGGTAATAGGGATTTCCCGAGCAGAAGGCTGTGGGAAAGGATACTTGGTCTATAATACTCGTAGTATCAACATACAAAATATAAGTGCAGTAAAGTTGGAAAGTACCTACCTAGCTCTTGATAATTTCCGATGGGCACCGGTGAATGGATTCGATTCCGGTGTTTAATGGAACTGATTGATCAAAACTTGTGTAAGTATATTTTCTTAAATATCGGGATGTGTTTAGAAATTCTTTGACTTCTGAAAACCATTATTAAAAGCATTTTAACAATATGTTGATTTTCATTTCACTTTAATACATTACTGAATAATTGTCTTCTAACCACTGTTGGTTATGGCGACCAATGTCATTAGAATCTAGCCAACTACGAGGAGATATAATAGTGCATGAGTGTATGCGCAGACCCAAGTGCACTATATTCCCTCACACATATAGCCCGATAGGACGGAAATCCGACACGGCCGGAGAGAGATTAGGCGCAATACCTACGTCATAACGTGCTCTCCGAGATAATACTCGTAATATAAAACCGTCACTTCAAGTTGACTAGGAGCGACAGAAATACTTTTATTGCATCTCAAAGTAAACGGGCCTAGAGCATTCTTAAGCCTTCATTATAAGCGATAATAAAGGCTTAAGAATGCTCTAAGCCCGTTGATCTATTACTCGTCACTTCGCATTTCCGTGATTCTCATTACACACGACGAACTACGATTATTATTTTAAAGACACGTGCAATACGTCTCTGTAACAACCGAATACTCAAAACCAACTCATTTTTAAGACATCACTCTCATACTGTCACTGTCACTTTAAGGTGAAAATTAGCGACAGAAATACTGTTAAGCACGTTTTAAAGTTCTACTATCTACCTATAAAAATAAAGCCTTATAAGTCAGTTGATCTATTACTCTTCACTTCGCATTGCCGTAATTCTCATTCACGCACGAAGGATTACGACAATTGTTTCAAAGACACGTGCAATCATAAGTATTTATTAGCAACAGAATTACATGGTAGTTATATGTGCACGTATGCAATTATGATGATAACGTCTGCTGATATAGATAACGGTCATTAACTGTATCATCGTATATTGATTATTAAATTGCAGTCTTGTTTGTTGACAAATGCAATGACTAGAAATGTTTCAAATTATTATCTTTACCAAAATATACTGATTGACGGACTCACTAACCTATAAATTAACAACCGATTCGGACTGGAGCTTAGACTGAAAACTTGGGATGAGTTTGGGGATGAATCTTTTAAGGGGGTAAAATAAGAAAAAAAAGTTTATTTCTTCATTTTAACTTCTGAAAGTGAAAAATATATTTCTTAACTACAAGGGCTTCTTTTGAGATCATTCATGAATACCTCCTCCATTTTCATAAGCCATTTGATACATTATCAAATGGCTTAAGAAAATGGAGGAGAAAAGCATAAATATTGTTTCGTCCGATTCCCGATTTCTATAAGTCTTGGTTTTTTTTTTATATCTTGGCTGTAGGTTGATCTTATTTTTTTTATTTTGTTATCACCTCTGTGAATCCAATCAGTCATTGATATTCGTTTCATTTGCTATTGCAGTTAGTCTTGCATTACGCTTGTTCTTGTTTTTATAATCAGACGACGAAAAAATCCACAAGCATTCATGTATTTTCTAACACTGAATAAATTTTATTGTTATATATAAACTCTATTTATTAGAACTTGTCATTTTAATTGAAATAATGGCAGAAAATACAAAACAATGTATTAAGAATGCACCGCGCAGGTGACGAACAATCGAGTGACGAGTGACGACCGACTGCATGTCCAGGCGTGCCGAGGGGGATAACGAGTCGCTGCAGGAAGAAGAATGCAGCGAAGGGTTGGATACTCGGCGTAGTAAACAAATCGTGTTTCTAGTGACTGTCTCGCCTCTCTGCTCGGGCGAGCACTCGACCGAGCACTCGTCAAAGTGTTTATACAAACCGAGTCCGGGACCGAAGACACTGTCTCGCCACTGTACTCGTTGCGAGTTATCAACCCATAAACGAAAGTAACTAATTAAGTTAAGGAAAATCGAAATGGTAACATGTTGACACACTTCGTGTCGTGTATGGATCAAATGTCGCAACGTGAAGTGATATCTGGAAGTTTACTTATCGTTATCACAGACATCTTGTACGCTGTTTAATGGCCGCTTTGCAATTTCTTGTTTAGAAATGCGAAGTTAGGAAATCTTGGAAGAAGGCGTTGAAATTTACAAGTCTTTTTTCAAAATGTTTTTTTACGAGTTTGGATGCAATTACGGTTGCATATGTCTGCGGCTAATTTCAATAACAGCTTCAAGCGCTATGTAGTAGACTCAGTCTCTTTTCTATCAATATGATAGATGTAATGATACAATAATCCATCACGATCGAAGAAAGTACCGCCCTCCAGCTCTGGAACTCAAAATCAAAGTTTGGAAACGGTATCGGTCAAAAGTGTCATGCAGATCTATCTATTTTTCTCGCCTTGACAGATGAAAAAGATAGATAGAAATCTAATGTAAATAGTAAATTTTCCGACTTCATGCACGATAGGGTAGTATCCCAAAGGTTAACATCTGCTATGTCAAAGTTATAAAGTGACAGACCCTCCAATTTGGTTTTCTCCGATCGACGTCACCAATAAATACATAAAATAGGTTTAAAACACAACATTGAGTTCATCTCTCTCCACATTTACCAAATACGGGAAGAGGCCGCAAGAGAGAGAATGTGAACGTGATGTAGAGTGAATGAAACATTCATAGTCAGAAGTCAGGACAGGGAAACAGTTCATTCGATTAATCAAATTTATTTCTGCACGTGCTAGTGTTAAACTTAGCTTTGCCAGCTCATTGCCATTTGTGGTTAGAGTAATGCGTCACGTGAACTTAAAATAGAGTTGTAAACAACATCCTAATATCTTATTTTTTAAGTAGGTTGTATAGGTCTGATACCTATAACACCTTTTTATAATTTAATTGTATAGTTGAGTTGAGGAAATATGTCCACGGAGGGAAAGAAGCTAGGTTTGTTGTGAGTGAGTTAAGTCTAAAGACTTCATCAAACAGTGATATATTACTCAGCTCCGCCTGCAGTATTCTCTGTCCTTCCCTATGTTACTCATCTATCTTTTAGACGATGTCTCATCTATCTCCTTTCTTGTTCCTATTAAACTTAGATTAATTTATAGGTTCAGCCTATAAAGAATTAACCTAACCTAACCTAACTTTCGCCCGGGGCTTCGCCCGGGGCTTCGCCCATGTGTAGATGTTGGTTATTGCGATAAAATCTATCAAACTATCTTCATATCAAATTTCATCTCCATCTGTTCAGCGGCTTAAGCGTATATATTAGTTTGGATAAAATGCGAACTGGTGACCATTTACATAGACCGAGTGTACGCTTATTGTTAATCTTAGAACTTATAAATACAACTTGGTAGGTACCTACCTAACACAGGTACAACCAGCTTCTTAGAACTATTTCAGAAACAGCTTAAATAATTAAAAAATATATAAATGTTTATGTGTGAATCTGTGTATGTGTCTTGAATAATTAGCCATCTTATAGACACAAGTATGTATAATTTCAAGGAACACTTATGACTATCATATAATAATACGCTACTCGGAAGTCAAATAGATGATTTAAGATAAAAAAATGGCTTAAGACTAGATTCGTCAAATGATTATGATGTACAGACGTATTATCTTTTTGTTTATTTTTAGTTAAGTACTCTATCGTGGTTTAAAAATACGCAACGTTAGTACATTTGCTGGCGTATATAACAACATACTAAGAAGTTCGAACAAAATATAAAAACCAAACGGTTTCAAACAAGAACCATAGGTTGAATTGAGTGCACTTTGAAATATACGAACCCCGTGTCTAGCACACAAATAATACCGAATTATATTAAACTTAATGTTTGAACGATTTTGTTAAAATCAAGCAGGTTAGACCCATCCCGATTAAATTGCACTCCAATGTCCCCTAATGTCCCTTAAGGTTCATTTCCGTGTATTGCGGCCGATCGCGAGCCGCGCGCGACTTATGACGAGCGGCTGACGAGCGCGGCCGATGTGACAATAGTCAGAGTATGAGAATGTATGGTGCTGTTTCGGAGGTCTGCGACAGACGCGCGCGACCGACGACTGACGCAGGCTGCGCGCGCACTCTGACTATTGTCGCATCGTCGAAAGCCGCGCGCGGCTCGCGATCGGCAGCGATGTACGGGAATAAATCTTTAGTTTGCGTCGATGACAAAAAATTGTTACATTACAGAACTGCAATTTCATACACGACTGAAATAATGATTTTTTAAGTCAACCTATCCTATGAATGATGAATTGCAACACCGAAGTTCACGTTACTGCGTAAAAAATACAGTTTAAGTGTTAAAAACACATTTTGTTTGCCTATAAAATGTTTTATAACCACACAACCTCACCCATGTCCATTAATTGGCCACACACCACATGACTTCACAAGACGTGTTTCATTGCATAACTATTAAACCTTATGTCAATATAGAAACCTATTAAGATCATAGATACCGCTCTGTATTAATAATTTTCCGGGTATTTCACATCTAGTTGCAAAAGTCATTTGAATGATAGAAATATACGTTTCCGGATTGATAATTAACTGGACTGTTTCCCGCATAGAATTATAATATTATGTAGCGATGTCTGAAGCATTTAATATTACAATTCTTGTCTTTCTCAAGCCCTAGTTTAGACGTATGACCTACGGTATTGACAGGTATTATAATATACTTTGTAAAATGCAATGCAGGTATAATAGTTGCAATGTCTTATAAAGCATGAATTGTTCATGTCATGTCCAACTAGTAGTACCAACATTCGTCTTAACAAAACATTGATGACATTGTAATAAACAACCATGCCATTGACAGCTTTACTTTTTTACATTTATATGGCAGGCTGCTGCAATCGCCATTCGCTGATAGATTAATAGCTTTAGTTCCAATTGTATCGCATGTCACTGCAATTGCCATTCGCTGATAGGCTGATATTTTGGTTCTAATTGTATCGCATGTCGCTGCAAATCGCCATTGGCTGATAGGCTGATACTTTGGTTCAAATTGTATCACAAGTCACTGCAATCGCCATTCGCTGATAGGCTGATACTATCAGCCTATCAGCAGGCGGAACGTGACACTTTTGCGTATGTGCAGCCGGTCATCGATTTATAAGACGTTGTCACGTCAAAACGTAAACATATTAATATTCCAAGTGACAGCTTAGGGAACTTTCCATGTAATAATATTCTTACGATACCTAATTCTATATTATCTAGCCCCTTAATAGATAGCAAGACAAATTAACGTTTCATTGTTTCGAAACTTGGTTTGTTTTGTGATTGTGATTATTTGTATATCTTATACCTAGTTATAGTGAACGAGGGTCTTTATTAAATACAATGGTTACATAATCGTAATATGTTATATAATATGTATATTATTCCCAAAACTTGGAAGATCTATTTCATTTTCTTCATAAAAATAAAACAATAAACTATCGTTCTCGTTAAAAGATCACTTGTATAAATAGAACACGACTCACGATACCACATATTAATGACATTGGTATCACACCAGTTAATTTAAAAGTCAATTAATTGCATATTACACTAAATGAGAAACGTATCTACGAAACGTGATGTGGTTAATGTAACAACCAATTAGATAAAATGCTTCAGTGAATTTTATAACGGAAAAATTATTAGAATTATTTAGATAAATTAACGATCCTGCGCAAAAAAAAGATCAAAGTTCTTTTATTTTGCAGGCGGATTCTGTGCAGCCCGAGTTAGAATTTTCCCCACTACTTCTTACTTACAACTATTACATCTTTCGAATATTTTAGGTAGCGTATCGCCATCATAGAATGCTGACAATACGCTCGACGTCATACTACCGTATGCAGAGGCGAATTTGCAGTATTTGCCGCTCCTAGAGCGGCAAATACTGCAAATTCGCCTAGGCCATGCCAGACGTCACTTTCGGCGGCTTTCGTTCATTTCATTATCATTTCACTGTCGATATAACCTATGTGCACCGCGCGATGGGAGGGCGGGGAGGCTGGTACAAATCATTTAACCCGGATGCCGATGCCACCACTCGGTACCACCTAAGTACATAACGCGACGGGGGGGGGGGGGGGTTGGGGTTGAAAAAAAACACCCGATACCCCCTATTGCGTGACAGGGGGGGCTTTTGCCGGTCTGGAGATTTGCCCGGCTTGTGAAACATTATTTTTTGCCGCTATTGACCGCCCCTAAAATACGTATGACTTCAAATGGTAGTGGCATGCAATGTGCTTATTTCTTTTCTTTAATCTTTCTTTCTGATACAAACGAAAATTACGTTAAAAAAAGTTACGTTATCCAACCAACACCGAGAATTTTGGTGTCTATTTCTAGGCTTCTTCATGTGCCACTAATGAGCAAAGCGCGCTTCCGAAATTACTATCTTTGCCTCCCAATTTTCACAAAAGCATTGAGATGGTTAACACCAATGATTGTTTGGCCTGCCTTGACGACGTCTTCGTCTATTGTCAGGCAGGATATGGAAAACCCTGTTCTTACTCTTTTTTTAAATTAAATACCTACCTATATTCAGTTCCACCATTTTTGCTGCAGTGGCTTTTGATCTGCTTACTTGTTTTTTTGATGTGTAACCTGTTGACCGGTTAAGTACTTGTCTTGAAGGTCATCTCAAGTGGTATAACAGTACTTTATACATGCCTTAACTTTAGATCACCCAAGTACTTCACTTTAACCGCTAGCTAAGTACCAAACGAGCGGAATGACCTGTCTTCATTGACGTTCATCCCTATCATTTCATCATCTACCCAGACTTTGTTGATTAGTTAGCTTGCAAAATTCTGGATTTGTTTAAGTTCACAATTTAATTTGTGATTAATTCCTATCCCTTGGATTTAATTTGTGATTAATGACTTTCCCTTGTTTGAAACCTTTTTTACCCCATACATGAGAGGGGGGGGGGGCAATTCACTCCTAAATCGGCCAAATTTGACAGTCACTAGCACGACGGTGAGTGCAACTAAGTCGAAGCTGATTGGAAAGGTTTATAACACCTTCATCACCCTAAAAAAAAATGCCATTTTACCCCCGCAAGGCTAAATACTACCCATAGATTTGGTACCCAGCATTAGGGTCATTGAATGAGTGACCCTAGAGCATGGGTACCGAATCTGTGAAAAGAAGTAAAAAAACTCCTTTATTAAGATCGGTGTTCTTATTGATCACTGAAATAATACGTAAGTAAATAGTGAAACTAACGAAGCGTTTATCTGTTAATAAACAAGTAGTAAATATGTATTCATTATGCAGTTCTAATATTATGTAACAGCAATTATTATAAGTAGATATTTACTTACTAATGTTTATATTTTACGCATATAGGTATCATTGCGATGTACGACATTTGTCTGTATTATAGTTCTCTAAAAAAACGTACTTATTTCAATGTATTGTTTTTTTAAGAATAACCCTAATTGTGTAAAACCTCATGAACATTTTTTTTGTATTATTTGCTCCATAACCTATTTTTTTCAGAAACATTGTATTCCGCAGTCAACCGCTCTCGAAGAAATCTTATTATAGACTAGCTGACCCGCGCAACTTCATATGCGTAATATTTTCCCTGTTTTTGCAACATTTATCATTGCTGCTCCGCTCCTGTTGGTCGTAGCGTGATGGTATATAGCCTATAGCCTTCCTCGATAAATGGGCTATCCAACAGTGAAAGAATTTTTCAATTCGGACCCCTAGTTTCTGAGATTATCGCTTTTAAACCAACAAACTCTTCAGCTTTGTAATATTAGTATAGATGACAATTATTATTAAGAAGAAGACGTTAGGACCAGCCGTTTGGTACCGGCTTAAGAATAGTACCACCCCATCTCTTCCCGTGGGTTTCGTCAAGGCGACGAAGGGGTTCACACCGGAGGGCGGGCAGCAGCGTCTTCTGCGTACTTTAAAGCCTTACTGCGATCGCCAACCCGCTTGCCAAGCGTGGCGATTATGGCAATTACCCCCAGGATATATAATAAGTAGGTTCTATTGGGAAGACCCGTGCCCAGTAGGACATCATATGGGTCCATATGAATTAGGAACTATGAAATTTTATGCAATTCTAAAGCAACTATTTTTTTTAAAGACTACTTCCGCATTAGGGTACAAGTCTTGTGTCACGGGGGACTTTACATACATACAAGTCACGGACACAAAGTACACCCAGTCTCGGAACAACAATTTGTGGATCACACAAAGTGGTGTCCCGTGTGTTAATCGAACCCACGACCCACAGAGGCAGTTTAGAAAGAATGCTTAACCTTTTACTATTGTCAGCCTTATATTTCTACTTCCATTCTCTAGGTATAATATAAAAGTTGTTCAACATGGTTACCTACATAATTTGCATATAACATAAGTAATTTACATATTAATTGTAATTCGAAGGTCTAGACAGGTGTTTCAAGTATTAAGAAAATATTTATACTTAGGTATGTTTTAAGATCTTTTTAAAATAAAATTAGGATTAACTGATCCGGTCTCAAAGCTCACAGATTGCTAGTTATAATAATAACAATTAGATTGCCTCTGTGGCGCGGTGGGAGTGTGTCCAACTGCTACGCAAGAAGTCGTGGGTTCGATTCCCACACGGGACACCACTTTGTGTGATCCACAAATAGTTGTTCCGAATCTTGTGTCCGTGACTTGTATGTTTGTAAAGCCCCCCGTGACACATGGCTTGCAACATACTGCGGGAGACGTCTTTAAAATAAAATATCTTGGGACAACTCACATAACGCTATCTGATCCTAAACTAAGCAGAGCTTGTACTATGGAAACCAGACAACTGATGCTACTTTTATATTTCTAAATAGCATCCAGACACAGAATAAACCATCGTGCTCACCACATAAAGTTTTATCCTGGGTGGGGTCCGAAACTACGACCTCCTGCTTCCCCGTTAGGTTCGCTAACCACTACCAACAGGCCACTAACTGTAGGTAATAGGTAGGTAATATATACCAACCGTAGGACAGACATACCAATAAATTACAAAGTTTCAATTATATGCTCGTAAACTTTCGCGATTTGTACACATTATAGAATTTTATAAGCTACGGGTCTTAATCGCGTAAATATTTTATTTTAAGGCTAAATACCTTTATTTATTTCCCGACGTTTCGACCGTATTGCAACGGCCGTGGTCACGGGTAGACTGTCTACCCGTGACCACGGCCGTTGCAATACGGTCGATTTACGATTAAGTACGTATTACGATTAAGACCCGTAGCTTATAAAATTCTATAAGTTTCAATTAATAAGACAATTAATGGCAGTAGGTACTTACCAACTATATCTACCAACAATAATAGCAAATTTAAAAGTAATAAAACATGTATTGTTAGAGTAATTGTTACAAGGTTAAAGTGCCTGTCGTGGTACAAGTTATTTTCTTAATCTTTTTGGGGTATCTGTTGTCCCCATACTTGAGTCACATCACATAAGCGTCAAGACTTGCGTTTTCTTTTTGACGTGATAACGTGTAATTAATAAATCGATGACGGGGTGCAGGCACGAAAATAACTCTAACAGAAACTTGCACTTTAAAGCTTAATAGGTTTGACTAGCTATCCCGCGCAACTTCGTATGCGTACATTTTCCTCGTTTTTGCAACATTACTGATACGCTCCTATTGGTCGTAGCGTGATGTTATATAACCTATAGCCTTCCTCAACAAATGGGCTTTCCAACAGTAAAAGAATTTAATAATTCGGACCCGTAGCTCCTGAGATTATCGCGTTCAAACAAACAGACACTTCAGCTTTATAATATTGGTATAGATATATTTCGGGACTTAATCGCGTGAATTATTTAAAGGTACGAATCTTTTATTTACGCGACGTTTCGATCGAATTGCACCGGTCGTGGTCACGGGTCGACTGTTGTTCGTACCTTTAAATAATTCACGCGATTAAGTCCCGAAATATATCTAACATGTATAAAAAACGCGAAAATTTATAAACAATTAATAGGTTTATGTTTTAGGCATCATCTTCAAAATGTTTAATTATTTTTTGTTGTTGTACATCTATTATTTTTTGCTGTTTAGTTACCTTATATTTATTTATGAAGTCTGTTTTGATTTTTTTGTAAAAAAGTTTTTATTTCCCACTTTTTAGTGAATTGGTTTGTAATTGATATAAGTTACATAATACAAACTGCTCATTTCTTTTTACAAAATGTTGCATTTTGCTAAACAAGGCCGTTGTTTTTTGAGGAGTTCACCTGATACTAGACTATAAGTTCCATTACATGATTTGATGGAGGCGAAGTATCAGGTATCGAACACGGTACTCCGATTGCAAGCCGCAATATTTATTATTGGAAAATTCCATTATCAGACATGAGTTCCATTTCACTCAATGGTGCTTTTTATAAGTAAATTCACGAATTCGACGAGACTGCCTCTGTGGCGCGGTGGGAGCGTGTCCGACTGCTACGCAAGAGATTGTGGGTTCGATTCTCACACGGGACACCACTTTGTGTGATTGAAAAATTGTTGTTCCGAGTCTGGGTGTACTGTTTCTGAAGTCCCCCACGACACACGGATTGTAAACTACTACGGGCGTCGCCTTAAAAAAAAAACTGTAGGTGTGCCATATTTGAACAGTTCCCTCGATTTCTCCAAGATCTCATCATCAGAAAACTACTCTCAGGTTTCCACTATACCCAGAATAACGTTATAAAGACATCTAAAAACATAACCCTTATTTTTTGGCTTCACCGTAGTCAAGTGACAACAGGAACAGATGACATCTTAAAAAGACGGCACTTGCGATAACATTCATCGATCAATAAGTAAACACGTTCATAGAATTACGCATTTGATATGCGTTGCTTCATACGATACACGAGCACAGCAGTTACATTTGATACTTCAAATCTCTAACGAGCTTGTCATCATTTCTCTTATCAAAGCGATCACATGACAAACCATCAGGTGCAAGTGACATGTAATAAACAAACAAACAATAGCGTGACCTCATGGTGTTATGTATCATTGTCAGTATGTTCGGCTTCGGACACAGACTATGTTGTTCGCATACAAATCTAACTGATTGACCTCAGGTTTATGTTCGTATTGTACTTCCGATTTGCGATACATAGATCATATTTATTTGATGTGTTCGTGAACTTCGCTGATTAAATGTGTATGCTTGATTGTGTGTTGTATGTAGCTACTTATGGTTGTTATGTTCTCGTTGGAACGTAGTTTCTTATCGCACGATATAATTTGTTTGCGGACTAACGAAATAAGACAAAATTTTGACATCGATCAAAAATCTATAATTTATGATTTTGTTGTTGTATTTTTGTTAAAAGGTTGTAATGTTTATTTTACCTACGTCACAATGGTTGCGTGTCATAATTCACTCATTGCAAGACCGTTATAATTCAAAATCTTGTTTTTTTTCGAAAATATGAAAAATACTATGCTTGACAAGTATATTTTTTTGTACCATAATGATAAACATGTTATGTCCCTAGTGATCGCTAAATGGCATAAAAATCTTAATGACACACTGATGCTGGGCGGTATGTGTTCATTTGAATATAGTTGTATCTCAGAGGCGCAAAAGTGTTCGCCGAGAACCTACGTGCGTATATGAACAGTAAATATATAACATAATTATTTGATGCTATAATTTTAAGCACTAATAACCAACACAAACATTCCAAAAAGGTTTAACCTGTTAGTTTTATTTTTTGAGAATACCTATATCGAATTGAAAGTTTATATTGGCCTCCTGTAAAATGAGTATTTTTTAGTTATGACGTTCTTGCATTAAGTGAGATATGCGGGAAAGATAGGACAATTTAGAATAATACAAACACAAAAAAAAAAAATATAGCAAAAGGAACTACGTTTACGGTTTACTTAAAACACCTCCCTCTTTTGTGGTGACTTTGAAATTATCAATTTAATGTAAAATTATTTTTGAATATCTATCATATGAGTCCAAAAGGGATACATATAGTATTTTTTTTTATTTTGGAAATGAAGGTGGCTTCTTGTTTATTCTTCGTAAAACGTAATAGAGAATTAGGAAGCTTTTCTTTGTGTAATGTTTTCCATTTATAAAAAGTGTACCAAGTACCCAATTTTGATATGAGTGTTGTACATAAGCTCAAATATTTTAATTCAAAATATACACACCAAGCGGTAAAAATATATTGCGTAACCTACCTAAGTACATGTACAATGATATTTTTATACCACAATAATAAGGATGTTTTTATACTAAAGCTACTGATCTAGTATAAGTTTTTTAGCAACTGTAGTTACTGTAATACAAAAAATCAAACAAGTCTATTTTTAACCTACTTGCAAACAATCTTTTTTGTTATTAGAGTTACTCATTATCTTCTTAATAGTTCGCAAACAATAATATCAAAATTGGTTCGAACTTAAGTACCTACAGGTCAAGTACACATGTTCTGGGCTATGGCATTACATACTACTAGTAATAGGTAATGTTAATTGCTAATAAAACACGCCAAAAGCATTGTTGGCTTTTAAATTAAAACCTTGATTGAAAAGGTTTTGGATTATTTGGTGAACCTATTCGAATTTTATAACTGCAAATATGTAGGCCTACCTACATTGTAACGATGTTCTTGGAAATAAAGATTATTGTTATTAATATTTACTAGACCCGCGCAACTTCGTCTGCGTAAATATTCCCCGATTTGCAACATTTTTTATTGCTGCTCCGCTCCTTTTAGTCGCAGCGTGATGATAATATATAGCCTATAGCCTTCCACGATAAATGGGCTATCTAACAGTAAAATATTTTATTTATTGTTAGATATCCCATTTACTCTCGACGAACTCTTCAGCTTTATAATATTAGTATAGATTGATAATATTAATTACTAGCTGACCCACACAACTTCGTCTGCGTAAATATTCCCCGTTTTCGCAACATTTTTCATTGCTGCTCCTCTCCTTTTAGTCGTAGCGTGATGGTATAGGTATAGTCTATAGCCTTCCACGATAAATGGGCTATCTAACAGTAAAAGATTTTTTCAATTCGGACACGTAGCTTCTGAGATTATTGCGATCAAAGAAACAAACAAAATCAATTTTATAATATTAGTATAGATAAGTTTCATAATGCGTGTCGATGATCTGATAACGGAAACAGTGTTATCTTTGGGTGAACCATAGAGAAACAGGCTTCCAATACAGATGCTTTTACGAGTTGGTACCGATCAATGCAGTTAAAATAGTCCCATATTAAGAATCTTATGCGCTATAGGGATGGAGTATTCCCGTCAAACCCATTTATACAACCTGCTTAGAACCCTCTCCCGAGACAAGAATTACAGTCCGGTTTAATGGATCTTGAAGTATTTAAACAGACTTCGGACTAAAAGTCGAATTAAGAGCATTAACGCGCTAATAACTTGGAATCACAAAGTCCAAGAAATTCCCAAATTCATATACAATTTTCCCCAATCGAAACCTTTTACAAAAAATTGTATTATCCTATGTTATTATCAACAATTAAAAAACATGACTGTCTAATTATAAAATTGAAATTCGCAGTTCCATAGTCCAAAGTATTCAAAACACAGCACAAAAACTAGAATACAAAGTCCAAATGCTATAAATAACATCTTGATTCCGACGTAATTGTTAATATACCAGAACTAAGGAAAATATATTGACCACAACCGCAATTTCATCAACTTTATTGATATAAAAGAAACTAAACATTGATTTGACTTATTTCTTTTATTTATTTATTTTATTCTTGCACACAAAATTTGTACAAAGGCGGACTTAATGCCTTAGGCATTATCTACCTGTCAACCTTAGGGTAACGCAGAGAACTATTTGAGGTGGGTGCTTAATCGACTTATACTTCTAATGCTAAATAAGCAAGAAAGTGATTAAAAAAAAAAGTAATAATGACTTAATGTAGTTGTAACATAAATCTAGAATCAGTGGAACATCAACATGACAGAGACGTTTACATAGGGTATGTTCCAATATGCACTGGAGCACTGTAGGCTGTGACGTCAATATAGTATACTTTTTTTTTTAAATACGACTCCCGCATTAGGGTACAAGCCCTGTGTCGCGGGGGACTATACAAACATACAAGTCACGGACACATAGTACACCCAGACTCGGAACAACAATTTGTGACCTCTTGCGTAGCAGTCGGACACACTCCCACCGCGCCACAGAGGCATACTGCAGGGGCGAAGGGTTAAATTTTTTCAGAGGTACCATACAAAAATATATCTTGCTGGACATGATTCTTTGTACCTATAATCTTTAGCAACTACAATCCAAAGGGAAACCGAAAGTAATGGTGTTCTACGGACCCTGCGCCACTGGTATACTGCGAAACCGTTTCTTTATAGTAAGCTATACTGATTACTGTTTAAAATGTAACACAGTTCCGTATAATATCATCCAGGTTTATATCATTTGATATTTACAACTTATAAGATCAACAAGAAAGAAATGTTTGTCTGTAAAGTCGGTTTACGGACGATAATTTTACGTGATGACGTCATCAATGTCTCTGTCCATGCCTGTGACAGCTTCAGTATCGCATATCACTGCAATCATCATTCGCTGATAGGCTGATACTATTAGTCTATCACTTTCACTGTTAGATAGCCCATTTATCGAGGAAGGCTATATAACATCACGCTACGATCAATAGGAGCGGAGCAGCAATGAGAAATGTTGCAAAACGGGGAAAATTTACGCAGACGAAGTTACGCGGGACAGTTAGTAATTAATATAAATCCTGACGTATCACTCACAAGTGTTGTTTTGAAGAAGTAGCGAATAAAGAATTTTGTTTTTTTTTAATTTTTGAAAGATTACAAATGGAAAATATTTAATAGGTACTAGAAACAAACTCTTATCCAGACATAAGCCAGTCATGAATCAGGGAGTGGGATTGTAGTACAAGAACAGGAAAATTGTTATTAGGGGACTAATGGAGGTATGAAATCATACTTGTCCCCTCATCGATGAATCACAGGCGAGAAGGTACGAGCGCATATTTGTTAACCTGTTTTAATTTTTATTTTATATCCTAAATACCCAGGAAGATAACGTACATGATGTTTTACAGGAATCTAAGGATCTTTCTTTTACTTAAAACTAAAAGATAACCCGCCTGCAAAAAGACAGAAACAAGATACCCATCAAATTTTATACACACAGGTCTTCGAAATGTTTTTTTTTTTCAGGCCCACATAATATCCGCCATTATGATTTTTTAAGACTTTTATGTACCTACCTACCCAGTGACACTCGCGTCATCGAGTATGATGTATTTGTCATTTATTAAAATCGGTAGAGCCGTTAAGGAGTTATGAGCGGATATAGGAACATTGAAAGGATATAAACATACATACATAAGCATCAAACAAATAACCCTACCCCACAGTCGGGTAAGAAAGGTCTTAATTCACTTGCTTTTTGCAGAACACTAATTGGTAAACCGTAATCTGTTGTTTAAATCGCTTTGACTCGACGGTTAAGATAAATTAATCGATTCTCTTTAGCATTGAAGTTAGATGATTAGGTTATTAGGTCTGTAATTTCTTAGAATTCTCTTTAGTTTTTACAGAAAATTATGTTATTGTGCGACTTCTTTATACAAAATCTAAATTCATTTGTTTGTACTATTTTTATCCTTGTTTAATGTATTAATAGAAAAATATGGCTTATTGGAGATAATTCCTAGTTTCCAGCCTGCCTTTTAGAAAGACCCTAGATTATTTTTCGGCCGGGGCTTACGCATTTCGGGGCGGTGGTGGGTTATATATACAACTGACTAAACACCAGTTAAATGTGTATCTTTTTGCATTGCGGGGAGAACCCCCCCATGGGTACGCCCATGAATAAAAGACGTGAAGAAGAAGAGAAACCGAAAAAATACAAAATGTTTAGTTTTAGAAGGAAAACACCTAATGCTAAGATTTCAACTGCCTTAGAACGCTATCTACCTATATAATATAATGCTCATTAATCCTTTTATTATGGGTATACTGCGAGCACAGTTCAGTACTTATAAGGGGAAGACAGACAGTATAGGACTGCTTGGGAATATGTGACGTCATAAATCATAAACTTTTGTACTGTTAGCACTGATGGTGTTTTTTCGAGGTAAGGTGTTCTCAGTACTTTGACCACATAATCAACAGCGACCAGATATTTGAATTAATTCTGTTTATTGCATCAATGGAATTAATTTAAATATCTGGTCGCTGTATTATGCAATTAATTAAATTGATAATTACCTTGAATATTCAATTTGACAATATAATAATTTTTCAATTCGGATCAGTAGTTCCTGAGATTACCGCGTTCAAACAAACAAACAAAGTCTTCAGCTTTATAATCGTAGTATAGATTTCTGTTGTCTTGGCTTTAGACATTTACATTAATTATTTCTATTGTCTTGGCTTCAAATCAAATTTATTGACTCTTTCCTTAGGTTTTTCTGAAAAAACCAAATGCAACGAATTTTAAAGCTTTTGAATCATGCAATGAATCACAAATATTTTTAAATCTTAATTTTGAGGTTTTCTTCCTTGATCGCGTTATCTTAATTACCATCAGAGTATTTTAACAAAAATCAAATGTTTACATATGTCACTACACCACAAAATATACATGAAATTATATAGACGTAGCTAAAAATAGTTCCTAGCAATTTGATATAGATACGGTGACTGAACATGTTTTTGCTACCAGTTTTGATGAAGGAAAATTAAAAACTAAGTTTGATTGATAAAAATTGGTTATTTTTTTGCATCAGACTAGCGTTATTATTTGTCAAAGCTTTCGTCAATACACAGTGATGTATTTATTAGGAATTTCTGTTGTTGTTACAATGATTGGTCACCCATTATAGTCCGCGAATGTTTAGGTTATTCCTCTATGACATTTGGTAACGAAGTCTTATGATGAAACCAGGAGTTAGACTTATTTGCACCTCAAATGGCTGACTATCCAAACACACCGCTTAGTTCAACGAAAAAATAGAATATTACAAGTAACCTAGCTGAACCTCGCAACTTCGTCTGCGTCAAATTTACCCGTTTTTATAAATTAAAGTTTCAAATTAACAAATAAAAAATAGGGGTCGATCGTAAAAGAGTGAAAATTTAGGGTTGTGTGTATTTTTGAATGCTATATCATAAAAAAAATTAAAAACAAAAATTAAGGGGTAGCCTAAACATTTATTGGGATGAAAAATAGATTTTGAGCGATCGCGAATCGGTCAACATCTATTGTTCATCCCCCTAAATGTTAAGGGTGGTCCCGACATGCACACAAAATTTCATGAGAATCGGTCGATCCATTTCGGAGGAATTTTATATATTAGATATTAAAGAACACTACTAACGGTACCTAATAGGTATCATGATTCAATAGATGAATCAAAGAAGAAAAGAGGTGCCTACGAAATGAAACTGTTTACTAATAAACTGTATACATACAATAACAATGTTGTCCTTCTTTCCTCACCTCATGATTATTACCTAAACGGAAAAGCCCTTGAATAAGTAAGGATAAACGTGGTCTGCTTCATTGATTGATCATGATTTATAACACAAGCGCTCAATGTGCAATATCATTGTAGCATGAACTATTTACTTCGTGGGAATGCCATTTACTTATTGAATCATAAAAACTGTATTGAAATTGTTCTTGAAAGTGGTAATGAAAGTGGTGGCTTGAATCTATACTAATATTTTAAAGCTGAAGAATTTGTTTGTTTGTTTGAATGCAATTATCTCAGGAACTAGTGATTCGAAATGAATAATTATTTTAGTGTCGGATAGCTCATTTACCGAGGAATGCTATAGGCCATATAACATCACGCTACGAACAATAGAAACGGAGCAGCAATGAAAAATGTTGCAAAAACGAGGAAAATTCACGCATACGAAGTTGCGCGGGTCAGCTAGTAATAAATATTTTAAAACCAAGCAATTAGTTTGTATGTAAAAGGGGGTTGGATTGACCTGGCGGTCACCGGGTGTTATGATGAAAAATTACGAGAGGTCTATGTGCAGCAGTGGATCGATACAGGGTAATGTTTTATTCATCATTCATTCAATTCAATTCATCATCACATTCATAGTGATGATGAATGAAAACTAGTGTACCTATTTTTTTTATGTACTTGAAGACAAATATACTTTAATGAAGTAGGTACTTAATACTTTTGAAGCTTTAACAACCAAAGATATTGTACTTAAGTACCTACGAAACAAGTTAGGGACTTAATTTTTTTACAAAAATCTGTGTTTTTCTACGAGTAATACCTAGTACTTCTGAATCTTGTAGACGCTGCAACTTTGCTAATACTTAAGGTCTTAATACTTAAATTCTTATTAATTTATGATTGACAAGCAGTAGTATTTTTATGCAGATATCAAAGTCAATGTGTTATTAAGGATTATGCAAAAAATGATTGATTTATTGTGATCGACTGTCAAGAAGGTGGTCCCATTTGTCAATGTTACAATTGCTATTATCACTTTACTGATTATTGATTATGTCTTCGTTTTAGAGCCGAAAATGTTGAACTCCATATCAATAACTATATCTATAATGTTAAAGCTGTTCTAGAAGTGCGTCATGATCATGATTGTACCTTAGGATGATGAAACCTACCTACCTTTCTACCTTCTACCTACCTGCATTTCTGTGTCTACGGCTTAGTGGCCTAGTGGGTAATTCTTTTAACTTGTGAATCTTTTTGTAATAGCTATTTAGTACAGCATTAGTAATTAAAATAGATAAGTTAGTACCTAATACCTACATATCCCTAAGTAGGTACAGTTTGTTGCATTGCTAAAGAGCATGACAAGCTGTCTATGACAAACAAAAAATGATGCCTATGAACATTGAAGCTAGTTTCAGGCGCGGATACAATGGGGGGAGGGGGCTCGATTAAATTAATTACCTTTTTTTTGGGGAATTTGAGAATTTTGACCCTGGATCGAAGTGTTAAGGCAGGCAATTGCTCCTCTCATTGGTGGTGGGAGGTGTACCGGTATGATACCCTCCCGCAACTAGTGAAGTGTGTCACTCGCATGACGGAGGCATCATGCGTACGAGTCACACTTGACTAGTTGAGTCAAATATCAAAGAACAAAGTTCTGGATCCGCGCCTGGTTTCAATTAAATAATTCTGAACATTTCCCTCAGGTCAAATAACTTTTTTAAAAGAAGTTTAGTGATAGAAATCACCTATCTAGCATAAATCTATTCTAAATAAAGAATCAAGTCAGATGTGGTCAACAGCTACCTAAGTAAATAAAAAAAAAAAACACTTTATAAGTACTTTATCACGACGATGTCATCGCCTTTTGGAGTAGATACGTAAGTACATGCAAACACTCAGTTTCATATTAGTATAAAGACCCTTGAATTTGACCACACCGTAAACAAACTGCATGAACGCGTGAACAATTATAACAAAATCACTCTCAAAACACCTGTTAATGTCATTCTCCTATTAATCTAAATGGCGATCAATGATACGAACTCGCCGAACCGTCACGAACCGCGTCTCGTCACGGTCCACTAGCGGCCTTCTTTCATAGCTTACGATGAAATTACATAATTCAGATTGTAAACAAATGAAAAAATTTACACTGAATTCGTTTTGAATCGATTGTATCGAGAACTCTATCTCGATTCGAGTTTATTTAATCGAGTGTAATCGCGAGTTTAGTTTTCCTTTCATCACTTACACATTTTCAAATCAAATCATCTTGATTCGTGGAACATAGGTTACAATTAGTTGTTATTAGGTATACAGTGTAGGTTTCGCTATGCCCTGCCCTGTCATGCATCAGGCGTACAAATTTATTATTTCGGTACATTACATCATTAATCAGTTTGAACATAAAAATAGTAATACATATTAATATTTATATGGATACCTCCTATTATTACAGTTTTCGTAATTATTAGTATTTCTTTTGACAATGACGGTCTAGGCGCGGTAAGTATTCTGAGTTCCTTGTAGTGTGGTTTACAACTGTTAGTTTAAATTTTACAATATACATAGTAAGGTGATTATTATACTAATAATAATTAGTTTAAATGGGTAAGTATCCACCTAGGTATCTATACCTACCTAAACTTACTATGCCTAAGAATGACATTTCTTAGGTTTTTAAAGGCATTGATATAGACGTAGAACAGGACTGGGTCGTAACCTCACAAAATTTACCACCTCTAGAAAGAGACAACGCTACTTTGTGGACAGTGCCTGTCAAAGGCTGCACGAGATTTTTCTCTCTTTCATTCTTTGCAGTCAATATTTACTTTATAATTGAAAGGGATGGTGCAGTCCTGGTCTATATGTCAATGTATTTGACTGAAGTCACCGCCTCCTCCCCACTATGCCAGTGACACTCACTGAAGAGACCTGACGGCGACTCACATTAGTACCTAACAAATGTTGATACAATGCCCATTTAACGTAAGCTACGCCACTGCCTACCTAGCTAAATACAATGACGTTTATGTAAAACGTCATTGCCTAAATACTACTAAGTAGGTACAGTTAGCTATTCTCAAAGAATGTGTGCTAAAATTGTATTTAAAATTATTATATTATAGGTGAGTAGGTACCTACCCACTTAATGTAAAGTGGGTAGGTACCTACTCAAACGTAACAAATTATGAATTTACGGTGACAAAAAAATATTCACGTCAGACAGTTTTACTTAAAACATGGATAACGTCAACCGTCGTATTTTATGCCTTGAAAGGTTTCAAGTTATTACTTTAAATACTTATTTATATGTTAGAGTAGGTACCTACTTAGAGAATGTTTTCAGCAATACCTACTTACTGTTGTGGATGCGCAGTTCATAATATATTTTTTAAAGGTGCTTAAATAATAATGTATTTTTTTGTTCCAGCAATGTCGGCCGATGGGTCGACCACGGACATCAATGCCCTGCTCAATGATACAGGTAAGAAAAATCTTAAAACTTAAATTACTGCCCTCTAGTTGAAATATGTAAAAACAGTACAATAAACACTTCTTAACGTTATGTAGTAGTACCTATCATTTACAATAGATGTCGCTTTTGTACGTGTAGAACTCTGTGCGACTAAATGGTTTTGCATTGCCGTAACAGATGGCGCTGTTATGAAATAATACACCTATTGTGAATAACGCCATCTGTTGTATTATTATAGAACTGATAAATGTGACAAGTTTGTTCAGATGACGTAACAACGCTTTGGTACGTTAATTTTGTTCATGTTTATCACTAGATGTCACATGCAGCTCTAAAAATATTTTAAAGTTAAAAAGTTCTTTTTGGCTTCTTGCGTTTATAGTAAAAAAAATGGATAAATTAATTCATAAAGGATGTTAATTTCTAATTATAGTAATTAACTTCTTTTTTTTAATTTGGTCAATTTAATTTCGTGTCGATATCTGATTATAGAGCCTATATAGTAGGTAATAATAATAAGTTCAGCTGTCGAGCCCTGGAATTAATAGCAACCCTTGCAGTGGATTGCAATAGTATTTCATTTCTTATAAAATTATTGTCCAATTTTTTTTTTAAATTTGGACCTCGAAAAATGAACTCTGAATTTTTAAGGCGGACGTAAGCCGATCTAATTAAAACTGGAAAAATAATTAATATGAATTAGGCATTTCTTGGTACATTTTGGAATAATGATGAGGTAGGTAGGTAAATACCGAATGAGATTCCGTCAACATCTTACGCAGAATAAGATCCATCCATAACAGGATTTTTTACGTCACAAGACATGTCGTCAGCGACCATAACTTGTCAATATTATTTTGTATCGTGTTGTTTATGGATAACCCATTCATACGAAATTGATGAGCTTTAATTACGTAACAATATAGGTAGGTAGGTTGTATGACGTCAGTCGAAAAAATCATTGGTAGTACTACTTACCTGTATGACGAAGTCTTCCGTTAATTTTCTTTTTTAAGGGGTCTGAGTCACGGTAGCTACTATTAGGGGGTTTTCATTGAAGTACCTATCTAACTATAGGTAGTTAAATTTAGGTAGACACTTATGTAACGTAGTGGGTGTATAACATTGAGGTGAGTATAGTTTCATAATAATTACAATAATATTCAGCCTACGACATCATAATTTGTTAAAATGCTCTCTGTAACGAAGCAATAACAAAAGCTGTGCTAGTTCTTAATCTAGCGGCTAGATGGCGCAAGCAAGGGCCCGACTCGCGTGTGGGAAAGGATAGAAAAAAAAATTCAAGTTATGTTCACATAATATTGAAACCGGGGTCAGAATTGAACCATATATTATAACCTTTAGTTTACAATGGATAGTTCAATTCCGGTCCTTGTTTGGCATACAGTCTGGGCTTCGATTTTCTGGGTCTGGACTGAACTTGAATTTTTTCAAATATGCAATTATTGTATTCATTGAGGTATGTAATAGGGAACTACTTTATTAACGTATTTTTTAACCTTTTTAGATTGCAAAGATCAGTATCTGTAGGAAATAATATAAATTTATAATAGATAATTATTTTAATCAAATTTTAAACCTTTTTCTGTTTTCTATCAATTTTATTTTCTAGTAAAAACATTTTATGTGAGACGGTTCGGTAGGTATATGACATCAGTTGAAAACTACATACTTAGATGTGTGACAAAGTTTTACAACATTTATATCATATCTTTTTATTAGAAAATTAGTCACGGCAGGATCTTATAGGGGGAGTCTTAAATGAAAAGATACTCAAGTTAAGGTGGTTAGTGAAGGTACCTACCATAAACCTTATAAGTAATACTTAGTACTTAGGTACTTAATTAAATGACTCAGGCTACATAATTATCAGGACAAACAGTAGTAAGATAAACTGGTACCTAGGTACCTATGTCTCACCTTACCTATACGCAGTTTATCTACGAGAACTATGCATAGCATGAATACTTACTTGAACTTGAATCTTCTGTTCCTTCCACGACTAGGCAACTTAGACTAGGTTTGTCATAAGGGCTGCTCGGATTTCCCCCTATCTTTATCTCTCTCTGTCCTTTTAAATTGTATCGATTGTTAGAGCAAGACAGTGCGATACCTGGGGTGGTCAGGCGTATACACACACAATGCAATTCAACATCCAAGGCCATACAGACAGCATTTTTAGTCATAGTCATAGTCATAGTCATTTATTCATTAACAAATTACATTGTATTTGAATGTTACAAAATTATAAAATAAGAATAATAATTGACATTAAATAATAGGAAGATATAAAATTAACTAACAAATTACTATTCTCGTACGTCATACAGACATCTATTCAGCAGACTCTTTTTATAACTGCAGTCGTTTTTCTTCTATTTTTACCATACCAGCCACGGACACAAATTACACCCAGACTAGGAACAACAATTTGTGAATCACACAAAGTGGTGTCCCATGTGGGAATCGAACCCACGACCTCTTCCATAGCAGTCGGACACGGTCCCACCGCGCCACAGAGGCAGCCTTTGCAAATAAGCTTTCTTGATCTTATGATAGGTTTACGTAAGGGTCCAATATAATCCGTAGGGGCTAAGGTTTGAGACCTAAATAGCGTAGGTACAGCTGAAGATCAGCTTAGGTTGGCTTGACAAAGTATCAAGCAATGAAAAAGTCTAAAAGTTAGTTTGATAAAGCAAGTTATGCTGACTGTAGCCTTTGAAGACATATATATCAACCTACTGGCCACTGGTCTCCCCAGTAGAACTTACTTACTAAAATTTATAATTGCCATAATTGCCATGCTTGGTGAGCGGGTTGGAGATCGCAGTAACGCTTTAAAAGAGAGACGCTGCTGCCCGTCCTCTGGTGGGAAATCCCTTAGTCGCCTTGACGACACCCACGGGAAGAGACGGGGTGATACTATACTTAAGCTGGTACCACACGTCAGAAAACTTAACCGTCTTAAATCGATAACAATCTAAATTTGAAGACATAATCATCTTAAATCATGCTAATCTTGCGCTCTCGCACCAGCAATTTCAACGGTAAGATTGAACATAACTCAACTTTTACTGAGCTAAACCTTAGTACACTCTATAAAATCTCAGCTTAAGTATCTTTCCATAAAAGGGGCATCAGGGACATTGTAGTATATTGATGGACGTACAATCATTATCATGTTTAATACTACTCTGAACGCAATCATTGAACCGTTGCACAAACATGCCATTCCCAATGTATTTGATTACTCGTGACGTACTAATCTCGATATCGACCATATTACTTTACACGCAGAAAATAAAAACATGTTTATATGACTATGGTGCAATGAATAAACAAGATGTGATAAACAAGCAAACGATTAGCTTGATAGTAATCACTTAATCAGCTTTTCAAACTTGAATTGATTTTAAGTATTGTTTTAGAAAACTATAGAATGATGCATACAATGATAATATAGAAGAAATAAATAACATTAAAGCGTTAGCAAGTCGCTATATATAGATACATTGTATGCAAAAGAGTAAGGATTCCTTAGATTCTTGAGAGCTACCTATCTGAGTTTGAGGCCAATATTGTCACAAAGTCCAATGGTTAGGAAGTAACAGTTTATTATTTATTGTAAATAGATAGTCTAATAGACCAATTTCTAAATCATAGTTTGTCTAAACCGTTTTGTTTCACATCTTATGCAAGATTTTGATATCAAACTTTAATAATTATTCAAAATTATGCATAATTATACTGTGGTTTTTCCCAGCAACTTCTTACGTCTCAAAAGCCTAAATACTTATGCAAAGATTTCCCCATAAAAACAGGTCTTACGTTTTTACCAGATAGTTTTTACATTCACAAAATTTAGAAGTTTTCCTCATATCAGACACAACGAATAGCTAGGGTAAAAATAAGCAGGCTAATAAAATACCCAGTAGTGGAACAATACAAACTGGCGGACAAAAATTGTAATTAAACCAATGAACTTTCTGAAAAAGAGCCAAGCCAATTATTTTTATTCTTCCGTATAAAATCACACACATTCTATAAAAATTAACTATAGACAGGACAGAGTAGTCTTCAGTTATTAAATATACCTATTGAAAACCAATATATACCGTTTCCACTTTCAACTTCACGTCAAGAAAGAACGCTGTTTTGTTAATGCATTGTTGTAGACCTCTCAGACTGCAAGCCATAGCCCAACTAATCTATCAGCTAAAAGTTACAATGTAGTGCTTTGTAATCTTATATCAAGTATTGACCCTTTAACGCTGACGGCTGTGGTTGTAATACTAGCAAGGCGCCAATCATAACTTCAGAGTTTATTCTGTAATAAATCACATACAATGTTATAGATTACAAGTTTGCATTCTTAGGTTTCACCTTTACTAAACGGGTCAATAAAAATTTAACAAACGATCCACTTTTAACACCTACATCGGTTTATCAAATAAGTTGCCTATGATATGATCCAACCAGAGAACATGAGTACAAGAACAAATATTATTTAAGTTAGGAAGATAAATTACGCATCCTTAAGAATCAAGTTATTAATTATGAAATATCGTGTCAAGGTTACAATTCCTTTCAATTTAGAACAAATAATAAGAGTCCAGGTTGTTCACAATTTAAGCAAACTAAATTCCCTATCTGTTATTAACTTAGTGCTAAATGAAGCTAGTCACGATGATATTCTCACAGTTACTTAAATTGTCAATTAAAATGTCCTTCAATTTGTTCCCAAAATAAAACCGTACTAAAATACTATTACGAGGGTCATCTGAGACGATTTTTATCATTACTGATAACAATTAATCGGACCACTTGGGGTACATTCCATTAATAACAAAATGTAACAAATAAGATGTTTACATTCGAGCTTATGACGCAAAAAATGTTTGTGTTATTTCAATTGGCAACAAGTTTAATATTGTGTAGCTGAGGTAACAGAGTGCAAAATAAGAGAAAATAACAAAAATATAATTAATGATGAAATGTGTACAGTATTTTCAATGTATCTGGCTTGGATCAGGGTTGTGATCTGCGAGTACGGAGTATTCCACGCCCTATCTCTCTGATAAAGCGTCAAGAGGTTAAGGTGTGTCAACAGCTATTATTAGCCGATATCACACCCCCCGCAGATAATAATAAATTGCTATCAGTATAGGCCAAGTGCTTTTTGTTGTTATTCCGAAATGTACGTCATTACGATTTAAGTGTTTTGATTTTTCTACTTGTTTTTTTAAGTCGCAATATTTTCGTTATTACAGCATTTTTGCCAAAGTAGGTGCAAATGAACTGATAAGAAACTGTTTCATTTATTTTTTTTAACTTCAAGCAGTAACCAAAGTAGCTTTTATGTGTATTTGATATGTTTAGTTTTAACATCTATTGTTTTATTTACCCTTGCATTACAGGAAATAATAAGATTTACTCTGTATTTCATCTTACTTCATGTAGTAATGAAAACATTTATTGTTCTTAATTGCGCGCTGAATTGATTGATTTATTTTTTCATCTCTAATTGGCGTGCTAAATTACTTAAACATCTTTTGCGTCAGAATAAATTAATTGCGACGATTCGTTTCATTTGTTGCTACAGACTTGTTTATTGTTTAAACGAGAATAATTACCTATAACTTTAAAATTGTTTTAAAAAGAATACCTTTAAAGGCAGTTTTATTTTTTATGCGTTCAAATTCATGGCATTGGCTAATTTGAGAGATAGAGCCATTTTTCTGCTTGTTTAAAAGAGTTTCATCTACCTACAATTTCCAAATAACAAAGGTTATTGACATCCAAATTTATAAAAACCTCGATGTCTACATCTCTATATTAATAATCTTTTTTATTAAGTAACATCTCCAAAGTCTCTTCCTTTAAATATTTTATCGAATTACCTTGAGTTTATTTCCCAAACTTAAATTTATTGATTTCCTAAAGTGCACACGTCTTCCTTCTCTTACCTTTGTATAATAAATTTTAACCTTCCTTTGTGTCTAACTAATAATAATATGTAAAGGCTTGCTTAGTATTTGGAACACTGTTAATACATGTTAGGAAATAATAAATTAGTCATTGTATTGGAACAAGAATTTTGTTATTATACGGGAGAGGATTATGCGAAAAAATCTGATGAATTAAAGCTTTTATCTAATCATCACAAGCTGAGCTTGAGGCATGCAGGAGTAAGTCATAGACAACTAAATATTGGAAAATCTAACAATGTTAATATAAACATTACTCATTCTATCTGTTACGAAGAAGATATAATATTAACACGAGTAGGAAGATCAATATGCAGCTGTGAATGATTATCTTAGTTCCAGTAAGTGCAGTAAAACATACAATATATTATAATAAGTTGATGCAAACGGAAGAACATCGTACGCTGGAAACACTTTGCATTTTATCACATCCGCCCCTGTCTAGGTCTTATTAATTTATATTATAAACATGTACTCAGGTATTTATTTACATATTGAATGCACTGTGATTCTCGTAGGCGTATAGCTTACTACATTATTATTGGGTAGTGGTAATATTAACATACTTACACAATATCCGTTGTTATCAGTCTTCTTACTTCCTGTAGGTAAATGTTATTTATGTTAGGCCTCTTTTACGTCATCATATCTGTCATCTAGTGTTTCTTGATAACATTGTAATTGAATTTTCCGAGTAATATTGGTGTTTAGAATCAGCAAATGAATATGTTTTCTTCGGAATGATTTGATATTATTATCTAATAGTCCAAACTATTGTATACCTGTTTATTCGATACAAAGGTTTTATGTTATTGTATTCATTTTAGTAGGGGTCATCAGTTTCTATAACAATGTTTTAAATTCAATCAGTAAATAATTTGAAATTCTTAAAAACTACATCATACTATCAGATGACCTCATAACCAGAAAGCATTAGGTAAACACATAAGTAGAGAAGATGACATGTTTAGGTAGAAGTATCGAGCTAGAAATTCTTCGTACCTTTAAGGAAAAATAACACAATTTGGAGAAAAAATAGCCTTTGTTATACCTCCTAACTATTTACAAACGTTAATAAGTAATTAAGGTGCTCATGTATTGTATTTGTGTATGTATTAGAAATATTACAATTTTGTCTTTTGTGTTAAAACCATTTTTGTTATCTGTTTTATATATTATTGATTATGTGTTGTCCGTTTGTATTTATTGTTTTATAATGTCCATATAAATCAATTTCTGTCAGTGTGTGTACTTTACCTACACACACTGACAGAAATTTGACATTGATTTATATGGATTTATTTTCTAAGATGTTATTCATTCATTATTATTCATGGTTCGGTTTTAAAACATTCGCAATTTTGTTTCTATGCACTCATTACCATACTGCATTTTTTCATGTGTTTTGTTTTTTCTATTTCAGAATCAGATCTCACGAGTCTATCACATGTTGGTAAGTCTACATTTCATGTTATTCCTTTTAAATCATTCTCATTTTTTGTTTGTGTTTTGTTTATGTGTTGGTTACATATTAATTAGGCAGGTTTATCTTTACTTTGCATAATGCGCAATAAACAAACAAAACATGTGGTCGGATTTCTGCTAAATTGAAATTTTATGACAATGTTTTGAAAACACCGAAGCTTTAGTTTTTCTCAGTACTCTTTTATAATGAACCTGAAGCATAATTGATCAATTCCTGATCATTTTAAACACTTTTATAAACCAAACTGATTGACAGCACGCCTTCATAATATGACCGTTCAAATAGGATGTTTTGGATAAACCATTGCCACGAGGCGCGAAATCCAAAATAAACATCTATTCTTATGAGGCCACATTCTCTTGAGCATTGTGAACCGACATTGTTCAGAATGTACACGTCCATTGCTCCAAATGTCAAGAAATAAGAATACGCACACCTAAGAATACCAGTAACCGAAATACAAAAGACCAATACTACAGGAATAGCAAATGATTACGTAACTACTGTTGTTAGGTAACATTGTCACTCATATTTCACACAAAGGTGAAGAATTTATGAGTCTCACATCCGAGGTTATTGATAATTTAGATGAATACATGCACGTTGTAACTGAACGTAGTATTACTTAAACCAGTGGTTCTCAAACTTTTTAAATGACGGAACCCTTTTGGGAAGCAAAATACTTGATGGAACCCTACAATAAAACAATTATTTTTATAAGTGTATTCTTTATTAATCAGCATAATAAAAGTACAATGTATCAGTTACTAATTATTATTTACTTCACCACTTGGTAAGGACAATAATAGAAAACATTAAAAAAGAAAAAATCTAACTAGTGGGAGGTATGAAACTGTTTTTTATTTTTCATCAATTGCTTGATATCAGGTTTGATGGAAGAAAGTTGGAGTCTCATATCAGCTTCGGCGTCCAGTCTATTGCGATATTTTGTTTTCGTGGCTGCGTAGGTAGAGAATCCTGTTTCGCACAAATATGTAGTTGGGAACGGGAGAAGAATATCCAGAGCCATTTGGCCAAGCATTGCATATTCATCTTGGATTCTGCACCAAAAATCATTAAGAGGCGTCGTTTTGAACAATGACTCCATACTTGTGTCTGATGACATTTCTAAAAGAGATTCATATATCTCATTTGACATGTTTTCAGGCTTTTCCAAGTTGGGTAAAAAAGGATTATGAATCCAGGAGTTCACTTTAATTTTTGTATTGTGTTCTTCGGGAAAATACTTTTCAAAAGATGCGCGCATCGAACTGAGATATTGGACCAATTCTTCAAACACATTATCTTCAAACATTTCTGAGTCGTTTTCGCTAACAAACTCACTGAGTAACGTAAAACTTTCTATTTCTTTCTTACCAATGCAAATGATCCAAAAATCTAATTTTCTTTTAAAAGTAGTTATTTTATTATAGACCTGAAACACTGTTGTCTGTTTACCTTGCAACGATAAATTTAATTCGTTAAGTTTTTGAAAGATATCCGCCATAAAAGACAATCGGAACAACCAAGTTTTATCATACAAACGGTCCTTCAAATTAAAAGAAGTATCTGCTGAAAGAAACATTTGTAACTCGGCTCTAAGTTCAAATAGCCTTGTTAAAGGTTTTCCCCGAGACAGCCATCGCACTTCTGTATGGAGCAGCAGTGTTTTATGTTTGCTGCCATAATCTTCACACAATAATGAGAACAATCGGGATTGTAGTGGTCGTGATTTGATAAAATTAATTATTTTTACCGCTTCATCCATAACTAATTTTAGATTAGACGGCATTTGCTTCATCGCAAGTGCTTGTCTATGCAGAATACAATGACTGGAACTACAATTAGGCGCTTTATTTTTCATTCGTGACACTGCTCCTGCTGTTTTACCTGTCATCGCCTTGGCCCCATCTGTACAAATGTCAATGCAATTGTTCCAACTGAGATTATGTTCTTCAAAAAATATATTTATTTTATTAAAAATTTCTTCCCCGGTAGTGTTTGTAAGCAGCGATGAACACATAAGCATGTCTTCTTCAAAAGAACTTTTATATGGATATCTCACAATAACCAGCAGGATAGCCAAACCAGCGACATCAGTCGACTCGTCCATTTGCAAAGCGAATCGTGTATTTTGTAGACGTGTAACTAGTTCTTGTTTGACGTAGCTTGCCAGATCATGGATTCGTCGTGAAACAGTATCGTTTGATAGCGGAACAGTAGAAAGATGCTTTGCAGATTTTTCATCAAGCATACATTTTGTTATGTCTAATACACATGGTTTTATTAATTTCTCAGCGATAGTGTGCGCTTCACCTGCTTGTGCAATGCGATAGCTAACTAAATATGATGCCTCCGTGGCCTTTTCGTTGGTAGTTTGTGTTACATGCATCATATTTTTTTGACTTTCTAATAACTGATCTTTTTTGCGAACAAAAAATTCTTTATTCTTGTCTTTAGTCTCGGGGTGTACGGTTTCTAAATGTCGACGCAATTTGGCAGGTGCCATGGAACTATTAGGAAGCAGTTTACTACAGAGCATGCAGAGAGGTGAGCCATTGGAATCAACAAATCCGAAACTGATATAAGATTCATCATACTTCCTTTTTTTCGTCTTTGAAACCGTCGAGCTTGACGTCGTGGCACTCACTCGTGGCATCATCTTCTGGATCGGTGATTGCTAAATTCTCCGCGCGCATTGCTTTTGAACATTCAGCGTCATTAGAAGATGTTGTTGGAACACGTTTAACACCTTTAAGCCAACGTTCCATTCTTCTTTATTTATAATGTTACAAGTCAGGATAGTGGGGTTTAAATAATGCACAATCGTTACTGCGTATAAGAGACTAAATTTAGAACCTACAGGGAAGAAATGTATAAAACTGTGACAACAGAATACAGCAGGCAGTAAAACAATGAACACTAGTTTCTCGCTAGCGAGCTTGTAAGTAGGTAGTAACTTATCGCTCCGAACGCTAATCATCAACTGACGACGCCAACGCGCGATCGCCGCTTTTATACTTAGTCGGCACCTTTGATAAACAAAAAGCAAAAATAAAAACAGAAATTTAAAAATAGCGTTGTAAACAATATCGACTTTATCCTTTGAAGTTAGAGACGAAAGTCGCTTGTTGACAACTATAGCGTCTAATTCAGAGGCGGCTTTTATCAAAGAGACTGAGCGCTTACAAGTATACTACCCGCTCGTTTTAAGTTTGCCGCTGGCGATAGGTATGAGTGTATGACGTTCGAAATTTTTTATTTAATTGTAACAATAAAAATTGTGTACGGTAGATATTTGGGTAAAACTATGACACATTATAAGTTTTGTTGTCACGTGGGGGAGGGTACGCGCATTCCACAGACCGGCAAACTTAGAGCGAACGCGTTGTACAAGTATAAAATTGTTGAGACCAAACTTATAAGATATTGTACCAGCTAATGTAACACAAGCTTATACAAATACAAATAAATAAATAAATAACATTCATAGCGTTTTGTCTCCGCGCGGCCGCGGAGTCCGCACAGCCGCGGAGCGACCAGAGAGAGGTGTTTTGATTTTTTTATTTCTAAATTCTTGCGGAACCCCGACAGAGGTATCACGGAACCCTAGGGTTCCGCGGAACACACTTAGAGTATAGCTGACTTAAACAATAGATGAGGTGATATTTATTTCTTATCCAATAAATACGTGTAATGAGCCATTAAATTTAGGTTTAAATTGCGTTGTGCTCAAACTTTATTTAGAAATAAATGACTAGTGGATTTCTAGTTAAAACGACCTTGAATTAGAACTACAAAAAGGGACTATTATACCGTATTTATAAGAATAGTAAATGCAATGAATTATTTATAATTTAAAAAAAAACACGAAGATTTTTCTTACTATAAATGTAGTTCTGATTTAATATTCATTTATTATCAGCCACATTGCAATGTTTACACTAAACTTCCTGGTAAACAATCATCTAAAAAATGCATTTAACGATTCAAATTAATTAGCATTTCATTATCATTATTGTGCGTGTGTTCACAAAGCATGAAATATAATTGAAAGAATTGAACCTTTGCATTCCAAGTTCTTAGATAAGTTTGTTTTAGATTTTGAGATTACATCTTCAGTAAGGTTGGTGGCAGACAAAAAGGTTGACGAAGCAGAGAGCGACCAAGGAAAAACATAGATGGATTGTGTAAAAGATGATATGAATAAAATGGGAGTGAGTAACTAGACAACGACAGACAGAGATGACATCCCTAATAAAACATGGGACTAGGGCAGATAGATGATAATCTTCAGCTATTGCGCAGATATAAAACACTTTGCAATTTATGAAAATATACTAACAACAAGCATTAATAATGTGACGGGATTAGTAGGTATGATGATTACGGTGACAATATTCAGAAGAAGAAACAAGACAAATGATTAAAATTCATTCAATGTAATGATGAAGTCAAATTTTGGTGTCCTTAAAACGAATCATTGAAACCAGATCAATCATTAGCTATCAAACCAATCAGTTTAATAGAAGGGCATTTGAGTACTTTACATAAGAGAACAATATCAAATTGTTTCGATTCATGATAAACTAACAGTTCAAAGTGGCCTTATTGTGCCAGCATGCGTTTCAATTAAGGCTCATAACAGTAATTGGTGCCAGCATTCGGTGCTAAAGTATAGTTCCTACAGAGTATAGTTTATTCCATTAAATGCTCATTTACACAATTTAGTTGTAGCGGAATTTGAAATTGTCGGCAGTTTGTGCAAATTGGGATATCCATCGAATTTGCTGGTGTTCTTGAAATTTGGCACAATTAACCCAGATAATAAAGAATTGTTTCAATTATACAGTTTTATTATCGTGTGACTTGTAAAATACAAAGTGTCCAACTATGAAAAAATATACGTTTGTCAGTACGGTGTAATTATTGTATAAAACTTGTGCCAAAGGCAAATCAGTCGCAACAATTTCATATTGATTGCTGAAGATCAAATTATATTTCTCCAAAGGATATCAAGCGACTGCAGTAAGTAAATTTACATTAAACTCGTTAAAATTCCCAGACATTTTGGCATTATACCAATTAACGCCATCAATACAGTTATTAAATTTTCTACACGACCACCTTATGACTTTTGAAGCCGTTACTTTATTCGTTGAAACAGTTTCCCCATCCTGGTCCGTTTTGTGTTATTAGTAATCCATTGATGTTATTTCCGTAAACAATTGTTTGTGTAAAATATCAGAGATTGAACGGAGATATAGTAAGGTAGGGGAAGTAAATACAGTTGTTGGCAATGTTCCAAGTTTCGTGACAGCTGAGACAAAGGTGATTATTGTTCGTTCAAGTATATTATGTATGTACAAAGGACTTATAGAGGTTCTTAAAATAAGGTATCACAGTATAAGATTGGAAATTTGCGTACGGCAGTTGACGGCAAATTTTACGAGTTACTTATTTGTCAAAATTTGTTTACACTCTTCTGTTTTACTTGTCGTTTTTGTACTGAGATCTTTTAACAAATGTTGTTGTTATTGTCCTTAGTGATTGTAAAAAACGTACTCGATCTTACAAAGAGATAAAACGTTTTAATCCTTTTTGTCAGGTACGCGGTACGTATGAACCAATTTTTTTTTTTTTTTTTATTATTTGAAAAGATAACTAGCAATGTGGGTTTGAGTCCCACATTACTAGCAATCTTGTTAACCCCTCCAGCTAAGCTCAAAGGCTTGTGTTAGGAGTGGGTTCACGTCGGTAGTGTAATTGGTAGGATTCGAACCCGCGACCTCACGATTGAGAGACCGATGCCTTAGCTATTAGGCTACCGCCGCTTCAATTGCATTAATAACATAAATTTTATTGTGATTACAATTCCAAATCGCCTTATTAATATCTTAGTGGCCAGTATCGATGATATGTTAGCGGCCGTTTTCAATATTGTACTACTAGAGATAGAAATTTGTCATATTTTATATGGAGTTACCAAATAATAGAGTAACCAAATCGATCGATAATATGGTAATCTTAGCCTATAATCGATACTGGATATACGAAATACCTACCTTCTAGCGAATGGTTAAGATATACATATGATAAATATCTACCTATTACTTCTTTTACTCTGTTTGAATAGACATCACGATACTTAACACGCTCACTAGTAGTTGTATTCTTACGTTTCACTTGTATAATTGGCTGAACTAATTTATTCCACAGAAAATGAATGAAAACAATACCAAAGTCACATTGACAGTCACATTGCCGGTCACATGAGTTGTTCATTTAGACAGACTTAGAATTCTCAGACAATTACAATAGACTATAGACCACTTATTGCTATTGAGGAGCTCAATGAAAGTATGATGATGAATACAATAATTGCTGCTACAACAATTAAGCTAATAATCTTTGTTCTATTTTTATATATACCTACAAGTTTAAGAGGAGGAATAAGTCATAAGACATGTGAACAAAGCAATAATGACAATTTTAAAAAAATGACACCGAGACAAAACAATGAAAGAGTTGCAGGTGCCTGCGTTTATATCAAACAGATTTTCTCTTTAATTTCACACCAGGTTAACTGATAGACTGATTTTATGCTAATTTCTGTTGTTACAGACGGTTTGGATTAAATAATATTATAACTGAGTTATTTATTTTTAATAGTCCACCAGCTGTTAAAATAAAATGTATATTAGCTTCATCTTAATACATTATATTTAAAAAAATGATTATCTGTAAACTCGGTTTACGGACGATAATTTTACGTGATAAGGTCGTAAGAAAACATTGATGACATATCGCCATTCGCTGTTGCTTAGCAACCAATCAATAACGTGACCGTTGGTTAAAAACCAGTCGGTAACGTGACATTTATTCGTTAGTGCAGTCGGTCATCGATTTTTCACGTTACAAATAATACACATACCTAATACGATTTTGAGTTTTTGAAGGTATAGTGCTAGTGTAAAAGAAAATATTAAAGAGCTAAGTGCACTGTATGTTCACTCGACTGCCCAACTTAACTTTTCTTAGGTTAGAACTAGGCTTTGAAAAGCCTTAAAGTCAGGCAGAATAACAGATTGATTATTATTTTTTTTATAATTTATACAGATATTATGAAGATAATATAGGAAATGCTCTGGCATAGATCTAACACAGACTATTTTCTATACAATTAGTTAAGAAATTATGAAGCTAATATACAGTATAGGAAGGTGAAAAACACGTATAAACAATAAACAGGAAAATGAAAATGTAAACAAACGGCAGCTTTTTGTGGTTACCATGAACTAGAATAATTCTGAGAGAAGTAAATGTGTTTTCAATATGGCTATTTTTATTTTTTTCGTGATGCGCAGTACATTTGGGCGTTGAAACTGTCCAGAAGATATCAAGTGAACAATTAAACTCGGTTTGATTATTTTCGCGGACGAAAAAAGATCTGACGGACTATTCGGCTTTAAGAAACCGTTACCTGAGAATCTACTACCGCATAGATATAAATGAATAGAAATATTCACACGAAATGTTGCTATAATTACGCTTACGCGCTACGCAAGTGGTCATGAGTTCGATTCCCACACGGGATACCACTTTGTGTGATCCACAAATTGTTGTTTTGAGTCTGGGTGTACTTTGTGTCCATGACTTGTATGTTTTTTAAGTCCCCCGCGACAGAGAGCTTGTACTCTACTGCGGGAGTCATCTTTAAAAAATATATATTTAGAGTATAACGTGTATTGATATTTCACAATATTTGTTAACAGAAAATAAGCCAAGTAGGAGGAAAATTTTGAATTTCATAATAGCAAATATACCTAATATAATTGTTATAAATAGTATAAGCTTCAACTGTCAACTAGATAAGTGAGGCCTTATCTAGTTGTAGTGTATCTTATCTAAAAGGCCAAAATGATTTACATAATTTAAAATAACCCAGTCATATGGGGCATTGAATTTAATCATCGACCATGAGGCATTGTCCTTTTGATAATTTTCGTGTTTACAGTTTCAGCTCAAGAGGGCTGCCAATGTCATTATCGTTAAAGTTATCAAGGATTAATTGAATGAAAGTATAGGCGTTTTTCTCTTCTATCTAAGTAGTTGATGCGTTTATTGCATATCCTATAGGAAGTTCTGAGTCATTCATTCATTCCAACGCCTAGTTCTAAACCCTTGAACTGGAGCCTGGAATATGGTAAGATGAATTAAGCATAAAAGTTTCTTTTGTGATGTAGACTACTGATAAGCAAGGATTTTGTATGAGAAATAATATGTATCTATATATAACTAGTCCAGCCATAAATAAAGTTACATTAAACTTTTCTTTTTTTCTACTTTTTAATTACTTTAAATTTGGAACGCGTTTGTCTGGCCATAAATCCATAGATTTGTGTCCAGACAGATTAAAGGCCTGTATAAAAGCCAAAGGTGGCCATTTTGAATAGAATATTGTTTTTATTTTTTTAATAAATATGTATATAAGTTTTCGTAATATTACATTACTTCATTTAAAAAAAATGCATTTTCATTTGTAACAGAACTTATGGCCGGACTAGGTATGAAAGGAGAAGCTGACTGATTGACTGACATATCAACGCAGGGCCTAAACTATATGAATTAGAAACTTGAAATTTTGCAAAGGGGTTTTCTTTTATAACGTAGGAAAGCACAAAGTAATGATTTTTGAAAATTTACCCCTTAAGGGGGTAAAACGGGAGTGCAAAGTTACGATTTTGATTTACGTTAAGTACAAAACTTTGCCGTTAAAATATTTTGGTAATAATCTGGCATCCACGCGGGCGAAATGACATAAAGCAGAGGCAGAATAACGGCCGGTCTCTTCTTTATGTACTTATTGTTAACTATCTGTTAGTATAGTTAGTAACTCTAGTAGCGAACGATAGTTAGAAACCCTTTTAGGTTATCGACAGTTATCGAAACACACACATGTCAGTTTCAGTTAGCAGTCTATTTATTCAGCATAATGTGGAATGTCAGTCTGTTGCGCAATTTCAAAAGAAGTCATTACAATTCTAATCAGGGGGATTATTGTGTTAGAACTATTGTCTAGTTTTGTTATAAGAATTACGGAAATTATTTTTTATGTTTAACGTGTGCTGGGTAGGCTCATTGGTATTCATTTGGGTTTTTATATAGATTACAATCGGTTTTAAATTTTGTGATAGATTATTCATGTCATGAAAACGTCTCTAATTTGATTTTAAGTCCAGTATTTCTTGTATCAATTTATTGTGCATTAAAACTTGTTTGCGTACGCGTATAAAAACTTTCAAATGGCTTATAATTTATAATTATTTTCTTGCCAACATTAGTTAGTAGAAGCCTTGACATATTTTAATGAAAACTTCGTCTTCGTGTTCTAGGACGCCTGTCAATCAATTTCGGACTAGTAGATATCTGATTTACAATTTCTGCTAGAAGCCAAACGATGTTTATAAATTTTCCGACATAATTATCAGTCTCGAGCGATATATTTTATTTGATCAAAATAAAAACGACCATTGCTATTTTCAGTTGATTTTAAAATTGATGTTCCTTATCTATATAGCCGTTAGGTTAAATTTTAAGTATGTAGTATTTAGTTACACTGCGCTTATAATTTTGTTTTATATCGTTATGGTGCTGCTTGTCCTTGCAATGACAACCGACCCACTGACCTGAATGTGTATAAAAGTAAACAATTTAGATGCTATTGTTAGGATATGGAACATGCACGCGTTTGCTAAATTATAAACATCACGAAAAGAAACTGTTCAGGGGGCCTACTCTGATTCATTGAAAACGACGTTTCAATTAAAAATGAGGTAGTAATATATAGAGCCATCAATTCAATCCGGTCGTTCCCAAAAATTATCTATATGCTTGATTGTTTATGCTTTGAAAAGTCCTCGTTAACTTATGAATTTTAAGAAAGAGAGTAGGCCTACAGCTTGCTTCATTCTTCGGTACGTATAGGGTAAAACCCGGATAGATGCCCCAGTGGGATAGTTGCCCCAGTTTTGAATACACTATGTTAGGGATATTGGTGGTGAAAGACCTTTACTATGGTTACAAGTATCCTTCTTGTAGACCTTATTGCCATGTAAACCATCAGAGAAGGCGCAAGTGTTTTGTCGATGTGAGCAAAAATCTTCCGCGGCGCTACTTTGACGGGCGTCGAAATTATATTGATGAGTAATTTCTATTGAATATTTTTACCACTGAGTGCGGTTTCAGTAATTCTTTTGTTTTATTGCATGTATTACAGTTTAAATTGCACTGTTTATTACGTTTTATTGTTAACAAGTTTTTATTTATTTCGGGTATAAAAAAGGCAAGTATTCGTATCAAAAAGGATAGTCGCCCTGTTTACTTAGGCGGATAGTCGCCCTAAGGTTTTATGCTCTTTGCTCTAGGACAAACATAACATTTTTGACGAGCAAAGACAGAATTATTCTTTAAGTGTTCTCCCGACCTATTGTGAACTATAACGTGTTACCCACTGATCCAAAGGTATGGGTAATGTTTTTCATGCGTATGTTTAAGTTTAAGTTAATAAGTCACCAAAACGTATCTAACTTAAACCTTGGAAGGCTATTTTTGTATTTTATTGTTTAAATTCTTAAACCGTTATACTATTTAAAAAAGTCTCTGTGAAGAGTCTATCCTTGCATGAGGCAAGTATCCCCGCAACTGATTTCATCGTTAGGCTTCTATCCGCCACAGTAGGCACCTATCCCTTTTTTGAGAGGTCTATTGAAACTGAATTTACTCAAAACTAATAATAATGATGTTTACAAAAATAGGCTGATAGTAAAGACAAAAGATCAATGTTTTGATATACATCTAGTATTTTTCTTAATGTGTTCATATTTTTTATTTGTAGAGCTTTTTTGAAAAGTGGGGCATCTATCCCGCTTTTACCCTATATTTAAATATATATATTTTACAAATACAATAAATGCATTTTTGAAAGATAGAAAAATTTGAAATCCAGACTCAGGAATCGAACCCGAGACTTCCGTAGCCAAACCGGGGCCAGAAGCGAACCACCTATCTGGACTATGTTATTAGATTTCGAATTTTTCTATCTCTTGTTGCTCGCGAAATTTAGGCCTTCGCAGTGACATCTAGTCGTTAGTTAAGGAACTATCACGGCTTTTGTTATTGCTTCGTTACAGAGAGCATTTTAACAAATTATGATGTCGATATATATTTTTTTTAAAAGATAACTAGCAATGTGGGATTTACGTCCCACATTACTAGCAATCCTGTTAACCCCTCCAGCTAAGCTTAATGGCTTGTGTAAGGAGTGGGTTCACGTCGGTAGTATAATGGGTAGGATTCGAACCCGCGACATCACGATTGCGAGACCGATGCCTTAGCCATTAGGCTACCGCCGCTTTGTAACTTAAAACATCATATTTCTTTTGTGTAATTGCTTCCGTTTAAACCAAATTAGGTGTTGGTAAGATAATTTTCAAGCGATGATTGAAGTTGATGGGTTCAATACAAACAATTTGTAGTTAGTTTACTCGATTTGAGCCAAGGTTGACGTCTTGTGAATCATATATATCTTATCACGTTTTCTATATTGTTACCAAACAATGTATATATTTAGAAAAGCAGATGCTCGTAGTATAATCGCTCATATTCAAACTACGTCTTAGTTTGAAACTAAAACATTAACACCAATTATATGCTCGCATGCTTTAAGATTGGAGACAAATATAATGTTTTCATATGTAATAGATTCCCTATGATGACTATGATTAAATTAACTGGTTTGGATACATATTTCTACGAATAACGACAAACCTGCGTGTTTTCTGGTATTGCATAGTAAGTTAAGGAATAGTTTAAAAACGATAATCATGAAGTCAGTTCGGAAAATAACCGTTTTTAGAACTAGAAGTTAAATCCACATATTTAAGTAAAATACAACGCGATCGTTCTTTTTAAAACAGCTAATTCTGGGATAGCAGCAAATGTAGTAACTACTATCTTCACTGTTTACTGTCTGTTGAAACACGTGAACGATATAACCCATAAAATGTGTATTCATTGTTTCATGAGTCTGTGCACAATTGTTAGCGGGACGTAGATTTCGATCAAGAATTACGCAATGATTTCATCTGTTACTGTTTCCCTTTGTTTTTCGTCTACTGTTTGTTTTTCAATCGAAATCTGTCTTTCAATTGCAGCATTTTCTCTTGGCCTATCTTGAATATTCACTTTTTATGTATCTTTGTGTTAGTTAATTTGCTTTAATTATGTTTCCTTGTTTTAGATATTCCTTAAAACTATTTAACTGTCAAATCATATCAGATTTTTGGTCAATCTCTAGAAATGTTATCCAGCCAAGTCAAATATTACTTAACTAGAAATGTAAACGATTTATCTCTTACTGACGATGACGTAAAGGTTCTAGTTAAGTCTATATAAAATCGTTCAATATTATGAAAATATATTATCACTCTTTACTATATTAAGTATGCTTCCGGAAAAGAAAATTGCGTAAGTAGTTGAAACAACACATTTATAGCACTTAGCTTCCCACGCTGACCGCAAAGATGCACAATTTCAATTGTGGTGATAGAAATAGAATGTGTTAGTTCTACGACTACACTTGCGTCAAAATGTTTGATACCAAAAATACATTTGGACTTTCTCACGCCAAGCTATGACGTACTAGAAGCGACATTTATTCTGTTATTGGGATAAAGCACCCTGTTTCGGCCTCATGTCGTCACATTTCTGTGACGAATTTGTGTGACGATGAGACTGGTGTCATGTTTTTATGGAAACCAATCAGCTGCTAAAGATTTAGCGTAAAAAGTTGTGGATCGATTGACTATGAAAACATCCTAAAAATCTATCAAGTAGTTTTAAAGCCTTATCCGAAAATCAAAGACAATACACGGGAGGAGATTCTTAGTACATAATATAATGTCGCCAGTTACGTAGCCTTCAGTGTTTATGCTTGTAGTTTTATTTAATTTTTGCTTGACATTGAAACTTTTTTCAAAGATGTCAAGTTTATGTGCATATTCTAATGCACTGGTGTATTTTACACAAAAAAAATGCAAAATCCAGCAAAACGAACTAGTTGCTAAGCAAAAAGAATTCTCTGATAGTTTTCCAGACAAAGTTTGGAGCACCAGCAATTAAGAACAAGTATAAAGATTTATTTACGAAACTTTGAATATTATTCCAGAAATGTTAAAATTATAGGTACAACAATAATGCAATTCACTGAAATAGAAGGAGAATTAGCAACCGCCAACGCTTTAGAACAACTAAACGTTGTAACCATAATATACCTCAAACTAAATTACAGTGTTGCGCAATCTTAGAATTATAATCTTAGTACATAATCTGATGTTTCTAGTACGACGCTGTTCTCCAAGGTTGTTATCAGCTGACCAGGAAGAAAGACAGCGATGAATAGCGCGTTATTTATAACTGATGGTCTCGGAGGGCGTGACTCTTGCGTTTTTAATGTTTATATTGCGCAGGTACATACACGAGCAACTACGCCTTACTTGTGACGTCAATAACTAGGATATATATGCAATATTAATTTCTATAACATGCAATACAATGGTTTGATTTACTTATTCAGAAGGATCAATAAATGATACGTTTGATCTTGAAGAACAACAAAGATCTATCAATCAATGTTATACTTGCGGACTTCCGCGCATGTTTGATCATTGTGACAATTATGTACCTACCTATAAGAGCCGTCAAAAGAGGTCAAACGCCTACTTAAAATCTAAGTTTGCAATCCAAAACCTGAAAAATGGTAATTCTATTTTTGGTAATAATATAAGTGGTATTAATAAACACAGACGCTCAGAGTAATTTCTAGAACCAACAGGTGTTTAACATTAATGGATTAACGGAAAGAAAAATTAAGCTTCTATTATATTTCAGATTAATAACAGACATATTGTCTGTGGGGTTATTGTCTTTAAGGATATACGTATTACAAATACTTTGTTCTTAAGACGATTCTAGACCCGACAATTCACGGAAAACGCTGAGACGAATTCGACAATTAACCATTGTTCTAAAATCGTGGTCGGTCGTTGGGGTTTTATAGTCACCGTAACTAAATACTACAAAAGATTGACGTCATTATGGTAATATGTCTATATGAATTAGTATCACGATCAATAAAGTATGTGATTATACCGTCTGTTTTGTGTAGTGAGACTAATGTGTCAATTTACTTTGAAATTCACACAACCAGACCTCCTGTAAAATAATTATTTGCAGTATTATTCTCCACTACTTCGTTTGTTGTCATTATATGTTTGCATTCTGTTACATGCACTTATATCGATTGTTTGTTAATTGACTTCTTTGTCTTTGATTACATATCACTCGTACCATTTTAGCATTTCGGTTTTATCTTCATTTTTTTTATCACCAAGTACGAACTTATTTAATTTATAGACCTTTACTAGATTTAGTAAAAAATATTTAAGCCTATATTTTACATATTTATCCTTTAGTGTCTGTTTTGGTTCATCAGATTTCGTTACAGATATAAATTTAGCCCCATTCTTCTAAGCCTGATATATTGCGTGTTTTTTTTGGTGTTGTCGTCTCGTCAAACACATTAACCTGAATATAGTACTACTATTCTAATTGATTCTTTATATAAAGTCCAGGTACCTGAAGGCAACACTCAGTACATCCGCCTTCATGTCAAGGTGAAGGTTGCACAAATTAATAAAACAATGAACTCAATATTTGTTTATCAACAATTACTGTTTAGATTAGATTGTAGGACATTAAATCTGTTTTGTACTGTAACAAATTCTAATGTAATGTGTTGATTTTTTCCAAGATTGTTATAGATAAGATAGTTTCGTTTTTTTAATAATATTATTGTTTCTTTTTGCTTCTTGGAACTGAGGGAAATCCCTTTGCATTTTTCCTTATATATTTTTTGTTTACGTTTTGTTCTAATGTTTTATTGCGTTTTTAGTAATTTGATAAACAAACATTTTCTTTTTATTTTATTTTTTATTTTTTTGGGGTTATACATTGTGGTGACCAAACGTACTGTATAACTAAACATTGACTATGGAATGAAACGTCTGGTCACTTAAAATAAGAAATGCAAACATTAAAAAAAAACCAATTTTACTACCAAATACACAAACAGCGAGAGTGCCGGAGGCGTCAAGACCTAAACTAAAGCGTCTTCCAGACGGTTGGAAACAAGCCTTCCCGTCAAGGTGACCTTGCCGGTTTTCTAAATAAAATAAAACAATAAATACAATACTTAACTTTGAGTCGTGCTCTAAAGTATTTTATTTTCAGTCGCGACTATTCTATTCTATATCTTTTTAGGTGACAGTTAACTGACTTTTCAAAACTGAGTGACGTTTGAGTAAAAGATGTTTAAAAACTAAAACTCAAGAATTTTCGTTATTTCAATTTAAATTGTTGTCACTTCATTAATTCATTTATTTTCCTTTTAATTCATAATAATCTGTAATCTGTTTAATTCTTTATTTTTCAAGTACAAGGCAAATGGCGTGATATTTTAATGCTTTGTTTCCCTTCGGAATGACCAACAATAATGTTATTTATTTGTTACAACATCTGCATTTTAATGCAATGCCTTGGTATCTCCTACAAAGACATAATTCAAGTTTGATGTTATTATGTGAGTTGCATAATATAACATTCCATCATACGTGTGTGGGACTTCAAATATTTGTATAAGTTTTTATTTATTAATATTATTATTTTTTAACTCACACTAATTGGTAAGATTAAGACATGGTTTATTTTTAGGGTTCCGTAATCTCAAAAAGAAAAACGGAACTCTATAGCATCACTTTGTTGTCCGTCCGTCCGTCTGTCTGTCAAGAACCGCGTGGAGTTATCGAGTTGAAATTAAAACCATATACTCAGGTCCTACAGTCCCTTAAAGCTATGAAAAAATCAAACTACTAACGTAAAAAAAAGATACGGTTATTTATTAAAAAAACTGCGATACTCGATTCCTGAACTATTTATAATATGTACAGTAGACCCCCGGTGATCCGGCCCCTGGCTAATCCGGAGCTCCTTGTAATCCGGCATGCCTATCACTGTACATTGCCATGCATGAGATTTGTTATTTGTCGGATTACAAGGTACACTCCTTCAAAATAAGTCCGGATTATAGAGGTCTGTGACACTGTATCTTTCTCGAGAGTAGTCAACGCTACTTTATAGACAATACCTGTCAAAGGCTGCACGAGTTTTTTCTCTCTTTCACGCTTTGCAATCAATAAGTATTTATTGTTTTATTTATCGGATTCGGAGTCTGTGGCAGTACTCTATAATCCGACAAATCCGATAGTCCGACAACGTCCTGCAAAACGTTTGTCGGATAAACGCGGGTCCACTGTAATTATGTACCTACAAAGTTTTTTTTTTATGACGACTCCTGCCGTAGGGTACAAGCCCTGTGTCGCGGAGGACTCTACAAACATACATACGGAACGAAACAACAATTTGTGGATCACACAAAGTGGTGTCCTGTGTTTACTGAACTGAACCTTCGGTGGGGGAGTCCGACTCGCACTTATCCAGTTTTTTTTTTACTTATTTTTGTTTCTAATGGGACTAGGAATGAACCTTTAACGCTTCCCTGTGGACAAAATAAAGAAAAAGCTTTAATAATTCTAATGCTTTTATTATAAAAATAGCATGGGTACCTTAGTAGTAGATTCACAGATTACAGAAATGTAATGATAAGTGCTAATAATGGTGAAGTGCTATATCACATCATATCTGTTTAGATAAACAGATCGTGTTCCAGGAATATCAGTCGTGACAATGACCATCAGTCGTGCAAAAGTCGAGGAAAAATCTCGAAAAGCAAAACTATATAACTATACCTATTTGTTCACAAATATATTGATTGTCTAAATCTATACTAATATATAATACTAGCTGACCCGCGCAACTTCGTGGATAAATGGACTATCCAACAGTGAAAGACAGATTTTAAATTCAGATCAGTTGCTCCTGAGATAACCGCGTTCAAACAAACGACCAATGGGAGTGGGGAGACTATGAGAAATGTTGCAAAAACGGGGAAAATTTACGCATACAACGTTGCGCGGGTCAGCTAGTATTATAAGTATATTAGTCGCAGGAGAAGTTGCACGGGACATCTAGTAGTATTATAAATGCGAAAGTTTAGGTGGATGAACGTTTGTTATGTATGTTTCTACTCAGATCAAATTTACCATGGAAAAAATTATAGTCGGGAATAGCACATACGAGTAATTTTAATGCCGACACAAATCTACACCAACGAAGTCAGGGGCAATAGTTTATTATCGTATATTTGTAACTCGCGAAAGTTTAAAAACAATCACAATAGGTACCTTCATCTATTTCAGTAATATGTAATGCAACATTTCAATGTAAGTTCTTGTCTAAAGAAAATTATTTTTTTAAATCGGTTATACTGAGATCGTGACGTATTAACCCGTCGCTGCGTGGGTGCCGTCCCGACAGTGTCACAACACGATCACGTCACGTGATACGACGCAATTAGACGCAACGCACCTTCGTCATGTCATTGAACGTATTTTAAAACACAATCAAACAAATATAAGTCTTAAAATATCATTGATAAGGTTAAAATAAGAATGAAATAGTAAAAACCATTTGTTTAGTATGGATTAACTGCGCAGTTTTCGTCGTAGCGTAAGAATTTGTATGCGCAAGATTTGCGTAACTTTTAAAAACAAAGGGTGACGTTTTAATACAATCTCGAGGGTTTCCTAACAAAGTCTACGTCTGTTACTAATGAGTTGTGACAGCAGAAAATATATCAGGCATTTTGTAGTAAAAACTAATTTTGTCAACATTTCATGCAATTTTTCACCAAAGCATTTTTCGAAACTGTCTCCTTTTATTAGCTGATTTATCGTTAGCCTCAATTTCCTATGAACTAGCTCATGTGTTAAATATAAACATCATAATGTATTACCCTCGTGAATTCTGAACCACAATACGTTTATTACTAGACTGAACATAGCAAATTGGATTTTGATTAATTTGAATAGAGGTCGAAGAATTTTCGGTCACCGCCACATTTTCGTACTGTATTTTTTAATACAATAACCAAGAGTAGAATATTTTATTTCTGAAATCTATAAATTAATAAAATGGATAGCTTTAACTTAAACAATAAGTTAATGCATACTTAATTAGTGTTTTTGTAACGAATACACTGAATAACGGTAAATAAGTTTAATAAACTTCCATTCGTTTTTAAATTGCGTTCAAAATATATTTTTAAACTAATCCATTGTTTATAAACAGTAGATATCATCATCATCATTAGCCTATCGCAGTCCACTGCTGGACATAGGCCTCTCCAATTGCACGCCACTTTGTTCTATCTTCGGCTTCTCGCATCCAGCTCCTGCCAGCCGTTTTGCGTATATCATCACTCCACCTGGCCTGAGGGCGTCCTAAACTACGTTTGCCAAGCCGCAAAAAAACAGTAGATATGATTCATAAAAAATAATTGCACAATAATTTAAAATACCATACCTACTTATCAATCAATGCACAGTATTAAACCAGTACCGTGAACGATACACAAATCGTGTATATCGGTTCACGTGTTTGAAATAATAAAGTAATATACCTACATTGGAGGGTCAGACATTAGTGCAGACGGATCAATATGACGCAGTGGCCTGCGATGTGGGTGTGTGGTACTTAAAACCTTGGTGCAAAGCCTTGACCGGCATGACAACCCAAGGCATCTGCATCGCTACTGTTTAGGAACCAAATGTAAGCAGAAAACCGTTACAAATAAAAGCAACCGTGACATATTTTCGTTTGAATTTGCTTGACTACTAACTACTGTTCAATAAATATATGCTCGCGTTATTTACGGAAGTTTCACTCTAGGATGCTCACGGAAAATTTTAGTTAACGTTGTAGCTAAGATAATTACGTAAGTGACGGGCAGATTAAAGCCAGAACGTACCAGAAGCCTTGGAGACGTGTTCTTGACCTTAAACGTCACAAAATGGGAGTCAGTTACAGTGTTTACGATTCCGTTTGCATGGGACAAAATAAACATGTTTGCTTAAAATCGATTTTTATGGCTCAACGCTAAAACGACTGTTGTAAAATATTTAAGGACGCTTTTAATCTGTCTTAACCTTCAACCACAAAAATACAATAAAAGTTTTGTATTACCTAACCAAATTATACGTTATACGTATTATAAAAAAATCTTTGATGTAAATTGTACTGAATCACGAAACATGGGTTTGACAGACTAAAAATGAATTGAACATCCGTTTAGTTATTTTCATCCTCAAAATATAATGAGACGCAGTTGTGAGTTAGGCGCCGCAATTTTCTAAGTGAGTCAATTTTTAAAAATAGTGTCTAAGAATGATTAAAGTAAACAGGCAGACCACTTATACCCTTTAAGACACGCTTTAGCTCTACGCAATGTTTGTGATACGCGTAGTGCGTACTATTCGCATTGATTGACAGACTGACAAATCAGAGGGTTATTTTTATACCGCATCGTTTGAGGGTTGACCCAATGTTGGCGGTCACTTCTGACGCAAAGAGGGACCTTCGCTTTAATATTTTAGTGTTAGCTTCAAAGTAAATTGGTTTCTGTTGTTTTAATCAATATTTGTTAATGAAGGCTACGGGAATAAGTACGATACTGAGGCGGAATTAATAAAAAAGATAAAAGTTTAGGGATTATATCTCAATCGTGCCGATATTAACTACTCATGGTCAAAGTAAAATGAAGGAAGTATTTATCATTGCAAGATAAAACGCCATTTAGTATGGTGACAACTGGGATAAGAATAGGTACTAAAGATAGATTTTCGAGCAGAGTTAAAAGGACGTAATCTTTCTAACCCTGCTACAAAGACTAAAAATGCAACGCGTGTCGGATGGTATAGGTATGATGACTTCATCAAAATGATTGATAATTTTTGTATTTTGAAAATATTTTCACAACTGCCGGTGTTATATTTTGAAACTTTTGTTGCCAATTTTCATTTACAACTTACGAGTCCATCGTAAACATTTTTTCTACCAAAAACAATATGATTGAATGGCTTTATTTTGATGTAGCGTTCAATTGTTTCTATTTTGCTTCTGTTGTAGTAACGTAGCTAAGAATCCTAGGGATGTAAGGGGGCGCATCACCATCTTTCGCTCCAAGCCAACCTCACCTGCACGCGGTACATCCTGCTGTACAACGAACGAGGCTCTGGCGACCGGCTGGTGGCGGTATAACCATCCCAATTTAAGGCGTAGCTGAAGTAATAGGTCAGTGACGGGCAGCAGCGTCACTGATGCAAGAGCTACGCCCTGCGATCGCCAACCCGCCTGCCCAGCGTGGCGATTATGGGCATTACCCCCAATGCACAAAGCACTAAGGCCACGGCCCCCAGTTCCCGGCAGTCACGCTATTCCTGGACATGGTGGCGTCCACGGTAACGGCGTGGCGGGGGGTGCTAAGAATCTCCGGGCTACGGAAGGCCACCACAACCGACTGACCCTGGCGACGTATAACGGACGCACGCTACGGCTAGACTCGCATCTGGCACAACTTGAGGTGGAACTTGGGAAGATTAGGTGGCATATCCTCGGGTTAAGTGAAGTCCGAAGAGAGGGAGAGGACACCATAACCCTTGAGTCAGGCCACCTTATGTACTTCCGCGAGGGAGACCAAAAATCCCAAGGTGGTGTTGGGTTTCTGGTAAATAAGTCCCTTTCTGACAACGTTGTGGAAATGTCTAGCGTGTCGAACAGGGTAGCGTACCTCATTATCAAGCTCACCGAGAGGTATAGCCTCAAGGTAGTGCAAGTGTACGCACCGACCTCGGCACATCCAGACGACGAAGTGGAGGATATGTTCGATGACATATCGAGGGCCCTCCACTCCACCACTAAGACCCACTACAACGTTGTTATGGGGGACTTCAACGCTAAAGTGGGAGTACAAAATTGCAGCGAATTGGTAGTAGGATCCCATGGATTTGGAAGCAGAAATCATAGGGGGCAAATGCTAGTCAACTTCCTCGAACGGGAGGGGCTCTTCTTGATGAACTCCTTTTTTAAGAAACGGCCCCAAAGGAAGTGGACGTGGCAAAGCCCCGACACTATGACGAAAAACGAGATCGACTTCATCATGACGGACAAAAAGCATATATTCAGAGACGTCACCGTGATCAACAGGTTTAATACCGGTAGTGATCACCGACTTGTCCGAGGCTCTCTGAATATCGACTTCAAGGCGGAACGTGCCCGTCTGATGAGGTCCAGGCTCCGACCTACTTTGCTCCAAACCATGATAGGATCCGAAGCGTTCCAGTCAAACCTGGATAACCGATTTGCTGCCATGGAAACCACAACAGACGTAAACCAGAAGCTCGTAAATGTGGTTCGGATACTCAGGGAAGAAGGTACGAGATTTTGTGAAATGCAGCGTAAGGGCAAGAAGTCAAAGCTTTCGGAAAAGACTTTAGGGCTAATGAAGGAACGACGTGAAAACCCACCCGTCACTTCGTCGGAAAAGCGCGCTCTAAACCAAGAGATCAACAGGCTTATACGACACGACCTTCGGTGCTCCAACACTCTTTTGATTAAAAGAGCGATCGAGCAGAACCGGGGGTCAAAAGTGTTCGTACAATCTCTTGGAAGAAGCCACCTGACGAAGTTGACCACAGCAAGTGGAGAAGTCGTTTCTTCGAAGCCGGCAGTCCTCTCCGAAGTGGAAGGCTTCTATGGCCGGTTATACGCTTCGCATGCATCTCAACCTGATCCTGAAAATGAGGGTCCTAGAGCCACTCTAATACGCCACTACACCGAAGACCTGCCAGAAGTCAACATTGACGAAATCGTGCTGGCTCTTAAACAGCTGAAAAATGGAAAAGCCCCTGGAGAGGATGGCGTTACAACAGAGCTGTTAAAAGCTGGAGGTAAACCCGTACTGAGGGAGCTCCAAAAGCTTTTTAATGCTGTCCTGTTTGAAGGGAGAACTCCGGAGGCGTGGAGTAGAAGTGTAGTCGTCTTGTTCTTCAAAAAAGGAGATAAGACCCGGCTGAAGAACTACCGACCTATTTCTCTTCTAAGCCACGTCTATAAGCTGTTTTCAAGAGTCATCACGAACCGCCTTGCGCGAAGACTTGACGAATTCCAACCACCGGAACAGGCTGGATTTCGGAGCGGATATGGCACCATAGACCACATCCACACAGTGCGGCAGATTATACAAAAGACCCAGGAGTATAATCAGCCCCTGTGTCTAGCATTCGTGGACTATGAGAAAGCCTTTGACTCGATTGAAATCTGGTCCGTTCTGGAGTCTCTGCAGCGATGCCAAGTAGATTGGCGATATATCGAAGTGATGAGATGTCTCTACGAAGCCGCCACCATGTCCGTCCAAGTACAGAATCAGCAAACAAAACCTATACCATTGCATCGAGGAGTGAGGCAAGGGGACGTTATTTCCCCGAAACTGTTCACAAATGCAATGGAGGATATGTTCAAGACGCTGCACTGGAAAGGGCGGGGCATCAACGTCAATGGTGAATACATTTCTCACTTGCGATTTGCAGATGACATTGTCATCATGGCGGAAACGCTGCAGGACCTACAACGGATGCTGAATGACCTGGCTGACTCTTCTGTACGCATCGGCCTACGGATGAACTTGGATAAAACCAAGGTCATGTTCAATGAACATGTACTACCGGAACCGACAGCGGTGCACGGCGCCGTTCTCGAAGTTGTTCAAAAATATGTGTACCTCGGGCAGTCATTGCAGTTAGGTAGAAACAACTTCGAGGACGAGGTGAACAGGAGAATTCGGTTGGGTTGGGCAGCGTTTGGTAAGCTACGTCAAGTCTTCTCATCGTCGATCCCACAATGTCTAAAGACTAAAGTCTTTAATCAGTGCGTCCTACCCGTCATGACATACGGAGCCGAAACGTGGACACTGACGGTACGGCTGGTCCACAAGTTCAAAGTCGCTCAGCGGGCTATGGAACGGGCTATGCTCGGAGTTTCTCTTAGGGACAAAATCAGAAATGAGGTGATCCGGCAGAGAACCAAAGTTATCGACATAGCCCACCGGATTAGCAAGTTGAAGTGGCAGTGGGCTGGCCATATTAGCCGAAGAACCGACAACCGTTGGGGTAAACGAGTTCTTGAGTGGAGACCGCGGCTTGGCAAACGTAGTGTAGGACGCCCTCAAGCCAGGTGGAGTGATGATATACGCAAAACGGCTGGCAGGAGCTGGATGCGAGAAGCCGAAGATAGAACAAAGTGGCGTGCAATTGGAGAGGCCTATGTCCAGCAGTGGACTGCGATAGGCTGATGATGAAGAATCCTGAGAATATTACCTATTCATTTAGTTAAGAATTTATATTAAGCTATAGAGATCTATAAGGATGCAATAACATAATATAATAGTCCAGAAGCTTCTAGATCCTTTCTCTATTTATGATAGTAAACTAATGAAGTCTCAGGTGTTTGCCAGAATAAATAAACGTTATAGTGGTATAAGAGGCCAAGAGAAACAACGAAATTATTAAATAATCAAAGCTTCTATTAGCTTGGATATTTTTAAATGTTTATTGTTTAAGGTTCCGTAGCCAAAATGGTAAAAATGGAGACTTATAGTTTCGTCATGTATCTGTCTATCCTTCCGTTAGTCACAGACATTTTACTCAAAAACTACACAATGAATATTAATTAAATTTAATGAAAAGGAGTCTTATAGTAGCCGCTACTTAGTATGATAGCTAAATAATAAAAATTAATATATTTATTGCTCCATACATGTAACAGAAGCTGAAAAAATATTTTTTGCGCACACATAGTCTTCGTTTTTAAAAGACCTTATGACATCATTCACTATGTCCTTTAAAAACATTTTAAGGGTTTTACAAAGGTTTTTGATTATGTTAATATTTTTAAAAATATTCGCTCTGTAAGTTGCATAAATTGTGTCCCCCCTCCCTTAACTTTCAAACCGTGGAACCAAAAAATATTAAAAAAATCATACGGTTACACATACTTTAAACTAAAATTATTTCGGACATTATCGGATATACCGTCATTGAGTTATTGTCGAAAGACTACGTTTCAAAAACATACGCTCTTGTGTTGGTGCCATTATTAAAATAGGATATTTTCACATGGCAACGGCTCCAGAACACTACATTGAGCATGGTCCAACAAGTTCTTGACCGGCTTTTTACATTTATAGCCCATGCTTCGGTATGCACTAGCTATGGTTTAAAAAATGTATGTTATGATTTATGATCATAATAAAACTGTAACTGAACAATTAACCTGTAATAATAATATTTTGGGACAACTCACACAACGCTACCTGCTCATATTATCAAAGTTCTTGATATAAAAGGCAATAACCTAAAACCGAAAAGAAAAGATGCAGATTGTAATTTCCACCACTCAGAATAATAACAATAATAATTATGTAATCCCAATTGTTTTATTCTGTGCGAAAATAAAAAACTCTTAACCCATCTTGCTTCCTGCTTTTAACCCTTGAACGCACAGGCACATTCATTGTCAGAAGTCGACATTTTATTTTTATCCATATTTTTAACATCTACTTCGGTATTTCGTTTTAAATAAATTGACCAAAATGCGCCAGAAGTTAATTTATGATTATGATGCTTTAATATTTATAATCATATTTGCGTCAGACTAGTAATTTATTATCAAAATATTATTGCGCCCATACAAGTGCGTTTGAACGCATTTGTGTTATCACTGGCAATGAAATATTTGCCTTACATTACTGGAAATGTGATTTGACATGCTTTTATTTTTATCAGTTTGATAAAAACAATAACAGTACCATGTATTTGTTGTTTGTTTATATTTGTAGGTGTAATTTTATCTAAAAGATTATACTGTTAGTCACTTTCGCTGATAGGCTTTGTGATTTATATCACCTATTATGTAATACCTTGTTATTGCAATTTGTAAACAATAACACGTTAAATGAAAATAATACATGGCTACAATAAAAAGACTCATATATCATAAAATTAGCGGCAAGTATTCATGTTTTTGATTAGTATTCGTATTTTAAGAGCTAATTAACTAAATATATATATTACTAGCTTTTGCCCGCGGCTCCGCCCGCGTAGATGTCGGTTATCGCGATAAAAACTATCCTATGCCCTTCCCCGGGACACAAACTATCTCCATACCACATTTCATCTAAATCGGTTTAGCTGTTTGAGCGTGAAAGCGTAACAGACAGACAGACAGAGTTACTTTCACATTTATAATATTAGTATGGATTATAAAATTCAATATAATAATAATTTGACTGCCTCTGTGGCGCGGTGGGAGTGTATCCGACTGCTACGCATGAGGTAGTGGGTTCGATCCCCACCCAGGATAAAACTTTGTGTGATGAGCGCGATGGTTTATTCTGTGTCTGGGTGTTATTTATCTATAATATGTATGTATTAAGAAATATATAAGTATGTTTATCAGTTGTCTGGTTTCCATAGTACAAGCTCTGCTTAGTTAGGGATCAGATTGCGTTGTGTGAGTTGTCCCAAGATATTATTGATATTATTTAAAGTAAAATACCTTGTTTCGACCGTATTGCAACGGCCATGTTTTTTTTTTCATCATCTAACTCGCCTGGTTAATTGTTGGACAATTTACGTCACGACACCTAGTCCTTATATAGTAGTGTAGCAGATAAATTGAAAAAAAAATACATATACACTTTTTGTACATGACATAGAAGTCAACTTCATAAAGATATATAAACAAAACGTAAATTTTAATTTGATATTGCATTATATTGAAAGAAGAGAGGAAAAATCTCAACATCGTTCTTTTTCTTGCAATTGCCAATCACAGATGAATGACTGCCTCTGTGGCGCGGTGGGAGTGTATCCGACTGCTACGCAAGAGGTCGTGGTTCGATCCCCACCCAGCATTAAACTTTGTGTGATGAGCACAATGGTTTATTCTGTGTCTAGGTGTTATTTATCAATAATATGTATGTATTTAGAAATGCATAAGTACTAAATGCATTAGTTTATCAGATGTCTGGTTTCCATATTACAAGCTCTACTTAGTTTGGTATCAGATAGCGTTGTGTGAGTTGTCCCAACATATTTTAAATATTATATTATTCTACAAAGATAGATAGGTAGATATTTCAGGTAATAATAACTTACAAAAAGGTGCGCAGACTTACGGCCAATATTCAATTGTCACTTACGGATGAATAAAGATGAAAAATGGAGACCGAAAATACTTTTGTTATTTTGAACACGACCCAAAGATAGGCATCCTTTGAGTATTCAGAGATTAGGATCAAAAAACCAATTAAAAATTTAAAAAAGCACGATAGGCGTAAAATTTTAATAGGATGGAAAAGGATCAAATGAATTTTTACATCCCTCGAAAATTGTCGGGGGCTGTCAATTGCTCCCCTGAAATGTATACACACACTTACGCACGCGCGCACAAACACACACAAATACCTCTTACCCCAATTACATATACCGTCTCTGTGGCCGTCGCAGGTAATAATGTAATGTATTCTAGTTTACAGAAATGAAACTTAATGAAAAATTATTTCAGTTACCTATATATTTAGTAAGGAGAAGGTACTTCCCCAGTCGTGTTGTTCATTTTGAGCGATTACTCGCAATGTATCACTCCCATAAAAGTGTCACTTTACTCACGATGTTGAAGGGTTTATCGTGACTGAATCTAATTTTATCAAATGTTTTTGATACTTCCATGTTTGGTGAAACACTTGAACTCAATCTATATGGTAATATAGCGTAACAACAAAAACATTCCTGTTATTAAACTTCATAAGTACTATCTTATCTGACATAAACAACAGATTACCTACTTTTTGGTGGAAAAGTGGCTCACGAAAACATTAGCCGGCTTACAGGTTTTCTCAAAATTTGTATTTTACGTAGCTTCATGTTTTGAATACTACGCAACTTTGCATCCGTAATTAAGGTTTAGCCCTTTGGCTGACCTTAATACGACACACAACCTTCGTACAACGTCAAGTAGAGTAAAAGGATATACCTAACTCTAAAAATGTAACATAAAAAAGACGCGATTTTTTTTTATCGTGGTTAAAATTTATGAAAGAACACTTGTTATTTATCTATAAAATACACAAACGCATCCTGGTTCTGAGTCATCTAAATTAGCAATAATGTCTAAATTTTTAGCATACTGAAAAGTTTAGTGCACCTCCAGTAACGTTACATTTTTAGGTAGTGTTGTACCTTTTTCACTATGGGCACATAATACCTTACTCATGTTTTTGTCGTGTAAATCCATTTGAGGCAGGTAAAGGGTTAAAAAACTGTCCGTCCCATTCGCGTGTTCAAATTTCTGCTATGCTTATTTTAACCGTTGGTTGTGTTTTCCATTATAGATTTTATATCTATTGGGGTGCCAGACATCGCCCAGACATTGAATCCGTTAAAGAGAAACATTAGACGTTGTTTTCTTATGCGGGTTATGATCATCATTGTCTGAAACAGTTAAATATGAGATACGTCTCGTGTTTAATAAGGTATCTTTAGGATTGATTACAAATAACAACTGATTGAAATTTCATCTGTATGAAAATGAAATTAAATACGAACAGACAAATGTAAACAAAGTTTTTTTTATTCCGTATAGTATTGATCGGATTTAAACAGTAAAAACTGTGCCAAATAAAAAATCTCAATAGTTTTTTTTTGTTAATACTTATCAACCTATACGATGTCCCACTTCTGGCCACGGGTCTCCCCAGTAGACCTACTTATAATAGATTCTGGGGGTAATTGCCATAATCGCCACGCTTGGCGAGCGGGTTGGCGATCTCAGTAAGGCTTTAAGTACGCAGATGACGCTACTGCCCGTCCTCCGGTGTGAAATCCCTTAGTCGCCTTGACAACAGCCACGGGAAAAGATGGGCTGGCACTATTCATAAGCCGGTACCACACGGCCTAGAATAGTGTGCTGTATAGTTAATAGGCTGATATTTTTTTAATTCTATATAATACTCGTAAAGTACCTACCTAAATCATTGAAACATTATAATTATGAATAAAGTCCTTCGATACTAAAACAAAATATCCCAAGCGTTACCGTTCGAATAAAACAGGTTACCTACTTCGTATGCCATTAAAAGTAAGTTTAGTTTGTACAAGTCTCATGGCTTCTACGACCTCAAATCATCTATCTTCATCAACTCATCATACATAGGCTTATTACAATAGGCCAAACCGATCTTGAACTCATATTTTCAACACTAACTACAAGCTAAACAGTGTCAATGTAGGCAATGATTTTGTTCAAACATGTACTAACCAATATCAACACTAAAACCTTCGCACAAAAACTAAAATTGCTTGTACGACAATCATTTTGCAATGATTCAAACCAACGTACGCAATCTTCAAGGCGTTTACAATATGCGTTGGTGCAAGCTCGTCCAATGTACGTAAACTGAAGTTTATCTGTTGTATTATTGTTCCATTGCTAAATATAGCGTTTTTCTGGCAATCTGAGGTAAACCACATTTGAGGAAGACAGTTTTATTATTTTCATGTAATCTGGCTTTCAAACGAAGATTATAATATATTGTAGCTACGTTCTTTTTCGCATGATATATGTATGTTCGTATGTTACAAACAATAACAATCACTGTTACGAAGGGAACTTGGTAGGTAGGGATTTTTGTGGTGCTTTTGTGTAAAGGTTCATTCAACTGACTAACTGTTTTGCCAAGGTACGTGACGTGATCATCCTTATAGATCTCCTGCGCATACAAAACAGTTCAAATTATTTGGTGACTACTCGTATCTTTTAAAAAAATACATTTAACTTAATTAAATTTGTCGTATCTTTAATTGCGGTACTTTTTCAGATATTGTTTTGATTGTATTATACTTTATCAAATATTGTTATTGTTTTAATTATCGTCATATTATCTTTAGAAGACATTGCAAACATCAATTTATAAAATTAGAACATATTTTAAATACCTACAAATCCATTGCATAGAGAACTGTCACAGTCATCTTCGCCCGCAGCAAATCAAATTAAATATATCGGGTAATATCAAGTACGAACATAATTCATTTACGCAGTGGGTACATTTAAGAACAACGTAGTTTATGGTTAATTTCCGAGAGCTGATTTCTGCTAGTAGGCACTACTGTTTACAGTAACGTGGGTAATAAAATTGTTCCCAGTAGATAACATACGAGTATACTCGTATCTATAAGCTTTTTAAAAAATAACACCACATACCTATTCTCTGTGAATTCCAGTAATCAATATGACGCACCTGGTTTTTCATGGTACAACGATATGGTTAGTGGCAATAAACTCGATGTGGAAGGCGAAAAACAAGCAATTTTGGCCTGAATTAAAAGATATATATCCCACAGTATTAGGTTTATGTGTTACGCATTGTATTTAAAAATACGTTTTTTAAGAAGTTCTGATCAAAACAGAGTGTCTAAATTAATAATATTGCTGACAAAATTATAAAAATAACAATTTCCTTTGATACCAAACGAACGAGTTTGTTTTTGACTTATCTAAGTCAAATAATATTTAGGCAAAATGATTGGACTGGATTTGAGGAGATTTGAGGCTTTGAGACTGACGAGAACTTTATGTGTAGAGAGGACATGCTGGATCTGGACTGAATTACCATTTTTAAGAGTTTCGTTCTTGCCGGTGGAGCTATTTCCACTTCTCTCTAGGTATTTGCTGCTGCTTTTTTTTACTTCTTGATGCATCTAGACTCCCACTTTCCTTTTTATGTGTTGTATAAAGCTAGCTCTTCTAGACCTTTTGCGTCTTCTTTTGCCCTGTATTCTTCCTAATTTCTTCCTTCTTATTGTTGTGAAGAAGTTGTCGTGTCGTATCAAGTGGCCAATCATTTACCCCGTCTGTGTTTAGTAGCCTGTCTATCTTTTTTTACCATAAGTAGTTTTTCGTTGGTTCGTTTTTCTGTACAGCTGATATTCATCATCCTTCTTCAGCACCAAATTTCAATTGCTGCTCACTTCTCTCTATCTTTTTGAGTCAACGTCCATGTTTCGCTGCCATAAAATGCATGGATCATAGCAATTTTAAATGCAATTTAAAAAGCTGAATATCATGATTCAATAGAATAAAGCTCCAAATGTTGCCGACACTCTACTGTAATTTCAATAAGCCGTGAAACACAAAAACTAAAACATTTCGAATCGAACGTTGGTTTTCATATGAAAAATCATCATCTCAAGTTTGTTGACTGAGCATAGTAATAAAATTTAATTGGGCCACACGTGTTCGTTACGTCGGAAGGGCCTGGTGCATTTCGAGACTGGGTTACGAATGACGTCAGTAATGTCCTACATCCACTGCCAGACTATTTTGGTTAGGTTTTTTTGGACGCATAGAGATGCATTTCGAGTGTGACGAAATAGGATCGTGAAGACATAAGATAAATGTTTAAGTATTTTAATCTGATTCCAACCGTACAACTTTTCCGCTGTTTGCACTCATATCTCCTTTCTTAGAGAGCATACGAGCGTAATTCATCAATCAAGTCCAGTAAATTCTGGCATCATTATGCTAAATAGCTTTAATTATTAATAAATTGTTTTAAGAATTTGTTTTACTATGGATTTTGTTTATCCGAAATAAAAAAATATTATTATTATTTAAGTAAATGTTTGTATGTATTCTGCTACAGGTAGACTAGTTTATCCAAATATCCTTAAGAATATACTTTCCTATCCTCATAGGTAAGCTATAACATGGTAAAAGCACCATCATATTTGGAATATGAATTGAAAAGGTTGTGAAAAAACAAAGCGACATTATAAAGGATTATTTTGTTTTAAGATTTTTTTCTTCCGACCAATCTGGAAACTAATTTTTATACATTTTTTACTGTCATTTGAAAAATCTAAGCTCGCAAGTATTGCACTTAGGTTGCATTGTAGGTCTAAGTAGTCGAATGGGTTTATTGCGAGTGTGATCGTTAAATTAAAAATGCTTATTTAATATTACATAAATTGATGAATTCAATAAGTATAATTACTAAATTGCAGGAGTTTTTTGGGGTAAACAACTTTTTATTATGCATATTATTAAAGTACCTACATATTTTCAAATGCACATACTTTTTGTACCTAACTCACCTTGTTTGTTTTTATTTCAAAAATATTAAACTTGCATCCTTATTAATTTACCTACTTATAGTTAATGTGTAAAAGCATTAAGAGATAGAAGAATTTGATATCTAGTAACATAGTCCAGATAGGTGGTTCGCTTCTGGCCCCGGTTTGGCTACGGAAGTCTCGGGTTCGATTCCTGAGTCTGGATTCGAACCCGAGACTTCCGTAGCCAAACCGGGGCCAGAAGCGAACCACCTATCTGGACTATGTTACTAGATATCAAATTCTTCTATCTCTTAATGCTTTTACGGGTTAGGCCCCCGTAGCGCCATCTAGTCGGAAGTTAAAGAACTATCACGGCTTTTGTTATTGCTTCGTTACAGAGAGCATTTTAACAAATTATGATGACGCAGGCCGAATATTGAAGTAATTTTTATAGGCATTTCTTGCCAAAGACTTTACAAATACAATAATAGCATTTTTGAAAGATAGAAAAATTTGAATCCAGACTCAGGAATCGAACCCGAGACTTCCGTAGCCAAACCGGGGCCAGAAGCGAACCACCTATCTGGACTATGTTACTAGATATCAAATTCTTCTATCTCTTAATGCTTTTACGGGTTAGGCCCCCGTAGCGCCATCTAGTCGGAAGTTAAAGATATGTCAACCGAGCATGCGCGGTAGAGAGCTGCGCTATGAAATGCATCAACGCACATGCGCGGTGGACATCTTTGAGCGCACCGCGCATGCGCCAGTTCGCACGGGCTTGTCACCACAACGAAATAAAGATAGTGATTAAGGATCCAGATGTAGCACAAAATCTTAAAACGGTAACTATCGGATCAAAGTACCTAACTGAAATTTTACGTCTTATAAGTAAAATAGGGGTTACAGTGGTTTAGTCAATTCCTAGGTAGTTAATTTGCATAAAAACACTTTTTTTAAGTACTCCATTTTAAAAGAAAGTAAGCAAGTATTATGTTAGAAATTAATAATAAGTAAGTAAGTATTATGTTAGAAATTAATATTATATAAATAAGTATTATGCCAAAAATTAAAATAAGAGTTCTGTTTTCATAAAAAGTTTATTCGAAGATGTAAAATTTAAATATGAGATTACTTTTGCGCCAACCGTTTTTTTATCTATACTAATATTATAAAGCGGAAGAGTTTGTTTGTTTGTTTGTTTGTTTGTTTAAACGCGCTAATCTCAGGAACTACTGGTCCGATTTGAAAAATTATTTTTTTGTTGGATAGCCCATTTATCGAGGAAGGCTATAGGCTATATAACATCGCGCTACGACTAATAGGAGCGGAGTAGCAACGTGAAATGTTGCAAAAACGGGGACAATTTACGCATGCGAAGTTGCGCGGGACAGCTAGTATTACATATTTAGGTAAATTTCACCATAACCTTACGTCATAGCGTGATACCTTACGTGGGAGATTAAAATGCTATTATTTAATTAGCCATCAATCGACGTGGAAAGACATGAAGGTCTAAAAGGTCAGGATGAAATGACATTTCATTATATACACGCTTCATGAACCTTCAAAGGCGATTACACATGCTACCAACGATGAAAGAGACTGTCCGCATAGGTTTTGTGATTAATAAAATACGTAAATATCAAGTGATAACATATACCTACCTACTTGGTCATCTGATCCCAAACTAGGAACAGCTTTTACTGTGGCAACCAGACAACTGATAAATTAAAAAAAAATCGCCCTGACCCAGGATAAACAATCGTGCCCATCACACAATGAATTATCCTTGCTGGGAATGTGTGTGTGTGTGTGTGTGTGTGTGTGTGTGTGTGTGTGTGTGTGTGTGTGTGTGTGTGTGTGTGTGTGTGTGTGTGTGTGTGTGTGTGTGTCCAATTAATTGATTATATTATTAAGTTTGATTTCTACTTATAGACAGCTAGTATCCGTAACAGGTGGCCCACTGACCTGATCAGACCAGATCAGATCAGATTGTACCCGATTGCAATCTATAAACAGAGTTACTTAATTGTTTTTTTTTGAAGAGTTACTTAAGCAGTGATTGCATGGATATTCCAAGAACCGTCATGCACGGTTTTTCTGGAGGAGATATCTAGGGTTCAGTAATTTATTCGCTCATATTGAGAAGCCTGTACCCCCATCTTACAGCAGTGATAAAGTAGCAGTGTTTCTGTAAGTAAGAAATTTCTTCAAAACAGAATAGGAGTAGTCAGCAGAAAACAGACTTTTTAGACGAATCTTTCTGTACCTCCTTTCATAATTTAAAAAAGTTTGTAATGAGGTTTCCACCAATATCCATACTCTTTGAATATCTTCGAACCCATTAATGCCAAGTGCAACACGATTGATATTGTTAGATATCAATTACAACAGTAAATTTTGATTTGTTTAACGAAATTCTCTTCTTCACGGAGAAGCATAGGTGTTTCCAATATTACTAGTCTTCAACAGACTATGCTATTCTACGCACTACTTAAAACGGTATGCCTTTTGGCCACGTTCATGCTATAAAACAATCAACAGGCTTTAATAGAAATATGAAAGTATGCACGGCCGGTTTAATCTCTAGAAGTATATTTAGTTAACTCCCCTACATGACGTCAATGGTGACATTTAGGTCTGTGTGTGGCAAGCGTTTCTAGTCTAATAGCCACTAGAGAATTATGGCTAATAAATAAATTGTCGCAACTCATTCGTTTTGTGAACTTTCTACTACAAAAACTTGAAAGTTTGGGGTTATTTATATGGGTTAGCTGTTATGAAGTGGGTGTGTGAATTGAAAAATATAATATTCAGCACGTGACGGGAAGCAGACATAGAAAAAATCGACTAAATCAAGTTCTAATATTATAGAACTAAGATGTAAAGTCAGAATTTTGTATGTCTTACTCTGATATTAGAACAAAAATTGTGTCAGTTCTTCAGTGGAAATCCACGTAGTTACTTACATGTGTAAGAAAAGAGAGATAAACATTTCGCGATAAACAATAACCGCAGTTAAGTTTCGAATAAAACGGCCATTTTTGTATTCTTGTAACTTTGGGATCGATCTTAAATACGCTTGCGTCAAGTATGCGTCCGAGAGCGCAATAACGACATTCTAGTACGGTGCGCTAGCGTTTTTAAGATCGATCCCAAAGTTACAAGAATACGAAAATGGCCGTTTTAATCGAAACTTAACTGCAATTGCACTACTTTAAATACGTGAATTGACCCGATGGAATTACTGTGTCTATATATTTTTAAGGTATAGGTGCTAACTGATTCCGGCAATCACCTTTGTGTTGTAATCAATCAATGTAGTCTCTACAAACATCGGCGCGTCTTTTAGATATTATAGGTATGTAGTCTATTTTAGGCGTATCTTAGAAATAACTAGCTGTCTGAAATTTACCATAAACCGGATATTTTTTGCTAGAAAATTCTGTGAAAAATCTACTATAATGTACCGAAGCGGAGATGATTAGATAGAGTAGCTACGTTAGCAAGCATGATATTTATCCTTTATTAGTTTTATTCCTCATGTTTCAGTTCTTCTAGGTATTCCTATATTTTTTTCTAAACTTGGCCGTAGTTTTGATCAACTTCATATCTATAACACTCGTCACTGAAAACAAGCTTTACGTTTCATTTTTCCTTACAATTTTCGTATTAGAGTTTTTGATCAGCATTTCTTTCTGTCTATCACTAACAATAAATATTTTTGCACATCATATACAACAAGGTTGATTTTCCTTTGCAATAATATTCTTACAGTTACTAATTTGAACCTTAATGCTATTTTGGTTACAAAGGAAGCTTTGACAAAACTGGTAGATCACTTTCTTGGCCGACCGTACCTAGTCATGTGGCGGTCAGTTACAATATGAGTCATGTTGTAGAATGAGTACTTATACCTACTGTCCAAAATTTTGCCAGAAACCTGCAACATTTTCTTGAAGAAAGAAGTCTAAAGTTTCTTTACAAAATTAGCAACGCGCGAGTAATTATTTTCAGTATTGCTACCATATACTAGGAACCGCCATCATCCCAAGGTAGTCCATGCACTTGTTGTTTACTGTAACAGTTTATAATTAAACCGTATATACTTTTAAACACTACACTACCGACTCGAAATACGAATACAGGTCTGTATGTAACCGACGATGAACTAAAGCAAAACACGTGCCAAAGCCACGGTTTAAAAAAACTGGTGAAAATGTTTACATTTCTTGTTTAAAACACGGTTAATGGAATTAGCAAAAGATAGAGGTTAAACAGTAACACGTTGCCGATCAGCGTATTGTTTTGGTTGTAAAACAAACGACTTTCGATCTTATATACCTACAGAGAAAATATGATAAATGTTTATGAAAAGAAAGTTCGAGAAGAGAACTGGTGAATTTATGCGACACATTTTTGTCTGTAAGATGTTACTAAAATTTTAAAGATGATCATAATATGTGGACAATAACTCTCATTATAGGTTTAAGTAATATGTAGGTAATAATATGAATTTGTGATCACTCATCTTGATAACCTCTGGTTTCCAGTGCAAATGGTAATGGGCGGAGAAAAGCACACCTCCGACTACAAATACTTGGTTCATTTCTCTTTTTCGTTTTATGTGACAATGTAGTCGATGATGGTAGATTCTGCCCGTATTCCGACCAAAGAAAATAAGTCCTAATTTGACTTACGAAACGGTCGTTTTCCGCCCAAAGGATTTAAACTATGAAAGTGTTTTTTCTTGAAGAAATTATGGTAAACCCCAATATTAATGAGGAATGCCTGTGTTCAGTAGCGGTACGTTTTAATGATGTCGATATTTTTTATTGAGCAATAACAAATGTTAGACCGAGTCTAATCCTTTTACGACCACCTCTGTTGGCTGAGCCAAGAGGCGCCTACTTAAAACTTTATGTTCATTTTCATACTCATATGAAGACTTATTTACAATCCGCGTTCTACATTTATTTCTGAACACAAACATCGTAAACAACGAAATATGTTATTACACTTTGACATAGACTAGACGTAACAAAAATGAAAGAGATAGCACGTATGAATATGTTACTGTTCCAAATCTGTCTGTGTACAAAATTAACAAGAGGACCGTTTTATTGTGAGTCACTGAACTTTAAGAGACACACAAACAAACAGGTGAACAAACTCACATACATCGATATGATACATCGATATCGGAAATAGGGCCGTTGCATTCGATTTGTAATCGAATAGTAATCGATTTACGATTCCGTAATGCTCGATTTAGATGAAATCTTTGATCGTAACGAGCGATCGTTTGATGTCTTCCATACGTTTGAAATAGATCTATTGAAGCTTGTTATTTTTTATTCTGATTTATGGCTTCTGTGTGCCAACTCCGCAATGATATAAATTATATTAGAAACTTCTCGAATACATTAAGGTGTAAATTGTTAAAAAGTTTATAAAATTAGCAAAATAAAAAAAATTAAAACCGTAACAAAACACACCCACCTATAAATTAAATTAAATATTTTTGCTGGGGTATTTTGCTAGACCATCTTGTCCTTTGGTATGTTAATGTGATATATTCACCCATTCATTATTATGCAGCCATCCACATGATTTCCACGACATAAAACTAAACATGAGTCAAGATTTAGTATAGTTCATTTCCCCACAAGAAAATGTTATTGAGGAAAACAGTGCGATTTTCCTTTTAAAAATCTCTGCATTGAAACCTCTTTACACTTCACATAAGTCACATGTCAAGTCATGTTCTAATTTTAAAATATATTTTTTTTTTTTTCAGGTAAGTTTCAACGTTCAATTAAAAACGACTACACGTCTTAAAAAAGGTTTGTCCTTGTCATTTGTCGCGATGTGTATTAATTCTGTTTTTAAAACAGGATACCTCCATTGACTAATTAATTTATTGTAAGTTAAACCATACATGAAAATTACTCTTCAATAGCTAACTGCGATCAAACTATGATTCATTACAATCCAGCTGTAGAATATAAATCATAAGAGAGATGTACATAAGCATAAACATAAATGACTGAAGCAGACGTGCAGTCTGATCCTACAAATGTATCTTATTAATATCGTGAACATATACAAACACATTCGAGCTCAAAAAGCGTACTCAATAATTCACCACGCAAATTTTTTCTTTTTGTTAATATGACCATTTGACAATAAAGGTCATTTTTGAATACATATGACTTGGTCTTTAGATCATTTCAGTTCTCAGTTGTATAATATTTAAAGGAAGAGGTTTCCCAATTCCTTGAAACGTTTATTTTATACCGCTCCAAGCGTCACGCAGATATCTACCTAAATAAGTAGACATGTGTTTATTCGGAACTGCGTTTAATTTACAAGCAATTTGGTTCTAAAATTGAGCTGAGTAAGTGCAATGAGCAGTAAATATCAGCTCCTTGAAGATATTTTTGAGAATGTACATAGAGAGTTCATTACGTATCTTTACTTGAGAGAACGTGCTCACAATATAAATATAATGAGTTTTGTTTTATTCAAGCACTCATCGACGTCCTCCCCAAAACCTTAGACCTAGAAAGATGTCATTTTGCAGAGAGCTTTCATTTGTGATCAGAGATAAGAACGGATTTCATTGTAAGAAACTAAACGCGAGCCAAGCCGCAAACATAAGCTAGCCATATAAATTAGAAGTATAAATATATACATTTTAAACATAACCAATATTGGCGCCAAAATGTCGACATTTTTTTTTTTAATTTTAAAGTACTCAGTGTTACTCTCACAACTAAGACGAATGTAACGATACCCTCTCAACCTAAAATCCATTAGGCCGTTTGGGCACTAGGGCGTGCCAAACAAATATACATACAAACGTACATACATACAAACATTCGAAAAACATGACCATCCTTCTTGCGCAGTCCGGTAAAACTAATTTACACTCAAATTTAACCACTGATTAAAAAAAGTTTAACATACCTCATCTTTCTTCACCTACATATATAATGAGTATGTTAACCTTTATGGTGACATCGCAGCACCCACTAATGGACGTATTTGTATAAGAATTGATTAATGAGAAAGCCCCTTTCTATTCTAATAATAGGACAGCCAAGAACAATTCCTTTTACATCAATATGACTGGGATGGTTCTTAGATACCTATATAAAGAACTGTTTTTACCACTTTCAATTTCTCATTGGTGTTGAGAAATGTTTCGTGCAACAGGGTTTTTTCCAATACCTACATTCGGTTGTTATTGTAGATTAAGATCAACTATCACGTATCAGTCTCATGCAACTATAGAAAGTAATGAATACGCTATCAGTTAGATACATCTTGTCACTGAACTTGTTAGTTTTCTAATGACAAATGGAGGAGGCGAGTTTAATGTCATTGATCTGAAAATATTCCGTATTTACTCGCGGCAAAAGATTCCACGATACTTTAGTTCGCCAGCTCAATTCTTTTTAACTAGACTATTAAAAGAAAGTTAAGAATAATAATTGGAGTCATTATAATAGTAATAAATAGAGTTGATTAGTATGAATGACCTAAAAGTGAATTGAAACCTTCACTTTTAAATCCCGCACTGCGAAAAAGATCTTATCGATTTTACTTTCCCAATTCCCAACTGCCTCTGTGGCGCGGTGGGAGTGTGTCCGACTGCTACGCAAGAGGTCGTGGGTTCGATTCCCACACGGGACACCACTTTGTGTGATCCACAAATTGTTGTTCCGCGTCTGGGTGTACTTTGTGTCCGTGACTTGTATGTTTGTAAAGTTCCCCGCGACACAGGGCTTGTACCCTATTGCGGGAGTTGTCTTTTACAAAAAAAAAAAAAGAATTCAGTAACGTATAAAATCATATTTTGTGACTGCCGTTTAATGAAAATATAAACCGTCTCGTGAGATTTCGCTGTGCGGCCCTAACCTAAAAGATCACTTTTCTGACACGGGGTAGAATCTTTGACGGCAATTCGCGAGGGACTTAATACATAACCAAGATACAGACTCTACAATTCACGGATCAGTGTTATTATAGTAGTCCTAGTATATTTACTGTAGGTGATAGAACCCACTAAGTATACTTCGGTTCACACATCAACCTATATGACGTCCTACTGCTGGACACGAGTCTCCCTAGTAGAACCTACTTATTAGATCCTGGGGGTAATTGCCATAATCGCCACGCTTGGCGAGCGGGTTGGCGATGACAGTAAGGATTTTAAATACGCAGAGGACGCTGCTGCCCGTCCGCCGGTGTGAAGTCCCTTAGTCGCCTTGACGACACCCACGGGAAGAGATGGGGTGGCACTATTCTTAAGCCAGTATCACACGGCCTCGGTTGGCTGATGAACTCATTGTCTGGTATAAACATCCTATTTTATTTACGTGCCTCCTGTAGTGAATAAACTTTGTGAAATACGGGGACGTTGACTGAGTAATTATTAAGATCAAGACAAATTACATGAAGGATGTTATTCTTTTATTTATATGTCTGTTATTTTTCGTCTGATGTCAGCAGCGTAGGTAGTAGCTTGTGTATTCCGATTGAAACTGCACTTTGCATGCATCCTTGAAGTGAATTAACTAGTCTGAAAGTTTAAACGTTACTAAACTTTAAGTCATGCTCAAAAGCATTATTATCTGTCGCTTCTATTATTACCTTTGATACCTTTAAACTACAGTAACAGCATCAGAGTTCGGCGTCTCGGAACTAGATGACGTTGAGTATTTGGCCGTCAGTTTCATTATTTAAAAGAAATTAGATGGACACTTCTGGACTGGGTTCTATAGAGCTTGTTTGACTTGAGCTCAATAGCTTACGAAGAAGTTTACCCAAAACTAAACAAAGCATATATGCTCCCCGTTGAAATAATCCTAAGCGCAATGTTAGCATCATTTAAAATCTCTAAAAAGTCAGTGTCCAACATATGCTATGTAATTAGCAGCCATTATATTTAATAAAGTAATTCCCGACTGTATAATTGATGTTTTAATTATTATTTTCTTTGTTATCGTTTGTGTATATAACTGGATTTTAACAAACAAAACAAAAATATTACGCATTAATTATAATATTTAATTTATTGTTATCGGTACGTTTAGTGTATGTAAGTAAAACTGAACCATGTCGAATAGGTTAAAAACCTTTTCAATTTGCGCTATCGAGACATTAATTACAGCTTAATATAAAGGGTCTTTCAAATAGAGCGGGTCGATATTAATAATCTGTGGCGGCCATTTTGATTTGGCGGCATCTGTCAAATCTGTTTTTTCTTATTCAGTCACTGATGCCAAATCACCATGGCAAGTTACACGGTTGAGCAGCATGTGCAAATGATAACACTTTATTATCAAAATGAGTGTTCGTTAGTGAAAACGTTGCGCGCATTGCGCCCATTTTACGGCAGACGCGGTGGCCCTTCAAAGTCTACTCTCCAACGATTGGTGACTAAATTTGAGTCGACCGGTTCGGTAAACAACCAACCAACACCTTTACGTCAAAGGAACGCCAGATCGGCCGAGAACATCGCCGCTGTACGTGAGAGTGTTCAGGAGACTCCGAAGCAGTCGATTTCTCGCCGTGCACAAGAACTCGGCCTTTCGCAGACTTCAACTTGGAGAATTTTGCGTCGGGACTTGGGTCTGCATCCATACAAGATCCAACTGACCCAGGAGCTCAAAGTTAATGACCATAGACAACGCCGTGTGTTCGCTGAATGGGCGTCGGAACGCTTGGAAGAGGACCCCGATTTTGGCCAAAAAATAATCTTTAGCGACGAGGCACATTTTTGGATGAATGGTTTTGTTAATAAGCAAAATTGCCGTATATGGGATGACCACAACCCACATGAGGTTCACCAGATAGCAATGCATCCACAAAAAGTAACTGTTTGGTGCGGATTTTGGTCTGGCGGCGTCATTGGTCCGTACTTCTTCGAAAACGAAGTTGGCGAGGCCAGCACCGTCAACGGTGAGCGCTACAGATCAATGATAAACAATTTCTTTTGGCTTAAATTGAACAATATGGACGTGAATGACATGTGGTTCCAGCAAGATGGCGCTACTTGCCACACAGCGAACGACACAATCGACATTCTGCATGAACGGTTTGCGGGTAGGGTTATCTCTCGCAGAGGTGACGTGAATTGGCCACCAAGATCGTGTGATTTGACTCCGCTAGACTTTTTCTTGTGGGGTTTTCTGAAGTAGCAGGTCTATGCCAATAAACCACATTCGACCGTTGCCCTGAAAGCCAACATAACGCAGGCCATCGCTCAGATTCAGCCGGATCTATGCAGCAGAGTCATTAAAAATTGGACCTCTCGGATTTGTGCCACCATGCGAAGCCGCGGCGGACATTTGAACGATGTCATATTTCATGCATAATGGCATAAACGGGCCTTTCAAATAAAAAATAAATTTCGTTAATATCTCACACACATCTAGTTTTATTCAATTTTAACATCGACCCGTCTTTGTTGAAAGACCCTTTATTTGTACGTTTTGCTAATTGGTTTGTGAATATAGAGTAACTACTTAACTGTATTAGAAATGTATATAGGCACAGCCCAGAACGTTGAACCCAAAGAGCTGAAACTCTTTAAATTTCAGCTTTTTAGGTTTAACATTTTTTTTATGATGATGAACTTCAGCTCTAAAATGGAAGAAAATTATCACAAGCGAAACCGCGGCTAAAGAATTAATTAGAAATATTTTATAACATTTCAAGCTAGTTTTTCACGTACAGTTGACAAATGTAAGTTGGCCGAATCGAAGTTAGGTTCTTATCACTTTATCGTATGTCATAGAGATGCGACTCTAAAATTACTTACGAAAACTAATAATACGTTTAATTTACATATATGAGTTCATAAAAGTTTAAATTTAGAACAGTTACAGTAAACACTAAAGAAAGTTTGAAGAACAATTTTTTTACGAAAATAGTTAGAAAAAACAGGAGTTACTAATACTAATTATGACAATGTAATGCGTATTTGCGTCTCTAATTCTCTTGGTTTAGTTGACGACCCGGCCCATGGTTTGCATCTGCGCAATCACATGTCGAAGGGCGAATCTGGCCAACTTACATTGAGACATCTGTAATTTTGCAGGCATCCATAAGCTACAGTAGCCGCTTAACTTCAAATGGACCATATGAATGTTTGCCATCGTATCGTCGTAGTATAAAAAAAAGCTTTTGCGTAAAAAAAGTGCTTAAGCTCTAAACTACTTCTATTCAAAATTTAATTAAAAGCTTTTTTTTAAGATAACTAGTCTTGTGGGTTTGGGTCACATTACATACCACATATTACTAGCAATCTTGTTGAATCCTCCAACTAAGTTCAAAGGTACGTCGGTAGTTTAATGGGTAAGATTCGAACCCGCGACCTTACGATTGCGAGTCTGATGCCTTAGCCATTAGGCTACCGCCGTTTGAAATCGGCCCTATATTCTGTGTTTAGCGCTCAAGCAAAATCACCAGCCTTATAATATTAACAAAAATTAATTCCATCTCAAAAGTACGGAAATCTTAAAAGTAATTAATAGTTTATTTAAAGCACCGTTAGTTATTACACCAACATCTGTTATAAAATGGAGAGAAATTACTTCCTGTGTTTATCTTCCGTAAACAACACTTTCCTAGATTAATATTGATGTTGTATTTAAGGCTGTATCATTAATAGTAGCGTGTCAATATTAGACATACTGTTTATACTTTATCTTGTTCCAATAATAACTCTTCTAGGTATTAAGTGCATTAAGGTGTTGCTACTACGAACGTACGATACGAGGCAAAAAGAATTAAGTTTTTATAAGAGGTAGTGTCCATCTCACCTAGAAAATGTGTCAAATTGTCAATATTGGTGGACAAATTCATTGAGAAACAATGTTTTTGATTGATAACTTTACCTTATGAGTAAACTGTTTAACGAAATCTGAGTTAAACCAAATGTAACCAAACCAAATATCCTGTGTTGTGGAGGACTTTACAAACATACGATTACCTAGATACAAAACCAATCTTGCAAAGCTCTAACCTGTGTGGGAATCGAACCCACCACCTATTGCACAGCAACCGTATGCACTCTTCGTTAGCTGAAACGAGTATGATGTTATTTTCGTAGTTATTATTGTGTTTAAAATAGCTGTTTCAGTACGCAGTAATTATATCTTCATTGTTTTTGTAACGATTTGCTAGTCTAAATTTTGATCTTGTTATCGTCAAATACCACTAGAATATATTTCTCAATGTAACGTCCTCTACATTTTTCTAACTTCCTATTTTTCTAATCTAAACTATGCTGCAAAGTGTATAAATGAATAGTAATAAAAAAATACTGTCATTTTTTATGTTACAAATAGCACAAAAACACATATTCACAGAATAGAAAGAAAAATGAGTCTAAAGATGTATTTCCAAGATTTTTTGCCATAATGTCCAATTCAATTTATATTTAGCGTGGGCCCCCCAATTCGCCAGACTGTCTAATATGAAGTTTTAAAATAAATAAGACGTCACAACTATATTTCATATTGAACCATTTAAATAAACATTTACCAATGATCTCCTGTTAGTCTAAATAAAATTAGATTTGTGACAGAGAAGTCTCAGCAGCTCCTATAACTATATACGTAACTGTGTATTATATAGGTACTAGCTGTCCCGCGCAACTTCGTCTGTGTAAATTTTCCCGTTTTTGCAATATTTATCATTGCTGCTCCGCTCCTATTGGTCGTATCGTGATGTTATATAGCCTATAGCCTTCCTCGATAAATGGGCTATCTAACAGTGAAATATTTTTTCAATTCGGATCAGTAGTTCCTGAGATGACCGCGTTCAAACAATCAAACTAACAAACAAACTCTTCAGCTTTATAATATTAGTATAAATGTACAATAATGCTGTAGGCGTATATAAATGTGGACGTTTTCCAGACTTTTCGATGCCGAAAATTCACGTTTTGAGATTCAATGATCAACTTCAACTTTTGTATTTTAATCGTATTGTTGTTATGTTGTCATATTGGACATCGTTCCTTCGAATTTGGAAATGCAAGTTTTTGACGTTATAACGTCTCGGGTTCCCCTAAAGCTATCACAGTGTCATCAATGTTTTGGCGATAGCAGCAACATGCGATACAATTGGAAATAAAAAAAAGTTCTCATAGGCATGGTTGCTTATTACAATGCCATCAATGTATTCTTATGACGTTATCACGTCAAATTATCGTCCGTAAACTGACTTTACAGATAACCATTTTTTTTGTAGCTTACTTGGTAAAGTAATGGTGTATGTTTGTGTACTTGGTAAGTATATTTAGCACAAATCTTCATTGCGAAGCAATTTCTCTATACTATAAGTTTACTTTAAATTTTACAAGCTGTTTTAATTCATGTCATTCACTTTTATTATGAGTAGGATTTGATTAAAAGCTTGTTTTTAAAACACATTGTAAATATACAGGCGGCGATAGTTTGCGTTCGGTGACCAACCAGCTGTTTCGAATGAAATTATTGGTTAGATTAGAAGGTGCGAAAATTGAAAGTGAAACCAATCGTGTCATTGGCATCGTATTTCATTTGGTCTCATTTGTTTGAAAGTTCTCGTAATTACAAAATACTATATCAATATTTGCGTGAGAATTTTAGCTAGGTTTTCTTTGCTCATGTTCAAGGCGTTCAATTTATATCTGCACATTAGTTTTAACTAAAACTAGTTGACCCGCGCAACTTCGTCTGCGTAATTTTGCCCCCGTTTTTGCAACATTTTTCATTGCTGCTACGCTCCTATTGGTCGTAGCGTGATGTTATATAGCCTATAGCCTTCCTCGATAAATGGTCTATCCAACAGTGAAATAATTTTTCAATTCAGATAGTATAATTCAGTAGTTCCTTAGATTACCGCGTTCAAACAAACAAACAAACAAAATCTTCAGCTTTATAATATTAGTATAGATGGGGACAGATATTCTATACACCTACCTACTTCTAGTTTGAAATCAGTCCAAGAAGCTTAAATAAAAATATAGTGAGTAAAGGTACTAGGCTTCCAAAATACGATTGGTAAATAGTATTATTAATAATATAATATCTAGGGACAACTCACACAACGCTATCTGATCCCAAACTAAACAGAGCTTGTACTATGGAAACCAGACAACTGATAAACATACTTATATATTTCTGAATACATACACATTATAGATATGTAACACCTGGACACAGAATAAATCATCGTGCTCATCACACAATGTTTTATCCTGGGTGGGGATCGAACTCACGACCTCTTGCGTAGCAGTCGGATACACTCCCACCGCGCCACAGAGGCGGTTCAATTTTTATGTTATTAAAAAAATATAAGATTGAAAAAACTAGAAGTTATTTCCATAACTGTTAGATGTCATAAATGTACAACATTTGTGACTTCTAAGAGAAGTCAAATAACAAATTCGTTTTGCTACTTTGAAATTAAAATAGAGGATAAACGGTAAAAAGTACCGTTATGTGAAATCTAAATAAATAAAACGTAATAATGTCTTTACTGCGATAGTTAACGGTGACATTTGCTTCTTATCTGCCTATTTAAGGGTAGATTACGCGAAACAGGGTTCGGCTCTCACTAAAATTTATATAGAAAACCTAAATATTAGGACACGAAAAAATTGTGTCACTAGTCAAACAGTTTTTCTAGTAATTGATGATAGTATAGATATAGATAGTAAGATGATATAAAGAAATTTAAGGATATATGTCTTAAAATGATCCCGCAAATAAATCTTGAAGTTGCGGAAAAATGCAAAAACGAGCATTTTCGTATTGTCATAGTCATGGCGTTCGTAATCTAACATAATTATGTACGAACGAATATTCTACTTTATTTTGACCTGCGCTCCTGCGCACTGTGGAGTAATGGTTGTGTGCGGTAGAGCGAGGCCGACGATCGTGTTGCTGTGTACGTAGCGCTAAATAAATAATTATCTCAGTGTAATGCCCCCTTAATGTCATGGGTGCTAGTGTCTGTAATCCCAAAATTTAAAAGTAGTTGCATAAATGCAGTCTGAAATTAAACTAAATACCTAGTCGTTTCAAAATAAACATCATGAATCATGGAAATCATTTTATGGTAATCTCTCTAACGAAAGGACACGTGGACTAAAAACGTGATGTAAGTTTCAAACCAGTTTGAAACTCAGTTACGAAAATAATGTTGGTGCCAAATAATTTAACTAATAATAATGAAAATTAATTAGTTATGAAATGGAGTCTAAATCTTGTAATAAATTAGAGAGAGATCTTAACATTTCATGTGAAAAATAAACATAGCGTCAGCTATGTTTTTGCAAAAAATTCGTTGACAGCTTTCTTGTTTTAATTTCACAAGTAAATAACTCTTTTTGTATTTAACTTTGTCAATGTTTTATAAAATGCTTTTCTTTAAGTCTGAACCCTTTGAAGTTTAACTATCGATTATCTATATTGCTTTTCATGTGATTATGTAAAAAGCACTGCAGTGTCACTCCCTTTAGACGTTAGCGTGAAAAACTACTACTTCTTACATCATCACCTGTCTGACTGTAAAAGTCCTATCAAAAACCGTCCAGCCGTTTTGGATATTAGCCGGTACAGACAGACATACATACAAAAAAAGTGTTTTGTTATAAGTAGGTTATAGTTGTTAAGTGTTTAGTTGTAATGTTAAAGTGTATAGTTGTTATACACTTTAACATTACAATATCGAATAATATATTATTTTGAAATTACAAACAGACGTATCAATTTTATTTATTTGTATAGATGTTTATTTAGGCTCAAAATTGAGATCAATCAAATGTAATTGCGTCAGTCATAAAGTTGCACAAACTTAGTTTACCTAGATAGTAAGTCGTTTTAATTGTTCTGTTTTAGTTATAACCTTTTGATTTATTTCATTTGACCTAACGACTCAAAAAAAGGTTCAAACATGTTTTTTTTTTGTAACATTATATAAAAAAAATGAAAAACTAAATAAACTTTTTTTGATACTCATAATGCAGGTGGCTAGGTAATGAAGGTTTGCGTGCAAGGATATAATGAACTTCATGACAACTACTTTTATCGTAATTGTCTCGTTCTAGGCTACACGTGTAACTAACTGATAAAAAAATATAATCTTTGTTACCATACACATAAAATTAATATTTGCCTGGCATAGTCATACTATTGGTCTTTTTAAAATTACTACTACAATATTTTATATTTTACATAATAAAAATAATACATATAGAAGTGGAAAATTTTAGATTGTTACAATTTTGCAGTAATTATACTATTTATTTGCTAATCGTGATAACATTATAAAAACGGAAACAAATTTTGCTAATTTAGGATGCTTCAGATCAAGATAAATACCATTATTGTTAATTGGAGAACGATTATAACGCTACGAACGTAGCGTGAAAAAGAACAATGAGGGGTAAAGCCCCCATAAACATCAACCTATTTGGCATATAACACAAAGATTCAAACATGTAAAAATTAAATTAAACGCCAATAAAACACAGCTAATCAAAGTAAAATCTGGCACACTAAAATTATTACGTACTCCCATTGTTCGACCTAAAGAAACATTACATCAATCAGTGTATGAAATGCACAAAGATAAATTGTTCCCAATTAGTACGGAAGCGCTTTGTTCTGATTTTGTTCATCAAATAAACAAATTGTAAACAGTGTCTTAGTTCTCAAGTTTTTAGATCAGTTCTAGATCTACAATATTGTTGTTATAACATTATTTCGTGGTTCTAAATAGTGTTGTAATTGATTGTGTTATTTTGACAATGTGTTCGATAAGAATAACGAAGTATTTTTTAATTTGAGACGTGTTGTAATCATGGTGGGAAATTTAAATTAAATGTAGATTCGTTAATTAAGTTTCTATATTTAGTATGTTTGACCTAGATTTCGTTTAACTACTAATAGGATTTTCTCGAACAAAATTAGAATTGTAAATTTTAGCTCTCAATGTGACTTTCTATTGTTTGAATTGAATCAATATCACATTGTTACAAATGAACTTTTTAGGTACTAGGTATACAACCTACGTGAACGTGACCTTTCAGGGGCATTTGTAATGACTCATGTTCATTAGATTCAAAGTATTTTTATTCTTTGTCTTGATCTTGACATCCATCCACATTAAAGTTTATTGCTCAAACTTCGTCACTTTTAAATTATTTTTGTTTAAAACGATTCATATCTGATCATAAATTATATCGTTTTTATTTCACTTCGTAACTTTTCCATTTCAAACTTGAGTCTTACATCTGTGTAAACAGAAATTATCGACGTTGCTGCTTGAACCAACAAATACAATTTAGTGTCATTGTCTCTTAGGACGTCATTATCAGAAAGTTCAAATTTAAAGATATTACTACTTATTTCGTCATTATTTTCATTGCATAAAAATGTAATACTAATGGACTAAACTAGATTATTAGCTAGAGCTAAATTAAAATTTTGTAATTATCTAAACATAGCTTATGAACTAGATTACTGTATTAGATTTACAAATGCTTCAACACTATCACAATTGACATCTCTAGTTTAAATAACTTCCTTGAAATCTTGATTGCGATCGTTCCTAAGCATTACATCTCAATTTACTGTTACTGGGGAATTAGTAGCTAAATAAATACTATAGGAATTCAAAGCGGCGCCAATGATTCTGTGATACCTACGACTGAAACCCCAGCAACAGTTGTTAAGTCTAAAGATCACGTTTGTTTTAAAATATTCTCGTGATAAATCCGAACGTAAAAGATAAAGAAATGATGAGGAAACCCGTAATGATATTATTTGAATATTCACAGGTCAGAAATAATGTCTAGGTTATAAATTACCTGGCCACGTGGATAGGACAAGTACCAAATTCAAATTCCAATGATATAATTTATTTTGATGGTTCGCTTAGGTAGGTAGATTCTATTTACAGCTCAGACGAATATAATAATAAAATTGACAGAAAACTTATAGTAAAACATGGTTACTATAACTTTACTAACTGGTCTATTAAGGTTTAAATATGTGATTCTTATTAGATGATTAAGAAAGATAAAAGATCTCAGAATAAAAGTCTTAATATATAGATATTGTTTTTATTTTTTTTAAACAATAATTTATTAAATTGTACTTTTTATCATCTGAGGTATGAGCCTGGAGATCTGTCACGCAGGTCTCGTTCCTAATGCAGACTCCAGCTCTCACTATGGTACTTAGATCTTACGTTGCTTAATTTATGAATATATTAATGTACTTTATAGACTGTACCTTTTTGAGAGGAATAAACAATATATTATTATTATTATATTGTATATATTAGATATTATTATTTTTAACTAAAATATTAGTTTTGAAATCATGATTCAGATTAATTACCTATATGAAAAAAGACAAATGAAACGATAAAATTACATGTACCTAAAGTTTTGTTTGACGTAGTTAAAATGATTATCTACTTACCATTATTTAATCAAACTCGAGGTGGTTGGTTAGTCGGTTAGTTACTGAATGAATTAGGTATACTTATCTCTGTTATAAAATAAAGTAAGTGTTGTAAAATGTAAAATAAAATGGCTTGGCACGTCACCAGTTTTATATTGCCCTTGGTAACCGCCATCGTCGGTTTAAATTTAAGTCTTTATTTTATAAATAATTTTCATTCTATTATATCTTTCGATTGTTATTAATCTAAGATTTGTATATTTGATTGAAATTGTATACAATAAAGTAATATAAAAGTGATATTTGTCAAACCAGCTTTAATTTTTAGTATAGCTAATCCGGTTACGTTTGCGAATAAGTTTGTTCAAAATCTGTGTTATATGTGTATAAGGATTATCTTCAAAATTTAGAAGACCATTCTTACTACACGGTTGCTAAATTTAGCTGATGGCGATAATATATCATTTTCACAATGTAGGTCGAATTTTATCGCGAATCCAAGACACGAACTGTCATTGTTCCCAATATCAACTTATAGATTAGAAGCTTTAACAAGGAGTGTTAACATAATACGTAATCTTTATTTTATAACTGGCTCTTACCAGAAAATATCATGTGAAACAGGAACAAAAGCGATGTGAAAGAAAAAGAATTTGACTAACACAATGTATTGCATGTTTCAAATAATAAAAATAACAATTATTGGATTTTTAAACCAGTTTATCGCCTCGCTCGCATCTTCATTAGCCAAATCGACGTCAAACCAACCAAGACATTAGGGCCAGCCACATTGTAATAAATTTGATTCCGAATCCAATAGACTCTAGTCGGCAAGCTATAAATTAACGTCAAATTTAAACTGTCGGTTGTCATTTTATGTTTTGACGTCTACTTGTTTACATTATGAGTAGTAAAAATATAAAGGAAAATGCCCAACAGAAAGATTTTCTTGATCTTTATAAACTTTCCTCGAATTAAGAATGGGAGCAGGTTAGCGTATCTGATTACGTTTGGTTATAATTGCAAATTTAGGTGACCTATTTCGTTTTACATCTAAGAAGTGCGCATTTGGATCTCTAATATCATCGGCTGCACCTGATATCCCACGCCTGTAACGTTGAAGATATTATTTGATACAACTTGATTCATTTAAAGAAATCTAGCAATGTTTCGTATCTCTAAGTATTAGGAGTCATAATTCCTTGAACGGTATTTTAGTAGCAGCAAAAATAAAGTTGTCAATAGCAATCAAAGAGTGATGTTTGACGTAGAAGGCGAAAACAGAAAGCTGACCCATTTCTTTGATGATAACATTTCGTTATGACGTCAATGTGATATAACTATACTATAAACATAACATTAACCTGTAACAGTGATGATAGTCTTGCATAATAAAAATACATTTTGGAAGTTTGAGTGATGAATAGTTATTCAAATGGTTTGAAGTGAGTATGATTTATGGAATACATGATTTGATTATCCAAACTCTGATTGATGAATAAAATAATGCTTTCTAAATTCTTCTAAATTACCTGTTATCTATGTATGCATAGTTTATCAGTATCTAACTGTGACATGAGAAATATCCACACCAATTTAGTAAAGAAGTACATTTTCCAAATGTTTCGTGACTAATGTCTTCTTTGGCTCGTCTTTCACTTCCATGGAAATCGGTGCAGCCAACTTATAAATACAGTTGGCAAAATATTTCGCAATTCAAATCAGTTACAAACGTTGAAGTAATAACGTTCACTCTTTATTAATTTCAAATTTTACAGCAGTAAATATTAAGTTGGCCGTGGGAATATTTAGCCCCAGACTTCAGACGACATATATCTGTGTGAATTGAGTAGAAATACATAGTTTTGTCTGGTTGTTATTTCATTTGGCAGAATGTGCATTTGGCGGGTTTTCAAATGCCAGTAATCTTGAATATTAGAGCCAAATAAACAACGTGTTGTCGAAACCACTAGATGTGTAAACAAAAATATGACTAACTGTCTGAACTTTGCTTTCTTTGTCAACCATTTTCATTACAAAGTCAAATGCAAAGTCATTGTTTATTCGTTGATCCTGATATATGTGTAATATAGATAGTTAATGAGATCCTTTTTAACTTTGTAAAAAAATAAATGTGAGTTTTTTATGTTTCCTTTGAATAATAATATCTTTAAGAAAACTTTCACCTTGCAATAAAACAACAAACGGATAACTGTTTCTTTTTATCATTAATTTATTTTTTATTAATTGCCGCGACCAAAATAAAAGCATTTCTCTCTTCTGATATATTGTGCATATCAGAAGTGACAATCTTTCTAATTTCAATTGCGATTTGCCTTGAAAATAGTTGGTTCTTGAAACTTGCGCTGTTCCATGTTATTTTATACAGTAAAAAGGTTTATATTGTTAGTTTGGTCCAGAAGTGCATCAACATTAATACTGTCTTCCTCACTATTATTATCTTTGCAATGTATTTTATTATCGTTAAATAAATCGTGTCTAGTTGTAAAATTTTCATTGCTTTTGTCGTTAAAGTTATGTGTGTCTGTTAATCGTTTACCAGAACCTTATCTTAAATTGTAATGTAAAATGCAACATCAGTTTGCCATTATTTTTTAATATATTATTAGGTACTGAATAAATTTTTGACGTCAAGAACGGATTTTTGAAAATTCGATAGGATGAAATAGGGAATTGTGAACCAAATTTTAAGCAAAACCAAACTTAGCGCGAATGCTATCATATAGAAAAGCTATTTTTATTATAATTTGATGAATAATTTCAACCTTTATTGGTCGATTTTAAATTACAATTGATAATATCTAGTTGGATAGCTTATTAGCGCTTTACATTAAAATATATTTAGAAAAAATGTAGACAGATAAACCTGTTATATCACGCTTACATTGCGTGATCTTTTATCAGAGATAGATATATCGAATTTGATAACCGTAATGTTATAACCACAGATGTAATGATTTTTTTTTATTTTGTTCCTTGTACTACTTACCTAGTTTAGGTTTAGTTTAGGCGTACCATTGTTTATTTATATCCTACTGATATTATGAGTGCTAATTCTATAATTACAACTATATGCCTATCTATATAATTAACTATGTTAAATATATCTATAATATTACTCGTTTAGAAACTGCACCGCCATAAAGGCGCGATTCCATTGAAGAAGTTCCTTGTATGTAAGTTACAAATTGCATACAACAAGTGTACAACTGGAATACAGTTTTGTTCAAGTTGTATATTGCATACAAGTAACTTGCCCAATGGAATCGCGCCTTAATTCTGATTACAAATGGTTTTTGAACTCATTTTTGAATGTCATTAATGTCAAATGCCGTGTTATCGAGTTTATTGTAATTGTAATTCCAAAGCCCATTTGGCAATGATCTTTCGGGAACAGGGCTGGGTAAACGCTCTAGTAATGTAGTAGAAAAATTGCAAACATGCGAGCGAGTCACGCACGATTTTGGGGTCAAGAATCTACGGGTCCCCGACTTGTGCCCTTGAGTTTTTTTCTAAAGCAACGGTCGTCTCGGTCTGCGGTGTTGCCAATCGTAAATATGTTAATTTGCCGACAAATGCGTGGTTATAACGTTGTTTCTAAAAAACGTCACGCAAAGGAAGTATTAATGTCAAAAATATTGTAAGTATTACATATTATTATAATGCCAAACAATTAATAATATTATTAAAATGGTAGACTTTTAATGTTAAGTGTATATATATATACACAATTAAGTATAATGAGAACCTATTAATGTTACGGTAAACGGAATATTTTACGGAAAATGTTAAGGATTAGTTTGATAAACTAAAATAGCTATAACTAATACCGCTAATAATATAGTACATTGGCATTGTTTTAGTATATAAGATAATACCCGGTTAATACCCACTGTACATTATAATTATAATAAGTGCTGGAAAGATAAATAGTAGTTTATCACTAGGTTATTAGAATATTAGAACTTATAATTCAAGGTAATTTATTAGGATAATGTTGTTGCCACAATTCGCTATAGAGGTAAGGTTTTTTGTGTTCATTAAATGATTCCAAATTTAAATTTAAGAAAAATGGAAAATTCACTGGAAAGGTATGAGGATCTGTTTTCTAAATCTTAATAAATTTGACAATGAAAGATTAGCATAAAGCACTCATTCGCACTTGTACGAAGCTGGGGTTTATAAGACAAGTAAACTTAGTTCCTAAAATAATATAATAAAAATGAAATAAAAAGAAAACAAATTTGGAAGAACAGAATAAATCTTTTACCGATTTATAATATGTAACTCAACTGACAGTTTTGAATCGTTTCGTTGTTTTTGTTTCTAATATTTGATTTATTGCCGTATCAGTGGAAAACCATAATTGAAAGCATAAAACATATTTCAAAGGTTAAAACTTTTTTGATTAAGGCTATAAGAAGTCGGCTGGAAAAAGGTTTTATCATACAATTAAATTTAAAAAACCGACTTCTTTTAAACTTAATAAAAAAAAAGTTACGACACAATTTATTTTTTTATTCATGTTTCCTTTTAATATTATTTTTATCAATAACAACAACAACATTAAAATATTAATTAAGTACCTATGTGAATTTAGCTTATTAATTTGATGTATTATTCCATTGTTTATTTAGATATTTCTGACATTACTAAATACATATAGTTTTAAATATAGTCATTTAAACATTAATGCGGATATAATTAATATCAATTATAGCTAAAATGCCACCTATAGTGTTATATACAAAATGTGTGTAGTTCACCTTACAAGGTTCGATGCCCGGTTACACACCTTCGTTCAATAAGTTATTTTTCGTTTTTCTTATTATTTTTGCCCTTTACATTATAGAATGAAGCTTGCAATAAAATGTGAACGCTATCGTTATGAAGGAATCGTATATAAATACTTTATTATATTGTTTTAATATAATTAGTTCCTGGACATTGATTCAATTGATTGTTTAATAATGTAGTTACAATGCAGCACCTGCTTTATTGTATATTCTTTTGTTGATTATTCACTTTTACGGAAATAAAATACAACTAATTATACTATAATTTTAATGAAATGTCAGTAAATAGAGAAATAATAAACATTAAATTATAAGTTTACTTTTATTTAAAAAGTTTGCATGTATAAAAAATAAAAGCTAATAAATTAGAAACAGTGAATCTTGTACAAAAGAATTCTTTATTCGAATGTAAAAATGTACATAAAATAATAATTTGTAACTATATTTGAGAATTACTTGCAAATCTATCCCAGAAGCTGTTTTCTGAGATCTTAATATAAATTCATAAAAAACAGAGAAAATGGGAAAACAATGAACTCATTTGACTGCAGCTTGTTTTAACGACAACAAAACATTGAAATTCAGTGAATGTGTTTTGTTTACCTTTCCAAATGTACTACGCAGTATTTATTTTTCAATCTGCATCTTGTCAGACACGGAATAAAGTACTGAGGGAAATTATTGTGAAATCTCGTGTAGGTATACAATTGGCGCCAAAAACTTTACGAGTAGGTTGTTATTAGCCTCACGTGCCTCGAACCAAACACGTGGAAACACACGCGTTAAAAAAATAATAAACTGATTAAAAGTAACATAATGTAAGACATTGTAAAAATACGGTTTTTTTTTTTTTTTTTTTTTTAATAAAAAACGACTCCCGCATTAGAGTACAAGCCCTGTGTTGCGGGGGACTTTACAAACATACAAGTCACGGACACAAATCACACCCAGACTCGGAACAACAGTTTGTGGATCACACAAAGTGGTGTCCCGTGTGGGAATCGAACCCACGACCTCTTGCGTAGCAGTCAGATACACTCCCACTGCACCACAGAGGCAGTCAGTTGAAACGTAATTTATTCATATTTCTCAGGAATTACATAAATTTGAATAGTTAATGGCCCACGTCGTCTTCCTCTAGTAATTTTAATTCTCATTTCATACTTACAAAATGTCACAAAACATATTGCTAACCGGATATTATCTACGTCAACACAAATCCAATTATATCTACTATATGAATGTTAGTGAAAGTTATTTTGTTTTTTGTCATACAGAATTTCATATTTGATTGACGCCAGTATACTGCTTACGACTGAATAGTGAATACCTACTACAATAAAGCGGCGGTAGCCTAATGGCTAAGGCATCGGTCTCGCAATCGTGAGGTCGCGGGTTCGAATCCTACCCATTATACTACCGACGTGAACCCACTCCTAACACAAGCCTGTAAGCTTAGCTGGAGGGGTTAACAAGATTGCTAGTAATGTGAGACTCAATCCCACTTTGATAGTTATCTTTTTTAAAAAACTAAAATAAAAAAATAAAATAAAAAAATACTACTAAAAGCAACTCAAGTTCAGACGATTTTAAGTCTTGTGCTGTCTCTGTTACTTTATAAGAATTGTAGAGATAGAAATAACTACGTACTAAAGCTACAAAGTTGCGTTTGACTTCAGTTTTAATTGTCTTTATGGATTATCTTGTCAACTGCTGTATTTTATAGATACTGCCTAACTTTTCCAAGATTTCCCTGAGGCTTGTCCTAGGTTTTTTGAAGGCCTTCTTAGTGCTCAAACTTCTTAAAATTATTTCTTGTCACTTATCTATCTCCATCACAAAAGGTATCTCTCTGTAAAATTCAAATCCAAGAGTTTGAGCTTGCCATTGATGACTGAATGTTTAAGTAAAGGTTTTATTATGATTTTTATTATGATTAAGTCTTTTAAGTATCCAATACGGCTTTTGATACTCTTTATTCCTTATTTAATCGCCTAACGACTAACACACGTGACTAATCCACACTTAAAACCGCATTAAGTGCGATTACATAGAAATCACTTAGCCATTTATTATCAGTACCTATTCGATTAAGAAGTAGTAATAATAAGTTGTGCTTAATAGTTACCAAACTGTGTATTGGTTATGCATATGATATAGCCGTACCACCTCCAGTTTTGACTTGAAAAAGCCGGTTAAGACTAATTAAAAAATATATTAAATAAATTGCTAAAAACGCCGCTTTGTTGCTATCGTATGTAAAGATAATAATAATTACACATAATAACAATAACAGAGTTAATTGTGTTAAATTAAATAAGTAAATTAAACAAATAAGACTATCACAATGATTAGCCAAGTGACTCAAGCTAAACCTAATCAATGCATTACCGGGTTTTTGATGTTTTGACTATCCCGGGTCTTTATACACTATCTTTATTTCACTGTCGTGAAAAGGCCGTGCTGACTGGCGCATGCGCGGTTCGCTCAAATATGTACACCGCGCATGCGCTGTGGCCGTGTGGTGCCGGCTTAAGAATAGTACCACCCCATCTCTTCCCGTGGGTGTCGTCAAGGCGACTAAGGGATTTCACACCGGAGGACGGGCAGCAGCGTCCTCTGCGTACTTAAAGCCTTACTGCGATCGCCAACCCGCTCGCCAAGCGTGGCGATTATGGCAATTACCCCCAGGATCTACATACTAGTAGGTTCCACTGGGGAGACCCGTGCCCAGCAGTGGGCCATCATATGGGTTGATTTGTATATGTATGTATGTATGCATGCGCTGTGGACATCTTTGAGCGCACCGCGCATGCGCCTGTTCGCACAGCCTTTTCACGACAGCGAAATAAAGATTGTGAATAAGGACCCCGATGGTACCGCGTGGTAGTTGGTACGACTGCTATGCAAGTGGTTGTTGTTTTGATACCTTCACGACACCGAATCTTGTGAAATTTATTGGTGTCCGTTCCGAGTAGCACTCTGGGGGTACCGACTCGGCTTTGATGATGTTTAGTATCTACCTATAAACGATGCGACACTATACAGTTAGAACCTTGATCTAACAACAATAAAAGCACGTGTAAATTGAAATCACGTAAAATCCGTAGTAAAAAGTTAGTTTTTATATAAATTAAAAACATATAATTATCTAATTCATCATAATGGGCGCTACAAAAACTGTCTGCGCAAAAAAGGTATATAATTCCCATTTACTTCTAAGTAGTCGGGTCAACAACCGGCGAAGATCCTTGATCTCTGAAAGAGGTTTTACTGTGTATTGAGTTTATTGCACTAAATAATACCTTAAATATGTTATTAGGTAGTTATATTACCTGTTAAAAGTGTTAGACTATTGAGTGACTAATTTAGTCTGCAATATGAAGGTGACAAAAACTATACAGAGAAAGAGAAAAATATTTCAAGCTGGCTACTTGCCCCAACCTTTAGATTTACTGATGTCAAACTGAAGGTCACACTTTTTCATTGCGATTTTTAAAGTAAAAACTTATTTAGCGGCGTGTGTGCACTTTTTGGGATGGGTAAAAAATGTTAAACTCGCGTCAGGACACGTGACCTGATCGAAAATTGGTAAGACGAGCGTGATGTTGTAGCAGTTTTTCATTGCTCGTAGAGCAATCGAACACTGCTACAATATCACTAGAATACAAAGGTAAATTTCGCCACCATCTACAATATTATTATAGCTCAGGTGGGTTATCGGGCGGTTCAAAAACCGGAAGACCCCAGTTCGAGTGCGAGTAATGATTATTTTGTACCTTTTTATTTTAATTTTTGATTTGTGATTATGTCAGTAAGATCGAAAAATATCATTAAAATTTTATCTGTTTATAATATAATGTTCAAGTTCTCACTTCTGCCAGTATCTCCGGAGTGCAACCCGTTGTTTCTTATACCAAAAGAACGTTTGAACTGCCGACATTTCCCAAAAAAATGTTATTTATACCAACCTGTCCTGACGACAAAAAGAAATTGAGCAAACATTGGTAAAACCGTTTGTATGCTATGACCTTCAGTTATATAGAATAAGAAGTAGGCTCACTTAAATAAAGTACAAGGATATAAACGCCACTTCGTCGAACTGCTAATAAAGTATTAGAATATTAATCTTGCTCTGTCGTACTAAGTATTTCTTATCAATATGGGAATAGATAAGAATAAATCACGAACAAGTCAGACTGTCGACACCCCATGAGGTCGACGATATGGTGCTCACTTGCTATCAATAGGCGATAGCAATTTGCTTTTGCAATCTGTAAACCGTATGTTCCACTAGTGTCCGATTATAAAATCGTTTTGCATGACTGCCCTGAAGACTTCGTTACCAGAAAAAGAAAATTGTCACATTGAGTTATTTATTACAATTTTAAAGTTTTGAGAGTTTGAGCCGTAGATTCTGCGTCCAATGTTGCTTTGATTGTAAGATATTTCCGGCAGTTTAAATTACGATAGGAAAGGAATACAGAACGCTCTCTATTAGCTACTTAGTTGATGAGACTTCAGCATTAGCCCCTGTAACCGAAATCTGGTTTGGTCAATTATTACATTACTAGCTACTTCGGCCATCTCTATCATCACAAAAGAAACATTACCAGTTCTGTATGAGTCTTACATAGAGACATGGATCCAATACGCAAAGGTCCTTTGAGAATATTAATCTAAAATGAAATGGGACTCATACTGAAGTTTTCTATTGCACTAAAGGAGCGTCTAAACAGACCATTTTTTAAGGCAATTTGTGGCGGCATTATTGGCAACTAATTGTTCGGCGAATAATGGCAATATGTCTGCAATTGTATGGAGCTCGATTTAGTCTCAACGTGCTACACAACCCGGCAACAATAAAATAGAGAGCGACTGAAACAACAACAGAATTGGCCGGCAACATTACGGAAAATCGATCGCTCAGTGAACGTCCGGCAACCATCAAATCAATATTGGAGAGTACTGCCATGTTGACGGCCACAGCATTGCCGCCACCAATTGCCGTAAAAAATGGCCCGTTTAGACGCCCCATCTATACTAATATTATAAAGCGGAAGAGTTTGTTTGTTTGTTTGTTTGTTTAAACGCGTTAATCTCAGGAACTACTGGTCCGATTTGAAAAAATCTTTTTAAAAAAATTTATCGAGGAAGGCTATAGGCTATATAACATTGCGCTACGACTAATAGGAGCGGAGTAGCGACGAGAAATGTTGCAAAAACGGGGAAAATTTACGCATACGAAGTTGCGCGGGACAGCTAGTAAATAATACGACTGTCATAGCACTCAGTATAGGAACAGGTAGACTTTTGCATGACAGATGACGGATTACATGTTTGATGTTTGACGATTATTTTTAATTCATCATCAGCCTATCGCAGTCCACTGCTGGACATACATACATTTTTAATTAAACATCATTAATAATAAATGTTTAAGCACCTGAGAGTGTCTATCTCATAAATTCAGATGTAAACAAATATTGAATGTAGCTGTAATTTCCTGTTTGTGAAAGTATACGTTCGTCTTTAATTACATTTTTTTACAAAATAGCAATTTCCTGTAATTCATTGATTTCCTCATTAAAGTGATGTCTGGATTTAAATGAAATGTTTAGTACTTAACTCTTTGTTTTTGTTCTTACTGAAGATTTTACGATATCTTGTTTTGTTTATGTAATCTACGTAAACAACTTAAGATTTTTATTTGTTAACCGACCGCACTACAATGATTCAAACGTTTGTTTATATACTTTGAACTGTAAATTTCCTTCTGTCTGTGTTTTTAAATGAGGTGAATTAGTTATAATAAAAAACATTGTATTGAGTTTGTTTTTTTTCTTATTACTTAAAATGGAGTATTTTTTATCCTCTGATGCAAAAAGAGGAGTGTATAAATTGAATGTGTGTCTGTGTCTGTGTCATCGTAACGCCTAAACAGATAAACTATAAAAAGCTACTAACTACTACTACTGTTTCATAAAAATCCGTTCATAAGTTTTGAAAATAAAATCGGCAGTGGCGAATGCGGCGGTAGCCTAATGGATAAAGCATCGGTCTCGCAATCGTGAAGTCGCGGGTTCGAATCCTACCCATACTACCGACGTGAACCCACTCCTAACACAAGCCATTGAGCTTAGTTGGGGGGATTAACAGGATTGCTAGTAATCATCATCATCATCATCATCCGCCTATCGCAGTCCACTGCTGGACATAGGCCTCTCCAATTGCTAGTAGTATGGGACCACAATCCCACATTGCTAGTTATCTTTAAAAAAAAATGTTGGGACAATGATTTTGTGAAACTTTATGGTAGGTACGTCTTTGTTTGTACCTATTTGTTTTTCTAAATCATTAAACCTCTTTTCTCAAGTCCTTTTAGGTATTACGATAAAATGGAATGACAATAAAGGCATCCATTATATATACCTATTAATGCTGGCTTCAGACATTGGCCCCAGTATCGGTACCAACGACACTCACCCAACGAGTGGATCTAGAAAATAGCGTTGGCGCCAACGTTGGGACGAGCGTTATTCTAGATACACACGTTGGACAAATGGCGTTGGGACCAACATTGGGGCCAACGTGTGGACCTGGTGTAAATATTCAAGTATCACGTAACATAAGTCAAATATCGATTCATGTGACTTCTTTGTTCGTCGGTATTTGAAATTGCAAAGCGCTTGTCTTCAATATTTGTCCTGACAGGATTTATCATAAAATCTATGTTGGAATCTTTACTATCTAGTAGTACTGTTTGTTATCAGTAGTTGAGATAGTTTTGTAGTGCCTAGTAAAGTCTTTGCACACGACAACTTGTTTTGTTTAAGATAATAAAACTATAACAGTTAAATAAAGACAGTTAAATTTGTCAACGTTGAAATTACCCTTTGGTAAATGTGGTTTGACCGAATAGTTCATGATTGATATACACTTTAAAGACAGGCTCGCAGACTCAAAAACGGCTCTACTAATTTGATTTCTGATTTCTGGGTCCTTATTCACTATGTTTTTTTTTTTTCGCGGCAAGCCCGCGCGAACTGGCGCATGCGCGGTGCGCTCAAAGATGTCAGCGCACATGCGCGATGCATTTCTAAGCGCAGCTCTCTACATATCATTACTAGCCGTCCCGCGCAACTTCGTATGGGTAAATTTTCCCCGTTTTTGCAACATTTCTCATTGCTGCTCCGCTCCTGTTCGTCGCAGCGAAATATAATATAGCCTATAGCCTTCCTCGATAAATGGGCTATCTAACAGTAAAAAAAAAATTCAATTCGGTTCAGTAGTTCCTGAGATTACCGCGTTCAAACAAACAAACGAACTCATCAGCTTTATAATATTAGTATAGAAGACAAGATTTTGACAGTTAAAAGCGCGGGCTTGATGCGAAAACGAAAAAAAAGAAAATCAATAAGAACCTTTTGTTGTGCGCGTCTTGTGGCTTAGGAAAAATGAAAACTGAGGACTACCGAAACAAAGGAACAGCCGAAAAAAATGATATTACTTATTTTGCATAGGAATTGCCTCTTCGTATTACATTTCATTTTTGGTACAAAGTTCACCAGATATAAAAGCATTTTTTACGAATCAGTTTCAACATTACCTAACAATAAATGTTTATTAATGTTGTTACTGTAGATTAGTATTACTCACCTCAAATTCAGCTCAATAAAAGTATTACGTTATCTTCATATCAATTTCTCCTTGTTGGATTTTTCCAAGCCATACTTGTACACCGTGATTGTCATTCATTTTATCATAATCTGCTTGTGGAATTTAACAGAGGACTTAGTCATCTAAAACCAACAATAGTACCTAAAGAATAAAGTGTCTCGTTTTTTACATTTTGATGAAGATGATAGGTCTGCCCAAGAGTACCTATGTCAATTGACGTGGTAAAAATAGCCTATGTCACTCTCTAGTCTTTATGCTATCTTCATACCAAATTTTATATCAATAGGCCCAACGATTTAGTCGTGGTAACATACATATTTTTTTAGCGTTTATAATAATAATAATAATAACGACAACTCACACAACGCTATCTGATCCCAAACTAAGCATAGCTTGTACTATGGAAATCAGACAACTGATAAACATACTTATATATTTCTAAATACATACATATTATAGATAAATAACACCCAGACACAGAATAAACCATCGTGCTCATCACATAAAGTTTTATCCTGGGTGGGGATCGAACCTCTTGCGTAGTAGTCGGACACACTCCCACCGCGCCACAGAATATTAGGAATGTTAATTTATTGAATTGACCTGTTGAAAGTTGGTTAATTTTTATTTGCCTATAGATGAGATATCAATGTTAAAAACATTTTTGATGTCCTCATGTTTCATGATATTATTTATGATTTGTTACATAATATAAAATTCAAATTAAAAAGCAGCACTTCATTCTTAAATACGAGAAATGCCGATGATTAGGATGATATTTCACATAAATCTGCTAGTACTGTTAATTTAGTTATGCTTATAAAATAATATAATAGAATACGGCATGAATTCAATCCTAACTTCACGCGTTAAACTGTACCAAAGAAAACAAAAGATGAAATTACAATACGGACACCTGTGTATATAAGTATAATACTGACGTTAAAATATATGTTAACGTATTATTTAAATTTTGCACGCTTTTGGATTAGCAACAGACATTTGTATGATAAAGCGAACATTCAGTTCAAGTTATTATATTACTTGTTTTCTGAATGGCAAAATATGTTTTTCAGAAATACTATGGAGTATTTACATCAGCGCCTATTTATTTCCAGAAAGATTTAGACATGGGTTTTGCGAATGACGTCAGATAACGAACGTTTCTAAACAGTGGAAGCGTTTAGATATGTTAATATACCCAAAAATAATATTTACCTCATGAACTGATGTAAAATTTTGATTCTTCCATATTATGGCAAGTAGTAAATTCAAAACCTTTAAACCTTATCATCCTTCTATACTTTCCTATCATCTCTGTGTTCGATTCTTATGCCGCACTCGTCGATGAAGCGACTACTCTTGACCATTTGTCACAGGAACTGGGTGTTGCCTCCGTGTCGTCTGCAAAGTATGCCTATGAACGTCTAAGTTCTGTCGCTATCTGGTTCTTCCTTATTAAACATATTATTTCTGTTTTTTTTTACTTGAATTTAAGCAGGAAAATGTGCCTGATAGTATAAGAATTGAAATTTCAATTTCAAGTTTCTAAATTTATTATATTACATCTCTGATTAGTATCCAAATGTATATCCAGTTGAACGACATTCATATCAATACTTAACCAATTAATATGTGAATAGTAATAGTTCGACAGTTCTTCAAGGCAACGATCACGAGGTTTGAGCATGTGATTGTAGCGTGATTGGCTAAAATGTGCAGTAACTGTCATATCTGAGATAAACAGTCTTAGTTTGTGTTCCTCGTATTTCTTAGACTGGTTACCATACATACTTACTTGTAATTATGGTCTTATAATAATATAATAATAATAATTTAATTCAGACCAATGATCCATAATGTGTTAGTATTCTCAACAAATTATGTCATTCTCAACAAATTATTCATTCTTGTTTGTTTTCCCTCTCTTGTCTGGTTCTTTCACAAAAAACGGTCTTAGTTTGTGTTCTTCGTATTTCTTACACTGGTTACCATACCTAGTTACTTATAATTATGGTCTTATGAAATTCTCAACAAATTATTAATTCTTGTTTGTTTCCTCTCGTCTTGTTCTTTTCACAAAATGTTATTGTTACCTACTCAGGTGTAGAATATCTAGTCCTGTATTTTTAATCTTCATCTGGCATATTGAAATTCGTTTCATTATTACATGAATTCCTGTGAGTTTCTAATGCTTTTAATTTAATTCTTAAATATTAATGTGTCCAACGATGTGAGATAAATACACGTCATAATGATGCCATGACACCAAAGATCGGTTCTAATGGAAAGCCTACACGTGTGTTGTCTTAAGAGAAATATTCAGTAGAAAAATGCAGAAATATTTCTTCTGGCAATTAATATAATGGCACTGTCGAGTCGGTACTTTTGTTATCAATGCCATTACTTGAATTTCTAATCCGTCCTACATTTTACTTTGACAGTCACCGACCCATTGTATTGTATGAAAGTATATCAGAACCGTTATTTTAAAAAAGTCCGCTCCGTACTTAGAACAATAGTTGACTTTTCCTTATTATGACTGGCTTATCTTGAGGAACTCTTTGTTGGTAACTGATGATAATTTATGGCCTTCGCTTTAAAGGTATGGCGTTCGATTTAGGCAGTTTTGTTTAATTATTATAGCTCTACTTAGAAAAATAGTTGACTTTTTCTTATTATGACTGGCTTATCTTGAGGAACTCTTTGTTGCTAACTGATGATAATTTATGGCCTTCGCTTTAAAGGTATGGCGTTCGATTTAGGCGGTTTTGTTTAATTATTATAGCTCTACTTAGAACAATAGTTGACTTTTTCTTATTATGACTGGCTTATCTTGAGGAACTCTTTGTTGCTAACTGATGATAATTTAAAGATATGGCGTTCGATTTAGGCAGTTTTGTTTAATAATATATATTATTACACCACTAACTTATTATATTCAAAATTGTATGGTCGTGTGTAAGAATGAAGAAGGAAATTTTTGTGAAGTCATACATCAAACATGATAAACAGCTGAAACTTTGATGGAACAGTGTTTTACTTTTTTCTATAGCTGCAAAGACGATAAACAAAAAGTTTTTATCTTGTACCATTTAACAATTTCACCAGCGTTTTTTATTATCATGTGCATGTACCTTCTCTCTTACGCTTTCGCATGTACTCATGAATATGATTAACAAGATTAGAAACTGCGACACTTTCTATTTCGAAATCTCGTCACCATATACACATCGATGTCAGTTGTGACTTTGATACTTTGATATGAGACGTAAACTAAAGTCAATGTCTTGATAATGATTGCATACTTCAGTGTCAACACAGAATACTGAGAGCACAGAAGACAACCTATTTGGAAAACGCTCTTGACGCACGCACGCATAGATATCACACAACCACCGTTGCCAACTTAGGGGTTTTCCCCTTGAATTTTGGGGTAAATCAGCGTCACTAATGAATACCCTGAAAAAATTGGGAACGTTGATCTGGTTCTGGGGGGGGGGGTTGTTGGAGTAACAGCATCCACTGCTCACGTACAATGGTCTACACCCAGGACTAAGTGCAGAACCACACTCATTATAGCAGAGGGAGACCATTATGGTGCCGTGTGTTGCCGGCTTAAGAATAGTACCACCCCATCTCTTCCCGTGGGTGTCGTCAAGGCGACTAAGGGATTTCACCCCGGAGGACGGGCAGCAGCGTCCTCTGCGTACTTAAAGCCTTACTGCGATCGCCAACCCGCTTGCCAAGCGTGGCGATTATGGCAATTACCCCCAGGATCTACATACCAGTAGGTTCTACTGGGGAGACCCGTGCCCAGCAGTGGGCCATCATATGGGTTGATATGAGACCATTATGATAATGATGATGCCTTCTGTTGGTAGGTACTGTGACAGGTGGGTCAAAGATAATCCACCTCTCGTTAGACCTCATTGTAGTAGATCAAACGCATTAACAGAATAAAAAGAAAGATGTCATTCTAGAATTGCGAGTTTCATGGCCGACCGATTCGGGTCGTTTAAATGTGATTACATTTATATAAAATGTTAATACTAAGTGGTTAAGAAATGTGTTTTATAGAATATGTGAATGAATATTGATAATGTAATAAATGATGATTTAACTAATAAATTGTATTAGCTTTGGAGAAATCCACAAGTTTATAAGCCCGATAAAAGTTCTGAGGAACACCCCCGGCACCTGCTCAAGAGCTGGCCTGGTGGCTATAGTACTCTCGGTATTCTGTAAAGTATTCGTGTCAGTGACAATTTTATCGAAAAGAAATCACGACGAATCATCTCATCGTGATTTCTTTTAAATTCGTCTATGACGTTAAGCCATATTACGTTGTTGATAGATAAATAAGATTTTCGATATAAAATGATCGATCAATTCAATGCCTAAGTGCTTCACGTAAGTCATGTTTCTGTCAATATAGACACGATTTTAGAACAGTGATGAAGTAATCATCACGTCAGAATGGAGATATATGCAAGGTTAAAATGAAATAGGAATATTTTCTGTTATTTGTTGAATCTAAGAGTTAAAAGGACTTATGGACTAAAGACTACATTATGTGGCAGAAGTACGAAAGGCAGTCCAACTATTACGTGCAATCCGATTATTGGAAATCCTGACTTTATTTTGTGCATTTTTTCCGAGAATGTAACCTTATACCTTACAAAACATCATGGCATGACGGTATTTTGATTAAATCATTACAGCAATAAAGTCTATTATATAATTAAAAAATAATGGTACCTCACATTTTACCTATTCCATTTTCTTTAGTATATATGTCGAATAAGTCCTTCCATTAGTATAAAGGTACTGATTTGACTACACTATAAAAGTCATTCCATTAGTGTACCTAAATAATAATAATGGCCTCCAAACCGATGTCGGTTGCATCGGTCAGTCTCATTAGTCAACTACGCAGGAGGTATTATAGATGTATATATAGTGCGCGAGTGTATGCGCAAACACAAGTGCAATCTCCATTCCCTCACACTCATAGACCGATGGTACAGAAATCTGACACGACCGGAGAAAGATTGAATAGTATAGGTACTGATTTTACTACATCATATAAGTTCTTTTATTAATATAGTTACTGATTAATATTATTTTCATAACGGATTCTCTTATAACTGTGTTAATTAAAATCTAGCTTAAATAATAAGTTTCTTACATCATTATTGTTTATCTATTTAATTATGAAAATTGCTACATACAAGTTAATTATGCCACAGTTTGATAATATCTCCAGTAGGTACAAAACATACTGTACAATGTATACAGAGTGATTTTTAATATACTAGTAACCTCCCGCTCATGGCATCTTTACATTACCCTTAAAAACTTTTATAATAATAATAATATCTTGGGACAACTCACACAACGCTATCTGAGCCCAAACTAAGCAGAGCTTGTACTGCGGAAACCAGATAACTGATAAACTTACTTATATATTTCTAAATACATACGTATTATAGTTAAATAACACCCAGACACAGAATAAAACCATCGTGCTCATCACACAAAGTTTTATCCGGGGTGGGGATCGAAGCCACGACTTATTGCGCAGCAGTCGGATACATTACCACCGCGCCACAGAGGCAGTCAATATAAGTATCAGTTTTGAATATATAATATTTTAACCCATAATCACCTATCACATGTTTTTAAAGTTGTAACCTTAACCATCAGCAGACCCATTACCGCAGTAAAGTCGTTGTATAATGAGAAGTTTAGGACCTGAACCTAACAAAAAACAAAGTTTTTAATCTGGGGTCTCACATAGAGTAGTTGAGCCGTTTGTGACAAAAATAGGTAGTAGGTGGTTAAGGGTTAAAACTTTTTTTTTTATTACTGATATTACAAAGTTATTTAGTGTAATGTAAAGTTATTTAGTGTAATGTAAAGATGCTATTAGCTGGAGGTTATTAGTATATTACAAATCACTCTGTACTTGCTTTTGTTCACGGCTACTAAAATTGTGCCAGATTTTTTATTAAACTAATTTTTTTTTTTTTAAATGCTACGGGTCTTAATCGGAAATATTTTATTTTAAGACTAAATTAAACCTTTGTTCATTGCCCGATGTTTCGACCGTATTGCAACAGCCGTGGTCACGGGTAGACTGTGGTAAGAGTCTACCCGTGACCACGGCCGTTGCAATACGGCCGAAACGTAGTTTATACATTTCTTTAATTTGTACAAATCGCGATAGTTTACGAACATATTAAATAAAAAGTATAATAATTCTAACTAAGTAAAATTAGATTAGCCTATAAAAACGAAATTATTAGTAATGAATTTTGTTTTGAAAAATAAAGAAATAAAACTTCCCTCTTATATGAAGCTGTCTTGATGGAAATCACAATAAACAAAACTATTGATAGCAGATACTACCATCTCCGTTAATTTAATTTCCTTTGTTTTAATAACAATCTATAAAACTAGGCAATAGTAAAAGTTTACGTTTAGTTTCAGTTGAAATATACACGCGTTACTCACACTAGCAAACCTTTATAATGATTATATAAAACTTTTTAACATGTGTGCGTGTCTTCGACCACCGAAGTGTTTGTCACAGAGTATTAAAATTATTAAATAATTTTATAAATATTTTACAAGCACACTTTAATACCTATGCGCATCACGCATTGTTATACTTTTATTTGGAAAACATAAATGGGATCTAAATAAAATGGAAAGTTACTAGGTATGTAGGTACACTAATATAAAGCAATTCCATGCTATTTTAAGATAAGTTTGTAATTAAACTATGTTAATTTACCTACATTGATAAGATATATTTAACTAAATAAATTCCATTAACTGTGAATTAGATTCTGTGGTTACAACAGTTTACTATGTACCCCTTTACGTCCGTCTTGGCGGGTTCACAACGACCTAGTTTTACAACAATGCCCTGCGATTGCTAACAATTACAAATGCTTTTGTATTTGTTGCAAAACCGACCACTCAGATTAGTTCTAAGTGCCAATTACATGACTAAATCTACTAAAGTAATACTTATATAATTTGTTTTGCGCTAATACTAAAATTAGGCTCGCTATCTAAATGAAACTTAAAAATTCAACTTACTTGACAGCCAATAAAATAGATTATAAAATCTATTTTATAATATAAGACGTACCAAACAGATGATTACGGATGATAAATTTAAGCATTACTGCCTCAAAATGACAGTCATAAATATAATTATTAATAATAATTGAGAAATGATCACTGTTCATTATTTAAAATACTCATGTGGAATCATGTAGAAAATATAAATCAATAAAAGCCGTTATTATTTTATGTACTTAACTGAAGATAGACAGGCAAATAATTTGTTTTGCCAATTGATTGGTTTGACCAGTCTGCGCGAGTAAATTAGCTTACTCTATGTCTACATGTAGGAGTCACGTGTCAGGCCGAATCACCCGCGAGACGCGTGCGGTGTGCTTATTACTCGATTGCTACACACTGTACTTGTGAGTTGGGTTTCAGTAATTAACTGATATCTGCAGACGGTGTAAAGGTTATTCCTATGTATGAATGTGATCTTACCCTTAGGTATTAGCTAATGTGGTTGGTTTTTATTACAGAGTATTGAGTATAAGTTGTATAATGTTAATTATAAGACGAGTTTATAATGATGACCGTGTTGGACAGCCAGTAGAATGTGTTTTTATAATTATAAGTTTTTTTTTATTTGTTTTATGTATCTTTAGTAACGATGTTTAACAACTAATAAAGGGACAAGAAATAAGGCCAATAAAAAGTTAGTAGGTATTTAGCTTTTATGCCGTGTGGTGCCGGCATAAGAATAGCACCACCCCATCTCTTCCCGTGGGTGTCGTCAAGGCGACTAAGGGATTTCACCCCGGAGGAGGGCAGCAGCATCCTCTGCGTACTTAAAGCCTTACTGCGATCGCCAACCCGCTCGCCAAGCGTGGCGATTATGGCAATTACCCCCAGGATCTACATACCAGTAGGTTCTACTGGGGAGACCCGTGCCCAGCAGTGGGCCATCATATGGGTTGATATGTAGCTTTTATGTAGCTACTGTTTTTAAATAGTTACTTCATTGCCTATGTAGACTCATTGACATTCATTCAAGCGCATTTGATATATATGTACTTAGAAGTAGCAGGCATTGTCTGAAACATACAGGATAAACAATATTCCAAGAACAACTTATAACCTAAAACAAAACGAGGACAAATAGCATATTAGGTCTAAGATTGAGTCACATACGAAACTCAAGGATACACTAGTAATATAAAATATAACCGTTCATTCATAAAAGCCTACCGGCAGTCGTAAATGACCGCTGACATTTTTATTTCGAACCAGTTCTTGGTATTGTCGTAAAGGCTATACATAAAGACTTATATATACGTACTCAATATTTATAATAATTTGAGTAGCGTATGGCTGCAAGTTTTCAAATTTCGAACTTTGAACATGTCATCTGGAAACTAGTGGCAAAGGGTCCTTAGAACACCATTACTTTCGGTTTCCCTTTGGATTGTAGTTACTTAGTATTAAACGTACATAGAACCATGTTCAACAAGATATATTTTTGTATCGGGTTACCACTGATTTTTTTTAACCCTTCGTCTCTGCTAGAAACACTAGATACTACGAATTGCAATGGCTTTCTTCTGGCGACATTTTTTTTAAATTACAAAGTAATAGTTTAGGAAGTAAGAAGGCAAAGGAAACAATTTCGCATGGGACCCTCTGACCTTTGGCCCAGGACTAATATAATAATAATATCTATAATAATATCTTGGGACAACTCACACAACGTTATCTGATCCCAAACTAAGCAGAGCTTGTACTATGGAAACCAGACAACTGATAAACATACTTATATATTTCTAAATACATACATATTATAGATAAATAACACCCAGACACAGAATAAACGATCGTGCTCATCACACAAAGTTTTATCCTGGGTGGGGATCGAACCCACGACCTCTTGCGTAGCAGTCGGATACACTCCCACCGCGCCACAGAGGCAGTCGGAATATGTCGGTACATTGTGTGACATTTTAGTTGATCCGAGTCTGATATTCCCACCTTTGTCGTATTCGAAGTGAGATTACGATTACTACTTCGAATACGACAAAGGTAAAAACATAACGTCGAGAAATGTCAAAAAAAATAATCGTAAGGACTACGTAAACATTTTAAGCTATTGCATAGCTTTTATCGCGGGCTTTGAGCGCAGGGAACGAATCAATCAATTCCGTAGCGAAAATAAAACCTAACACCCCCTACTCCGCCTACAATGTAGATCGGCCGAGCGTTCGCTTAACGTATATGTATGGTACGACTGTACGAAGCTCGCACGGATCGAAACGAGCTGCTCCGAAATGCATTAAAAAAAAAATTGTTGATTTTTTAATTGATAAAAAATACTATGCAATAGCTTTATCGCGGCAGACCCGAGTGCTACACATTTTTTTTATAAATATTGTTTCACTTCTCCAATTTATAGATTAACATTACAAATTACGAGTCATAGTTATGCAGACATTTATTGACATTTCATGTTGGTAATATTCATAAATTTTCTAAAAACCGAATATAAACTATTGTTTCATAAGACGGGGAGAACCAGAAACATACAATATTGTATGAGGTCACAGATAAAGTATAGGTTTCATATAATCAATCACAAGCATTGCGATTACATAGTTACGTACCTAGTCAGCTGACTTTTACGACTCGTGTTGGCCGATAAACAGCTGATACCTAACTACTTAGGTTTTGCTATTATGTAAATATTTTATTTTCCCTCTAGTATGTGATGCAACAGGTTTTCATTTTCCTTATTTTCTATGTACTTTAGAGATAGGTATATTCGAAAGTATGTTGTCATTTTCATTTTGCATTCTTGATTCATTATTCTGCAATTATTCATCGTCTGAAATCAGTGTTATACAATTTCGCTTCTTCATAAGTATATTTTTCCGCTTTAAATGTTTTCCTTTTTTATTAGTTATCCTGTATTGTCTTGAGTTCTTTCTTGTATATGTTCTACATATACCTACGATAAAAACATAGCTTTAAACAGATTCTAGAAAACAATTTAAAATTCATCTAAATAATTATTTGTAACATACATATACATGGCGATTATACTAATATTATAAAGCTAAAAAGTTTGTTTGTTTGAGTGCGATAATCTCAGGAACTACTGTTTCGAATCAAAAAATCTTTTATTGTTGGATAGCTCATTTATCAAGAAAGGTTATAGGGTATATAACAACACGCTACGACCAATAGGAGCAGAGTAGCAATGAAAAATGTTGCCAAAACGGGGATAATTGACGCATATGAAGTTGTGCCGGTCAGCTGATAATCTAATAAAAGGAGGAGCTAGTCAGTTTCTTCATAGACTGACTGACTGGCTGATATATCGATGCAGTGCCTAAACTATAAGGGTTAAAAACTTGCAACTTTCCATAGCATTTGTAACGTAGGGGAGCACTAAGAAAGTATTTTAGAAAATTCACCTCCTAAAGGGGTAAAACGGGGTTGCAAAGTTAGCATGATACTTGGCCGTTAATCCGTTATAACATTTTGGTAACAATCTGGCATCCACTCGGGCGAAAGCTAGTATTTTACATGCAAATGACTGAATGGGGTAACGTCCGGTGAGTCATTTATATAACTTAGGTAAGTGTTTCAAGTATAAATCAATAAATAGCCTGCCACATAAGTAAATAATCTCTTGACTTTATTAGGTAGATACTTCAATATATTTTTAGCACTCGTGCGTCAAAACCAATCAATAGAAACAGATGTCAGAACAATACTAATTTGAATGAATCACGTAAATAAGTGTCAAAAATATGTTTAAGTTACGTTACAATTTAACAGTTGATTTTCTTACACGTGGATATCTGAATAGGAAAACATATTGCTTGTTTTTTCGAAATTGAAATAAATATTAAAGTTGTCCAATAGTACATTAAATAACTTATTCCATACTAATATTATAAAGCTATAGAGTTTATTTGTTTGCTTGAACACGGTAATCTCAAGAACTACTAGTCCGAATTGAAAAAGTTTTTCACTGTTGGATAGACCATTTATCGAGGAAGGCTATAGGCTATATAACATCACGCTACGACCAAAAGGAGCGGAGTAGCAATGAGAAATGTTGCCAAAACGGGAAAAATTTACAACAGTTAACATAATCGACAACAGTGATTTCTGTAATAAAGTATCTACCTACTTACAATATAGGTACGTAACCTACTTACAATAAAATATTATTCATTTATATTCATTTCATACTAAACCAGTTGACCCGGTAAACTTCGTAGGTACCACTTAATAAATGTTATCAGAAAGGAAAATTATCTATCTAACCCATACAAAACCACCGATTTTGAATCTTTTATCTGTTGTTTTGGGTTTTTAAATCATCCTTGTAATAAAAAAAACACAAATCGGTTAAACCGTTTTTAGGTTTAAGATAATAATCAAACTAAGCAGAGCTTGTAGTATGAATACCAGACAACCGATTAACATACATAGATATTTCTAAATACATACATATTATAGATAAATAACACCCAGACACAGAATAAACCATCGTGCTCATCATACAAAGTCATATCCTGGTTGGCGATCGAACCCACAACCTCTTGCATAGCAGATAAACGAACGTTGAAGTTACCTAATTTTGTGAATAGTTGTTATTACTATTTTGATTGCACTAATGATTTTGTTACTGCATTTAATGTTTCATAATAACTCGTCAATGGTGGTCAAAATATTTGTTAAAAAATCATGACGTTCTTTGTAACAATAGTTAATTAATCACGAAAATGAATCACTAAAGTGCACAGGGGTTAAATATACAGTTACTCATACAAAACACAATACATGTACAGAGGTAAATAGTGACTCGCTCACATATGATTTATCTAATCGTCTACCTTAATCTTTATCATACGAAGTACCTATAACGTCATCATCTTTATTTAGTGTCTAACTACTAAGTTCTGTTTTCTTTTACTCTTATAAAGAGGGCATCTAAAACATCTAATGTTACTTTCTCGTATTTTTTTAAATGATGACAATGTAATCAAAATGTAATCATTAGTATAGGGAGATCTTAGAGGTTAATCATCGTTACTATTATACATCCACAAATGGATGACCGTTTCCATAAAACGTATTACTCCTCTGTGTCTCGGAGGCCGTCGGTCCAGGGTTTGTTATTTTTCCCTATTCACTATGTTTTTTTTCGTTTTCGCGGCAAGCCCACGCTAACAGGCGCGATGCATTTCTAAGCACAGCTCTCTATAAGTATACCATTATGGCCAGATTATGACAGTTAGAAGCGCGGGCTTTACGCGAAAATGAAAAAAAGATAGTGAATAAGGACCCTGGGCTAAATCTCTCTCTGATCATGACGGGTGTCTGTCTTATCTTATTATGAGAATGAGGAACTATTGCCTCGTTCTCATGATCCATATGCGCAGTCACAAATGCACTCTCTATAGACCGCAGCGCATATAATAATAATAATAATAAAAATGATTTATTCATTTAGGAAGCAAAATACTACACTTGTGAAAAGTCGATTCTACATTTACTGGTAATGCCTGCTCGCAAACAATAGGTAAAGCCCGGGAAAAGAACAGGCAATAAAAACTTGTGGCCACTCTTTTCAAATTGCCAATGTTTACAATGTTTCTCTGTTTATAAACTGTATATGCAGGTAAGGTGCTGCCACCATTATATTATACACCATATTAGAGGACTGATGCAAAAAAAGGGGTCACTAATATTAGAAGAGTACACGAGATAATACCATATACTTGTGGACTATAATCTCCTGCGTAGTTAGCTAGTCTCTTATCCGGCGTAGTTATCTAGTCTCAGATGAGATTAGTCGCCGTAACTGATATTGATTAGGAGATTTATGTAATCACTAGCTGTCCGCGAAAACTTCGTCTGCGTAAATTTTCCCCGTTTTTGCAACATTTCTCATTGCTGCTCCGCTTATATTAGTCGTAGCGTAATGTTATATAGCCTATAGCCTTCCTCGATAAATGGGCTATCCAACAGTGAAAGAATTTTTCAATTCGGATCAGTAGTTCCTGAGTTTACCGCGTTCTAACAAACAAATAAACTCTTCAGCTTTAGAATATTAGTATGGATTACATTCTTTTTACAATGACATCAACCGGACCTTTACTTAGTAATACGTGTACACGTTCTATGAAAAGAGGGAAAAATAAACATGGTGAAACTGGATCTTCAACTGGATGGAAGTAATTCACTCGTCGGTTGTTCGGACATCCTTCAATCTGAAGCCCTTAACGTACAAATTGAAGTGCGATTTAAAAATATTATCAAAATAAATACAATTTGTCTATCACCAAAACTGGACTATGAACACAGAAACACATAATCATATACGATATGTGATATAAAAAGAGCTAGTATATTACGTAGTTTTTAGAACAATAAGTAATAAATCACAAAAACTACTGGTATGATTTAAGTCACGAATGCGTAAGCAATTATGTAAATGATAAAATAATGATTAAATTATATAACACATTAGGGTTTTTTTTTACTTCATTAATCACCATCATTAACAGGGTAGGTATGTTTTCACCAACGTTGCACGTGATTAGGTGGCAACTGCCAAATGCTTCAACACTACTCAGATTTAAATGATTTCGCAGGTTAATTTCTCATGCTGTCTCTGTCACTTAAAATATAATAGTGGAGACACAAATACCATAAAGCCCGACTCAACGTATTGTTTGTGATAATGAGGAACTTTTAAAAGCTGCAAGGGATCACAAAGTATCGACACGACTAGATATTGCGTTACTTGATATAAGTTGTATAAATCCACCATATATTACTTTATAAAGTAAACAAAATTATTATCTAGTGCTAGATTATTTTAAACAACAGGAAATCAAATACGGGGAATTCCCTTCAAGTCTAACGGTCATTTATTGATCAGACTTCGATCATACCTTAATCACATTTCTATTAGAATCTAATGAAGTACTGCAATTACGGAAAGGAAAGCTAGATAATATTTATATAAATAGATTGAGATATAAGTAGCTTTTATTAGAAATCAATCTATGAATAGTTCTCAAGCACCTTTCTTAATAAGTCTGCAATATAACTGAAGACTTTATCAGGCGACTTCTTGAATTATGCAGTTCTGATAACATTGTTTCAGCCACTTTTATTAAGTAACTATTAAGTCATAAAATACGTATGATTAGATTATCACAATTTGTCATCAGACTTGCCTATATGAGCACACGTGATACTTGACTTTGAAAAGGCTATATTATATCCAATTACTCACGTTTTTCTTGTATAAACATAAATGCAGACAGACTTCGAACAAAAAGTTCTTTAAACTAAAATTTTCAAACAAATCTAATAAACTAAATTTATAGAACAAAACTCCATGGCTGAAGAAGGAGAACTTTTGATGGATAAGCTTGACAGATACTTTACCCAAAGCATAATGACCCCGGCACATAACTACTTGTAGGTAATTATTATGGGGAATTTGTTATAAGCACACATTTAGTGAGTCAAAAATTTGGACACTTTTCAAGAAAAAAGTAAGTCATGAAACCCAATGCTGATTTGAACAAAAATATGGAAAACCCAGTGCCACTTACAACAGGAAATTTTATTTATTATAAAACACTAAATGCGCCTCTAAGTTTTCCTTCAATTCAATTCAATTCAACTTTATTTCCCTTTATATTCCATAAAATGATCCATGGCAGCTGTAACCAGTTTATGAGTTCACAGCATTATCTCTAGGACGATAACATCGCTTAGATGGTGATTATTTCGTCGAAATTAACAGTAAAATACTGCAATCAGTTCCGCTAGAAGCTCAGGATTTCAAACTACGATGTAATAAAATGGGTAGCAACGCAGAAGGATTTACGTCATGACATACAGTTAACGCCATAGAGTTACTTATAATTTACCTCTGCGATACTTTGTACAATATATTTAACCTTAATACGTAGTTTGAATATTGCAATTCTGTGATATTTCTTATAGTGACCTTTTCCTCGTTTGACCATTGCAAGGATTTACTGCTCATTTTTATCATAGTAACCCTATTTCTTTATCTTCATAGTATATCTATCTTAATCAAGTATACCTTGTTTAAATTATTCTCAATAAAACTATTAATTTGTAAAATTTATGTTTCTAAAATGTCCACCATTCTCTGAATTCTTAGGTTAAATTTCTTGTAACGAAATAACTTAAATAGCCTGGCTTTGTGAATGAACATGAAGAGAAAACATTACAATAGTTTTAGGTATGATTTCACACAGATATAAAGTTAGATGATTTCTTAAGTATTAGTATTCATTAATTATACTGTTATATGCCTTCTCTAGTTCTCTTCCCGTTTTTGGCACCTTGCTACTATTTACTAATATTTTAAAGTAAACAAACATTATCTTATTTATCAATTTTTAAGGCCTTGAAATTTTTGCCTTGTACTTTTTTCATCACAAACTTGGCACCAATTTTAAATGTCCAGTTCTGTCAATGACCTATCCCAGAAAGTTTTGCTACCATAATGAACAAACTATTTTTAGTTGAAGGATTTTTTTGACTCTAAAGATAGAAATTCTTTCATATAAACTACGGTAAGCGGGCTAGGAAACGATTTACGTTCCTATTTAGTCGTGTTCGTTTAATTATATGTATTGTATAAGCTAGTACCGTAGGCGACAAAGACTTTGCCTTGGCACAGTTGCGATTGCAACTAACAGCTGTGCCTTCCCGCTCTTTGCAGAAATATAATGACGGATTTGAATGATCGATAAGTAGTACAGTAATATCTACTAATGTTTAGATGTTATGAAACAAGTGATTATGAAGAAACACAAGAGCAAACATTTAAATGCAAAGCTTCAGAACCCTAATGTCTTGGATCACACACACAAACAACAAATAAAAAGTCTATACGTAGTATTTTAATACTTTTATAACTGTAGATGTATATCCCAATGTGATGGCGAATGCTAAAGTATCTAGTACTTATATCTATAATGGTCAATGTGTTATAACATTTTTGATACATAAGTATTCTGGGACTATGATTACAGACATCAATTCTTTGATCTGTTTCTTTGTTTTAACACTGGCAAGCCAGCAGCAATTTTAAAATAATTTTTATATTCTGAATGTCAGCAACATTCGTTTGGTATTTGGAGGTTACATAGTGTTAGATCATGCGGTACACTCGTGATTGTATTACTCTTTTTTGGTGAGGCATTGGCCCTCTAATCCAGTTTTAAGATTTTACTTATAATTACGTGCATGGATACTTTTAAAGTGGTTAATTTGCTTGTCATTGAGATTGTACTTTACAGTTTAATTAACTTTTGTCGGATAGTAGCAATGTTGTACAACAACAGAACTATCAACCAAATAGTTTTCAGACATTAAACTTGAAATGCATCTTAAAAATCTTTTCAAGGCACCAAAACAAATCTAAAACATCTAGTCAAAACAAAGAAAATCACAGACCGAGGTAATGAGAAATAAAATTATCGCAAAAAGTGCTTGTGTGGGAGCACTCCGCGGTCTTTCATAACAGCATGACTAACTCGCGTGATTACAACACTTGCCCCCAATACTTGGCTGAACTTGACATCCATCAGGTTTCATTAGGCCCTTAAATACATTGATAATGTACCACAACAATAATTAATAAGACATTATTGATGCAACAACTACATAATATTTGTTTGGGTTATTTTAATTATCTAGGGAATGATATCACTAGCATAATAGACAGACCACCAGACGAACATCAAAACAAATTAATGCACTAAGTTTATGGACAAAATGTAGAATAACACTAACCATGATTAAGTAGACAAAAATAACTTCACGAATAAACTAATGACGTGGGACCTACATTTTAAAGTTGTAAATGGGAAGATTAGGCTAAAACAAACGATCTTAAAGAAACGTATTATTAGATCAAATTTATCAGTGGAGTGTTTATTTTTAAATAATTTGTTTGGAGCAAAGACTGCTATATAAAACTACTAAATCACATTATCGTCGGACATCTGTAGAATGTTTCTTTAGCTGTATGTGGGTTATGCAGGTAGATTTTTTTTATTTGCTAATACTGGTTACCCATTTTTAAAGAGTATTGTACCGAGAGATTACAAAAATCTACCAGGTGCGCAGCAGCATGAAGATGTTACTATGATAGAGGATTGAAGTATAACCCTAAACAATAATATTACGTCCACATCAAAAACAAACAACAATGATGATGGTTGTAAATACAGGTATAAAATAATGAAATTATTCAATAATGTAGGTATAATAACCATGCTATTAAGTTTTATTACTTTGGGACTTTACATTTTCCTTCAGAGTATATTTTAAGCGTAACCTTCAAATTTTAAATACTGAAAAATCTTAATTGTGTGGGAATTGATGACAATTGGTAGAGGCTGACAAATCAGATTCTACGAAATAATTATGTAAACTTAATTTGATTCTTGAAATAGATAAAAAAGACGTTAATGAGTAATTTCAAAGTGACGCTTCCAGACAAAACGTACCTACGTAGTCTCCAAATATTTAGTTTGTGACTTTATATTTCGCAATTTGTGCCAAAAGTTTATCTTGACAGGCTAACAGATAGTCTAGTCTAGTCTCATGATAGTAGATGATTGATATTTTTATATAAAGGTGATTAATGGAGACCAGAATTGTTAGTTTAGTGCCACGTCGTTGTTAAACAAAATACGTGCGAAAGACGATTTCTGTGAGAAAGACCACCCGAGTCGTTCTCAAGTGTAAAAATATCCGGCAACTCGACCACCAGTAATTTTCAAATGATATACAAACGTCGTAAGATAATTAGCCCAGTTATAAACTGAGATCAGTTTCAAGATCCAGTGGAATCTTTCTGAGGATCCGATGACAGAAAGCCACATACGATTAATGCAATCACAATAAAGATACCCCACATTGGCAGTTACTGAAACCGGTTCTGGCGTAAAATAATATTGAAGTCGGTTTATCGACACCTACACCTCCAAACAAGAAGTAATAAATGGTGTCTTGTCTTCTATTAATTCATTAGATGACCTAAACCTGTATTATCTGTTCTATTTATTTTTCTAATGCAATAAAACTGTAAATACAGATACTGCAATTTAGACGCTAAACTCTGTGTAAGTCACGCGCTGATTACAAAGAACAAAAAGCATAAAATACAACGTGACATCGTTAAGAATAATCATATTTCAACTGTATAACTATAATTACTCGTATAAGAAGTAATAGGTATGTACTTATAATTATTGTATGAAACGAATAAAAACGCAATAAATCTGCTTTCAAATCGTAAGAAAACTGGTTCGTTATGAATATGATACAGTCAATCGTCCTAATTGGATGTGAAATTAAATTGCTTGTAACAGTTCTGCAAAAATTTAAGGATGCAATAAAACCCGCAGTAATGAACTGAACTGACCGCTTTAAATAAATTAAATTCCTCTTGCGGAAAAAAAATGATATAATACAATAACTGTAATAAGAACTTAAAAACTCAATACAGAATTTTAGAACCTCATCGAAAGGTCAACCGAAAGATAGAAAGACTGATTTATCTTACATTTTATAATTAGAATTTAAAGAGACACAGACCTACTGTTACTATCCAGTCAATCTCTAACAAAATCGGTTTCTTGATTGTTAAACAGCCCACGCGAAGCATTGAGCTATATTCGGCCACAGCAGACATCCTTTTTCTTGGATCTGTAAATTCAATTTTTTTCTCAAGTGGGTCAAAATATTTCCTATAAACTAACACCTACATTATGCGTGCATCGCTGAAATTTACACGTAGGTGTTAATAATCCGATACTCGTTTCTGAAAAATCTTCGGTTGGGTATTTTAGTATTAAAACTCGTAATCCCATATGGTTAAATGGGTCGGTGAATCACTGTGTGGTCATCTTCTTTACTTACTTTGGTTTACTAAGAAATTATGATCTCCTATTAATAGAAGTATCTTAGATTTTAACTTATTATTCACAGTTTATTTTAGACGTACACGTAAGTAATCTTCAGAGATACCTACTTAGGGTACAACGAACCCCAAGTCCTTCCCTTATCCTGTGTACCTACGCCTACGGTATTTAGGAAGGTTGGTTAATTTCTAATTGGAATTACAAAGTTTTCGATTATGTTTCTATCCAAATCAATATAAAATAACTTCTATCGACCTCCACTTTAGTAGTTTGTTCGAAACTCATCAAAATACTTACAACAGATGTTTTGTGAACAAATTCTGTGACCTCATTACTTGTGAACATGTTGCCCGCGCCGTTTGCGCATCGTGGTTGCACGCGGAAGTTACGTACAAAGAAAAAACACTAGTTAACAGTAAAATTCAACTTTAAAACTATAAGCTTACAGTTAAAAATCGCAACTTCATTACAATTTATTGTTGGAAAGGCTGGCAAGCTTTGAGCACGACATGGCAGCGTGCTCGCTGTTTTAAAGATTTAAAAAGTTAATTTGAAAACTTCAACTTAAGTAACTTTAATATAAAATGAAATTAGAATTGCATAATTCTCGTGACTTAACACAAGTTTTCTTTGTGTAGTGTGAAATTATGCAATATTATTGCTGTAATAATTATGTAATCTCAATGGTACTAGTGTACTTACGCACTAAGTAAGAAATTAAACTTTATATTAGTAGAAAATATTATAATATTCCAATATCATGTGGTAAACCGAAACTACCTATTTATTGTTCATTCACAATTAGTATAACATTTTGTAGTATAGAATAATATAGAAATATTTAACACTAGTAGGTATTTAATCTCTAGTACTACTGAGAGAAATCTAAAAACCGTTTTGTTATTACTGCAATCAATGCAATCGCGCAATAGTAATACAATTACATAAATTTTCTGTGTTAACGAGAAATTTCTTCAGTCTACTCATTCTGTCATTAAATAATGTAGGTTATAGGTGATAAAAATGAAACACAAAACACATTTTTGCGTAATTGTTTATATTTTATTTATCCACCTAATTATTACATATAGTACTTAGCTTAAAAAATGTACCTATTAAAAAAATACCTACTTAAAATTAAAAATTTCTGAAATTCCAAGTTGGTCGAAAATGTTTATATTTTAAGTATTAGTATAATAATATCTTGGGACAACTCACACAACGTCATCTTAACCCAAACTGAGCAAAGCTTGTACTATGGCAACCAGACAACTGATTAACATACTTATATCACATAAACTTTTATCCTGGGTGGGGATCGATTCCAGGCCAGTATGACATCGGGTACCTATTTTTGTATTTTGGAAAGTGTTCATCATGATAATGATTGATTCAATACTTACATTCACAAATGGGAGTCGTGTACCAAATAAAGTATTGTAAGTACTTGCCTCTCTAAATGTTTTCTCCTTGAACTTTAAATCTGCATAATGACTCGCAATCAGTGAATCACATACTAAAAGTAAGCCTCAACCTACTTTTCAATTCACTTTTAACTTACTTTCATTGCTTCTTTCTACAACTTAGATAGCCATTCAGAGCCTTCCATACATAAGTACGAAGCCCTCTTTTCAACCAATTTGAAATTTTTTGCTAGTTATCAAGACTTATTACTTTCTATCACGCTATTTATGTAAACAATAGTTATTAATATGTGCGTTGATTAAATGTGATCGCGACATTTTGACCTCAGACGCCGAGGTTAATTTGTCGAATATAGTCTACCATAGTGACCAAACATTTAATACGGTCACGCAATTCTAATATTAGTAGCTTCAAATTACATTTTTACGAGAGACGCCATTTTTCTCTAATTTCAGTAGCGCATTTATTCAGGCAAGTTGAAAGTCCGCATGCGATATTCCCTGAAAGTATTATGAATAAAAAATGTGAATTTCGCCCTTCGCAGCCTCGCGTGATACTATATTCCACAGTATGTAATGGTGAATAATATGAGTAATTTAACTAAAATCAAGTTTGCAGTGATTTCATAATAATTCTGAAAATATGACTCATGCTTGGCATGGTACCGTTTAGACGCGAAGACTAAATCTGTTTGTCTGTTAAATGAGAGATTTTCATTTTAACTAGTTTAAAAGAGTATCGGATATAAATCCTTTTTTGAGTAAAAACACGGACAGTAGTCAAAAACGGATAATTTATTGCCATGCCGTATCGTAAATTATATTGCAAATTTGATGAACTCTTCTAAACAAGGCCTAGACAATTTCAAAGAAGGGCTAAGTACCTGCTGAAGATTCTATCAATAGATAAATTGATAAACAAAATCAAATTATGTGGCAGTTACAAATGATTACGCAACCGTAGTTTGTATATGTTATGGGAAACTATATATCAACGCACAGTTCAAACACAAAATAAAGAGAGAATAGTCTATGGTTCAAACGTTCACTGCACGGATTGGATATTATTGAAATTTATGGGTTGAATTTTGTGCCAGATTTCAACCCAATCGAATAAAATTGTTTCAGTTGCGGAAAAAAGCTAGTCTTTGTATAAAAACCAAAACAGACCGACTGATTGACAGATTAATCAACATATAGTCGAAACCGGTCTAGACTGGAATAATTAATTTTCCACAAATTTCTTTTGATTTCACAACCGTGGGGACGAAAAACTCATCCCCTATAGGAGTTGAATCGGGGATGAAACTTTGTCTATAAATTGAACACTTTTCAAAGTTGGAAGCTTTTTTTTATTTGAAAGCACGGGAATTACCTAGCTCGTAAAATGTAGGATTATGTACTCAGTTCTCTAGCCGTAATGTTATGCAATAATAACGTAATATATCAGTTGGCATCAGACATCATTAATAAACAAAACAGTGGTATTCGCGGTGAATCACCATTTTGTGTTTATACCGGCGTATTTTACAACTCACCTGTGCCATAAAAAACCCAGCGTACAAAAGGTAAGCTTCATACAATGTCAGCTCAAGCCGCACATGCATAGACATAGCTCATGGACACCTAAATCTCATTTCCGAAGGTGCTTGTTTCGTACACGTAACGACGTCTATGTGTGCGATGCCAAGCGAACGACGGACGTCTAAAGCTTGTCTTCTGTGCTCTCAGTATTTGGGCATATGCTTACCATATTGTTTGGGTTTTTTTAGATTACGTTGAAAATGGAGGCTGGAAAAGCGTCTGGGTATTTTTTTTAAGTTCCGGGTTATTGATGAGGTGATCATAGCGCGTTTATTTTTTAACTTCAACAAGTCTTAGGGAATTATACTCAACTCAAAAATATGTTGTAAGACGTGGTTAAATCTCTCTATTTAAGATAAATATTAGCAACAGAAATACTTTGACAGCATCTTAAAGTAGGTACCGTAGTGAAAATATTTGAATGCATGGTTTCTTACTTTTTTTGTAGGCATTTTTTGAGCATAAACCTACGCTGTTAGGTACTCTTTGCCAATTAGCTAAGTAAATAACTACCTACGCCCTATGGAATAAATTCCTGTGTTGCCTCGTTTACAAAATAATTAATTTACAATCATAAAGTACCAGTTATAAGGCTCTCTCTCTCTCTCTCTCTCTCTCTCTCTCTAAGGATCACATTGAGTTTCCATTTTAAATCATATTATTATTTAATTAAATTAAGTGAATTAGAACAGAACCTTTACATTTCATTATGCGCTGTTGTTAACCGCATTACGCCATCGACTGCTCACTAGTGTTTACTATTAAATCATAGGCCATTAGTCCTGCAATACATAAAACTACATGCGTACACTGAGTAGGTATGTACCTACCTATAGTTACCTCATCTCTTTGTTTCTCTCTATCAAAACGGAGTATATTTAACTGAGGTTACTTAGTTTTCCGCCCTGGTTGTTATTTATTATAAATTGGAATAAAAAATGTATAAGTTATAGGTAGGTACTACTAGAAAGTTTTATAAAATTTCAAATTAAAATTTGTTTTAAATAAATTACAGTTCCATACATAGGTACTCTAACAAAATAAACAAAGGATAATATAAATATGGTAACGTAAAATACCTATACAATAATATTATGGAATTTCCTACTTTTAATTAACTTGTAAATATAGTGTTTCCCGGCTATATATACAACGAAGAATTCCTATAGATGGGGTCAAACCAATATATATGATCTTGCTTATTTAGTATTAGAAGTATAAGTCGATTAAACACCCACCTTAAACAGTTCTCTGCATCACCCTAAGGTTGACTAGTAGATAATGCCTAAGGCATTAAGTCCGCCTTTGTACAAATGTTGTGTGCAAGATATTAAATAAATAAAAAAAAAATGAAGATTCCAACCTCCATTCAGGATGACTCAAGGTTAATCCCTTATCCTTGCATTAAGTATTTTAATAGCACCTACCTTTTTACAATATTATAATTCCACTTTACATTCTTGTAAATGCGCTTATAGATCCACTTTTATTATGTCCTACCGAAAAAATCAGCCAACAGATCTCCTAGATTCTAGTCATTATAGTTTGATGACCAATGCGTGAACTCTATTGGTTGATTCATTTACATTGAGATGGTCTGTATACGCTATTAAACAGTGAAGGCTTCGTAATTTCATTCAACCTAAGAAAAATGTGAAATAATATTCGAAACAATATTTTGTTTATGAAAATTAGGAACTACTTAGCTGGTAATGTAAGATATCTTATTTACATGTATGAATAATTCAGCCATTTTGTGTATCATAATAATGATGAGTAAATTAAAGAATGATCATATCAACCTTGACCATGAAACTAGTTTTTATATAAGATTTGAAACTAAGCAGTCCCTAAATTAATAAAAAAGACTTTTGGTGGATATTAGGTGGATGTTATGTATAATATTAGCATGCAAAAACTCCAGTTATAATAATAATAATATAGTAATATCTTGGGACAACTCACACAACGCTATCTGATCCCAAACTAAGCAGAGCTTGTACTATGATAATCAGACAACTGATAAACACACTTGTAAGTTTCTAAATACATACAACACCAAGACCCAGAATAAACCGTCGTGCTCATCACACAAAGTGTTATCCTGGGTGGGGATCGAACCCACGACCTTTGGCTTAGCAGTCAGGGTCACTAACCACTAGACCAATAGCCCAGGCAGTTCCGTGCAATTTATATCGTTAGCAACATCTACAGGGAGGTCCATTACCCACACCAATGCAATTATCTCAAGAAATTCAACATATTATAATAATATAATTACACATTTTAAAATATTTTTTTGTTCTCAAAACAATACCAAAATACGTATTTTCTTAAGAAATATTATGCAGATAGTTTGAAACGATTGAATCTATACAAAACATTATTTGTTTAAATATACAATATTAAAGTGATTAGTGACGCCAAAAAGTCTACTAAATTTATTATTAGCAAGTTAGTCAAGCTGTGATCAATCTTAGTGATTCAACTCCGTCTGGTATTCAGTCTGAGTCTAGATTTATTTACATTTGGTGCCATGAGTCTTGCTTAAGTCACCGTCTAACAAAGTACCTCCTTATAAAAGAAGACACCGTCTAATTTTATGCAAAAGAAGAAAAAAACACATTTACGTAATAAATAATTGTCATAAAGTAACTTCAAATGGGTATAACTAAATGTTAACTCTGTATGGAAGTGACTTCGACCAATAACTTTCATGCTTTAGTCATCAAACTATAACATAAAAGATATATGTATAAATACCATTGATGATTTTCACCATTTGAATACAGCAATACAGCAGAAAAAGTTAGAAAAAAAAGCAAAACTTAGTACAGTTCAAAATTGATCTAAATTCATATTGTTGCGCAGAATGGTGAATATATTAGCTTATTGTTCTCTGCATACTCTGTCATAAAGTGATGGACGAAATGACTATAAAAATTGATTGACTTCACCACAAACTGCATTTTTAGTTGAAAACAGAAATGTTGTGTATAAAAGGGAGAACAAAACCACCTAATATTTAAACAGTACCTAACTTTGAGACGTGCTCAAATGTGTCTATATCGCAACTATTCATTTTGAACAAGAGTAACAGCATGAGTCTTTAAAGCCATCTTACAGTTGAGTTGCGTTTGGTCGGCTGTAAGTGAGTCAAAAGCACCAAGATGGTATTCTATTTAAAGCAAAAAGGGCCACATTCCCCGCCACAGATCCCGTCTTACTTGTTTTATTATGTTACTCAACAGGAACCTAAATAGAAGAGCTGGAACTTGGTTCTCACAATCTTTTTTTATGTCCGCACTTCATGCTTCATCGATTCTCAAATGGTGTCGGGTTTGTCGTAAAACAATATTGGATGGGAACGAAATGTTTAAAGAATCGTCAAATGAAAACTTTGAGCCGTTGGGAATTTCAATGCCAGATTGTTTGCAGTTGCTTTATGGGTATTGTTCACACTAAAGTTTTAGAGGCTTATTTTGTATAATATGACCATTTTAAGTTAAAGTATGGTTACGCTGAAATACTTTTAGAGCCTTTTCTTTTAAATAACGTATACATTTTATATACCATTACAAAAAAAACAAACTCCGAACACTCATACAATACTTCTAACTTTGAGTCGTGCGCAAAAGTATTAAAATTTGTGTCACTATTCATCTTTAAGTGACAGCATGAGAGTAAACGACGACGATGTCTCGAAACTGAGTGACTTTTAAGTATTCAGCCTAAATTAAATTATCAGACTTTTACAAAACAAATCATTAAACTTAATCTACAAAATAAGGAGAGCAGAAATTGCAACAGCAAGTTAATTGTTTGTGGCTATATACGAATAAACCAGTTATACATTTTAATAGCCTTTAACATTGCACCGATTTCACGTGATCATCTAGCGTAGAATATTATTTTTTTTTTTTGCAAAATAATCTTTTAATAAGTACTAATATCTTGAGAAAAGGAAAAATAAATCCAGCAAACATGTCCTGGAATGAAAATCGCGATGAAGGCAGCCATATTTAACGTTTAATGGCTGCCTAAGGTAGAATGACCCCAGCTAGAAGGACTGACAACCTAAAGAAGATCGTTAGGGAAACTGGATAATAGAGAACCGAGTGTGGAGCCGTAAAGTTGATGTCTATGGTCCAGTACAAAAGCTGAAGTTGATGATGGAAATGAAAAATAATTCAGTTTTCTTTATCCTTGTATGTTAATTATTGCAACCGTAAAACTCATTGGAATAGATACTAAATCCGTAAATGTTACTGGGGACAATTCCAAGTTATTTATAACTTACACAAACGCAATCCACAATTCCTGGGGCTGCTTTCTCTATAACTGGATCGCGCTTCCGCAGAACGGCCATAATAACTTTGGACTTTACCAGTGAAAGTTGGTCTTGAGTATTGCTCAACTTCCAACACAACCATAGTTATCGAACCGGACGGAATTATCACAGCTTACTGACAAATACTTCACTTATAATTACGACACTCGGTATGAATAAAGTAGTTTTGTTGTTTTGATCAAAACAGCTTTCTCGAATCTGTCTCGACTATATTCATATCCGCACTATCAGACCGTTTCAAGATCGATATGTTTTCATTTTGACGTACCGATTGTGTGACATCTGCGTTAGTCGACTGGATTCATATCTTGTTATTTAACATAATTTTCAAGAAAACTTGTAAAATGTCGCTCATGAAGAGAACGTCATCGGATAGACAGTCGAGTTTTATAATATATAAACGATTTCACTGTTTCAAAAGAATACCCCGCTATTTTCACATTAAAAGTGAAATCTTTAGCATATTTCTAGTATACCATCTTTTGTAGTATCTCTTTAGAAATGCGTAAAGTAATTTTCGGACACAAACACCGTATCTAAAGACAGCTAATATTACAAAACAGGTACTTTTTACCATGAAATAATGGTTTAAAACGTGTAACGGGTACATCAAAGAGTTTCTATACAATTTACAATATTTCAACACTACAAAATTACAATGTTTGTGTTGTATCAACCAAGAGTTCGATGATATGTCACATTCTATGAGCGATCGTAATACAACCTATCTCTGTAAGATAGGTCATATTTTACTTGTATTGACGCAATTAAGAAGAAGTTTATGTATGAAGTGTATGTCACGTACAGAGGTTTCAGAAACAGTTTGTTCCGCAAACGTGTTTTGAAAATGTCACGTGTACTGTGGTCCTAAGCAGTCGTGATCATCAAAACATTGTATATTTTATGGATTACAAGTCACGTGTCAATCTTAGTTTTTTCTTCTAACAATCGCTATTGTTTGGTAACTTCACTTTGAATTTTCAACGAAACACGTAACTGTAATCATACACGTTATAGAGGGTCATCTATAGTACTGTTTTATAAATCTTTAGAAGAGTGAAGTAATGTGTAATGTTATATGGATGTATAATAATATCCTCACATATCATGACAGCAGTCTTTCATAAACATGATGCGTTTATAATTTCTTGTTCCCAGAACAGATGGTAAATGACTTCATGGTCGCAGCAAGGTTAACGATCCTTCATACTGGTTCTTGGTTAAGGTACACTAAGCTTGTGAGTTTGACACCTTTTTGGTCTTATAAGGATGTTACTACAAGACATGCATAGCAGAAAATACGCATTGTGTAACTCTCTGCGCACTGTAAACCTGTAGTAGGTACTGAAGGTTTAAAGATAGCACTTTATTTACACATTGGTCTTTTGATATGCCTTCATCTGCGTGTTTGCAATACAAATTTTAGCCACATTGGTGATGAAATTATTATGAATCCTTTTCGGGTGCGTCACGTCATAAAATGAACCTGTTAAACAATTTTTTTCTAGCTACATTAGTTTCGCTCTGCGATGTTGAATCAGTCAGTCAGGACATTCTTTTTACCCGACTGCGCCAGATGGAGAGTTATGTTTTTCGAGTGTATGTATGTATGTAAGTATATATATTTCTTTGACACGCTCTAGGCATCGTTAGATACGTCTCAGTTGTTAAATGTCGTCGTCGTCTATGTACCCCGTCTATGTGTCACGTACATAGAATTAAAAAAAAACCGGGCAAGAGCATGTCGGACCATGCTCTGTGTGGAACCCTACACAGAGCATGGTCCGACATGCTCTTGCCCGGTTTTTTTTTAATTCTATGTACGTGACACATAGACGGGGTACATAGACGACGACAGGCAGCCTTGAAGAAACGCATCAGTAAAACAGCGTATTTTCATGACACTTAAGAATGCAAACGCAGATTTTCGGCAATAACTAAATAACGGTATATACGATCATGTCCAAAATAATTTTAGTTTAAAGTATTTATTAAGTGCTACATACCTTTGTTATTTTTTTTTATATTTTTTGGTCATACGGTTCAAAAGTTAACTTTTTATGCAGCTTTCGGAGCGATTAGTTCCAAAAACATTCACTCAATCAAAAAAGTTTATTAGAAACCATAAAATGTTTTTGAAAGATCTGTCGAATAATGAACCATACGTTGTTTGTTGAAAAAAAATTGTTTCAGCTTCTGTATGGTGTATCAAACTAAGCAGCGGCTACTACAAGACACAATTTCATCAATATTCATTGTGTAGTTTTTGAGTAGAATGCCTGTGAAACACGGACGGACATGACGAAACGCTTTTTAGGGTTTCATTTTTGCCATTTTGGCTATGGAACCCTAAATAGCGGATTTTGGGCGCTTATTTCAGTTAAATATTATTTTAGGCAGTCAAGTCTTTTGTAATTATTTAGCTTGTTATAGGTATAGATAGTTGTTATTTAACATCCTAGTTAGGTACTATGGCAGTGTTCCATTTCTCGTACAATGTCCTTTCCTCCTAGCAAGGTCTTCCGTTCCGAGTCCGAGTAAATACTAAGGACGTGCTTATTTTATGTAAGTATTTCTTTATTGAGTTGTCGACATCGTATCGACCTTTAACAGAACGGTATCGGTTACAGGCCTACAGGTCACCTTAACCTGCGTTAAGATAACCACAAATTAATAACCAGTACTTAATATAACCTTATAATATTAAAAATATATAAATCCAATGTTTGTTATTAAATGACGCCGTATGGATTTGTATCGAAATAAATCGAATAAATAGTCGAATCGAACGTATGAATGTTATGGAGTAAAAATTGTCGATGCTACTTTTCCCGTGGATTAAAAAACAACCAGAAGCAAAACTATATAAACACGGTTGCTAATCTGTACATAATATCATCACTTGTCCTAACTGACTGATTCATTAACGCAGAGCCTAACCGCTAGGTTACAAACTTAAAATTTTGGCACTTGATGCCTTTTATGTTGTAGGCATCCACTAAGAAAAGTTTTTTTGAAATTCGTCGCTTAAAGGAGTAAAATAGAGATTGCAAGTTTGTGAAAAACTCCGTCAGATTTGCAGTTAGATCGGTGAAATTTTATATTTAGCTTTACCGTTTAAAATAAACAAATACGTGTTTCAGCGATTTTGTGAAATCAATCCCTAAACTAGGGGTTGCGAGTTTGCGTGAAACTCCTTCGCAAGATGGAATGAAACTCCGTCTCAAAGTTTTAAAGTTAGGTCTGTGAAATTTCGCACTTAGATTTTTGATACAAAATAAAGAAACACGTGTTTTAGCGTTTTTTGAAAATTATTCCTTAAGAGGGTAAAATAGGGGTTGCAAGTTTGTATGAAACTGCATCAGTATTATAGATCTATGGAATTTCGTATTTGGTTCTGTTATAAATATAATACAAATCAAAATAGCTAATATTTGACCTACTTTTTAATAATACGTAACATTTATATATTATTATATAAAGTTGTTGCCGCGCCATACAAATTTAGCAAACACTCCATAACAACAACAAAAAAACCTATTTAAAAGAATCGGGAAATAAAACAAACGTACTGCATTCGCTGGTTGCTATGCAATTTGAATCTGCAAAACGTACAATATCATGAGAGATACAACAGGTAGTACAATGAAATATGAGAGCTAGGTGCATTGCTGATCCGCAAAAAGTCTTCACACTGACGTGTTTGTTCTCCATAATATCAATCAATATGAGGAACAAGGTTACACGTGGAAACGAAAATGATGGCTTTGCATGTTTAGAAGTTTGAGCCGATACCGAGGACAGTGACGTATTTAGGGACGGCAACCGATATTTAATAGCGCTGTTGAGGTGGTAATGAATGTTTAACGATGGAAGTTTAACTTGGAACAATGGGGAATTTATAGAAATCAAGGTTATCAAAGGTATCCTTGACTCGTTATCCACCTGGTGATATTACATAAATATGCATATCACTTCATATCGATTTGAACAGAGGTGACCTTCTGTATTCACTTCAATATTAAGAAGTCTGTATTCAATTATTAAAAGAAGTGTCTTATTATGGGTTCCATAAGTAGCGATAACAGCGAGACATTTATACTGAATGTTAGGCGAACCTCATTCCATAAAAATGCGTCAAAATACCTTTTGTATATTTTTTGATGATTGCTACTTGTATCACGTATGATACAAAAAAATACTATGTATCATATGTGATGCAAACGATTCGAAAAAGAAAATATATATGTTTTAAATGTGAAGAAAACGTTCTACCCTAAAGTGTGTATAGGTAGTGTATTTTTAACACAGGTAACAAGAGAAGACTGACCAAGTAATCTGTTTATTACAGAAATTGCGTCAATGTCGTCACATACGTACATTACATCATTTTTACGGTTTCCGAACTTTAAAGGCTTAAACAGAATCCTTACAAAATCCCGGCCGATATACGATACCACTGCTAGTAAAATGTTTTTATCGACCTACATTATAAAAAGATAAAGTTAAATGGTAGAATAAGTTTTACAATGTTTATTCATAAAAAGTATAGTGGAAAGTACATTCGATGATGTCATATCGAATGACTAAGGAAGCACTCAGACAGATTTAATCTTCTTGTTGTAAAACAATTGTAGGAACTTCCTTGATAGTGAATCAATTGAGTAAGATAATTATTTTACATATAGGTACGTTGAATTATTATGTGTTAATTACTTTATGAATTAACATTAATTGACATTTGCTTACACAAACTGAGGACGAAGAATCATCAATGAACACTAAGCAATCTTTCTGACCTGACTACATCTTTCTGTCTTTTAGAATAGACAGAAAGATTAGTTGAAATTAGACTCATCCGGCTTTAGAACATCGAAGAATTTTCTTGCGTGGCCAGTTTTTTTGTAAACCGTAATCTTGATAACTCATATTAAACATAAACAAGTAGTTGAGGCTTATCTATAAAGATTGCGCACCTGTAGCTTGACAGCTTAAAGAATTGCAGTTTAAGCAAAAAAATAGCATTTCTTTTATCTCAATATTTTATGCTAATACTATGCTTGCGTTGATCTCTCCACTAATTGCAATCACATACAACAAAGAGGTCATGATAGATTGGTTTATAAAATAACGTCGAAACAGACTTTTCTATTAGTTGATGATGTAATGTAATTACGAGTTAACATTACATAATTATAACACATCAAAGAGCACAGTGTGTTATAATTCCACACGCTTCCTTGTCTAACAGGGAAATAAAATAATTGATATTAATAGACGACACAACGATATTTTAAATTCATTTATCCCAGTCCGGCCCAGGAACCCCCAAACGGTATAGGAAAAGACCAGTCGAGTGCATTCACCCCTCTCGAGTGCGATGCACTTGTTAGTTGTTACACCTGATTCCATCGTTAGGACGAGGAACACTAAACCTTTATACAGTTAGTGTCAGCTTGTAGTCTAGGGTTAACGACTTCTTTCTGTAACGCTAAGCAAAAAAGGAGTGTTATTTTGTACGGAAATTTCCTCTTCGCACTGACTTTTATTTGTTGATACAATTTCCTCTTGTTCGATATTCAATCCTCTCAATCCTGATGGTAATAATAAAACAAAAAAAGTCCTATTTGTAACATTGTTCATAACTCTTCTAGATGAAACGATTGTTGCAATAATATAACTCTTCCCATATTGTTATGATTTCATTAATGTCGTACATTCATTTATAGTTATTATTGGACATACGTACTTGGAAGAAGTCTTTAAACAAGTTATTATCTCCCAGTTTCCAATTCGCAGAATCAATGTTCTGCAAAACACGATTTCGTTTTCCAACTGCGCGAGTTCGCCGAGATAATTAACACAGTTTTGTATAAATACAACTCTGTGTTTCCGCTGCGAGTTGCAATGAAATGTTAATCTTTGACATCGTATTTCGAGTTTCACATGGTGTACCGTTACCAGAATGTCTTCCTGATACAAAAGGCACTAAATGTTAGGTATGAACTTTAATACGGGGAAAATATTCAATATTATTATTTACATGTGTGCAAAAAAGGAAAACTACGTCGTATTATAAGCGGCATTTGTTAAACTGACCGCAATCATGGATGAGGATTTCTGTGAATTTATAAAATAAAATACAAATAGTCGGGTCATCTTTACGTACATATACTGTGGTTGAAAAGTCTTTATAAATTAGAAAAAGACTCGATGTATTCTCCAAGTAGTTATTATTCCTAAAATAAAACTATATTTTGCTTATTCCATTAAACAACAGCTATGAGAACTTCAACGGTTAATAACTGGCTATAATCTAAGTTTGAACCAGTTGTCAGGATATTCAAGGCTATTGACTCCTTGAGTTGTTTGTCATTTGTGTTCGTGACTTCTAGGACAAGTTTTATAAGGTTATTTTCGGATTCTTGCAAGAGCTAACCCTAATTATGTGGTAAGAAATGTAGCTAGCGCCTTCTAGGCGCGTTCCTTATGCGGTTAGTTAATTAAATAAAGGTACTATTCATACTGGTACTATTAGCTCAATCAACTAGTAAGCTGACTTTATTATATTTCCAAGGTAGTCTATATAATATGTTTAAATGAATCGTCATAAAAATTCCATTATTCTTGGAGAATTACAAGAGTGAATAATTTATGGAATATTTTCTAACGAGTTTATTGTTGACAGTTTTTTCTTCAAGGCTTTAAAAACACGTTTTGTAACAACATAATTGGAGGTTAAATCAATTTCTCCATGAAAACCTTCCATTTCTATGGAAGGTTTTCAAAAACCTGTAACAGAGACAAAGTATACAATGAATTAGGTACATTAAGACATCTGGTGGACCATATGCTGCCCGTGTCCAAAAAAATGAGTCCACCCACACGGTTGATCGTCATTGGCGCCATCGCCACCCAGATAATTTGACGGAATGAAAAATGCCACCTGCTCTATTACGTTCGACTAACTGTTATTACGATCTAGATTATACGACTCTCTATAATAAAGGATTTCCGGAAGATTATTAGGTTTAAATAATCGTAGTAGGAAACTCATCTGAAGGTTAGGTATACTTAAATGATTACAATTCTTTGGCTGATTATTGGGCAAATACGCAGTCTTACGTTCATGAGTTTTGCAGAAATTAGGCGAACATCAAACGAAGTTATTTTCCCATGATTGTTAATACTGAGATAGCTATCAAACCTTTTGCAATATGACAAATGTTTAACAATAGGTTTGCTTGCACTTTTGCTTTGAGAAGCTTTTCAGAAACTGGGCATTAGTTTTTAAAATTAGGGACACGTAAAAACATTTAATATATTTTTTTATCAATAAAAGTTTAAATTCAAAGATATTAACCCTAGAAAGATAATCTACGTCTGCGAGACGTAAAGCGCGCGAATGTATTGTCATTTCTCTCTAACTATAAGTCACAGCGTGCTGTCCGTTTCAACCAACTCAGTCGTCGGTCGGAGCTTGCGCGAGATGGCAGTGGCACAGTGGTAAGTACCTATAGTGACGAGTTATAAGCATAGTGTACGTCGGCGAGACGTATGATTATCTTTTATGAAACTTATGTGAGATATATACAGAAATAGTTAATTGTTATTTATAGATATATTTCGTTAGTTTCAGATACATATTATTATTTTATCACCACGGCAGGCAAAAGAATGTTAAATAACAGTCAAATTGAAAACTTTTTAGTGGAAAATGAAGAAGTTTTGGCATCAGATAATAACAGCGATTGTGATGACGACCTCTTAGAAGACGATATGCAGAGTGACACTTGTGTCCTATAAACCAAAACCATCCAAAATGGTGTATTTACTTTCGTCTTGTGATGAGGAAGATACAATTAATAAAACAATGGGCAAACCCGAAATTATCATGTACTACAATCAGACAAAGGGAGGTGTCGACACATTCGACCAAATGTGTTCGTCAATGTCTTGCTTCAGAAAAATGAACAGGTGGCCAATGGCTATGCTTTATGGTATTTTTAACATTGCTTTTGTTAATTCGTACGTTATTTATAGCCATAACGTCCTATCTATAAATGAAAAATCTCTAAGCCGTAAAGAGTTCATGAAGAAGCTAAGTACCGATCTTAGTTCGCCTTGGATGGCAAAAAAGGTTAGAGGCTCCAACTTTGAAGAGGACTCTGCGAAAAAATATCACAGACTTGCTACCAAATGCTAGTGCAAATATTGTCCAGATAGATCAAGAAGAACCGGCTGTAAAAAAGAAAAGATATTGTTCATACTGCCCGTCCAAAATACGCAGAATGTCAAAGATATCTTGCGTAAAGTGCAAAAAATCCATCTGTGGGGAACATAGAAATGACGTATGTCATGAGTGCATTTAACATGTGATATAAAGTTACTAAGGCTGATTATTGTACTTAGTTTAGGCAAAAAAAAATTAAAATTAGCAACTATTAAGACTGATTGTCAATTAAAAGGTTCCTTTAAAATAAATTAGTATTTTTGTTTTATAAGTGTATGGAAGTTCACAGTTTTTGTTATAATTTTTTTATTAAACTTATTTTTGTCTTAATTATTGTTTTACTTTTTAGACTATGATGCATACAATTATTTCTAATCCTAATATATGTTAAAAAGTCTAAGGGTTTCAGTAAATACACTAATAATGTGCCATACGTCATTGAGACGTATGATTATCTTTTACGCTATTTGCTATATGATTATCTATCTAGGGTTAAAGAGAAAGAGAACGAAATTCGTTCCAAATTGAATTTAGTGTACCATAAAGTTGGATCGTTTCAATTTTATTTACTTACCCGGCTAGTCCATTACAGTTGAATTGAATTTGAGATCGCATGTTACCCCAGCAATATTTAAGTAAAGAAAGAAACTATACAGTAATTTGTGTAGAAATGTTAGAACTTCCATTTTATGTGATTTATGAACCAGATTTTAATGGTATGCGTAATGTGTGGAAATTCCGCCCAATTTTAAAAGGTACCCTAATGTGGTTTTGTTACGTAAGACAAGCCTTTCCACAAGAAGTCCCAGGTTTCTTAGCAATTAAAATAAAGACATTTTGAACCAGAAATACAATATTACCTTCGATTAGCCTTGCGTAGATAATGTTAAGGCTATCACAGCTTCCACAAAAGTTTACATTGAAGCTAGAATCAAAACAGTACGCTTCCTGTAAAGAATTTAAAAACACACTATATATAAAAATAACAAAGAAATAATGCCAAATATACATATCTTTTACTAACAATCTCCATGGAGTTTTATTGCGACAAGGGTGTATTATCAATGTACAGTTATCCGCGAGGTAACCAAATGAACATTTATGAACAACGTGATCATGATAAATCAAAAGTTCGACGTACGAAATTGTTCTATAACAGTACAAATACCACTTCAATAATGAAAACCAATTCGTGACGGAATCGTCTCGATTCGATAATTGGTGTCGATTCGCAAGTTATCGATTTGTTTACGGTTAAAGTATTAAGGATGCGACACCGTTCAATTGGCGAAGTAGCGCGTCCGTTAACTGGTAAACTGTAGTGTAAGTAAATCCTACTTATAATGTGTCACCTCGTACTAGTCTCTTATGATGGGAACAGGCTCATCAATTGCTTTACCTATATCCTCTTATCGAATTTTGATCACCGTGGTGGCGAGAAGTGCTTAACATAACCGAGAATGGTGGTTTTACATGTCTTGTTTGTTGCCTTGCTATTTTAATAAACGATCTACAACCAGGACTTGCAACGGCACTTAACCCTGTTAATCTACTTCTAAGGTTCCATTTCTCACATAACTTGTACGAGCATTACTAAATGATTTATAACCATTTCTAGAACATATTTAATGAACAGCGATCCTCCTGACTTTGCATAATCTCTTAGCATGTCTTAAATAAGGCAATAAATTTCAATGCATTCTAATACAAACCTACGTAGATGAGTTTTGCAGTAAAGTAATTTTTATATTTCACATATTTTTCTACCTTAGCAACACAATCATTTAACAGGTTTTGTATCGAAGATGACATAATAACGTGGCTATGTTGTGCCTGCATACAAAACTTTATTCGAACTATAAGGACATTCTCTGTATGTTTTGTAGGTTATTCGATACGTCGAATCGTTTTACTAAAGAATATTACTTATTATACAGTATTCCTATTCACATTATTCACATTTCTAGGCAGTGCAATAAATTGTTCTTTTGCAGAGTACTTATAACACTATAGCTACTGATCTATAGTATTATACTCTGCAAAAGAACAAATTATAATGTATTTTAGTTATTTTATTTTAGCGGGGTTGACATAAATCCTCTAAAAACAATTTTCCTGAGTGTTGACGGCCATTATTTATTTCTGATATCTTGAAATACGACCTAAATGATTAGCGTCAGTTCATTTTATATTAAAAAAGTTTACCTTCAATAATTTAGAGCGGTATCTAAATCAATTGTTGTATCATTAGTATCTGTCAAAATATTTTTTGTGTTACATTTTTTTGTTATTTGTTTTGGAAATTACCTCTAACTCTTTATGTACTAATAGTCTAGCACTGACTATTTGTACATACACTATCAAATTATATAGTAGCTATAATATGAGCTATTATTTCGAATGACATACAAGGTTTTTATAGAAAATGTAAGTGCTTATTGTAGAAACGATGTTTTTTCAACAAAGTATTTCTTACTAATTGTAACTGTTTAAGTAGTAAATAGCAAGTAGGTAACTAGTTTTTACAATCGTTTCTTAGACATTTTTTTAACTTGTCATCTTCCATAAGTGTCGGTGTTTTATGACTACTGCAAACATGTGTTCAATAACGCAAATTGAAGTGCCAATAAGTGTGATTTTTATGAGTAGGTGATAATTAGCTAACTCGATATTACTGGAAACGCGATCAGTGAAGTCATAGTTAAAGTATAGTAACCTACTCTGTATCAAAACCATGTCGTAATGTACATAATATAGTTTTTGCATGAGACCAAACCGACCATAATTTCTAACTTTATTTTTGTTGAAATTGTTGCAATTAAAAAAAAGTGTAATGCTTTTTGTCAGCTGCGAAAATTATGAAATAAACCTAGTCTGTGCCAATTTATAGCTTTTTTTTAAGCGACAATGCTGTAATATTTCATTGTCTCTATGACAAGTATCACATGTTCGTATATCAATCTTAATTGTTATCTTTAATAATAAATTGGTTTTACTATTACGTTACTTTAACGATGTTCATATTGATCGTAAATGTTTGACGTCAAACTTAAAACAACGTTTAGCTAAGTAATTATTAAACAATTTGCAAAAAACGCTTTTTGCATACTGTATGAATTGTTGCGTAATCTTGTAAACGATAACATTCCATACGCATTTTGTGCCTTATGATCATGAATTTAAAGTAGTTTTTCTTTTGTTTCAGATGCCCCAAATGATGCGAATTACATGATATGTGGTGTCGTGATCGCGATGGCCCTCGTTGGGCTAATTATTGTACTATTGGCCCTCACAATAAAGTAAGTATAGCCACTGACGTGACTCAAGCACTTCTTTGAACATGCATAGAATTAATAAATCATTGTTTGATTGAAATTACTACTGATTATGGTCAGATAATTATATTAGCAACTACTCAATGCATAGCTATTAAGAAATAAAAAGTCCACAATATAATAATTATGATTATGGCTTTCAACTTAGGTAGATTTATAGTAACAGTAGGTACAACATCATATATAGGTATGTAGGTATACCAAAAAATTCAAAATTCAAAGTACTTTATTCACTTAGGATGCAAAACAACTCTTGTGGTACGTTGGGATTCTATATATACATGTAATACCAAGTTCGCAAACAATAGGTAAAGCTCCGGCTTTACCTATTGTTGAAAAGAACCTGGCACTAAACACTCGAGACACTCTTTTCAAATTGCCAATTTTACAATGTTTGGATGTTTATAAACTTGATATGGGGTAAGGTGCTGCGACTATTATACTATAAATAAATAAATAAAATAAAAATAAAATAGCCTTTATTGCTGTTACTTTTCTTACAATTATTATAATGCTATATTATACTATACACCATGTTAAACGACTGATGCAAATTGTATTATCAAAAAGTTGAAACATGAGATAAACCAAAATCAGTCTTAGCGGGTACAATGTAGTAGGAGCATCTACTTACAACAAAGGTAAAAACTATATGTGCTTAAATATTGGCCAAAGTACTTGTGACGAATGATTAAATATAAAATATTAGTTCTGATATCGAAAGGAAGAAAAGAATGGCCTTTATTCGTCACGCAGAATCTTTACTTACAAAAGTCAAAAGTCAAATCATCTTTGCAGCATAATTGGTAATAGGTACCAAAAACGTTACAAAAATGAAATAGTTCTACAGTAGTATGATATAAGTATCAATCTCTAGTAATAGGTAACCTCTACCCACGTTATTACGATTGGCTAAGTAGAGTGCCTGCCTAACCTATAACCTGAATTACTGTAGCTAACATAATCCGTGTACCGATAACTTAGGATTAGTTAAGCTATTACTTACCTACCTACGATTATTGATTTAACTAGAACTTGTAACCGGTATTTCGAAACAGACTTAGGTTACAATTTCAAGACTTGTGATTACATACCGCAAACTGAAAAACAAGCTAATTATTAATTATGAGAGTAGGTAATCTATATTATATTAAATAAACTATCGTATTTATTAATAAACTACGATATACATATTAGATGTATTTCGGGACTTAATCGCGTGAATTATTTAAAGGTACGAACCTTTTATTATCCGACGTTTCGATCAAATTGCACCGATTGTGGTCACGGGTCGACGATATACACACTTTGAAAAAATGATCATTTAGGTTTTTAACAATTCTTAGGAAACAAACTGGCCTCAATTAGTCGTACTAAAGAGTTTTTAAATTATGTTTCGTTCAATCTAATAGTAATAAGATCGTATCAAAACACATCTTTTACGATAACTTCTCAGTCGTTAAATTATGAAAATTACTTTAGAAAAAATATTTATATCTAACTGTTCTCACTGATTGATGTGAGCAATAAATTTTAAATCATTGACAGTAAAACTCTGCAAACTGAATTATTTCATCAGCCATATGGAATAATTATGTTTGCTAAGGTTTTTTTAATATATAACAACATTTTTAGAATATATTTTATGAGCGCTATTTTTAAAATAATACCGTTTTTAGATTGTTTATATTTAAATACTTGCTTTCTTTATTTTTCAGTGCAGTTTTAGTTGTAGAGACAATAATAATAATAATAATAAAAATCATTTATTCACTTAGGAAGCAAAATACTACACTTGTGAAAAGTCGATTCTACATTTACTGGTAATGCCTGTTCGCAAACAATAGGTAAAGCCCGAGAAAAGAACAGGCAATAAAAACTCGTGACAGATTTGACTAGATAGCGTTAGATTAATTCTTTTAATAGTTTGACATCTTGGAAATGTGTGGGAATAATAAATTGTAGCAATGTTTGTAACAGCTATATCTGCAATTTATTGGACTGTCTTCAATCATGATTGACGTCATCACATTAATCTTAAGTTTTATTGACCTATACATACGCGTCTGAGAAACACTTGACAAAAACACAATTATGAACCTCTATATTATCGCTTTTTCCTCATGAACCAACTAAGCATGCACTAGGAATAATTTTCAAAATAATTCCAACAACTAAATGACTGCCTCTGTGGCGCGGTGGGAGTGTATCCGACTGCTACGCAGGAGGTCGTTGGGGTTCGATCCCCACCCACGACCACCTGATAAATACCCAATCGATGGTTAATTCTGTGTCTGGGTGTTATTTATCTATAATATGTATGTATTTAGAAATATATAAGTATGTTTATCAGTTGTCTGGTTTCCATAGTACAAGCTCTGCTTAGTTTGGAATCAGATAGCGTTGTGTGAGTTATACCAAGATATTATTATTATTATTAATTATTTTCAATTAATATTAGTTTCCAGATGCACAACTAATTACAAAAGGTGAATGAAATTTGAACATAATATCTACCTATCTATTATTTATGTCTTACATTGTGCTAAAAAGTTATAACAAATTAAAATATTCTCAGAAGTTTTAACGTTATTTTCATATCGTTATCTGGATTTTGTATAAAGTTATATTCGTTTTACTACTGATGTGGCTCTGTTTGATAGTTAATAATTGAATTAAAAAATATATTAAAAAGTAATTGTATGTTACCTATTTTTCCATGACTTGTTTTGTTCTTCTTCAAAAAATCACTAAAATGAATAGAGGTCAGATTTATTTTCACCTTTGCGCAGGTAATTATACCTACTTTGTAAAATTTTGATCCCGACCCCATCTGCCTGTTGCATTGGTATATAATTGATATAAGTTCCATACAAAATATGTCAAAATTCTACATCTAGTAGACAAATTCATCGATAGGTAGATTATTGATACCGGCTGTAAGACTTATCGTCATGATTTAACGGGGGAAATTTACGCAGCCGAAGTTGCGCGCGAAATTTAAAATACAGTAGGTACGTAAAATGGTAAGTAAAAACTAATTTTGTATGTAGCTATAAAATCGACACATGACCTGCATTCTCTATCAAACGGAGAAACAAAACCATAAAAAAATAGTACTAAACAGGAACACACATTTTACTTTGAAAATAAACATTATCTGGCGTTTAGTACTTGTAATTTATTGCAAGGAAATATAAGATAAAGATGTAGGAATGAAAGGTCAGTTTTTATTGAAAACGCCTTCGGTGTTAGTTCATATCAACCGCGATACGTCTTTAATCTACGCTTTTATTAAAACAAGGACATTTTTGTTATTAATTTGCGCGATACATTTAGATTAACATAGATTTAAAATTAGTTTTTTATGTCGAGTTCTTTTTTCAAATTTGTTTATTCTTTAGTCAAGATGTTCAGGATTTCTTTTCGATATGCCACTTGAATAAGAACGAAAGAAACAAGTTTACAAACGTAGGTTATAATTAAGGTCTACTATTTTTATAATCAAAACTCTTTATAGTTTTGATTACCCGTATAACAGGTAGGTATACATATAACGACCCTTCTTAGGTAGTTCCCTCTTTCAACAGAGCTAAATAGTAGAATAAACTATATATAATAAATAAGATCTTACTCGCAAAAATATAATAATATGCAAATTAATTTACTGTTCTTACCTATGTTTAAATATAACATACTGATGAAATAACAATGTTATGATTTATATGGAATACCGAGATTGGCTGATGTAACTTCAATGCACGTTTGCATAAAAAATAAAGTAATTGATTACAATTTGTATAACACGTGCCTGGCTTTGTACGCAATACCGTGTACAATTAGATGCATCAAAGTGTAAATATATGCACGTATACGTAGGTACCACAAAGTATCGAAAGTGCAAAAGGTAAGCTTCATACAACGCGCGCTTGTCTGTGTACAAACACAGACAAAGTCAAAGTACTTTATTCACTTAGACTTCAGACAAAGATTTGGAATAGAATGATTCCGCATTTAATGGCAAGTTCGCAAGAGCAAAAGCCGTGAGAAAAGAACTTGGCAATAACAACTCATTTTTCTCACTTCGTTATTTTTTTGAATGCTAATTTCTTCAATACACCTTTAAATAATTCACGCGATTAAGTCCCGAAATATAACTAATATGTATAAAAATCGCGAAAGTTTAAAAACAATAATTACAATACATTTGTACATATACAATACCATTAAAATTGCGTCAACAGTAATTATAGTAGGTACGTAAAATATGTATGTAAAAACTACTTACTTTACAAATAATTATGAGCCATTAATCTATAGTAATATTATAAAGATGCAAAGTTTGTGAGTTTGTGAGGTTGTAGGGGGTAATCTCTTGATTTACTGAACCGATTATGAAAATTCTTTAACCAATAGCAAAACACGTTATTTGTAAGTGTCATCGGCCCAACGAAATGAGCACGGGTCGGGTAGTTAAAAATAAACCTATAAGATGATAATGACAAGGCTTTATTGACAGGGCTTGATAATGGCATGACTTTGACGAATAAAGTAATCTGAAATGATTTCTAATTCCATGTGTTTATGGCTCTAGCGAAGTACGTAAAAAGGTTACCTTCTATACTCTCGGTATTTTATGGCAATACGTATAAAGTTGGTAGTTTTGGCATTGTGACAAAGATTTTTATGATTCCGCAGATTCCCAGTCGGTAATATCATTTTGCTATGACGTTTATTAGCGAGACTATAAGTCTGCAGTGATAATTATAAATTGAAATAAAAATATACCATGCCGCGATTAGCCAGCCATCACAATTATACATTAATACGTCACTAAGTTATCGACATAGCCCACCGGATTAGCAAGCTGAAGTGGCAGTGGGCTGGCCATATTTGCCGAAGAACCGACAACCGTTGGGGTAAACGAGTTCTTGAGTGGAGACCACGGTACGGCAAACGTAGTGTAGGACGCCCTCAGGCCAGGTGGAGTGATGATTTACGCAAAACGGCTGGCAGGAGCTGGATGCGAGAAGCCGAAGATAGAACAAAGTGGCGTGCAATTGGAGAGGCCTATGTCCAGCAGTGGACTGCGATAGGCTAATGATGATGATGATGATGACGTCACTATAGGAAAATATTAGTTTGCAGGTCGATAATATATATCATTGCTTTATTTTTTATAAAGGTAGTTAAAACAACGGTAATTACAGCTTATAAAACAGTAGAGGCTGAATAATACTTTACAAAAAAACAGCTTTATTGCCCACAGGCCACAAGTAAATAATTTATATGGAGTAACATCGGCTATATTTTATTGTCAAAAAATAAGAGATCCCAACGAAAATTACAATAATGTAACTCAAGGTATAAAAAGCTACGATATGACACCCGTGCGAAGCCGGGGCTGGCCTAGTATTTATTACAATCAAAATTGAAAATGACAATTAAATTGTGTTATTTGCTTTGTAATAAATATTTCTATTGGAGCCAGTGCGTATGTAATATGCGTTATCGTAATACGTAACAATATTACTAATAAATTGGTGACGTGATTGACGTATATACAAATTTATTTAATAAACGCGACGTTCACAAACTCAAGACTAATCAAACCGTCAAGGCAATAGAATGGACTAAACATTTGTACCGGGTCACTTCAAGGATTTTGCGAAATGTTCCTTTTATATTGCTTTTAAAGCATGCTGTTTATATGAATCATCTTTATGTGTTGATGTTACTGCTTTTTGCTAGATCTGTTAGTGCTAGCGAAAACCATTTGATTCTTCACCAACCGTTTATAACACCAATGAAAAAAAAAACAGATGAGATCTTTCATCTTGTGACTTTTAGACTACATCGCAATATTTGCAGGTAAAATGTGGTGCTATAGCAACTGTGTCTTGCTCGTGGTTATAGGAAACTGGCTATCATCTTGTCCTTTGTTCAGCCTGCAACATATTGGACAGGCTTTTCAATATACTAATAACCTACCGCAATTGGCATAAATAACTTCATAATATATTTTTTACAAATTAATCCAATCAGTTTGACCTTTGTCACACAACCATTTACCACACATCTGAGAGACCCCGGAGTAAAATCGATGTTTCTTTGTCAGGTTTAGTGTTTAAACCTCACAACAAAACCATTTTACTCCAGTAAAATAGTCTGTAGGTGGTTAAGGTCGTAAGTCCAAAAACAAATGGTAGGTAATTAAGGGTTATTTTATTAAATATTTTCCAAATCTGAAATTACAAAGTTATTTAGTGTTATGTAAAGAAGCCACGTGGGGTTATTAGTATATTTCAAATCATCCTGATTCGATTTTTTTACCGATTTGTTCGCCTACCTGGTTCAAATATAGTTATATCAGGGACATATACCTACTGGAAAATATAATAGTAAAACTTTATGCGAGCACCATTGATTACTGACAATACTGATTTGAGACCGAATGGAAAGGATGCAACCAAATCGGATATTCTCATCTTTGTCTTCACTTTATAATAACATCCCAGTCAACACATGAATAGCTCTTGCACTTTTTGAGAGATTGTAGGCTTTTATTAACTCCGTATTTTTTTTTTTAAATTATGTAAACATCTTCAGGAAAAAGCCATCTCGATAAAAAGCCTATAATTCTTCCTCAAGCTTGAAGCTACGTTCACATCAAATTAGATTAAAATCGAACATTTCTCTTTGGAGATTGTCACATTCAGACAAATAAACAAACTTTTAGCTTTTTAATAATAGTACAGATAATTAAGAAGTGTTAAATTTAGAATGTTGTTTTTAAATAGATTGTTGTTTTAATTTCCTTACTTCAACAGTATTTTAATATATATTATGTAACGTTATACCTTTAGTTGTATTGTATTTAGTTACTGTTATACGTTTACCCGTAGGTACCTATATGTTTACGCGTAGTTACATACAATAGTGAATGTCAACTACTGATTTGTATTGAGATCCGGGTTACATTTTAAGTGTTGGTAGGTATAGTAGTTGTAAAATGACGTAACTGTACCCGTTTGTTTTTAAAACCCTGCAATACAAAATAAATTTAAAAAAATACATACATATTTATAGTTTTCGATATGGTGTTACTTAATCCCATAATTCCAAAGAGCAGTGAGATCTTTCTGAAGAAATTCTAGCTTTCATATCATTCTTCAGGTAAAGATTGAAATAATGTTTAACATACATGTCATGTTTTGATTTATGTTTCAAATAATTTGCTACAACCTAACAAGTAACGTATTACAATCGTCATACCCACAGTCTAAACATGCCTTCTGATGTTAAATTAAAAATGTGGGTATTCGAACATAATGTTTTTCTTTCGTACCCTCTTCATTATCAAGATCGGAGTCATTTATCATTATCCATGGTCAAAGTTAATGCATTGTAAGAATAATTTTGATAAAATAATATAATTTAATTTTAATATATAAGTATTGTGTAGTGTATTATCTCTTTGAACAACTATATCGTGAGTATAGTTAGTTTGCAAAGATGTTACTCACTAGAATCATGAAGAAATGTGTTGGGAAGTTTTTAAGAAAAATGTGAGTTATTTGTTACATTTTTACACGAGTTTCGTACGAAAATATGTTTAGGTACTTATTGTTTTAAGGGTTTATGTATGTGTGTTTCTTTATGCCACATTATCTTCTAACCATGTATCGTTATATGAGTAACTAAAGCCACTAAGTTTTAAAAAAAAAACAATATGTCTGCCAGCAGACATAGTCAAAGTCACAATCGTTTTATTTTTAGATCGCGTCATTATGGGGTTACTATTAAGACTATTTGGGGTTTAAGACTAATAAAACATATAGAGGGTAAGTAGTTTTTTTTCCTAGTTAGTTATGTTCTTGTTTATATCTTCATTGTCAGTCAATAACCTCTAGTTGCAAGCTTGTCCTTTTCCTATAGGAAGTCACATTGTGGTCTTATTTGGAAAGCGTTGTCTTTCTAGGGAAACGCCTGCTTATGGAGTAAATGGTTGTTTTGTTTTATTTATTACTAGTGTTTGCGTGCAACTGGGTTAACGCATTGTGATTGTGTCATGTTATGTGATATGTTATATATACGAAGGTAGGATAATTGTATAGGTAGATATTTTTCTTATTCTATTTAAAATCTCTTGACTACAAGTCTTAGAAGTGAAGTGTGTTTTTAGAAGTCACTTTTGTTTACTTTTTTTAAATTTTGATTTATTGTAATGTTTAGTTCTTTCTTTATTTGTATGAACTGATAAGATAAGTAGTTATATGAAAATATTTACAGTCAACTTACATTTAATCGTGTTAAATAAGCAGCCATCAATTATAATGTACTAATTCAAATTAAAAAAAAACTACCAATTTCAGAAGGTCAAATTCATATTATGAAACGTGTATCTACTGAACATTATACATTAAATAAATAAGGAAATAATTAATGTTTATTAGACTTGTCATTTCTAAAAGCGTACAAAGTCAATGTCATATCGTTCAAGTGTACCAGTTTACCTATAAAGAGAGCGAAGCCCTGCAAAAGAACTTGAGACTGTTTGGGTATAATGTTACTGGTTTATGCCCGTTTAAGGCAAGGATATGTATATTCGCTGGCTTTATTTAACTTCAGATCACTTCAATGTAGGTATAACGGATAAATGTTGACATAGCTTAAACAACAAATATCTTAACTCAATTGTAGTCAAATACTTATAGGAAAAAGTACAACATGTTAAAATTATATCTCTCACGAGTAATTTAAATCTATGCTTATATTATAAAGCTGAAGAGTTTGTTTGTTTGATCGCGGTAATCTCAGGATCTACTTGAAAATAAATTCACTGTTGGGTAGCCCATTTATCGAGGAAGACTATAGGCTATACAACATCACGCTACGACCAAAAGGAGCGAAGTAGCAATGAGAAATGTTGCAAAAACGGGGAAAATTTACGCACACGAAGTTGCTAGTATTACATATGCTGGTCTATATCTATAAATAATTGCAATCTGCAGAAGTAATCTGATTTCAGTACCATTAGTCCGAGTTGCAATGGCATTATCATAATATCTGTACTCAGTTGGTATCTATTAAAAATATCCATTCTAGCCCATATAATTTACTAGCGGCCCGCTCCGGCTTCGCACGGGTATAAAACATATGGATATTATTATACATATAAACCTTCCTCTTCAATCACTCTATCTATTAAAAAAAACCGCATCAAAATCCGTTGCGTAGTTTTAAAGATTTAAGCGTACATAGGGATATAGGGACAGAGAAAGCGACTTTGTTTTATACTATGTAGTGATAATAAAGAAATTAATATCTGCGCAAATAATCACATCACACTAATATTATAAAAGCGAAAGTTTGTGAGTATGTGGGTGTGAATGTTTGTTACTTCTTCACGTCTAAACGGCTGAAGCGATTTTTACAAAATTTGGTATGGAGCTGGCTGACACCCTGGATTAACACATAGGCTAATAAACCGCGGGTAACACCGTAGGGGCCAGCTAGTATCATCTAAATGAAAATAATGGTGGAAAAATTGAGGCAGTTTTTATCACCCATAACTAGTAAACGTTAGTTTGTAATAAGCCACGTCCCTTGGTAATTGATATTTCCGCATTTTGTACTCTGAACTGTAATTAATCCCACAGCTGTAACTGCGGACTATATTAATTGTTTTGCACATGCTTTTGATTATACCAATTACTATGACGTTGTTTTTGCTAAGTACTGTTTGCTTTAGGAGATTACTTCTCATCAACGCGTTAAAATATTCCGTGTAGGTTACAATATCAAATTTAAAAAAAAAATAATCATCACATTTTGACTATGACAGTGTATCTGACGCTGTGTAGAAGACGATTTGTCATTACAGACTTATTACTCAAATTTAGGGTGTAAAAATGAAAGTTCTGACTCATTCATTCGTTCATTCATCAACGCCTACCCCAAATCCTTGGGTCTAGATATAATAATATCTTGGAACATCTGAGTCTGCCTAGGCTGGAATCAGATGGCCTTCCATATGATTCCAAACAAGACAAATATTTATCAGTTGCCATAGGGCAGCCAGACAACTGATAAATATACTTATATATTTCTAAATACATACACATTACGATAAATTACACCCAAACACAGAATAAACCATTTTGCTTAACGCACATTTTTTTTCCTGGGAGGGGATCGAACCCACGACCTCAGACTTAGCAGTCAGGGTCACTAACCACTAGACCAACAGGCCAAGTAAAAGACCTAGACCTTGGGTCTAGAAAGTTGAAATTATGCATAAAGGATTATTTTTAGATGTAGACAGAGGATAAGTAAGAATTACATATAGGAAACGCAAGACCCAAGGTGGTCACGCGCATTGAGACGAAGCCTAAAGCTAGTTGGATATACAGGATGATTTTAGTATACTAATAACCTCCCGCCCTTGAATACTTTACGTTACACCAAATAACTTCAGTTTTTTTTTTACAAATACAAATTAACCCTTCACCACCTACCACCCACTTTTGTCACATATCTAAGGAACCCCAGAGTAAAATCGATGTTTCTTTATCAGATTGAGAGCCTAAACCTCACAAACAATGACTTTACTGCAGTAAAATAGTCTGTATCGATGATACGTGGTTGAGGTCATATCTCCAAAAACAAGTGATAGCTGATTAAGGTTTAATTGATTCTATATTGTCCAAAACAAATACTACAAAGTTATTTAGTCTTATTTATAGAGGCCACGAGCGTTAAGTTATTATAATTAGTAAATTAGCCTGTATATTATAATCTTATGTAACGTATATTACTAAGGCGTCTCAACGTCTGCTCTAATCTAAATATTATATGACTGTAATCCTTTAGAAGTGTGAAAAAACTTAACAATACTAGTTTCATATTATATTAACTCATAACGTATAATTCAAAAGAATTCCATCGTGTTTCATTACATATATTTACTAATAAAAAAACCATAACAAATTATTTCAAGGTATTCAACTGTTGAATTATGATAATATTTCTATGGAACTGTATACATAATCTCATGTATTATTAGAAAATTTGCAATTTAACGCTTAAAGAACCCCCAAGGTTCAGTATCAACGTTAGATTGGACCGTTGCCAATTTCACCAGCCCGTCTGGACAATACAATAATCTCTGTTTATTTTTGTTAACCGGTGCTGTTTAAAAAACGAAATTTAAAGCACCATCATTGCGGTTGAAAACGTTCAAAGTAACTAGTGTTTCATCACCAGGTAAACTACGGCTAGACTCATCCCATATAACCATTAATTTAGCACCTTCAAATTTTACTTTCAGTTCATGTTTTTCTATTAATTACTAACAAAGTATGTTAAAATAGAACTGAGATCAAAACATTGAGATTTTCTTACATTTGTAAAAGTTTTAACCAATACTGAAAATGCACAACGTATTTAACCTCTAAATTTATTTATAAATAATACTCTATTATTAGAAACTGTTAGGTTCACCTATTAGTTAATGGTTTAGTTCTTTACGTTATCTTTAAATTAGAAGCAGGAACTAAGCTTAAGATAAACTAATACTATGATCTATTATTATGGTTGAGTCTACCAGTCTGCTATTAGTAGTCCGAAATGATTAACTACTTGGTTAAAATACATTGTAATATTATTTCAATAAGTAATCTGTTCACATGATTTAAATCTTTATCTTAGAAGTCAATAGTTCATAGCAATAATGACGAACTCCTGTTAGACTGTACTGGTTTAGAAGTCATTTAATCCAACTAATAGGTATTATGATCTGAAAGTTTGTGAAGAAAGATGGCATCCATCCAGTTTTGTTGCTCTCTCACGCAATAACTATAGTATGGATTAATCGACTTCAAAAATGAAGATTTTTTTAATGTATGTTCGGGCATAGCTCCGTCGTATAAAGACGGATTTTTATTGGAAGAGGTTAATTCTGAAATGATTTGATAATGAGTTTCGGAGACAGACAACGAAACTCCTCAATAAATATCAGCAAATCGCCCGTGATTGAAGTCGATTAGATGTTTTTTTTTTAAGCAATGTAGTGTATTCATCAGAATAGCACATAGGCTATAAACATAATATAAGCGTAGTCAGTGGAAAAAGCTACATTACAAGAGTTTCAAAAACCTGACCAGTTTGAGTCCCGGGCAAGAACTTAGGGTAAAAACTAGACTATACGTAGTATTATAAAGTTTGTTTGTTTGGTTGAACGCAATAATCTCTGGAACTATTGGTTCGAATTGAAAAAATAATTTAGTGTTGGATAGCACATTTATCAAGGAAAGCTATAGGCCATATAACAAGGCCATACAACATAATAGGAGCAGAGCATCAATGAAAATTTGGCAAAAAAGGGGAAAATTGACGCAGACGAAGCATCAGCTACTATAAAATATATTAATCCTACGATCTCAATTCAAAATCCCAATCCAAGAGTTTTAAAAACTTGACTAGTAGCAGTTTCAATATGGCATGATGTTAGGTACGCCCGTCAAAACGAGGTCACCCATTGTAATCACAGCCATGGCTAACATGGTCGGGGCATGGCTTTCCCACGTTATGGGTACCATGAATGAACGAATTGATGATTAGCATTTCAAATGTAGCCCTAACATTTGTTATTAGTATCCTACATTTTAAAGACTGCTGTGCTATTTTTATTTATTACCCAGTTTTGGCACCACGCAATGAACACGTAAGAATTGGATATAATAGGAATAAATTATTTCACACCAATCAGTTAATAGTAGGTAGATCTTACAAAAAAAATAATTAATGAAATAATAAACCCAATGTTTTCATTTATTTGTATAATAAATCATAAATCAAATCGATTGATTATAGAATTATGACGTCAAAACTTCGTATTTTATACAAACCTATACAAGATGTAGGTATAATTTTGTGCGTTAAATAAACTATATTGATTTGACTTAACAGTCATGTGTATCTTGCTGCAAACTTTTTCCTTTCATAACCTATTTGTGTAAAAATAGAATTTAAGATAATATAATCACCTGAAATGCGTTGGATTGAAGCTACAATTTGCTCAAAGCCATTTCAAATAAAGAATTTGGAGGATATATTACGAGTACAAGTTTCAAAAAGCTACCTCATTTCATTAAAGCGCTGCCTTATCTACACAACTAAACTATTATGATAGGACTAAATTATCTCGTTGGCTTTCATATTACAAAACTGGAAGCATTGACGTCAATATTTGATAGAGGTGTGTAACACTTCATCGTGCCCTATTTTCATTCCACATTTATGTCTTCCAAATTGGAGTTCCAAATCTAACAATACTCACACGCTTTTCAGCATATCTATCACTATTTACCCGACTACAACAAGTCAAAAAAGAAGGTTATGTTACCTTTTGTAATTTCCAAGCTGTTTAAACATTGATAGATTTTTTTTTTAGAAGGGTTTTATTTAACAGTTTTTAAACATTGAGGTAGCATGGTACACTTTTGAGTATCAAGAAGTTTTATAAAAAAAACAATAACAATGATTTCTAAAATATTCAGTCGTGTTACATATACAATTCTCATTCGATTGTCTTGTCTCCAACAGGCGATGATATTTGTTATGTATGTAATGCGGCATACGAGGACCGACATCCGCTGACGTCCAACTGTTTTCAGTTGTGCCAGAACAAGCATAAAACAAAGCCGTCTTTTATACGATCATTTGAATTTAAAAGATCATGCTCAAATGGAGAGAACAATGTACAGTGTTATTCTTTAGTAATTGTACTTAAACGTACTTTAATATATTAATGTATGTGTAAGTGCTTTCAATGTTATTGGTGTGGTATGACAGAATAATGAAGAGTGCACGTCTGGGACTCGGACGCCGCAAGTGTGATATTTCCTGAATATGAAAATGGTGAAAATGAATGTAAATGACAGTAACGCCACGAACGATTATGAAGGGCTTTTGCAGTGCGGAGTCGGTCCCCATAACATCGTAATAAGGTAACGGGAGAGGTGCGTGATCAGTCGCCACCCACCGCTGCGCGAGGCGTGGTGGCCGGCGCCACGAACGGCGCTCAGGCAGTCAAATAGCCACCGTCGGTACGGCCGTGTGTAAAACTCGCGCTGGCGGGCGGCTGTCTGCCAGTTTGCGCCAAAACGCCCGCTCGTTGCGCGGCCCATATTAGCGTTTTGCCGCAACCGTACTCACTAACAAGTCTACTGCATCCCCCCCTCGTGAAGTGTCTGTGCAGTTTCGATGCTCTTCTCTCCTATCGCCGTCGAGGCGATGAAGTGTAAAGAGGAAAACTGCGAAGTCGGCGTGGTTCTAGAGCACAACTCCCTGATCGTGTTGTCGGTCAACAAGACCATCGTCTGCCTATGCGGAAGGGATAGGAACAATCCCTTCGAGCGCGGGTAATTCTCATCGTTCTGCATTCTGGTACGACGCTAACTGATTACATCGACGTATCTCCTGTTCACTAACAACTGGTAATCGTACATAATTGATGTTCAATCACAACGGTACTACCTGATCGTTATGTAGGCTTGGCAACCGGCTGAAGCCGGGTCCCACCTTACTACTAATTGTCATTTTTTTATTAAATATGGCGTTAATTTAAAATTTGTCTCGAAATCACTTTTGACTCGATTGAGAAACCTGTTTGCTATCATTTCAATGTGCTCGAAGGTTGTCTTCGATGTGGTCAAGGCGGATTCCTTGCAATTGGCCATACTCCAGTAGGCATATATTTACCTATCTATACTTGTATGCGTTTCTTAAAAGACACGATACCGAAATAACTGGACATTTTAATTTTGCATCGTGCTGAAATTTCCGTGTTCAGTGATTGGTTGTATTATTAACCATCGTTCGCCGTTCTATTTAGAAGCTAACAATTCTTTTGAATGAGTCAGAATATTGAATCGCTGACGGACAAAAACCCGATAGTGGTCGGTATCTACCGCCAGTATAATACTATGTATAGTAGGAACAGCGTGATGACCGAAAGAAACGTACAAGGTCGTGGCCGGGCGTACAATGGCTTCCGACGAATAACGTTTAAAAAAGCAAATAATTTATACTTCATTAATATGTATACAGACGGAATAATTAACTTGTTCAGTCGGTACTGTGAAAATGAATATTTAGAACGAATTATTGGATATTAATGAATACTCTTAACAACATTTAATTCACATAAGTATTCCTCAATAAAAAAATATACCAAAGCCTATGTGGGCATTATAAAACACGGAAGGAAATATCAGAAGCAAAACGGAAATCACCTATTGACCGTAGAAAAGTAATTAGCTGTTAGTTTACATATGATAGGTAATAACAAAAAAGGTTATACAGAGCGGAGGTTGAGCATGATAACCTTCTATCTATATCGGGAACACGTTAACCTACCTACAGTCTGGCCAGGTGCGAGCATGCAGGTGTGCCACAACTGACTTTCTTCATACATCAGAATAACTTGTGGCGACGAAATTGTAAACATTCAGATAAACAAAAGCTTGCCAAGAACTGTGTTCAAGATCAAACATTATCTGTCAGTACCGAGGCTAACCTCTTGAAAACGAAAGAAAGAATATAAGAATAGAAAGAATAAACCAAAATATAATGAAAGTTTTGAAAGTAGAAACACTATCGATTAGTGACAGACGAGACATTGCAGGCTTCGCGACCTCAATAATATTTATAGACAATAATATTATTGTGCAGCTTTCAAATACGATGTTTTTCTATGACATGGAGTTGAAGGCAATTGTAATTTATCGACAGCAATCTCAATCAAATCTGATATTATTCGAGTGTTCGTTAGTTCAGAGCATATTAAAAATGCACTCCTGTTGACTTCCATTATGCAGTTTGACGTCAATGCAATCAAATGTAGCTAATAACTATTTTATCAATAACGTACAACAATAGGATTGATTCTTTCCCAGTGAGAATATTTACAATGTGTTGAAAGTTTATGATGAAATAGTTGTTTAGATTTTAGATAGCCATAAGTTTGCAGAATCACTTGACAACAAAAAATATCAATTCTTGTAATCTCCAGGTGTAGAGGTTACGTGCGTAGGAGGGTTATTTACTACAATTATGTGTCCAGAGTTACTAGATAGCCTCTGATTGACGTAAGAAGAGGTCACAAAAAATATTTGGTTACTAATTAGGTATTTTGTCACACGACTCATGTTGACATTTATAAACATCGTGGAGTTTTTTCGATAATAAATACGCAAGTTACAAACTGTTGTCGACTGGAATATTCCGGTCAAAATCAATTTATGTATCTAAATTGACTGATGTCAATGCAGTGTCATGATGAAATATACCTAGTGATTGTTGGTCAACGTCATAATTGGTTATATTTGAAAAGTTTTTTCCAATAAGATACATTGGTGCTATTGCAATCTCTTCAATAATGGATAAAACCTTTATAACGCTATTACTTGGTTACAATACAAAATCTAAATGTTACAAACAGAACACATTTGAATAACCTGTCTAAGTAACTGCATATAAATATAATGGTGGTTGCTTACATTAACTGATAATGAAACAAATGACATTGCATATTAAGTAGGCAGATGAAACAGAGAACTTGTTATACCCCTATGTTATTATTTAGTTTTGCATGTCAAAGAAACATGCACCGTACTCCTTAGTATATAAATCTCTAAGTTACTCGACGGTTGTAAACCTTTGTGCGTTCAAATAAACACTGTAACTATTGGTCCATTCATGAGAATGTTTATACTTTGACTGACTTGAATAATCTTATATCATTCTTATTAGACGATATTTAATGCATCTCTGAAGCAACTGATTTATTGATTCCGACCTTTTTGAAGAGGTTTCCTTTTTTCTTGTTTATCTTATCTTAATTATTTACTAACTGAAGGTGCCTGTTTGCACAAAGACTTCTCATTTTGAATATTGATGTTATCTTATTTTACAGTCTTGCACGCAATAGATTCATTTCATTTTGTATTTCGTCTTGATGTATCCAAGACAAGATTATGGCAACACTTATAATCAATATGATCGTGTACATCCATCTTGGAAGAAACCACAAAATTTTGTCTTTTTTTCTGCTTTATAACGATATCCTCTAGACGCATCTCAAGGGTAACGACTCATAATGGCTCACTACCTGTGTTTTTTTTTATCTCTCAGGCACTATTCGAGTCAAAGCCCGGAGCTTTGCTTAAGTTAGTAGTTGCTAAGGGCATTGCACCTTTCCGCTCTCCCTTGCCCTGCAGCCCTACTTTGGCTTTCGGAGTTGAAAGCTTTCAAAACGAACCTCCCTTGCGTTCATGCGTATGCAAGTGTTAGTCGGAAAGAGATGCAACGTCAGCGTATCGTGCGTCTTCTCCACCCATAAACCCAGCTGTGCGTAAAGTATTAGCTATAGGTTGCCATGCATATTTATATTGTGGACTTTGAACTCGTTTAATGGTGAAATGCAGAACTCCCTCTGATTTATTGTTATCTCTGGGATCGATATGAGTATGTCTGATTACTTTTATATCTAAAGCAGTTTTAATAGGGTGTACTCTGTTTACATACATGTTCAAACAAATAATCAATAACCTCTCTAACCGTACAACCTACATAATCTATACCTAATCACTAGCTATCCAAAGTATTCTGTATTATCTATAATGAATGACAGCTACCTATATTGTATATTTTAAATATTACTATATCATCTAAACTGTTGTATTATTAAACATGTACTCTTCATCGTAATTTGCTCCTATTATGTGTTCCAAACAGGTCCATCCAGACGCAAGAATAATTAATTGGCTCTCTATTACGTTAACCAGTTGTTCACTCACAGACCAGGAATATTTATATTGCAATACCATCGATCTTTAATAGGGCCCAATCTATTTAATAAGCGGTACAAACCAACGGTCGGGCCTTCTGGTGCGTCATAACCACTACGATACGATAGCATCGGGCGCCGCCGCCACGCCACCATTCGTAGTTTTTCGCGGAAAACGGTCATATCGTCAACCGTCCCCCACTGCCCCGCCCCGCACACCCGCGTTAGCGCCGCGTCATACTCGCGTCTATAAAAGCCATGCGCGCCCCTCCACTTCAACTCAGACGCATGGAGTACTCCGTAGAGGTCGTTTGGCACGAGCGAGCGCTTTGCTAGGCACCTGCCGGCCACACTTCACGATATAATTCTAGTCACCAACCGCGCAGCTGAAGCTCGCGTAACGCGGTCTGCCGCGCGTTCCTACGAACAGTGATATGTGCAATAGCCTTATAACAAAATAATTGTGATAATTTATTTAAATTAGTTATTAGTTACACGCGTCAATTAGACCGCGATACGGCTGTGAGTGAAAACTGTGAAATTGAAATGTTGTGACTGCCCGACTGGAACTTGTTACCTGTGATTCAACCCAGTGTGATCAGTTATTCTTGCGTTGACGGACCGTTTGCAACAATGGTTGGAAATAACGGTACTATGATGGCGATTCGCATCGTCCACAGCAAGCTGCGAAAGCGGGAGGAACACTCTGCTTCGGTGCACCCAGCTGAAGTTCTTCAGGCTGCCCCTGCACCCCAGCCAGAGCTCGCCTTCCGACAACAGCCGCTGTGGCAGTTCCCGCCGCCGCTGCCCACGCCTTACGTCTATCCTCACGATCAGGTCAGTACACACAATTGAACCGCATCATAACAAACTAGCATCATCATGTTAATGTTACAGTCTATTTCAAGAATCGAAACCAGTTCCAGTCGTTATACTTGACCCCAATACTATTTTAACGAGCAGTAATGTCCAGCTGCAACGCATTCCGATTCGCAAATCTGCTTGCTTCAATAACAAACAAACAATATTGAAAGTTTTGCGTTGAGAAAGAAACGTTACATTATGATACGAAAGAAATCGTGACTGGTCCGACCCTCCCCGCCACTGAGAGAGAGTTGTTTGAACACGTAGCTACGATATCTAAGTGCGAAATAAATTTAAATGTCGGGACACGCTCGTTGAATAGAAAGCTGCACAAGGCGAGCATGTCGTAACACCACGACCTTCTTTCTTGCTGTCTGACGAACAAAAGAGGCTAATGCAAACGTCTGAATAATATTTCAATTTGTTAAAACACTGACCCCAATATTACGGTCTGATAACCGTTTCCCGAGGCGAGGCTTACCTTTGAATTGCCCATTCATTAGTTATATCGAAATGTACACTATGTTTGTACAACGTCCGTAAGACCATATATCGAGACGGCACACCAGGAAGTAGATAATGCTAATGTGTCTTTGAATACCGTATTCAAGGCTTGCCTCATTCTCGTTTGGCCTCAACATTACTTCTACTTTGCAATATTAGCTTCCTAGTCATGTAGGGGAGCTTCAAGACGAATAGCTATCCGTTACTACCTCGAACAGCTCTCTATAATGTAGAACCAATCTTTGAAGCGGTAACGACAAAAACGTTTCCTTCACAACATAATAGACGATTCTTCTTTTCTTCAGTGATCTGACAATAGTACAAAACTATTCCCGGAATAACATTATATAACAGTTGAAGTTGTGAGACGAACAAAACAAATGTCGTGAATGCATTAGTGTCGATAACGGCACCAAATTCTGGCATCAAATTTAGGGTCAAAAAACTTTGTGAACGCGTCTTGATTTTGGGGTGACGAGACTTATGTTCTTTTTTCTATTGGTTATAGGACAATCTGATGCAGCCGCATGGCAACGAGCGTGCGAGTTTTCGCAGTCTTCGCAAGAACATTGGTGGTCGTTGGAAGCGACTAGTGAATAAGAAACCTGAACAGGAAGTCTATACGATCCCGCCGGAGCTCAAACCCCAGCTCAAACAAATCTACGTGTATTAACAACGCGCAAGACACGTTCTAGTAATTATAGCTGAAGCAGGATTCTTCGCTGCGTTCATCAAAACGGCGATGACACCAACCTCTACTCGATGGTTGTTAAACATCAAATCATATCATTTACTCGAATATCAAAATTGTAAACCTGCACGGCTCGCAAGCCTCTATCTCTTGAACATATCTTTTTCGACCAATTAATTCTAATTACCAATGTAACTAAAATATTATCTTCATTCACCACTTCATTGTGATTTTAAAGCCTAGAAATTGTATTATTAAGTATTAGAATTTGATGTTTGTGACTTGTGAGTGTTGTTCCGTTGCAGTTTGTATGGCATGAGTGATAGTCAAATGAATTTAGTTTAATTAATTTAAAGCTATGAATGTGAATTAGGAAGATGCGGTCGCGCATACTAGTGACGAAAATCCAATAATTATGAATAAACACTTATGATGCCTTGTTAAATGTAATTTTTGACGATGTAGGGCATTTCGTAGTTCATTAACTTATTGTAGACATGATCGTATTCGTAAGTGAACACCGATCAAAATAGTTTATGAACATTATACATACTGTATGTATACTATGAGTGAAAGCTGACGTTTGAAACACCTTATTGTTTGATGCAGTATTTTTATATCATTCATTGTGTTGCGAGTGAGACTGAATTATGGTACAATTTTATGTGTAACGTGACATTAAAAATTGTTAAATTAAATACAAAATATTTTCTGATATTATTGACTGTAAGTAAAAAGCAAATATCAAACAATATCACGATGGAATTTTAAATGGTCTAAATGATGTTACGTTGCTCGAAATGCTAATTGTAGTATAATTTTCAGATTTTCGCCCGGTCCTTACTGTGATAAATAATTAAAATGAAGGAATAAAGAAATATTGAACGAGAATATGTAGTTTTAACTTGATTACCTTGTCAATTAAAGTCTAGCAAGGGCCGACGGTCGAGAATTTTGATTGCTCATATTGAGCCTGATATTTTGAAGAAGTAAGCTGATTAGTTAATAGGTAGAATTCAGCCATGAATATATTTTTTCTTTAATTGAATTAACTGTCGCTGTAGAAGAAACCATGTTATAACTGTAATTTTAACATCGTGAGAAGTTTTTGTTTTGAAAAAATGTAATCTTTCGTTGAAATATTGGAAAATAAATTCCATCAATATACTGAACTTTTGTTTCCTTCTTTAAACCACTTGACAAAATCTGGGGAAAGTAAGCATTCGATTTCGCTAAAAGCAATGCAGGCAATGATGTTTTAAGTAAAACAGCATTCAAAGCAGGTAGCTTTGTGAATAAATTGAGGTTATGTTGGTAGGTACTTCGTTACCTACCTAACCTGACTAATGCGTTACTTTTGCCCCAGTCTGTCGAAATAACCTAAAAAAAGAAGTCTGCATTCATAACAACAACATACCGAGATTAGCTTGGCGTTTGTTTAATAACAAAACAAAGATAAGTGTTTATGTTTGGAGGCATGAGATTACCTCTTGACGTTTCATTTGTCAAAGTACTTTGACAATAGCTACGTCCTACGTTTCTTATGTCTATCGACCAAAAAAAATATTCAAATAGCGACCTCTATTGGTCGATTTTAATAGTACTTTTATTTAAAACTTTGAATAAAGCGCCATCTATGATATTAACATTGAACTACCTGGTTATTTAGTCAACAGCCATCTTAATCTAAAAATACGTTGGCATCTTCCAGTGTCACTAAGATATCTTAGTAGTTCTAAGGTACAACAATAGATGTCATTATAATAACTTTCCAATAAATAAATATGAAGTTTTTTTAGGGTTCAGTAGCCAAAAAAAGGCGTTTTACTCAATACTTAACGAATAAGTAGAAAGAAGAAAGAAAGAAATATTTATTTTGATAAAATATTGACACACATTAGGTACAATAATCAAATAATAAATAACAATCAATAATAACAATAGATGGTAATAAAATAACAATTAAAAAATAACAATAATAATAAAAAAAAAAATATTAATAACAACTTAAAATAAATCAGCAATCAATTTTAGAATACACTGCAATATACAGTTTAAAAAATAAAAATACATTATATAAAATTACATACAAAATTACAGCAAAGATCTGCAATGTGCGTCAATGCACTTATCAAAAAGAGCTGTTGCTCAGCCTTATGCTACACACGCAAAGCGGTGTAACGCTGATTTTCAGCAACACTCAACTACAACAATTTTTTAATTTGTTCCACTAGATAATAGACTTTGCCATTTTCACTATAAAATTGCCCATTAATGCATTCCATATTAAATCAAATAAATAAAAAATAAAATAAAATAAAAGAAAATCATTGTTAAATTACAGAATACAAATTATTAGGAAATTTTATTATAATAATATCATTTTGGATCATAATTACATTTAATTTAAATTCTATTAAACCGTAAAAAACAAAAATACAATAAATTCATTTTTTTTTTATTAAGAAATTTCACTTTTTTGTATATTAATTAAGTTACGTTTAAAACGTATTTTAAATGTTAGGGTAGTTTTAGAGTTTCTGATAGGGGGTGGAATATTGTTCCAACACCTTGTAGCAGCGTATTTAAAACTACCTCTGAAAGCTGACGTACGGTGACTGGGTATACTTAACACGTGCACGGATGTTCTAAGGGGATATAAATAGTGATCAGTCGTCCATGTTAGTTTATCATACAGGTATCTAGGAGATTGTCCATATATAACTCCGAAAAGTAAAGTGGCAAAGTGAAGTTTTCTTCTATATGACATTTTTAATATACTGTTTTCATTAAAAAACGGTGTTACATGACTTTTACGCGGTATATCAAAACAAAAACGAGCACAGGCATTCTGTATCCGTTGAAGCAACCTTTCCGTTCTTGCTAATAGGCAAGGCCCATATACAACGTCACCGTAATTTAATTTAGACAGTACAAGCGTGTCTACTAATTTTTTTCTGAGGTCTATACTCAAGTAATCACGCATCCTATAAAGGACCTTTAATCTATAGAAACAGTTTATATGACCTTCAAAACGTAATTCAGGATCCATGACAACTCCTAAGTTCCGCGCTTCGAACACTCTTTCGATTTGTCTACCATGCACAGTTATGACGGGGTTGAATGCAGCAATTTTAAAAATATGAGATTTGCTACCCAATATCATAAACTTGGATTTAGATGGATTTAGTACTAAAGCATTTTTCTGGGCCCAATTAAATATCCTGTCCAGGTCCTCGTTAATGGAGCGTACTGCTGCTAGCGCAGACACAGCTGTTGGTTCAAAAGAAGTGTAAATCTGTATATCATCAGCATATATATGATATTTACAGTTATTTATGCATTTAATTACATCTGCACTGTACAAGATAAATAAAAGAGGGCCCAAAATTGAGCCTTGAGGTACTCCTCGCGACAAGGAGCGAAGGGCAGATAACAATTTAGTACCATCTTGTTTTGTAATTTCTACAAGTACTGATGAATTTTGGTGAAATAGTGTCTTGTAGTAGCCGCTACTTAGTTTGACAGCTAAATAATAAAAGTAAATATTTAGGGGGGCACTCCACACATGTAACAGAAGCTGAAGATTTTTTTTCCACAAACATCAACGTGTGGCACATCATTCGACGGTTTTCAATAAACTTTTTTGATTGAATTAATATTTTTGGAAATAATCGCTTAAAGTTGCATAAATTGTGACTTTTGAACCGTTTGACCATAAAATATGAAAAAAATTACAAAAAGGTAGCACTTATTAAATACTTTAAACTAAAATTATTTTGGACATGGTCGAATATACCGTCATTGAGTTATTGCCGAAAACCTGTGTTTCTCAACAAAAGGGCGTAAGTGCCATTAACATACGCTCTTCTGCTGATGCACTTATTCCAGGCTGTGGAACCCTACACTGAGCATGATCCGACATGCTCTTGCCCGGTTTTTGTAAGTTATTTGTGCAAAACAAAAATAGCCTCTGGTCCCAAAAAAAAAAAAAAAAATATGTGTGTCCTTAGCAGGATTAAAACGTTTTTACGCAATACCTGATGACGCCGATTTTGTTGTTTGAACCTTAAGAGTGACATAGGATACTTTTATAGTGATAACCGATATTCAAACGGCTATCCATTATATACTACTGACGTGAACCCACTCATAACACAAGCCATTGAGCTTAGCTGGAGCGGTTAACAGGTTTGCTAGTTATGTGGGACCACAATCGTACAATGCTAGTTATCTTGAAAAAATAAAGCTATAATAGAATTTTATAAGCTACGGGCCTTAATCGCGTAAGTATTTTCTTTTAAAACTTTGTTTTATTCCAGACTCTACCCGTGACCACGGCCGTTGCAGTACGGTATTGAAAAAAAAGCTAGTAGAGAACATTGAGGAGTGACATACAAGCGGACAAAACAATCAATATAAGTACAAATAATATAAGTAGGTACCTAAGTACGTACGTTTTATACATTAAAGGGTTTTGTAAATAATTAACCGACTCGTTTAAACTAGACCCGAGACGAATGCCCGCATGATGTTGGGTACGACCCTAAAACCGCTAACCTTTGAGGATTAGTTTGTATTAGGAAATTATCTTCTTTGTGGCGTTATGGGAAAGGCCGAAAGGACATGTTGGAGTGAGTATGGAAATACGATAGTTATGGCTTAGGTCGATAATAACCATAAAGAAAAGAATGTAAGTATGTGAAGGTGCTATATGCTTAAGAGCCAATGCATGACTTCCAGTATGTACTTGGAACCCCTTATACCTACTATTTATGAAAAAGGTCTCACTAAGTCCGGACCGGCCGCTTTACGAGATCCTTAGGCCCAACAGGTACCAAATTTGGGGGATATCAAAAGTATTTGACAAAGTCTGCCATTTTGTAATTTTAAAAAAGCTTCATAATTATTTTAGAAAAAAGCAACAGAGACGATTTTCATTTGCCACGGTTTTCACCAGTAGATACAAGTTTAAAATGTATACAGGTTCTTTTATATTTTTTGAAGATTTCAAAATTGTCTGCCACGATCTAAGTCACATAAAAATCGTTTGCCGTTGTTATTATTCAACAGTATTATTAATAGATATATTTTAAAATTACAACGCGGCAGGCTTCATCAACTAGATAATAAATAGTTTTAATTCTGTACCGCAGGATCCCGCGCGGCTCTGGGCTTAGTAAGTACCCATTTCGTGAATGGTAGGCATGAGAGATTCTCCATGCAAAACTCCAGGTTTGGTACATGCTGGTAGCCTTTCATTGTATCTTAAACTTTAGGTAAAATTTCAGTCCACTCTTTCGCTTTATGCGTAGGGTGCCAAGCGTGCACAAAAATCCACAGCCAAGCGTGGCCGACTTTAGGTAGAAAAAAAGAAATATGGAGTGTTTACCTCTTAAAATCGAGCCAGCAACGGCAAGGTGCAACCTCAACCAAATATATATTATATAAAACCTCAACTAAATATATAATATATAATATTTTCTGTTCCTAATCGCTAAGAATTTAAAATATGAGTCCCATTTGTTATAAAAAAAACTACACTCGTTTACATCTCTCAACTAAACAGAGTTTATAATTACAATCAGACAGTTAAATGAAGTCAAACAAAATTGTGAAATCTCAGCGTCTGATTGGCAATTACTCAACGCAGATCGATGAGGAATCGTAAACAACTCTATTAGTCACCCAAGTGTTAAGCGACTCTACAAAAGGACAGTGAATGTTTTTAAAAAAGCTTTATTTGTCTGTAAAAGGTAAGAAAACGATTGGAGTGTATTGTAATTGTAAAGTACATAAAATTCAGTGAGAAATGTTGGATGAATGAATACCTTGGTAGGTATTCATCCAAAATTTCTCACAGAAGTGAGTCACTGGTGTGACTCACTTCTTTATCTAAGCAAAATAAAGAAATATTATGCTTTATCTGGAGTGCAATATAATACCTACCAACAGGAAGGAATGATAAAAAAATTTAAGCGCTTTGTTTGATGATTGGCTACACGTCATTTTGCAGAGTGAAGCCGAGTTCTGAAATGATGTCTCCGGCTAACTGTAGCCATCCAGTTTGTGATGGTAAACGGTTCCTTAAAGCCTACTAAAAACCATCTAACATTAACCTTTAAATACCGAGAATACTAAAGAAAAGTACAAGAGACATGGAATCTGTGAATAAAGTGATGAGTAGTGATGTTGCGTTGTTCCAGCACGCGTTGTATGAAGCTTGCCTGTATTTTTTTAGTTATTGTAACATAAACATTAGTTTTTTTATTTTTAACTATCGGACATCCCCGCCTTCCCCATATTATGTATACTAATATCATAAAGCTGAAGAGTTTGTTTGTTTGGTTGAACGCAATAATCTCAGGAACTACTGGTTACAATTTATCTATAATTAAATTATTTATTTACCATTTATCGAGAAAGGCTATAGGCTATATAGCATCACGCTACGGCCAATAGGAGCGGAACAGCAAAGAAAAATGTTGCAAAAACGGGGAAAACTGACGCAAACGAAGTTGCGCGGGTCAGATAGTCAAAAATAAGCAAACCAGTGACCCCTCTTTTTTGTTCTTTCCGTAATACTTATATGGCCCCTTTTGCATTATAAACAGTTAATAAACTTTCGCGATTTGTACACATTATAAAATTATATATACTACGGGTCTTAATCGATTGAATAATTTAAGGTCAATTGTTTATTGCCCGACATGTATTGCACGCATACAGTATTGCACGGCCGTTGCAATACGGTCGAAACGTCGGGAAATAAAAAAGGATTTTTGCCTTAAATTATTCAATCGATTAAGACCGTAGTTTTATACCATAATGCGAAAGCGATGTGCATCTCTGGTGAGCAGGGCAGTGGCAACATGATGGTGCGGCCGTGATTTAAATTTTATAGTCTACTAACATAGTTCTTAAGTATTACTAACCTAATGAGTCTTACCTTTACTTAAATAAATAATTTAAAAAAAAATAAAAATATATATATAATCTTTTAATTATAAACAGTGTTTGTTAACCAAATAAAAAAAACACTACAATTGTAATATTACAACTAAATATATCGTATCTACTAAATAATAGTATTCTCATTGGCCATCACACCACCGCAGTGTCGGACTCTTCTGTGAAATAGTGATGTTAATTAGACACTGTGTTTCGGTTGAGGGCACTGTACCAACACCAAATGTAATTACGGGTCAAATGGGACGTAAACTAGTCTCAGAATGAGGAGTGTGGTGCAGTGACGTTGGATCTGTGCAGAACAGGAATTTGGGTGGTATGATGTAATAATAATAATAATAATAATAATAAAAATCATTTATTCACTTAGGAAGCAAAATACTACACTTGTGAAAAGTCGATTCTACATTTACTGGTAATGCCTGTTCGCAAACAATAGGTAAAGCCCGAGAAAAGAACAGGCAATAAAAACTCGTGGCCACTCTTTTCAAATTGCCAATGTTTACAATGTTTCTCTGTTTATAAACTGTATATGCAGGTAAGGTGCTGTCACTATTATATTAAACACCATATTAGAGGACTGATGCAAAAAAAGAGGTCAAAGATGTTGCTATGGGCTGTCGTAACGTTTACCATCAGGTTCACGAACTGATCTTGGGATCAATGGATTCACTTCTTCAGTTTTTTAAAATACCTGTAAGTTGTGGGTAAAGGTTTCGCTACAAAATGTCTATGTCCCGATATATCTATACTAATATTATAAAGCTGAATAGTTTGTTTGTTTGAACGCGGTAATCTCAGGAACTACTGATCCGAATTGAAAAATTATTTTACTGTTGGATAGCCCGTTTATCGAGAAAGGCTATAGGCTATGTAACATCACGCTATGACAAATAGGAGCGGAGAGCAATGAGAAATGTTGCAAAAACGGCGAAAATTTATTCTGTGTAAATTTTCCCCGTTTTTGCAACATTTGCCGCTGCGAAGTTGCGCTAGACTGCTAGTCAATACATACACAAGGTGTAACAGAAAGGTGTGGTCATATTTAAGGGTTGGTATGTGCCCGTGATACTGAGTACACATACTTTATCAAAATCGGATTACCCTAAAAAAATGGTTACTATTTTTTCATTCGATTATATATAAAAAGTTCTATGCCATAATAATCCAATCGAATTTTGTACCAGGGGAGTTATAATTCTTATGCCATTTGCCTTTCACTATTGAATTTAGATAAAAAGAATACGCTTTAACTATTTAATAATAATGCAACCAGCTATGGCACCATGGTAGGTGCAATACTGATAACATACCCTATCCGCCGCTGAAATTTGACCACATCTTTTTGTTACAACCTGTATTATATAATCACTTATTCTGACTGACTGACTTACTGAGCAGAGCCTAAACCGCTAGAGTCACAAACCTGAAGTTTTGGCATTTGATGTCTTTTATGTTGTGAACATCCACTAACAAAGGGTTTTTAAAAAATTGCCCTGTAAGGGGGTAATGTAATGGTTGCAAGTTTGTATGAAACTCTGTTAGTTTTGAAGATAGATCGGTGAAATGTTGTATTTGGCTTTGTTGCTGTAAATAAAGAAACACGAGTTTTAGCATTTTAATCGAAAGCGATAAATTAACTCTTTAGGGGGTAAAATCTATAACGCGTTCGAAGCTGCGGGCGACAGCTAGTCTATGAATATGGCAACAATCTATACTTATAATAAATCTGTAGAGAGGTCAATTCTGTACATGAAATATATTTCCAAAATAACTATCAGGGGGTGATTAGGGATCGATACTGATGCCAAAAATGCAATCAGTAAAATTTTTGTCTGTCTGTCTGTCTGTCTGTATAACCGTTATAGAAACAAAAAATACTCGACGGATTTTAACGAAACTTGGTACAATTATTTTTCATACTCCTGAGTAGGTTATAGTATACTTTTCATCACGCTACAATCAATAGGAGCAGAGCAGTGAAGGAAATCGGGAGAAGTTACTCCATTTTTTAAGCTTTCGTCGCGTGTGCAACCGTAATGGTTAAAGCTACACAGAAATCATGTTTAACAGAAATGTTCTCCTTAAAATTATAAAAAAAATATCCCACGACAGCATATGTCTATCTTTTATGGTTGACTCACAATATCACGTGTAACTCCCGATAGCTTAGTAGTTTGAAGCTTTCTGATTATATTTGTCTACTCTTACGTTTATAACACTCTCAGTCATCCCTAATTAAAAAAGTTAACATAATTAACTATTCCATAAAAAATACTAATAGAAATCGGTATAGAAACACCAAAGTTATACATGAAATACGCTAATAATAAGCCATCGCGCGTGAATGCTGAATCATGCCATCTATCTATATCTATCTATACATATAATAAAATTGTAAATTTCACGTGTCTGTACATGGCCGAACATAGTGAAAAAAAATATTGGGAAATGTTCGAAAAGAGTATTTAAACACATTCCTACATTTTTAGAAATGTCTATCTGTCTGTCTGTTTGTTTGAACACGCATCACGCAATAACTATTGGACAGATTCGGTTGAAATTTTGTATGTGTATTCTAATAAGTCTGGATTAACATATAGGCTATAATTTATCACGCTATTTCCCATAGGAGCTAAGCAATGACGGATAATGTCTGTAGCTATTTATCGTTATAAAACAATAACTACTTGACGGATCTTCATGAAAATTTGCAGTTTTATTGTAAATACTATAGGTCGTTACTTGCACTATAAATCATTGTGCTATCGTCTATGGGGAGTGAGCAGCAACGTATGTGTTGTCGAACCATTATGGTTTTTCACAATTTTTTCCACAATAAGACATTATTTACAATTGTAACCCATGGAAACAATAACTTCACGCTAAAACTATTAGGAGCTAAACACAACATTTTCAATTTTCTTAAGATCAGCTATTTTAACCGTGTTTGCATCAGCTGAGGTGGTCTATTGGCACAAGTAGCGGTATTAAACGAGCGAGGTCGGAGGATCGACTCCTTAACTACAAGTCTCTTTTTGTGTTGTGTTAAAATTATTTTTATTCTTTTTTTTAAGTATTTTCTAAATGTATACTTATTTATACAAGCTTTTATTTTCGACTTTAACATGTTTACTTTGTTTAACAAATTTTCATATTAATAATCACTTCCAATAGGCACCTTTATCATTGTTTTGCATGAATAGTGATTATGTTATAAATGTAGAAATGAAAAACAATATTACATTACAAATAAACAGTAATTACTTGATATTTTCTAGAATTTATAAATGTTAATTGCTTAAAAAAAATGAAAGATTAAGTCCGCGTTACATCAAAATAAAACACGTGGCGCCATCTGTGATTCGATTTCTTCTGAGTGCCAAAATTGCTTACCTACAAATGTTAATAAACTTTCGCGATTTGTACACATTATGAAAATATATGTATTACGGGTCTTGATCGCGTAAATAATTTAAGGTTAAATACCTTGCTTACCTACGTTTAATATGCATGATAGTTTAATATAAAATCATCAAGTATAAAAATAAACTTATCCAGTTTTGAAAATTTTAGCGTTTAAATACAAATTAAAAAGAATCAGGAAAATTGATATAAAAAAAAAACTGAAATTCTTACGTAGAGGGATATGAATATATGATGATCTTAATTTGCGACAGGTTGACACACCTATTTTTAAATTCACCAATGTAGACATTATAAAATAATATTTTATTCTTCTAAGGTGAGTGAAAAAAAATATTGAAATAAGTTTAGAAATAGTATTTAAACACAAAAAAAGATATCTGAGTATATCTTTTAGAAACGTTTGAATGTTGTTTGTTTGTTTAAACATTGCATTCCCGCGGTACAAACACGGACACAAAGTAGGTGTACTTTAGACTCGGAAAAGATCGCTCGGGCAGGACATAACCTGCGATCATAGGGAATCTGTGAGAGTTTTTTCCATCATACCTTTATTACCTATGTATAAATTATCTTGAAGGAGCGACTAGGTACCTCCGATTAAAAGGTCCGATTTAAAAGTGTCGGAGCCGAAGTTGGAGTCGGAGGTTTAAAATCAATCGGAATTTTCGACCTATCGGAGTCAGAATCGAAGCTCCTTAACTCAAAATTTCGCACGAGTAATAATATAATTTCGAGCTTCATTTAACTCGAAACCGCCCCAGTACTCGCGTGGTGGGGGAGGGGGGGAATTATTCAATATTAATAGTATTTGATGTGATGCAAATCACTTTTTTGTCGAGGTGTGGTCGTGGGAATTTTAATAATTTGTCTTCTAACCGTCTGGCGCCATAAACTTTGTCGCCCTTCATTTTGCTGCACTGGGCATTTGCTTGGCTTGCCCTGCCATATGTTGGGCCCTGATTAAAGCTAGGCCCAAATATCCATAGATGCCACAGAGCATTGTGGAGCATGTTTACAATATGTTTTACACAGAAGTTGAATTGTAATATAAACTACCTTAATATAAACCCAACTTCCACGCGAACGAAGTCGCGGGCACAGCTAGTTTAAAATAAAAGCATACAAATTTTACAAATATAAATTACTAGAAATTGGTTTTAATATCGATATCTATAGTTAAGGTATGTATAGATGCAATAACCAGATGCATGCGCCTGCGGGAAACACGTGACAGTATCCTTTGTTGTTACCTAAATAAGGCTTATTGTATGTCCTCGCCCTCATTATAACTCTCTTCGGAATTCGGAACGTGTCAATTTAACTTATTTGAGGGAGTGGGTACTCTGTGGTTTATGTTTAGCTACGCTTACTTACTTTTTTAAATAAAAGCTGTAAGGGTAAAAGATTGTATGAACATTTATTATTACGATTTGTATTGTGTAGGTAAGAAAGAAATAAATATCATAGTCACAGGTACAATCCATACATAATATATAACCACTCGTCATGACTGACTGATTCATCAACGCAGAGCCTAAACGGCGACGGTTACAAACCTAACATTTTGGCAGTTGATGCTGTTTATATTGTAGAGAAAAGGTTTTTTAGAAATTCTTCCCCTATGGGGGTAAAATAGGGTTTGTAAGTTTGTCTGAAACTCCGTCGGTTTTGAAGTTAGAACGGTAAATTTTATTTAGCTTTTTCGTTTAAAATAAAGAAACACGTTTTTCAGCGTTTTTGGAAAATCAACCCTTTAGGGGATTAGGGGGATAGGGGTTGCAAGTTTGTATAAAACTCCGTCAAAAAGTTAGATCTATGGAATTTCGTATATAGCTTTTTTTGTTTAAAATAAAGAAATACGTGTTTCAGCATTTTTGAAAATTCAACCCCTAAAGGGGTAAAATAAAGGTTGCGAGTTTGTATGAAACTCTATCAGTATTGAACTTAGATCTATGAAATGTTGTATTTGGCTTAAAATAAAGAAACGTGTTTCAGTGTTTTGGTTCAAAGTGAAAATAAACCCATAATTCAACTGAAACAATCATCTACGCGGGCGAAGCCGCGGGGTACACCTAGTAATTGGATATAATGATATTTAATTATGTGTGCAATGTGATTATTTTCAGATATTGCTCATCATATCAATCCAGATTCCACTCACGATGAAGCTATGTTGTAGGATGAGAGCCACAATAGGTCGGTCGTATTTTATCCCACGCAGTTTTTGTAATATTATGTAAATATAGAAAAACGTTTTGTATCAACTCATCAATACTCCCGGAACTTGGTATAAAGCAACGTGACACAGGCCTAGAGGTCTAGGCTAGAATATTAGCTTCTTTGAGCACACGACGGAAAAACAACTTCATAGAGCGCCTTGTGGTACAAGGGAAGGTTGAAGACAGGAAAGCACGCGGAAGGGTGCCCATGCCTGCATGCGCATCGCAGCCGACTGGGAAGGATAGCATTGCATCGTGAAGTGGGTTACAGTTGCCAGAAAATCGATGCTACATGATGACCACGACTACTCTGCCAAGAGTGAATCGACGAAGAAGAAGAAGAACATCACACTGAAAGGGGTTGAAACTACCCGTATTATAATATGATTGTACTGTGTTTTGTGTATCTAAATATATATTTAGTTCTGAAATATGAAGTTAAAAAAAGAAGATAGTTAATAAAAAATATCGATTACGTCATAAGAAAACATTGCTTAGCAATCAATCAATAACGTTTGTTCCAATTGTATCGCATGTCATGTCGCTGCAAGCGCCATTCGCTGTTGCTTAGGAAACAATCACTAACGTAACTGCTTAACAACTAATCGATAACATGACCGTTGCTATGTGACAATTTTTCGTGCGTGCTCCCGTCATCAATTCATAAGATTTTATCACGTCAAAAGACTATGTAAGACAAAACTCTACATTTATATTCATACAGACACATTGATGTTACAATTTGTGATCTTTACCACAGAAACTTTGTGACAAATATGAGTAAGGAACCCATAAAAGCATCGGCAGGGATAGTCGTTTGATGGCAATTTTACTGCTGTTCGCGGATCTTGTGTGAAATGTGTCAATCGATACTAGTCCAAGAATATGACACATAAAATCACCCCATTTGAAACTCTTTTGTTGTATTTAAAATAGTTTGAATTGTTTATCATAATACAGTTTAAAAGCTGTTATTCTGTACATTTCATATTTTATTATGATTGTAGGTCACTTATGAAATTACTTGTAGTAAAAAAATGGGTGTCTGTAATAATTTTATGATAACGTCTAATGAAACATTGATGACATTGTAATAAATAACCATGCCTGTGACAGCTTTAGTGAACCCGCGCGCATTCGTCCGACGGCCACAAAACAGCCTATCAGCAGGCGGTACGTGACAGACCGTGACACTTAGCCTGATAGACTAAGTGTCACGGTCACATCACGATAGACGGAGCGTGACCTTTTTCGTGCGCGCACCCGGTCATCGATTTATAAGACGTTATCACGTCAAAAGATTAACAAAAATGACATTTAGCCTGATAGGCTAAGTGTCACGGTCACATCATGATAGACGGAACATGACATTTTTCGTGTGCGCACCTGGTCATCGATTTATAAGACGTTATTACGTCAAAAGATTAACAAAAATGACATTTAGCCTGATAGGCTAAGTGTCACGGTCACATCATGATAGACGGAGCATGACATTTTTCGTGTGCGCACCTGGTCATCGATTTATAAGACGTTATCACGTCAAAAGATTAACAAAAATGACATTTAGCCTGATAGGCTAAGTGTCACGGTCACATCATGATAGACGGAGCATGACATTTTTCGTGTGCGCACCTGGTCATCGATTTATAAGACGTTATCACGTCAAAAGATTAACAAAAATGACATTTAGCCTGATAGGCTAAGTGTCACGGTCACATCATGATAGACGGAGCATGACATTTTTCGTGTGCGCACCTGGTCATCGATTTATAAGACGTTATCACGTCAAACGATTAACAAAAATGACATTTAGCCTGATAGGCTAAGTGTCACGGTCACATCATGATAGACGGAGCATGACATTTTTCGTGTGCGCACCTGGTCATCGATTTATAAGACGTTATCACGTCAAAAGATTAACAAAAATGACATTTAGCCTGATAGGCTAAGTGTCACGGTCACATCATGATAGACGGAGCATGACATTTTTCGTGTGCGCACCTGGTCATCGATTTATAAGACGTTATCACGTCAAACGATTAACAAAAATGACATTTAGCCTGATAGGCTAAGTGTCACGGTCACATCATGATAGACGGAGCATGACATTTTTCGTGTGCGCACCTGGTCATCGATTTATAAGACGTTATCACGTCAAAAGATTAACAAAAATGACATTTAGCCTGATAGGCTAAGTGTCACGGTCACATCATGATAGACGGAGCATGACATTTTTCGTGTGCGCACCTGGTCATCGATTTATAAGACGTTATCACGTCAAAAGATTAACAAAAATGACATTTAGCCTGATAGGCTAAGTGTCACGGTCACATCATGATAGACGGAGCATGACATTTTTCGTGTGCGCACCTGGTCATCGATTTATAAGACGTTATCACGTCAAACGATTAACAAAAATGACATTTAGCCTGATAGGCTAAGTGTCACGGTCACATCATGATAGACGGAGCATGACATTTTTCGTGCGCGCACCTGGTCATCGATTTATAAGATGTTATCACGTCAAAAGATTAACAAAAATGGGTATAAAATTGAAAAAGTCCTATAAAAAGATCCTTGCTATGCCTACCGACTTGAAATCAAGCAAGGATTTAATCCTAATATACTTTGAAAGTTTCATCGATCTCTTTTTACGGCGACGTTTAGACATCTGTCCAAACGAAAGAGATTAGACACAGGACCAACGGCTTAATGTGCACGGGTGTGCCACTTTTTCCAAAACGGTCACAACTAACACTAAAGGTTCATTTCCGTGCATCGAAGTCGATCGCGAGCCGCGCGCGGCTTACGACGAGCGACTGATCAGCCTACGTCAGTCGTCGGTTGCGCACGTCTGTCGCTGACCTCGGAAACGGCGCTATACATTCTCATACTCTTGTCGCCGCTTGTAGTAAGCCGCCCGCGGCTCGCGATCGGCCGCGATGCACGAAAATGAACCTTAACAGTGGTAACGTTGCTGAACATTGCTTATTTGTATATACCCCTCAAAAGTGGTCACTAAATAAATACAAGTATGTCACAAGCAAATAAGCGCTCTTTCTTTCAGCTATTTGGTATGCTTGATATTGTCACTTAGCCATTTCCAAAGGAAACGAAATTGAATATTTGACGCTACGTACACTGAACAGAGCTTCGTGAACGAATGCAACCAGGATGAGAGATTTTCTCCATTGTACTATGTAATGAGTGTAGGTATATTATTTTGTAAACAGAGTTAATTCTTATGGAGGTAACCTACCACTTAGGTAACGACACAAAGTTTGAAGTAGCGGGGAATACCCTCAATACAACATTCGGAATAGATTGACAGACCAAAAATTTAGTGTATAGTCTATGGATCGAACGAAAACCTGCAGTTGAAAAAAGAGAAACCTACAACAAAAGAAATTAATGACTGTTACTCTTACGAACTCTATCTTTAGGACAAACGGCTTGAAAATGAAAAAAAATATATTAGATATTTAACGGATTATTTGATCAAAGTAGGTTTTATTTAAATAGTATAAAAACCGTTAAACGAAAGATAACCGATTTAAAATGTATACATTTTATCTTTGGATAGACACACTTGCATGGTAACTCCAACTCTACCAAATACAATATTATATTGATTTTTTGTACTATCTGAAACAATTTTCAAGTACTCATTCTCAATACGGCTTTATGGGATCTTATCGGCTTTCGTACAGTATTGAAGTTGTAAAAAGTTTAGCTCCTTTCCATGTAACATTTGCTTGTGTAACAAAATTATCAATACCGATTGTATACTCACATTTACTTCTATGATTGTTGCCATAAGGTTCAAATTTGTATAAAAAGGTTTTTATTAAAGGTAATTTGTATATGTAAGTGGAAGTTCGCCTCATATCTTGTCATAACATTTTACTGTCACAAGACGTATATAACGCGCCTAAGCACGGGAATCTACTGCGGAAATTGGTTCTCATGTAATCTGTTCCAACTTTGTTACTTCTGACGATATGTTTTAGGTGTGTAGTTCTTATGGGAGCTATGGGAGTTATCCGCACGAGCTGACAACATCGCATTTTGAGCAATTTTTTAGGATTATTTTGTTGAAAATAATAGACAGTAGATACCTATATTTTAAAAAAAATGCTCTAAAGTTGGTTTACGCTCAATAACTTAACGTGTTAACGTCTTATGAAAACATTGATGACATTGTAATAAACAACTCGCTGTTGTGAGTCGCTTAGCAACCATGCCTGTGGCAGCTTTAGCGGACCAGGCACATGCGCGCACAGCATGCGCCCGATGGCCACAATACTTCAGCCTATTAGCAGGCGGAACGTGACGGAACATGACGAACCGTGACGGAACGTGACTGTGACACATTTTCGGGCGTGCACCCATCAGCGATTTATAAAACGGTTTCACGTCAACAACAACAACAAAAATGACATCCCCATATATTAAAATTAGCTATTAGCTGTTCCGCGCAACTTCGTTTGCGTAAATTTTCCCCATTTTTGCAACACTTCTCATTGCTGCTCCGCTCCTATTGGTCGTAGCGTGATGTTATATAGCCTTTTTCGATAAATGGGCTATCCAACAGTGATTTTTCAATTTAGATCAGTAGTTCCTGAGATTACCGCGTTCAAACAAACAAACAAGCTTTATAATATTAGTATACATTAAATATGAAAGTGGTCTTAAAAACTGGTGAACCGATTTTCGTCCACCAAACAGCAAACACTATTTGCAATTTAAAATATCCGCAATCAAATCGATTCAACCGTTTAAGAACTATGAAGTTACAGATATACAGAGGCTTCAGACTTAAAACGTTCCTCTTCTTGCATCGGGAATTAAAAGAAATATTCAGTTCATGACAATATGAAACTGTAATTTAAACTTGAGTAACTTTATATATTTTTAAATTCATTAACCAATTCTTATTTCTACAGTGGTTAAGTACTGAACATTGCATTCTTAAAAAATATTACCAAACGAAACGAAAAAATAATATTCTCAACATAACTGCACTGCTTTATCTGTGTTTAACAAAAGGATAAGTTTCCAATTGACTTGACAATATCAAAGGGAGAGGCATTAACGCAATGAGGGCTTGCTGTATTACATCCCTGTGGGTACAAGTACGAGCACAATAAATTGCACACAAAAAAATCAATCCCATCTTAAGACCTCTTATGGAGCAAAAATGTTGAAAAAATTTTAACGACGACAAAAATACAATGTTTTAACATTTTAGTTACTACTGTTTATTTCCTAAAAACACGGGTTGCACTAAGAGTGGCGGCAGAAGTGTAAACTTGAACATTACTATCATTTATGTGGTTAAATACAATATTCTCCTATACATAAACATGAAAATTAAAAAAAAATTACAATGATAACGACATGTCAATTAAAAAGTTTATCTCTCAGAAAAAATTACAAACAGATGAAATTTGAACAATATTTTTCGGTTTTACTGACATAATGATAAAAAAATATGATATAATAAATTCGAAATCAAGAAACCAAAATACAAAATTTTAATAAAAAAGAGAAAAAAATAATCGTTACTCGGACTCGAGCTGGGGTCTTCTGGTTTCTGGACCACCCGATTTCCCACCTGAGCTATATTAACATTGTAGATAGTGGCGAAATTTACCTGCGTATTCTAATGATATTGTAGCAGTTTTTCATTGCTTTCCCTCCGTCTTACGAATTTTCGATCAGGGTCACGTGATCTATGAATTTTCGAACAGGATCATGTGATCCTGACGCTAGTTTAATATTTTTACACCAAAAAAGTGCACAACGCCGGTAAAGTTTTACTTCAAAAAATTTACGTTTCCTTTAAAATAAAAATGTCGCCGACTCATATTTCTAACACACGAACACCTAATATCGATGTGTAAATACATTTTGTATCATAAACGTAAAATGAGGCATTTTTCCATCTGTAACTTAAATGACTGTAAGAATTAAAAAATACCAGTTTTTCGTATCATCTTATCAGCAAAAAATCTAAAATGTACCCAATTAAAATTTTGGAATATGGTCATAATTAAGCTTGCACTGTCAGAAGGAATGGTACTACAATTTAGATTTATCGAAAAAACATAGCAAAGCTTAACCGAATTAGACCTCTCAGAGCCTTGTAAATCTAAAATTGGGTTTTATGTTTTTTTGTAGGTGATTTTCTCTGTCATGAGGTGTAATTTTTTCAACGAAAAAAATATTCACTGCAATTTGTTTTGCGCGTATCCTCAATTTTCGTCAATATTTTATTGAAATATTGCGATATTTCGAACTCCATTTTATTTTTTCGATGTTAAAAGGAACTGGATATGTGCTGGATTAATAAGTAAGACGAAACTACCGTTTATTTTCATGATGGAGTTTGTAAATAAAACTAAAAATTCACTCACAAACTGTTCATGTTGAATGGGAAAATTGATTGGAAAACTAGCGACGATTTCAGATTCGAAGTTCTGTTGCAAAATTGGATCAGGTAATTTCAACATTATTTTAAATATTGAAGGTGATGATTTTACATTGAACACAGTTAATATGATGATAATAATTATGAATTTAACAAGTAGGTATGGCGTACAAAAACGAATTTCTTTATCGAAGTAATAACAATTTTCCAATCGTCATGTAAATGAATGAAAAATTAAAACAGTAAAAAATCAAATCGAACCGGCCAATCAATTAATTTATAAGATTGTAAGCAAACCCGAGCCGGTACAAAACGTAGACCCGAATAAAACGGCAATTTCTCCCTTTGTTCGTTCATTGAAATCTTAAAAAACACTTTCAATTTCTTCAATTACTTAAACATTCCCTATTGGAGACTTTTCATTTGTGATGTTTAACCAACGGATCGACTTTTCGATTGACTTGAGCATTTCAAAGGGCGGAGGGCTCAAAATTAACGCAACGTGGGGTGTGCAATGAAGGAGCGATAGCTTCAAAGGAAAACTGATTTCCCTATTTTCTTTGTAAAAATAAATATATTGTTCAACGGCAAATTGGTATTTATAACGATGTATTAATATATGTATAGAATAGACCTATTGTCATAATTTAGATGACAAATGAACAAGCCAATTCAATATAGATATCTCCAAGCGCATGGTGATGATGATTAGACTACGATGTGATAGTACTCATTGACCTTCTCCTGGACATAGGCCTCTCCCAATTTACTCCACGATACCTGGTCGTCCTCTTCCAACATCCAGTCCCATCCGACCTTCATTAGGTCATCAGTTCATCATAGGCATGCTGATTAAAGCAAATTGTAGCGAGAAGTGCACATTGCACACGTTTACTCAGTTAATTATGTAAGTATAGATTAGAAATTTAAATGCTCTGATTGACTAACCTAAACCGAAACCTAAAACGTTTTCCTTCATCAATCAACACAATTGCAAAATCAACAAAGGGTAAGAATTAGGTCTTTTTAAGAATCAGTCTGAGAGGGTTATTACATTGGTTTCACAGTCGAATACTCCTTAAACATCCAATATTAGCATTTAAATTACTAGGAAGGTATAACGAGATTGGCAATCTTTGTCAAAAAGCAAAAAGAAGTTTTGAAACAGGGTTATTAGTACTTAGATAGGTCTAAATTATTGGCCGTCGACGTACACTGCTGTGATACTCATCAAGATAGGTATCACAGTGTATTTAATCTTTAGTGAAATGGATAATCAAAAACATCACTGTGTTTCGGTTAAAAGGCTCTGGGCAAATAAGAGCCGCTGATGATGCTATAGGCTGTCGTGACGCTTACCATCAGGCTTGTCACACAAAAACAGTTGCTGTAATATCCCCAAGGTATTTTACAGAGAATATTTTAAAAATCGAGGTGATCTCCAGACAATACAAAAACCGTCATATTTCACGCGCCAAATGATCGCAGCAATTAGTCGGATTCGAAGTCCTTAACATTTAACAGTTGCTAATTGAGTGCATCACAATGCAGCTGATGAGACAACACAGTTCCACTTGAACGCGCTTCGTTCACGACTCAATGAATAAATAAATAGCTGCCGTTTCCAGACGGCGTGTCCTTTATTATGATTTTTGTTAATCCACTATTTTTGAAGCGCAAAGAATTTATGTAAACGAAAACATTTTAAGTGATTGGTTACAGAAATTTTGTAATGAGTTTTTTGCTTTTAAATCTTGATACAGTATCACATTGTTTTTATAACATTGCTTTTTTCATATCCAAATGGTTGGCAACTAGAAAAACCTAATAAACGGAAAAAAATACGACAACGACAATGAGCTAGTTTCCAACTAATCAAAACAACAACTCCTTATGAAATGTCAAAACCGAGATTTTATATGGAGATCTCATATAGCGGTCTATGACGTCACTGTCTTTTTCCGTCAACTCTTTTCTTTTTATGATATGATCAATAATAAAAAAAATCCAATTTAATACTAAATTTAATCGGGACCTAACTGTTGGCAGTTTAAATGCCAGATTTATTTACTAATTAGTCTTTTGTTTTTTTTGTTTACCTAGGAAACAAACCTAATTCGACTACGATTGCTATATAAGAAAACGCATTAGTTATAATACACAAGAATTATATTGATACCTATTATAGTTCTCGACAGGTGTACATGCCAATTTTCAAATTATTTTTAGTACACAAATGGGTATCAGCTTTATATGGTCACTACCAATCTCTAAACCCCTCCAGCTAGCTAGGTTAGGTTCCGTCCTGCACTGCGTTTTCCAGATCGTGGCTGCCACTCAAGAACCTTCCGTCCCGTTCCGTATCTGTTGTCGGTTCTGCGAGCGATGAGGCCTGCCCTTTGCCACTTCAACTTACTAATCCTCTGAGCTACATCGGTAACCTTAGTTCTATTGCGCATATCATCATTACGATTTTGTCGCGCGGAGGTCTAACATAACAAATTATAACAAATTGGTAATAAAAACCGGGCAAGAGCATGTCGGACCATGCTCAGTGTAGGGTCCCGCAGCCTTGAAAATTTCATTAGCAGAAGAGTGTACATGTTCATGGCACTTACGCCTTTTTGTTAAGAAACGCAGTTTTTCGGCAATAACTCAATGACGATATATCCGATCATGTCCGAAACAATTTTAGTTTAAAGTCTTTGTCAAGCGCTATCTTTGTGATGTTTGTTGCGCTATCTTTATTTTGGTCACACGGTTCAAAAGTTAAAGAGGTGGGAGGGAGGGACGATTTATGCAACTTTCGGTGCGATTATTTCCTAAACAAAAAATCAAAAAGGTTTATTAAAAGCCTTAAAATGTTTTTGAAAGATCTGTCGAATGATGTGCCACAAGTTAAAAATTGGTGTAAAAAAAATCTGCTTCTGTTTCTTGTATGGAGTGCCACCTAAAAATATTTATTATTATTATTTAACTATCAAACTAAGTAGCGGCTACTAAAGACACATTTTCACCAAATTTCATCAATAAGTAGTCTTTGAGTAAAATGCCATATCTACGGACGGACAGACAGACAGACAGACAGACAGGCAGACAGACGAACAATAATGGTTCCTTAAAATTTTTTTTGGTAGATAGAAAAATTTTAAGTCCAGACCCAGGAATCAAACCCGAGACTTCCGTAAGCCAAACCGGGGCCGGAATCCCCCTATCTTCTATCCTTTTATGCACGCAAGTCGAGCCCTCGCATGCGCCATCTAGCCGGTAGTTAAAGAATTATCACGGCTTTTGTTATTGTTTCGTTATAGAGAGCATATTAACAAATTATGATGTCGCAGGCCGAATATTATAGTAATGTTATAGGCATTTCTTGCCAATTAGTTTATACATTTTTGGAAGATAGAAAAAAAAATGGTTCCGTTTTTGGGTGCGGAACCCTAAAAAGTCTAAACAGAAATAATAAAAGCAAAATAATAAAATCATGTAAAAAAAAAACAATATAAATCAACACATTGTAAAGCACGAAACATATTAAATATACTAAAATACTAATAATGGAAATTTATTAAATGAAATTGTGAACAATGATTGGGCTATAGGCGTCTTACTGTGCGAGGATTTGTACAGAATAAATTAATGTTCAATTCAAACGTTAGTTTATTAAATTGGCGTAAACTATGTAGTACGATACGAATGTATTTCGCCGATATGCCGACGCTGCCTCATACTCATAATCAACCTTCTCCTGCACTGGCAACATTATATATATATACTTTTTTTTTTTTTTGAAAGATAACTAGCTATCCTGTTAACCCCTCCAGCTAAACTCAATGGCTTGCCTTAGAAGTGGGTTCACGTCGGTAGTATAATAGGTTCCTACCTAGCGAGACCGATGCCTTAGCCATAGTTGTTTTTAATTTTATTATTTTATTCCTTACAGTCTAATTTAGTCTTTTTATCTGCTAACAATTTAAAAAACCTAATTAAGATAAGTGGGGAATTTACGACGATATGAACTAAGTCCGTAACTTAGGTATAACTTCTAGTAGTGCATTATGAGCGATGTTATAGCTATTGTGTTCCTATTTATCAAGTAGTTTATATTTTTAAATTTAAACTGAAGTTATAATCTGAAGTTAAATATAATAATAATATCTTGGGACAACTCACACAACGCTATCTGAACCCAAACTATGCAGAGCTTGTACTATGGACCAGACAACTGTTAACTATTATTATATTATTTATAATCTATTTCTAAATACATACATATAATAGATAAATAACACCCAGACCAAGAATAAGCAATCGTCCTCATCACACAAAGTTTTATCCTGGGTGGGGATCGAACCCACGACCTCTTGCGTAGCAGTCGAATACACTCCCACCGCGCCACAGAGGCAGTCAAATAATACTTAGATATATATAATTTAGAATGGTGCTGACACTCATAAAATGACCTCATATATTGAAGAGTGTATTATACATTTCTTTAGTATTCATAATTATCCCATTGTCATGAGACCATTTAAGTACATTTTCAAAGTCTTCTTTACACAGGACATTGTGTATATTCCTGTCTGCATACAACATGCACGCGTAATCCACATATGTGTATATATAACAGTTTTTAAAACATTGCATATGCTATACATCATACAGGTGATACATGATGTATAGCACACCCTCACCAGAATAAACCATCGTGCTTATCACACACTGTTTTATCCTGGGTGGGGATCGAACTCACGACTTCCAGCTAACTCCTGGCCAACAGGCCAGTCAAATTTTAAGTAATCCATAATACATAAAGTCTATAACAATAGCTAGAGCTATTGTTCTAAATTTAATGTATTATGAATAATGTAATATCTATCAAGGAAATAATTAGATACTAAAACAAAAGACTTACAAAATGTCTACACAGTGAATACTAAACCTCTTTTATGACATGTTTTATACTATAAAAAAGTTATAGCTCCGTTTTGTTATAAAAAAAACAAAGTAGAAATATAAAATTGACAGGCAGTGTTTTATGAGTCGTCAATAGTAAGCCCCTCTGAAACGGTTCATTAGGTATTTATGTAAATTTACGGTTTATTACTAAAAGTATCGATTTCGTTAAAGAACCGAATTCAGAACGACTATAAATTAGACGAATGGGCTCTTAAGTGCAATGAAATTTATCGTACGTTTCTTTGCTTACGTGAAAAAGGAGTGTTATTTTGTTTGAGGGGTCCGTCATTTAATGGCGACCGAGCAGATTCAACGGCCAGTGAAGTTTAGCAACATTACTCCTGTCGGTTCACAATTTTTGAAGTGAAAACTTCTTTAGCGGCGTTGTGCACTTTTTGGGATGGGTAAAAAATCTCGCGTCAGGACACGTGACCTGATCGAAAATTTGTAAGACGGAGGGAGAGCAATGAAAAGCTGCTAAAATATCATTAGAATACGAAGGTAAATTTCGTCACTATCTACAATGTTTTTATAGTTCAGGTGGGAAATCGGGCAGAAACTAGACAGACGACCCCAGTTCGAGTCCGAGTAACGATTATTTTTTTCCCTCTTTTATTTTGATTTTTGATTTTGGTTTTTTGATTAATTATTTCATATTTTTTTATTATTATTTATTTATTTATTTATTTAACTTCTTGCACACAGAAAATTGTACGAAGGCGGACTTAATGCCTTAGGCATTATCTACCAGTCAACCTTAGGGTGATGCAGAGAACTGTTTGAGGTGGGTGCTAAATCGACTTATATTTCTAATGCTAAATAAGCAAGAAAGTGATTAAAAAAAAATGTAATAATAATAAATAAATAATTATAAAAACAATACCATACATATAAATATATAAATACACATACATACACACACAACATACCAATACATACATTTACATACATAATACATACTCATAACTATACAAATACATACTTATTACATATATAACCATAGATTACTATAATTGTGATGATTCCGCCAATAACTTCGTATAGAAATTACGTACTTGGAACTTAAAGGTGACACGAGATGTAGACATTCTTATTTCGAGAGGGAGCGCATTCCAAAGGAGAATAGATTGAATAGAGAAGGAAGAATGCACCAGAGTGGAGCTGTGAGCAGGACAGAGAAGCAACAGATTATTAGAGGAGCGTAGATTCCGATCATGACTAGAGCAGAGAAATTGAAATTGAGGTGTTAGATAAGTAGGGGCATGAGGAGAAAATAGGATTGAATATAGCGTTGTAAGTGCACGCAAACTACGGCGCTGCCGGATAGGAAGCCAATTAAACTGAGTGCGATAGTTGGAGACATGATCGTACTTGCGAAGGTTGAAGACGAATCGAATGCAATTGTTGAGAAGCCGGTCAAGTTTATGGAGCAGATCAGCATTCAGGTCGAAATAGCACACATCACCATAGTCAATGATAGGAAATATTAAAGTCTGCACTAGCGTTACTTTAGTATTAACTGGTAGAAAGTTTTTGAGACGATAAAGACACCGCAAAGTGCCAGTGACCTTCTGACTGACGTTAGCAATTTGAGTCCGCCAGCTAAGGGTGGAATCAATATGCAAACCTAGATCCTTGACATCATGGCTAACAGGAATAGCAGTGCCGTGGAAAATAATAGGTGGTAATGAATCAAAATCTATTCTGCTAACCATGTGAGGACTGCCAACAACGATTGCTTGACATTTTTCAGGATTTACCGAAAGACCAAACTCGTCCGACCAGTTCTTTATCGCCATCAAATCTCGATTCACATTATCGATAGCTTCATTCAAATTATCTAGTTTTGTCTGAACGTATAGCTGAAGATCGTCGGCATACAAATGATACGTACATCGAATTTCCTGAGTTAAAAGATCGATAAACAAGGAGAAAAGCAGAGGAGATAGAATACCGCCTTGAGGAACGCCCGCAACGAGATCACGCCAACTAGAGAATGTATCATCGATGCGAACCGACTGCTGGCGCCCCTGAAGATATGAAGAAAACCATTCCAATGCACCCGATGAAATATTATAATACGAAAGTATTGATAGGAGTATATCGTGGCTAACTGTATTAAAGGCGTTTGAGAAGTCCACCAACACCATGACAGATTTCCATCCTCCACACCGGCTCTGATATCGCCAGTTACTTTTAGCAATGCGGAGATAGTACTATGTCCAGGCCTAAAACCAGATTGGAAAGGACATAAGATGCAATTAAGCTGTACAAATGCGGATAATTGTCGGTGTACACAGGCTTCAAGGACTTTAGACAGAAAAGGAAGAATAGATATTGGACGGAAATGATTAGGAAGAGAAGGGTTTGAGATCTTAGGCAGAGGTCAATAATATTATGTCAATAAGATCGAAAAATATTATTCAATTTTCATCAGTATGTAATATAATGTACAACTTTTCACTTCTGCCAGCACTCCCGGATTGCAACCAATTGATTTTTTTTTAAATGGTTGTCTGTAAAGTCGGTTTACGGACTATAATTAATTTAATTTACATGAAAACTTTGACTTTCGTTATAATAACGTGAGCGTTGACGTTAATTTTTTCGTGAGTGCAGCTGATCATTGATTTATAATATATTAATTTGAAGTGGAAGTGGGCTGGCCATATTAGCCCAAGAACCGACAACCGTTGGGGTAAACGAGTTCATGAGTGGAGACCGCGGCTTGGCAAACGTAGTGTAGGACGCCCTCAGGCCAGGCGAAGTGATGATTTACGCAAAACGGCTGGCAGGAGCTGGATGCGAGAAGCCGAAGATAGAACAAAGTGGCGTGCAATTGGAGAGGCCTATGTCCAGCAGTGGACTGCGATAGGCTGATGATGACACAATGACCAATCTTATGTAAGCACAAGTGCTTAAATGAGATTGGTCATTGTGGCTTAAATCAGTTTAAAGAACATCATTATATATTTTTTAAAGCGTGTGTCTGTTTAGGCCTTCAAAAAGAAGAAGGATGAACTGGGCATATTTACGGTGGTGTACGTATGTAGACATTTAGGTAACGGTAAGCCACGTGGAGATATACTTGATTATATACCCAAGTAGCTAACAAGCTACATTATTATAAAACAAAAAATTCGACTGCTTAAAATTAACTGCTTTCTGTTTTTTTTTATTGACTGCCTCTGTGGCGCGGTGGAAGTGTATCCGACTGCTACGTGCTGACACAGGTCTTGTACCCTAATGCGGAAGTTGTCTTAAAAAAAAAAACAAAATATTTTGGCGCTAAAAATGCAAAGAATGTTATTCTGCTCCAAACACTGGCGGATTGCAGTTGCGGTAGTCCCTTATCATTATCAGATAGACTAAAAGGACAATCGCAGACAGGGTCAAGGAACATATCGCTGCTGTAAAAAACCGCCAAGTTTACAAGTCTGCTATCGCTGAGCATTTGTTTTAATCAGGACCAAATCTCTGGATATAATTGCTTAAGCATTTTCCACCGATCGCCACTATTATTCCAGGATAGTGCGCGAGGCGGTTGCGATCAAGAAGTACGAGAATATCAACCGATAAGATGGATACCGGCTCTCACCAACTTGGATCCCTGTTATCAGCAAATGTATGAAAATCGCGAAAGTTTAAAAACAATAATAATCCTCATTCTTGCGCAGTCGGGTAAAAGTAGGCTGGTGGCTTTTTAAGGTTCCGAAGCCAAAATGGCAAAACAGGAATCCCTATAATTTCATCATGTCAGTCTGTCTGTCCTTCAGTATGTCACAGGCATTTTACTTAAAGACTACACAATAAATATTACTTAAATTTGGTGAAAAGGTGTCTTGTAGTAGCTGCTACTTAGTTTGGTAAATAAATAATAAAAAAAAATAGGAGGGACACTCCATACATGTTACAAAAGATTTTTTTTTTTGAGCAATCATCGACGTGTGGCACATCATACGACAGGTCTTTTAAAAACATTTTAAGGTTTCTAATAAAGTGTTAAAAACATTAAAAAAAACAAAAATATTTTGGGCGTGATCGGATATACCAACATTGAGTTATTGCCAAAAAACTGCGTTTCTCATATGGTCATTTGCTAATGCAATTATTCAAATCGGTATTTTTCATACGGCAACGGTTCCGGAACCTTACTCTGAGCCGAAACATGCCCTTGCTCTTTTTTAATGTATGTTTGGGCATAACTCCGTCATTTAAAGATGGATTTTTTATTTTTTTGTTTGAAAAAGGTTTATTCTGAAATGGTCTCATAGGAATTTCGTAAAGATCAAGAAATGCCAGCAAATGATCTGTGATAGAAGTCAGTTGATGTTTTTTTTGTAAAAAAGTTTTCAATGCTAAGAGTATTCTGGCCAATATCAATTTATAATCCCTAGACCATTCGCCACACTTCGTCGATTACGCAATGCTTTCAGACTAGCATTTTTATCGGAAAGATTTTCCTATATTATCATAAAACTAAATATGCCATTACGTAAAATGATAGCAACAGGATTTTCAATACATACAGACCATAAAATAATTCTCATAGGTCGCATAGTCGTAGAACCGACGTCGTAGATTCTGCTACGAACGTGGTATCCGTAGCTGTGCTACGTACAGTCTCCGTATAAATATTTCAGTACAGGAAATTATGCTTCTACTGATACTGTGCCCGTACAAGATTTTGAATGGGAAAAGCGAGTCTTCGAGAACTAAACTGGAATGGTACTTGAATTATGTATTTCGGATCTGTTATTGATAATTCAGAGCAAGCGTTTTGCGTCCCTTAAACGTAACGTGCGAGAAATTGAATTTGGTCATTCAATTATGCGTCTTTAAAATTAGGTACCTATTTTATCGAAAATAATAAAATTAAATAAAATTTGATGAAATTATGTACGGTTCCTTGTTTTATGTTATATCGATATTTGTTATGTATCATTTAACAATGTGGATGTGAGCACTAATACTGTCTGCATGTCGGGGTGTACGAAATGATGTATTATTTATTTACGCCTCGTTGATACGGAAATTGCAGTTTTGTAATATTCACGAGAGCCGCCGGATTAAATTCTAAGCTTTAATTCATGGAAGACCGGCGGAAAGCTTTCAGCTTAGTATAGTTAGGTGTTATCTTTGATAAACGGTACTAAAGGGTTGTAATCTACTATGGAACTTGAACATTTTTTGATTCTGGGAGTGTCATAAGATGTGGTATTGTCCTTTATTGTCTCTATGCAACTTAAATTATAAAAGTATTATATTAATACAATAATTGCATTTTTAAAAGCTAGAAAAACTTGATGTCCAGACCCAGGAATCGAACCCGAGATCCGTATACCAAACCGGGGTCGGAATCGAACCACCTATCTGGACTATATTGCTAGACCTCATTTTTTTCTCTCTGCACGCGAGTTGGGCCCTTGCATGCGACATCTAGCCACTAGTTAAAGAACTATCACGGCTTTTGTTATTGCTTCGTTACAGAGAGCATTTTAACAAATTATGATGTCACAGGCCGAATATTATAGTATTTTTATAGGCATTACTTGCCAATTACTTTATTAATACAATAATTGCATTTTTGAAAGATGAAAAGATAGAGTAATTGGCAAGAAATGTCTATAAAAATTACTATAAGTACGTTTCATCATGACTGGCCTGTTGGTCTAGTGGTTAGTGACCCTGACTGCAAAGCCTTAAGAGCACGATAGTTTATTCTGTGTCTGGGTGTAATTTATCTATAATATGTATGTATTAAGAAATATTTAAGTATGTTTATCTATCAGTTGTCTGGTTTCCATAGTACTACCTCTGCTTAGTTTTGGGATCAGATAGCGTCGTGTGAGTCCCAAGTTTATTATTTTTCTAATTTTTACACTGTTAAATATTTATATAAAAACAAATAACATAAACATTTAATTATCATTATTTTAAGTGTTATCATTATTGTCAGCGTCATAAAGTTTTTCTACACTAACATCATACCTAATGCTGCGTTGACTTGGACTACATCATAGCGTTGATTTTTCTTATTTCTTTGTGAACTTTTGGGAGCATTGTAAACAGCTATAGCTTCAATTACTTACAAATTAAACTTTAATCAACAAAAGGCTTAATCAAACTGGTGGATAGTTCTGAATGCAGATTTATGGAGAGACTTCCAGATTACTGGAGTGTATTAATGTACGAGTAAGTGAGGCTTCAAACTTTCTTTAAAAGTATCGTGTAGATACTTTCGTCCCAGGATAACACAACTCTTTTAACTTGATCCCCAGATGAGCGGGGTGCAGCAAACCCGAGGGAGAGTGTTAGTGAGTTCGTTTGAATGATTCGACACCTCCCCAGAGATTCAACTCTTTCAACACTGCGTGCAATTTTATATAATAATAAGCTGTTTTTTGATATTATAGTTGCGAAGTATTCTACCGTTAAGAATATGCTTTATGAATTGTTAATCGAAGTTTGCCGACGGGAATTTGTTTTAAGAAAACTGATCTTTACTTTAATTTAGTTAGATTTTAAAATATTTATAGCTTTTGGAAAATAGTTAGTTAGGATGTAAAGGCTTCCGAGTGTATTCAACTAATTACTTATTTGTTTAAAAGATAACTAGCCATGTAGGATTGTGGTCCCACATTACTAGCAATCCTGTTAACCCCTCCAGCTAAGCTTAATGGCTTGTGTTAGGAGTGGGTTAGCCATTAGGCTACCGCCGCTTAGCTATATTATTTAAACTACTAGCTGTGCCCGCGACTTCGTTCGCGTGGAAGTTGGGTTTATATTAAGGTAGTTTATATTACAATTCAACTTCTGTGTAAAACATATTGTAAACATGCTCCACAATGCTCTGTGGCATCTATGGATATTTGGGCCTAGCTTTAATCAGGGCCCAACATATGGCAGGGCAAGCCAAGCAAATGCCCAGTGCAGCAAAATGAAGGGCGACAAAGTTTATGGCGCCAGACGGTTAGAAGACAAATTATTAAAATTCCCACGACCACACCTCGACAAAAAAGTGATTTGCATCACATCAAATACTATTAATATTGAATAATTCCCCCCCTCCCCCACCACGCGAGTACTGGGGCGGTTTCGAGTTAAATGAAGCTCGAAATTATATTATTACTCGTGCGAAATTTTGAGTTAAGGAGCTTCGATTCTGACTCCGATAGGTCGAAAATTCCGATTGATTTTAAACCTCCGACTCCAACTTCGGCTCCGACACTTTTAAATCGGACCTTTTAATCGGAGGTACCTAGTCGCTCCTTCAAGATAATTTATACATAGGTAATAAAGGTATGATGGAAAAAACTCTCACAGATTCCCTATGATCGCAGGTTATGTCCTGCCCGAGCGATCTTTTCCGAGTCTAAAGTACACCTACTTTGTGTCCGTGTTTGTACCGCGGGAATGCAATGTTTAAACAAACAAACAACATTCAAACGTTTCTAAAAGATATACTCAGATATCTTTTTTTGTGTTTAAATACTATTTCTAAACTTATTTCAATATTTTTTTTCACTCACCTTAGAAGAATAAAATATTATTTTATAATGTCTACATTGGTGAATTTAAAAATAGGTGTGTCAACCTGTCGCAAATTAAGATCATCATATATTCATATCCCTCTACGTAAGAATTTCAGTTTTTTTTTTATATCAATTTTCCTGATTCTTTTTAATTTGTATTTAAACGCTAAAATTTTCAAAACTGGATAAGTTTATTTTTATACTTGATGATTTTATATTAAACTATCATGCATATTAAACGTAGGTAAGCAAGGTATTTAACCTTAAATTATTTACGCGATCAAGACCCGTAATACATATATTTTCATAATGTGTACAAATCGCGAAAGTTTATTAACATTTGTAGGTAAGCAATTTTGGCACTCAGAAGAAATCGAATCACAGATGGCGCCACGTGTTTTATTTTGATGTAACGCGGACTTAATCTTTCATTTTTTTTAAGCAATTAACATTTATAAATTCTAGAAAATATCAAGTAATTACTGTTTATTTGTAATGTAATATTGTTTTTCATTTCTACATTTATAACATAATCACTATTCATGCAAAACAATGATAAAGGTGCCTATTGGAAGTGATTATTAATATGAAAATTTGTTAAACAAAGTAAACATGTTAAAGTCGAAAATAAAAGCTTGTATAAATAAGTATACATTTAGAAAATACTTAAAAAAAAGAATAAAAATAATTTTAACACAACACAAAAAGAGACTTGTAGTTAAGGAGTCGATCCTCCGACCTCGCTCGTTTAATACCGCTACTTGTGCCAATAGACCACCTCAGCTGATGCAAACACGGTTAAAATAGCTGATCTTAAGAAAATTGAAAATGTTGTGTTTAGCTCCTAATAGTTTTAGCGTGAAGTTATTGTTTCCATGGGTTACAATTGTAAATAATGTCTTATTGTGGAAAAAATTGTGAAAAACCATAATGGTTCGACAACACATACGTTGCTGCTCACTCCCCATAGACGATAGCACAATGATTTATAGTGCAAGTAACGACCTATAGTATTTACAATAAAACTGCAAATTTTCATGAAGATCCGTCAAGTAGTTATTGTTTTATAACGATATATAGCTACAGACATTATCCGTCATTGCTTAGCTCCTATGGGAAATAGCGTGATAAATTATAGCCTATATGTTAATCCAGACTTATTAGAATACACATACAAAATTTCAACCGAATCTGTCCAATAGTTATTGCGTGATGCGTGTTCAAACAAACAGACAGACAGATAGACATTTTTAAAAATGTAGGAATGTGTTTAAATACTCTTTTCGAACATTTCCCAATATTTTTTTTCACTATGTTCGGCCATGTACAGACACGTGAAATTTACAATTTTATTATATGTATAGATAGATATAGATAGATGGCATGATTCAGCATTCACGCGCGATGGCTTATTATTAGCGTATTTCATGTATAACTTTGGTGTTTCTATACCGATTTCTATTAGTATTTTTTATGGAATAGTTAATTATGTTAACTTTTTTAATTAGGGATGACTGAGAGTGTTATAAACGTAAGAGTAGACAAATATAATCAGAAAGCTTCAAACTACTAAGCTATCGGGAGTTACACGTGATATTGTGAGTCAACCATAAAAGATAGACATATGCTGTCGTGGGATATTTTTTTTATAATTTTAAGGAGAACATTTCTGTTAAACATGATTTCTGTGTAGCTTTAACCATTACGGTTGCACACGCGACGAAAGCTTAAAAAATGGAGTAACTTCTCCCGATTTCCTTCACTGCTCTGCTCCTATTGATTGTAGCGTGATGAAAAGTATACTATAACCTACTCAGGAGTATGAAAAATAATTGTACCAAGTTTCGTTAAAATCCGTCGAGTATTTTTTGTTTCTATAACGGTTATACAGACAGACAGACAGACAGACAAAAATTTTACTGATTGCATTTTTGGCATCAGTATCGATCCCTAATCACCCCCTGATAGTTATTTTGGAAATATATTTCATGTACAGAATTGACCTCTCTACAGATTTATTATAAGTATAGATGATGGATGTGTTAAACTCTTAGACCTTACAGTCGAATAGAATGTCTGGATCTCTGGAACATGAAAACTAAGTGTGTTTTGGGGAAACCGTCATCCATTTTATTTTTGTATTTAAGGGTACTTGTACCTAATTTTATTAAAATTTAAGCTTTTTTTGAGTTCGCGACCAACTTAATCACTAAATATGTAATCGGATAATAATGTAATCGGATTTTGCAGCAGTGAAGCTAATAAGCTATACAAAGCCAGATGATAAGAATACTCTATAACATTGCAATAAGATATGACTCCATGGAAGGAGCAATACTTATGTTAGATCCTGTCTGCTGCTAAAACTTGATCATATCTCTCTATTACATGGCATTGTAAAGTACGTAGTGATTGTAACAAGGGTTATCAACGTCCCTTATAAGACCATGGATGGTCACCATTTTACATAAGTAAATCCTAGGTGATAAAGACACAACAACTAATGATATTTACTTTAAGTACAATTCCCACCAAAAATCCCACATCAAAGTTTAAGAAAGTGTCAAAAACTCAAGTGCTACTTTTCATACGTTGAAAAGGTAAGGGCTTCAGCGACTCAAAGAAGCGGCCCTCCAGCCACGTCTGACACTTTCAAGCTATTCCAATCAAAGCCAGTCCTTAAATATTAAAAGGTCGTTACACTAATGAATCGTATCTGATTTTGTCGTCGTCTGCATCAACGCTTCAATGTCTTTTGGCCTTTACACCAGTTTCTTAAGAAAACTCTTGTTCAAAATTCAACTTTCTACAGTCTCTTATATGTCAAAGTTGTTTTTATTTTTAATTTCGTATGCAGGTGTCTAAAATATATCGTGAACTAATAAGACATCCGTATTACGACTTTCCTCAGTACCATCAATAAACTTCAATGAAATAGAATTATTTCCAAAAATGGAAGATCGCTGTTTATATAGCTTTGAAGTTCAGTCCAATAAAAACACATTGTATTCTTGTCATTTTTCTTACAAATTAATGTTACTTCCAAAATAAAAACAGACAACAAACAACAAAGGAACAAAGAAATGCAACTAACGATCGTCATTTATCACAACAAAATCACATTTAAAGTCTAAGGAATCAATGTTTTGTAGGAAACACTTTTATCCGTATTCTGTTTTCAGGGAATTCCATTCGAGTTGTAACTGATTCGATATATTTTGTTTATAGGGTAGTGCTGCACACCTCGATGTTTCACGTCGATTGATCGGGAATAGGGATGCTGATCGAGTAGACGACACGGAGCGTAAAATGAGTTGTCCGCATCGCCGCTTCGGCCGTCTGCCAACACTGTTCACCAGTAAACATCTATTGTCTTGCTCGTAAAACGTACAAAGATTTTGTTCTGAAATTGCAAACGTCTTACCCCCTACCGTATTCTCAAAGTTGCTTTCATTACATCAACTTATTGGATAGATTCCAATATGATTCGTGCGATTGCATTCGATTGCATATTGTTTACGATTATGATTATATGCGTTAAGTTTTGAATATATTTGAGAACATTTTGCGTAAGGGTTTGCTAGAATACACAAAGAGATTTCATTTGGACTTTAAATTTGCTTTCTCAACTAGTGGAAAATATAAAATGAATAATATTTACCAAACTGTCGAGGACGCATTAAATTGCCGGAAAATGACTGTTAACACTATTTGTTCGCAATATGCGATTTGTCTACCATAAATGCATCTGTCAATTTATTTACGAATAGTAAACACGAATAGTATCATTTATTTTACGGTACGCAAAATAAATAATACTCATTGATACTCATTTCAGATTCAGATTTTTCCTTCATTACTTCAACTGGTAAAAATATGTTTATTGTTTGCAGGTATGTACTGAGCTTATAGTTATTATAAACCATAGTGTCCTGATTTTCTAATTGATATAATAAATGAGGAAACTATTTCATTTGATTTACCTGTTTTTCCCGAATGGCCCCCCACAAGATGGACTGGTAGCGGAGGCCGCTTGATGCAGACCGCTCAAAATCGGTTGTTACGTTGGTTTATGTACTTATATTCAGGAGTGTATGTGTTTGTGAGCTAATTATAAGAATAGATTTATTTAAAACAAAATGTACGTAGTACCCTAAAGGAACGCAAATAGTTCTATTTTGTGCATCTTATGTAGGTACTACAACGTGTAACGAGTGAAAGGCGTATGGCACACGTATTATCTCCTCATCTAGTGGTATTGCGTATGGCATAGAACTTTTTAAATCATACTTTATAAAATTGATAACTTTTTCATTTATAAATAAGCGAATGATAAAATAATGATTGTTTTTTTTTTCTGGGTACGCCGATTTTTATAAAATTAGATATGTGTACTCAGTATTTTGGGCACATTACAATCTTTGAATATGACCACGTCTTTCTGTTTCACGCTGTTTAAATAAAATTGAATCGCGCATTATTTCAGAACGCCTGCACCAAATTGAATAATTCTTTTTCTTTTACTTTTGTTATTATCCGGACATGGTTGTGATAAAATATTTTTAAAAATTGTATGGGAAAATAACACCCGTGCAAAGTCAGGGCGAACAGCGAGTCTAAAGTCTATACTAATATTATAAAGCTGAAGAGTTTGTTTGTTTGTTTCTTTGTCTGTTTTAACGGGGTAATGCCAGGAACTACTATTGTTGGATAGCCCATTTATCGAGGAAGGCTATTGGCTATAAAACATCACGCTACGACCAATAAGAGCGGTGCAGCAATGACAAATGTTATAAAAATGGGAAATATTTACGCAGACGAAGTTGCGCGGGCCAGCTAGTATACAATAATTACTTGACGCCGCACAAATAGCTTGCACACACTGCTAGTTTGTCCAAAATTGATTTGCACAAATAAGCATGTACGTAAAAGGTACATACGCAAACGTTTGCACCAACAGGTTTGTGCAAATAAAATTGTGCGTGGAGCGTGTAGGGGTCCAGCTACACGGGGTGTAGCCCCTAGGACCCTAACGTACTAATCTCTATAGTCCTTGGACTGGCTACTACAGCCCCATACAAAGTGACAGCAATTTCAAATGCCGAATCGAATGACCGTTCTGTGAACTTTTTTGGCACTTATGGCCGTTGTTAGCCTTGTTACACTATTGCAGACTTCCATTTAATTTTACAAAATCGAATGGAAGTCTTATTGTTGACGACGGTAGTCTGTCTAGCGTACTTGTACTATAGTCAGTGGTTTACCGTCACTAATTAATTGAATGTAAGTATACCCGTTAAACTTGTCGTGGATATGTGTTCCATATCTTTCTAATTCCTAATCATTAGGCAGGTATGTACTGAGCTTATAGTAATCGTAAACCATATTGTCCTGATTTTCTGTTCTAATGATTCCAATTAACGTTTTACATTACAAATTGTACTTACCGCAGAGGTTTCCTAGAACTAAAAAGAAGAGAAATACGAGGTTATATATCTCCAATGAAAAGCTACATACCTAAAGTACATTTCTAAAATTTTTTTTTTGGAAAATTGCTCTTTTCACTTTTGTCAAAATATGGGACTATTTTTTAAAACCCATTCTCCTTGTGATAATGATATTTTAAGTGAGCAACCTTTTATAAGTTTTGTCATTGATAAGTTTTATTGTTCTTAGATTTTCATACAGGAAATAATATAAATAAAAAAGTAGTGAAATAAAAACAAAGACGATGAGTGACGAAGATGGTGTACTGAGGTAAAAGGGCTGCATTGATTCCTCATTTGCCAAAACATTTTTAAATGTGAAAAAAGAAACAACTAATTGTGAATCGGACTCTTTCACCGTGGGTTCCATACAAAGTTGTATTTTCAATTTTAGTCTTATTTTTTCCACATTGCTTCTTGGGAAATTCCATGATCCTAGGTTAACGAGAAGTAGTTCTTTAGCTTTGATTCCTTTCAATTGAATTAACGCAGCAGTTTTATTTATGGACTACTCCGAAAGACTGCAGACTAGGGAGCGTTTGATATTAATTTCAACTTGATACTTTCTCGCGTTTTAGAGAAAAATGGTCTTGACAAACAGACAGCGAAGTATTCTGTTAAAGTTCCCTTTTACCTGACTGTGGAGGATGGGTTATGTGTTTGATGTGTATGTATGTATCCTTCCAATGTATCTATGTCCACTAATAACTCCTCAACGGTTCAACCAATTTTTATAAATGATACGTCATTAGATTCATCTCAATGAAAGATTCATTTCGTTAGGTACAAAAATTCTTAAAAATAAAATGGCCAATTTTATGCGCTTTAATTTGCGGGATGAGATTTTATTTTCTATGATCCTAGTTTGGGATATCAAATCAAAGGACTTTAAAATCTCTTGTTGTATGTTTATGTGACAAATCATAGAAAAAGCATCGCTAATTATAAAATAAATAGTTATTATTAAATCACTTTCTTACAACGACAAAATTGTACTAAATAAAAAAAAAATTGAAGCTTAAAATATTGAATAACTTAAATCTAAAAAAACGTTGTTTTTAATTTTTTTCTTCTAGAGATACGGATCTCTAAAAATCATCATGAAATGTTAATCCTAACCCAAGTCTTGCCTCATTTTCATAAAGAAAGTGAAGAACAATCCACTATCGTAAAAATGACAATGTAACAGTGTGAGCACTGACTCGTAACTAACTTGCTAAGAAAATGTATTTTTAAGTTGTCGCCGTCGCGTCTTCGCGATGAATCCACTCAATTAGTAACAGACTAACCGTCATTAATTATAACTGTGCAAGCGAGATACCATACACTTTTACAATTTTGTAAACCGTTTCAAATTGTTTTGGAAGTATCCTAGAATAATTCAGTTCAAGGAATTCTTCTCGAAATTCTTCTAGAACTTTCGTGTCGATAACTTTCATTATCAATGTTCGCTTAAATGTTACTCTTTCATGAATTTTACAGTTCATTTCGTTGTTTTTTATTTGATGAAACTCACGTAACAAAATAAACTGTAATACTAGTAGTGATGTAATAACGTTATAACAGTTTATCTGTTTGTGTTAATTTCACATATCATTACAATTTTCATTACAGAATTTTAAATACAAATACCTAAATTATTATATTTGTCAGAGTGCCATTTAGTTGCAATAAATAAATTTGATTTTATATTTCTCAGTACTTGATGCATAATTTGTTATACTTTAATGTAAGTCTTTATACAGTCTGCAGTAAATTTAAAGAGGCAAGAACAATTTCTTTAAAAAAGATTCCTTTTTTATTAAACCTAGGAAATATTAGATTATGTAAATAACCCTGCCGATAGTAGTATATATTGCGATGTAGAAGCCACATAAACACACAAACAACAATATAAACATCATTATGGTTCCACCAAAATATCTAATGTTCGTGGGACATGGTTCATACTAAAGTACATACATACGCGTAGTACTATTAAGGAGAATGTTAATTAAGTCTCAAGTAAATAGAGTCAGTCAAACAGCAAACAGATTTAATTAATAGGGTATGACTATGTCTTGGATTTAGCAGGATCTTGTCAATGACAAATACAACGTAAAATGTGCTCTAGAATGTTTGGCTGTTAGAGCAGCTAATAATGGACTTCCACACAATTTAACGTAAGGGTAATTTCTAGTTTGTGATGTGCAAAATAAATTTTTTGGCAAAGAATACGAGTAGGTCACTTACTTGAAGGTTTTGTGACACGATGCAATATGATGTCGAATGTATGGCAGCAATACTTCTTTTTTGTAAATTCATTAATGAAAAATTTGACTCTAGTGGGACTCGCTGATAGAATAGAATGATTGCTAATCCCGCTCAAGTGTTTAATTTTTCGTCAAAAATCAAATAATTATGTAAAGGTACTGTCTTGCCATGTACCTACGTGTCTTACTATACTTTGCGATTTACGATTTACAAAAAAAAATATTTAAAATGAATTTAAACAATTTTTAGATTAAAATTGACTCCTATAACAACGTTATTATGCGAATCTCTACGAAAACAGTGTGGCTATTTTTGAAGTTTTATAAAGGTAATAAATAATAATATAATATCTTGGGACAACTCACACAACGCTATCTGATCCCAAACTAAGCAGAGCTTGTACTATGGACACCAGATAACTGATAAACATACTTATATATTTCTAAATACATACATATTATAGATAAATAACACCCAGACACAGAATAAACCATCGTGCTCATCACACAAAGTTTTAACCTGGGTGGGTATCGAACCCACGATCTCTTCCGTAGCAGTCGGATACACTCCCACCGCGCCACAGAGGCAGTCAAAGGTAATGCATTTTTAAACGTAGAATAGACAGACAGAGGGTTGGAACATTTTGACAATACGGTTTAAGTAGCTTTTAAGTATTTACAAAGACCGACAATACTTTACCTATTTTTTACTTTAACTTTACTCCAAAACAAAAATATAAAAGAGAAAAATATCTCCTTATTTGATACTTACCCGTAAGCATACCTATTCCAGAATGTTAGGTTGCCAAATACCAGACAGGTGGTAGACGCTTCGAGCCAATAAATCACAGAGCTACTTGGTATTGCGCGGGATGCCCCGATACGCCGGCCAACTACTGATTAATGTACTCTATTTGACCGTTGCCGTTGTACGGATTTATAGAAAACAGGAGATATTGTATTTATTTTTTAGAATACTTTGCTATTGCTAGAATAAAAAATATAGATGAATTTTGACAACTCATATACGATAAACAAAGTTTATAAAACATATAGCCACAAAGTACAAAACTTAGAAACCTCTGTCACAATCAATAGTTATAGACGGTACTCGAACTCACTCCATTTCGGTTATATTAATTGGTTCTTGTGCATATAGGTATGTAGGTATATTGTTTTACTTAGAAATAAAGATATTATACATTAAAATAACATAAAACCGAGCAAGAGCATGTCGGACCATGCTCAGTGTAGGGTTCCGCAGCCTTAAATAATAGCATCAGCAGAAGAGTAAGAGGCTCAGATCTATTAAACGTACTTTAGTTAGCTGAAGCTAAACAAATAAAACATTACAAAAACATGACAAAGAACAGCTGTCCTTTGAGTTTGTTGATATAATGTTCTGAGATATGCTAAGCTTGCACTAAGATCAGAAATTTCAACGGCCAACATTTAGTTTTTCAAGATTTTCTTCAAGTTTTACTTAAAGTAAGGTTAAGTTAAGCCAAAGTATGCTTTATAGATTTCAGCATACGACTACTTGACTGAGGAGTAGAGAAAATTGCATCATAATCCATTTCGTAGTTAAGAAGATTTATACATACATAATGACATATACCGGGAATCAACTTCGTTTTATACTATTTAAAGATATTGAAACAAATATGCCTATTATTGTTTTTAAGCTTTAGTGATTTTTATTCATATTAGATATATTTCGGGACTACATAGCGCGATTTATTTAAAGGTACGAACCTTTTATTTATCCGACGTTTCGATCGAATTGCACCGAACGTGGTTAAATAGTTAATGTGATTAATTGCCGAAATATATCTAATAAAAATGCCTATGTTTCTTTATTTTATTTATTCATAAAACAATAATACAATATTGTGTTTTAATATGCCTATTAAGTAACTGAATATAATTGCCAATACCTGTACAAATTATTCCTATTGCATGTATTAAATACATCATCAAATAATGGTATTTAGAAAGCGTACAATGAAAATGCCTATTGTATAATTACATTATTTTCTTTTAATGTCAAGATAATAAATATTTTTCTGACATTAAAACAAAAATTCCACTTATTGTTAAGGGTAAACAGTCAAAGCATACCATCCACCCCAATTTAAAGGGGAAATTAACACAATACTTTTAAAGGTTGCCAAATATGTACGCAATTTCATTTTCAAAATGCTTTTAAAAGCCCTTTGCGTATAGTTAACGAAATGTTTGATTTTAATGTATGAATGTTTGCATCGCATGTAGTCAACACATACCTTGTGATAGGTTATAAAACAAAAACCGGGCTAGTCGGGCCACGCACAACGTAGTGGTTCCGTAGTAGTCCCTCCCCCATCCAAATTACGCAGCTTAAGAAGAGGGTTTTCTGTTGTTTTTGTTTCATATTTTTAATGGAATTTGTTCGAAAATTTTGTTATAATCTTCTCATGTAATCAGCTGTTACTCGTAAACTTAGTCTCTGTAATGAACTCGTAGTTGTAATAGCTTTCCTTTTAATTTCCCAACATTTTCATATCTACGTAGAGTTAAGTGCTAATGAATAGTATATATAGAATACTATATATACTATTCATTAACACTTAACTCTTATAAAAATTTGGCCTTTAAAGCCTAATATTTCACAAATGGATTCCTAAATCTAAAAATGGACTCCACAATACCTACGTTTTCAAAAGATCTATCTAATGATAACCAACACGATGGTGTACTCAAAAATCATATCCACAATTTTCAAAGGGGAGGTTTTTTGTTTTTATTTTAATTTATTTATTTATTACAAATCTCTTATTGCTGACAGTAAAATCCTTTCGCAAAAATTGAAATATTATATAATTGACATACACAATTTAAAATGTAGATGTTAATCTACATTTTAAATTGTGATAATGTACAAGCAATTGAGAATAATTAAAACAAAACAATAATAACAAACAAAATAAAAATGATGTTTAAAATAATATTTGAAAGATTACTTATAAAATTAACGCAATTAAAAATATCCATTGTTTGTCCAATTTTATTTGCGGTTGGTAAACTAACTGCGGCCTATGTATGGGGATAATAGTTTTCCAACGGCAAAGTTTAGTTTGTCATATTTAACACCTGTTTTTTTCACTGACGTACCACTATATAAAGTTGTCGTATACATAAAGTTGGGCGTCTCGATGAAACGAAGCTACCATGCCAATTCCAGCTTGATAGGTATCATTTTAAAATTTGTTCTAGAGAACCCGTGCTATCTGTATTCATCAGTTTACAAAAGAGCGTGATCGAGACTCATACAAACACGATCAGTTAAGCCCCCGGTCTTGCGTCTGATCTCTCCCCGTTCATGTTAAATTTTCTGTTCTCTTCGGACTACGAGATTAATGCCGAAATCGGTTGTTATTGCTTATAGGCTTAATTAACAGATGTCAAAATTGAGGCAAGATTAAACCTATAAAGTTGCGGTTGTTTCTTTTAAGAAGTATCATGTGCCCAATGAGTAGAAATTCACTACGTTTAAAATAATGTTTATAATATCTGCTTTAAAGCTTTCACAAATATTTATTGCTGGAGATGCAAAACTCTCAAGCTTAGTGCCTCACTCGTGTAAAGACAAACGATCCTTCGTGCTTTCTTACATGACAAAGACGAAACTTTACCGGGCGACGTCTCAGAAATATTTCTGTTGTGTAAACTTTAATCTTAAGACTTTGCATCGCAACGTCTTTCAAGATGGTGCAGTAATATTATTCGATTGCTTAAAATATCACTTTAATTTCTTAGTAAGTTAATTTTCACACCACTACAACTTTTAGATTTATTTTAGTTTTTTTATGTTTAATATTATTTGTAAAAACCGGGCAAGGGCATGTCGGGCCACGCACAATTTAGGGTTTCGTAGTCGCCCATCCGAATAATGCGGCTTAAGAAGTGGGTTTTATGTTGTTTTTGTTTCATACTACTAACAACGTTAAATATGTATTTTTCAATGTAATCTGTACAAAATTTTTGTTACTTCTCACTTGGACTGCTGTTACTCGTTAAGTTGTAAAGCCTACTTAGCTGTGATAGTTTTCCTTTTAATTTCACTATATACCTATACTACTACCGTGTTTTTTTCACATACCATTTAGCAGCATTTAGGGGAGGACACTTGACTCTAACAAAAATTTGCACTTTAAAGCTTAATATTTGACAAACGGATCCCTAAATCGAAAAATGGTCTTTACGACCTAAGTATTTTTAAAAGACCTATCTAATAATATCCAACACAATGGGGTAGGTAAGAAAAAAAATCACATCCCTACTTTACAAATAGAGGTAGGTTAATATAAGAAGTAAGTTATGGCCTTATTAAATAGTCTTTGAGCTAAACTGCAGACGTACGGACGGATGGACGGACGGACATGGCAAAACAATAACGGTTTCTTTTTGTCATTTTGGCTACGGAACCCTAAAAAGTAGATCAATCAAAACCTTAAACGTAGCTTATTATATCTAGGCTTTTTTATCACACAATCATTATTTTATTCTAGGTGAATGAAGTACTTTGACGTTGCAGTATAAAAACCAAAATAAAAATAAAAATATTATTATTTTCGTATCTATGTTTCTTAGATTTAAAACAATCATGTTATTAATGACTTAGCGTAGGTACAATCACCAATATAGGTCGTATTTATTTTGGTTTTACAAAATTTTAATAAACAATGACAATAGTACCTAATTGTGATATCCGAACTCAACAATATATGACTCTGACTGGACTACAATAGCCAAATTAATATGCTGTTGGCTAATTGCAAGTTACTTGATACTAGACTAGACTGGTCTAGGTCAAATGGAATTGACACAATACAAATTGCTCTGTCAAAAATAAATAGTCCTCAAGTCTTTAACAAATATACTTAGAAATCCCACACGAATTAATTAAAACTGGGCCTGTTGGTCTGCTCAAGTGTCAACAGACAATTAAGAGCTATTAACTGGTATTATGTTCTGTTGAACATTAACCCAGTCCACATAAAGCAGCTGTAAAATATTATCGTGTACTACTGTTATTGAAATGAAAAAAATAATCGATGAACAAATAAATGATAAAACTTTTTAAAAGAAAAATATCAAAAATAGTATCCTATGTAAGTACACTTTTTACCCGACAGTAAGGATGGGTTATATTTTTCGCGCGTATCTTGTATGTACGTATGTAATATTATTTATTACTTCATATCTTCCAAACCACTAAACGGATTTATACAATTAAGACGTCCTTAGATTCGTCTTGACCGCCTATGTGTTCTTAGATAGGTGACGTTTGAAAAAACAAACATGGCCGTTGTGAGATGTCAAAATAAAGTTGTGTGAAAAAAAAGTTTTTTCGAATACTGCAATATGTTAGTTAGCTACCATTCTTTTTTTCAATTTTAATACTTGATAATAGCTGTGATAAAAGTTAGTTGTTACATCCTACAACTACTGAAAAGTATAAAAAAAATCCTGCCTGCACAAAAATGATGGAAACAAGATCCCTTACGTAGTAATATAATTTCATGCAGTCGGAGGCATTAATGAATCACGATAAACTTACTAAAGTGCCTCTATCTTATTTCAATCTTTTTTGTGCAGGCGGGTTTATTTTTTTTTTATTTTTTTATTTACAAGCTTTTATTTAACTTGACTTGTTTCCCTTAACCTGTTTTTGGAGTTATTACCTAGACGTAACACCGGAGTAAAATCGTTATTTATTGTAAAGTTCTGGCTCAAAACCTAACAATGATTCTACTCCGGGGCCTCGCAGACATGTGGTAGGTGATTGTATGGCATAGTAAGTGCTAGTATGTTTTTTTTTCAACTCTAATATTCCAAGGTTATTTGGTGTAATGTAAAAAAGCCACGATCTGAAGGTTATTAGTATATTATAAATCACCCTGTAAATGATTTTAAAATGTACTTATTGTCTAAGGGGTGCCTTCTCGAAGGGAGCCGTCGAAACGGAAAACTGTCAAGACTGGTAGAAGTACTTAGAAGTAAGACCGATGACTCAACATGGTCTCCTAGGCACGAATGCGTGTTACTTTTTACCCTACTGCGCGACGCAAAGGAAGGCAATTTGTTTATATGTGTATGTATGTATGTGTGTGTTCCTTAGTGGAACTATAAAGACCATACTCTTGCGAATGTCACTAAAGACGTAACAGCAATCAAAATTCAAAATAGCGACAACCAGACTCCTGACAATATGGCGTCTGGTCGTCGCCATTTTGAATTTTGATAGAGAAAAAAATTTAATCAATAAACTATGTCATGTGGGGTATCATATAGGATAGGATTATAGGATAGGGATATTTTAAAATCAGGATAAACTTGAATCATTTTGCACTTAAAATGACCATTTTGGATTTAAAGCGATTTAAAGTTTGTTGCCAACCATTTTTACTCAAATTTTCGGTAGTTACAGTTATTACGCCTTACAACTAAGCATTAAAAGTATTAAATAGTAAAAGACGGAAACAAGATAACCTAGTAAGTTCATGAATCTCAATGACCTTATTAAAATGCCTCCGACTGAATGATTGTTGTTTCCATCATTCTTTCAGAAGGCAGGTTTTTTGGTTTTTAAAAAATATTTTTGAAGAGAAAACTTCTTTAGCGGCGTTGTACAGTTTTTGGGATATGTAAAAACTGTTAAACTCGCGTCAGGACACGTGACCTGATCGAAAATTCGTAAGACGGAGGAGAGCAATAAAAAGTGCTACATAATCATAAGAATTTGAAGTTAAATTTCGCCTCCATCTACAATGTTATTATAGCTCTGGTGGGAAATCGGGCGGTCCAAAAACCAAAAGACTCCGGTTCGAGTCCGAGTAACGATTATTTTTTTCCCTTTTTTATTTTAATTTTTGATTTTGGTTTTTTGTATTGTGATTTATTATTTCATTTTTTTTTAATTATTATGTCAGTAAGATCGAATAATATTATTAAAATTTCAACAGTATGTAATATTATGTTCAAGTTTTCACTTCTGCCGGCACTCCCGGAGTGCAACCCGTTGTTTTTTTTTAAACCGGGCGAGATGATGTCGGACCATACTCAGTGTAGGGTTCCGCAGCCTTGAATAATTTCATCAGCAGGAGAGCGTATGCTCTCCTACGTTCATGGCACTTACGCCCTTTTGTTGAGAAACGCAGTTTTTGGGCAATAATATCCGATCATTTTCAAAATAATTTTAATTTTAAGTATTTATTAAGCGCTACCTTTTGTTTTTTTTTTCTTATTTTTCTGGTCACACGGTTCAAAACCTAAAGGGGCGGTTAAAAACCTTTAGGTTTTTATGCAACTTTGCGGAGTGATTATTTCTTAAAATATTCACCCAATCAATAAAGTTTATTAGAAGTCTTAAAATATTTTTAAAGACCTGTCAGATGATGTGCCACACGTTGATGATTGCTAAAAAAAAATCAGCTCCTGTTACCTACATGCATGGAGTGCCGCTTCTAAAAATATTTATTTTTATTATTTAGCTATCAAACAAGTAGCGGCTACTACAAGACACCTTTTCACCAAATTTCGTCAATATTCATCGAGTAGTCTTTGAGTAAAATGCCTGTGACATTCGGACAGACAGGCAGACAGACAGACAGACAGACGGACACGACGAAACTAGCTTTCATTTTTGCAATTTTGGCTACGGAACCCTAAAAAATGTGTTAGATGGACACCCGATTGGAAGACAGTTCCTATTGCTATTTGACTGCCCTGTTCGATCCCTACCCAGGATAAAACTTGATGTGTGATGAGCACGATATACTATGTCTGGGTGTTATTTATCTATAATATGTATGAATTTAGAAATATTTAAGTATGTTTATCAGTTGTCTGGTTTTCATAATACAAGCTCTTCTTAGTTTGGGATCAGATGGCGTTGAGTGAGTTGTCTCAAGATATTATTATTATTTTATTGCAATATCTTTTTAGGGTTCCGTAGTCAAAATGGCAAAAGGGAACCCTTATAGTAAAAGAAAGTTATAATTTTGCATGGATGTACATATTATTTACGCCGGCAAAGTGGTAAAATAAAATCTTGAAAAACAAAAAAGAGTAGGCGAATATTTAGGGGTAGTGATTTTCGTTATTATAGTTATATTATTTCGTTATTATACTTATAGTGCAAATTTTTGTTAGAGTCAAGTGTCCCCCTGCCAACTAAATTGTTGTTTTTGGAGATTTGAAAAAAAGTCAGGGTAGTACTTAGTATATATAATAAAATTAAAAGGAAAAATGGCACAGCTAAGTAAGTAATAAGTAACAGCCGACCAAGTGAGAAGTAGGTAACATTTTTTTTGTACAAATTCCATTGAGAATTACATAGATAACTTTGTTAGTAACTAGTATAAATTGGTGTTTAGTATAATTTGTGTTTGGTTGATAAAGAAACGCGTAGCGTTAGCGTATCGAAAGCGAAAATCAACCCGTAACGAGATAAAGTCATCCACGCGGGCGATGCCGCCGCGGACACCTAGTCATAAATAATAGATTTTTGATCGATGTCAAAATGCAACACTTTTTTTCGTCTAGCCTCTCAGCCCGCAAACAATAACATGCTATAAGGAACTACATTCTAAAAATCTTCATACATGCGGCAACCTATTTTTACCCGACTGTAAGAAAGGGTTATGTTTTTCGCGTGTATCTTGTATATATGTATGTAATATTCTTTCAGTGGATTGTGATTTAGATTAGTTATTAGTTATTTAGATTAAGTTAGATTCGTCTTAATTGCCCAAGTGTTCTTAGATATAGTGTTGACGTTTGAAAAAAACATACATGGCGGCTGTGATATGTCAAAATAAAGAGATGTAAAAAAAAAACTTGTTTTGAATAGTGCAATATGGTTATCAAATTAAAGGGCTCATCTTAAGCATTTCAAAAAGGTATAACATGATTATAGCTGTAATACAAAAACAGTTAGATATCAACCATTCTTTTTTCAATTTTCAATACTTGACAATAGCTGTGTTAAGAGTTAGTTGTTACATCGGTTACATCCTGCAACTACTAAAAAGTATTAAATAAAAAAATAAATTATAAAAAAAGATGTGAAGAACACTTTACTAAGTTTATCGAGATTCATTAATGCCTCCGACTGCATTTTTAATTTATTTTTTTATTATAAACCTTTACATTGATAAGCCATCACGTAAAGAAAGACCGCTATTAATATAACATTTGACATACCCTACAGTATTATATCAATGAACAGGACAAATAAGGAAGTAATTCGATTAAGTAATTAACTCTAGAAACATCATGATCGCATGTAACCCTGTCATTTAACACTGACGCCATTTATAATAAAAACAGAGCTATTGTTACTACTAAAATACACCATAATTCTTTGACAAATATGTTTATCACCCTTATTGTCATAGACGTAAGCTTCATTTTACAAAGTTGGAGACTCCGAAAGGCACAAAACGTTTATAGTCATTTTGTAATGTTTTCTTTTTTGTAGATATTAAAGCAAGCGTCAAGTAATCCTCTGTTTTCCATGTAAAAGCATTCCACACCTGGGATCCTTACGTGACACTACGCAATAAAGGCTTTCAAGTTACAAAGTTAACATTGCATTAACTATCAACTTTATTTATAAAACCGTAAGGTTGCCTTTTCTAGAACTTATCAGAAATTATACAAGCAAGAATGAGGTCAATGGAGCAAGAAGCTGAATGCGTTTGATAACTTAGAATAGGTAAAAGACTAGAATGCTACTGTCTTGACTGTTACTAAAACGTACTTCGAGATGTAAAATTGCTTGTGAACGTTGAGAATTTCTCGGTAGATAACACTAGTTAGGTTACGTAGTGTTCCAGCAAGAATATACTGAATAAAGGTCGCATTTATGGGTTATCTTTTCTCAGGAAGGAGTCTTGTGTCTTACGGATTACATTATGGTTAAGTTTAAACTTTTAGAGCTTAAAGCTTAGACCTAGCTTAGACTTAGATTAGCTGTGTAAATTGGACAAAACCTCTGCCAGGTTTAAGACCAACTAGGGTGGGTGTAACTATTTTGCATGACACTCAGTATCACCAGTCTGGTGCTAGATCAAATTCGACACACACCTCTCGTCTCGCCATCGACGTGGTAAAATCCAAAGGATTTATAATAATTATGGCAGCTCACAAACTAAGCAGAGCTTGTACTATGGAAACCAGATCACTGATAATAATTTCTGAATATATACATATTATAGATACATTTTACACCCAGATACAGAATAAACCATCGTGCTCATCATACAAAGTTTTATCCTGGGTGGGGATCGAACCCGCAACCTCCGGCTTAGCAGTTAGAATCATTAACCATTAGACCAACAAGCCAGTTTTCCGATAGCTGAAATCCTAATCCTTATTCAAACGTTTGCACTAATTTGTAATTATAGGAGCATAATCGCCTTGTCTACCAACTTTGCCTTTTGCACTTGAATGCATCTAGAACTATTATGAGAAAATTGTTTATCACAGAAGAATAAACTTTGCTTAAAGTTAATTGAATTTTGTTGAATGTATACCTTTGGTGTTAATGATTGTACTTTTCTTTCTTAATGTCTTTTGATATTGTAGAGTGCACAACCGTTTGAATGAAATGCTACCAATATATCAAACATGAAAGTTTGTCAGAATGTATTAATATTTATCACTTTTTCACGCGATAGGTACAAGTTACGAATTTTGATATTATAACATTCCCAGCGGGGGAAACGGTAGAATAAAACTAGTAAGATATACTTACAACTGTAAAACATTAAGTAGGTAGGTATTATATACAAGAAAAATGAGAGAGGTGTCTTGTGTGCACTTGTTGGAACGTAGTTCCTTTTTCTTCAACTTTTTTTGTGTTTGTATTAACTAATGATAAAATTCTGAAAGAACTTAACATTTTAAAAATTGCCCAAATTAAGATTTTATAGGTGAAACAAATATTTTGTTTTACGAATATACATACATACATATCAACCCATATGATGGCCCACTGCTGGGCACGGGTCTCCCCAGTAGAACCTACTGGTATGTAGATCCTGGGGGTAATTGCCATAATCGCCACGCTTGGCGAGCGGGTTGGCGATCGCAGTAAGGCTTTAAGTACGCAGAGGACGCTGCTGCCCGTCCTCCGGGGTGAAATCCCTTAGTCGCCTTGACGACACCCACGGGAAGAGATGGGGTGGTACTATTCTTAAGCCGGCACCACACGGCACGAATATACAAACAATCTTTATAACTAGAACCTATCTAGCTTCACATAAACATAAATAATAGACAGAACGTAGGCATCCGCTAACTGGTTACATATTTTTGGAATGAATATCAACCTTAACTTGATTAAAGCCACGAGGAAAAGTTAGTGATTAAAAAGTAAAAATATCGCTTAACAAAAACCACTACATCTTTTCTATATTTCATAGTCTATGATTGCTTGGTATTATAAATATGGCAACACGCAATGCGTGTTTGAAAGGTGTAGGCTAATGTGTTCCATCTATAGTTTTTTTTAATGTATCCTTCATCGATACGCGATTTGTGACGATTGTGATGCATTTTGGAAATGAAAATACAGTATCAGTATATTATTTACTATCCTCTCAAAATCATAAAGAACTAATGAGCAGTCTTTTCCGTTTATTAGATGGTGTTATACAAGACAAGATGAAAGATGTTTAAATTTTTTATTTGAAATTATTGCATTGAACCGTTAAGGTTGGTTGTAATGTGTGCAATATTTTAAGTTATTCGGAAGACATGAAGTAAGTGATATTTGAATTGGAAAATTCCATTATGCATTTAGAATAATTACAATTGATTGAATTGGTAGATACAATGTAAGAGACGAGTATTCAAGTGATGACGATATAAAATTTATTTGACGTTTTCCCCTCCTATCAGTAAGGAAGTGGCATAATGACACTGACAAAGAGGGGATTTATTCTGTAGCGATAACAAGAACACTTTTTTATATCAAAATCAAAGCGTTGTTCGAGTTCTTTTGATGTACCACAATTTCTTTTCAACCGGGAATAGAATTCGGAGCACGTACTCTTATAATCATGTTGGAGTTCTCCAATGTTTGATAAAGTCTCATGTGTTGCAGAAGAGACGGTGTGCAATTTGGCAGCTTAATATAAAGTTCATTTTACTTGTTTTTATTGTAAAGTATATACAGCATTTTACTGAATATTCAACCCATACTTAAAAAATCATTTGGGCTAAAACGCACAGCCAAAATTACTAAGTCTAGAAAGCTGAAATTTGAGAAATAAGTTTGTAAAGATAACGTCGTTTACGTTATCTCTAGGAACCTGTTTCCCAACCGGGACTACTCTGCCAATAGTGTACCGAAAAATGATAACGTAAACTTGGCATATGAAAAGATTTTTGGAAATTAGCGGAAATATTAAATAATATAACTTTTGTTCTATTGAGACTTAGAGGTACGCATATTTTACGCAAAACGGCTGGCAGGAGATTTTCGGAGAAGCCGAAGATAGAACAAAGTGGCGTGCAATTGGAGAGGCCTATGTCCAGCAGTGGACTGCGATAGGCTGATGATGATGATGATATTTTGCAGTACATAATAATAAAACATTTTTTTTTTAAATAAAACTTAAAAAATCTTCATAAATTTTTAAAAGTTCGTTTGGTTGTTACTATTTCCCGTTCGCTATTTTTTTTTTATTTAAACAATACGTGTATATTAGTATAAAATCAATAAATTAGAAAATTACCTATATTTTGTAGATGTGGCAGGATGGTGGAGTTTCATCGGTATCCACGGTGCAGAGAGTGCCACTTGCCATGTTTTTTACTTTTTATACTATTGGGTATAAAAAAGTTACTTTCGAAATTGAATTTAATTGTATAAATAAACATCCGACATTATTAAACTTTAGTTTAAAATGTTCCACTTGCTTTGTAAATGGTCCAGTTAGGCTGGATGGACCGATCGTCCGACTGGTCGGGATTTTGTCGAAAATTGCCCAAATGAAAGCTCAATGAACGTGTCACGACGAGTCGCTGGGCACATTTGTCCACGTCCCGAATTGTCCGCATTGCCGTACGCTAGGGTTGGCACTTGGCAGCTGATAAAAAAACGGTAGTTGGTATTTTTTCTGTTCTATTCTACTGTTGTGCTATGTTATTATGTTTTAGAACGCAGTAACGAATACTTTCTTCATTTAAATGGAATAAGAACTAGATGGTATAAATACTAGACACTTTTTTTTAATTTGTATTTTTTTTAATAATCATCACTTAAGCTTGCGCAATAATTTTTTTAAGTAGATCAGGGTAGTAAATAAAACATGTAATCGAAGTTGTACAAGGATATTTTTTTATTATTTATGTGACATCCTTTGTTATTTTATATATTTTCGAGTCTTGCAGTCTATTTATTTAGTCACGATCACGTTGATATTTTCTGATGTGACTAAATTATTGGCCAGTAATACTAATGCGAGTGAAGTTTACTTATCTATATCTAATACTATCAGCCGACAATGTATAAAAGTATATATTTTATTAGAAGTAAGATTACTCTAAACTCTAAAGTTATTATTAAGAATATTCTAAAATTATAGTAAGTAGGTAGGTATATAATTATACATTATAAGTCTAACTCCAAGCAATGCTAGTACCTACCTGAACAATTTTTATCCAAACTAAGTCTAGCTGGCTTAAAAGTATGTAGGTACAAACCAATGTACCTCAGCAAAATGCAATTTCTTGTGACAAATATCAGTTTAGTTTACAAATAATTTAAGGGTTCACGTACGTATGACCAGGACAGGAACAAATTTTGCCTAAACGAAGAACAGGAAGAGGAAATTCAACACTTGTGACAGGCTCAGCTAATCAGTTCACGATACGACAGAACTCAAAATGGAGATAAACAAATAGAAATCCAGATGCCGTGAGTTCGATTTCCAAGCTAAGTGTTAAAGTTTGGCTTTCACATATTTGTAATTATTTAATTAGCTTAGCTAGAAATATTTAAAAATAGGTAAATTAGTAACGCAAAATAAGTTATTGGCAATAGTTGGATGAAATGGTCTGTTCTGTTGTATACCTACTGTTCTCATTTTAGACAAAATGTTGTTCTTTTTTAAGACATGAGAATATTACTTCTGAATTGTAATCCAGCATGGTGGTATATCCAACCATAGTGTGGAGCAACATCGGTATAAACCACGTAGTATCTCGGATCACATTCCTTGTGATCTGCTGCAGTACCGCATTTGGAGAGGACACCTCGCAAGAACCAACTAATTTTGTGGTCGCGCTGTATTGTGGGGACCACGAGACCTCCTCCACTGTCCCCGTTTCTTGGATTAATACCTAAAAAGAAAACTTTGTTAGTCCTGTAATATTTTTTAAAAAAGCATATTAGATTCATGACTAACGAGTGACTTCACAAACTCAATACTTGCTACTAGAGATGTGACTAGTCAACCGATTAATAAGCCATTTTCCAGCTGATTAACCGTCAAAAGTCATGGCAGCCCATCTCTACTTGGAACTAACATTTATGGCTCCCATAAAGTTTTGTACCGTATAAGAGTTGAACTCACAACCACTTGCAAAGCAATTGTTTTTTTTTTTTTTTAAGATTACATTACTAGCAATCTTGTTAACCCCTCCAGCTAAGCACAAAGGCTTGTGTTAGGAGTGGGTTCACGTAGGTAGTATAATGGGTAGGATTCGAACCCGCGACCTCACGATTGCGAGACCGATGTCTTAGCCATTAGGCTACCGCCGCTTCGTTAATGTTTCGTCGTAGAACTCACAAAAAGTTCAAACCATTTCTGTGTGAAATACGTCTATTAAAAATAATACTAATAAAAATCAAAATTCATGTAAGAGATAGAAGTAAGAGAATACTTTAATTTACTTACTAGATGTTGAACCATATCCAGCGCAAAAGGTAAATTCATTAAGCAATTTTTTGTAGACTTTTGGGGAAGATGTAACGCAGACTGTATCATTCTGCACCATCGTATATGTTGATCGTAATGCATCTGATTGCTTATTATATTCCGTTGAACCAAATCCAACGACCTGTAAAATATTGGATAGTAAATGCAATAATAATAATAATTTATTGTTCGCTTTCAAGATCATCTTATGGAAATGCATCTCAGCCAATATTCTTGAATATTCCCCAATAAATTTACCGTTGAAGTAATTTTTATAGGCATTTCTTGCCAATTACTTTACAAATACAGTAATTGCATTTTTGAAAGATAGAAAAATTTGAAGTCCAGACCCAGGAATCGAACCCGAGACTTCCGTAGCCAAACCGGGGCCAGAAGCGAAATACCTATCTGGACTGTTACTAGACCTCAAATTTCTCTATCCCTTAATGCTCGCGAGTTTGGGCCCTCGCATGCGCCATCTAGTCGGTAATTAAAGAACTATCACGGCTTTTATTATTGCTTCGTTACAGAGAGCATTTTAACAAATTATGATGTCGCAGGCCGAATATTGAAGTAATTTTTATAGGCATTTCTTGCCAATTACTTTACAAATACAATAATTGAATTTTTAAACTGGACTTCAAATTTTTCTATCTCTCAAAAATGCAATTATTGTAAATTTACCGTTGTACCTAATTATTAGAAACTCCAAACCGAATTGACACATTTTGATGAATCACGTTATCATGCGACTGGATCATTGTTTGATACAAAAAACCCTGTAGGTATATCAATGACATCATTTAAAGATTTGCTAGCCATGGCTTAAGTTATATTCGGAACAACTACTAATTGAGATTCTGTTCGAAGTCATAAAGGGTCTCGCCCAGGCATTCAGCATTCTTTACAGGTTTTGCAGTATTAAATGAATTGTGAACCCTCAATAGGTACTCACCGTAGCTTCTTTGCCAATTATACTACTTTTGTCGTAAACTGGACCCCACAGGCAAATAGGTCGTACATATTCTGTGAACTCCAAACTTCTTACTCTTACGATAGCCAGATCAGACGCGGGGTTTTCGGTATTATATGCTGGATGTACTATTATTTCTTCAGCCTGCAATTTTGTAAAGTATTTGTTAAACAATAGTTTTACATGTTTTGTTGCATATTAAAGTAGAAGGAATTGCAGCATATTAAAGTAAAAGTGAACGAAAGCAACAGAATGACGTTTTACATCCGAATCATGTCTAACATAATAAAGTAAAAAATATTTAAGTATCTAAGATAAAGATTTTACAAACATTCAGTTGTTGTCTTCCGACGTGATTTGTGTCCTTATGATTACTGGAGCCTGCTACAATAACGACCTGGTTGGCTTCTAACAGAACACCATTGTTGAATGCACAGTGACCAGCTGCAAAACCAAAATGTCACCTGTTCAATAACCGATTGCGGTAGCGGCGGATAAGCTCACCAGATATTAGCCAATTTTGCAGGAGAAATTATAGTGCACAGGTGTGTGTAGACACAAGTCATTTGTATATTCGCTCACTCTCTTAGATCGACGTGATGGAAATCCGATACGACCAGGGAGAGATTGCAAGAACGACAGACCTGCTCGCCAAGACACAGAGGAGTGTCACATTTCTCAGTGTTTAACCTCGCTTGCTCTCTCTTGATGTGCTGTCACTTTGTCGGAGACCCTTACTAGTTCAATACCTAAGTATTGAACCAGTGACTGTCTCTGAAATATAAAAGTATTTTCTAGTGAGGGTCTCTGAAATAGCGACAGCACATCAAGAGAGAGCAAGCGAGGTTGAAAACTGAGAAATGTGACACTCCTCCGTCAAAATCATCTCAAAATTGCTTAGTTGGGGACTGGTTTAGACTAGTCCCCAACACGGTTTTGATGGAGTTTGAATTACAAAATAATGTCCTACTTAACTACAAAATGTTAACCTGTTACTATAGCAGTTCTAGACACGATGTTACCACCACATTCGTAGGTTAACCCATTATTGTCATTTCTGATAAAAATAGCCACATGCCAAGGCCAGTCGCCGGGTTTAGCCTCTGTCCTTAAGGATATTAACTCTTCGTGGTCTAGAGATCTTCTTCCACACACGTGAGCATACTGATTTTCTGAATATTTCTGTGTCACATTGAGCGATGAAATGATTTGTGTAGCCTGAAAAGATGCATTTGCTCATCAAAAACCAGCTTTATTAAACAACCAAGAAGACGATATTTTTTTTTTCAGACATATTTATTAAGGATGCAAAGGAGTAATTATTTTACACTTTTTATGTAAGTATGTTGTTACAAATATAATAAATTATTGTGTTCAATTAGCTTTAGCCCTATGGAAATCATCCTAATTGTACAATGCAAAAGAGAACAATTTAAAAAATAAATTATTAGATTTTCCCATATCGTTGAGCCATCAGCACGGTTTTTAAGATAATATTGCTAGGATTTTATATTGACTGACGTACGTATAGTAAGCTGTTACCTACTACTAATATCATACCTTTATTGATACTGTTGTAAAGACTAACACTTTTATTTAGGTGTAAGTTAATACTCTTAATATTTAAAATTTAATTTGCAGTCTTACCTTAATTTGTTCATTGCAAAGAGTGACGTTATTCAAAATTAGTTCAGTAACCACAGGCACATCACTTTTATTTGCATTTGTATGATCCAGCTCAACAATAAATATATATTTTTCTGGCATAGGATGAGATGCATGTACTTTGAAGTCGTGTTTATTTGCTCGACTCACTCTTATGTTCAAGGCACTAACGTTCTGTAACATACGATATTGAGATAGTTTACAAATATTTCCAACACCGAATCCGAATTTTTAGCGAACTAAAAATCAAAACACTATTTTTGATAACAAAATATGTGTGAATTTAAGCCATTGGTTTATTTTGCAGGGCGTATAAATTAATGAAAACAAAACAAAAACGCACATGATAAAATAAACTAATATTTTTTTTCTAAATCTAGAAATGAAATATCAGTTTTCAATAAACGTAGCACGGAACTGTCCTGATGAAATCAATAAAAGCATTCAAACTTCTGTGTATTCTTTTGGAAGCCCCGATACCACAGACAGATAAGTGTCAAACGTATTAAAAATTAAATTTCACTAAGATCTGTTCAGCCGTTCTGTATCACAATTAAATAATAGTAAGATTTGAAAAACTTACCGCAGATAACACTGTAGTTTCATCCTTAAACTTCATCACAATATCGGCTTCTTTCAGATTGTTATACAAGCCTAACTGTACAGCTCCTTGCCAGTTATGCCTCGAAATCCTATCAAAACGCAGCAAGCCCAAACCACAAGGGTGATACGTTGTCAAAACAGGACCCTTTAAAGCCATTGAATTTACTTCCCATACAATAAAACATAGTATCAAGAATAACACTCTATATTCCATATTTTTCAACAGTTACTATACCTATCACCAGTAAGTCTATATTATGTACTGAAGATGTATAGAAATAAATTTTACGAGTAAAATTGTTATCTCAAGTTTTCGTATCTACAGTATGTTTAAAAATGTCCTCTGCAAGAATGGTCTCAAGCTACCGTTCCGACTCCTTATAAGTGAAAGTTTTTGATGAGTCACAAAGAGACACTTACACAAATAGCTTTGTTCAAATATATTGAAAATGCATTTTTTATATCATTTAGGTCAAAAGTGTAGCCGTTACTCACAATAGGTAAGGTAATAACTCGTATGTGCATGGTTACAAACCGAGGTATTTACATAAAAAAATATTAAATTTTCTGTTTGTACATATAACTTTTTAAGTATTTGTTGGTATCTTCTATACATTTATACAAATAAATAAAATTGAAGTGTCTGTTTGTAAAGTCAAAATAATAGTTTTTTACTAAATTAATAACATATGAAAGGATAAATGAATATTTTTCTCCGTCTGTTGTTGTTTCTGTCTGTTTGTTCTAGAAAAACTTCAAAACAGCTCGACGAATTTTGACGGGACTTTCACTGTTAGACAGCTGAGGATGTAAGAAGTAACTTTTTATGATTACGCTATACGTACGTAATAGGGAGAGAGCAGCACTCTAACTTCAACCCGACGAAGTGGCGAGCACCGCTAGTTTAAAAATATATTTTAAAGACTTATAGTGTAACATTGGATGGTTTTTACTATTTTGCATCAATATGATCTAAAGCCGTGTCACTTTAATGTCAAAGAATAATATTTAATAGTAAAACACTTTTTGAAAAATATATATTTATTAAAAAATATTCAGTTTCATCATATACTTTTAGACAGGCAGGCAAAGCGTATTCCCCTACCTTAATTTAATAAAACAGATATTTGAATTTACACGCAATCCAACGTAATAAAGAATAACTTATAAAAACAGATGTATAAATATATTAGTAGTTAGCCTACTAACCCGAGCACTGACCCCACTTATATTTATACATAGCCACAGTTGTACACACAAAGACAACAATGGATTATCCAATATTGTACAAATTACACAATTTAGTTTTATTTGAATAGCGTTTCATAATACCTAATTATTTGATATTTATTCGGCTCAAGTATCTACCTATTGTTTTCTACCAAATGAATACATGTTATACAATATTATGTCTGTCAATATTTTTGATGTATTACATAAAAGAAAAATGTGTTTTGTGTGGGTATTTTCAATTAATATTGCACAGAATTTGAGCCATCCAGTGATGGATGTTAATACAAGTATGGGCCGTCAATGGACGGCACAGAATAGCAAGATATTATAATGCTTCAAAAACACTGAAATACTGATGATATAATACTAGACTTTGCATTCACTATGCAAACTATAGGTACAACCTACACCGAATATACACTGATATAGTCTATCAGTGTAATTAAATAATAATTATATATAGGGACAGCTCACACAACGTCATCTAATTCCAAAGTAAGCGGAGTTTGTACTAAGGTAACCAGACAACTGATAAACATACTGCAATCATATACAACCATCGTGCAAATCACACAACATTTTTCCTGGATGGGAATCGAAGCCATGAACTCCGGCTTAGCAGTAAGGGTTACTAACGACTAGACCAACAGGCCAGTCTAGTATATAATATTCGGTGTGACTATTTGTGAGCTTAATTCTATTTGTATGTTTGTAAATATAGTAAATGAATATATAGTGACATAAGTAATAATGAAATCTCACATTATAGAAGACATTGTCTTTTTCAGAAAATAACGCCACTAAATTTCTACAAAAACAATACCTACACTAAGACCTGTATCGTGGAGGAGTTCAGAAACGTATAATTAACGAACACCAAGAGCACTCAGGATAAATATTTGTGGATCTCAGGAAGCTCTGTCCCATAGTTTTTAAAACATTCAAAATTTATATGAAACATTTGTTTGTAAAAAAATTTTTGAATGTTTGCCGCGAGTTTTTATTGCCATGTTCTTTTCTTCGGCTTTACCTATTGTTTGCGAACTTGACTTAGAATCCCGACGTATCACAAGAGTCGTTTTGCATCCAAAGTAAATAAAAAAAAATATTTAGATTTCATATGGAAATCGAACCTACATCCTCTTGCACAGCAGTCATACACACTGGATTTTGAGGGCAAACCACGAATACCACGGAATACAGAACAAATATCTAGTATAAATAAAGTTTTTTTTTTTAAAAATTGTATAAATTAAGTATTATCTTATTTGTACAATTTTGTATATTTAAATATCTAGTATTTTTTTATTTATACAATTTTGTCTATTTATTTTTAGTATAAATAAAGTATTTTTTTGACAAAATTGAATCATCCTGTATGATTGCGATTATACTTATCAGTTGACAAACAAGCAAGGGTCATCTCCATGACCATTGACTTATGCTTTTTACAATCTGGGGTTTTTTTTCAATTTCTTGGAACAATTAAGTCATAATTACCTAGTGTATAATAAGTCGCAGTTTTTTTTCAATAAGACAACTCCCACAGAAGTGTACAAGCTCAGGGTTGCGAGGGGCACAAAGTACACTCAGACTTCAAACAACAATTTGTGGATCTCCCAAAGTAGTGTCCCGTGTGGGAATCGAATAAAAATATTATCGGTTTTTACCCGACTGTAAAGAAGGGTTATGTTTTAAGATTGTATCGCTTTGCAGATATACAAAGGTGATTCACTCATAAGTGAATTGGCACCATACTAATAAAAAGCTAGAGCGGCAACTCTCATACTTCGTTCTCGCATACTTTAAAAGATCATTCGCTTTCAGAAATATATTACAATCAGAGAATGCTGGTTCTTTTAATATATAAACCAAAGATAAACCAAACGTACCCTTAAACTTGAAAATTAAATGTAGACTCATACTCTTTGCTCTTACTACTCATACTATTCCAAATTTTGTCAGACGTTTATAAAAATTGCATGTTCTGATTTTGACTTTGTTCTTTATATGCTAACAGAAAGATGGTCCAATTCGATATAATTCAAAGAATGTAATCGACTAATAACTATGCTCAAGGAAAATACTGACATGAAGGATACATGTAGATATCAATATAAAAGTGTGAAATACTTAGATCCCTGATTCGCACATAATAAACCATCGGTTCCGTGCCTAATCTCTCTCCATTTTTTTAATCTCTAACTATTGACGCATTATGTTTTACGCAAACACTTAGTTAGTTAGTTAGTTAGTTTTACCTGGACGTTTATGAAACACCGCACTAAGTCTCCGGATTGGGCCATTGTACGTGTTGTACTTATCCTATCCGGCCAACTCAAGCACTGCAGCACTTTGCCCAAGCTGCTGCAGGCTTTAGGGAGAGATATCGGTAACGTTAGGAGTTGTATCCGTTAGTCTTCTACACTGCTGCGCTCTGTGAACATGTATTTTGGTGTTTCTTCTACCTCCCTTCTACTTCTTCACATCCTTGTATACTATTTTATTATGTAATTGTGTAATATCTTGTGTAATTGGTTAGATTTCGTCAAGATTGTACAGATTTTAGAGGTATGTCTACACAACCTGTTCACCTCTACCAAACAACAACATACCTCTCCAAATCTCTAGTAATATCCTGCGCAGGAATAAGCCCTCGGACTACGACGCCTAAACCATTAAATTAAATGTGCAGCTTTGAGATAACGACTACTTATGCCCCACGTAGCCGAGATATTATTTTGATCCAACCTTCTTTACTTGAAGGTTTAGTCCCGGAAGACGTTGAGTTTTTTACCTCCATTCATGTTGATGTTGCAGTTTTTTTGTTAGAAGACGGCTACAGGTAGCGTAATATGATAACTTTTTTTTTATATAGAATGGGATGCCATTCTGTTCCGCATTAAATGGATTGCTAATTATTTTGACGCTTTTATTATTTTTAGAATCAAAAATAGCCTTTATAGCACTTTATAAACTTCTACCAAATCTTTCAATCAAAGTGCCACCGAAATCTATCTAATTGGTGTTGTTCAGTCATAAGCCGGAACAAATAGGCAAAGAAAGTTTTATATTTCTTCAGTAGCATAATTAACATTTTTAATCACTTAAATACAAACCTAAAACTTACCAAACGTTGTTAAATATTACAGAATTCGTCCTGTCATAATCATCCATTTTGAATTTTATACCAAGCAAAATGGTGTTTAAAAAAACGTCGATATCGGTCGGTATGGTAAAGATTAGGCTTTACCATACCGACCGATATTGGCACCCTACCCACAGAAATATCACCAACTCTTAAAGAAATATATTATCCAATCCAAAAGGAACTAGATATAAACTTCAGGAAACCTTTCCTGTAGGCCGAGCTGGTCCAATCTTTTGGGTCATTAAATTGTTCTCGCTGGCCGACTATGGAGATTGGACGTAAAACGAAATAATCTATCGTAAGGAAATAGTTCAGTGAGATTTGTAGCGTCATTAAATAAGTAGTAGCGACATCTGCGTTTTGTTTTATCTTGTTTTTGTGTTTTTTTTTCTAGACTAATAGTTCTTGATTTTAACTCCCGACAGATGGGTGTTTTAAGCATAACTCGTGTATCATTCTGTGTCTGTGGTATTGTTGCGCCTAAACGGATTTACTTATAAGTATGTGTTTTCAGGGTTCCGTAGCCAAAATGGCAAAAACGGAACCCTTGCAGTTTCGTTATGTCCGTCTGTCTGTCTGTCTGTCAGTCCGACCGTATGTCACAGGCATTTTACTCGATGAATATTGAAGAAATTTGTAAATAGGTGTCTTGTAGTGGACCTTAGTTTGATAGCTAAATAGTAAAAATAAATATTTTTAGGGAGGCACACATGTAACAGTAGCTGTTTTTTTTTTAGCAAACATCAACGTGTGGTACATGAATCGACAGGTCTTTTAAAAATATTTTAAGGTTTTTAATAAACTTTTATGATCAAGTAAATATTTTTGGATATAATCGCTCCGAAAGTTGCAAAAATTGTGTCCCCTTATCTTTTGAACCGTGTGACCAAAAAATATGAAAATAATCACAAAAGTAGCGCTCAACAAACACTTTAAATTAAAATTATTTCAAACATGATTGGATATACCGTCATTAAGTTATTTCCGAAAAACTGCTTTTCTCAACGAGTAAGTACCATGATACGCAATGATTCAAATCTTCTGGTGCATTGATTCAATTTTTTTTTTTCATACTGCAACGGCTCTGGAACCCTACACTGAGCATGGTCAAACATACTCTTGTCCGGTTTTTTGAAGTGAAAACTTCTTTAGCGGCGTTGTGCACATTTTTTTTATTAGACAGTTAGTTTAATTGACATGGTTCTTAACTGTATGACAAAATCCGAAAGTAGGTTTTACTAAACTTTTTTATTAAAATCGGCCACAGAACTTCTATGAATTCGGATTTGGACACCCACTCTTACGATGTAAAACCGTTGTCCTATAGGTACATAGACTTATACAATTTAGCGATGTAAAACTACAAATGATATGTGGTATAGTTTCTATATTTAATTATTTAGATAAGCCTGGCTAGAAAACAGACAAGGGTATTTTTTCTTATCATCATCTAGTTAATAATAATAATAGTAATCCTTTCAAATAAGATTTACATAATAACAGGCTTCTATAATAGATTGCTAGGTGTTAAATTTCAGTAGAAATTAAATGGCGACCAGAAAATACAATTTTAGTGTTGCCATTAGCAATTAAATGCTATATTTTACAAATGGGCCTACTATGCAATATTGGAATGCAGATCCTAACATAATTTCACGGTCCACTTCATTTCTGCTAAATCATAACAGTTATAGAGACACTGGAAGGTAATTTTGTATGAATATACGAGTAGAACTGAACATTTTTTTTAATTGGTTAGAATTATCTAGTTATTAAAGTTTTGTTAACTCGTAAGTCTCCACAGTTTAGTGGTCAAGCAAACGGAAGAATTAAATTTGAGGAGTAACGTCTTAACCCTTATAAAATACATAATTGCTCGCGGCTTCGTCAATATCCTTCATTACTTTGGGCATTGAACTACTTCCCTATCTGTATTAAAATTTGCCTAGTATTATAATATACTTACGGAGAGTAGCACGGTGAAACAAACAAACTCAACAGCAGTATTAATTTTAGTCCGAGGTCTCATATACTCCTTCCTTCACTATTTTTACAAAAGGAAACAAGGAGTCTGTATATAAAAATACTAAATCGATGCTCTAGCGAGAATCTGAATACTTCAATCTACTTGATTGTAGTCGTTGATTTGACCGCTGCACTACTAGTGAGATCCCTTCACTCCTTTGGTTAAGTTATAAAGTTAAATGGCTTATTTGTCCATACCGATATCAAAAAAAAACATTAACATTGCATATTATATTGGAGTAGATATAACGAAATACAAAGTGCTGCAAACGGCAAAATGAAAACGGAAAACAATTTCGAAGCAGGTAGTGTAATTGTTTACACTGTGCTTAACTAGATGGCGCTAGTAGTTTAGTCGTAACGTAACATGAGGTTTGTAAACAATTATTTTTTGGTATTAAATTGAAAAAAATACACTTGATTATTGTACAATATATTAAATTTATTTAGATAGTGGCACATGTTTTGGCTTTAAAAAAAACGTTTTGTTTACTAACAAACCTTAAAGTCATCACCTGCCTTTCCTAATTTATATTAAGAAACAAACTTGGCCCGCGGGGGATTTTACAAAGATAAATTAATAATAACTACAAAAAGTACAATATTTTATAGGTCATATAAAGTTTATTTTCTCGTGTGGGGATCTAATCCACTACTACTCCAACTGCCCCATCAAAGTAATCAAACCTCCATTAAAAAATGAATGCCACTTCTATATTTTTTCCATCTCTAATTTTACTTGCAGTAAATAAGGTTGAAATAATTATAATTGTCAGATTAATTAGCGAATATTAAATTTAGATATTATATTTAAATCAGGTGAAATGTTAATTCATAAATTAAGTATTTATGGTTTTATTTCTTGTTCTTTGTCGATTAATTCTTGACAGAGCGGTTGTAATAGCAGACTGCTTCATGATGACCACGACCGCTCTGCCAAGAAACAACCTTTGAGCCCAGTTTACCACTTTGTTCAACGAATTGAACAAATTCAACTAATTAAGTGGCATTTGCACAACTATACTTTCGAATTGAACAAATTTCACTATTACAGTGTAAATTGTTCAACTATTTGTATTTTAAAAATGTTATCTACTAATAGGTTACTAATAGGTTGAATACTGATTAAAATTGATCAATTCCAGTCTAATCCTTGTTTACACTTTTTGTTCCACTCTGATCCGTTACCGCTATGGATTATTTTCCACATCTTTTTTATTCCACTTTAGCCCCTTTTTGCTATGGATTATTTTCTACTTCTATAATTATTCCACACTGATCCATTTCTATGGTGGATTTTTTCCACTCCTTTTTATGGTGCAGTATGGCATACTTTATTCATTTATTTATGTACGTCCGATATTCATTAGTTCTTTTGTTTTTACCGATATTCATTCGTTTCAACATCAGAAGTTATAACATAATATAGTTGAAAAAAAAAAACTTTATTTCTCTCTAATGTTCAACTATTATTTTAATCAATTATACAATTGAACAAATTACACGCAAATAGTTGATTTTGTTTAATTCGTTGAACAAACAGTTGAACAATTTGGACAAATTAGTAGCAGTCACATTTCAGATAATAGCAAAGGACGCCATCCTTCCCTTTCGGCTGCGATGCACGTGCACTCATGCAAGGATGCTAGATGCCGCCAACTGCAGATTTAATCTGGTCAGCCCATCGCATGGGCACCCTTCTTCGTACTCCTAGACTTTCAACCTTCCCTTGTATGACAAGGCGCTCTATTTAGTTGTCCCGTCGTAGTGCTAAGTTCGTTCGTCTGTTAGCCGTTGCTTGCTGTCCACGACCCTCCAAGTATATTTTCCAGACCAGATGTAGTTCAAACATCACAGTAATATATAAGCACATAGAGGTTTTAAATTGTAAGTGGATGCTCCTCTTATGTTGTACTCATTGAGGTAAGAATATTCAATATCATGTATTCTTCTTTTATTATTTTTTTAAATACTTGTTTTTGTATCAGTCCCCTAAAATGGTGTATAATATACTTAGAGGTGGCAGAACCTTACTTCATAAACAGTTAATAAACAAAGAAACATTGTAAACATTGGCAATTTGAAAAGAGTGACCGCGAGTTTTTATTGCCTAGTTCTTTTCTCCGGCTTTACCTATTGTTTGCGAACAGGCATTACATATGCATGTACAATCGTCTTTTCACAAGTGTAGTATTTTGCTTCCTAAGTGTATAAAGAATTTTATTATTACAGTACACACCTTAATGAATCGGGATGATCTATATAAAAATGTTAAGTAGGTTTGTGTAGGCTTCAAAAACTCAAGTGAACTGCACCGATTATCTGCTGAAATTATAAGAATAACTGATTGTTTTTTATGGGAACTGCTGGCTAAACCGCGACAAAAAACAAGTTTTTTTAAATAAATTGTAAAGTTTTAATATTTTGAGTACGATAAATTATAAAACGTTTGTAATTGTGATTATGATAATTGTATAGGTAGGTATTGAAGCTTTGTTTTTGTGCTCTTGGTGTTTTGTAGTAAACTCGTTTTCATTATAAAATAACTTTTTTTTTAAAAGACGACTTCCGCATTAGTGTACAAGCCATGTGTCGCGGGGAACTTTACCAACATACAAGTCACGGAAACAAAGTACACCCAGACTCGGAACAACAATTTGTGGATCACACAAAGTAGTGTTCCGTGTGGGAATCGAACCCACGACCTCTTGCGTAGCAGTCGGACACACTCCCACCGCGCCACAAAGACAGTCAGTTAAAGATGAAATGACTAAAATACATGAAATGTCAAGTAAAATTATATTTCGTGTATAATATACCTTTTAGATTGCACATTATTTGAAGTGCAATGTCGCTCCAGCCATTGTGGGATGTCTTGACTCTTGACATTCAGTTAACCGCACAGCTAGTTCATACTAACTTTGAAATTACAAGTATATTGCTCAGACAAAGTTTCTCAGCTTAGTTAACTAGAGGATTTCCTTATTTGTATTGTCGTTTAAAACTTATTCTATTGGTAGCTAGATGAAACGAGAGATTTTGGAGTTTCATTTAGACATTTCACACATATTTCAATCGACATAATTTTGAGAAATTGGGGGTTGTATTGGTAGCTTCCACACATATAGGCTCCATGTCCTTGAGCGTGGGGCAAACAGAAAAATCATACATTGAACAGACGCGGCGGCCTTTAATTCTACTTTCATTCAAATAGTAACGTCTCGCAAATCAACCTATGATGGTGAAGAAGAGGCGTAGACGAGACTTAGGAATATAAATAGGAGATACGAAAGGACAAGGAAAGGTTATTTTTATATATTTATATTATTATATTTAAGACGTTTTATTCTTATCATTAAATGTTAAGTAATTAAAATGTAAAAATCTGGCCTAGGCACAACAGACTTACAAAAGGTATTTAATAAAAGTACCCAAAACTACTAATAAACAGTCCGAGCTAACTGATTTTATGTCTTTACAAAATACCTGTATAGGTATTTAGTAAAAAGATTAAATCAGATAGTATAATGATTAAATGCTGAACTTTATTTGATGTCGAATATAGCTCTTTATCTATCTGAAAAAGAGGAAGACACATTTTTGTTTTTACATGGCATGGCACACCTCTTATCACATGCCAGGTGAGATGACAAATTTTGGGAAAGGAAACTGGATTAGTACTAGCTGACCTGGTGAATTTTATACCATCTGTATATAATCCCTATTTGAAATTAAGCATTTCGATTCGACCAGAGTGATTGGCAAAACTAAAGTTTTATTGCAATAAAAATTGTTGTTTTAATCACAATAGTCAACCAATAGCAGCACATGCGGTGTTAGCAATCGTGAGGTCGCGGGTTCGAATCCTACCCATTATACTATTGACGTAAACCCACTCCTAACACAAGCATTTAGCTGAAGGAGTTAAATTTATCTTTATAAAAAATACTTCTTCAAAGTTAGTATGGCCATCTCTACCGAACTTTTCATATACACTGTGCAATTGTACTTGTTGCGGAGCTAAAAAAATGGAATACTATACATATATTAATAGATAATAAAGTCTATTAAATTATCAGTTTAATACAATATTAACATTTAAACGATTACAAATTCACGGTGATTACTTAATTAATAAATACTCACAAGTTTACAAGTTCTAAAAATATTCAGATTTTGTTGAATTTAGGTACAAGCCTGCAGTATCATGTGCATGTAAAAAATAAATCCTTCAATTTGACCTCTCTGTTACACGTTATATAATGACTACTATAAAATCATATATCAGGCAACACTAGGTACGAGAAAGTAAAATTGTAGTACAGTATAAATTTTAGTTAAATAATAACAATGTTCATTGGTTTACTTATTTTCAAAAATGTACAGTAGACAATAAACAGAGTTAAAACTTTTGCGGCACAGAATAATGTAAACGAAGTTCCTTTGCATTCGAAATGAGATAAAACAGGTCAAGAAGCTTAATGAATGAAATAGCTTTAGGAAAAACGGCCCTGCCGCTTGTACCTTCATTGTTGTCCCTTTCTAACTATCAAGTATTTTTGGACCTCTCTCTCTGAAAAGCAGATCAAGACTCGAAGCTCTTTGTATTTACACAAAATATCGAGAGTACAGAAAGTAACCTTCATGTTTACTTCAATCGAGCCACTGACCTATAATAGGTACTAGTGTGCTGGGCAAGCTACCACCGACAACAAAAGATTTCTATTCGATTTTGACTTGTAGACGAAGTCTATGCTTCTGTAACAAGGATTACAACTACAATAATTGCATTTTTGGAAGATAGAAAAATTTGAAGTCCAGACCTAGGAATTGAACCCGAGACTTCCATAAGCCAAACTGGAGCCGGAAACGAACCACCTATCTGGACTATGTTACAAAAGTCGTGTTAGTTCTTTAACTATCGGCTAGATGGCGCATGCAAGGGCCCAACTCGCGAGCATGAAAGGATAGAAAAAATTGAGGTCTAGTTACATAGTCCAGATCGGTGGTTCGATTCCGGCCCCAGTTGGGCTTACGGAAGTCTCGGGTTCGATTCCTGGGTCTGGACTTTAAATTTTTCTATCTTCCAAAAATGCAATTATTGTATTTATAAAGTAATTGTCAAGATATTCCTATAAAATTACTATAAGGATTACAGCAACGGCCATTTGTCATAAGTGTCGAAAACGTTCACAGGCAGGTGGGCACCTATAGCCCGTTAACATTTTTTTTTTTGTAAAGATGCCTAGCAATGTGGGTTTGTCGTCCCACATTACTAGCAATCCTGTTAACCCCTCCAGCTAAGCTCTATGGCTTGTGTTAGGAGTGGGTTTACGTCGGTAGTATAATGGCCAGGATTCGAACCCACAACCTCACGATTGCGAGACCGATGCCTTAGCCATTAGCCTACCGACTACCTACTATTATTATATGTCCTTTGGCCTGAAGGTTGGTAGTTGTGGATATGACGTTGCCATTCACTTAACATTTACCTACCCTATTACGTCATCAGAATATTTACCCAACTGCGTAGTTTTATAAATTATTTTAGCTTCACTTTAGAAGGTATAAAAACTTGCGCACTTTATAGTAATTACTCGCGCCGGGGATCATTTTTAAAGGTGACTATTATTTCAGGATAGTGCGTGAGGCGGTTGAGATCAAGCAGTGCAAGAATTTTAACCGAGAAGATGGATACTGGCTTTCACCATCTTGGAACCCTGTTATCAGCAAATGCAATGCAACTTTGATGATTAAAGTACCTACACATTTGGCTGGTGTTTAGACAATTGTACCTACTTTTTAAGATTAAGGGGGGGGGGGGGGGTTCACTCTAAATCCCTTTCTAGGTACGCACATGCTAATGTGTGCGTGCGTCGAAGCCACATTCTATGAAGGTATGCCTTCTTTATTCTCGGTATTTTGTGGAATATAGTCTTCTAAACGATGTAAAAGTAAACTTCATCCTACTTTCGCGTAATTAGCTTTGGTAAGTAAACATATAGGTTGAGCACGTTCCTACTAGATTTATGCTAAAGGTATGTTTAATCTCCCGGTTTTGCTTGTTTTAAGTGTAAGTTTAAATGGATGCAGCGCTCAAGATAGCGCTGTTTTCATTGGTTAGATAAACAATTTGCTTTCGTTAATAGAAACTTGTGTTTGTATTAGATTTAAATACTTATTTAATTATATTTTCAATTTTGCTGACCGAATTTCAGGGCAAATTAGCTAGTGAACTATATAGAAAATATAGTAGTACAGTTAAAGCGACTCGCAATCGTAAGGTCGCTGGCTCAAATCCTACCCTTTATATCTACCGACTTGCACCCACTCCTTACACAAGCCACTGTGTTTAACTGGAGGGGTTAGTAATGTGGAACCCACAATTCCACATTGCTAGTTATCTCAAAAATAGAACTCGCCAGAGTACCTGATGTAAAAATAGTAGGTACACTTTAATATTCTATTTTTCAGGTTTATTTTGTTATTTACCTTGTTAACCTTTAATTAACCTTATAACTGTGTACATAAAGAATGAACATGTTAGCAAGTAAACTCTAAATTCACTGAAGAGTAAATCTTCATTCTCATAGTTTGCTAGAATTTAGGCTAGAATTCAGGCACAGGATACAATCATCATCAGTGCGAATGTATTTTCCATTGTATATTGGTCACCTATCCATGGACTCATCAAGTCGCAAGTGATAAGTCGCAACTATCGAGCTTACTAGTCCCAATTGCATTATAGACTTTGTATGTTGTACAGTATTAATAGAAGTCTTGAACATTTTCAAAAACAACAATACTGACCGAATGAAGAACGCTTTTATAAAACTATTAATGCACATGAATAGATTTTGTTATGCCAACCAGACGAACTCACTAAAATAACAGGTAGATGCAATTTCATAGTGTTTGTTATAAATAGTTTAGACTATTTCTTATTTGAATATTAAATGAGGGCCGCAACAAATTTAATAAAGTTCAATTCACAAATTAGAGGCGCCTCACCGATTACCAAATAAATCTAGCAATAAATCATTCCACACTAAGACCTCCCGCTGTTTTATATTATATCTACTCTGTGACCGTATTTTTTCACTTTAATCCGACGTTTAGTTACGTAAACAAACATTAGAAAACGTTAAAAAATTACTACTATTTTATGAGACAGAAATTAACGACTAACGTCACTTCGCATATTGTTATGGAAATTGAAAAATTTGTTCAGAATATTACGTGGTGCGACGCGCACCTCTCTATGAAACGAAACGATTAAGCTACAAAATGTCAAAAAGCAAAAGCACGGAGGACTAGGGGCGGCGACCGCGGCTTATAGAGGGGAGAAGGGGGCAAAGGGGAGCGTGGCCGCCAGTTTCTCGCCGACTACCGCGCCGCGAGCACGCCTTGTAATGCTCACAGTATTTTGACGCGACATGGCCTCGTCTGCGAGCGGCAACATCGTCGTCGAGTGGTTGCGATCGCTCCACTTGGGCCAATACGCGGAAAGTTTCATTGATAACGGGTATGATGACTTAGAAATATGCAAACAAGTAGGAGAACCAGACTTGGACGCTATCGGAGTCCTGAACCCTGCACATCGTCAGCGACTGTTGCACTCTGTAAGATCGCTGAGAGAGGAAGGAGCGGCGGCTGTCTATTTTACTTTGGAGGAGGCAGCCGCCGCTCGGGACTCGTGCAGATGTGAGGAGGAAGCTCGCAAAGAGCAAGCAACAGCAGCAGTCGAACCGGCAAAATACGCCGATGAGTACGAGGAAGGAAAAGCTGAGCTAGTGAAGATACCACGGATGCAACTGAAGCGTTTGCTTCGGGAACGCCTCGCTCAGGATGGGATCCGACTGAGTTTGCAGCCATATTCGACAACGGTCAGTGTTTATTAGCCCTACAACGTGGGCAGTGCTTCTTGCGGTAACGACACGTGAAAATTGTGAAAGTGACAGGATATCCATGAATGCAAATGAAACTTGTGTCTGGAGTGAGACGTGATAAAGAGTTGGCATCATGTACCTGCAGGTCACGAGCCAACCGCGTAGAGACACTGCCTGCGTCTTGTTATTTCTTTTGAATTAGTCTGTGTGTGGTGCGGCCGTCTTCGACCGCCCCGAGCGAATCGCTCCTCGGGACGTGTTGCCATAAAGTTTGTTGCGTGCGTGATTTCCCTCGAGATGAGGAGTTTGCGCGCCTTCCTGTCGTGAAAAGATTGTAATCGCGTGCCTCCCGGCTCTAAATTGGGTTTTACGATAAATCGCGAAACCTGTTTTAGCTCCCTAAGGCGTTAATTAGTAATACGGCTTGTTCTGACATGGAATACAGATCTTATTCTCATATAAATATCTGATGGCACTGAACTTGGCTTCCCATAATATTTTATTTATTAAAGTTTGACTTATGTGGCCAATAGTTGGTGTTACTTACCTATTATTTGAATGAACTATTGACAGTTAGTTTTAATCTATATTTCAAAAATTGATCTTCAGATCGTATTTCCAAAAAACGCGAATTTTCCAGTGCAATCAGATGTTTTTTTTTCTTACCTTAAACAAAACAAAAAAGTATATATGAAAGATAGTACTTAAATTGCGTGAACTTTAACAACGGCAGATAAATAAGACTCATTATGGCAAACGATTAAATAATATGGCTTGTTACAAGAAGGTAACAATACGTTTATTGCAGCAAGCTTACGAATTTCACAAATAAACGTTATCTTCATCACATGGGCGGAAGCTCTTAGTTGATATTTTAATTGAGGTATTATTAATTATTCAACTGGGTAGTTATTAAGAGGGTGGAATATTATTTGGAGGGCACACCTCTGTATTTAGTAAATTATATTCCACATTTGTCGGCAACTTGAACGTATAAACCTCACCACTTTCTTATCGTTCATTGATTTTTCGTATCAATGTAAATATGCTCCGCAACATGCTCCGCTTTGATAAAACTGATTACTTAAGACTTATTTCCATAATTCACTTGATACGAAATCAAATATTGAACCAAGAAAATGAACAATATTTTTATTGGGTTTCCTGGCATCATTATTTTCTTTATTACTTTACGTCTCAGTGAAACCAATTGTTAATATGACTTCCTTAGCATAAAACCAAGTACAACATACATACCTAAACAGTATTCTTCGTATTCCTTAGTTTTTACTACTTGCAGAATTTCTTTGTTTCCAACTCGGCTTACAATGCATTGTTTCTAATAATTTCGCTAACAAGTGGTTGGAAAATGCCTTGCTACAACGGATAATACTTTGTAAAACAATTCAAAATAAAAATAATGGGATTGTAGCTATTTTACGAGGAATTAAAATCCCTAACAGCTTTGATTTTATCCAAACTATTATTTCACGTTTAATAGTTCTTAAAATGTCTTTATTTGTTATTCTGTATTGGTTTCTGGACCATATTTTCTACATCGAATTGTAAGGCGACCAACCTACCGTAATTACCTGTGATGATTTTTTACCGGTTTTCGGTCTCCACGTTCAAACCTGTTCGGTATCAAGTGCGCCAAGAATCCACGTCGAACAGGCGAGCATTGGATCGTCAGCAAAAAATAAGAAAGCCGCTGCATTACTAACTTCAAGCTGAAGCCAAGTATAGCTCATGAATAGCAACATCGCAGCCAATTTTATTCCACCGAGATGATTATAAATAGTCCATTACACTTTAAGTAGTTAATCTTCACCGTAATTTCCTTCATCGAATATTTAAAAAGCGGGAACAGTAATGCTATTAATGTTACCAATTTTATGAGTTAACTATTAACGGAACATGCTGTCACAGATAAATAATTTCGATTTACTATCACCGTGGCACCTACATTGTTATCGATCCACCCCCATGTCTACCTGGAAGCATCCCTTTCAACTTTAACGGGCAACAATGGAATCGGTTTGGTTTTTTTTGTCTAGAAGCGATTTGTAAACCGATTACCGCCGGAACTGTGCACAAAAGCTTTGACGAATATTTCGGTTGGTATCAATATCGTAGTTCCGATTAATAGGCTAATATTTGTGCTCTGTTGTCCCATATTGTCTGCAACATCCGTTGTGTCATCACCACGTCTATTGTTAATCATTTGTACCATGCCATAACGTAGGGTTGGTAAATATTTGTAACATTTATGCGATTTTTGGAAGGCTATGCTCAGATTTAAAAGATTTAATAAAGGAAGAACTTACTGACACCGCAGTGAAATTTAATTTGAAAAAATGTCGCGGTTTGTACCGTATGCACGACAGCGCCTTTAAAATTATAGACAACGGGTCTCAATCACATGAATATTTTACAGTTAAATACCTTTTTTATTTGCCGACGTACGTCAATTAAGGCATTTAACCTTAAAATATTCACGAGTTTTACACCCGTAGTATACAATTTTATTGTATCATTTCAAAACTGTCTAGACATTTTAAGAATTTAAACAACGCCCAGTTTGTTAGAGGAAAACATTTCAGTAAACGGAGCTAATCCTCTCACAGCCGCATTTATTACAAATGCCGATCTTTTGTGCTATCTTTGAGCCTATAATGATCCACTGGTTCCTTTACGTTGCTAATTTAAATCGAGGGGTGGATAGGTGCGGATGTAACGGATTATATCGGCATTAACGCCTCTTAATGGATTCAGCACCATTCACAAATGACACATGACGGTATTTTATTAGTTCGAAATTTATTCTTGCACGTATAATTACCATTTATAATTTTTATTATAAAGCCCAATTTAATGTAAAAGTGCTCATATTACTTAATTTATGTGCTTACTAAAATTCATATTAACATTTAAATAGTTGAACAAAATCACATCAAAAGCCGTTAAACCAGTAAACGCCACTAACATAAAAGCAATTAACGTATCATAATGTATTTTATCAACAATTGAAATGTCTGAATTGACATCTTTACTTCTGATAACGTCAACATTAAAATCGGCCCCTTTTATATTATGTCCACTTTTGAGTCACTGATACAAAACGGTTTCAAATACCACACGTATTTTAATAGCTTTAAAAATAATGTCTTACGATTAGACTTCACTTTACTGCTAAGAAAAAAGCTTATATCTATTCAATACGCTAAAATGGTTCGGTAAACAGGCCAAGCTGATAGAAAAACTAAATTAATGAACGCTTGGATAGTTCTCATAAGAATTAGTTTATGTATGTTAATGGAAAGAGGACCATAAAGGTCAATAGATGTGTATAAATGAATTGAAACGGACATGGGGCTAGTCACATTTTTATCTGCCCTTTAAAGTGTATGTTCAAGTCTGTATGTTTACACAAGGTCGTAAATGAATGCGTTCGTTTCCATTCTTCAAACTTTATTTGTGTAGTCTATTGTTGATCCTACAAGATTTGTAAGCCGTGTGTTTGTAGTAGTAATTAGATGTCTTTCGGTATCCACATTTGACTTACGTTGTTTAGCGTGTAGGTACCTAATTTGTTTCTATTCGGAAGCGTGTTACGTTTTTATATTAACCATATTTGTTTTAATTAAAATTGTTCTCTTATACAAAGACTTGTTTGCTTTGAGACAGAGTACAAAATTAGCTCGAGCGGGTTTTTCTACCTGTGTCCTCGCTTTGTTACAATGAATGTGTGCGGAGTCACGCAGTGTTCCGACTCCTTGGTATTCTTTCGTCGTATTCGATTTATGTATGCCTAGTAATTTTAATCATATTAACTAACACGCCAGCATAGATGCGACTTTAATAGAATTATGCAGGTTGATATATTTATTTTTAAAATTTAAAAACAAAAATATCAGCCGTATATAATAAAAGAAATTTATTTGGAATTTTTTTTCAAAGTAAACTTTAACAAAACCCATTTTCCTTTCATATTATTCTAATAAATAGTACTCTGAAAATAAGCTTAAAGGTTGGAGACAACGACGTTGTAGTTCGACAGGTGTAATGCGAGCTGATCTAGTTTACTTGGCGCTTTTAGATGTTTGCTGTGCCTACAGTATGCACGCCCTAAGTCGGCAAACTTCAAGATTTACTCTTCGGCTTTTCGACAAGTAAGATTAGCATCAGTGATTGTAAGGTCACGAAAGTTTGTCCAATCCATAATATAGTTGGAATTAGATTTGTATTTTGTCAAGTCTGGTCTTTGTTAGCTGTTCATTATCTTCAGTTAGCTACGTAAGGAGTTGTGACATCTTGATCAAGTTTATGTACTGTATTGTCTGCTTTTGTGTGAGTTTGTTAGAGAATTTAGGGTTCATATTTAGATGCCGGCTTTTCATGTGATTGTTATCGGTCTATAGAATATTGCACGTTATGCTTACGAGTTCCCAGGGCACCAAACAAAGCTGAGTTCATGTCCGATAAATTTTGTTTATGTTGATTTTACAGATCTATGACAATACATTTTATACTTGGTTACTAGCGACTCATTAATAAGTGAAACTAATCATTAATAATTATTTATTAAAGTTTATTAATGGTTATTATGCCACAATCTAGGCCATGTTTTGTACGCCTTTCTTTATTAACAACATTTTTAACTTTCTAACTTCCATTTGTTACATTACTGATTTTGAAAAGTTTGTATTCATTTGGATAAGTATCAACTTTATTGTTGTATTTGATAGCGTAGGCAGTAGCTGTGACTGTCATCTTGACATCAAAATGTTTGGCAGAATTATTTACATTAAGTTCACAAGTGCTTGTTCGATACGGACATGAATTTTTGAGGCGAAGTAATCTATCAAAATATTTTTATACGGTAACTCCGTATTTTCTTTTTCATAATAGACTTTTGGAACATAATTACCATCATCATCAGCCTTTATCGGTGCTAGGCACAGGCTTTTCCCTGGGACTGGGTCTTGTGGTGTAAAATTTGCAGGGGCCTCATAGGGAGAATACAAATAGCTAGGCTAAAATATTGAATTGTAAACTTTTTCGAGCAACTATAAAATCATTAATAATAATAATAATAATAATATCTTGGGACAACTCACACAACGCCATCTGATCCCAAACTAAGCAGAGCTTGTACCTACTATGGAAACCAGACAACTGATAAACATACTTATATATTTCTAAATACATACATATTAAAGATAAATAACACCCAGACACAGAATAAACCATCGTGCTCATCACACAAAGTTTTATCCTGGGTGGGGATCGAACCCTCGACCTCTTGCGTAGCAGTCGGATACACTCCCACCGCGCCACAGAGGCAATCGAAATTAAACGCTTTTGACGATATAAAATTACTTTGTTCTCACACAAAGCTATTTAACTACACAATAATCGATTACTTAGGCATTTTCGTTAAACAATATCAGGTTGTTGTCTTTTACCAGCAGCATAAACAACTCCACTAACTCACTCAAAGTGTATAATCAATATTTTATACGTCAAGTACACTCTTTGCAACGCAACCACAGAAACCTTTACCGTCAATCATCATGCTGAGTGATTGGTGGTTATCATTCGATGCATCCGAATTCCATCTATAATCCGGTTTTGGAATAACTTGAATATTAAATACAGTTGTGAAATAAATATTTACTTCATTTATCACATTACTTACATATTTTTTGGCTCATACTAAGACTGATGATAGTTTTTGTCTTCAAGATAAGAAGATAATATAAAAATAAATGGACATTATAAAGTAGAAAATGTGTGTGAGAAAGCTGTTTTTGTTTATAAACTGATAGACTTGAAACAAACTGAGGACGAATCACAGCAGGTGACTAAAAATCCAATAAAAATCAAACAGTTATAGCTCCCTTTTTATTTAATTCCTACGAACTATAACCATCTCCTAAAACAGAAAGCGATACGCTTAGAACTCCAGCTATAACCTGTCTAACGAAAGATTTATTTATAAGAGTTCTTAATCAAACATACAAGGGCCTTCCGAGAAGGTGTTCTTCAAAATAAACTGTTAGATACTTTGTTTTGGCTTCTTAGGTGGCTTTCTCGCGTTCGGCTTGTTAGTTTTTACTATATAAATATAGTAGTCTATTGACAAGTGTTTTATTTCCTTTTGTTTCATGTTGAATATAAATATTTTGAAAAGATTCTTAATGAGTTTTATGAAGCAGTGATTAACTATTGACTAACGGTACTGATCTGTGTAATATGTTAAACACGATTTCTTGATGTATTTACTTTAACGATTATGAAGTTTTTATTTTGTATAAATAGAGTTTTACTTTCTGAGTTTTCTGCATTTTCAATTTTCCGGAAAAAAAAGACGATAATTGTCTTTCACATTTTTTGTAAATCTTAAAGGCTTTTAGAATCGTTATTACTTACTTGCGTTATTTCTTTCTTCAACCCTAAAAACACCGAGCAAAGATCGGCTGCCCAACTAGTAGGTACATGCATTATTATTTAAAATCGTGGGCTCGATATAAATTTACGTATTTATTTCAAAAATCGCTGGTGTAGAGTTAAAAAAATGGTTCAAATAACGCAAGCGGGTGGCGTCAAAAATTGGTAACAATAGCGAAATAAGCGTCGCGGAAATTTTTCATTTGCACACCGTTTCACACATCGGTGTTAGCTTTAAATTTTAACGCTTCATGCGGCGGACGATCAAACATTGGCCGGCAAACACCGAATATCCATAGTTGTATTCATTTTATATTTATCAACAAGCTTACGCCTACGGCTTACGACTTTATACTTGGCTTATACAACATTTTTGACAATGTACCAATGAATATATATTGAATGTAGACATGTAGGTAGGAATTGTATACAATAGAGAGGTCAATTCTCTAAAATGATATCAGTCATGAACCAAAACCAAAGCAGAAATTACAGTACAGCAAGAAATTTTACACTTATGAAGAAAATGGCTCTTACATACTTGCCATAACTTTTGCCGTATATATCTTAATTAGGTAATTACAGACGTCGTACGGGCTTACTTTAGCCTTGCTATACTCGTATCTGAATTTGAACAAAACCCCAGTTTTAAAAAATGACGTCACTATCAAACATACAAATCGTACGTACCTATCGTAGATTAAAAAATTTTTACAGAATCAAAATGTCTAACTTTGGTGTAGTATACTAGCACCATTAACAAGTATCCCGTTGAAATAACCCGAGATGTTGTTGCTACATTTTCTAGAAACGACTTTCGCCATAAATCGGACTGAATTGGTTTACCCGAATTACTGTTAATGAAACGTAGAGAAAGTAATTATTTCGCGTAATAAGTGTAATAATCTCGTTTCGTGTGATAATGAAGAAATTAGTTTTGTCGACAGCCTAGGAAAGAAGACCATTATTTAAGATAGCCACTACAATGTTCTTTTAACCAATATTTTTGCCACAGTGACTAATTTCAACATATACTTGCTAAGTACGTAGGAGATATTATTAAAGAGTACTCTTTCGTCTCTATTCGCTCAAAAAATATATATCTATGGAACAGGACCTGACACGACCGGAGAGAAGGTGTGATTTTTTTAAAAAACGGACGCCTATCTATGAACATGCCAATGACAAAGTTGCTAAACTTCGCTACCTGCTCAGTAATGAAACCATAAGTTGCTTGAAACTATAATAACCGCAAAGACTAGGCGGCAACGACAACAAAATTCTCTTTCCATATTGTTGTTTGTCGGTTCCTCAAAGATTTTGTTAAAACATTTCTAAACTACAATATAATAAAAAACAAAGTTGTGAACAGATTACAAAGCAAAACTAATGCATTGTTCCTGTAACTGATGGCAATCATATTATAGATAACATTACTGAGAATGGAATAGCATTATCAGTAGTTACTCATTGTGTTAAACTGTAAACTAATAGAGGCGTGAGTTTTATGAGTAACAGTGTTGGTAATCCGATGACAAAAGAAAAAAGTGGACTCATTTATGCTTTTACCTGAATCTTTCGAGACTTAATTATACCATCGAGTCTCTTTAGACCACAAAGCAATTAGAATCAATTTAAAACTAAATTTGCTTGAACGTGATTTGCAAGAATTACAGACTTAAACGATCAGTTTAAGGTCTATTGTAGTAAAACTTTAATTCCTAAAGAAATAGGTACATTTTACCGTAGACTGTACAAACGGTATCTACGAATACGGTATTCATTAAATACTTTACAAGTGTACACATAAAATTGATACCAAACAAGAGATGTCCAGTAAAAAGGACATTCACAGGTGTCCAATAAATTAAATGGATCTTGAACACCTATATGGCCAGATTCCCGCTGCGAACGTCGTTCAAGGCGCCTTGTGTGATGGATATAAACTTTACAAAACGAAAAAAACTAGCTGTATTGCTTATACCTTACGTAGTCACCCACGCCAGCTATTAAGTAAGACTGTTTATCGCCCCATTCATAGGAACCTGATCGTTTTAACCTCTTGAGCAAATGTAATAGCATTCATGTAGGTATATTAAGTTACCTCAGCAAAATTAGATGAAGCTCACAGGGTTAGTCCATTAAATAAATGATATAATTTACTAAGCTTGTCTTTGATTCAGTAGTGATCAAATAATTCGTGAGATCAGGGTAGTTAAACAACAATACAACTGTTGGGTCATAGATGGGTGACCGTTTTCGCAAAACATCACACCCCTTCGTGCACCGGAGAGCATGTTAAGCCGTCGGTCCTGTGCCTAATCTTTCACCAGTCGTGTTGGATTTCCGGATTTCATCGAATTATGAGAATGAAGGAATATAGAGTGCAGTGGTGTCTGCGCATACACTTATGCACTATTATATCTTCTATGATGTACCTTAATATCAAACAACGGCGGTTGCGTAGATGAATTAAAGCGGCGTATGGCCATAACTAGAACTGCGATGGAGAAGTTAAAGAGAGTTAGGAGGAATCGCAACATTACCTAAGTCAGGCTGGCGCGAACACTGGTATTCCCTCTCTTTCTTTAAGTCTTTACGTGGCAGAGACGTGGACAGCGCGACTCTAGAGATGTGGCGCTGGAGGAAGATGCTCGGAATATCGTGGACTGTTTTCCGCGCCAACATGTCCATATTTCAAACGGAGGGTTTATAGGCCGTGGTACAATCGCGTAAACTGACATTCTTTGGACATGTCGAGAAGGAAGCCGCGTATCTGACTGCGCCAGACAAGCTACCAACAGGGAGAGATGGCGGGAGACTGTGCAGAGAGCTTTGTCCGCTACTACCATCGTTGCGGACGTCTCTACGTGACTACGACTGTTCTGCCAAGAGCGGGTCGCCAGATAAAAAGAAATTGGCTAACCTATTATGAGATTGGCCACCATTACCGTAACAGGTTAGAAAACTATATTAATATAGTAAATGCCATAATAGTGACTAAACCAAAGAACTATTTTTCTTTGGTCCAGCCACGGCAATGTTACATAGTAATAATGAGCCGTCAATAATGAGCTTAGAAAATGAACTGGTTGTTTCGTTTTGCGCCGTCAAATTAATGAAGAGTGTGGGCAAGTCAAAGTAAATGGAGTCAATGCTTGTCTTATTTCTGAATTAATCTTTTTAGCTTCAGAGGATTTCTCACAAATTAAGACGTGGTTTAAACAATATTTATGGTGAGAGTGCAGTTGATTGCAATACACGTAGTCATAGGTGTTGTAAACTGGGGGGACATGGGAATAATATGGATACAGGATATGTACGAATCCGACTCGCATTTGACCTGTTCTGTTGTTCGAGTCAAGTTCCCCCCACTCCTCCTTTTACACCTGAACTGAATTCTCCACCATCAAATAATCCTGGGTACGTATATGCAAGTACGTTTGATTCAGGAATGTTAGTTAGTTGAATGGTAGTAAGTAGGTAAAGGTGCACTTTGTATTCATTATTTGTTTGTCAAGTCCAATCCCCACAACACAGGGATTGTGCCCTAGAGCGGAATTTATAAGACGTTATCACGTCAAAATATATCTAAGTTTTTTTCTATAATCTTGATTTATTTATTACGACGCTCTCTATCCATTCTCTATATTGTTTAAGCTATTCAAGGCGTTATGTAATGAGATACACCGCTCTGCCGACAAACCTTCGTCATAAAGTTTTGATGTTATGTTATTTTATTGATGTTCGATATTTTTATTAGCTCGTAGCTTATGTTTGTAATAAAAATACTTTTTGGAACATAAAAATATAGCGATAATTTTTCTAGATTTTAAATTAATTATTTTTTGTAACTGCTTTTTAAAAGCAGACTTCGAAAGCACATAGAGAATGGGTAATTTTAATTTACAAAAATTTCTGTCAAATTTGTGATTTACGGTTTTAGAAAGAAGTTTCACGATGTATTAAGGTCATCAAACCCAAAGGAATCCAGCTGACTGACGAAGGGGTTATCTCTTTACTCCATCAATGTGACGTAATTTTAAAAAAATCTGCCTTTGTAAAGTACTTGCATTTTTTGGCACACTCCTCTCGGTCTATTAGCCTTTCTCGGAAGAAATTCATATCTTCAATGTGTTTGTTACATACTTACATAATTCCCTTCACAGTAGGTACAATAGCATAAAATTATGATTAAAATCAAAAAACAATAAAATATCAATTTAATTAGGTATACATATTGGGCTAAGATAAGCGCACGAAATAAAAGTTCCACAGAAATAGCTCATCCAATATTAAAATATTAATTGATAAGCGCCCGTTCACGAGTATGACACGTACGGACGGTAGTCCGGACTCCAATATGGCGAAGGGGATGATGGGTCAGCCATCATCCCCTTCGCCATATTGGAGGAAAGAAAGACGACCTGGCCCACACCGCCACCACAAGCAACGACATTTTAGTGAGCATGACGATTCCTGACATTACTAAAAATGTTTAATGAAGTACGATCGCTAGTTGCCATTACTAACAATTTTAATTATCTAGGATCTAGTTTAGGTTAGGTTAGGTAATTGAAATATTTAATATTTAACACAAATATATTTTTTTAAATTATTATTTAAACGACCATGAATTTTACATCATTCAAGTACTTAATTTATTTAAACAAATAAAAAAAAATAAGAAAATTAAGTAATAACTGTATATTATACTAGCTGACCCGCGCAACTTCGTATGCGTAAATTTTCCCCGTTTTTGTAACATTTTTCAATGCTGCTCCACTCCTTTTGATCGTAGCGTGATGTTATAAAGCCTATAGCCTTCCTCGAACAAGATTTTTCAATTTGGACCCGTATTACGTACCGTTTAATCTATACTAGTATTATAAAACTGAATAGTTTGTTTGTTTGAACGCGGCAATATCTTCCTGATATTCTGCGGCAATATCTTCCTGATATTGCCGCGTTCAAACAAACTATTCAGCTTTATAATATTAGTATAGATTAAACTGTAATTAGCATTGTTTTGCATATTTAATGTGTACAAACTGAATCCACATCCATACAAGTTTTATTTTTACTCAAGAAGGAAAAAAGACGTAGGTATTATAAGCTGAACGTGAGGAGCTTCTCACATATGCATTGTAGCTACGTACGTGTGTGTGTGTGTGTGGCTTCGTAGCTCCTAAATGATTGCCGGATTTTTTATAAAAAGGCAGCTAGTTTAATCAAGCGCACATTAGCTTTAAAAATCGAGTTTAAGTCTTAAACATTCGAGATCAAAATATGATAATACGTTTTATCATAAGATCAATAAGTAATTACCGTGATTAGAAGACAAAACAATTTACCTTAATAATTACCTGTAAAGAAAAAGGTATATAATCATTACGACCAATATCCTCCATTGATAATTAACAAGAGAAGCTGCATGGTTCTATGAGACCTACCATTATTTACCGATTTTGGTACGAACTCGTCCGGTAACTGCGGTCAAATCGATCAGGAGATAATACGAAAATAATAGTATTTGATTGCGGATCCTAATAGTATATTACATTTGGGATATTGTCAGTATTTCGATTACAATTTTGAATAAAGGAAGTTTTGTCCGCCTCTGAGGCGCGGTGGAAGTGTGTCCGACTGTTACGCAAGAGGTCGTGGGTTCGATTCTCACACTGGACACCACTTTGTGTTATCCACAAATAGTTGTTCCGAGTCTGGGTTTACTTCGTGTCCGTGACTTGTATGTTTGTACAGTACCTACCTTTTCCGTGACAGGGCTTTATAATGACGGCATATTTAAGGAGTCGTCATTAAATATTAAGTACCTACGTACGTTACCTACTGATTCACAAACTAAAAAAACATTAGGTATATTTATTGACTTACTAGCTTTCGCTCGCGGCACCGCCCTGTGGCCTGTTATAGCGATAAAAAACTATTCTATGTCCTTTCCCGGAACTCAAACTATCGCATACCAAATTTCATCTAAATCGGTTTAAGCGTAAACAAGTAACAGACAGACAGAGATACTTTCACAATTATAAAATTAGTTTGGATAATTGGGTACAATAGCAATACATTCAAGATCAAGATCAATTAACCTGAATCGGTTCATTGCTGGACATAGACCTCCCCTAACTTACGCTACAACATCCGGCCCTCCGCCTTCCGCATCCAATTCATTCCAACCACATTCTTTAGGTCGTCGGTACAATACATTATTCTACGTCAATCAGACTATAGTCCTTCTATAAATGTAGATTAACTTTTGCGATTTGTACACATGACGTTTCGACCGTATTGCAACCACGTGACCACGGCCGTTGCAATACGGTCGAAACGTCTAACAATAAACAAGGTATTTTACCTTAAATTATTCACGTGATTAGGACCCGTAGTTTATATAATTTTTATAATATATAGAATTTCTTAAAAGTTTTAATCAATTAAACGTATTCATTAGTATAAAGATCAAAACAATTGCAAAAAGAAAATAATTTATCAATAGAAAATTGACATGTGAGGAGGTTTATCATTTGGCGTTTACCTACTTTCTTCTGAGATACAATTTATTCAAAATTCTTTAAAATATTAGAGAGACTATTGTTCCTATCTATAATTCTTAAATTTCACCTTTGCCCAGACTAAAATTGTATTGCCTAAAATTTGTATTACATATTGCCTAAAATTATACACGTTTGTTAATTAATTAGCAAGCCTAATTGATCAAATAATGTTTTGAGGCTTCTGGTGTTTGAGCAGGTATTACGAAATCTAAGCGTTTCAAGTTCACGCGGAGAAGTCACTTCTATTATGTTATTAACACCCGTTTTCTGAAAGGCTGTCACAGCTAAAATCTATGTGATATTAAATTGCACATCTACTAAAAAAACTAATTATTTTTTTATTATTTAATACCTACCTACAATTTTTTTAAACTTGGGCGAGAAATACCCATGTTCGAAAAATGGGGAAAACTTTAGAGGAGGCCTTTAGTTACGGAAAAGCAAGACAATCTCACTACCGGTGTCTAACTATTATTTTTAAGTCAAAAAATCAATGAAGTACTTACTTATATTTATACTCATAGAACAGTAGTTTAAGTTAATATTTTTAAAGGTTGTTGAAATAAACATTACTATTATTATTATGTATGTCGTTTCCATATCCCCGGAGTCCCGGTCAAATAACCGGGAGGCGTACGTGGAGCCGAAGCCAACACGTAGAGACCCGTTAGACACTTTAATCTAAAGGCTATGTGACATAAACTAGCTATTATTATTATTAATATAACAAGTATTTTCAAAGTTAGTAGTTTCTCTATTTAGCTTTATAAACCTTTTAGAAAACTGGCGTATTAGACTTTGTAAATGACTAATAGAAAAAAACGCCAGTGGGCTAATAAAATTCACATAAAATGTGATAAAAAATTATAAACATCCGAAATTAGCTACCAAAACCGGCATTACAATAAATATTATTTAAATACTAGTATTCGATTTAAAAATAAAACACAGGCCCCATGGGGTCTCAATACCATCCAATCTAAAGAGAAGGCATTCTAATGGCATCCCAATTGAAACTTTCACTTAGTTTACTTGAAATTGATTAAGGGCTAAAATGGAATGGGTGCCGTTGCCGTCCTTACTGCCAACTTTTTTTGTAAATTTTCGAGGATTCCACTGTTTTAATTATTCAGTACGATTAAGGTTTTATTAAAGCACGCTTGGAATATTTCAAGGGGTATTTTAAATCATTGTTATAGTATCGGAATGTAATTTGAATATTGTTCTGGAATAATTATGCTTTTAAAATCTATACTAATATTATAAAGCTGAAGAGTTTTTTTGTTTGAACGCGATAATCTCCGGAACTACGGGTTCGAATTAAAAAAATCTGCTGTATAGCTCATTTATCGAGGAAGGCTATAGGCTATATAACATCACGCTACGACCGAATAGAAGCGAAGCAGCAATGAAAAATGATCAAAAATGGGGAAAATTAACGCATACGAAGTTGCGCCGGTCAGCTAGTGTAGAATAAGTTGATTGACGAAAAAACAAATTGGGTATTAATTACTAATGCTGTTAGCTATCAAATATAATATATAAACGTAGATTGCCTGCCTTTACAAAGAAAATTGTCTGATTGTCTGACATTTAGTACACTTTTATTACCTAATCTACTTACAAAGTATATTTTCAGATCGTCTAATATTTCGTTTCTGACGGTTTCGTCTCCGTTTGAAAAAAACTGTCTTCCATATTATATATTAAGTCATTGCGAATTCAAATGGCACTCAAAGCCTTTAGTTTTCATGTAAGATTTTTTTAAATTATAGGCTTAAGAATAGTACCACCCCATCTTTAGACTGCCTCTGTGGCGCGGTGGGAGTGTATCCGACTGCTACGCAAGAGGTCGTGGGTTCGATCCCCACCCAGAATAAAACTTTGTGTGTTGAGCACGATGGTTTATTCTGTGTCTGGGTGTTATTTATCTATAATATGTATGTATTTAGAAATATGTAAGTATGTTTATCAGTTGTCTGGTTTCCATAGTACAAGCTCTGCATAGTTTGGGATCAGATAGCGTTGTGTGAGTTGTCCCAAGATATTATTCGAGTCAAAGCGACTAAGGGAAGTTACAACGGAGGATGCTTACTTTAAAGCCTTACTCCGACCGCACACCCACTTGCCAAGCGTTTTGGCAATTACCCCCAGGATCTACAATAAGTAGGTTCTACTGGGCAGACCCGTGCCCAGCAGTGGGACATCATATGGGTTTTTATGAGGGTGTCAATTAGTCCATGCGTCGCCGCATGCACTCCACAAACAGACAATTAACAGACACAAAATAGTTATGGATTCCATAAAGCTCTGTCCCGCGTGTGAATTAAAATCACAACCACTTGAATTCGTGAGCGCACTCTCTAACTTTATTTATTTATTTAAAACCTCCAGCAAATACATTGCAAAAGGCGGACTTAATGCCATTGGCGTTCTCTACCAGTCAACCTTTGGATGGTGGGGTTAACAGTTTATGTAGAACAGAATTGAAAAAACTAATCATTTCTAACCCACAATGTTAAAAAACAACACAAAAATAGCAAAAGAAATGTCCAACAGCAAGCAGTTAATGTCAAAAGAACAAAATATGCCACGAGATGAATCACTGTCCCAAATTCTTTCACCAAGTGACGCATTCACCAATAAACCGAGGCAGGGTAGGTCATATCTTGTTTTTTACAACTAGCTCGTCGGGACAGTACAGTAACGGAACAATGCATTCCTGTGTTGTTACGTTCGGTCAACAAAAAGGCAACAGGAACAAACGGTTTTTGTCGACATCCCCGCTAAATTAAACAGGGAAGCTGATTTTGTTTTGCTTTTTTTCCGCCGTTTTTCTCTTTTTGCAAAAGGCCATGCCGAAAACTGTAATGACCTTTATTACTGTTGTAAATGGCACGTTGCTTTGCTTCATTTATACGTGGTGTTAAATGGACAGGTTTATTTACTGTGAAATAGTTTTTTACGCAATAGATAATTTGACTTTGACGTATATCACCGTCATATTAGTGGTTTCCCAACCGACTTCGGTCACAGAGGCCATTCTTATCAGATACTAGCCAGCTACGCATGATATTAAAATGGACACGTGTATGGTTAGATGCAAGTACACTCTCTGTTTTCTCACTCATATAATTGCACGACCAAAACGGCTCTCCGAGGCACGGAGGGATATGGATGTTTGTACAAAGAGGTCAGATTTCAGGTCACCCATTTTTGGCCCAAGCAAGGTTCAACAATGTTACCGAACATTGCTGAATTACACCTATTTCTGATTTGTTGTTGTCTGAGTCTGGGATACCTCATCATCATAATTGGGAGGGGTAACATGTAATTGTTTTTTCTATGTTATTAATACGGTACAGTGTTCCTTCGTCGTATGAGGTGACACTTGAAAGAAAAATCCGGGTCTAATAAGTATACCATTGATTTCGTATCTTTCCTTGTCTCTTTCACCATTTCTTCGCATATTTTATGTAAAAAGTTGATTAAGTCAAAGGAGGTTCTTGCTTCAAGCGAAAATATGTATGTTTGATATATCTACCTATTATTTCCTCTAAAGTGTATATAGATGTATATGCCCGAGGGTCTTCGTGTATCAGTAATTAAGTCCCAAAATATCTTCGCCGAAATAAGGTCAGGAAATTATTTACAAAGTATAAAACGTATACGTAATAAAGAAGCAAGAAACGGCTTAACGTTATTTTGCATGCCCACAATCGGTTGTAACTTGACTAAATATTATGTCGCGTGCAGTATAAATTTGGTAGGCAGACGCAATTAAACATTTACGATTAATTTTATGACTACAGTACTAAAATGTGTATACTTTGTTGTAGGTATTCAAATCAATCCATTACTTAAGAACCAACCAAATAGTGCCCATAACTATAAAATACCTAATTGACGAACCCTAGAGGAAATATAATTTGGATATGTTTGCGAAAAGTTTAAAATATTATCCTTTCACACGGCAGACAGTGGTTACCAGGTTTCCAAGAAATGCGATAGTAGCTAACTATAGTAATCTACCTATAGGTACATATAATTACGTGGGACCATAAAAATTGAGAGCAACGAAGTGAGCACGACATGCGTGTAATTTACTTTTGAATCAACAGTTATCGCATTCGCCAATTTACGTAATTGCTTTCGTCGAATAAACATCCTTAAGACGTATGCATTTAATGAACAAATTTGTATAAAAGCCTAAATCGTTAATAACATAAGAAAACAGAATTATTCAGCGATTCCTTCTCACGCAACGACACACGGTTCTTTAATAAAATTACTGCATGTATTTTTTGGGACTATCATATGTTTATGTTAATCCAATTTGTTGTAGTCTTTATGTATTATGCATTAAGGAACTTTAGGCGTGTATAACATTGGCTAAACGTGTTGTGTGTCCAGTGTTGACCCAACCAAGGGTTCGATTAACATTCCTCGCTTCGTATGATCGCTTCGGGACCCAATCTGTCCGATGTTCACATAATTGTTTGCGGACATGATTTTATCGGAAAACTACAACGGTCGAGGCATCGAGAGAGGTTGTACGTTTCATGTTATCCATCTAGATATTATGTGTACCCTCGGGAGTTTTGCAACAAAATTTTGCGAACGATAAACCGATTGAGAATGGAAATTAATATTTGGGTTAAGTATAGACTCGAAACGTAATTATGTAAAAGGTTTAGCCTGTGAAATGGCCAAAAACGTTTTGTACCTGCTAAAGTCGTAAAGAAACAAAGTCAAGCAAGCAGGTAGCCCAAAAGCTTTTATTATACTTATTCATACTGAGAAACACTGTTTAAGTGTTTCACAATGATATATTTACACGTGCTAGTTTTCCTATCGAGTGCAGTACGTTTGTATTAACACAGTTTCTAATTCTGGTAGTTGTTTGATATAGACAGTGCCTCTCATAGAGGCTCTTCTCATTACATCAAACCTGATAATAAATTTAAACGTACTTTAAAAATGTGTTCCTTTATGATCTAAGTGAAAAAGTATTTCGGTTCAAGACTAAATGATATAAACAAAAGGGATAGGAAACTCCATTAAAACAATGCGCGGAACTTTCCTCATAGGTATAACCATAAACGTGCGTTACAGTTTAAAGTGGTTTTACTTCATTATATTTAAATACGTAATACCATAGTTTACCATCAACGGTGGTATTTGCGAGGTCGTATATCGTTACCAGTGTCCCTTAATCTAGCGGTAACTGTTGAACAACAAAACTCATTACTTGGCGCTATTCGTGGTCGTACCTGCTAGTTCTGGCAAGCTAGTGGCGGCGTGTGGTCTACACTACAAGTGCCAGCGGCCAAACTACAAGGAAGTTGTTGTTTACTTACTACAACTCGTGAAACTGTAAGGCTATATGATGTATCTTTATTGAAGGAGTATACGGTACATTTTTGGAATGAGTATATTTTGACAGGCATATTGTTACATTGAAGAGCTCTCTAAACTGCAGCGTGCTAGTAGTAATAATGACTAAAATCATTTGTACCTAATGACCACATATGAATTCTTTAATCATAATAAATCAAAATAAATAAACCGTCAATGAAATTCAATAACAAAAACGAACCTCAAATTCTGTTAACCACATACATCCCACATAAATAAACGAAACCCAGACTTAATACAGTACCTACATAAACTCTACACACAACTGAATATTGTGCCTATAACTTATAACTCCAGTAATATAACCACAAGGAATAAACAAAGGTCACGCCTGAAATATGACGACAGAGGCTTACGTTTTACTGCACCCAGCGCCAGTACTTTGTCTTTCTCCATCTCTTTCTTACCTTTTAGATTGTGTTAGCGTACTTCCTTGCATGAATAGGTAAGGAGCAAGAGCGTCACTCAGTAGACCTTGTACGCTAATCCGCTTAGTAGTTTTAGTACAAAAGTTTATCACTTGCACCGCGTCATTACTTGGCTTAGGAGATTAGCAAATAGGAGCAACTTGTTCGGTTTACTAAGGCTAAGCCAGGCCACTAAAGCCGGGAACTTACCGCTACCTTGGTATGGGGATTTTTAATTATATCATTAACTGGACCGACGCGCGTGCGTGCCGATTAGCAGTTTTATAGCTAGGAGCAGCGCTTTGTTGTAATTTACGAGCCATGGTGTGGAAAGTTGGCTTACATGAAGTAATTTTGTACGGTTAATATGTTCGGCTATATTTCGTTGTCACGATTGCGGGTGAAAAAATTAAGCAAATTTGATATTATTAGCTAAACTTGGTAGTTAATTTAATGAGTTTGTAAAGAATAATTAAGTAATAAGGGTTTCTTGTGTTTTGCAAGTATCAGATTTCAAAAACACAACCAAACTTAAAAAATAAACTTACTACTAGTAGACGTTGCAAAAACGAAACACTATAATTATTCATCAACATATTTAAAGGAGAAAAAAATAAGAAAGTAATAATAATAATAATATCTTGGGACAACTCACACAACGCTATCTGATCCCAAACTAAGTAGAGCTTGTACTATGGAAATCAGACAACTTATAAACATACTTATATATTTTGATATTTGACACAGAATAAACCCTCGTGCTTATCACACTAAGTTTTATTCTGGGTGGGGATCGAACTCACGACCTCTTGCGTAGCAGTCGGATACACTCCCACTGCGCCACAGAGGCAGTCATGTGTATAAGTGGGTATGTATTTATTTTTACTTCTGAGAATTCCGATTCAACACAACATTCATGACTTTATTTATCATTATCACAATTCTCTGAAACTATATGACTTGGATCCAAAGATAACGAATTCAGTAATAAGCGGTAAAACCTTTTGCATTCATTATATTGCAATCAGCTTCTTCCTTCATTAACCGATGCCGACTATAACCAGTATATTGTGCTTGATTGGCAAAATAACGTTTATAGTCTGCATACAAATCAGTAAGTAATGGACAAAGTATAACCTCTTTATTCAAAATACTTTAGTAACAGCATTTTAACTAGCGAAGGTTTTGTTTTTTTATTCCATTTTCAAAATAGAATAGAAGAAGACAAAACGTCCGCTAGTTAAAATGCTGATGTAGATATGTTTTTAAATTATTAGGTACTAACACATAGCCTAACCAAATGCTGGAGGAAATAAACATGAAATTTGGATTATGATATAATGGATATACAGTATGTATATTCAATTCCTGTTCGACCTGTTAATGTGTTGTTAGGTATGTGTGTGTGTTCCCATTCGATTTATGTGATATTTCTAAATTGAATTGACAACAAAAAATAACTTGCATTTTTTTTTCTTGATAGAAGTCATATCCCCTAATATGTAACTATATTTTAATCAATGCCTAATATATAGGTACTCTAATGTTACATGATAAATTAGGAACAGTATACTGTGACTCAATAAACTAAAATATTTATTGAATAAAATGAATCATACGATAAAGTCATATTTTTGGAAAAAGGGAGTTAAGCGGTGGATTTCCTAAATGTGAAGATAATTTATGGATAAGGTGTAAAAATACATAGGCTAAGTGGCCTATGTATTTTATCACCTTTTTCTTTCAAATCAGTTGTTATTAATTCTTTATAAAAATAGACTAAAGTAATATATTTCCAATCTATTTATAACTCAACAAGAAATGTAGCGCCGTGTTACTTATCTAACGATCAGATTATGTATCTCAGTTGGCCATAATCGCCTTAAGTACTAATCTCCATTTTCTATTACGATATTCCTTCAACTTGAATAATTGATTATGAATATTTTTCTTCCTAAATAAATAAATCATAGAATAATTCCTTCAGTGTAATTCTTCGAAGAGCTTATGAGGGGAAGTAAAGGTTAATTGTAATTTGTATTTAATATTAACCCTAAGTTAAGTAAACAAAGGGTTAAATGTAAACAATGCGAACTTTGAATAAAGACAGATAATATTTTGTTCTCTTTCTATGGCTCGTAGCAGACTATAGGGTGGATTCGACCAAACCACCTTCATCTAGGTATAACTTTTTTATCACAATTATTTCTTCAATCAAATCGTTTAGACGTTGCATGTAACTTACATGGTAGAATGTGAAATTAATTTACTCTCGAATAAGTTTTTTTTTTTTAAAGATAACTAGCTATGTGGGATTGAGTCCCACATTACTAGCAATCTTGTTAACCCCTCCAGCTAAGCTCAAAGACTTGTGTTAGGAGTGGGTTCACGTCGGTAGTATAATGGGTAGGATTCGAACCCGCGACCTCACGATTGCGAGACCGATGCCTTAGCCATTAAGCTACCGCCGCTATATATAAGTGGCTACTTATTCTGGGAATAATCTTTATTAGCGTTTGGTCGCACCGGCCCTAACAGTCGTATCAACTGGGAAAGGACGCGTCGCCGTATAGCCGTCAACTGTTCTTGAACTTGTCCCGAGGCGAGGCGATTACGTTACGAATCCGATCGGTGTGCGTTGCAGTAGGGAGTTTCATACAAATAATGCTGAACGGCTTGAGTTTATACGGGGCCGATTCCTTTCCGAGTTGATATATGTGATAACTATAGATCGGATAATCGGACACATATTTACCTAAAGTTCATTTATGTAAGCGGCTTCTTAGAATATTTTTTATGAAAAATAATATCTCGGGATCCCGGGATTGCTTTACTACTAGTCAGATGTAATTATTGTTTTTTAACTTTCGCGATTTTTATACATATTAGTTATATTTCGGGACTAAACCGATCGTGGTCACGGGTCGACTCTCGACCCGTGACCACGATCGGTGCTATTCGATCGAAACGTCGGGTAAATAAAAGGTTCGTACCTTTAAATAATTCACGCGATTAAGTCCCGAAATATATCTACTACACAACCAAAACAGAAGAAAAATAAAGTACTTAATTTACTTTAAAAAAACACAGCTTGCAAAAATGGAGTGCCTATAAAAACTTTTCACCACATTTTTTAATCTTTTTACGTGAGCGTTCTTTGGCGCCAGGTCCTACGCGGCTAATTTAAATTTCAGCAATTTATAAATATACTTAATTACGTTAGCTTGTACAAAACACATGCTCACCAGGTGAATGCGAACACCTGCCGTTTTATTCCTACGAAACTTAATATGGCAAGCTAATTTTTTATTCTTTTTACTTTTAAATTTGCAACCCGATAACTCATGTGTACGTATGACAGATGAGCCACTTACCTCACGGTCTATTGAGTTTCTCCCGGATCAGGCTCTCAATGTAATCAATGGACATAAAGGAAGAAAGGCCTCTTTGTTTCGATCAGTAAGTTTTATGTGTAGACTAATCACAATGAATAAGATACGAGTTTTAGGTAAGCTTCTGGATTAATAATGATCAGACCGATTTTGGTTACTGCGGCTAATTTGCGGACTGGCCGCCTACACAAGAGATGCTTTAGTGCGCAAATGTGTGCACTTTTATTCCCTTACTCTCATAGTCCGATGTGAGGAAAATTCGGCACAATCGGATAGAGATTAGACGCAGAACCGAAGGTTTAACGTTTTCTCCGAGGCATGAAGGGTTTTGTGAAAGACTTTTCCGAAAACGGCTAACGGTGTATACCTATGTAACCGCATCTTTCACTTCTTACTGGTCACTGAAATAAACCAAGAAGTAGATGGCTGGAATAAGGATGTCTGTTTTCCATCTACTTACCTACCTTATGTAAAAGACTATACTCTGCCATATATGTATCTATTGTGTGTTGTAACTCAACGAATATTTTTTTTCTTTCTTTCTTTTCTATCTATGAACCAGCGTTAACGTTGCTAGACCTATGCTAGACCGTTCTGCTTGATTGCCTCTGAGTCACGAACCACTCTTTTGGGTTACTAATATGTTAAACGACTAAGGTTTAGCTTTAATGTTTACTTGCCATGCCAAAACAATTCTTACAAGGCTTTAGCTTTAAATACAGTTTCCTATACAACATTATTAAAAATATATGAAACGGAACAGCTTACAATGGTACACAATTATTTACAAAAAGACAAAATGCCATCGGAAAACTGGAAACAAAGTGCTATTAAAACAATACCCGAAGCTTCAGCTCGTTATAGAGAGTATTTTCACAAAATTTCTAACGACATCAAACTTGGAGTTACTTGTCACTCAAATGGCAGTCATTTATTTTGAACAAGTTCAAAACTAACTAAGGGAAAAACTGCTACAGTAGTTATATCACAACTTGTGAGGGGACACACGGGAGGATTAGAACGCTAATGTTCGTTAATCGGACTTATTCTCTTATTCGTACGTGCAGAAAACTTCATACTATCGGTTCTGTTATACTTCAAAGTTTAAATGAGATTAGGCGAACTTGCTCTTCCAATTAATTTGTAGCACGCAAAGTTACAGATGAAATTCATCTAGAATACAAACTTTTAAAATGTTTAACGTACATCAATTGTAATTGTATTATTTTTGAAGAATGTAGAAGAAATATCATGTAGAAAAGAATTTTACGACAAGCAAACATAATTATGAAAATATATATATTACGGGTCTTGATTGCGTGAATAATTTAAGGTAAAATACCTTGTTTATTGCCCGAAGTTTCGACCGCATTGCAACGGCCGTGGTCACGGGTAGATCCAGCCTACCACGGCGGTTGCTTACCCGTAATGTATATATTTTTATAATGTGTACAAATCGCAAAAATTTATTAACATTTAAAGCAAACATAACTTTGAATTACCATTGCAAAAGTTTCAATGGATGTTTGTCAATCACACCATAACACCAGAACGAGTCTGCCTTGCAAGAAATTTGGCGCTGAGATATCTTTACAGTCTGGTATAGCAAGTAGGTTACTTTTAACATAGAAAATGTAAAAGTTTCATGCAAACGAAGTCGCAGACAACAGCTAGTTTCATTATATATTATTCTTGTTTTTAAACTTTCACGATTTGTATACACATTAGATATATTTCGGGACTTAATCGCGTGAATTATTTAAAGGTACCTTTTATTTACCCGACGTTTCGATCGAATTGCACCGATTGTGGTCACGGGTCGACTGTGACATCCAACCGTCAAATAAAAGGTTCGTACCTTTAAATAATTCACGCGATTAAGTCCCGAAATATATCTAATATATATATTATTCTTCTTTATATAATTTATGGAATATGCATATATACGAGTATTTGTTGGCCATTTCAAATGTCGGTAAGACACAAATGTTTGGAAAAGAAAAGAAGGGAACTTTCATTTTTACGCCGTCTAACGGATTCAATATCGACGCGGCTTGAATGAGTTTGGGGGGTGGAAAAATCGTTAATCATCCCTTTGTTGGAATTTTGTTACGGCCTAACTCGTTGCTCGCCTGTTTGGGCTTCCATTTTTCCTTTTGAATGCCGAAAGTGGGGCCGTTCTTGACGAATTGTTTTCATGGGAAAACAAAAAAGGATTCGTTGAGATTCGGGTTGGTAATATGTAAGAAAAGTTGGAAATGTTTTCTCGGACATGTGTGGGCAGTTATTGTTGAGATAAAGCTTCTTATCTTCACACAGAGATCGGTTACGTCTTGTGGAGTAAGACATATAAGACGATGTAATTAAATTATTATTTTATTTCTGTTATGAAGAGGACGATTAAGCCGTTTCATTACACGTATAGAGTGTAATCCGGTTTGGAGTCACCTATGTAATAAGAAACTTCGTCTATAATAGCGTTAAAGCAAGCGATGTGATAAACCGCAGATCACACTCTCAATTACAAAGTGTTACTGAGAATTTATTGCTACAATTCACTCGTTTTTACTCTCGGTATTTATCTTTTTGTTACGTCCAGTAAACTAGCTGAAGATTTTTTGAAATGGAAATAGTTAAATCCTTGAATAACATGATATACTTTTATGTTTTAATAGAAGGCGCGACAAAGTCTTGATAAGGACTGCACACGTTACACAATCGGTGTCCGTTTATTTGTTGGCAAGAATGGAACATTCCAACGTAGATGTTACAATTGTCACACAAAGAGTACATCCGACAAGATCAAATCAAAGCATATCTGTCATGAAACATTCCGATTGGTTCTATAAAAACTCGGCGGTTTGTGGGCACGCTAAATTAAAGGTAAATATAATAAAGGTTATAATTAAATGAAATTGATTTTTCGTTAATTTAATAATGTCCTGAAAATGACATTTACTTTTAGTAGGTAAGTATATAAAGGCCGATGTTGACAAATGGAGTGTCGTTAATAAATATCAGTTAGATGTTCATCGTTTCGTATCAACCATTAATCATAATTTGACAAAGGAGGTAGCGTTGTTTACTTTTATTGACAATAATTATTATTGTATAACACCTGAATGGTGGGCTCTATGTTGATGTAAGATCATAGAACAAAAAGGTTTTGGTATTTAATAGCTTAGATTTCCGTCTGTTAAAATCATAATACCTATTATGATTTTGACTGACGGAATTTCTAATCTTTAGTATGTTTTTTTTACTTAAAAAAAGACGACTGCTGCAGTAGGGTGTCGCGGGGGACTTTACAAACATACAAGTCACGGACACAAAGTACACCCAGACTCAGAACAACAATTTGTGGATCACACAAAGGTGTGTCCCGTGTGGGAATCGAACCCACGACCTCTTGCGTAGCAGTCGGACACACTCCCACCGCGCCACAGTTTGAAATGATGTAGTTAGTTTGTTCTTTTCACCCTTATGTGTGTGTATGTGTGTGTGTGCCTGTAATGGACTAAAAGTGACATATCTGTATGCTATTTACTCTTAGAAAAAAGCACACAACATCCTATTAAATAACAACACTGTATCTGTGACAATAAATGGTTTTTCTTTCTTTTATTTCTTCTTTATTCTTTAATTTCACGCACCCGAGCTTCAAAGAAGTTAACCTAGTGTGAAATATATATTTATAATGCGTGTAACGATGAAACATTGCAATGCAAACTGTCTCTATGGTACATTAGTGACGTAAACTCTTAGAAAAAAGGTTCCTGCTATCGCGTGCTTCTAAATGTAAACTTCTTATACTCATTAAAACGTGTTACTTAATACCTAAGAAGTGTTTTAGTGGTTGCATGTTTCAGTGACTCATTATTCAGATTTATATACAAGATTAAGCATTTGGACTTTAATACAAGTCGTATTGGTACTTTATACATGATATATTTCTATTTTTCGAACGCCCTCTTAAGAAAAGTGAATTTATTACTTAAGTACGAAATTATTTTTCATGTTATTTGGCCATTTATAAATATTATGCAATCATATAAATCTATTTTTATCGTTGTAATAATAATTAATTTGCTTTTTATTAATTAGAATTAGCAATATTCAATTTAAAAACATAACCCAATTAGAGCTAAAAATATTTAGCATTTTTAGGGTTTCGTAGCCAAAATGGCAGAACCCTTATAGTTTCTCCATGTCCGTCCGTCCGTCGGTCTGTCCATTCACCAATTGTGCATGGATACACATATTACTTATGCCGACAAAGTAAAAGAATAACATTAAAAAAAAATATCGTACCTACCTCCCCTATACGTAAAGTATGATATGATTTTTTAATTTTCACCAACTCCATCGTGTGGGATATTATTAGATAGGTCTTTAAAAAAAATCGGGGCTTGGAAGATCATTTTTCGATTTAGGGATCCGTTTGTGAAATATTAAACGTTAAAGTGAAAATTTTTGTTAGAGTCAAGTGCCCCCCCCCCCTGCCCGCTAAATGGTTAATGTTGAGTATTTTTAAAAAGTCAAGAGAGTTATATAATTAAATTAAAAGGATAACTATTTCAACTAAGTAGGCTTTACAACTTTTAACGAGTAACCGCAGACAAAGTGAGAAGTAACAAAATTTTCGTACAGATTTTACGATGACTTACCTAACGTTACAAGAACAACAACAGAAAACCTACTTCTTAAGCTGCATTATTCGGATGAGGGACTACGGAACCCTACATTGTGCGTGGCTCGACATGCACTTGCGCGGTTTTTCCTCATAAACTAGGGTTTTTAAAAGGTTACTAGCAATGTGGGTCGTACATTTCTATCAATCTTGTTAACCCCTTCAGCTAAATTGCTTGTGTAAGAAGTGGGTTCACGGTAGTATAATGGATGGGATTCGAACCCAGAACCTCCCGATTACGATTCCAAAGGTTTAACTAGTAGCCGCATTATTTAAATATGATTTTTTCTTTATATTCCAAACTAGCGGACGCCTCGCGGTTTTACCCGCGTAATTCCCGTTCCCGTGGGATTACAGGGATCAAAAATAGCCTATGTCACCCGGGGTTAGTGTAGCTTCACAACGATGAAAGAATTTTTCAAATCCGTCCAGTAGTTTCGGAGCCTATTCAATACAAACAAACAATCAAATCTTTCCTCTTTATAATGTTAGTATAGATGAAGTGGTGACCAGGTCATGAGCCTGATGGAACGGCATAATGTACACAATAATTAAAATACATTGTTTATTACATACTTCATTTGAAAGTTTCCTTATCAAATAAAACATATGAATATTTAAATATGGAACCACAAAAAAAAACAAATAAAACATGTCTGGCAATAATTAGTGAACAAATAAATTGCTGGCCGGTCGTAGGTTATCGGTCCCCAGTTTACACAGCATTGTCGTCAAAATCAACGCTGTATAAATACTACAGCAGTCCAGATATGCCGGCTTACTGGATCCAAATGATTAACGTCCAATTTAAAAGAATTAAGCGGTTAAAGTACGCAAAATCGTATGTTTATAAACTGACGAAGAAGCTGGTGAACTCTGCCGTGTAAAGTTATGGCTTTAAATCATTTAATCATTTTAGTGCCATGAAAATGTCTAAATACATATAAAATAATAATAATAGGTAATTTAGTATTATGAACACAAATTAAATGCATCAATGGAAATATTACACATTTTGCATAAAATAATTCAACAATAAATAAACATAAAATAATTTCACGATCTTATCTCCCATGGGAGTTTACTTGAACTTTTCTATTAGTTTCGATTTAACGATTGTCAAATAAATAGAAATTAGAGGTGCCGTTGGAATTGGCCTAAGATGAGAGTCTATTTGAAGTCTCTCAAGCTCGCTGCCAGTGCATAACTTGACCCATACATCCCAAACGCAACTGTGTCAACACTGTTGAGATAATTCGAATACTCGATGAGGAATGTGTTTTCTTATCTCGAGGTTTGCGAGCAACCGACGGGTTCTTTGATGAACTTGTAACGAGCAACGCTGCCCGACTAAGATAATAGCCATTTCAAGTTTTGTTACTTTTAGTAATGAAGTACGGGGCTTGAGAAAATAAGCCGCCGATATTACGCAAGTTAGGGTCAAAGTTTTGCTATTGGAATTTTAGACGATGCAATTTTAACATCGTCAGGCCGTAGAAAGAAAATTTAATAATTTCAACTTATAACATTTGCTTTCCCTCTTTTGTGCGTAGCGAAATCCGTCATTTTGTAAAAGTACATTTTACGAGTATATTAGGTATATTTTACATACGTCACAGAAAATGGAGGTCAATTAAAATAATGAACAAATCTACTTAGTACCTACAAGTCCACCCATATCAACATGAGGTTGATATGGGTAGACTAATTATTCTATTATGTAAAACGATTACAAACTTTGTATTTGTCTGACTGTAGTTGTCTTTTACGAACTAGTTTTATTGTAATTCAGAGATAACATTAGAGAAAGCCAGAATCAATACCAAAAATTAATTAGTAATTTAAATTAAGGGTCTTTCATATTGAAGAATTAGCTCAAAGAATACAGGAAGAAGTACAAAACTAATGACTCTTTAAACCAGGGGCAACAACCCTATAACATATTGATAAGTATCTAAGTGACACCCCTGAATATTAATCGTATGTGAAATTGGCGCGAAGACATCGAAAGTGGAAGCATAGAAAAATGATAGTACAGAAAGCAAGCTGTATTGCGTTATAATACTCCACTCGGCAGCACATAAAGACATCGCACACGGACCAAAATCTCGAAAGACCTCCAGAACATTGCTCGAGCGCACATTTAACCCCGTCTAGAATATAGGATTGGCGCCAACGTTGGGACAAACGTTATTCTTGATACACACGTTGGACGAGTGGCGTTGGGACCGACGTTGGGGCCAACGTCTGGAGCCGGCGTTATTGTGCAGCTTATCTTCTTCTATACTGTCAGTATCCAATGGGTTTTTGACACTGACCTCTATAGTAAGTACCTACTAGATTGCTGGATTGCTACCCGAGTGACAGCAATTTCAAATGCCGAATCGTGTGATCGTTTAGTGAACTTTTTCATATGACAAACGGCCGTTGTTGTTTTTTATGGCAACGATGCCATTGTCGACAATTCTGCCTATTTCAGATGTATGATGGATTCACGTGTAAATTTTGATCAATTTTTATTGTTGCCCTATTGGCCGTTGTTGTCCTTTTTACATTTGTATAGACTTATTTATGATTTTGTCATAGACGTATAGACCAGGACTGCGCCTTCCTTTTCAATTGACAAAGTAAATATTGACTGCAATGCGTGAAAGAGAGAGAAAAATGTAAGTATGGCACTCGGGGACTGCCGCGGTAAAGCTATTGCATAGCATTTTTTATCAACTTATGCAATTATAATTATTTTTTATTTATGCAGTATTTTTTTTTCTTTTCATTACATTTCGGAGCAGCTCGTCTCGATCCGTGCGAGCTTCGTACAGTCGTACCTTATACTGAAACGTTAAGCGAACGCTCGGCCGAGCTACATGGTAGGCGGAGTGGGGGTTGTTAGGTTTTATTTTCGTTACGGAATTTCTTGATTCGGTCGCCGCGCTCAAAGCCCGCGATAAAAGCTATGCAATCGCTTAAAAACTCGTGCGGCCCATGACAGGTATGGTTCACAAAGTTGCGTTGTCTCTTTCTAGAGAGTGATCATTTTGTGAGGTTATGGCGCAGTCCTGGTTCCTACATCAATGGATTTTATCAAATGACCGTTCAAATGTCAAAATCAAATTGAAATCTGGTTGCTGTCACCGGTAGCCTATGCAGTAGTAGTATTATACAGGTCAGTGATAACTATTTAACTGACAAAAGCTAATGTAACAGTGCATTGAACTTTGAAGAACAGAACACGAAATTCGTGATCGGCAATTTACCCATTCAAAGACATTTCATTAGCACATAGGTATGAAAGAATCACGATTGTTTTTACCCGTACATGATTATTTATAAGCTTGATTTATTTTTAAATATCTCAATAAGACACGCGTTCACGATTCAATGAATGATATTTTTACTACTTCCTGTTATAAAAGCCTGACATACATGTATTCGATTAGTTTAATCAATCAATTAGCCTTATCGGTACACTGCTGGATATAGGTATCTACTAATTTACGCCATAACACCCGGTCCTCCGCTTTCCACGTCCAGTTTGGAAGTGGAAAGACGGCTGGCCTGTTGGTCTAGTGGTTAGTGACCCTGATTGTTAGGACGGAGGTCGTGGGTTCGATCCGTATCTAGGATAAAACTTTATGTGATGAGTACGATGATTTATTCTGTGTCTGGGTGTTATTTATCTATAATATATTAGATATAATATATAAGTACGTATGTTTATCAGGTGTCTGGTTTCTATAGTACAAGCTCTGCTAAGTTTGGGATCAGATGGCGTTGTGTGAGTTGTCCCAAGTTTGTCCTAGCAATGTTATTCCGGTCATCGGTCGATAGTCATCATTGCCGGGTCCCGTTTCTAGGACTCGTTTTGATGAAACTTTACAGTAATGTAGTTTATAATCAAAATAGCATATAGAGTATGAAACGAAACAAAATACGGGTGAAGTCGCGGGGAAATCTTAGTAATGAATATGCGAGAGCTGAGGACCCAACACCTTTTTATTCGCTTGGTCACCACAGATCCATCATTCATCAGGGCTATCATCTATCAAGGTTAATAATGCTAAGTAAGTTCTCGTAACTGCAGTGACGTTTCTTCTAAGTTCAATGACCTGATATCGCTTAGTATACAGGTGTTAAGAGACTGTGGTGTTCTGTAAATGTAGATTGTATAATTAAACACCACGAAGCATTATCATTATCACATCACGTTGTGCAGTATTAAGTTTAACATGAATAGGTATTAAATGTATGAACTATGTTCAAATATTTTAAAAAGCTAACTAATTAAAAAAAAAAACTATTATGAAAATATATATATATTACAACAAAAAATAAAAAACGAACAAACGAAACAACGAAAATACATATATGTATTGCAACGACCGTGGTCACGGGTCGGCCGTTGCAATACGGTCGAAACGTCGGGCTATAAACAAGGTATTTTACTCTAAATTATTCACGCGATTAAGACCTGTAATATATATATATATTCATAATGTATACAAATCGCGAAAGTTAATCAACATTTAAAATCCAACTAATATTCGCATTGAATGCACAAATACACTTTATATTAGTACTCAAGTATGCCATTGTACGACAAAATCAACCAATAAATTAAAATATAATCACGTACCAAAATCTCAATTACTAACTGGTCAATCTATGATTATAATGGAACTATTTAAGATACAATGGAAAAACATGGCATAAATCAAATTGCTAGCACTGACCATGCATAATGGATTAAAAAACTATTCTACATTCAAACGTAAAAAAATATGTATATAAATTCCAGTTTAAAACTCTACAGAACGTCTATTGGCAGTTTTTCAGTCGACCGCAACCTATAATTCCGCAATAGTTAAATCGGTTTGTGTATTCTAACATCGAAAAAAAAGTCAGTTACGTTTGATTGATAGTTCCGACAAGGTTTCATTTCAAAAATAGATTTGAAACTTTTCCATTCATTGATTTTTGGAACTATTTTATTAATAAATTGTGTACACGGCATGCGCTTATTTACATAAAATGTAATATCATTTGGTTGCGTATGTATTAAAATACTATATATAATCCCACCAAAAACATTTTTATGTAAATTGACGCCTAGACCTAGGACAAGTTGCTACCACTCTAAAAAAAGTTATCATGTCTTATGAAAACCCTAACTATAATTCTACACGCCCTAACCCAATACTCTCTAATTCTCATCACACAAAAATCCTAGCCCTAAGTTCTCTACAAACCCTACATCGAGTTTTTCTATCACTGTCCAGATCAAATCGTAGTTAGGGTACAAAAATACGACAAAACGCTTTGAGAAAAGGTAGATAGTGCATTGTGCTTTCGTTGTCTCGTCTTGGGAGTGCCCCCTGATAAAATATTTTTACGGGGCTTGTTACTTAAATTATTTCAGAAGTATCTGAACAGTTAATATAAAGTTTAAATGAGTGCCTCTAGACTGCCTATAGACTGCCTCTGTGGCGCGGTGGGAGTGTTTCCGACTGCTACGCAAGAGGTCGTGGGTTCGATGCCTACCCAAGATAAAACTTTGTGTAATGAGCACGATGGTTTATTCTGTGTCTGGGTGTTATTTATCTATAATATGTATGTATTTAGAAATATATAAGTATAATTATCAGTTGTCTGGTTTCCATAGTAGGTACAAGCTCTGCTTAGTTTGGGATCAGATAGCGTTGTGTGAGTTACTCCAAGATTATTATTATTATTATAATGACAAAATCTAGTCCATATTGTACCTACTGTCCACACTGATATATCTACCTATAGGATATCTTGATATATCTACCTATATATAGCTTAGCCTTAGTAGATACAATATAAGCCTAGCCTGCGGCGTCATTCGTGTTAAGTATGTTTACACCTTAAAAGTTAAATTCTACTAAAATCTTTTCTTATCTATTCCTTGTTAACATTACAAAAGAAACGTCTCTACAATATTTCAAATCTAGCTCCTGGAGTTTAAGCTAGGCGTTGATGAGTGACTGAATGATAAAATTAGCAGTTTGTTGATAAAAAAGCGTAGCCAATCCCTACTTAATATATAAATGTGAATGTAAGTTTGTTTGTTACGCTTTCACGCGAAAACTACTCAACCGATCATCATGAAACTTTGTACACATATTCTTGGAGGTATTAGAAGTAACATAGGATTATAAAAAAGGGGAAAATTTACGCAGACGAAGCTGCGCGGGACAGCTAGTATAACATAAATCCAGGCATTATGATCACTTGATCAGACATAGATTGCGTATGATTAGGAGAACGGATCATCTCATTCAGTAGACCCAGTTCATTACTCTTGCGATCTAACTAGTTCCGAAATGTATATTTATCTTTTCTATATAAGTCTTATGGTAATCGTGGAACATCAACTTTCATTCATCTGATATCCAGATGAGACATTTTTTTGTAAAGTTTTATTGATTTATATACACGACTATTATTGCTCGTCAATTAAAAATTATTCATGGCTATATTTTTTCGATTTTAAAACTTCATGGCGGGCGTGGCAATATTATTCTATAAACGGATTTTAGAAGGTAAGCCTATACGATTATTTTTTTGATAAAGTTACTAATATTTACTTATCTGTTTATACTCTGCGAGGTAGCTATGAATATAAATAAGTTGGCAAGTCTACCAAAACATAATCTCCATGTTAAAAACTATCAAATAAGACTAAATATTTTCAGTTATCAAAAGAGTGAGGGTTATGAAAAACAAAAAAGCCATGAACACTTTTCTATAGGCAAGATACCATATGCGTGTTTATTAATCAATAAAATTTTATACGAAATTTGTCTTATCTATAGTAATTTTTATAGGCATTTCTTGACAATTATCTTATTAACACAATAATTGCATTTTTGAAAGATAGAAAAATTTAAAGTGGGTTCGATTCCTGGGTCTGGAGACCCAGGAATCGAACCCGAGACTTACGTGTACCAAACCGGGGCCGGAATCGAATCACCTATCTGGACTATGTTACTAGTCCTCATTTTTTATATCCTTTCCTGCACGCGAGTTGGCTCCGCGCTTGCGACATCTATCCGCTAGTTAGAGAAATATCACCTCTTTTGTTATTGCTTCGCTAAGCGAGGGCCCAACTCGCGTGCACGAAAGGATAGAAAAATTTGAGGTCTAGTAACATAGTCCAGATTTGTCTCATCTAGTTATCAGATGGTTGAAAGTCGATGTTCAGCGTCTCTTAACCTATTAATGTCAAATAAATATACATATCCGTCAAAATATTTACAGTGTGAATGCCGCGTAGTCAATTAAAATGAAATATAGTTATGAATGATTCTGCATTTACAAGTGCCTAGTGCCTATATCTCATCGTCTCTCCGTACTTGTTTACCACCCTAGTGATTTTACATAAATTATAGCATATTTATGAAGTATTCATCAGTCATGATTACAAACTCGTGACATGATTACACTATGAACCAACTTTTGCAGATACTAGTTCTAATAGCCGCAGATGGTATCATATCATAAATATCGTAATTATTACTTTCACGAGCCCGCTTGCCCCTACCTAATGTATCAATTACGTGATCTAACTAACTAATGCTCACTTGATTACCTATTTGTACATACAAAAAAGTACGAAACAGCAATACCAGTATTTCATATCTATGACAGGTATAACGGTTACCGGAACTTTGTACCACTGTGATGTAATCACCATTCCAAATTGGCATCTCTTTATATTTTATTAAGGCTTGTTTTTGTTTGTGTCTCATTGTTGTGTTGAGGCCTGGGAACATCGTACTCACGCGATACGAATATAAACATGCCACTGTGAGCTGAACTCTACGTATATTTTTTAATAGATGAACGCATATTTTCTTGTAATGGTCAAACTTTGCGATGGGCGAAAAGAAAGTTTTCGACGATTTGTTGTGTTTTAAACCTGCTAAAATGTTGGTAATGTATTATGATTACGCAGACTTTATAGTTCACAGTCAGCGGTCTCGCTTTTGTTGTTTGAAATATTGGTACCTATAAACCTTTTCCTTAACTTCGTAAATGGATTACTTACTGAATATTTACTTCTTTAATATATTTTTTTCACATTCTGTTGTTTATTCTTTCTTTGTTCTTTAAAAGGAGTTAAGTTTGTGATATTAATTTGTACACTTTTGTAGAAATACCTATATGTTAAATCTGTAACATTTTAAAATTGGCATTGTTGTAATTTACATAATATTTAATTATATGGTAAAAAGCTAAGTGTTTTTTGGATTACTTTATATTACCTTGATACATGATTTATGACAACGAAATAAAGATACTTTATTTTTATGTGATTTCACTTGAAATCTTACTTCCAAATATTTCTTTTCCTGTACTTATTAAATATTCAGTTGTAAATATTCCTAAATATTCCTTTGTAAGGACATCGAAAGTATAACAAAAAAAACTATGCATTAAACAAGTCGACTATTGAACCGAATACCGACAAACTGTAGCCAAGCCTATTCGAAGGTACCCAAAGGCCCTTTGAATTGCAAAATGCTACGACTAGCACAAGAAACTGTATAAAAAGCGAACATCACTACTATAAATATAAACGAGATCTTTTTATTTATTTTTAGAATTGATATGGCATGTGTGAAACTTTGTTGTTGAACAATCACAAAAAAAAAAATAAAGAAATGATTAAAACATAAAATATCAAAGCTGCTTATGAGCGTTCATTTGATTCGATTTAACCCTTAAATTCGTCATCGCATTAAACAACGTTCTAAATAGTTTCCCAAGGTACTTCACGAAGTGAATGGTCAGGTTGGGTGTTTATTTACGACCGCCTCTATAGTGGATGCCTCTATAATTTTAAGGCAAATTAACCCTGTCCGGCTGATCGTAGTTGGTCATACACACCCTTTTCTATGACAGGAGTTAATTACATACCTTCCACATTTTGTTGCCAAAATTTTGGACATAAAATTTTACGTAGAGTTATAGCTCCGTTATGTGGACAACATTTTGTGCTTTCAGTTAAAAGGTTTTTCGGACTTCTTGAATATGTTTTCTCTTGTTAAAACTTTTATAATCAAGTCTCAGCAGACGTACTTCTTTGGAAATATTTCTCAATGCATGAATTCTGGTAAAAATATTAGAAAATTCAATGTGACCATCATCAACGTTTTGTAAAATGTAATTGTACCAGATACAGTTTTATCAATAAGACAAAATGTGACTATTTTCCATATAAGTTACACTCGCATGTTTTATGACATTTTCCGTTCAACCCGTTCATGTCGAATTTGCGTCCCATAAGACTGAGTAAATAGAGAGCGCACTCGCGTTTGCACACACACTTGTGCACTATAATATCTTCTGCGTAGTAAGAAAAGCAGTAATAATATTAGCCGTGACCAAAACAGTTAAAAAAACACTACTTTAAAATACTGCATTCTACGAGCTTATCGGCTTTTCGAAGCTTTCGATCTAATACCTAATTCACAACGCATATTAGTAGTCGACCATCTACCATGATATGCGCAGAATTCCTCTTACTATAACGCCCGGCTGACCTTATTCCCTGATCGAGATGATAGATGAAGTTAATGCGGCCATTAGGATATCTCACACATTTGAATAGTTTTCGAGATCTTGTCGCGTGGTTGCGAACTCGCTGCGAATATTATGCTGCTAATGTTGCTATGTTATATTATTTGAGTGACCATTTCGCAGATTTTGGAACAATGATTGTATTCATATTTTATGTGTAATATATTATGTGTCTAAAACTAAAAGCAGAAGTTTTAAATTCTTTGAATTAAGTTTCACTGCTATATTGTTCTATTAATTTATTTTTATAATATTTATATTGCTATTGACAATTTAATAATGTATTGTTTTATTTTTGTTACAGGTAAGTCAACTCGAGTTCTTGGCGTTGTATGTATAAAAGAGGTCACAGAAAATATATTAGCATTTTGAAAGTAAGTAGCTAAATTAACTACAATGTCAAGATAATATAATTTTACCTTATTTAAGTAAAGATTGTTCGAGTTATGTTCATAATGAGGCATAATGTTAGCAACAAAACTCAAAATATATAACTACGCAAGTAAAATAACAAAATCTCTAAATAACAAAACCTCTTCTCTCATAGACAAAATGCCACAAATTTCAGCTTTTACCCTTCCACTCTAAATTCAACATGGCTGCCAAATTTCAATCTCTTCATCGTAAAATTTAATATTAACAGCAAACATTAGTTAGCGCAAACACATTCATCACACGTAAAAGTAACGAATAATACTTACTAGCTTTACGAGGACAGAGGGATTCGTTAAAAGGGTGAAGCAGTCTCGTCACATTGTTTATTTAGTCCGCCGGTCGGGCAAGCCTAATCCGGATCGATCGGCTGCCGGAATGTGCCTGCCCTGGCTCAGAGACCATTCGCCGTCACGTAGGTATACACTATCTACAAGTTTTAGGGACCTTGCAAGGTTTCTGTACCTACGGGAATGTAATATAAATATTTTGTTTGTTTCTGTATTTTTATGTGGGTAAGAAAGGTTAGCTTGATTACTATTTTCGGTAGACAAAAGTGGTTACGTAAGTTTTGTTCTTATTGGATCGTGGAGTGTTCTATAAATTTTGACTGGAATATTGAAATCTTTCCGGTACATGTGTATATATTTATCCAAATCTATGCAGTCTATTCAAGATATTGAAATGAATGGATTTAAAACTGATTAAATTATCGAGTAACAAATGTTCACAATAAATATTACCGGTTATGAAAATACTAAAGCATTTACAGAGCTAACAAATCATTATTAATTAAATAAACATGATAAAACATGCATGACATAGCTATACGCTTTTGCGATTAAACTATTATTTCACATCGTTATTCACAGTTAATTAACACAATTATTTTTGTAATCATTCACAGCACTAAATCATGACACGACAAAAATATGTAGAACCCTCCAACTTCCAATCAACTATTATGTTTGTTTAGTTGAAAAACAGGATATGCAGACCTTTTTAAATTGGACGCTTTCACGTTGTCTGTCATCAGTTGACTATTATAGCTGTCCTTTTTTGTTTGTTGCATTTGAATATTACCTGTCTCTGTCACTCGCGTGGTGTAAATCCCCAATCTCATGTTTATAATAACTATGCAAATTGGACCAATTCAATATTGCGCTTCAACGAGGCCAATACGGCTTATTGTAATTGAGTTCTTTCATTATTTGTTCATGAAAATCATTTGACACTTTGATTGCTCCATAATTAGCAGGTATACATACCAAGGTACCTATTTCTGTTTTATTTGTGAGATGTCTTCATATAACTCTATGTTAATACAACTGAAGGAGTACTATTTCAAAGAACTAATAGAGACGACAATTCTCATGACAACTAATAAACAGTTATACTAATAAAAGTGTAACTCAATACTACTAAATATTTCGCTATCTTAGGCATTGTTTGTAGGAGCGTACCTTACTATTCTAGATATTCCAAACTTATTACCGTCATTTTTCGCAATATTTGTGTTCCCTTTTCCCTTCGTTTCCAACATCACAGTTGCTTTTGTTTTGTTTACCTATTAGACCGGATAGTTTCCTCAACAAGAAATTCTTTTAAAATATAAGACTTCATTAGAGTTTATTAAAATCTTTATATTTAATACAAAACGCAATGTCTTAATAAATATTACAATACCTGCAGAATATTGAATCTCCGACGCTATTGTGGATGTTGCAGATAATAAAGTAGCTTATGAACTTAGTAGTTAGTAGAATAATTCTCCCTTCGTTAGTTTCAATAGAATTTTCTTTATATCTTTACAAATATTAATAAATTTCTTCATACCTTTACAAATATTATTTGATAAATCATTTTATAAGTTACTGGTTTTACTTTATTTTAACAAAGCATACAACAAAAGTTTACAGTATGATTTTCTAAAAGCATTTGTCTTTTTTAAAACTGACATATACACTTCTTCTTCTTCTTCTTTGAGTTTATGGCAATCTAGCCGATTTAACGGCTAATTTCTGCCAGTGTCAAGTACCTATTTATGCGCTTATTACATGCACAAAGTCTCGTTCATAATCAATTATCACGTATTAAAATAATTTTTCACAAGTTAAACTCGGAGCTGTAAAAATAATGGCCGGTTAGTTTGCCGCCATTTTTACAACTCCTCGACATATACACTAGTAATATGTTTTTTACCTATTTTGACAAAGTTGTCAAACTTTACACGTAAATAGCGTTGCTTAGTAACAACTTGTGTCAATTGAATTGGAACCATTTCGAAATATCTGCTGCATAACTTACAGTTTCCAATTAATAGTTACGGGAGTTGCAAATAATCGTAACATTTGCAGTAATTATCACAATGTAGTCAAGCAGCTTAAGAACTAAACGAATAACTTTGATTCCCGTCAAGCAACAACAGAAACAAGCTTGGTAACACACAACGTCCTGTCTAATGTTGAACTAAATACTATTCTGGCTACTGATTTACGATTTGTTTGTCGACTAATAGGTGAATTGGGTTTAAGCAATTTGTAAACTGACAACTGTTCGCATTATGAAATTATACTATGCAAGCGGAATTCAATTTCCTACGAACAAAATAACGATGAATGTTGATATTTGGAAGAAAATAAATGTGAAACGGAAAATGTATCCAATTCGACAATTATTGTTACAGAATATTTTTATCTATAAAACTTTTTACGAACTTAAAAAGTATATAAGGTTATGTGATCCCGAAAATAGTCTGACAAAGTTGTTGGAAAGTAACAAGGACAATCAGATAGCAAAATTTGAAACCTTCGAAATTGTGACTGGACACACTAAAGTGACGTGTAAGATTCGGTTAACTAAGATAAGGCTATCTGGCTAAGGAACTTTTAGGTTCCTCGATTTCTGTCCTATAAATTCCGTGAACCAGTGAACCGATTTGATAATTTTCTGACTCATTTTAGGTAGGTAAGTTTAGAACAGAACTGTAGGTTTTAGAAAGTTGTAAATTGTACAGTGTAAATTGCCTTATTTTTTAAGTTCGTTCTTCGAAGACACTATAGATATGAAACATTCAAATCAAATCAAAAAACCTGGCTGTAGACCCAATTTTACGAGCTGATAAATTCTAATACCATTACTCTAACAATTCAAGATGATAACAGAACCCCACGTAATTTAAAAGAACGATTACATTAGCATCTTGTTACCGCATGCCCCGATCACCCCTTATAAAGTTGCCAAAACATCCTTTGATCTTCACATTGTTTTGTCCGTCCACGGAAATTTATTTTGAACACCGTACCCTTGGGTAACGTATTTTATTCAAAGTTGGTATAACATCTACCGGATATAAACCCTTATGCGTAAATGCTATTTGGAGAATCGTGTTAAGAATAGTTTTGTGGGTATGCAATGTGTAGACTTAAGTTCAAGAATGTAATAAAGAAATAAAAAATTGCAGAGATACATTATGAGTTTTATAGTCTATTGTGACTTAAGAACAATGTATAATGCAGATAGAACAGACAGAAAACAAATGAGTTCTAAGAAGCGTCAAAGATAAAACGTTTGCAATCTGTCATCGCTTATCACATGTTTGCTATCTTTAAGCCTCAGTTTGCAGTATGCAAAAAATCAAGAGCCACGTGTGTGGCAACTTGAAGTTCTACATCTTAAGTTCGAATGTTTTGAATAAAAAAGCTTTACTGATGAAAAATTCAGGCACGCCAAGCAGAAAATTACCTTTCATGAAATATCCGAAAAAACTCAACCACTGGCCACCGTAAAGTCCTCTTAAGATTAAGACTTCTAATCGTATCCGTCCCTTCGAGATGGAAGCGGGCTTGTGGGAAGATAAAGTGCCTTCGCAAGGACTTACCTCTTCAAAACTCGAACCCCTTACTATTGTGAAGTGCATATTAAAGCGGGCGGGGCTTTTCTTGTGAACTCGCTCCTTGATTTGAAGTTTACAGTCGTCGAAAGCCAATTCACGGGTTAAATAATTTTGGTTAATTCTTGGCTTTGTTATTGTAAAAGGGTTTGTTTACTTGTAATTAACAGCGAGTGATTTCAAAGGATCAAGAATTTGAAAATTGTAACGTTTTAAGCTGCCTTTTGTTTGATTGGAATTTGTATTTCGTTCTTTGATATTCATTTTATACGCCACTCGACTTGCAGTTATAGTTATTTTTATGTTTATGTGTTATATATGAATTTTTATTTCTGTTTGAGTTATATTGAATATATATAAAAATGTATGTCTTTATCTATTCGTTTTACGATTATTGCTGTAAATAAATATATATATCCATAAAAGTTAACCTTACTACGGAGGTATATAAAAACTAGACTAGCTTTATGCGATAAATCAACCCGGTTGTTGAATGGCCAATCGAATATTCATGCGTAAAACATGGGCCCGTTAATATAACGAACATTCATAGCCACTTCTACACAAAACTTAATTATGCAAATGTATTTGATAGACGGCCTATTTTATAATCCTCTTTATTGTTTTTGCATGTTTTGAACGTTTTTATCGCTAAAACTGTTAAAAACTCCTTGCGTTAAAGTATTAGAATAGAAATCGTATTAATAGTGTCATGATTTTTTTTTAAACTTGTGCGATTTCCTATCGAAAATTGAGAGACATAAAATTTTATAATAACAATACACTTCGGTCTTTTCGATGAATTGAAAACGGTAGTTATTTTTAATGTGTACATAAATACTGAATCAATAGTAAATTTTTGAAGATGTGTAAGTTTAAATGTTTTATAAGGTTTGGTGGGGTCGATACATATTACTTGTTGTCCGTTTTGGAATTGCAAAACCGTTATACCTCCTACAGTTGTATTTTTATTACAATATTATTTTTAGGCTATAAAATGTATGTTAAGCCATTGAGATCGTGACTGTAAGTGACAGTAATAGATAAAATAAAAGTTGCCTGTGTTTTTTATCACCAAATAATACGTAGGTATTATTTGGTGATAAAAAATACACGTATATTTTTAAGAAATGATTTCCCAATTTTTATTATATTCTTATTCTGGTTTAACAAATCAAATTTCTAAATTTCTTTCTTCTTTTAGTTTTCTTTATACATAAATATTTTTGATATAACGCATATCCATGTAACAACAATATGCAAAATGCTTTCTTGAGTGCTTCAAAAAATCTTTAATATTAAATCAAAATATCTTATTAGTTTAAAAGAATGGCTCAGATACAGAATTTTCAATATTACATTTGATGTTTACAGATTAAGAGGTAAATAAAATTAAACAAATTATATTCTTGCGACTCTGTTCTGTAGACAAGAGGAATAAACGTTTTGTATACCTCTCTAGAGATTTAACGGCGAGACAGAAATTGCCTGGTCCCTGCTACTTATGTTCGAGTGATGGTGAAATAAGATTCTTGTGATTTTAAAGCTTAGCTTTGAGTATTGTGCGAAGCGTAAATCTCATTGTTGTAAAACAAAAATGTTTCTCACTATTTTACAGTATATTGTTTAACAGAAGTTGTTTTAGCCAGCGGTTTATTTAAATGTCTGTTGTTGTTCAGCAATTTAAATTGCAGAACAAGGAAGTATTTGATTCCGTCGTTCTGATTTAATACTTGATTTTAAGTCTATGTATTTGTGAATTTGTTAATCTCAAATTCTGTTATGTTTTACTTTTATTATAGAAAAAGCATCAGATGGTTAATAAACCAAATTTTAGGCTTTTGTCTGAAGGGTTTAAACAAAGTATTATTCAATTGGAAAATACCGATTCTTGTGAAGGTTTCACACAAAAACGTACACGATACACGATAGCCACCTACGTTGCGGAGTGAGGCGGATTGTTGCTACTTTTTTATTCGCCCGAGTCTCGGCAAAAAAAGCAATCTATGAATCGCCGCTTGGCCACAATAATTTTGCCGCCACAGAACTCCATAACCACGACCCGTTCCACTGATGTTGGGTCGATAATCGCATAATTTTGAAATTTTAATTTATTAAACAGCTCGGTCGTGTAATACGAGATTTGCGGCCGTGAAAGCCAGTGTCGCTGAGCTTCGTGTATTAGATTACCTACTCTTTGTGGTTAACGGAGACGCCATGAGCATTGTGGTTACAAAGCTTCTCACGGTAGCCGCTGGTTCTAGCCCGTACGTGTCTAATCCGAATTCCTACTATTGTTTCAAGCGGAAGGTGTTATTAACACTTTTTTCTTTACCTCTAACTGTACACATTCGTTTAAAATTACATACCTTAAATGTGACTGCGTGCGTCTCTTTTATTTGATTTACGCGTACTTTTATATTCACAGTAGCTTCAAGACAGTTTGTTCACTGTTAGTGTATTATTCCAGAGGGTATTCTAAAGATACTGTGAAACTGTATGCGGTGTAAGTGTCTTGAACGGTCCGGGTAATTTATTCGTTCCCTAAAGCAGTGCATCACCGAAGACTGCGCTGCTGCTGCCCGTAGCGTGGGCGGCACCCACCATTGTGACAAAATAATGTCTCTTCACTATAACCTTCTTCCACCGTTCAATGCACACAAAACAACGTCTTATTCTTACCACTATAAAAGTGGAATTCGAGAGTTTTGTCTCACCAGATGGTGCGCTGCGATAGCGCTGAATAATCAACGCTTAAAACGTCTGGAAAAGGAAGATACGGTAATGTAATATGAATAACAAAACGACAGAGATATATTTCTATTTAATTCTTATTATTTACGACCAACAATTGTATATAAATTATAAGATTTAATTGTGTTGGTATGAATCATGAACTCCTGTGTCGCAGAAGTAAATCAATAAAATACGTTAATATTGCAGGAGGCGTATTTCATTGTGCTGTTGCTTTGATCTATTTTTGATTCGGACCCGATAGCACTAGCGATTGTGTTTCTCGTTCGAGTCGGCGTCGCAGCTCCAATTTTCCACGAGAGTGAGTTTCCAGCAATTGATGCGTTGTGACGCGGCGACAGCTCGCGAGCTTGCGACTAATTACTTTCGCCAAGTCGAACTCCGTCGTAGCCGGGTAGGGCTTCGTTTAAACTGGCGTGCGAGTTTTTTGTTACGTTGTTTTTGCATGCGAAACTCTCAGTCGGAATAAATTGAATTGATACGTGGTAACACTCGACAACAGCCGTATTGTTCGTGTAAGCCTTTAAGTTTTTGTATTACTTGTTTTCATGTCTTGGATAGTTGACGTAAATGTCATTATACTCGAATGACATTCTGAGTGAAGCTTTAATGGTTAATCACAATAATAAAATATTCCTATGAACTTAGTTTTTATTACTCTTTTAATGTTCAAGAATGTTTACAATAATCTCCATGCATGACAGGTTGCAATTAGGTAAGATAGAATATGGAATAACCCTGGTAAATTAAATAGGCAGTGAACCAATTCTATCTGAAGCTCTCACGGTATATTTTCTTTTGCCAATCCCTTTATTTGCTTTAGGCTATATACTGTAGTTTTTGTAAACACGAACACAATTCATCATAGCATTATAAACTCGACTGTGGCGTTGGCGGTTATGTTTTCTGCATATCAGACATAATTTAAATGTATTAGGGCTACCTCACATTTATACAGTACTTTATAAATTCTTCGTTGGGAATAATTTATAGTTCACAAGTCTTTCTATACCTGTTTGCATTGGATTCTAACGCTAGGGTGTTTATAATTAGAGGCGTTTATTGATTGTCACTTGTATAAATATAAACATGATAATTCCCGATGCGTCATTATTATCTACATTATCGAAAGGTAAATAATACGTCATTATTACACGAAATATTGAACGATGAATCGTTGATAACGGTCACGCCATATCCACATTATTAGTATCACACATATGGCTATAACAAAGTGTTCTTCTTAACATCCATTTCTGTTTCTGTTTGAACAGGTTCAGTTAGTTCGATGTCTTGCGACTTTTAGACTCATAAATATAGAAGGAAATACATAACAACCCATATGATGTCCCACTGCTGGGCACGGGTCTCCCCAGTAGAACCTACTAATTAGTTCTTGGGGGTAATTGCCATAATCGCCACGCTTGGCGAGCGGGTTGGCGATCGCAGTAAGGCTTTAAATACGCAGAGGACGCTGCTGCCCGTCCTCCGGTGTAAAATCCCTTAGTCGCCTTGACGACACCCACGGGAAGAGATGGGGTGGCCTTATTCTTAAGCCGGTGCCACACAGCTGTAAGCTGTAAGGAAATACAACTTATAATTTAAACTTCAACTGTAGTTGACCTGTTTTTGGAAAATAAATCATACCTCTCTATGACTTAGAAAACTTCTCAGATTATGTTGAATTTCTCTGTATTTCGAACTAATAAAGTGAGGGAATACACTTCAAGGTGGTTGTGGTCACGCAACCTGTGACCACGGCCGTTGCAATACGGTTGAAATGTCGGGCAATAAACAAGGTATTTTACCTTAAATTATTCACGCGATTAAGACCCGTAATATATATACTTCAACTGTAGTTGACTGTTTTCTGTAAAAAAAGCAAACATTTCTATGATTTGGAACACCTCTCGGATCATGATCGATTTTTCTCTATTTTAGACTATTAGAATGAGGGAATTATGTATAATTGTGCTTACGTATTAATTTGTGCATGGTTTTTTTTTTCTTAAAAAAAGATAACTAGCAATGTGGTATTGAGTCCCACATTACTAGCAATCTTGTTAACCCCTCCAGTTAAGCTCTATGGCTTGTGTTAGGAGTGGGTTCACGTCGGTAGTATAATGGCCAGGATTCGAACCCACGACCTCACGATTGTGAGACCGATGCTTTAGCCATTAGGCTACTGCCGCTTGAAATGGTTAGCCAGTCATCGTTGACATTGACCGAAATCGGTTCAGTAAATAATAAAGAATACTGTTTCGTTTTCATTTAATTCCGAAATCTTCTTACATTACTTTTATTTTCCTTAAACGTAACCGTATAAAATCTACTTACGCGAGTTTATATATAGTAGAAAAATGTTACGTCTCAAGGAAAATCAACTTCTTGAGACGACCGACGACCTGACGAAAAATGTGAATTGTAACTTATTCCCGTCACAGCCAGGAACTCCGGTGATGTGTGAATTGGCCTGGTGTGGGTGCGTGGCTCCATGCCAATTCGTGGTGCCTCTGTGCCGACTGCATGCATGTTAGGACGTGTGTACTGATTTATGAGACTAACTTTGCCGCTACTAAACAGTTTGCGTATAATAGGAATGGATAGCTGTGGAGTGAACAGGGGTTTGCATGGTTGGCTTGTTTATAATTAAGGGCAACAACATTACGCATTTTAAGTTTTATGCAAGTTGCTCATGTTCGAAAGAGTTTTCACCTAACACATTATTGTTAGGATTATTCAGTGTTTACGCTCTTCGACTATGAAATATTACAGAAAAGTTAAGTTTTCACCTATCTGCCACTGTCGGTTCATAGATGGGTGACTGTTTTCGAACATTGTCCCATCCCTCCATGCCTCGGAGAGTACGTTAAGCTATCGGTCCAGATCTCTCTCTGCTCGTATCGGATTTCAGTCGGTCTATGAGAGTGAGGGAATAGAGTGTGCGTTTGTGTTTGCGCATACACTTGTACACTATCTCCTGCGTAGTTGGCTACTCTAATTAGATTGACCGTCGTAACCGATATCGGTTAGGAGTCATTCATACTGACGTCATTCTATTACAAACTAATAGAGTCAATTGGATTTTGAGATACATATTTGTTACTTATTAAAGTCAAACATAGTCCTAGAGTGCAATCAGTCACGTTGTATAAAAACTTACCTATCGAATTTAAAAGCATTCATAGTACAAATATTTTTTATTACCAATTACCTACAACATATTTATTGGGAAAGGTTATTAAAGGATTGATGAGTTCATAAATGACAAACAGTAAACATAATAAATATATGTATATATTTTTTTTAAGATCTATATATATATATATATATATATATATATATATATAGATTTTAGAATTTATACTAATATTATAAAGCTGAAAAGTTTGTTTGTTAGTTTGTTTGAACGCGGTAATCTCAAGAACTACTGGTCCGAATTGAAAAATTCTTTCACTGTTAGATAGCCCATTTATTGAGGAAGGCTATAGGCTATATAACATCAATAGGAGCGGAGCAGCAATTAAAAATGTGCAAAAACGGGGAAAATTTACGCAGACGAAGTTACGGACAGTTTATTTATTAGTATAGTAAAATTATTACAATTATGATTGCTACTATGATTACAATTATTATTATCCAATATTTTTAATATAATTTCTTATTTAATTTATAATTGTAGTATTGTTTTTATTTTCAACACAATATATATTGTTCTCAAATAAATTACATAAGACTTATGATGACTCAATCACCCCTAAATCCTAAAACAGATTGCAATAAAATTAATAAATTGAAATTTAGTGCTTCTAATTAATACGATCTCTTTCTACTTAAACTTGTTACACTAATGGTATTAAGTGAAAAGTTTAGATTGTTTGTTTACTTAGTTTCTACTTACGGCTAGTAATTTATTAGTTTCCGAAGTAGAAAAAGGTAGCCAATGCAACAAAGTCAACGATGCTTATCTTCTCGTGCTCATATTAGTTATGTATTAATCATTGGTTGTTTGTTTTTAACTAATCACACTAATATTATAAAGGCGAATGGTGAGTGTGTATGTTTGTTACTTCTTCACGTCTAAACGGCTAGACTGATTTTAATAAAATTTGGTGTGGATTTAGCTAAGACCCTGGATTAACATATAGGTTATAATAAACCGCGGGTAATACCGCGGTACAGCTAGTATAATATAATATCTTGGGACAACTCACACAAAGCTATCTGATCCCAAACTAAGCAGAGCTTGTACTATGGAAACCAAACAACCGATAAACATACTTATATATTTTTATATATACATAACTATAATAATATTAAAAAGCTGAAGAGTTTGTTTGTTTGTTTGAACGCGGTAATCTCAGGAACTACTGGTTCGAATTGAAAAAAAACATTCACTGGATAGCCCATTTATCGAGGAAGGCTATAGGCTATATAACATCACGCTTCGACTAATAGAAGCGGAGCAACAATGAGAAATATTGCAAAAACGGGAAAAATTTACGCTGACGAAGTTTCGCGGGACAGCTAGTTATAGATAAATATTACCCAGACACAGAATAAACCATCATGCTTTGTGTGATGAACAAAGTTTTATCCTGGGTGGGGATCAAACCCACGATCTCTCATTTAGCAGTTGGATACACTTCCACCGCGCCACAGAGACAAAACAAATGGAGGAGGTTCTCAAGTCCTCCCGTATTTCTTTTTTATACAAACGATCATAACTTTTTGCAAAGTTATTCGCTTCATGAAGTAAACTTTTAAGAAGTCACGTGTCTTGTAAAATACCTAATTTACATAATGTGTCGTAGGCTCGTAGGTTTCGTCCTGTGTGTTATCGCTAATTACAGTCAACAGTTATGGTCGACTTGGGAAAACAAGTTGGAGGATAAACTACCGCTGTTTCCTATTTTGTCACTTTATGATAATGAACAGAGTAATGCGTAATAATATTCCAAGTGAAAAGTTTTGTTGGCTCATGTTTTAGTAATAAAAATATTACTTTGGTAAATTAGTGGCCTCTAAGACTTTAATAAGAATATGAGAGACGATCGTTAATAAGAATAGTTTTGGAATATGAACCCGTTTCAATATTCACATAGTATTGCGGTAAACGACTAAAATGGCACATCTCCAGATGTGGTATTTTAGTCGTTTACCCTAATTAGGTAGGCCGAGGTTCAAATTAGGTAGGCGGAATATGATCTGAATTTATAACTAAATATCTCATTGTGAACATTTCTGGTACCTACATAAATTGTGCAAATAAAATGAGATTTTCTTGTCTATTTAAGGGGGCATTACGCCGAGCGAATTATTAATTTAGCATCGCTACGCATACAGCGACACGGCCGCCCATCTCGCTACCCCGCACACAATCATTAGGTACTTCACCGTGCGCACATATGTTAGATTCCTAATCTACGCCATAACTATTACAATACGAAAACCCTCGTTTTTTTTTCATTTTTCCGTAACGTCAACATTTTTGTATAGATTAATGATAAGACTTATCTACTAGAAGAACTCTTGGGCTAGTCACACAATTTTTGTGTCGTGCTATTTAAGTTTTCTATATATTTTTTGACAGAGCTAAACCCTGTTTCGCGTAATCTACCCTTACGAACAGTTCCATTATGAACATAGATTGGTTTCTCGTGACCTTCGTTAAGTCATCGATTCATGTAGGTCTAGCAGCGCTGCGTCTACATGTTCGTGGTCGCCACTCAAGAACTGACCACATCGGCCATCGATTCTCCGAGCAATATGCCTCGCCGTTGCTCGTGGAAGACCTACACGCGTTATCTTCCGATTCGTGGTCGCCATTCGAAAACTATTTGGCGCCATCAGTCTCAGATTCTCCGAGCAATATCGTTTGGAGTAAGACTCCAAACAAAACCAAACAAAACTAATGGTCGTATATATAGGTACGTTACATGGATACCAAAACCAATTTCAGTCTGTGAACCGATGGACTATATACCTAAGGAGCGTGCTTAGAACGTAATTGGGACTTAGATAGAGCTTTGATATGCAAATGTTGGTGGACAAGCAACATGTGGCAAGCGTCGCACCACAGCTTAGCACACTTCAAACAAAATATTGGGCTTGAAGTGTTTTTACTTTATCTATACTACGAGTAATATTATAAAGCTGAAGAGTTTGTTTGAATGCGATAATCTCAGGAACTACTGGTCCGAATTGAAAAAATATTTTACTGTTGGATAGCCCATTTATTGAGGAAGGCTATAAGCTATATAACATCACGCTATGACCAATAGGAGCAGCAATGAGAAATGTTGCAAAAAGTTGCGCGGGACAGCTAGTTAACTTTATAGAAGTAAATGAGGTTAGGACATCATTTCATTGTTTTATACGATTCCTTCTTTTTTGTGCCCTTATATAGGGTACCGATTTAGGCAGTCGAAACCTAGCAGAGAGGTGACCAGAACATGACACTTTTTGAAAAATAAAAACCTTAATATTTCTATTTTTCATGGGCGATTCCTCACGGGATACCACTTTGTTTGGTAAGCATACCTAGTTCGGTGGCGGGGTAATATGTATCATGTAGAACCACTCTTTTCGCTTCATAAAGAACAAGGTCACATGTTGAAGTGTCATCGTTGTAGCAGAATGAAGCGCGAATCTTCGTATTCGAGCTTTAATTTATATTTTTACTAAAAACACTTTTTACACTTTTTTTTCAAAAGTTTCGTGTTAGTATCATGAACTGATCACCTCACTTGCAAGGATTCAACTGATCAAATTGGTACTCTGTTTAGGCACTACGATAGGTAGGCACTCATTATAGATTTTCGAAAGGGTAAATATAATGAAGAACAGAAATATTAATCCAATTTGTTAAAATAATAATTTACGGTCGTAAATTAATGCCTTCAAATATTTATATTTCTATAAATATGACTAAAAACACGCAATTGTCACATTACAAACGCAATCAATCAACTAAAAATCTCTACACCTATTTATAAAGGGTTACTTAGGTACTTACTCAAATCAATTTGAACTTTAGCACTTACGTGTTAGAATACAAAATGCTAAAACAGTAAATGCACCCTTGAAACGGTTGTCACTCGAAAATTGACATCTGGCATTTGCTTTGATATTATTGACGGGCTAATTCATTAGTCTTCGCTCTAGGGGTGAAACCGCCAATATGTGGATGCATAATTTATTGAAAATTGTCTGAGGACCTTATGTTCGTTAAAATAAGGTCGTTATTTCTATATAGCTTTTTAATACTAGTTCCGAGAAGCTAAGCTGACTGAGCTAGAATTACGTAATACAAAAATGACTATGCCTGGATTATTCAAGCCTTTACGTACAAAGACATAGGCAAAGACGCTCGGGTATACGATGCTCCTTTTACAGGTTTACCTGCAGTTAATTTTACAGGTAAACTAGGGCATAAACGTCGCACAAAACTGTGGAATGAGGTAACATTTATGCTCCGGTTTATATTGCAGTTGAAATATACTGGTATATCACCTAAGCTTATGTGTATGTAACATTTGTATTTATTTGATGAATTGTACGGGTTAAATAAGATGTGTAGATACACATTAGTGCCTAGATTTTTAAAGCTTTCATATACAATACAGAACTAAATTTAAAAAAATATAGTATACTCAAAAAAAAAACTTAAAAGCACATTCCAGACCTAAGACAAAAAGTAGTTGATTTGTCATCAAAACGGCAGCTAAGAACTATCCTGTTTAAACTAGTTTTCAGTCAAATATACTTTATCTAAAATCCAAATACGTCTATTCGTTTATCCACTACGATGGCACAGCATAGTCACACACATTCAACCTTATGAAACCCCTTATATGCATGGGTTTTAAATATTCTTGGCGCGGTCGTCTGTCACCGGAGAGAGATAGAGTGCAGGACCGACGGTTTAACGTGCTTTCCAAGGCACGAAGAGGAGCGACATTTTTGAAAACGGTATCCTATCTATGGACCAACAAGGGGAACGTTGCTTAACCTTGCATAATCTCGATGTGTTCGGTTGGCACTGAGTCAGAGACCTCTCATAATACGCGATAACAAAAGGTCTTCGACCGACATTGAAGTAATTTATGACACTATCCAATTAGATTAAAGACTATAAAAATATGTTCGTATTATTTTTTTTATTTATAATGTTTCTTACTGTACAGACTGACTAGACTTCTGTTTTGGCACAAAGCCCATTTAATCACGAATCAATGTGAGTCATATCAGTAGTAATGACCGACAAAACCATGAACTTGAAGTTTGTGGAGTTTTCAATTTAATCAAAAGTAAAATATTGTACACGAACAAAAACTAACCAACAATATGTTCTCCAAACCGTTTTCGGTTATGGCAGTCACACATATAAAAGACTAGTCAACTACGCCGTAGTTAATATAGAGCACCTTTATTCATAGTCCGAATGGACGGAAATTTGACACCCACCGAATTCATTTTTTGAGACGACCGACGCATAATATTTAATATAGACATGCCCGTGAACGTATCTCTTACTAATGGAACCCATACACGAATTACACGATACATACGATACTGAAACCTCTTAAAATCTTGTTTAAAACGTAACGTGGTTTGTCATGATAAATATTTAACAAATTCTCCGCAATAAGAATCCCACTTAGAAATTATTTAGACGTTAAAATTGATTTGGGATCGTAATGGATTTCGAAGTTGTTGCTGACAAGAGCAAAGCCTAAAGGAATTAAGGTTTATCCCTTATGTAAGTACTCTCTCTCTTCTATAGCCGAGCTAATTCCAAGTCGATTTGTCGGGAAAATAACTTAGCTACACGAAATAAATAATGTTCGAATGGTCAAACGCTACTCAGATTTAAGTCGCGTTAACTCTCATGCTGTCACTGTCACTTACAGGTGAATAGTAGGGACAGATATAGTTTTAAGTACGCCTCAAATTAAGTTTGAGTATCTGGCGTTTAGTTTTATAGCAAACTAGGTCTCACAGGGGTTGAGTTTAAAGTATTATCTAGGTTATGATACCAATTTCATGCATTTCTTTTATACTTTTTGTATTGTTAAGCAACAAACACAAATGTTAGCGTATTATTACACAGTGTGTATTAGGTGTTAGCTGATAGGAAATAGGAACTTCAGCATTATTTTTTTTATAGAGATCGGTGTCTATAGTGTCGTCGTTGTCGACAGGCGCCCTTAGCCTTGCACTTTCGAAGGGTACGAATTTCCGATTGAAGCACCCCACCTCCCTCTCACCTTGCCTCACTTATACTGTCACCCTTGTCACGATTTTTCATAGACGTGGTTCTCCCATCCTCTTCAACGCACTTGATTTGCGAAGCACGTATACTTCGCCAACATAAAGTTTTATATAACCCTTTATTTTCAACTTTGTTACCTTCAGAATAAGAATTGTGTCAGCTGCAAAGAAATCTTGGTGATGTGCTCAGACGATCTCATAGAGTATGGCCGGTTGTAGGGGCGGTGTTTCGTTTTGCGGCGACATCGTTCGGTGCACCTTATTGGAAAAATAAATCGAATAGTCAAAGCTTTCGTGCTCGGCCGTCGTTATCAATAATCCAAGTACATTCTCGACTAGCTTTCCAATTGATTTAAACACCCTCTTGAGGTCAAATTATGACGATTTATACAGACAAATTAAGTTTGCAGGTTTCGCTAAAACATTAAAAGCAAATTATACTATCAATGCTACCTGGTCTCATAACCCAATGATTTGTTATTCGAGACACGAAATTATCATATTTTAAGTATTCATTGTGATGTCTACGTATTAATAATTTGTGATTTAAATAAATTACTTTTTGAAATTTATATTTATGCGATTAATAACGTATTTTATTACAAATCTGACACAATTTATCATCTTATAAAATGTTTTAACAATCAATAACTATACAAAAAGTAATCGATTTTTTATAAAAAGCATTCAAGTTTTTTTTCATTCTGTAATATTATTTGATAAAATAAAGTATTTGTGCAATTATATTGAAACGGGCAGCCAATTCTCGACCCAATTAAGACAATGCGATTGTAAAATTATAAGACCAATAAATACATTCTTATTAATATAGTTCAATAACTATATGACGAGCAATTTATTGTACCTACATAATAGTAATGTAGGTGGTGATTTTTATTTAAGCATTGTCATGGTAACTAAACGAAGAAAGAAGAACTTTAGTTCAGTTAATTACGGTATGAAGTTTTGGCAAGCTTGTGAATTTTGATGTTCTCTTTGTTAGTGTTGGAGCTTGTTTAGTTAAAAGAAAAAGTAAAATTAGTTTGGTTATGTTTTGTTTGTTATTATGTAAGTATAATTATATTAATTAAGATTGTCCTTATGTACCTCTCTGTTTAGTGTTTAGGTTAGGTTAGTTTAAATAACGCGGGATTTAAAAAAATGCTTAATCGTGTTGCGTTACAAATTATATCTACTTACCGTTTTTATTTTACTTTATCTATACTAATATTATAGAGCTAAAGAGTTTGTTTATTTGTTTGAACGCGATAATCTAAGGAACTACTGGTCCGAATTGAAAAATTCTTTCACGGTTGGTTAGCACAATTATTGAGGAAGGCTATAAGCTATATAACATCACGCTACGACCAATAGGAGCAGAACAGCAATGAGAAATGTTGCAAAATCGGGGAAAATACATAGACGAAGTTGCGCGGGACAGCTAGTAAGTAATATGTGGAAACGCCGTTAATTGTACATTAATTTAGTTTATTATGTACCTAGCTAGTAAGACACAATGTACAATTGTTTGGTTTCCCCAATAAAATAAATCTATACTAATATTATAAAGCTGAAGAGTTTGTTTGTTTGATTGTTTGTTTGTTTAAACGCGCTAATCTCAGGAACTACTGGTCCGATTAAAAAAAATATTTTTTTGTTGGATAGCCCATTTATCGAGGAAGGCTATAGGCTATATAACATCACGCTACGACTAATAGGAGCGGAGTAGCGACGTGAAATGTTGCAAGAACGGGGAAAATTTACGCATACGAAGTTGCGCGGGACAGCTAGTTAAAAATAAAATAAGAATCGATTATTATCGAATCATTTAGCACCTATTCTTTGTTGTAAATTGCTGTTAAAACTCGATTCTGTTAACCTGTCAAGTGTCACGATAATCCATAGCAATGAAATTAAATACAATACTATTATTATAATTTATATTTATTATATTCACCATCACGATCTCTATGGAAGATAGTAACATAAAATATTTATTGCTTACGGTGGTTCGCTAGATAATAAAATCTATTCTTGTTACATTGTTTATCGGCCTAGTTATGTATTTTGACATTTACGTTACTCGTGCTAACAGAAATTGTTATTAAACTGATATCTCTGCGTTTTAACCCATTTCGTATACAGGCGTATATATAATTTGAATTTAGTAGATTATCGGGCCATTTTCTAATCGGCGTTATTTGGCAAAAATTACCGACAAATGCCGAGCAGTCGGTAATTTTTGCCAAATAATTGCTGATTTTTTTTGCCGACTGAAAAAACCGTACGGTAAGTAGTTAGTAATAGACCGCTATTACTTAGTCTACCCGTGACCACGGCCGTTGCAATAGGCTCGAAACGTCGGGAAATAAACAAAGGTATTTAGCCTTAAAATAAAATATTTACGCGATTAGGACCCGTGGCTTATAAAATTCTATAACGCTATTACTTTGTTCTTAGTTAAATAAATTAAATAATATATCTTTCATACTGAAAATATCAAAACACCACTCAACTCCAACACGAAACAGCCTGTCTGAACTTTGGACCACTAAAAATATTTCTTAAACTAGTTTATTAACAATCCAATGTTGAGACTTCTGACTTGGCAAAGTAAATAAATCACAAGTAGGCTCTTAGAACGTCAGAACTGTACCACTGCAGTAAGATAAGCCGAGGTGTTCATTTTTGTGGATAAATTACTTTTTCCACTGCTACTGACAAATTACCGGGTGAACTTGGTTCGGCAAATAGAAACGCAACCTATTTAGTTTGTTATTTAGGTATGATTATAAACTATTTATAGTTAATAGCTGACCCGCGCAACTTCGTCTGCGTCAATTTTCCCTGTTTTTGCAACATTTCTCATTCATACTCTGCTTCTATTGGTTGTACCGTGATGTTTTATAGCGTACTAGCTGTCCCGCGCAACTTCGTCTGCGTAAATTTCCCCCTTTTTTATTTATAATCCTATGTTACTTCTAATACCTCCAAGAATATGTGTACAAAGTTTCATGATGATCAGTTAAGTAGTTTTCGCGTGAAAGCGTAACAAACAAACTTACATTCACATTTATATATTAGTATGGATAGGCTTCCTCGATAAATGGGCTATCCAATAGTAATTTTTTTTTTTATTCGGACCAGTAGTTCCTAAATTAATTATGTTCAAACAAACAAACAAACTCTTCAGCTTTATAATATTAGTATACATATGTAAATTGAGGTTTTATTTATTTACGAGTTGATCCCTACAGCTTTGCTCACGTGGATAGAAACGCGGCAAAAAGCTTTACAAAATAAGAAAAGAGTCGATATTGTGTAATCAATCAAACGTTGAAAGGTAAACAATCATATTCTAATTATACTTTTCTTGCCTAAATACTGTTACTATAAGCACGTACACCCATGAACAATAAACCTAGATTTATTTCACTTGAATACGGTACATTCCAAATCACAACTTTCACCGAAAACACCGAACAAAGTACACACGCAATACAAAAATCAATCAAATAACCAAAACAAACGTTACCTCTTAGATTAAAACAATCAAAATTCGATATACTGAGTGGAATATTGATAATATTGCGGATGATCATATTTCATGAACGGTTGATTGATTTACAACGGTTGAGATGCCTGCTTTCCAATCCGATTTATTGTTCGCGGTCACAGGTAAATACTTGCTCGATGTAAAGCGGCTGGATGGGGCTTGGCAAAGCCACAAATATTTATTATTATCTAGTAACTTTATAAGCTATTGTTTTGTGAGATATTAAGTTTGTCATTTGCTACAAGAATTGTTTGGCTAACTGTGCATGGTAGCTATTTAAACTCAAGTACATACCTGTTTCATAAAACTAAAAATTTATTGTTTTGAACGTCAGCTTGAAAAAAAAAGGTAGTCGACAGTTCCAAGTTCTCCTGAGAAGCAGCTACCAAAATACTCATGTGCCACTTTTTAAAACTATTAAATTAATAACAATATCTAATAATATCTTAGGACAACTCACACAACGCTATCTGATCCCAAACTAAGCAGAGCTTGTACTATGGAAACCAGACAACTGATAAACATACTTATATATTTCTAAATACATACATATTATAGATAAATAACACCCAGACACAATTATATTGCAGTGCCTAAATACTTACATCAGTGTGATTCAATTTAAAATAACTATAGGTAATTGTACATATTAATTGGTCATTCAATATTATTTTGATAAGCATTGTTGGTATAAGCACAATGTGTAACTATTCGTGGCATAAGGTAGGTAATCAAGTAACAACTCGCAAAAGTAATTTGAAAAGGTATTGACAAAGTAATAAGTAACTGAATACCAATATTTTTTAAACTTATAGTGTTCTTAACAAATAAATATAAGATGTTTTTAAAAATTTACTTTGACATTTTATTCATTTGTTACTTATTGATTAAGTCTGTGTAAATTAAGAATAAAAATGAAGGTTCTTTATCTTTTCATTACAAGAGACAGCTAGCAATATTTTAAAGTCAAGACAGGTGTATTAAAATATTTGCTTCTCCACTTGAATCTAGTTTTTTACTTGACCACAGAGAATTAATAAGTTTTATATACGATCGTGTCTTTGTACACCGAAACGACTCATTAATCTTCAAAAGTTCACAGCATCTGATAGGTTTGTTTTGACTCTAATTAAGTAGGTAGCTGCACGATTATGTAAATAAAAATATTTTAATCACGCATGTATCAGTATTTTTTTTACTTTGTTTCACACTTTGAATGGTAGAAACAATACTATTTGTGCCACTTGATATTTACAGACTGATATTCTATTTTTTTTTCTATAGGTATACAATTTAGAATATGTATTTAGATATATTATGTTATTAATAATGCATCTTATCTCTTTTTTACTGTAATTTAACAGTACATACTTACATTAACGCTAAAAACTATATTTTAAAAGTCATTGCTCTTACTGTCGATTTTTCTGATATATTCGATTCCGCAGCGTACTTTTCTAGCAATATCAACTTATCCTTATATATATATATATATATATCTCTTTTTTGAATAACGCATTGTTCCTATGAAATATTTTATTCACCAAAAAAAAAAGTATTATCAAGTAGCCTGTTCCAGTAAAACAGTATCAATGTAAACCATTAAATGATTTCGATCGTCGAGGGGTGTACCTATCGATGTTGCTGGCTACTTCAGGTCAACAGGTCAACTTCGGATGAAAGGTGGTTTAATAAGTGGCCATTCTTTTTGTATGCTTTTACAGTATAGAGAAGGCTTCTAGTTAGCCTTTTGATGTTTATATGAGTATTTTGTATTTATTTTCCTATTTCTTTGCGTTCATCTGGTTCAAGAACTAAGTAAAAGTTTTAAATTCAGTCACAGCGGCTAAACTCGATGGAGATAAGCTAACTAGCTACGCAGAAGATATTATAGTGTAGGTACGAGTATTAATAGCAGGAGATGTATAGTCCACTCTATTCCTTCACTCTCACATAGTTCGATGTGACGGAATTTCGATATGACCGAATATGGGAACGTAGGGGTAGGTAGGCTTGAGGTGACATCCGAGAAATGAAAGGATCTAACTTTCGTAGAAAAAAGATGACTTATCTATAAATATGACAATGATACAAGTTTGCTAATCACTCGATCTAGGTGGGTATAGGTACCAAAGAAAACAATGAGAATGTGGGAAAGTAGAAATACATTTGCAAAATGATAGTATTAATATGTTGGTACAATAATTTGTAAATGTACTTACCTAATATTAGAGTGTTAAAGTGAAGTTGAAACATAATATTCCTATCCAACTCCTGTGCTCCTTAATTAATCCATATATCAATGTCGTGGATTTCAAATAAGATCTTTTTTATGTGATACAGAATCAGAATATACGAAGTTTAAATATAGAGAATAATGTGTTGCCAACTTAGGTGCCTCTCGTGCAGACGATAATCATTATGTTATCATCCATCCTTGTCATGAGCTTAAAAAATGAATGTGTTAAAAAGAGAAACCTCGATTGGATCTGTTTCGTTTACATTCAAAGCAGTGGTGTTTGTTGCTCCTGCCAGATTAAATATTTTTGTTTCTTATAGTTGGTAGTTTGGAACAGTAAAATCTATTTTTATATTTCAAGTTACAGTTCTGATATTAGTTAATTTCTGACATGTTTAATGATTATAAAATTCTAAAGCTGGTTTGTTTGTTTGAACGCAGCAATCTCAGGAACCACTGGTTCGAATTGAAAAAATATTTTTCTGTAGCCCATTTATTGAGGTAGACTATAGGCTATTTAACATCACGCTACGACCAATAGCAGCGGAGCAGTAATGAAAAATGTTGCAAAAACGGGGAAAATGTACGTGTGAAAGCTAGTGAATAAAAATTCCCGCATATCTAGACGTTAAATTATTAGACTTCGTTAAATTGATATCCTATAAAATGCTGTTGTATGTGGTACCTAAAACCTTGATATTTTTAAAGCATGCTACGGTTATTATTACAACTAACATTGCCTTTATTTAGGTAGAAAAAAGTTAAATGACTTTTTCCTGTCATTTGATACTTGCGTCGTCAAATATTCATTCATCAGAACAAATCATCTGTGCAACGTTGACGACGTATCTCCATTATTTATTTGGCGGCGATCATCATCATTATATACGGCAGCGAGGGAATACTCTAAGTCAAAAGTGACTAGCGGATAAAGAACTTACTTAGGCAAATACTAATATTTCAAATTAGCTATCCCGCGCAACTTCGTATGCGTAATTTTTCCCCGTTTTTGAAACATTTCTCGTCGCTTCTCCGCTCCTATTAGTCGTATATATAAATGGGCTATCCAAAAAAAATAGAATTTTTCAAATCGGACCAGTAGTTCCTGAGATTAGCGTGTTTAAACAAACAAACAAACAAACAAAACAAACAAACAAACTCTTCCGCTTTATAATATTAGTATAGATTAGTAATATTAGTAAATTAGTAATTAGTATAGACTATAAATTCTATAGACATCACACATGCCGGCGGCATACTTGACGGCTTAGTAACTCTAGTAGGAGCTGCTGCAAATTTAGGTATCCCACGGCGAGAGCATCGGTGTACAGCCCTTGTCATTGCCTACATGCCTGTGTAAACAAACCATGTCAGTATTATGTTGGCTTAAATCAGTGATTGATTTATAATCTATACTAATATTATAAAGCTGAAGAGTTTTTTTGTTTGAACGCGATAATCTCAGGAACTACTAGTCCGAATTGAAAAATTATTTTACTGTTGAATAGCTTATTTATCGAGGAAGGCTATAGGTATATAACATCACGCTACGACCAATAGGAGCGGAGCAGAAATGAGAAATGTTGCAAAACCGGGAAAAATTTAGACGAAGTTGCGACGGACAGCTAGCATCTTCATATAACAATACGAACTCTAAACCACAAAACTTTTAATCTGGCTAATCCAATTACTCTCATGCCAAGGACAATAATTCGGCTTAAACCTCAAGAAATAAATAATAAGGTATGCAACCCCAAAACGTCCACGCGATTCCCCACAAAACTCTTTTGCCTTACGCCAAACAGAAGTGACTACCGTCAATTACATCGAAACGCGTCTTTCCTCCCATAATTTGGCCAAGATCACAGTAATTTGGTATTTGGTAATATTCCATTATAAGTAGCGTCGGTGAATCAGCTGGTGTATAAATTGTAGATGGTTTAAATTAATGGAAGACAAAAACGGCACGAGATAATTTAGATGCATGGGAATCGATTTGGTGCTGTGAATGCACTGTGTAATTAAGCTGTTGAAATTGCATTTGGTGGGATTATTCGAAGTGTTTTTGTGCTAATATACTTCGTATCTAAAAGTGGATTCGTGTAATTTGTTTTAGATGGGATTTGTACTATCTTTATACAAATCAATTGAATTGAAATATCTGTTGGTGTATATTTTTAAAATACATACACGCAAGGTCCCTATTATGATACAGTTTTTATTATTTTGGTCTATCTGTCTGTTTAGTCTTCAAAACGGCCAGATAATTTTGGTGCGTCTTTTAATAGCAGCTGTCTGACGTTTGAATGTTAAATTTGTTTTTTTTTTAAACTTATTGGTAGTAGGTAGGTAATAAAAACCACAATTAAGAAGCTCATTATTTGGAACTAGTTTTTTTTTAAATATAATATGTATTAATACACTTTTTGAAATGTTGATTCTTAGAAAAAGTTGAAGCTAAAATGAAATGAAATATGAACGCTGGCGCTTATTGACAAAGATTGACATTTAAATATTAACGGTGAAATTTAATGTATTTGAGAAAAAACTAGATTACCTATTTATTTTGCATGTAAAATTATCAAAATTTTCAGAGGTAAGACTAATATTCCCAGCACATTAAAAATTAAATAATAAAAGTTTTAAAGCCAAGTACCTATCAAAAATAGTATTAGAGAGTCTAAAACAGAATAAAAACTCCCTAACAAATTCCTTTAAATTCATACCAAACTTTTAGAACGTTCAAAATGAGCTTGGTAATTAATTCAAAAGGAATTTCCATTATACGACTGACCTCTCGCGATCGTTAAAGAAAGTGGTCAGTGGTCGGCATCATTACAAAGTTCAAAACCGCCAGAATTCGCTTTGAACTATTCCAAAACTAACCCCTGCAAGGGTACAAATTATTTAAGTGCACATACGCCGGCTGGTCATGTCAGAGGGCACGTCATAATCCAGCCAAGCACACAGATTAACATTTAAACAAGTTTTATGCAAATCTCACTGGATGAAGCCAGTTTCATTTTTGTGATCACTCGCTTGGAAACACATACCTACCTACTTGGTGTCTAAATTGCAACGTTCTTTAGTTTTGTTCCATTCAACCTTGATATTCTTGTTCTTTGTAGATTTGTACTACGGGTATTAATCGCGTAAATGTTTTATTTTAAGGCTTACCGTATTGCAACGGCCGTGGTCACAGGTAGAATCAGTCTACCCGTGACCACGGCCGTTGCAATACGGTCGAAACGTTGCTCATAAAATTCTATTCTATAGTGTACAAATCGAGAAAGTTTACGAACATATATTGTTAGATAACATTCCAAATTGATATCTAAAATCCAACTAATGGATAGATCATGTTTAAATTTCGTATCTTACCTACTAAAACACCTTATTAGGTATACAAACATATTAATTGTATCATGACAAAAATAGCCAAATGATTGAGTATTCGTTATTAAAACTCTAGAATTTGTAATAGGCAATTTAAATTGGCCAATCACAGCTCGGCGGCTTACATTAAATAACAAAAACACCAATGAAACGTTAATAAAAAAACAGTGCCGTATTCAAAGCTTATTCAAATATATCTAAATTGTAATGTACGGGTTTTACCATTGAAAGACCTTGAAATGTAAGAAAAGCGCCTTGCGGGTTAATAAATTAGCGGTTAGCCACCGTTTCGGTGACGTATAGATTACCACTGAAGGGTTGAGCCTTTGAGTGTAATACATGATTTGGCGTTATTATGGAGTAGTTAGGAAGTGTGACCATTAGTATTAAAGGTAAATAAGAAAATTATATGACTAAGCAGAAACAAATTTGTTCAGCTAAAACATTTTCTTTCCAATATAAATGTTATGTAAGGTATAATAACTCTGTATGATCAGATTAACACTTCGTTTTTGTACTGTAAGCGAGCGTGGGATATGACGGCTTGCATAGGGGCAGTAAGTGATCATATTGGCAACATAGTACGGACAAAGGAAAATAATAATACATGAGATATACCTTCATATCATTTATGATATTGTGCAGTTGTATATAATAGCATTCAATAAATTAAACTTAATAGTCTCATTCTTGTAATATAAATTCCTATCAAAAGGCGAGCAGTTAGATTATAAACGAATTGCTTCTAGAGTATGTACTAATGAAATAATCAAGCCTCGATAGCACCCTATAACTTTTACAGCGTCAATATTAAAGGTATTTCAACCAATTAGCGTTCTATGCAGTTACCACCCCTTCGGTGTAACTCCGCCTTTTTCTTTGTTTTCAGAAAATAATAATGGACGACAACTATTGTTTTTACCCTATATTAGGTTGTAAAAATAAAACTTCATGCGAATACGTATTCCATAGTGTATAATTAAGTTAGGTTACTGGTTATTTCATGTTCATTTAAATATGGTATAGTTACGGTTGAACATGCCTGTTAAATTACAATTATCAGGATTTCAATTAATAATTCCAGGAATTGATTGTCGGTACATTCTGATACGGCTTTACGTACTACTATTTTGATATTTGCTTTCTATAATGATGATCACAATAAACATGGTTATATACAAATACATACATCGATGTATAGGGGTGTCTTGAGGACCTAGGTTTCCTCTTAGGGTTTACACGCGATTTTTTTTTTGTTTTTTTTATACTGTGCTGCGAAGGCATGAGCTCAGGAAGCTTTAGTCCTCCCTCATTCTTCAATGTAAATTTTGACCTTTACCCCTCATGTACGTGCTGGGAGCATATATGATAGATGGGGGAAGGCATTTGAATTTAGTTAGAGCTTGCACATGCCCCAGCCTCATACTTTGACTTGAAGGAGGGGACGGTATGTAAAAGTTGATATCAATCGTCTATCTATTTAATACAAAAATAGGTACAGAGTGATTTGTAATATACTAATAAACCCCGCTCGTGGCTTCTTTACATTAAACCAAATATTTTTGTAATAAAAAAAATACAAATTAACCCTTCACTACCTACTTTTGTCACACAATCATCTACCACTCATTTGTGAGACTGATGAGAACGATGTTTTTTTGTCAGGTCTAGGGCCTAAACCTCACAAAAAACAACGATTTTAATAAAATAATCTGTAGGTGGTTAAGGTCATCACTTCAAAAACTAGTGGTAGGTGATTAAGGTTTAATATAGGTATTGAATATGTATATTACGGGTCTTAATCGCGTGAATAATTTAAGGTAAAATACCTTGTTTATTGCCCGACGTTTCGACCGTATTGCAACGGCCGTAGTCACGGGGAGACTGACCACGGCCGTTTCAATACGGTCGAAATAAAATATATATATTTTCATAATGTGTACAAATCGCGAAAGATTATCAACATTTATAGAGTATTGAATATTTTCCAAAACTGATATTACAAAGATATTTTATTTAGTGTTATGTAAACAAACCACGACCGGGATCACTATGTTAATTAATTGTTTTTTGTAGGAATTAACCTTGTTTGAATTTTGAAAATAGTTATGGGTTATTTTTTATAGCGATTCGATCCACAGATATGATACTTTTATTAGGCGAAGCCACAGGCCGAAGCTAGTTAAGACTATTATATGAAATTGCTTTAGAGATACAAATAAAATCTAAAACCCAATACCTCAATAAGGACTCACATCTATGAACATCTCACATCCTGTAAAACATATTGAATAGAAAACGCCATTTCCAGTTGTAGTCTTGTAGTATCGGAGCTATCGTATCCGGCGCCTGACTGATTGGATTCCGGCGTTACAGAATACATTCAAACAGAAAGCCCGCTCCCTATAAATACCGAAAACAGGCTCACGTACACATAGGCGCGCATTTATACAAATCTCGGTCGAATCGCCAACCGAGACTTTGCACGTTGAGACCGCAGTTCGTACACTACTATATGTGCGTGAATTTATTGTCGAGCTGTGAGCCGGATTTCTGTATGTATTTTGTGCCTGCGTTCTCACTCACTCCCCGTGTGAAAATAACACGTCACTCAAATACAAACGATAATAAATTCAATTTTCTCGCCCGCGACGTCAAAATGACGGCCGGACAGGATTAAACCGGGTTCTATTCGTCTTTTGTTCGCCACAATTCCTCCCTGTGTTATTTTTTTCCCGCAGTGTCTCTTTTTCGTACATTTTCATATATCCAGTCCTTTGTAGTTGAAATAAGCTTGCTAATGAAGAAGTAATGAAATGCTTTGTGTAGAATGTAGAATCAAAGATTTTTTTTTTTATATTATGTCCTTTTTAACCCTAAAATGTTGTAGGCTTAACAAGTGTATATGTATCTGCATTTTTGCGTGATATCATGGGCGTAGCACACATATAGATAGACGCATTTGGGTGCTGTTGCTTTTTTAGCTAGTTTAATTGGTATGGTTTCCTCTCTTTTTGGTAGCTTTGTTTGATAAATATCCACTTAGCCGTTTTGAAATCAACCATTTTTTTGCTTTACTCGACGCGGCTTTTACACCAAAGTTTTATTATTAACAAATAACAGGAAATTAGACTACGAAAGGGAAGTATGTTGGTGAGTCCAAATAACCGTAATCAACTCCGCATATTTTAATAAGAAGGCATCTAAATATTATTCACAAACATTGTTGTTAAGTTCACAAAAAGAATTGTGCCCAACGTTTCCCAGAACTCCTGATCATGTTACTTCGCACCGATGCCAATTAAGCCGCGTTCTACCCTCCTTTATATTTTTATTGCACACACGATACGCGGATTGAGTCGGCACTAACTTACGCCATACGATTGGTATTTAAAGAATCCTTTTAAATTCCATTAAAACTTAAATCTCTTTACAGATTACATGTTTTAAAAAAGATAAATCCTTTGGTACAGAATGCAGACGTCTATCGCGTCGCTTGTTTTGTTAATTTGTTTTATACAATAACAAAATAAAATGTATTATTTATTTTAATTTAGTTTTGTATTTGACTAAAATTTAATTTAATCTTAATAAAGATTACCAATTAAGTTAAACATAAGCCAGTTACAGACTATATACACTACGTATACAAATTGCTGCGTAAAAAGGGGTTAAGTAATAATAAATATAAATAATTTTGTCAAAAACATAATATTTGATTTAGAAAGTACACCACCGGAGATTACAAAGCACGTTCAAAATCTCTTACGAAACATTCAATTCCCGAACTCACATCTATGAAGATTTAATTTCAAAAATCGAATAATCCGAACCGACTTCGTGTACGTTCGGTACCCACACGAATATCGGGTTCCATAATGGCGTTATGCAGAGAAAATGTTTTATTGGCCTTGTCGCCTCTCCCGCTAGCAATAAAGGCTAAGACTATCGTGTTGTATAAAACGCACCTTTATTATTTCTTTGTTTTGCATTGAATTGTTCGACTTTGCGTTGGCCGTATCGACAATCGGATTATGAACGCAACCGCAGTCGCAACGTTGCGGCGCCATTTTCATATCGCTCGGTGCAAAACTTTACCGATTTGAGATTTACAGTAAATTGAGGTGGATTTTCCATAGCTTAACTATAGATATTTAAACTAATAAATAGCTGCATTTAAGATCAATCATCCTCATCGTACAGTGGTAGGTATATTTTTCAGCGAAAATTAATTAAAATTAAATATTCATCGCTCTCGTCGAAATTACCATTCGGTATTAATGGGTTAATGTTTCGCATAAGGGCTTTTGCAAGTGCAATTACACATGCGAGTATTACTTGCTATGTTAATTAACCCTGCTAGTGCTACCTATAAATCGATAAACAATTTTGACACAAGGTAACGGCTTCCAATAACAAAATTGAGGCTGAATGAAAAAAATACCTGTGTTCCGTTCAGTGAATCGACAATTTGCATGCGTAACATCAGACCGTAACTACCTTGCTCCGACCCGAATTATCCAGAATAAGGTGCCATAAAATTTTTATTTTTGTTATTTAATGTTCAGTCACGAATACGCGAATTCAATATTTTATTTCTTGATTCATCTTTCTTTACAATGTCCTAGAAAAAATATTTTGTAAATGGCAATAATATTTAAAAAAAACCGGGTAAGAGCATGACGGACCATGCTCAGTGTAGGGTTCCGCAGCCTCGAACAATTGCATCAGCAGAAGAGCGTATGTAGATGGCACTTACGCCCTTTTGTTGAGAAACGCTGTTTTTTGGCAATAACTCAATGACGGTATCAAAAGTTAAGGGGGGGGGGGGACACGATTTATGCAACTTTCGGAGCGATTATTTCCAAAAATATTAAAGTTTCTTAAAAACCTTAAAATGTTTTTAAAAGACCTCTCGTATGATGAACCACACGTTAATTTTTTGTTGAAAAAAATATTTAGCTTCTTTTACATCTATGGAGCGCCGCTCCTAATAATATTCATTTTTATTATTTAGCTAAATAGCGGCTACAATACACCTTTTCACCAAATTTCATCAAGATTCACTGAGTAGTCTTTGGGTAAAATGCCTGTGACAAACGGACAGACAGACGGACATGACAAAACTATAAGGGTTCCATTTTTTGCCATTTTCGCTACAGAACCCAAAAAACCTGATAATTAATTGATATTACTTTAATAAATTTATAATAAGCCGTTTATCTTAAAACGGATCTACAAAACATATTCAAAACCACATGTTGTTATCGATATTTTATAGAAAAAATATTCAAGCACCATTTTAGAAGTCTTATTTTTACAACCGTAAATGACGCAACGCTATATTTTTATGAGCTAAATATAGCTCTGTCTGTCTGTTCGTAAAAATAAATATTTCAAACGCGAGTTCTATAATTTTAAGTGGCCGTACTACACAGTAATAGAATTTTAATAACTCTACGTAATATTATTGGTGCAGGCGGCATCTTTTAAAGTTTAATCGCAAGGTAAAGGCACCGCTAGCCTTCTCAGTGAATGTGATATGTTGACAATTCAATAAGAAACATTAAGATAGGGTTCATTACAAAATATCACTGCAATTCCACCGACACTGGACATAAAAATCTTAGTGGGGAGTCCAAGAAATCAAATAACGTTAAATTGAAGTAAAAAACTTATAAAAAAGATAATGCAGTGTAATTGGATCTCATTCGTTCGACTTGTTACTGTTTAATCGTAATGGTCTTGTCTTTGTGAAAACATATTTCATAGGTTAATATCAATGTTTCCTAAACTTAGCTGTAGATTATTTAATCTTCTATTCAAATTATGTCAAGTCTGTTTATAATGTCAAAATAACAGTTTTTACTTAATGGATATGAAAGTATACAGGTTAACTTATCTATACTAATATTATAATATTATAAAGCGGAAGAGTTTGTTTGTTTGTTTGTTTGTTTGTTTAAACGCGCTAATCTCAGGAACTACTATTCCGATTTGAAAAAATATTTTTTTGTTGGATAGCCCATTTATCGAGGAAGGCTATAGGCTATATAACATCGCGCTACGACTAATAGGAGCGGAGAAGCGACGAGAAATGTTTAAAAAACGGGAAAAAATTACGCATACGAAGTTGCGCAGGACAGCTAGTACTTAATATATTAATAACCTCACACTCTTAGCTTACATTATTTACACCAAATAACCTAAATACTAAATAATAATTAAAAAAAAAATGCTAATTAACCACCTGCTACCTACTTTTGTCACACATCCATTTATCACACATTTGGGAGACCCCGGAGTAAAATCGATGTTCTTTTGTCATATCAGGTTTAGGGCTTAAACCTCACAATAAACAACGATTTTACTAGAGCAAAATAGTCTAGGTGGTTAAGGCCGTAACTTCACTCCAAAAACAAATGGTAAGTGATTAAGAGTTAATATATGCTTAATATATGAATATTACAAAAGTCGGTCTGTCAGTTGGTCTGTCTGTCTATTTGTTCCGAGTAATCTACAAAACGGCTGGACGGATTTTGACAGAATTTTAACTGTCAGACAGCTGAGTATATAAGGATTAACTTTTTACCGTCATGGAAATGTCTATAGGGAGAGAGTAGCTCTGCAACATCAAGGGGACAAAACTTGACAAAGAATAATATGCTCTCTGTCGCGCCGGTCTGACCTCACCTATGGTCAGGGGGTCGATTCACGTATTTAAAGCAGTGCAGTTGCAGTTCAGTTGTGGCTAAGTTTCGATTAAAATGGCCATTTTTGTATTCTTGTAACTTTGGGATCGATCGCAAATACGCTTGCGTCAAGTATGCGTCTCGAGAGCGCAATAACGACATTCTAGTACGGTGCGCAAGCGTTTTTAAGATCGATCCCAAAGTTACAAGAATACGAAAATGGCCGTTTTAATCGAAACTTAACTGCAACTGCACTGCTTTAAATACGTGAATTGACCCGCTGCTCTGGTTTTAGCTCAAACTTACCAAATTTTAATTACAGTATTAGTTTTGGCAAGTTTTACTTACACTGAGCTTGAACTAAATCTATTTTCTATAGATGTACCGACTACTCGGTAAAGTCGACTAATCCTAACAAAGAAGTATCAAAAGGCAGCTATATTTTTGTAGTCAGTAACTTGTCTCTTGTCTCTGACAAAAAAGCTTAGCCGCTTGGCCGATTAGTCGTCCATTTTACACTCGACTAGTCGACCTGTTGGCTCATCGTAGTCGGGTCGCAAAGTCCTAGTCGGGTTAACTCAACTAAATAAAACGCTAGGTAGGATATGCGCGTTTAGATTCTGCTTTTTTCCACTTTGCCATAAATTATTATAGCTTTGAGAAAGTACTAAGCACTAACTCCTTAGTATTAGGCTATCCTGAATTAGAAATTTGATGCTACATAACATTGTTCGGAGATCCGATAAATAAAGAAATGGGTAACACGTACGACTATAACTCTTTGAAATGGAATATCCATTAGTGAAGAAGCAGTAATATTTAGAAATTTAATATAATGTTCTTAGATAGTAAAGTAATGTTAAAAAGTGGAGTACCTATAGAGGAATAGCTTCAAACGTTCTCGAATATCACACACATAAATACGACTCTACAACTGATGGACAAAGAATCTGCTCCCTAGAAAAGTGGCTTAAACGCTAATCGAATCGAATAGAATGACATCGTTAACATCGAATATTGACTGACTCGGTGGCGCGGTGGAAGTGTGTCCGATTGCTACGCAAGAGGTCGTGGGTTCGATTCCTACCCGGGACACCACTTTGTATGATCCACAATTGACGTGTATGTTTGTAAAGTCCCCCGCGACACAGGGCTTGTACCCTACTGCTATAATTGTCTTCAAAAAAAAGGTCATTCGCGGTTTTGCACGAGCAACGATGGCATTGAATTCGATTGTGATTCTATTCGATAGCGTATAATAATGCTATTTTCTAGAAGTCCTGCGATCACTTTTGCAACATAGTTCGTGAGCGGAGTCTTTGCGTGCGTTGCTTAAGCGATTATGTATAAAGCTTTTCTATCGTTCTCTTGGTATTTTGTGAGCTTGGGTTGTTAACGAATCCAAGTAGTAGTTTTTATTTTAGGTAGACTGTATTTTATTTATAAAAGAAAGCAAACTATTCGATTAACCTTCAAGTTGTATTCAAAGAAGTTTTTAGATCAATCTCATTTGAGACTATGAAACTACGCAGGAGATTATAGAATTTTATAAGCTACGGGTCTTAATCGCGTAAATATTTTATTTTAAGGCTAAATACCTTTGTTTATTGCCCGACGTTTCGACCGTATTACAACGGCCGTGGTCAAGGGTAGACTGTATACGGTCGAAATGTCGGGCAATAAACAAAGGTATTTAGCCTTAATGTGCCTTAATGTGTACAAATCGCCAAAGTTTACGAACATATACGCAGGAGATATTATACTGTACAAAAGTGTCGACCGGCGCAAGACCGACGACTTATCGTGCTCTCCAAGGCACGAAATGGTATGACAATGTTTGTAAACGGTTACCCATCTGAAGTCTGATAGTGGCAATGTTGCTTAACCTCGCAGATATCTCGTTCTGCTTGGTCGCCACTGAGACCGGGATCCCTGCAACATCATCGTTTAATGAACGTTAGAATTGGTCGTATCAGACCAAATCGGATGGTTTATATGTCCTCGTATATTATGATATCTCGTGATATTACATATACATATAGGTATGAGACTTAATATATTTTCTTTGTTTCAGGTAAGCACATTTCTATTAGCCCCATATATCTCGACTCACAATGATCTTTTACGAGGCCCAGTCATGAAGTCGTATTATTTCCTTTGAAGACGTCCTTCTAATATGCGTGTAAGTATACAGAGATGCTTAATACCTGGATGCGTTAGTAATTATTCGAATACTGGTACGCTTAGCAAAGAGGCGTGTAGTATGCTTGACGCTTTGACGGAGATAATGGAATTTTCTTTGAATACCTCTAGCATGAAATGTATTTTAATTTGCTAGAGTAAGTTACTGTCGTTGCTATTTGTTTATATCTGTATTTTGATTAATTATGAATAAGGGGCAGAGTGAATTCATTAAAGTGTAACCTTCATTATTATAAATTCGTCACTTGCGTATGCAAGATTTTGAGAAAATGTCTTGTCCAATTTATCTTGAGCGCCAAATGATCAAGAGTGCAAAAGGTTATCTTTTTATGTAAGTACCTCACTCGAGCAACACACACATACACATTTTGCTCACACACAAAATTACAGACCACTTTGTTCATCAGTTGCCGTGTGGTACCGGCTTAATAATAGTTCTACCCCATTTCTTCCCGTGGGTGTCGTTAACGCGACTAAGGGATTTCACACCGGAGGACGAATAGCAGTGTCGGCTCGTCAACTCGCCTAGAATCAATATTATGTAGCCCATCAGTGGGACATCATATGGATTGATATATATGCATGTTGTTCAGTAAGCGTTCAAAGATTCCGTGTTCTTTAGCGACATCTATGAATACGTTGCTTGTACGCATTGTATGAAGGTTATATATCATACCCTCGGCATTTTCTGACGGGATGGGGCGATGACAAATCAAACATGATTAAAACACATTTTTTTTTCTAAAATTAACCCTGAATTGTTTGACGCTTCTAGTGGTCACGGATATCTTTGATTATACATCGGCCTGTCCTTTGATGTCCACCGCGTGCTCGGTGGTCCACATTTACTGTCTCTTTCTTTTTATCCTGACGGCTTCCGTCCATTCACATTATCCATTAAAGGATCATAGCGAACCATTATGTTAAGCAGTTTCGTTAGATTTCAAGTTATTTCTTTATTGGTATATTTTGTTTGCAATCATATAGGTATTTATGAGGTGTTATAAAATTGTTAGACGTTGTTAAATTGGTCGGGTTTCCGGTGGGAATAGTTAGCTTGTTTTTGTGTAGGCGTTTGGTGTTCAGTGTGAAGTTTCTTGATTATGTAGATAGGCAGAAGTGTTTGCGTCGTTTTCGTGCTTCGTTTTATGTGTAACTTTTTTATATGAATGTTTTACTTAAAGTATTATTGGTCATAAAAAACTGGTTAACTATTAAATCAAAAATGGTTTCAAGTAGGTTAAATGCGCTTATTACACTATTCTGAATCAGGGACCCTAAACCCTTAAAAAGAGAGGTGTAATAAGAGTTAGGGCCCTAATTCTCTAATAAATTTTCAAAGCCAGCTCGATTTAGGGCCCTGATTTAGGGTAGTGTAAAAACCGTTTTAAGTCAAATCTATCTCATAGCTTAACAACCGAGATAATATAATGTACTATAGTATTTCAATGACATGCGCATATGTACCTACACTTTTAATTCATGCTTCTAAAAATAAAGTTTCTAACCGTACTTATACATTTTTAAATGATCTCTTTTAACCCTTTCTAAATTCTCTTTACATGAACGCTAATACTCGCCTACGCTTACGTCTATCCGGTTCTATTTTCGTAGTTACTCACTACCTTTAAGAGGATTTCGCGGCAGTGAGACGTTTACAAGAGCCCTAACAATGTTATTCTTCGCCTTGACAAGCTCAGGCGGAAAGCCGAGCGATCAATCATCGGGTAGAGCCGCGCGAATGAAGACGTGACTGTTGTCGATTCTCTACATTTTTATATCGATATCGATAAAACTATTGTTTTGGTATTTATGTTAATGCCATTATAAAACATTGGTTTTACTTAGTATCTAATACTATAAAAATAAACTTTTATAAAACTTCTACAGAATATAATGAGTAGATATGTAAAAAAAATATAAAATTTTGTATATTTTAAAAGTAATCTATAAACTTATCTTTAAAATACTTCCAAAAAAATGCACTACATTGAAATTATTAACACCTATCTAAGAAAATAACACAACAAAATACGCTTTCGTTGTAACGCAATTTCAGACGATATACTTGAAGTATTTTATTAAATTTGTTTGTCTTAACAAGATTGACACATTCCAATGTTATTACAAATGAAAGACACGCTGCGTTACGATCGAGGAGGGACGTCACGAACACACATCACTATATTTAAGCCCCTTTTCCAAGGGGATTTAATCGGGATAATACATGTGTCGCATCTTATTACCAATCTGAGATTGTGGCGAGAGCAAACAAGCTGTAGGCCCTCCGCTATTGCGAGTCAACATGATATCACTTACGGGACCTTTCCTTGCAAAGTGTATTTGTATTGATGAATTCTTTTTCATCTTTTAGTGTATCCACTTACAAGGAGCAGATTACATTGTTTACGCTATATCGATATTATATCGATTGTTGTATGTCACGTTTGGTTTATCGATGTGACTGTTTACGTCACTAATCCTTAGTAATTAGTATTAGATTGCCTGAAATTGAAAGTTTATTTATAGTCTGGTATAGATTGCAAGTAGTAATTATACGTTCGATTATACCAATCGAACGTTCTTAATAAATCAACTTCAAAGTGATCGTAAATGTGAGCAATACGAATCGCATTAGATAAAATAAAACATGTTTGATTTTACTACGGTTCCAAGTGACAAATGTAATAAATTTAATACTGGGAACTCGTAAAAACTGTATCGTATTTAGTTGTCAGCGCATTCAGACTTAATGTGACATTGAATTAGTTCCTCTTAACTTTCTAATAAACAAACTAAAATGACATATTAGTCGAGTAACGTTCCGCTATATGAGTGTTATTGAAGCGGGTTGTGGGAATCGACTATAAATTTTTTGATGTTTAAAAATAACATTGTGTGTTTATACCAGTGGGTTAACTATTTATGGGATAATTTAGTTGATTTGAGATTATGCGATATGTTTTACGTTAGTGTGTGTCATTTTAATGACATTATTATGAGCTGATGTGGGTTTATGGTCGTTTTAAAGATGCCACTTTGATAGGTGTTCGGTTGACGTGTTAAAATTGGATGTCTCATAAAATTGTTTATTGAGTTATTATGATGTAGTTAAGAAATTAAATTATTCCTAACGATTATAGATAACTAACTTTTGCTCGCAACTTCGCCAGTGTAAATGTCAGATATCACAAAAAATAATAAACTTTGAGTTATTCTGATTTTAGTTTAAGTAACTGCAACGTATCATACATTTTTTTTCAGTAACTTTTGCATGTAAGTTTTTTTTTAAATATATATATTACGGGTCTTAATCGCGTGAATAATTTTTAAGGTAAAATACCTTGTTTATTGCCCGACGTTTGGACCGTATTGCAACGGCCGTGGTCACAGGAAGACACGCGATTAAGACCCGTAATATATATATTTTAATAATGTGTACAAATCGCGAAAGTTTATCAACATTTAAAGTTTTTTTTGTTTTAAAGCTAACTAGCAATGTAGAAGTTTGAGCTACATAACTAGCAATCCTGTTAACCCCTCCAACTAAGCTCAAAAACTTGTGCTAGGAGTGGGTTGACGTCGGTAGTTTAATGGGTAGGATTCGAACCCGTGACCTCACGATTGAGAGACTGATGCCTTAGCCATTAGGCTACCGCCGCTTCTAAACGAAAAGTTATGATATGATAAAGCAAGTAAGATGTCTAGCCTCGATTACTGTTTTTCCAGTTCTATGTTATCTATGCTAAATGTCATAAAAAATCAGCAGGAAAGTAGTTCTGGTCTGGTTGCTTAGTAAACAAACCAAAATAGAATTATATCAAGTATATTTAACAGCTTAAATTAATGTAAATATTGCAAAACACCCCAATTTTAATCCTCCCAAATGGTTTTCAGTAGATATCTATCATAATTAATTTTATCGTATTACCCAATTTATATCATGTTATTTATGAGCTCGTTAAATAATTAACGACTAACGAAGGTAATGGATTGCAGAAAAGGACACTGTCTGGAGGTGACTTGCCTAATCACCGGTAGATGGCAAACCATCCGATATTATTTGCTCTTGATATAAGATCTTATAAAGAAATTTCATTTTCAAAGATGCCAGTGAAATATTATGTACCAAAAGGTGTATTTCTCAGAAAGGTCAATGGGGAATTAGTGTTAGGCAGAGTCTAAACTACCATTTAGGCTAATTAGACTAAAGGTACCCGTGGGTGTCGTCAAGGCGACTAAGGGATTTCACCCCGGAGGACGGGCAGCAGCGTCCTCTGCGTACTTAAAGCCTTACTGCGATCGCCAACCCGCTCGCCAAGCGTGGCGATTATGGCAATTACCCCCAGGATCTACATACTAGTAGGTTCTACTGGGGAGACCCGTGCCCAGCAGTGGGCCATCATATGGGTTGATATGTATATGTAGACTAAAGGTATAAGTATTAAGTGACTGGAAGTCCCGGAAATACCTCTCCGCTTCTCTACTCTTCATAGACCTTTGTGACTCTTGAAAGTCCGTCCAGCTCAGTCATTATACAAAAGAGCCAGCCTTGACTTTCGTAGATAAGTTACGTGTCCCGCGAAATATATATTTTTTAATTTGAAATATTAAAAAACTTTATTGCTTGCGTAGAAAAAACAACTACAAAACACTTTGTATAATATGTCCAATTGAGAAAGAAGTATCATATCTGGACATTTGGTAAAACTATTACTCTCCACCCATCTCCCCTCATAAACTGGGGGTTTCAAAAAAGTGAGAAATAAAAACTTATTTACAAAAAAATAAAAACCCACTTCCAAAATAAATATTAGGTAACTAAACATAAAAAAATAATATAGGTACAACAACAAAAAAATAATTAAACATTTTGAAGTTGGTGCCAGGAAATGTATGTAGTTTTATGTTTTAGGTACCAACTTCAAAATATTTAATTATTTTTTGTTGTTGTACTTTTATTATTTTTTGCTTTTTAGTTACCTTATATTTATTTTGTAGATAGTCAGGTAGTTTTTTATTTTTTTGTAAAAAGGTTTTTATTTCTCACTTTTTAGTGGTTTGTAATTGATTTATGTTACAATAGCATAATCCAAACTGCTCATTTCTTTTTACAAAATGTTGCGTTTTGTAATACAAGGCCGTTGATTTTTGAGGAGTTCGCCTGATCTAGTATCATCAGTCCATTACATGATTTGACGAAGACGAAGAATCAGATATCGAACACGGTACTCAGATCGCAATCCGCAATATTTATTATTGAATAGTTCCTCTGGTCATATGCGGTCTTCATCATCAGTTCCATTTCACTCAATACATCAAAATATACCCAAATTACTATAGGTGTGCCTTTAATATTTGAAGAGTGCCATCGATTTCTCCAAGATTTCATCATCAGATCCGAACTTTGATGACAATGGGACCAACCTAGGGACAAAAAAAAATTCAAATCGGTTCAGCCGTCTGCGAGTAATCGGATAACAAACATAAAAAAAATACAGTCGACTTAAGAACCTCCTCCTTTTTGAAGTCGGTTGATAAAATAAAACGTATTCCATTATGTTAAAAGTTTGGGAACCCTGGTATAGACTACCTATAGGATGTGACGGACTTCTCTTTTATAGAATTATGAGATAAAGATTACACTGTAATATTATCTTCTGCGTAATTGGCTAGTCTGTGTGATTGGACACTGTGAGGAAGCCAATTGGGTTAAAAAGATTCAGCACTGATATATTTTTTTTTTTATATCTTGGGAAAACTCACACAACGCTATCTGATCCCAAACTAAGCAGAGCTTGTACTATGGAAACCAGACAACTGATAAACATACTTATATATTTCTAAATACATACATATTATAGATAAATAACACCCAGACACAGAATAACCCATCGTGCTCATCACACAAAGATTTATCCTGGGTGGGGATCGAACCCACGACCTCTTGCGTGGCTGTCGATTACACTCCCACCGCGCCACAGAGGCATATAAGAGCTTAAGTCATCCAAATTAAAATATACCTACGTTTTTTTTTATCTGATGCCGTGTATGAGCAGTCTAATGTTCCCATTTATTGCTATTTATGGGTTGCAACACACGTGACAAACCTACATAATATGTACGAAATAAGACGTAAAAAAAGTAATAGAGGTAGCAAACCTAAAATAAATCTCCTTTTACGAGTTATACCGACAAAGCCTTTTGTTGTTTAATAAAATTCAATTTATACTTATATTACTAACACACCTACATATTATATAAGTCGTACATACATACCAAGAAATGGTGTTTTTATAGGCTACAAACTGAAATCCAAAATATTTTATTAACTTTATATATATTATATTACTGGTTATTTAAGTAATAACTACATACCTACTTGGATATACAGGAAAACTAAATTTAATAGGTAGAAAAATAAAAATGAAACCTAAACCGCTTTTGATAATAGCTTTTTTTACTAAATGTTGAACCCTGATTGGATTCGTCATTCCATTACAATCTAATCTTAAAGACTAATAAATAATTTCATTTTAACTCAAAAGCGGCGGTAGCCTAATGGCTAAGGCATCGGTCTCGCAATCGGGAGGTCGCAGGTTTGGAACCTACCCATTATACTACCGACGTGAACCCACTCCTAACACAAGCCTTTGAGCTTAGCTGGAGGGGTTAATAAGATTGCTAGTAATGTAGACTCAATCCCACATTGCTAGTTATCTTTTAAAAAAAAAAAACTTATTCTGCTATGTTGTATACTACTTTTTTTTTTTTAAATAGTGTCGTCCTTACCCATTTTATTTGGGGTCAGCCCTCCGTATCATGCGTCTCCAGGCTAATCGGTCCTGAGTCATCTCTTTGTTGACTTGGGCTTCTTTGAGGTTCTTATTTACTATGGACATCTATGTGATCTGGGGTCTTCCTCGTCCTCGGGGTTTAATTTCAATTTCTAGCACGTTTCTGGTGATGTGGCGGATAGGCGGTTCATAACGTGTCCGTACCATCGCAGACGGCTCTTCTGTACTTTATCTGGGATAGGTTTTTTTTTAAATAGTGTCTAAATATATTAAATTGATGGTAGAAAGGGACACATCGATCTTCAAAGTTTATCTAGGTAAAATATTTGGACGTCAAGTTTAAATTCGTAGCGTGAACACCAAGTAGATCCAAATTTTCATGGTTGCATGTACCAAGATGGGCACAGGATTTAATAACAGATACACAAAAGACACGTGTCAAAGAAATGATTGAGAATATGAACTCTATTCTTTTCAAAGAAATAAATAATAATAGATATCTTGGGACAACTCACACAACGCTATCTGATCCCAAACTAAGCAGAGCTTGTACTATGGAAACCAGACAACTGAAAAACATATCTACTTAAATATTTCTAAATACCTACATATTATAGGTAGATAACGCCCCAAATAAACTGTTGTGCTCATCACACAAAGTTTTAACCTGGGTGGGGATCGAACCCACGACCTCCGGCTTAGCAGTCAGGGTCACTAACCACTGGACCAACAGGCCAGTAAATAAATAGTAGTAGTAACCTCTTTTTAAATAGCGAAAAACAAATAAACTCTTTAGACCGATGGTATACTCACACGGACTAGGTAATTAACAATTAAGTACCAGAGGCGATGGTGTCCACAAAATTTACGAGCTCGGGCTAGTCTAGACTGTTGTAATTGTCATAAGCTGAACGCTATAATTTCCTAACGTTATGCTTAATTGGAAATACGTAATTATTGTATATTTCAAGTAGATGATTGTTAAATGGTATTTGGTTCAGGTACATTGACCTGACAGTGGTGACAAGAAGAGATAGGTATAGAGACCAGGAATGAAAAAGAAAAGTATTCGCGTTTTTTACAAGGCATTTATATTTAACTAACTTTGTTGTTATCTAGCTGTGTGCAAAATTTTAACCAAATCCGTTTACCGGTTGCCGTGTAATTGTATACCAAGCATCTAAACTTTATAGCATCCAAACCTTAAAGCATCCAAACTTTAAAGCATTCATACAAAGAAACATCCAAACATTGTCACTTTCAAATTTTACAGCAATAATATTCCACGAAGAAACAACTATTTTAATAAATGGTGTACAATCACAAAACAATCATAGGATACTCTAATAAAGTGTTCCATTCGTAATTGTGGAGACGCGTGTGAAGAATTTCTTAATTGATATAATAAATTAAATGGCTCGAGTGGAGTCTTTCGGCTCTTTTGTGATAGCGTTTTAAGATTATGAGATTTATTAGAACACGGAAACTGTATACTAATTGGCGTTTTATGGAGGCACCTTCGTGTTTGCCCTTTGTTTATATTTCGATATAGTTATTAAGAGCTTAGCAAGGTTTTACGGACACGCTGTGGGTTATTTAGGGTTAAATAGCTTTAGATGTTTTAATGTAGTTTTGATTGATCATAGGAAAACGGTTCTGAAGAATGACTGTTCAAGAAATTGAAAAGGATTTGTATTTCTAATGCAAGCGTTGTGAACATGAGAGCGATTTTATCCTACTTCGACTAGAATTGGTTTATTCATCCGTTCTAAATGCTAAATAGTTCCGTATTTTATTTGTATTTTTTATGACATTTAATATGTATCATTATCTATCTATCTATATTAACATAGACCTCGTCTGCACTACGAGTATACGTAGTTCGTGTCTAATGTCAGATAAATACTGTGTAATATTTAGAAAATATAATATTTTCTGTCTCGTTCTGATATTAATGCTCTTTACAAAATATATTATGTGATAGAGTTTACCTGACATTTTAATAATATCTTAGGACAACTCACACAACGCCATCTAATCCCAAACTAAGCAGAGCTTGTACTATGGCAACCAGACAACTGATAAGCATATATAAATATTTCTAAATACGTATATATCATAGATAAATTACACTCGGACACAGAATAAACCATCGTGCTCATCACACAAAGTTTTATCCTGGGTGGGGATCGAACCCACGAGCAGCCAGGGTTTCATCACTAACCACTAGGCCAACAGGCCAGTCTAAATAAAATTGAGAAATCGTGTAGAAATTGCATGCAAATGTTTAAAAGTCAAACATGTAATTTCTAAACGATATTCTGTATATACGTCCAAGTTTAAACGCATATTATAAAATTATACCTACATTGTACCTACACGAAATCAAGTAGATACTAGGTACTTATTACATGGATATAATAAGCAAGTTGGTACTAAATACTCGTAAATTGTGGTGTCGCACACCGTAATCTAACTTTCCCATGGGACTTCACTTAATAGCCGAAGGTGCTTAAAACTGAAGGGGCTTTTGTTTACGTTTTGTCATTTAATGAAAATATAGTCAAGTGCAGTTTCATAAATCAGTGGAGTATGACATTTTTTGTCTGGACTATAACTTTTCTCACGCTTAAACTTAAGCATTTTTAGTACCTATATACCAATTTTTTTATTGTTCCTTGTTTGCGCACTTAATCAGAAATTTGTTAATATGGTAATACTACTTCAGATTGTGTTATGGTGTGTTCATGTAGTTATGGTCTTAGGATGAATTGTGTCAAAAACATAAGGCATAAATCCTTCTTCTGTACATTAATAATTATAATCATATCTTGGAACAACTCACATTAAGCTTTTTGATCCCAAACTAAGCAGAGAACATACTTATATATTTCTAAATACAAACATATTATAGATAAATAACACCCAGACACGGAAAAACCATCGTGCTCATCATACAAAGTTTTATCCTGGGTGGGGATCGAACCCAGGACCTCTTGCGTAGCAGTCGGATACACTCCCACCGCGCCACAAAGGCAGTCAAATTAAATAGTAAGGATTTTGTCATCCAAAATTATTAGTGTTCATATTTTAAAACTCAAAACTCTATGTTGCCCAGGGATATATGTGTTAAGACTGTACCTAACTTTCTTATAGCATCATTTGTATTTTAGACAAGACAATCGTGAATACACTTCCGAGAAAATTACAGTAAGACAAAAGATCTTACTAAATAAAACCGTCATATTAAGCAGACGCAAGCAGTTACTAAGTCAGAGACAGCCACAATAAGTCCACAACAAAATTAGCATAGCCCAGTGAGCATTCTACCGCCACATTTCTAAGCTGCATTACAATTTCATCGCTCGAACAATCACACACGCTTTGATTTACGTACGAACCGACTTATCTCAGATGAAAAGCCGACTTCTCTAAGATAAAAGGAATAAATCACATGTCAGCCGACCGACTTACGCTGCACGAACCCTGAATCTTGTCGGGAAATACCTTCTCTTGAAGATTATCTACAACTTTATTTTGTTCGGTATATTACTGTCAATTTATTATTGCTTAGTGGGTTAGTTTTGGCTTGTTTCGGGTTATTGTCGCTGATAGTATCAGTTCTGTGTATGTTTATGTTATGACTAGATTCATAATATAAGCGTTTATGATATTTGCAGCCCTCATAGCGAAGGAGAAAGGAGATAAACATGGGTGGTCGCCCAGGGAACCATGGTACGGGCACACAATTAAAAAGGCTCTCTCGGTGATGACCCTAATTAAAAAAATAATCCCGGAAGCCCAGGTGACCATGACAAGTCCTAGTTTGGCCAAAATAAACCAAATTTTACATATAATTTCATTGACGTTGCATCCATTGGCCGTTCGTCAATTCATAGTCACAACTCAATATTATAGCAGTTATAACAGCTAACTAGCTTTTGGTTTTAAGTACATATCGTTTTTACCCTTGTTGTAAGTAGATGCTTCTACTATGTTGTACCTACTAAGGCTGATTTTATTTTATCTCATGTTTGAACTTTTTAATCATATCATTTGTATCAGTCCTTTAACATGGTGTATCAAGTTTATAAACATTCAAACATTGTAAAATTAGTGATTTGAAATGAGTGGCCGCGAGTTTTTAATGTTGTGTTCTTTTCTCCGACTTTACCTATTGAACTTTATAACATGTACATATAGAATCCCGAAGTATCACAAGTCTTGTTTTGCAGCCTAAGTGAATAAAGAATTTTGATTTTTTAGACTTTCAGTTTTATAAAGCTTCTTTCAAATATAACATTGATTCTGAACAAAGTGTTCCTTTAAACGTGTGTATTCTTCAGTAATACTTATATACGGCATAGGTTCCTACACTACGAGCTAATATTTGTTAAAAACTAAGAAATGAAATGTTTTTATCCAACTTCAGAATTGAACCAATTTTCATTTCGATAACATTGCTATATTATCTCTCAATTAATTTACTGTATCACCTCGTGGGGTGGTGCCTCTAAGACACATCTCCTTAAATTAGAAAGAGCGCAAAGGGCAATACTTAAAGTTAGTGCATTCCTACCTTTCTATCATCCTACTATAGATCTCTATAAACATTGGGAAGTTTTAACTGTCCGACAACTGTTTATTCTTTTTACAGTATCTAAACAACACTCACTTTTAACATATGAACCTGATAAATATAAAAATCAACGACGTAAGGATCGAGTTTGTGATACAACTTTATTTAAAACTAGTTTAGCATATAGATTTTTCTGCCACTTGAGTTCTAAATTATATAATAAATGTAATAGGGTATTATCAATATATTCGTTACCCAAAAATAAATGCAAAGTTTTTCTTACTGAGTGGTTACTGAAGCTAGATTATAACCTCACAGAAAATTTATGCAAGTAGGCTTGATAAACTAACTCATAACAAAACCAATACATTTCACGCACTCTCATACACCAACACTCACCCATACCCAGACACACACAGACACACACATACGCCCACTCACACACAGACACACACACATACCCACACAGAAATACACACATACATATGCACTACTACTACAATCAATAAAGGCACTTTTGTTGGTTTTTATTTTTTATTATTACGTTTTCTTTATTTCTTTGTAATTACCCTCACTAATACATACATATACATAGTATTTGAGTACAATATACAGTGAAATAAAAAGTGTATTTTCGGCATTTGTTTTACGTGGGGTGGGAGCCTGGTGATCTGAAATACAGGTATTTTTTACCTAACTCAGACACCAGCTCCTCACATACCATAGACCAAAATTTAATTTATGGACTATTAGATATAAGCACCATTGTAATATTTGAAGTCTGTTATTGTGAGGAGGAAATAAACATTATTATTATTATTATATAAATTTTATTTAGTAGTCTCCAGTATTCAATGAATAAATAAAGTCTATCAAAACTTGGTTAAATCTAAAATTAGATACCATAATACACTCGCGTGCAAGTAAATCGACTCAAGCCTCAAGTGCGCATAAAAAGTGATATAACTAAAAAATGACTTATTTTACCTCTATATAATGTTTTACATAATTAAAGCCTTATAACTATTTATTATACGGGAATTAACGCGCATTGTTTACCTTAAAATTGCTTAATTTTAAGGTAAACAATGCGCGTTAATTCCCGTATAATAAATAGTTATAATCATGCAACGCGAAAGTTTAAATGTTAATTAAAGCCTAGTAATTAGGCTTTCAAATGGTAGCATAATATCAGTAATTTAAATAAACACTTGTACTTAGAATGCAACTGAACGCAACCTCCCGTAGACTGCTCTGCGCTCTATACACAACTTGCGCGACACAACCCCCTATAAAAACCTTCTGTAATCGTTTTTTCTTATCAGTCGCTCATTAAACGTTGACCTGAACACATCTCTGCAAATTAAAGCCGTCATTTGAAGAAAATTATGGATACAACACCTGAAGAAGCCGCTCAAGTCGTTGCCCTGTTGCAAGAAGGGTTGAACCAGCGAGAAGTCGCTCGTCGTTTGAATATGAGTCAGTCCGCTGTCTCGAGAGTATACAGAAGGTTTCAAGAGACTGGTGCCTTCACTCGGAGGCCTAATACCAGCCGACGCCGGTGCACCTCGGAGCGTGACGACCGGTTTTTGGTCTCGACCTCTCTCCGAAATCGACACCTTACCGGCGTAGATGTGCAGCAGGAGCTACGTCAAGTTCACGGGGTGACTGTCAGTCAGTGGACAGTTAGAAGAAGGTTGAAAGAAGCTAACCTTACTCCGAAAAGACCCGCTACAGGCCCGAAGTTGACCACAGCTCATCGTCAAGCACGCCTTCATTTTGCTCGAGAGCATTTGGATTGGAGCATAGAGCAATGGCAGTCAGTCCTGTTCACAGATGAGACGAGGATGTGTCTCCATGGCAGCGACAGGAGAGTTCGGGTATACCGTCGTCCCGGTGAATGGTTTTCACAGTGCTGCTTTGCGGAAACCGTTGCATATGGTGGCGGATCTTGCATGATGTGGGCTGGAATTTCCTTAGAAGGCAAAACGGACCTTGTTTTCGTTCCTGGGGGAGGCCGGGGAGGAGGTCTGACCAGTGATCGTTACATTGAAAAGGTTCTACTGAATCAAGTTGTCCCTTATCAAGGCTTTATTGGGGAAAATTTCATCTTGATGCATGACAATGCCCGATGTCACACTGCTCGGGCCACACGTGATTTCCTGAACGAAGTAGGAATTCACACTATGCATTGGCCAGCGCTCAGCCTCGATTTAAATCCCATTGAGCAAATATGGGACGAGCTCAAAAGGAAAGTTAGAGCGAGGAATCCAGCTCCGACAAACATCAATGAGCTCAAGACTGCGTTGGTAGAAGAGTGGGGTCGAATACCACAATCATCCATTAAAAAGTTGATAAGGTCGATGAAGAATCGCTTGAGAGCAGTGATCAGAGCTAGAGGAGGGAATACCAAATATTGACACGAATAAATTTTTTATCTTACGCACATTTTGTTTCATTTAAACACAATAACCCCATACTGTGAAATTGTATGAATTTTCAACATTTTTTACATTATCATTGGCATTAACCTTTTTTACTAAACTACTGAATCGATTTTCATGCAACTTAAACCATTTTGAAGCTCAATTACTAGGCTTTAATTATGTAAAACATTATATAGAGGTATAATAAGGCATTTTTAAGTTATATCACTTTTTATGCGCACTTGAGGCTTGAGTCGATTTACTTGCACGCGAGTGTAGTAATAGTATCAATTTAATCAATCCATTCGCTTATCACTGTATTTTAAATGAGGACCACATGGATTCAATTACTATAGCTACCATTCTGTCAACCATTCCTCACAAATGTACCGTTTGGTGCCTCAGTTATAATAATTTTGAGTTAAATAATATATTTATGAAATAATTTTCTGAAACTAAACAAGCCTTCAATACATAATGAAGTTGTCACTGCGTTCGGTACTTCGGAAGTTCGTAAGTAAAGGGCGGTAGGCGACCGGTCATTAGCGGCCCAACACTCAGCTGCGATAAGATAAGCCAAGTTCGGCCCCTTTACTCGTTATCGTCACGTCAAAATATTTTATGTGCAACGATTAACCGACAGAAAGTTGGGGTATTGGTAATTATTGTGATTGTTTAGTGTGGGAAGGTCTACTGTGGAGAGGCCTTATGGTTAGTTTTTTATGACACTAATGTAATTCGAGGATGGACGGTTATAGAAACGGTTTTGGAAAAAAATTATGAGGTGAAAACGTAGTGATCTTTCTTGTCTATAATAATAATATCTTGGGACAACTCACACAACGCTATCTGATCCTAAACTAAGCAGAGCTTTCACTATGGAAACCAGATAGCTGATAAACATACATATATATTTTTAAATATATACATATATTATAAATAAATAACACCCAGGCACAGAATAAAGTATCGTGCTCATCACACAAAGTTATAATTTATCCTGGGTGAGGATCGAACCCATGACCTCCAGCTTAGCTGTCAGGGTCAACCCTTTTGATGTATTTTTAAGGTTCCGTAGCCAAAATGGCAAAACTGCGTTTCTGCCATGGGAGTAACTGCCATGAACATACGCTCTTCTGCTGATGCAATTGTTCAAGGCTGCGGAACCCTACACTGAGCATGGTACGACAGTCTCTTGCCCGGTTTTATTAATTGTATGCACACCGTTGATCGCAATTAGTTCCAAAAGTCAGATGTATATAACATCCCAATCATTCTACAATCTATCAAAAAGTGAAGCAACACGAAAATTAAACAAGACCATGCTCAGTGGTAGGATTCCACAGCCGTTATTAAAAATACATGCACTACATATGAAAATATTCGATTTGCATTATTGCACCAGCAATACTTGTGGCAGACGGAACTGACGAAACTATAAATGTTCGGTTTTTGCCATTTTGGCTACGGAACCCTAATAAAATTAGATAGAGTAAAAGCAAACCTACCACCACCTAGCAAAGTGCGAATTCAAAGAAAAAAACACTAATAGAAAGACCAAAAAAGGATTTAAAAAAAATGTGGATAGTTCATCCCCTAAAATGTCGTCTATTCTGATGTCACTTGAAAGAGGCTTGCTTGCTAATCGATTGATAATAATAAAGCAACTATCGCCGTGTTCCCTTAAACGATATTGCTTGTCGTATCATTTACCCTTCCTTACAAAATGGCAAAGGGAGACAGAGAGAGGAGACAAGATTACTCATGCGTCATGCTATCGTGAACTCATTTAGTATGTTATTACATTGACCTTGACATTTTCTTGGCTTGTTATTTTCTTATTAGCTTTACCTATTGCATTGCAAACTTAAATGTTATTTTATGTGTTGAGACATGCTTACTTGTTGTCACATATAATTTTTAACTTAAATAAATAACATTTCTCTTTTTTCTGTGCATAAAGTCATCAGCTTCGGTTTACTGTTGGACGTACGCTTGCACAATATACTCATCGACGTCTTCTGCATTCAGTCTATGCCAGTGGTCTATCTGACAGGGGGCGTCGACCTTATGTAATGTGTAGTATATACTTCATTACTCCATTTTACTACAAATGTATAAAAAGGAACAATGATCTTAGGGCATGAGACGACAGATAGAGCAATGATGGAGAGAATATTTCATTTTTACTGCATTTATTAAAATGGAATTTGCAACAAACTTTGAATATTTCTTATATGAAGATTAAAAAAAGTAATGTGAAGCTCTAAAAGTATATTTTAGTTGTAAGTACAGAATTTTATTGGCCTTAACCCTCGAGCTCTCGGCGCTATAAGACATAGATCAATAAAACTTGGATACAGAATATTATAAATAAAAGTCAACGAGGGGTATGTCGTAAAAAGGTTTTTGATACGCCTAAAAACTTATGAATAAGTCATAGGTATTTCAGTCATAACCTCTGCTCGCAAAGTAACCTCGCTTGTTCGGTCGGATGTAAAAATGTTGAGCAGCATTTTAACCCTCTCAACACGCAAAGAAAGTAACACTCATAATGTAGGCATAATGCTTTTCCTATTTCAACCTAAGCTTGTTAGAAATTCATTTCAGAAAATAAGTACTTACTAAGTTATGCCTCGTACTTTGCAAGCTACTAACTAAGATAAGCTGATATTTTATTTCACTAGAAATTGAAATATCAGAAAAGCTTCAGTTTTATTTATCTGCCGTAAATGGATTGAAAAGGCAATATTTATTGAATTCCAATTTAGCAATACAACAACACGACAAAAGAAACAGAAAATAAAAAGTCGTTACTTAATGATGAGAAATAAAAAAAGACGACCTGTCTGCATTAAGTCCAAAAAAGTCCGATATTTATTTGATTTTACCCCATATGATTATTACCTACTATAAAAGTTGACCAATTTTAAAACAGCCCAATTTTCAATGTAACGGTGTCAAAAGTAAATTTTGATGGCCTTTTTTGTGGTAGGGTGACAAACAGGACAGCTGCCATTGTTCTGTCCAAAATGTACCCAAATTGGGAGGTTATTTTGTGCTATTACGTAATGAGATTTTAATTCTGAAACACCTTTTGTGAAGGTTATTGTGGACTTTTAAAATAATCTTTTGTTTTCATTATAATTTGATTACCAACGAAGTATGAAAATGGCTTTTTAATTTTTTGTTTATCAAAGTTTTGGAGCTTGGGAAAATTCAAACTTTGTCCTTCCCAAACAAAATAATTTATACTCCTTTGTAATAATAATTATGTATTCTGAACGAAGGAAATGATGATGGAGGCAATATAAACTTTCTTGTGTGAAATATACGAATGAACATAAAATATTAGCCATATAAAAATGCTATTGCAGGGATATGAGCCTCCTCCATAAGAGAGTAGGTACGATCTGTAATTCACCACGCTCAGGACCCATTAATGATGGACGACGGTCACACGCCTTAAAACAAAATTAGTTTGAGTAGAAGCTGGCTTCCTCGCTCAATACCTGTTTAGGTTTTATTAATGCTTTTTTAAAAGTTCAAAATCATGTTTAAGTTATGTATCCCTAGTGCTGGTTGTATCATGATCCCACTTAAAAGATAATCAAGTGGGATTGCTGATAGTTTCTTCATTTATCGCTTTCAAACCTACACAGGAAATTCTTAAGCCAACATTAGCGTACATCTACCCCATAATAAAACGCCCATAAACAAATCATAATCAATCCAACATCCATATGCCTAAAGTTAACACAACTACGCACATTCTCCAAATAAGTTTACGTATTCGTAGTACGACACGTACCACTAAGTACGCTATTACGTAGCATTTCCGACACTAAATTGCGTATCGATGTTCCCGCACTATGTGATTTCACGGCGGAGCGTGTTAATTTTGCCAATATTACCCTCATATATGAACGTATGGAGTATGAAGGTATACTCCTTTGTGCAAGCGTATGGTGTGATTCCAGTTGATAAAGGATGTGTTCGAGATTAGATTACACAAACAAATCTTTGTAGAGGATTCTTGCAAGCAGTTTGTTTTGATTTTTATTTGGGGAATCGTTGATACCTATGGTAATGATAACTTAGAAGGACAACAATGGACTGCGGCTGGATTGATACAGGGTAGGGGTTAGAGAAGAGCTTATTGAATGAAGGTTTGCTCTCAATCTAGTTAGACTGTGGACATTACCCCTTGACTGCGCATTAAATATTCCTGGAAATCAAATAAAATTCTATGTAGGTATAAAGTTTACACAACAAGCTTACATTTTGCCTTACCTGTCTTTGCCTAACTTAATTCGCCAATTCATAAAACAGGTACGTTTTCTCTTTTCAAAACAACAGCAATCTACTAAAATACTTCTTGCATATTGAACAGCTAACAGCTAAAGCATTTTTTTTAAAGACGACTCCCGCATTATGGTTCAAGCCCTGTGTCGCGGGAGACTTTACAAACATACAAATCACGGACACAAAGTACACCTAGACTCGGAACAACTATTTGTGGATGACACAATGTGGTGTCCCGTGTGGGAATCGAACCCACGACCTCTTGCGTAGCAGTCGGACACACTCCCACCGCGCCACAGAGTCTGTCACATAGTTAAGCATTGCTTTTGTGATTTGTGACTTCTACCCACAACTGTTGTGTAAATGGAATAAAACATGTAAGTTGCTGCAAGTAGCTAACACTACACAACAAAACGAATACAAAAAAACATTAACGCTCAACTCAGCTCCACCGATCACGTTCATTACCCTATTCATTGCGTTTACATTCGAAATTCAAACACATACGTCCTGAAAACGGGTATTTAGATCATCAACAACATAAATTTGATGAAACAAATACCTCGTTACACGCTCAGTGTGTAGGTATGGGACGACGTGCGTGCCATCGGTTGCCCATTCATTGTCATTTACTTTGAAGCTCTATTGATCCTGGTAGTCACGTAGCTTGTTATTAATATACTTCAAGGCATAAACTTGTCGCGTTAACTAATGGCTCGTCTTAATTCTTAGGATTTATTGATTTGAAATCTGCAATGGAATTTGTTATGGTTCAATACCCTTGCATTGGAGTATGTTGCACTCCTTAACTTCTGCTTTTTTATTCTTAAAGAATTCGTTATCACATAATCATCATTTCAGATATTTCTGTGTCTGTTTTTCTTTATAGAATTTACCGCTGTGTTTCAAAACTTGTGCCACGTTTTCGTGTGTGTACTAGCGAACGTAGAACTATCCCTTTTGTTATAAGATCAAAGCGACACTCGAGGCTAAGGGACGAGGCGTAATTGATGACGTCTTTTGTGCATTATTAAGCAAGCATATCTTATTTAATAAGAGTATTACGTGTGATAACTCATTACTCATAGTGGATCTTACATGTTTAGAATAAGTTATTCTGTTATTGACTTAAGAATTATTATTATGTTGGATGTTATGTAATCTAATAATACAGTAGGTATGTACTTAGGGCTTTTACTCACGGCGTTTTTACGTAGGAGATCTTGTTTCCATCTTTTTTGTTCAGGCATTTTCTTTTCTTTTTATACTTGTGTAAAATATATACTTAGTATCATGGTGATACTTAGTATCACCATCTTTGTTATATAAACTAACTTTGTATTTATTACAAATTGACCGCCTCTGTGGCGCGGTGGGAGTGTATCCGACTGCTACGCAAGAGGTCGTGGGTTCGATCGCCACCCAGGATAAAACTTTGTGTGATGAGCATGATGATTTATTCTGTGACTGGGTGTTATTTATCTATGATACGTATGTATTTAGAAATATATAAGTATGTTTATCAGTTGCCTGGTTTCCATAGTAGGTACAAGTTCTGCTTAGTTTGAGATCAGATAGCGTTGGGTTTGTTATTATAATAACTATGATACTACTGTGAATTGTCATAAAATGAAAATTATAGAAGTGAAATGGGCATTTTCGGATATTAAATGATATCACTGATATAGCTGGGAAGCACTAAATAGGAAGCACTGCACTGCAGAGAACTGCAATGTTTTGATTGATTGATTGACCTAGTAAACTTGCAGGCAATTATTGGCTTACTGACAATAAACAATCACAAACTGAAGATAGAAGATGAAAAGGCAAAATTACCATGGCGAAATACTGTACCTAGTCTACTTAATTATAACATCTTGTAAACCATACTTCGTGCAAATAAATAAATAACGGTGGTATTTCGAAATAATAATAATATCTTGGGACAACTCACATAACGCTATCTGATCCCAAACTAAGCAGAGCCTGTACCATGGAAACCAGACAACTGATAAACATACTTATATATTTTTAAATACATACCTACGTGATATAAATAAATAAAACCCAGACACAGAATATACCATCGTCCTCATAACTCTTGTTTTATCCTGGGTGGGGATCGAACCCACGACCTCCGGCTTAGCAGTCAGGGTCACTAACCACTAGACCAACAGGCCAGTCTCAAAACAACACGCATAAACAAAGTAATGCGTCACGTTTTAATGGTTATTTTGTTAAAATAACTCTTGGCTGTGATAGCGTGACTCGTATCTCAAATTAATAACAACATACATTTAATGAACAATATGTTTTATGTCATAAGTATAATAAATTACTTCATGAAATAAACCTAGTTTTAAATTGGGACATTATTTTACAATGCTAGGTTAGTAACAGATTTCTGAGAATGATTTTCTGATGTTTATTTTATTAACCGCCTCTCTGTTTAACACGTATATAGGTATTTATGTATGTTCGCGATTTTCTCAAAAGCTAGTGATCCGATTTCGATGGGATTTTCGATATTCAACTGCTTATTTTTCCGGGAAGGTTTTAGTGTAAAATTCGGTGATGAGCTTGATATTTTTTCCTTCAAAGCAATTAATTTTTGTTTAATAAGTTATTTTGATGATCTCCTAACCAATATTTGCGCAAACACAAGTGCACACTCTATTATCTTACTCTCATTGTCCGACGGGACGAAAATACGATACGATAGGACAGAGATTAGGTGCAGGACCGATGGCTTGACGTCATTTCGCACGGACATGGACACGTAGGGGCATGACACTTTTCGAAAAGATTGATAGTGGTAACATTGCGTAACCTAACTGACCTCTCGATTTGTTCGTACTTCACGAACCCCTCTAATTCAGATATTTTATCTACCACTAACGAAGGATAATTAACAACATCCAGTAATAGTACTAACAGGCAATCCAGCTGACAGATGTCCATTGTTCAATCGATAAAATTGAGCAATGCACAGGGGATTTTACAGTTTGTTCACGTCATACTAGTTTGAAGATCTATCTCTTAACATTTAAAGGTACCTACTAGATAATATTAAATGCCTTAAAATTACTTGATTCAGCCACGTGAAAATATGTAACTGCAACAATCTAAAATAAAATATTAAAGTGTACATAAAGATAACTAGAAAGAAAAAAAATGGTTGTCTGTAAAGTCGGTTTACGGACGATAATTTTACTTATAACGTCATAAGAAAACATTGATGACATATCGCCATTAGCATTACTTAACAACGTCGCTGCAATCGCCATTCACTGTTGCTTAGCAAACATTGATAACGTGACTTTTGTACGTGCTCCCGGTCATCGATTTATAAGAAGTTATCACGTCACAAAATAAGAGATAAAAATACTGAACACAAAAACACAGTAAAAGGAAAACTATAAATAACAATTCCTTCTAATCGCAGCCAATGAAGAGGCGGTACTTAATATCAGAATCCACAAAGAGGCTACTCCGTAACAAAATCAATGTTCGCACATGCCAATCTAGATTTTTCCTTCCTCCGATCCAACCCTCCACGAAGCTGTCAATTCAGCAATCGTTAGTATCACAACAACTTCCTTTGTGTCTTTTGTTCACGCAATTTGCGTCACGTGGGGGTTAATGAAGCTGTCTGAGGACCCTGGAGGGCCGGACAGCGGGTGAAATGACACGGGAATTAGGTGTTATACAGTATAAGTATGTACGTGAATCTTTTAGGGCTGCTACTTGATTATGGAAGCGTGATTTGATTAATTTTGTCGTGTTAGTGAAGCAAAATATCTTATTGGCTTGTTATTGAACATACTGTATAGATAGTTTTTTGGCCGTAATTACAATAATATCACTTAAGTACCTTATATGTTATTGTTAACTGGCGTTGTTAACATTTTTGTTAACATCATATTTCTGTACAGTAATAATAATTTCTTGGGAATCGCGAAAGTTCAAAAACAATAATCTTGGAAAAACTCTCAACAGCACACACAACGCCATCTGATCCCAAACTAAGCAGAGCTTGTACTATGGCAACCAGACAACTGATAAACATACTTAATAATAATAATAATAAGATGCAAAAGGCATGTATACTCGACACAGCACCTCCTCTCCTTGGAGCCCTAACCACCGATAGCTTGGTCCCTGTACCCGATGCCGGTGGGACACTATTTCTTATATTTTTAAATTTATATATTTTGTTACGTACCTATTTAAAAATGTAAAAAAATAAGCTAAAGAAATAAATAAAGGGAATAATAATATTATAATGTCTTGGGGCTTGTGGTTATCACACAAAGTTTTATTCTGGGTGGGGATCGAACTCACGAACGTCTCAGCAGTCTAGGTCACTAACCGGTAGGTATGTTTAACTTACGATAGTTTGACCTTCAATACAATACTTAAAGTACTTCTGTTGCCACTATTTACCTTAGAGTGACAATGATGGCATTATATGTTTATACCGGTTGTTTCCTTTAAAAGCAACCTTACGGTATGTCAGAGAGACAGACAGACTGACAACAAAGTGGCTCTAAACAGCATAATTTCAATGTAAGTTACGGAACTTAGACAAGGAATACCGTTGCGCCTTGTAACCAAAGCTACGAGTACCTACATATAATGTATGCAATTTAAAAGTAATTTTGAGTACTTAAAAACTCATTCAAAGACAGCTTTTGTGTGGTCAAATATTAAAAACAAATAAACAAATAAAAAACTAGAACATTAGCCATTCATATGCAAACACTTACCTTTAAGTACTGAATAAAAAGACAAAAAACTTAGTAAAATGCTACAGTGTACATCATAAACTTACGATATACTAACGTATACATAAACAAATCATGCTATATACTCGTACTAGAAAATGAAAATGTAGTCTTAACTCGATAAAAGTCGACAATAACTTCGCTAGTAAAGTTCTTACAAGCATTAGCAAACTCTAACAATCTCCGTCCGCATTCAATCGATTCAGTTTACATCGAATCGCATCAAACCATTAAAATTTAATTAGCCACCTGCTTTACAAAGAAACTATCTTGCATTTCATTCTATTATACGGTGGATGAGCGAGACGTCGGAAGTTCGATAATTCGTGCCTGAGCGGTAGGAAGCGGCGTCGAGGCGCATATCCGGCCTATTGTTGATAATACGCTCTTGAACGTCTTTACTAATTACTTGGAGGCGTAAACAGCTCTGTGTGACGGTAATAATGTCATTGTAAGTCCCGTAAATAGCTTTGTCACCGCATATTGTTTGGCCTGAAAAGCATAACAAACCTGGTGAGTTATTCATTATTGTGGTTATGTACCTACCATAGACACTCCTACTATTCATTATACAAAGTTTACTTGCAAAGAGTGGTCACATTTCAGCCATGCTGTCAAGGCAGCTTGCTTACACTCTTAGTTCAATGTGATGGAAGTACAACACGTCTGGTGAGAAATTAAGCAAAATACTGGCGGATTAACGCATTCTCTGAAGTACTGAGGAGTGGTATATGTTTTGACAACGGTCACTCATTTATCGAACGTTGTTTTTTTATTCAATCTGCATAATTGCCACTAACTGCCGCACTCAGATTCCTTTTAATCTTATTAAATCATTAATTAATGAAGTTTGTCTATGACAACATTTGAAAAAGGAACAATTTAAGTAAGCATTAAGCGATTTTGATTACGGCAGTGAGTTACGGACCCCTCTAATTATAGAGTAGATACTGTATATACCTACCATAACTATCGATAGATAAGTTGACTGCCTCTGTGGCGCGGTGGGTGTGTGTCCGACTGCTACGCAAGAGGTCGTGGGTTCGATTCCCACACGGGACAACACTTTATGTGGTCCACAAATTGTTCCGGGTCTGGGTGTAATTTGTGTCCGTGACTTGTATGTTTGTAAAGTCCCCCGCGACACAGGGCTTGTACCCTATTGCAAGAGTTGTCTTTTTTAAATAAATAAATAAATTCTTCTATTTTTGAAGCAAAGAAAGACAGTTATGTACGAGTAAGTAATAAAAGGTAAAGACGGCTATGAAAATATGTCTGTTATCACCAAACCCATATTTATCTTTTTCCACACAAAAGTCCATTCTCCTGTTTTACAGCCACGTAATGGTGTACATAAGTAATGTTTGTAAGTGATATTGTCATTTGTTGTTCCTTTTTACTTTACTACTGACTGCCATTATCTTCTACTTTATTTTACATGTCTATTGTCTAATACTAGGTAGGCATAGGTACATATTGTAAAGTAGCTGTATTAAATAAAAACTTACCTAAGGCACCTGTCCGACCAACGACGGCGAGAAAAAAAGTAGCGAGTAGCGATTTATCGCTCAAGAAACGTACATACTTATGTAGAGCCCGTGTAAACAAAAGAGAAACAGATATTAATAGTTGATCGCTCACCGGTCCCACTGCCGGCGAGTGCTCGCTCTATACTACAATGTTTACACGGACGGGATCTACAAAATACATCTGCTGTACGTTTCTTGAGCGATAAATCGCTACTCGCTTATCGTCGTTGGTGGGACAGGTGCCTAAATCAATAAATAAAGGCTTTTTAAACTCAAAACTGTTTTGTCTTTTTTTGTTTGTTTGTTCGACCGATCTATCGAGTGATTTTTTTAGGGTTCCGTAGCCAAAATGAAAAACGGAACCCTTATAGTTCCGCCATGTTCGTCCGACAGCCGGTCCGTCCAAAGCTTAGCTCTATCACAGCTAAGTAGGCTTTACAAGTTTACGAGTAACAGCTGTTCAAATGAGGAGTAACAAAATTTTCATACAAATTACATTGAAAATTATTATTAAGTGGGTATAACGTTGTAAGTTTGAAATAAAAACAACAGAAAATCCACTTCTTAAGCTGCATTATTCTGTTGGATGGGGGGGGGGGGACTACGGAACCCTACATTAGGCGTGGCCCGACGTGCACTGCCTTGAATGTTTTGCATAAGCAACCGTTTTTAAATTTGTTGTTTGTAGTTAAAGCCTAAACCTCCGTAAACACTCCCACCGCGCCACAGACGCGGTGGGAGTGTGTCTGACTGCTACGCAAGAGATCGTGGGTTCGATTCCTACACGGGACACCACTTTGTGTGATCCACAAATTGTTGTTTCGAGTCTGGGTGTACTTTGTATCCGTGACTTGTATGTTTATAAAGTCCCCCGCGACACAGGGCTTGTACCCTACTGCGGGAGTCGTCTTTTATAAAAAAAAAAAAGAAAAAGATACATTTTGAAACCGTTTAATTGCCTATATACATTTACAGCTAATGATAATAGCTCGAGAGCATCTGATTTGTTCTTTATGAAATGACGAGTATTCCTTTTATTAAACAGGAGAATCAGTGACCGTGATCACACACTAAAACGAACATAACAATGAAGAATTGCTAGAATTCCTTTATTAAACTTCGTATGACTTCGTCCCTAAACCGTTTTGTGCCTATAACTTCACTCACGGCTTACACTAGCTGGTCTAAGCGGCAAATAAATGACGCGTGAAAGGCAACGCGGAGCAATTTGGCTCCAATTCCTGTTTTCAACTTACTGCAATAAGATTCTAGTACGAGTACCGCCATATTATATTTGAAGGAACATTGATTTTGAAATAGATATGTTATGATGTTTTCTTCTGCTTGCAGTTTGTGTGAAGTATGCATTGAATTTTGGTTCAATTTTGAAGTCTATGTAGGTTATTATTGTAACTATTTTAACATGATACTGTGGTTACCGTTTGATTATTTCATTGTCAGAGTTTAAAAAATGTATGTAGATTTATTTTTTATTTGCCAGAAATAATATACAAGCTATAATACATAATACTGCCATTATTAAAATATATATATTACGGGTCTTAATCGCGTGAATAATTTAAGGTAAAATACCTTGTTTATTGCCCGACGTTTCGACCGTATTGCAACGGCCATGGTCACGGGTAGTCTACCCGTGACCATGGCCGTTTTATGGTATTTTACCTTAAATTATTCACGCGATTAAGACCCGTAATATATATATTTTAATAAAGTGTACAAATCGCGAAAGTTTATCGACATTTATAATACTGTCAGTTGGTATAATGGTGAGTGACCCTGACTGCTAGACCGCAGGTCGTGGGTTCGATTCCCACACGGGATACCACTTTGTCTGATCCACAAATTATTCTTCCAAGTCAACGCGATACCGGGCTTGTACCCTAAGGCGAGAGCTATCTTATAAAAGAAAAAAAATAAGAAAATATGTATCAAGAATAACAATTGAACAGAAGTTTTATTTTTACCTTTTTTATTATTATTTTATTTTATTATTTACTTATTATTTATACCCTTTTCACCAAGTTTAAACTCAAACGCAAAGTTAAGAAGGTACCTAAAAGCTACACTTGTTTATGTATCGCTACCATGATTGTATGTTACCGACTAGGTAATACTATATGTATACACACATAACAATAAAAAACGTTAATTATTTTTTATGAATAACATTATTTTTGTTTACTTACAGGTAAGACATTCGTACATTTATACCAAGATGTTCAAAGTGGACCTGCGGTGTACTGGAACTGACAGGTAGACCATTGCTAACAAGCCTTCCGCTTAGGAGTTCTCGGCTGACCTACTTAAAGAAGTATCTATGTACTTCCTAACTATCTTCAGTATTTTGGCTACTATATATAGGTATATATACTAAGCTGAAGAAAGCTAAAATGAAAGTTAAATGAAAAAACATAATCTATTTACGTAAAGATTGCTTTTTTCCTCTGAAATATCAAAACCGATGCCTATTAAAAACACGAAAATCAATTATTTAACGCTAATAGATATTCATTGATTATGTTATGGTTCTGCTAAAATGCAAATCAATCGGATTCGCATTTTGGTTTTAAAATAACTAGAAATTGTTTAGAAATTGAACTTCTTATTTTAATCCGCACATTTCTTTTATTTCAACGGAGCAATTTTGTTAGATATGAGTAGTGTATGAAATTATATTTAAGGGAGCTTATTTTAGGCACCTACAATAGCTCAGTACTTTCTTGTTGTTTTGAGGCAAATACATAACTTATTTCTCAACAAAACAAGAAGAAAACTAGATAAACAATGAGTAGGTATTCACCACCGATAGTCTTCATCTAATACAATACTTTTACGCAATGAAACATCCACTAAATACCCTTAATTTTATGGGATGGATCTTACAAAGATCTCACTTCATTTAGTAATCTAAATAAAATTAGAGTTATCATAACTGGACACATTAAACTTGTTTTTTTGTTGTCCTTTCTATGCAGACGATCACGATTTTTAAATTTGCGATACCCTGCTAAGTTTTCTATGGAACCCATTTTGGGAATCTAATAAACCTTCATCAATATTCAGTACAATATTATTTTGTTGCCTAAGTTTTCGTTTTAAGTTTCTACGTATATCTTTTATACTGTTTTCTTAACATAATTTTACGGTTTCGTTGACTATTACTACGCAGTTATTCTCTCAAAATAACTTTATATAAGTAATAAGTACATTTTACTTGGCACAGAACCCGCCGAGTTTGTATAAATGGATATGAGAGGAATATCGAACACTGCCAAATATTGTAAAATCCGTATGATGTATGTATTGTATAGTGCCGAAGTATTGTAGAATGAACTAGATTCTTAGAAAGGTTTCATAAAAGTTATTGTATGACTTTACATGGCGTTTATTTGAAAAGAAAATGATTTGAATTTTTCTTTGTAGTACTATTGTTATTTTACTTAAAAGCAGTATTTTTGTAGGTACTGAAATGCTGTTTGCAAAGCGTCTAATAACTTATTGGGTCTAAAAAGAATAAATCAGCTTGTGGTATATTCTATTTTTTTTTTTTAGTTCTATATAATTAAAAAATGTCGTATTTAATTTTTTTTTTTTTATTTCACACAAAGGTTCACATTCTGTTCTTATTTTAAAAATGTACATTAAACAGTATTTATTTTATTTATGGGTAGAAATTAATTTATTTACATTTATTCCCTTAATCACACATTATCTGTACTAATATCACAAAGCTGAAGAGTTTGTTTGTTTGTTTGCGCAATAATCTCAGGAATTAAGTATCCGAATAGAAAAAATCTTACTGTTGGATAGCCCATCTATCGAGGAAGGCCATAGGCTATATAACATCACGCTACGACTAATAGGAGCGGAGCAGCAATAAAAAGTGATGCAAAAACGGGGAAAATTTACACAGACGAAGTTGCGCGGATCAGCTAGTAATTAATTTTATAAAATAAAGTTGCGTTCAAGGTCTCCGTGTGAGCTTAGTTCATTTAAACTCTGCAACGACTTTTTTATATTATTTTAAATATTATATTACGGCGTTTTCAACATCGTCATTAAGTGTCTGCAGGAGATTTTGCTTTGTATACTATTAAATTTGTAGAAAATGAAGATAGTCTATAAGAAGCCGGAACAAGTTCTTGTTTTATTTTATTATCACGTGTTTCTTGGGGTAATTCATAGTCATTATAAAGAACAACATCTATAGCTATATTTTCAAAACGTCATTTTGCGTACATACCTTACCAGACAGAGAGTCGTCCAAGTCACGAAACTATTTTAGTTGAACCTGGGCTTAAATAAAGTACTGCGAACTAAGGTGTCTGCCAAGATCCTGAATATTGCAAGCAGGTGTTCCATCTCTCTCGCACCCGCTAAGGATATTTATTTCAACATATTGCTACCAGGTGTCTCTTTCTTTCTTATTGTAGCTAAGGATATGTATTTAAATATATAATGTGTTGAGAGTCGAGATGCTTGGTTTTCACTTCTTTTAAATTGTTTTGTGTTTGAAAGAAGGGTAAACAGTAGCCATAAGATATTTAGTTTTTATTTTATTGATTGCTGTTATGTGTAACTAATTAAGGTGTTTCACTACCTTTTCACTCGGGTGACCCTTTTAGGCCTTAAGTCTCCGCAAATCTTAGTTAAAGAATCCTCTCTACAAAACGTCAGCATTCTAGGTCTAAGGTCCGTTAATGACTGAATTAGTCAGTCAGGATTTTCATTTTTATGTAATAATCTATACAAATAAATACAATTGGATAAATACAGCTTGGGAGGGGGCGTTGGTATCTGAAACACAGTAATTTACTACTACAGGTATCATCGTTTCCATATCAATGTACTGTGTATAAACTGTTGTAAATTTCAAATAAACTTATTATTAATAATAATAAAAAAAAGTGTCTATTTGTGCAGTCAAAACAACAGTTTTTTTTTACTAAATGGAAATATTGGTAGGTATATGGTAGGCATACCTATAAACAAAAACACAATTTTTAATTCTTATTTCTGTCGGTTTGTTTGTCGGTCTGACTGTTTGTTGCGGCTGGACGGATTTTAACAAAACTTTCACTGTCAGACAGATAAGTATATAAGGAATAACTTAGGCTACTTTTTATCATCACGCTAACGTTTATATGAAGAACACCCCACTGCAACTTCATGCGGACGACATTGCAGGCACAGTTAGTAATAAATGAAACTAAATATGTCAGTTTAAAATAAAACGATCAATATATAGCGTGCCTATACAATGGATAAATACGTAAAATACTGCATAGTAAGACAACATTTGTAAAATATACATTGACCCTATAAAAATAAGAAAATTAGAAATACTGCTTACAAGTAGGCACTGGTAGTAAAAAGTAGTAATATAAACTTGATGAAACGTACAAAGAAATAAAACAAACGGCTAAGTTCAGACCTTATCCCTAAAAGTGATTGGACGTGTTAGCTTTTAATTAAAATAATTCTAAATGTAGCCTACTGTAGTAAACTGAAAATAGAATTAAGGTTTTACGGTCCATTTCATTTATTTAAAGCAGTAAAAATAGTGAATGGAACTAGATCTAATCTAATCAGCAAAGAGTATAGCTCCGAGTATAGCTCGCCAGTATCTACTCATTTAAGTTCAATTTTACTGTAAACAGTCGATCATGGGCAAATTGTTTACTTACCACCTTTATGCTATAATTGAAAAAAAAAAACATCATAACTGGTGGACATTAAACACAAATACTTGGTATTTTATTATACCTATATTTTTGTTACCTACCACTTTAAATTTTGCAGAAGAGTCAGTCAGTACATGTATGTACAGATAACTATTTATACTTATATTTAACACTCCATGCAAATATAATGCAAAAGGCGGATTTACTGCCATAGACATTCTCTACGAGTCAACCTTTGGGTGGTGGCGAGAAGAGGGTAGCAGGTGCATATTATTTAAATTATTACTATAAAACAAAAGAGAAACTAAATAAACACAAAACGTATACATACCAACATAATAAGCAATATAATACATACATACATACATAATACTAATAAATATATAACCTATATATATATTATATACCTACATATATGTATATATAGCATACCGAGGTCGAAATTTTACTCCGCTGCATCTTCCAGATAACTTCTATTTAACTGATGTGATGTGCTATTTTTTAAAACGTCTTGTATGGGTAACTAAACAAATGGACGTGCTTTATTTTTAAAACTATATGTATGGGTAACTAGTCAAATGATTAGGTAATTCTGACTTGTATTATTTAATATCTGACTATAAGAGAAACCGCCTGAGACCGCCTAGATGTTATTATAACATCTTGCAATAAACCTTTGAATAAACTAAAATAGTCTTGGACTAATAGTCGTGTATGTTATTCGATGTTACGACAGAAAATGTGTCAGAATTATAGACTTGCATCTATATAATGTGTTATTAATATCGTTTCACAAATAGTTTTAGTACACAGATATCTGAATTATTTAAATGAGAATACATACGTTTGTAAATTTATCGATATTACATTTTGTGGGCAAGAGAAATTATTCGACTAACATAATTTATAGATTGGAATCGATAATAATATTTTTTATCGTTTGGATTAATAGAAGCAACATTTGAGTTTCTAATTTTAGATCATGTAGTAATTAGTTCATTGTGATTTAAATTAGATTGTCAATATATCAAAATCACTATCTAGCGATGTTGTAACAGGAATTATATTAGAAATAAGTAATAACTATGTACTGGGTACTGTTCTGGCTTATGGTTGTTAGTTCGATTGTGTTAAGTAAAATCTTAAAGCTTTGGTCTTCCAAAGCTTTAAGATTTTACTATGCCATAAATGTTTTGAGCAGTCCGCCACACTATTGAGGTTGAATCATAGTGTAAGAGCTTCTTTTAAAAACTTACACTGTATGATTCACTTACTGTCAGATTGGTCCGAGATATGTAAAACCGATAGATTTTAAAAACCCACAAAATTTAGGTTGAATCATAGTGTAAGAGCTTCTTTTAAAAACTTACACTGTGTGATTCACTTATTGTCAGATTGGTCCGAGATATGTAAAACCGATAGATTTTAAAAACCCACAAAATTGAGGTTGAATCATAGTGTAAGAGCTTCTTTTAAAAACTTACACTGTGTGATTCACTTATTGTCAGATTGGTCCGAGATATGTAAAACCGATAGATTTTAAAAACCCACAAAATTGAGGTTGAATCATAGTGTAAGAGCTTCTTTTAAAAACTTACACTGTGTGATTCACTTATTGTCAGATTGGTCCGAGATATGTAAAACCGATAAATTTTAAAAACCCACAAAATTGAGGTTGAATCATAGTGTAAGAGCTTCTTTTAAAAACTTACACTGTATGATTCACTTATTGTCAGATTGGTCCGAGATATGTAAAACCGATAGATTTTAAAAACCCACAAAATTGAGGTTGAATCATAGTGTAAGAGCTTCTTTTAAAAACTTACACTGTGTGATTCACTTATTGTCAGATTGGTCCGAGATATGTAAAACCGATAGATTTTAAAAACCCACAAAATTGAGGTTGAATCATAGTGTAAGAGCTTCTTTTAAAAACTTACACTGTGTGATTCACTTATTGTCAGATTGGTCCGAGAGATTACATGTAAAACCGATAGATTTTAAAAACCCACAAAATGCACTTTTAACTATGTGACATTGTCAAAAAACATTATTAATTTTTGGACCAGCTGCAATGTTGATCACCTCCCTCAAATTGATTCTCATTTATGACCAATACACCCCTGTTTTGGCAAAAATTGCTCTCAAAAGTGACACTTTAGTGAAGAGAATAAATATTTTTATAAACAAGATAACGTTACATAACAAACATAACAAGTGAGATTAGAAGTTGATTTATCTTCAAAATGGCTGAAAGGATTTTCTTGAACCAAACAAACAAACCGTATCCAAATATGACCATTCGTTTGGACGAAACAATAGAACCTACAGACGCACAAATATACACGTAAATTTATAGCACCGGGGTAAAAAAAACACTTCCAATAGTCCAATAACTAAATTACTATTTAATTATCTGTCCTGCCATTCCACGACACTTTGTGTAAAAGCATCCATCATAGAAAGTGGTACATAAAACAATTTTGCCTTGTCGCTGTCTAGATTATTACAGACGATATCGTACTGTAATTACTAGTCGTACAATGCAAACTGTAATTTGCAGGGGATTGTAATACGTCAGTCTTTTTGTTCGTATGTTTGCCTTATATCGTCCATTTTAAATTAGTATTAGACGATCAACAAAGTTAGTACCAATTACAATTCGAATAATTATACAGGTGTATCAAATTGGCAGACAGTAGTGACTGTTTGTAATTATAATTTATGTAGTACTGTCATTATTGTAAGAGCTGTAGATAAAAAATATATTATATTCATTTCTTATCGACTTTTAGATACTTTCTAACAATTATATCTGAATTAATAATGCCTGATAAATTATTTGATGTTAATATATCAGCCCATCAACACTACGACGACTATTATTACCGGTGCTGGTTGCGTAATTATCTAATTGTTTTCTATGAAATATTGTCAGTCTTAAGCATGATTGCGCAATTATTGGTTATTCTGAAGAAATAAAAATAAAATAAATAATATAAATTATTGAGAATGTGCTGCTGGATAGTAGTGATTTCTTTATTTTTAATTAAAGTTTCCTCTATTTTTAATAAAACAAATAAATACACTGACACCGGTTCCACACATTGGCGCAAACGTTGCCGTCCCAACGCCACTATACCAACGTGGATCTAGAATATCGCTCGTTCCAATGTTGGCGCCTGTAACATAAAGTTAGTAGGTACCTATTAGATAAGTACATTATTTAATTCTCTTACAAAATTAACGCTGTTAAAAAATAAAGACAAAGGAAACGAACTACCGCATCGACTATTCTTAACTTTCCATTCACATGCCCACTTATCTTTCTTATCCTAATTGCTTTTTATTTTGACTTAATGCATTTCTAGATAAGATTCGTGCACTTGAATGTTAGCAATAACTCACAGTTTTCAAGTACAACATCTAAACAAACCACATGCAACTACATCAAAGACAAAAGTCGTAAATATTTTAATTGCAAAACACTTGAGTGTTACTGGCGACATCTGTTATTCAAATTTGTACTCGCACGTGAATCATGACTGCAAAATTTATTAGAATACAAAGTAGTTAAAATTTTGCGGGCGGACTACCACAAAGAAAAATGTAAGACCTTTGTAATAAGATTATTTTCGCAATGAAATATGGAATTTATAAACGCTCATTTACCATTTTTACCTGCGGCTCGACAGACGTACTCATAAAGCTAGGGCCATAACAGAGGTTTCGAGAAATATAGGACGTGGTTGGTTGCGGTTGAGCACTATCGTATTTCGAGCGCGCCGCGGGGTCACGGCCAGTTCTACGTTCTGTAATATGCGTGAGCATAATCGTAAATATCAAAAGCGGTGTGCGTAAATAGCTCGAGCAGTATGCGTAAATCTTCTGAGCGATCGTTAAGCACAACCGCATTGTGAACGTCAATGTATTGATTGCATTATATCGCTCTGTACTACCACCGCAATACTGTGCCGTTCCGTTTTCAATTATTCACTCGCTACATTTTTAATCATGCCCCATGGTTGAATTTCACGGGTGCACTAAAAGTTGTCTGCGACAGATAAAATAACGCGTAAAAAACATCGGTGGAAATTTCATCCACCAAAATAAGTAACGTTTGACGTTTCTGTCCAAGCAGTTAAAACAGTAATTACGAAAAAACCCGTCTAACGTTTCCCCGGGGCATTCTACTAAAACGTAATTTACGCCGACCGAAATCCGAGGGGTATCTACACAAAAAAAGCTTGAGTCGTATCTACATGTCGCTTGCATTCGACGACGCGACTCATTTCTGAGAAGACAAATTACGGAATCCGTGGCAGTCGGCCGCGTAAAAAATGCAGCAATTAACTTCGAGACTACGATACCGGAATAACCATCACTATTTTGGGTGAACGATCATTTCGCTCGTTATTTTAGACTGTTTACGGTTTTTTCATCAACAAATACTTCCACGATGGAAATATACAAATTAACTTGCCACTGTAGACTTCAAAGGGAAACAGCTTGTAGACTATGTTGAATCGTTTGTTTATTCCAAACGACTTCATTCATATGCTGTTAATACTAGTTACTTATTAACGTCAAAGTGTACGAACGACTGTAAGTTATAACAAATGATCTTGGCCAATATTAATGCGGTAGCTTCTCTAGCTGGAGGCGTGTGCTCGTTTAAAGCTCTCAGATTTATGATCCGGGTCGGTGAAAAGTAAATCGTAAAAACGAGAGGCAGTTTGCGCTTGCAATGCCAATAAAATAATAAAGCAATAAAAAATAAATTCAACTCAACGGGGTGCATGTTTCAACCGTGGAGCTTTAAATTGCTTCCATTTCATCCATAACTGACGATAATTGTCAGTTATTTTATAATGGAAGAGTAAATTATGAAATGCGGTCGCAAGCGGTTCATTTAATATTACCGTCGTCGTATGAAAGGCTAATGCCGCTTAGATAGGTGTTGTCAATTAATTATAAAGGCAAAATGCAGTGTAACATAATCAGTTATTTATCACCAATGTGACAGAGTGAGTCGTTTGTCAAAGGTTTTCACCCACGGCGCTACATCTTGCTTGGACATTCGTCAACAGCCACATCTTAAACAATATTATGAACCTTAACAGATGCGGTATAAGGAATTATATTGAAGGACTACAGCTTATTAGTAGTTGTGATGACAACGGGAGATTACCACCTTATCTGATTTCATCGTTGAAGGTTTATTTTTAACTTAAATGTAAGGTGGTTATTTTTGGATTGCTGAGGGTGTTCGTCATTGCATAAATGCATCAACATTGCGCTGTTATTGTACCGCTGTACAATATTAATAAAACATAGGAAAGTAATGAGTGCTTTAAATTTACAACGCAAATACACGGTTCCCGGAGCGCATACAGTCGGTTAAATCAAAAAGCCGCCATCAATGCGCCTGTCTTCTTGTGCGACGAACAGAATGCAATCCATGCAGCGTCGGCTCCCACAATCAGGCCGCCAACCGCCCGACTAAAGAGAAGAATTCAAACAACGGCTTTTTGAGCGGCCCTTCACCATTCAAATTAGCTTAATGCGTTGAGTACAAAGCTTTGCGATAACCGTGGAAACCGGGAAGCTGCTCGTTCCGACAGATCGCTTAGATATTTTTAATCAAAACATTTCGGGATCTCGTCGAACTTTTCTGAATTGACGGGTTATCGAAGTTTGGGAAGTGTCGATTGCGTGATTTCCTTTCATCGTGAAGATTTTTCGTGTAAAAAAGGATTGAGTCGAGTTCCGGCGCAGACAGTCGCCTCGGCAGTGACGAATCTGAAAATAGACAACAGATGTAGGTATCGTTTGCAACCATTCGTCGTCGCACAACACGCGCGCTCGACCGTTGACAGATTGGATGTTTTAAATTTAGAACGCTCATCCTTTATTTTGAAATTTTAAATGAAATATTGTGTATCAATTTAAACTGCCTACTAGCTTCTATTTTTACTTAAATTTATTTTTATAAAACATAGTTATTATTGATCAACGTTGATTTTAGATATTATAAGAAATGCAAATAAAACTAAAAGCGACATTAGGCGGGAACTACTTTCGTCTTCCGAAGTTAATACTATCAATTCCAATATTGTATTTTCTACTGACACTATTTCTATGTTTGCGGTAGAATATACGAATAGGGAATATTTACGATCAAACGATTGAGGTTCTGTTGAATGTGTGGCGTGATTTCATTCGGCTGTCACTTGCTGCCCACGTATTATATTCAAACGCTTTTGTTTATGCACCACGTGGTTTATAGGCAAGGAGGGACGCCGCTATGCAGCCTCTGTTGTAAAATATTTTATATTTTATAATATCTAGTGAATCCAACAATATACTCGTAATATTTTATGAGTCAGTGCTGTAGCTGTAGTAGCAATAGTGTTCCGCACTTCTGAAGCAACTTTAAATTCTAAAAACTTTAAATCCTCTTTAATAGTTACCTTAGTTCTTGTTGTTGATATATTAAAATCGAACTTTCGTTTTTATCTCTTCACTAGTTGACCTGTACAATTTCGTCTGCGTCAATTTTACCCGTTTTTGCAAAAAAAATATCATATATGCTCTGCGCCCATTGGTCGTGTGATGTTATATAGCCTATTAGCCTTCCTCAATAAATGGGCTATACAATTTTTTTTCAATTTGAACTAGTAGTTCCTGAGATTAACGCGTTCAACCAGACAAAGAAACAAACAAACCAACTCATCAGCTTGATAATATGGTGATATATTGGTTAGGCTGTTAACTTTTTAATTTGGTAATTAAAATTAATAAAATAGGTCTTAGGGACCGTCTTCACGGGCGAGAGAATTGGGGCGATATTATCATCGTGCCACCTATTTCTATAGACTCTCTGAGAACATTTCTCCACACGGCGATGTTATCGCGGCGTTATGACAAGTGACTGAGTGCTAGAAAAACATCATCGTATCGCCACGCTCTTCAGACGCAGAAAAAGTGACGATTATCGTCGCGAGCACGCGGCAATTGCGTTACGAGTCGCGACGATATGCTGGCGGATTAATCGGTCATTCGTGGAGACTACCCGGCGATAGTAGAGCAAAATCGCATGTTCGAGAGATGGTCTCTTAAATAAAGCAGCAAAAGCTGATTGGACTATCATTGACCAATAATGACAAGTCAAAGATAGGCAACTTATTGGCAAAAATATTCAAGGTACCGTGCAAAAATCAACAAAAAGCTACAAAAACATGTATTTACTTCCTCATGAACGGAGATGAATTCCGATTCGCCTATTTTTTGTACCGTATACCTACCATGACAAGTGTTTATTTAATTATGAAATTATACAGGGTGTATTTTTGAAACGGGTCAGTAAGGGCAAGTACCTTAACCGTTGCAGTTACAGCAAAACGTTCTTAGAAGACCTTCCCTAACTTTTTGACATACTTTGAACTGCATTCACAGATTTTGTAAAAAACTTACAGTTGGCAAAAAAATGCAAAAAGTCCAAAAAATTTTTTTTTATGCCAATCGATTCTATTTTATGTGGGGATCAAAAAACTCTATGAAACCATTTTAGCTTTCAGTACTAGAAAAGACAGAAATCTCCAAAAACGTTTCCCATACATTTCCTACGGAAATATGATAAATCAACTCGAAACTCATAGGACAGGTAAAATTTTAAACTTTTTTAAATAAAAAAAATCATTTAAACATTTTAGAAATTGGTTTATGAAATAAATTGCTCAAAATGATTTCCATTTTCACGAATACATAAGTCTATCCTTTTTTGCACTGAACGAATGGCGGCTAATAATGTTCTGGGATGAATATTACGTAAAATGGTCATTAATGCATCCTTGAGCTCTTGAACACTGGCGTACGTCGTCTTATACACCTCGTTTTTCACGAAGCCCCATAAAAAAAAATCAAGTGGTGTTAGATCGGGGCTACGAGGTGGCCACTGTGTTGGACCATGTGTACCTATCCACTGTGTACCGAATAGGCGGCTCAAATTGGAACGTGAAAGGTGACTGTTATGTGGCGGAGCACCATCTTGTTGAAAATGAACTTTTCGCAATTCCGACAGGGGCCATTCGTCCATCTCGTTTTCAAGATGGTGTAAAATGACTTCATTATACATGGCAGAATTCAGTTTCCCTTCATAAAATTCCACCATTATAACTCGATTGGACATTATACCACACCAACAGTTGAATGAGAAGCGAACCTGATTATGACTTGCCGTAACTCTTAGTGGATTTTCTTTGGACCAATAGTGGTGATTTTTTCTGTTGTACATACCGTTATTGGAAAAATTCGTTTCGTCTGACCACAGTATGTAATTTAAAAATTCATGATCTCTGCTTATTTTTCCTCTTAGCCACCTGCAAAAAGTAAGCCTTCGAACATCATCACCCGGATGTAACACTTGAACTATGCGCCCATATCGATAGCACTTGTAGCCGTATTTCTTCCATATCTTTATCACAAGGGAGTGGGATACACCTACTTCAAAGGCGACATGCCTGGACGATACCTCTGGATATGCTTCGACATAAGTCAGAACCGCAATCTCCGTGTCCATGTCCACACGAGGCTGCCGCTTTCTTTTGAAAGAACCCTGCAATTCCAGGTTTTTCAAAAGATTTCTAATAACCTTTCTTGTTGGCACATGTCGCAACGGATACTTATTGCGGTACCACACTAATGCAGCTCCCGCATTTCGATTATTGACAAAATACGCTTTTAATAAGTCAATTTTTTCACGATTAGAAGACATTTTAGCGAAAATCCTTAATTAATAATAACTCATACGAAGTTTCTCAGCTGACACACAGATTTTCGAATGAAATTCGAAATTTGAAGGTAAAAATTATTTTTATTTACTTTACAGTCAATTCTACCCACTTCCTGGCCATAACAAAAAGTTCGACCATCGTAGAAATTTGTTTCTGTTGCCGAAATGTATGGGAAACGTTTTTGGCGATTTCTGTCTTTTCTAGTACTGAAAGCTAAAATGGTTTCATAGAGTTTTTTGATCCCCACATGAAATAGAATCGATTGGCATAAAAAAAAATTTTTTGGACTTTTTGCATTTTTTTTGCCAACTGTAAGTTTTTTACAAAATCTGTGAATGCAGTTCAAAGTATGTCAAAAAGTTAGGGAAGGTCTTCTAAGAACGTTTTGCTGTAACTGCAACGGTTAAGGTACTTGCCCTTACTGACCCGTTTCAAAAATACACCCTGTATATACGCTTCTATGGCATAATATAGGAAGTAAAGTCTTCATCATACGATTACACAACCAAGTAATGATTATACACGTTGAATAATTTAGTTGATTAACTGCAAGTAATATATTTGAATATTACGACATATTATGTAGGAACAAGTAATAAGGTGATTACGTTAGGTCTAGAATTTAAGATGATGCGTTAACAGAAAACTATTAATGGATTCAAATTTCGGCCTGGATACAAAGATGACAAAGCAGATCTCCATCCAGTCTCGAACTCTGTCTGGACTATGAGAGTGAGGAAACAGAGAGTGTGTATGTAGGTCTTAAGCTTGGGGACATAATTATTTCTGTATTTATAACGTCTTCTAAGTGACTGAATTGCAATTGGTTATTACAATAACCTTCAGCCCAATTTCATTCCAAACAAAATGATTACAGGTCTTGTCTAAAATTAATATTTCGATTATTTTTTCTTATTCATTTGACAAATAATGCAATCTCTCGATCAACGAAATTTCGTTTATAGTTAACAGAAGTAACACGATGTGCATCAGAATGTGTCATGAGTCATGTAATCCCTTGTTATTTCACAAGCTTGTTATTATGCGATATTATCACCGTTGGTGGCGTCAGCCCACGTTTATCAATGTAATGCAAGTTCAACTGTAGAGGAAACAATACGTCATTGTCAATCTCCAGTCGGCCAATTAAATAAATAACCTCCGGTTTGTCAGTAATTTCTTTGGCTGTCACATCGAATTAATGCCTTCTTACTTCAAATTCATTATGTTCTTTTGCTTCGATAAATTTTGGAATGTCTTCGCTGTTTACTTTATAATTAATGTTGTTTAAATAAAAGTTTTTACAATCAAATATTTTGAAATGTACCTACTGCCAGTGTTACAAGCTTTTATTCCAATTTAAATATATGCACTCTTATTTTACCTGCAAATTGTTTGTTTTACAGATCATATTTTAAAATACTACACCCATCACAAAAAATACAAAGATCTGATATCGTTTTATTATGGATTCCTTATTAACTCTTAACCATTGAAACTTTGCCATCAATTCATCCTCATAATTCCATAAGTTAATAACTTTTGATACTTGCCACTCCAATTTATAATGTTTCCCTTCGACATGTATCATTTAACACTTTTCGGAACGTTACATTTGGTAGAAATGATTTATTACTTCAAATTTTATAGGTGACGAGACAGCTTTCGCAACTTAATACCAACTTAGTACATTACGCAAAGTTTTGAAACTTACTGTTTCTCGATAAGTACGTATGTTTTTTGAGTTCAAACTTAACTGACTTTGAAATACAATAAGTTTGCGCTCCTTTTATATGAGCTCTCATTGCCTTCTTTGCTGGATGAAACATAATAAGTTAGTGCAATCTTTTGTAAGGTGAAAGTATTTCTTGCTTAAGGTTCTCAATTTGTGTGCATACACGACTATGCTTCGACTTGTTTTCCTCTCTTATTATCATTTTAATATAAAAAATGTATTATACTATTTTTACAGAAAGCACCGGGTTTATAGGCATCGTGTTGTTATTTTTGTTATTCTTTTACAATATACTCGTAGCTACAAATATCGTCTCGACGTAATAATACGAGATGGGACTGGCGTATTATTTTATTATCTCGAGAATACTCCAGACACGCATCATCTATGACATCAAAACTCAATATCCGTCCGGTACATTTGTTATAGATTTCACATTTCCGTCTCGGCTAAAGTGCTACGCTATGCGATTTGATACAATAAATATTTTGAAATATAACTCTTATGGCGACTTTCAAATATTTGGTCGGCATTAAAGTTTACGACAGTGTAGTTGTCTTATTTCATGGGCTATTGTTTGGGAAATCTACTGAAGATAGTGTTTCCAGTTTCAACATAGTTTCCGTGTTGGGCAATATGTCATATATTTTGAAGTTATAATGTCTATCAATGATATTTAGAAATCGTGCCCTGCAGCACTATCAAATTGTCTGGTTGACGGCAGAAATTGTTGGCAATTCAGCATTGTTACTCCAAATTGGCAACATTTCATACGAAAGTTAACGGTTTTAAACGGTAAATGTGGTAACAATTTAAAGTTGTCATGGTTGCAGTATATTCCAAATGAAGGAACGCCTTTATAACACCTAGTGTCAGTAATAAATTTTGCACTGTTGAACATAAAATTGTCTTAATTTTCAAGAAAATTAGATTTATTGAAGGGACATAATAAATCAAATTCTGTGACGGATAAAAGGAGTCAGCTGGTTTAGTTTGATACCTAGAATTTTGTAGTCAAGTACTTAATTAATGATCCGGTGTACAAATATATAGATTGATAAAGTGAACTTTCATAGAGGTACATTAATCTTGATTAACAAGGTTAAAATGATCGTTAGTCTTTTTGTAAGTACCTATAATATTTTTATAGCTTTTACTAACACTCATTAATTTGGCTAGAATTTGGACCTATTATCTTCAATGAATGTTCTAGACTTGCTTCTTTAATAAATTGGTTTGGTTGACATTCCATTACTAATAAAACGTTTATACCGACAATAAATGTCATACAATATATTTCAGAAACATAAGAATAATATAAGTCTCTTTTTTAGTACTTTTGAATTAAACTTCGAACTATTTAGCTTCATCACCATTCTTCTTCAGAACCATGAATGAAAACTCCCATTTATGTATAGTAAAAGGGCAGGTGAAGCCGTCCATAAATCGTATCGGCGTCGCATCGCCTCCGTGGCACGCGGAACCTCGTCTTATTGTGGTTCCATTTGTTTTGTTTAGCAGCCGACCAGACGCGTTATTTTAGATTCGCCTCCTCTATGCCATGTTCGTGCTTGCGATTGTTTTTGTTGTCCGTAAATTCTGTTGTTCTTAGAATTGTATAGACAGTTTCAGTAACAATTTTGATTTTGTCTTTTCGTTTTTGAACATTTGTTTTACTAGTAATACATTCAAATTTCTTTTTTTAATTGTAGAATCAACAAGTTTCAAAATAGCTTTATCACCATTCTTCTTCAAACATTATAACTTATAAATATTGATTCTTTTTTACGACTTCTAACTACAGGTACTTTCTAAGATGAGTTATTTCTATCAAATACGAGTATCTATATTGACAACTGGTTATAATAAAAAAATACATACTGTAAGTACGTAAATTCAAATATTTACTAAGTAAAACACTAAAAATGGTTATAAAATTTAATTTAAAACAAATTTTAACAGTAAAAATAATTTTGTTGACTCTATTCTAGAAATTCCCATTTCTAATGCAAGTTAAGTAGCGCCACGTTGTGCATTGTCTCCTGTTTTCTACGTTTTTCACTGCACCGCTTGCAATTCTATTTTAGATTCGTGATCTCTTAATACTTTGTATTCGCTATTTCAATACTTGCTACTTAAACAAGCTTAGACAATCTTTGTTAACAGATAAATGTCTTTGTACGTGTTCTTTACTGATGATATTTAATAAGTACTCGCACTTGTGTTTGTAACTGGTTTGGTAAGTCGATTATAAATTAAATTACCAACTACTTGGTGTATTGGTTCATTGTAGTTTTTGCTTATTATTGTAGCTATATAAATAAAACAACAAGCGTTTTATTCTTAACTTTTGAAATAAATTAAACATTTTGAAAATTAAGCCTTTTTATTCGAAAGCTCCTCCATTAATGTCTTCTTGTATTGCTGTCAATAATATACTTCACTAAGTCTTTATTTCGATTTTAGGTATCAGATTATATGCCTGCTTTTATTTGACTTAGTCGTTGGGTCTATTTGCTTTCCGTACTGATACAATTTTAATAGATAATTTCCTAAATTCATACTGGAATCTAGGAAATGGTCTTACTAATGTAATAATGTTTTAAAAAAATATAAACATTTTGCTTTACTTTTTGAACAGCGATTAAAATACTTACAAATGGACTGAACCAAAGCATATCCCTATTTAAAAAACGTTTCTGAATCACGCATAGATTTTCCCGCAAGCTTTGAGACAAATCGGACAGAATCTCTTGCGGGCCGTAATCAGCTCCATAGCTAAGTTCCATCTGTACCTAATTATACATTTAAAAATAAGAAGTGTCTTGCACCAACACCATTCCCATATTAGCATAAAAATGGAACAGTTATTCTAACATATGAAATAACATAAATTAACTTATCTCATCGAGTAACTATTTTAATCTTTATTTATTACTGTAGGGCCGGTGTACACTGCTGCTATTTTTATCGTTCTTAAATTCCAACTTTGAGTTATAATTAATAGTATCAATTAATAACACATCGATTTTATCATTGGAATTTAAATATTTCTCACCATTTGGCGTCTTATTAAGAATTATTTTGATTATTTGCATATTTCCTACCACAATTAATAATGCAAAAGGAACGATTGATTACATTTTGTACAGCTTATCTATTATAACAATTTATGTACCATGTTACGCGTATTTTTTTTGTGGAAACCTAAACACTGTTTTTAAATTTATGATGCTAGATTACGTATAGCAAAATAGTATATAATTTCGGAAATTATCATTATTTTTATTTATTTACACTTCCAAACTTCAAATTGCTTTTTTTCAAACGTAAGAAAACTTTAGTTGCATTTATCACGCTTATAAAGGTCCATTTTATGTAAAGTTTTTTTTTTTTTAATAAACACATATTGTTAGCAATCCTGTTAACCCCTCCAGCTAAACTCAATGGCTTATGTTAGGAGTGGGTTCACGTAGGTAGAATAATGGGCAGGATTCGAACCCACGACCTCACGATTGCGAGACCGATGCCTTAGCCATTAGGCTACCGCCGCTTTATCATCATTTCAGATCTATGATAAGGTTCTAGACCATTTTAAATTAAAATTACTGTACATTGTAATCCAAAGAAATAGCCAGTTTAAAATAGGAATAAAACCGGGCAAGAGTATGTCGGACCATGCTCAGTGTAGGGTTCCGCTGCCTAAAATAATTAGAACGTGTGTTCATGGCATTTACGCCCTTATGTTGAGAAACGCAGTTTTTCGGCCACAACTCAATGACGGTATATCCGATCATGTTCGAAATAATTTTAGTTTAAAGTATTTATAAAGCACTACCCTTGCAATTTTATTCATATTTATTGGTCACACGGTTCAAAAAATATGTCCGCCCGGACACAATTGTGCAACTTTCGAAGCGATTATTTCCAAAAATATTCACTTCAAGTTTATTAGAAACCTTAAAATGTTTTAAAGACCTGTCAAATGATCAAATGCTGATGTTTACTGAAAAAATAAAAAAAGGTTTTTACCAATATTCATTAAGTAGTCTTTGAGTAAAATGCCTGTGACATACGGACCGACAGACATACATCAAACGAACATGACGAAACTATAAGGATTCCGTTTTTGCCATTTTGACTATGGAACCCTAAAAAATTAGGTTGGTAATTACGGGACATTCAAATTTTAGATGATACAAAGTTTAACCAGTCTATTTTTTTATTAAAATGGCTTTACTAGTCGTATATATTCACAAGACGACGTTGTACAAGTTAGTTGTTTTAATATCCCCTTGCATATTTCACTAATGGTTATTTCTATAGTTTGTTAAACTTCAAAGACATTATTATTTCACGCGATATTATAAGTGACCTACTTTTAGATAGTTACCAATGACAACACCAAACAACACGTTTGGTTCACATTATGCGGACATTATGTAGTATTATGATATTTTGTTAGAATATTTCGTTCCCATAATGATCTTATCATTATGGTAACTGACGGTGTAGGGCATAATAGTAACAGCTGCGTCAATAAATGGTTTTATGACATAGGTATCACAGTCGGGCTTCGTTTTTCGTCAATTATCTACCAATACATGATCATAAAATAAATCTGTGGAAAGTTTCGTAGTTGCATTTGCCTTAATTATGTTAATTATGTGTCATTAATGTAAGGAATTAAAGTTACGGCGTAATCTTCGACGCTTTTTAAAACCTGATTTTAATAAATCATAATAAAAATACTTTGCTTAATACAGATGCTTTTTAAAATGACTCAAATTTTATTGAGGTTTTATTTTGTTTATGGAAATCAAAGTACCTACTTATGTAAAAAAAAGGATATGATTTTAAAGACAAATCGTAAGTTTGGTATAGAAATATTTTTAGGAAAAAAAGGTTGTCTGTAAAGTCGGTTAACGGATGAACTTCTTATGAAAACATTGATGACATTGTAATATACAATGATGCCTGTGAGAGCTTTTTTTTTTTTAATTTCCAATTACATCGTATGCCGCTGCAATCGCCATAACATTGATGACATTGTAATAAACAACAATGCCTGTGACAGCTTTAGTGAACCCGGGGGCATGCGGCTATTAGATGGCGGAACGTGACAGACCGTTACACTATTTCGTGCGTGCACTCGGTCATCGATTTATAAGACGTTATCACGTCAAAAAATAATACATAGAAAATTCAAAGAATAAAATGTTTACGGTATAAAGCCGTAAACGCTGGAGTTTTAAAATTTATACAATAAGGCTAAAGTGTTTATAAAGTGACTGGTCGTAATGCCTATCCAATTATGTGCAATATAGAGTATGTACCTACATTAAAAAAATACTTGATATTTTTTTTATCTAGGAAGTAATTTCTCTCAAACTGATACGTAAAACAGGTTGGGAATGTTGAACAATCTAGTTTCATCCTATTTCGTGTAGATACTATTTTAAAAACCAGTGATAAAATTAGAAGTAATATGAAATACGATAAAAAAAATTGGAACTTTGTAAACTCAAACTTGTAAGCTTAATTTAATAAATAGGGAGCTTCTTATGCAAGGGAAACATAACTCTTCATCTCTAGTCGGATAATTAATACTGCACTGAATACCTCGGGTCCGTTGAACCCAGCATACAATGGATGTAATGGCACAACATGAGCCGACAGGCGTCTGCTTCACAAAGGCTTGGACTGTCACAGCCCGCCGCGGCTAACTAGGAACGCTCTGTGGTAAGCAACTGGGATAGCGGTGGGAACGCCGTTTTTTAAACTGGGAATGTGGGATCGTATGACCACATTATTAGCGATCTTGTTAACCCCTTAAGCTAAGCTAAATTGTTTGTGTTTTGTGGGCTCATGTCGGTAGTATAATGGGTAGAACTTGAGCCCGCAAACTCACGATTGCGAGTACAATGTCTGAACCGGCTCCAGCCGCTCCCTTGCCTTTGTCATAGTGATCAAAATTAAAAAAAAATCCACAATATTCTAAGCTCTGTTTTGGCTCATATCGACTAATTTTTAGTGCAAATTCTGTACAAACAAGACATTTTGGTTTACATTTGTTATTTATACTTAAGTTAAGCTTAACTAACCGCATTAGAAAACGTTCTTAGCCTGCGTCAATTTCAGCATTACCAATTTACATTCTTAGACTTATTAATAGATACCTACTAAGTAACTAAATGAAGTTGTATATCAATAAGTATACATATTCATTTAAACTTAAAAATAACTTGCACCGGTTGTTACTCTTAAAAAATCGTTCAAAAGGAAAAATGCAATTCGCTTGCCATTTAAAATTAATCACTTAAAATTGATAATTACACGTCTGATCAATTGTTTTGTATTATTGATTTTCAAGGTCCTATAAATGAAGTTGTACCACCACATTAAATGCATGCTGTACGGTTTACCATATACTTACGCCACCGCGTCCGGGACCAGTTTTATGACAGAGCCTTAATGGTGACTCCTAGCTTGTCCGCATCTGTTCCCTTGATGAGCATAAATTACCGATTAAACCAGTATTTTACTGTCCATTATATTCATTTTGTTCATACATGTTATGGGAGCGTAATTTTTTGTTAAAGTTATTGTGCGCAGAAATTGAATTCTCGATATAGATGATTGATAGGCCTATTTAACCATGGCGGCACTTACCTTGTTGGTTGGTCGACTTGTACGGTCTACGCCATAAACCTCTGTGGTGTTATTGGAGATTAGATTACTACTTAAAACTTTGACATAGATATCCATTACCATTTATGTTTCCTTAAACTTAATAATTCATGCAGAAATAACTACGCTTATCCAATTCTGTAACATTAACTGTTTGCTAGACTCGAATATGTGTTTGTAGCTTACATAAATATACAGGAACCTCATCCATGCACTACAACTCGCTTAAAGCAACCACGGGGACCAACGCAACCAACCACGACCTACACCTATTTTATTAACGAGCCGACAATTTAAACTGAACTAGAAACTCATTTAGTGGCCATTACCTCGAACCAACTACCGGTAAGCAGATTAAAATGCATGCCAAAAGTTTAAATTTATGTACCGGACGCTCTCTTCAATTAAACTTGTTATAATGAAATTCTGTAAAAACTGAGTAAATTGCTACGGAGAGACGACGCAAATAATTCCCAAGTTTTGCAATTTATACTCATTTTAAAGTTGAGTTCGATCGCGTAGACGTTTCGGTAGTAACCCACGACCTGAATTGATTACTTTAACGCTATCGACTTGATAATTTCGTCTTACTTGTTTCTTGTTGTGTTTGAATTTTTAAGCCGTAACTTGTTTAGTAATCTGATATTTTGAGGCAATTGCTTTTAAAACTTTATTTTTTGTTTAGTCAGTATTTAAAATTTGCATTGTAATATTTCAAGTTTTTATTTAAATGTTTTTGCGTGGTTAAACATACGTAAAAAATAAGTGCATTATATTAACTTCATATGTTAATACACAATCACTGTTTCCGTTCCAAGTCCAGCATGGAAAGCATAAATATCCATAATTACTCTTGTATATACTTTACATTAAAATTCTCAATTTATGTTAACTAAGGTTTTTCATTATGAAAAACAGAGAAAACATTGAATTGTAAATTTTAAAAATTACCACATAGTAATTAACATTTACATACAAGCCATTAATTAGTTTAACAACGGCAGTCCAGAACTGCCGGTAAGTTTCTGTATATGTTATAGGCACACCCTACACGTAACACATCCGATCTATTCTCCGAATAATCTCAAACAAAACGATATAAAGAATTCCTCGAATGCCATGTTCTGTTTCTATTACCTAACTTTTGGTTTGCTTGTTTTTCGTAAACATTCCAGCTGCCGTTGGCAAACCATTCAATGAACCCGTTTCTATGCTCTAAACGACTGATCGTGGTCTAAATATACCATTTAAATTCAAGAGCAGTTACTATGCCTTCTCTTAAACCATCATGAGCTATTTATTATTGTCTTTTATGGCGGTTCTTTGACTTAGTTCACCCACTTCGCTATATTTTAAGCTTTCAGTCAGCAAAGCTTCCCTATTGACTATTCCATTTTAACGTGAAGGCGGACGGAGCGTGGAGAGCATCGATAATCAGCACCACTCCATTCGAATAGTGTTAATGAATTTCTTTGCTTGAGTATTCACAAAGCAATGGCATTCAGCAAAAAGTTCATTTGAAGAGCTTCCACAGTAAAATAAATAAAAATCGGCCGCATCAAATCGCGCGGAGTGAGTGCGAGGCAAGGTCCCGCGAGCACTTTCTCATGCAAAAGTCGAACGGTTACTTTAATTCTTAGCTCGAGCACTTGTCGGTTTTACGAGCGTGGAGCGATTTAATCCACTTAAAACGCAGAGCACAAACTCGGAGCCGACAAAGCTCTCAGCCGCTCTCATTTAAAAATGGAAATAAACCTTCGGCCATCTTTGACTCTACGCGCGACCGCTAGCGGAATTCTAAGTGCGGGTCTTCAATGATACTGCTGAGATTTTTTACCCGATTGATGGATTGCCTGTGATTGATTGCAGCATCGCAGCATTCGTAATCAAGAAAATACTAACGATCGAAACATTAATTCTAATTGCATACAGGATGCTAGACATAAACTAACCAAGAAGAGTGGTAAACTAAATCTGAAATCCTCAGATATCCAGATGTAAGTCTTTTAAATTTTCATTCATAATAATAACAGACCACCAAGACAGATAAGTGTAGTAAGCGCTGACAAATGTTATGTTTGTTATTGCAAATTCTTACTGAATTACAAAGATAAACATTGTCTCAAATGAACATTTAATGGCAGCTGTAAATAGTTTACAACTTGTAAAGTATCTGCAGACAAAAAGTTTGATTGAACTTGAAAAAAAACAGTCTGAATTCAAATTCCGTTAACATTAAATGAAGCATAAATAAACAACTTTACCGTTTATAATGAACCAATATTTATCCCAACTTTACCACGGTTTACAAAAGTAAGGACCTTCAAAGGTGGATTACCGGATAATTTCTTTCCTATCTGCCAAGAAATTTCAGAAATTATCCGCCCTTAGTCCACGTCTTCTTCCCCATCTTAATGAAAGAGTTTCGCGTTGGGATTATTTTGACTTGTTTATTTTACTTCCCACTCCGTCGCCGCTCACCATAAACTTCACTTTTGTCTCTGTATTAATTTCCATAGCACTTTGTTATCGTTGTTATTGTCAATACTTGCGTTATTTTAGATAAGTATTTAGATATGGTCTCAGTCTGAGATTAATATAATAATAGAAAGTTTTAATTGTTAAGATGCTGTCATAATGTTTTAGATATGGTAGGCAATTTTAAGTTTTTCAAAATTATTTTGACATATGTATCGCTGTTCCTTTCCTCTCATTATCCAGCGAGCTTTTTAGTCTCTATTTTCCTTTTGGAATTTTTCAATTTGAGACTCAATAAAGAGGGACGGATTATTTATTTCTACTACTTATTTAATTATCAGCTCATAGCTTTTGTGGCTTTATGCGACATGCATAACGATTTTCAGAAAAAATCCAATATAGTAAATAATATTACACGCAAAACCGATTACGGATCAACAAACGCCTCTTAATGCTTAAAACTGGACCGTAATTTATTCTTTTTAAGTCTTAATTACGCACTTAACTTCGATTCACCCCTTTTTGAGTCTCAATGAAAATTGCGATGAACGATCATTTCGGGTGAAAAATTCTAGGAATAAATACGGTTTATTGCAATTCTCTGATTTTATTTTTGTATTTTCTCAAATGAAATTACTGTCTTTATTTCTTACCTGCACTTGTCCGCTGTTTTTCGCTATGGTTACTATGAAGGCTTCGACTATGGTCAACACAGCACATCGGGTGGATTTCACTAGTCACTTTTTGGACACTTAAATGATTTATTCTAAGTTTATATCTAAGTGTACTTGTTCAGCTACTTTGATATTTTGCTCCAGTCTATTGTTCGTCACTGCGACATAGCATCTGTGTGTTCGTCACAAACCCTTTCATTTCTTGTTTCTATATAATAAAAGACTTTGTTCAACGTTTCGTTAAGTTTATTAACTTTTGTTAAAGCAAACTTTGCGTATTAAATTGGGCTTTATAATACCTTAGTGATACAGACGTTTAAACCTTTAACATTTAATTCAAATAAATGTTTCTTCTTTATTGTTGTTTTACTACACTTTGTAAAATGTGAGTGCCTTGAATAATTGAAAGGGTACATAGTTTACGTTGTAGTTTTATTGAAGTAATTTTTACAAGTAATATACGTACTGCTATTGCTACTGTAGATAGCTCAGGTTCATTGTGGTGACTTGCTGACTTTATATCATAAATGTCTTCAACCTTTTTGTCTTAAATGCTTACTGAATATTTATATTGGTGCAAACCAACTTTAACTACTCGTATTGTAACTATTCACTAAACTAAGTATATTTTGTCAACAGGATGGCGACCGGGGATACCTTGAAGGTCTTGCCTCAAGATACGCAGACCTATTTTCAACACACTATGGTGATGTGTTAGACCATCTAGAAGAGTTGAGGAGGCATGAATGGGACGAAATGTCTCCTAGAATGAGGGTATTAGGAGGTCCTGGAACACCACAGACTCCCCCCTCCGCAAGTCCCGGATCACTAGCTCTGAATAACCTGACTACGTCGCATTCGCAACCTATTTACGTGCCTGGAAAATATTCGGTGAGTTCTTGTTCGGTGAGTTAATATTCAGACACGATTTTATAATTAGTGGTTTTCTTTGTCATAGTCACAGTATATAATACCTGCGAGCAACTAAATTTTATTTCTATTTATAATTAATAGTTGATATTGACTGAATGATCAGTCTATTATTATTGTAAAAAAATATTTATTTACAACGCTATGCCAAAGTAAGCCACTATCTTCTTAATACCGCTTTATTTATTGCAACTTTTTTCGTTTATAATAGACTAAGTACTTAAATGAACACATACGCAAAAAATATAACGAAGCAAAAATTTTCATGACTTACCACAATCATAATAATGAAACTTTTCACTGCACCAACAACGTGTAATAGGTATTTCAAAAGCACTGCAATACTACAATAAAAGAACAATAAAACAATTTAACTATTTTATAGCTTGTCATACCTTACAATTATTTTTCACCAGAAGTTCACAACTAGCAAATGTAATAAAAATATGCTAACCACAAATAAAGGCTTTTACTGCAATAGCAATTTATACATTTGGCAACGCATCATCATACTTTTTTGGCGCGTCTCAAACTTGGCTCTCTGCTATTACTTAACAGGATTTTAATCGCAATAAATATTTTTAAGCATCATTTATTTATTTATTTAAAACTTTATGCACAAAGTTGTACAAAGGTGGACTTAATGCTAAAAGCATCCTCTGCCAGTCTACCTTAGGGTGGTGTAGAAATGGAATGTGTGAAAGGTGCAGTAACCTAATTGTAAGAACTTCCTTATTATTCTTACATAATACACAAATAAAACAATATAACTATACAATACTATACATACTTAAAAAAATACATATATACATATATATATATTTACTTTGTTAAACTACTTATTTTCATACTTACTGTAGTTTGACTAAAATTCGTTTGTAATATGACACGAATCAAACCAGAATCAAAGCAAAATGACTGGACATAATTACGCCAAGTCCCAAAATCATCTGACAAACGTAACGCGTCCAATATCATGCCCCAGACGAAAATACAACGTCATAATGATGAGCTCCACAGAGGCCTACGGAGTAAAATGGCATGAATAAATGATAGGATCATTTCGTGTAATCAGACTAAGCGGGCAAAATCGTGGCTTTGTGTAAAATTAGCCAGAAATATTAGGATTTCAACATTGCGAATGCTACCTAAACCATTTTTTGTGAATATAAATTTATTTCTTGTGAATACACGTGAAATTACGTAAAGCGGATTACCTTTAGATGGCTCTTTCGCATTTGGATTAGGACTGATATTAATACAGATATTATTTCTTTATTCTACAGGAAGTTTTTTCCTTAAGCATAATTTACTCGTCAGTGAAGTGAAGTAAGAAAATCGCGTTATAATTTCTACAAACTTCTTATATTTTACACATTTACGTCAACATTCTAAAGGCCACTCGTCTCATGTGGTGTTTTTGCTTGCCAATCGATTATAAGATCAGCATAATTGTTTCTTACTAGACATCTGATGACTACATTTTTCCCACCTATCATTATAGGTGATTAAGATTTTATCCTGGGAATGGACAGTAGGGACCACCTGCAATAATGTTTAAAAGTTATCTAGTTGATATGCTTAATATAGTTTATAAATGATTATTTCTTGCTATTAGGAGATATGAATATAAAGTAATAACATTAAAATTTTCTTCAACAGCCCTCAAGTTGTCTCACAGAGAAAGAAGAGGACGAAATATATGGGTTCGGTTACGGCGTGTTCGGTAAACAGATGATGCAACGACAACAGCAACAAAAGCAACTGCTATTAGCACAACCTACACAACCGTTGATGCACAATCAGCAACACAACTATCAGAGGTAAGAATATATTTTAAAAATTTTATCTTAATAATGTTATAATAATATGAATTGTCTGGGGTTTGGAAATTATTCCATATTATTGTATAAAAATATTCAATTTTCCGCTGGCCTGTTTACTCAACTGTCAACAAAAAGGTAATCCAAGTATTTATGAGTCAAGTGAATTACTATGTTCTATCATCATTTGTAAAATCTTAAAAAATTGTTAAAATTCAATCTGTTTTGATCATATTTGTAGATGCTTACGAATGATTTCGAAGTCATTCTTTAACCCTATAACAATATATTTGGCATAAAGATGAGACAGCCGATGGCCAAGAAATAAAAGTAAAGTGCCATGACTATGAAATAACGAAGTTAGAGAAAATATTAAATGGAAAAGTTTCCGTTTATGATCTCCAATACCATCAATAAATAACATAAATAGTTCAAAAGTAAGTATCGTTTAACCGTGGTATAATAATTACAGCCAGGGTTTGCAATTAAATTTTGGAGCTTGAAACACGTCCAATGCATTTCTGAACTTGCTATTCACGAATGAAGCTGCAATATTTAATGATTTGATGTTGGCAGTTACGTTACAGGTGCCAGTCTGCATTTACTTCATATCAAGTTTAATTCAATTCTACAACTCAATTTTAAATTCTGTAAATTTGGAAATGCTTTATGCATTTCTGACATTTTAATTCAAAAATTGTTACTGGAAAAATATTGAAAACTGTAATATTACGCATGTTTTCGGCTATAATAATACGAATTCAATTCTGTAATACTGTAGAATAAAATGTTTAATGTTTTTTTACAACAACGGAGTTTTTTAAATGAATGGTTCCTACTACTATTTCGTGCTCATATAATAATAACTACACAGATTCTCATATGACTATAAACCACCAAAAACCATCATTGCCCATAAATAGAAAAGCAAAAATTCGAAAGCTGAACCTTGTTAAAAAGCCAATTAACTGTTACTAATAAAATAAAACACAACGATGTAACGAACGGCATCATTACAACAATAACTTGCAATCAACCCGTGAATGCTGACGTAACTGAAACGACTTTATCCTTTAAGGAAATTCGCGGTCGGCTTACACAAAATGTTAACGATAACGAGAATGGCCAACGTGGTCATAAATTATTTGGACTTTAACAGGTGTATTCGTTAGATAAGCTTTTGCGCTGCATGTTTAAATGCTAATCTAAATTGAAATCAGACATTCGATTGGCGACAGAAGCGGCCCCCGAGTTGAGAATAGTTGTGGTGATCCACGGTAACAGGAAGACGCCAACTGCATTCTTTTAGATTAATCTTAGGGGTTGGCAGAATGAAATATATTGTAACGAGAGACTTAATTTTTGTTTATTGCAAAAGTTTTATATGGATCATAAAGTGGACTTATAATAGTTTTTGTGTTTCATTCGGAATATTATTTAGGCTGCTTTTGTCCTCCACGTTGTTGGACTACAATTGTAAAGACTAGCCTGCCGCAACGTTCATCCTGCGGTACACCAACTACTATAATTGTTCACCAGCTTAGCGGTTAAGTGTTGAAAATGGAGCACACTGAGATAGTTATTAAACTAGATACACTTAGTTGTTAAATTTTTTGATAAACTTTCGCGATTTGTACACATTATGAAAATATATATATTACAGGTCTTAATCGCGTGAATAATTTAAGGTAAAATACCTTGTTTATTGCCCCCTTTATTGGTCACGGGTAGACTCGTGACCATGGTTTTTTGAATTTCTTTTATTGTTATTTGAATATGACCTTGGAGCCGTATTGGAAGTGTATACGACTGCTATGCAAGAGATATACTTAGATATCCACACGGGACAGATATTTATAAATTTCATAAAGTTGGTTCCAAGTTTATTTGAACTTTATGTCAGGTTATTGAATGTTTAGAAAACCCCTAAACTTACAAAGCGATTGTTTTCAAAAATAGAGAATAAAATGACCTTGGCAAGATGATTGATGTCTCATTCCTCAAAGTCACGTCAAAACTCCTTTGTAAAACTTTATTACTTCATTATTAAGATACCTTTAATTCCTAAACATTGTATCCAAGCGACACTGTGTCCCAAGAGTAAGTTCTCATTACACCGGTACTCGCTGTTAAATAAATTCAAATTAACTACCAGATGGATATGTCCGGCGACTAGGAATGTTACACTAGCTTATTCAAATGGAGAATAATCTTTATTGCACTTAGTACTAAGCTAATGAGGTAACAGAACATTTCAAATGAGGAAAGTGTCTTTTAAAGAAAGTGCCTACTAGATCAGAGTTACTTATTGGTAACATTATGCAGGTAGTAGTTATTACAGGGTTAAAAATGTTTTAATTTGGTATATCCGTTTTTTGTTGTAAGTAACAAAGAACAAAATAAATGGAAAATGATTTGTAAAAATCGGAATTTTAATATTGTATTCTTTGTAAAGAAAAAACAAACGCTGATGTCTTTTATAAATAGTTTCGTTTTAAAATATTGAATGTAAAATGTTTTACCAATGATGGATTAAAAATGCTGAAACCTGACTACAGTGGGTAATCATGACGTAACCTCATTTTCAGCGAAATGTAGGTAACAAGCCATGAGAAAATTATTATTATTCGCATAGATGCCTTTGTATACAATCTTTTGATTACATCTGATATATCACTGCAACTTTATTTCGCGTTGGCAGTTAACAGATTGGCTATCATCAAGCCTGCGTCTTGTTGAAGGCTTATTTCAAAGATCTTATTGCATCCATATACCTACCTTATTTGTTTTCTGAACACATTTTCACCAGTATTTTTTATTGACTGCCTCTGTGGCTCGGTGGGAGTGTATTTGATTGCTACGCAAGAGGTCGTGGGTTCGATTCCCACACGGGACACCTGTTTGTGTGACCCACAAATTGTTATTCCGAGTCTGGGTGTACTTTGTATCCGTGACTTGTATGTTTGTAAAGTCCCCCGCGAAACAGGGCTTGTATCCTACATAATCATAATCATAAATCCTTTATTTGCATAAAATGTGGTATACATAAGGATGGTATTAAATAAAATAATTGCACAAGACACATTTCGCCATAAAAAATAGCATGCAAATATATAAAAATAAGCAGTTTTAAACTTACAATAAAAAACAAAAAAAACACCTACTGCGGGAGTCGGGTTTCTATTTCAGTAATTTTATTTCAATGTGTTAATCGGATTTTAAATTGTTTGCCTTTATACAGGTAATATGAAATATGAGACGTAGGTACAAAATTATTCCTGTTATCATCGTACAGACTATGACTGTAAATTGCAAAATTACGGAGACAATTCAGGCAGACAGTCAAAGCCACAGCCACAGCACTGGAATACACATTAATGGAAACAGTTACATTAATTGAAAAATTATATAGCATGTGCCTCCTCCTAACATTATAAAATGCATTAAGCCGTTTGGGCTGTCGAGTATACTAAAAAAATAAACATGGATATACAGGGTGTACGAAACTAATGCCCCCTAGAGGGAAAGAATCCTAAATATTTGAGTAAGCGATTTTAGCTGAAAGGAAACATTCTTATATTTTTAGAAATAAAAATAACTGCATTAAAAGATTTTCTAAAAGTCTCTTGACAGAGCCGGGAATCGAACTCGCTAAATGTACATTTGTGTTTTTATAATGCAGATTAAATTCATGAGGAACAAATCACTCTAATAAATATTGCATTTAAAATCTAAAGCTGATAAGGTAATAGTCAAAACAATACAAGTTTTTAACAGTAAAATAATTTTATACATCTACAATTTGAAAGAATTAATTTAATATCATTAACTTAAATGCGAAACAAAAAACAAAGGTTGAATGTTTTCATTATTCAATTGCATATCACTTTGCTTAAGATAATAGATATGATGATTAGTTATTTAAAGGCACATTTTGTTCTATTTTTCTATTTCAATCGTAAGTGTTTCTGCTTCGTCTTGCTCTTGCCTCAGTACTTTTGTAAAATTTACTGTGTGTTGTGTATTTTAGAAGCCCTATTAATTAAAGAGGTTTGTTCCTAATGTATTGATAGAACCTTTCGATCGATGTCATAAAAACACAGAATGTTTACTTTCAACATGTGTCAGGTTCGATTTCCAGTTCTTGCCAGTTACTTTTAGAAATTATTTGAATGCAGTTCATTTTATTTTTTAAAATAAAAGAATGTTTTCTTGGAGTAAAATTTGCTAACTCATATATTTAGGGCACTTTCCATTAAGGTTTTGATTGTTTTGATTTGATTCACCCTCTATATAGGCCCATTAAAGCGGCGCGGTGGCGGTAGCATAATGGCTAAGGCATCGTTCTCGCAATCGTGAGGTCGCGGGTTCGAATCCTACCCATTATACTACCGACGTGAACCCACTCCTAACACAAGCCTTTGAGCTTAGCTGGAGGGGTTAACAAGAATGCTAGTAATGTGGGACTCAATCCCACATTGCTAGTTACAAAAAAATATATATATACGCTGTATACGCTCTAAAAATATGACCCTCTATATCATATCAATATCTATAAATCGTATTGTAGTATTTTCTCAGTTAAAACTCAAACATAGAATTACATAGTTTAGAAGATAACGACCTGAAACGATTACTTTCTAACACAACTAAGGGAAGGTGTACACATAAATTTGTAGACAGGAAAACTGCGTCTTCGCCCACACGAACGATCTGGCTTGTTGTACAATGCTAATTAGATCTTTGCACCACTAGTTTGCCTAATGAATTACTAGTAAATGTGTTTTTAGATTGCAGTTGGACTGTTTTATAAATGGGAATAATTTTGAGTGGGTTGTTGTCAAGCTGTGGCTGTAAGTGGGTTTATTTTATTGTGTTAAGTACTTATGTAGGTAGATATTATTTTTTATTCATATCTATAAAATCGATAAAACTATGGAAGCGTGGATTTTAATGTGATGGTAAAGACGCTGTGGCTATCGATTGTTGGAAAGTTAAAGTTGAAAAATGTTGTAAATGATCATTTACAACATTTTTCAACCTACATCGGTTAGGAGACCATTATTATTATACACAGTTGACCAGTGACATTGAAGTTTAAAGGCATTGGTATCGCAATCGTGAGGTCGCGGGATCCAATCCCATTATACTACCGACGTGAACCCACTCCTAACACAAGCCTTTCAGCTTAGCTGGAGGGGTTAACAAGATTGCTAGTAATGTGGGACTCAAATCCACATTGCTACTTAACTTAAAGAAAAAGTTACTATTGGCACTGGTCAACTGTGTATATCCTGTGTGCCTGAGTGGTTTAAAGAGGGTTATTGCAATTACTGAGATTTTTGGGACTTACGGCCGAACACCCAGGCCGCGTTAGCTTAACATAAGTCAAACTTGGAGAAAATCTTAATAAAGCATTTATTGACCGTTGAAATTATTCGTCATAGCGCAAGCTTAGCATAATCTTAGAAGATTATATCTACTAAGTGCACGGTCAGCACGTAATTTGTTAAGTTTTTTGTAATGTTTGATCTAAGCTAAGCTTAAGTTAAGCCAAAGTACGCTCTATAGATCTCAACCTCAGATGTCACTAAGTTTTAAGACGCAGCCATTAACTCTAATGCTGTCACTGTCACATGAGGACGAATAGTTGACTGGCCCATTGGTTTAGTAAGCCAGCGGTCGTGGGTCCGATTCCCGCATGAGACACCACTTTGTATGATCAACAAATTGTTGTGTTACTTAATGTGCGTGACTTGTATGTTTGTAAAGTCCCCCACAACACTAGGCTTGTACCTTCTGAAATTTTCTTTAAAAAAAGTTTTAAACTGAATCCAGCAGCAAGCGTAGCGCTCCATTTACAATTATGACAGAATTTTGATAGTTCGCACGGGCTTGCCGTGGACACGGTATAAAGATCTGAATAAGGATCCATAACAGTTCATAGTCCTTTCTCTAGTAATAAAAGTAGAATGCATTTGCATATTAAGTTCCCTTATCACTTACTGCGTATGCAATAAAATTTATTTGCGCTAACATACCATTTATATCAACGAGCTATCTCCTTAATTAATATATATTCTTCAAGTACTTAGTAAATAATTCTTGTAAAGGAACTGATACTGTTTTGTTTATGTTTTTTAGCTTTCGCATATGAACGTATTCTTCTGTTTATTTTTTATTTAAAATATCTGAGCCGTACTATCTTTCCAAAAAACATAACCCGTGGTTACAATTATTCCTTTATTTATAACTAGCTTTCTCCCGCGGCTCCGCCCGCGTGAATGTCGGTTATCGCAATAAAAACCACCATACCAAATTTCATCTAAATCGGTTTAGCCGTTTGAGCGAGAAAGCGTAACAGACAGACTGACAGACAAAATACACAGACAGAGTTACTTTCACGTTTATAATATTAATATGGATTACCATTTACCTACGATTGTTTATTTTTATCTAAAAATGTAAAAAAATATTATGAGACATCTCCTGACGACATTATTTTCGCAATTCGTAGTTGGACATTATTTCTTGACTCTGATTTTTTATTGGCAAGTTGGTACATAAATGTTAATTAAAATCTAAAACAAAAAAAAGTTGTTACAACCAGATTAATGTACAAAAAGTTTATAAGGGTAACTGAAAATTTTCTCCCATTTCCTGAAATATAAATGAAGAAATTCCTAAATAACGACATCCCTTGGAACCCAGAACTTTTCGCATCCGACCAAGCATCAAAGCTTGCGACTTCTTAAAGTATTAAAATAAGGATACCCTCTTGCTTGTGTGAACAAAGTTAGGCGAATTCTCGACTTGATATAAAATCATCGTTTGAAATTTACGGTAAATAATGTGCTTTCATGTTGATATAGCTTTTTGATATTGATATCTGTGGAGACAACTTCCTTTCATTGTATTAATAATGATCTCGTAACCGATTTCGGAATCGGCATCCAATTTCTTCAAAGATTAGTGTTATTCCGTAGGAGATTTTATAGTGCAAAAGTGATGTGTAGACACGTAGAGACTTTCTGTTTATTCACTCTCATAGTCTGATGGGGACCACAACCGATTACCAATGACTGGATAAATGTGCCCTAACAGACACGGAGACTAGATAGTATGAATTTTGATGAACACTATGACATTTTTTGACGTGATAACGTCTTATAAATCGGTGAACGCCGGCTGCACGCATGAAAAAGTGTCACGGTCCACCTGAGCCGAGCGTGCAAGCGAGAGCGCGGATCATAGAGAGGCATGATCGGCCTAAGCGGTCGGCTTGTGATGCATCTCTCTCTCTCCTCTTCATAAAAGTATGCAATTTTTCGTCAAAGTTTTCTTGATGTTTTTATGACATTATCCTGTAAAATTATCATTTTTTTGGATTCCGTAGCCAAAATGGCAAAACGGAACCGTTATAGTTTCGCAATGTCCGTCCGTCTGTCTGCAGTTTAGCTCAGAGACTGTAAGTGCTAGAAGAATGTTATTTTGCATGGATACACATATTACTTACGCTGACAAAAACGTTTAGAAGTTGCGAAAACCATTTTTAGATTTAGGGTTCAGTTTGTGAAATATTAAGCTTTAAAGTGCAAATTTTTGTTAGAGTCAAGTGTGTCCCTACCAGCTAAATGGTTGATGTTGTGTACGTAAAAAAAAATACGGTAGTAGTATTAGTAGTATATATAGTGAAATTAAAAATAAAAGTATCACGGCTAAGTAGGCTTTACAAGTTTACGAGTAACAGCTGATCAAATGAGAAGAAACACAACACAGGGGGGGGGGGACTACGGAACTCTACATTGTGTGTAGCCCGACATAAAATTGGTCGGTTTTTTCATTAAAGAGCAAATACGAATCCATCATTACATTTCTGAAATGAGCCAATACATTTATTTAAGTCTTTGTTCATCGATTTCTAAGGAGTTGACCTAGTATGTACCGGATTGGCTAGTGTAATATAAAAATAATGGATGTTCACGTTTTCATACTGATGAACTATTCAATTATATTTTTATTAGGTTTCAGATTAGTACTTGTCATAAATTACAGTTCTCTCAGATATTGCGTAGGTAATGAATCCTGTTTATCGGCTGCATACACGTAATCATATTAATCGAGACATTCATCTTATTACACACAGCATTATTATCTCCACCTACTGTAAAATGAGGCATGCAATTTATTTTATAATTTACTAGCTGTCCCGCGCAACTTCGTACGCGTAATTTTTCCCCGTTTTTGAAACACTTCTCGTCGCTTCTCCGCTTCTATTAGTCGTAGCGCGATGTTATATAGCCTATAGCCTTTCTCGATAAATGGGCTATCCAACAAAAAAAGAATTTTTCAAATCGGACCAGTAGTTCCTGAGATTAGCGCGTTTAAACAAACAAACAAACTCTTCCGCTTTATAATATTAGTATAGATGTTAAATAAACTTTGTGATTACCGCAGTTAATCTGCGTACTCACTTATGGAATTACTCGATAGTTTAAACGAGTAAATTAAAGTTTGTGTTGGACCGCCTTTGTGAATTTTGTTGTCTACAGATTGATTTTTTACTCTCGACTCAAACAGTTCCGAGTCTGTGTCTGTCTGTATCTTAGTGTCGAAAAAGGTGAACAGATTATGATACACTTTTTATAAAAAAGCTAGTTTAACGAATGGTTCTAAACATTTTCGGATGAAAATCTTTTTAGCTGTTTTGAACATAATCAACTTATTATGTCACTAGCTGTCCCGCGCAACTTCGTCTGCGTATTTTTTCCCCGTTTTTTGCAACATTTCTTACTGCTGCTCCGGTACTGTTGGTCGGAGCGTGATGTTATATAGCCTACAGCCTTCCTCGATAAATAGGCTATCTAATAGTGTAAGAATTTTTCAATTCGGATTAGTAGTTCCTGAGATTACCGCGTTCAAACAAACAAACAAACTCTTCAGCTTTATAATATTAGTATATACTAGCTGTCCCGCGCAACTTCGTCTGCGTAAATTTTCTCCGTTTTTTAAACATTTCTCATTGCTGCTCCGCTCCTATTAGTCGTAGCGCGATGTTATATAGCCTTCCTCGATAAATGGGCTATCCAACAAGAAAATAATTTTTCAATTCGGCACAGTAGTTCTTGAGATTAGCGCGTTTAAACAAACAAACAAACTCGTCCGCTTTATAATATTAGTATTGATATGTCGGTGGTTTTGTAATGAATATTTACTCATTAACTTGCTTTTGAGTAAAAGTATCGAGTAATGCCGTTTGTGAGTATCAAGCTTTACACATCAAAGTAACTTACATTAAGGTAAAACACTATAAATAACTAATAAATATGCTCCTACGTATGTAAAACACAAGCTAACGAACCCACACCTTATGTAAATTTCTTACATATGAATTTATGTCAATTGATGAGAATAAACGCTGAAGTACATCTTAACGCTATATGACATAAGCATATGTAAGTAATGTCATGTTCGAGTGTGTATTCAATTTGTATTTGTCTGAGATTTCAGGTGAATTCATTGAAGGTATAAAGGATATACTGCCAGATATAGTGGATAAATTTATGTGTTGAGATTATGTAGATTTGTGTCGGGACTGTGTGTAGTGGGTTAGGGAGTTCTTAAACGATGTGAACTTAGTAGCAGCTTACAGTAGGTAGGTTTAAGTTTAGTACTAGTATTGATTTCTCATGAGATTCGAGAGAGTTTGATATAAAAGGTAACTATAAAAATTGTAATTATAGTTCGAACAATTACAAATTCAAACTATTTTAACTTTAGTAATATTAACAAACAGGTATACTTTTATAAAAGTCCTTGCCTTGTTTTTATTCACGTTCATGATAAATAAAATAGTACTTTTACAACATCTACGGTTGCCTCTGTGGCGCGGTAGGAGTGTGTTCGTCTGTAACGCAAGAGGTCGTGGGTTCGATTCCCACACGGGACGGGACGTGTTGTTCCGAGTCTAGGTGTACTTTGTGTCAAGAGTTAATAGTGTACAAATCTTATTAACTACCTACCCAGTTCTGAGTACGTTAATTTTTTAAGTTTTGCTTCTATTTATAAAGCTCCTAATGGGGCGTTGTTTTGAAAAAATAAAAAAAGAAAACATATTAAAGGTATCGAAGATATCGTACCTTCAATACGAATCATTGCGTGCGAATTCGAAAGCAAATAAACTACAGTGTTAAATGATTTCCCACGTACCTCAAGTGCAGACATACCTTTCACAACTAGAGAACTGAACACGTCCTGTCCTACACTGACCCAACGGTATTGTGCTGCGTACTTAAAATATTTACCCATACGAACAAACACTACGAGTAAGAAATCAAAAGCTGTATTTAAACACTTAAATCAATAAAACACGAAGATAAACAACACTCATAAACAGTACGCAGGCATTAAATACGATATATGAACTCGTTAGTCAATTAACGCACAGAATCCCACTAACAAGGTATGCGATTACTGGTTCTTCGGTACGAGAAATGGCGAGAAACGCAGCGATACGCAGTCTGTAGAATACGCGGATACGCGGTTTAACTAGACAGAATATATCTAAGTGCTTTCGAGAACGTTGCGCTTCGTTATTCGGTTTGTATTATATTACCGAGTCCGGTTATAGGTGTTTTATGAGTCGGCTGACAATTATTGGCGTTTGTTTCGAGTGCTTGCATCGTCTTCGATGGGTTCTTGAAAATATACTTATAATATTTGCTGTGCAATGCTATGACAATTTAATTTCAGTGGTAGTGATGGGAAAAATTATAAGCACGCAGTTATAAAGTTTTATTTATTTTACCTAATTGTTTGCACTGCCTTTGCCTTCCTGATCCGTGGCAAGTATTTTAGTTAACTTTTAATCAATTGGTATCTGCACTACTCAGAGTTAGATTAACTAACTTAGGTACTTAAATCATTCCTCAGTAAAGATTTTATATGACAAAAAAAATTGATTTAAAAGTAAACATTAAACGGCTCCGAGTGCTGCAATATATCCTTAAATATGGTTCTATTATATTCAAAACGTGGGAGAAGATACTTTAACATTTATGATATTCCTATTTAGAATTTATAAAATTAATATTTAGTGTTTTTGCTAACATAAAGCTTATTATGTTAAAGTTTTACAGTTTTCTAAACTAAATGAACAATTCACAAACAGTAAAATGAACAAACAAAACAGTAAACAACAGCAATTTGTCGGTTTATATTGTTGAAACAACAAAATTAAGCTAATATAAATTTATTATATACGTTGAACTAAATTATTGAGAAAATCAATATTCATTGCATACGCGTTGCATGGTGCCGATATGATACCGTTTATTCTGATTTATTGCTTGATCCCAACTTTATATTGGGTTTTGGTGTTGAAACATGTGAGATATTGAACTATTGTTTGGTAACACGCCTCTCGACTTTTATTACCTTTAATTACTGAAAATATACTACAGTAGGTTTTTAAATTTATTTAAATCAGATCTATATGGATATAGATATTGTTAGGTCTGTATTCAATATGATAAAACTGATATTTTATATCTATTCCAATATTATAAAGCTGAAGAGTTTGTTTGTTTGTTTGTTTGAACGCGGTAATCTCAGGAACTACTGGTTCAAATTGAAAAAAATATATTTCTGTTGGGTAGCCCATTTATCGAGGATAAGCTGAAGCTATAGGCTATATAACATCACGCTACGATCAATAGGAGCTGAGCAACAATGAAAAATGTTGCAAAAACGGTGAAAATTGACGCATACGAAGTTGCGCGGGACACCTAGTTAGGTACGAGTATAACGCTAGGTAAAGACCGCCTGACTTACTTACTGACTTACGAGATTATATGTATTATAACAATTTATTTTAATTATTTAGCTTCGTGATTAATAAATTCAATCATTTAAATTTTTACAATAAATAAAATTACAGATGGATTAAATTGTATACGGGTAATGTTACCGTAGATTTGAATGTTCAATTTATTGAAGCCGATTAAGGGTGCAGACACATCAAACCGAACTCTTTACAAATTTACGATTTCATTAACCACTCATTTTACGGACAATCATCATTAGCGTCGTATTGTTAATGCCGATGTCGATTAATTTCCCATTTTCCGAATTCCGAATACTGTAATACCGTTTTTTCACATCTCGCAATATCCGAGTCGCGTAATCAGATATTTATTCGATAGGTAATGTGGATAGTCGGGTTTTGTGATTCGTTAATTAAACATTATTGGTGGTTTTATTTGGGATATTATGGAACTTTGCTTATCTATTATTATATAGATGAAATAGGTATCTCATCTATAAAAGTGGTGGTTGGGCGAGATAATATAATTATGTTTTGTTTATCATTGGAGTTGATGCTTATGAAGGGAAGATGATAATACTTGTACTATGTACAAGTATCGAAATGCATAGCTATGACACCGTTTACTTAATTCTCCGTTGTATTAAAAAAAAAAAAAAAAAAATTATGTATTAAAAAATTAGGTATTTAATTATGTTTTTCTTTGTTTCAGTTGTCTGAGCCCACGTTCTGCTTATTTCTACGAATTCCCGCCAAGCGGTAAGTATTTTTAATTATGATAATAATATTTTAATAATAATATTATCTTGGTACAACTCACACAACGTCATCTGATTCCAAACTAAGCAGAGCTTGTACTATGATAACCAGACAACTGATAGACATACCTATTTATATAATTCTAAATACATACATAGTATAGATAATTTGCACCCAGACACAGAATAAATCCAACCCACGACCTCTTGCGTAGCGGTCGCACACACTCCCACCGCGCCACAGATGTAGTCTTATATATGTATATATATATATATATATATATATATACAGTCAAACCTGGGTAAGAGAGAACTGGATAAGTGAGAAAACTCTATAAGTGAGAGTAATAGCCAGGACCCGTCATTATAAGCTCCCAAAACCTCTATTAGCGAGAAACAGAAACCTTTGTAAGAGAGAGTCGTTTTTCCCTCATGGACCTCCGTAAGTGAGACTGCTACTTATCTATACCTCTATAAGCGACAGTCGAGCTTTATTTATTTATGTAGATTATTTAGGAGGAACAAATGACAAAACAAATCACAAATTTAACATCTGCTATTTTATGACTCATTCTTAACTTTCGTGGAACTTCCTACCATTGTTTTTGTATTGTTTCCTCGTCAATAATTATTGTTCCTATTCTATTTCGTGGAACTAAATAACGTTGTTATTTTATCGCATTCTTTTTAAATGGACACGTGTGCCTGTGTACCGTCCTGTTTGTCGGACTTACTCAGTTTATCGTTCATCAATTGAGGAGGAAAGTTCTGTTCTGCATCATGTCAAAACGGAAAATTAAAGTACTGTCATTAAGTGATAAACTTAAAATAGTGAATGCGTTTGAATCTGGAAAATCGCGAAACGAAATTCAGAGGGAGTTTAATTTACCAGAATAATTTACCAGAAATATTCGACAAAATTTATGAGTTAGAGAAAAACATTCAAAATACAAAAACAGAAACCCAAACGAAATTGACGGATTTTTTAAAGTGTAAATAGGTTCTAAATAAAATACATATTTACTACATTCGTACTTGCTGTGACTTGTTATTGCTGCGTACCTCTATAAGAGAGAAACGCTACCCATGTACCTGCATTAGCGAGAAACTCGGGTTAGTGAGAAACCTCTATAAGCGAGAATGAGATTGTGCTCCCTTGAACTCTCGCTTATCCAGGTTTGACTGTATATACATATATAAGTGTATATATACCTATATATATATATATATATATATATATATATATATATATATATACACTTATTGTAATATAAATTCTCATGGAAATTTTACAAAAAGGAAAGATTAGATTAATTCTGTTAACCTTAAAGTTAAGTTATTTTACGAAAACCTGAAAAAATTTAATACAAAATTGTGCCAAAGCTTTTCAGGTCTGCTTTGGGCAATTATTTATTGAAGGGTAATTATAATAATTTTCTCGCTAAAGCGACCACACTTCACTAACAGTGTAGTGGCTAAACTCTACCAAAGCAATTTTCACTGGAAACAAAAGCTAACATTAGCATTGGATTCCTGTAGATAGAATAAAATTATGACCTACATTGCTTTGGCGATTGTTCGTAAAGTCATATTTTTGTAAAGAAGGCAAAGCGGAATTCATTTAGCAAATTCATTTTCAATAATTTAGATAATTGTTCGTAAACAGTATTTCTAGTACCTTACTTTTCTTTACATTCATTTGAAACTTTATAAATGAGATTTATGCCAACTGAACCCACTCTGTCTGTACTGTCTGTTGAATTAATGCGTTAATGACACAGAAAAAAAGTTTACTCATTTAATTATACATCCAGTGCTTCTACATTTACCTTTTCAAATCGCTGGAGCCGTTGCCGAGATTCAGATTATATATGTAGGTTAAGCTAATAACGCCCATATATACCTATATAGTATTCATTTTCGGGGGCGAAAAATCGGTCTAGCTAGTTTTCATTTCTAGAAAACGTCATTAAAAATTACGAGACACGCTCTTGTCCAGTACTTAATTTTTTTTTTTTTTTTAAATAACTATCAATGTGGGGTTGAGTCCCACATTACTAGCAATCTTGTAAACCCCTCCAGCTAAGCTCAAAGGCTTGTGTAAGGAGTGGGTTCACGTCGGTAGTATAATGGGTAGGATTCGAACCCGCGACCTCACGATTACGAGACTGATGCCTTAGCCATTAAGCTACCGCCGCTTTAATATTATATATGCAAAAATGTGTCTGTCTATCTGTTTTTTACTTTTTATGCCTAAACCGCTCGGATCTTAATTATATTGGTATGGAGAACATTCTAGGACAGGACAAAGAATATATTTTATCGAAATAACCAACCGAGCCAGGGCTAAAGCTTTTATATTAACTGTCACTCATAGTTATAGAGCAATTAAGTGCTTAATTAAATCTAAAGAGAACACGCTACGATGTAAAGAAATACGTCAACATGCCTAGGGCATAAGACTTTGATTTATTAACTTTTAATGTAAACTCGACATGTCGTGACTTACTTTAGCTGTAGTTTTATAGGCGTTAGGTAAACTTTATATTTAATAGGTTTCAAATCTGATTAGTAATTTTTTATTTTTGTTTAAAATAGATGTTTTCCTTAAATATTCGTCAATTTATGAAAGGCATGTTAAAGCAAAAATCAACTAATCAGTTGACAAATCTGATAAGAAATGTGGATGGTCAACTAACCAGTCGTGTCAGTTACTGAGCTAGAAAGTGTTATTTGACAATCTTACTATTATCTTTTACGATACACTATCACGGGAATAAACAAAGTCAAGCTAGGTAAGTATTTAGGTGATACCTAAATACCTAAATACACCGCTCCAAAATAGATTAACCGGTGTGGACCCAGCTATTCATAACTTTGAGTAGTCGGGTTTACACCAGGTGATATGTTTTGGATGAATCGGTGATCCCGCAATCCGCACTCCAGAATCGTGATCGTGGATCACGGATTGCACTAGACCGATCCAGTTTGTTAAAACTTGCGATCCTGATATGCGCTCCAAACGTTCCATAGGCGATCCGTCATTGTCAGTTCATTCGAAATCTCGTTATATTCATATTGCGCGATCCACTCATAACCGCCCACACCACGCACGCCATGTGTCTGAGGCACCTTTGAGCAAAACAAAAAACCGACAACGAACGGATTCGTCGATCGGAGTGCGCTGGAGCGTCTGGTGTGGACCCGGACGTTTTGTCCGCGTTGCATCCACTGTGGTCAACTGGTCACCCAGTCAAAACGTCAAGTAAAAAAACAAAACGCGATCAATTATATAACCTTACCATGATAATTGATCGCGTGTTGTTTTTTGACGTCAGTCAATTGTGCCAATTACGGGCATGTTTTATCTTAGAAATAAAATTTCCTGTAATAACACGTTTTGTAAAACTGTAGGTACCGAATCCTGCAGGAATATACACAAAAATATTTTAAAATGATCAGACCTACCTGTATGAAATTAATATTTGTTAGAACAAAGTAACACTACAAATAGTTCAATAATGAAAACGAAAACGCAAAGTAATATTCATTTTTATGAAATCTATATAGATATTATTGATACTGAATCTTAAAGCCAATCATAAAATAAACAGAAACATTTCAATTTATTTGTTCTATTTAATTCCTTTACCTTTTACAAGCGCTCTGAACTGAATATTAATCGAAGCCTGATTCCGTAAATATTAATTTAACTTTTAGCTTTTATATTTTGTTAAGTAATTTTGTATCATCTTCACTTAGTTAATTCTATTGAAATTACAAAATTGGTAAAAAAATAGAGTTTCATAAAAGTTTTAAATTTTGATTTGATTAACTTTATACATTTTTATAGACTACGGGTCTAGGTCTCAATCTCGTTAATACCTATATTTTAAGGTTAGGTACATTATTGTTCTCCAAATTTTTGAGCAAATTGCATAAATCGTTCCACTGAGTCTACTTAAGGCCACGGTCGGAAATGTATAATCATCCCGAAAAGAAAATGTCTACTGTTCACCATCGCTCAATTAACATTTTATCTCTTTTAAAGTATATCAAAAAAAATATTTAGTATTTTGGTTTTTCACATTTCTTACCTGCTGGTATCTATAATATCTCCAAAGTCATTCTTATAAACCAATTCCAATATTGTTCGTAATCTGATCAATGTGAACGGTTTCCCCTCCATATAATATTAAGTACCTATGTCTGTTTAAGTAGCATCAGGTGGTTTCTGTTGTCCGTCTTCTAAATATAGTTGGTTAGTCACTTACATGTCCATGAGAAGTGCGTTTACTATTTTTATTCTTACCCATGGAAGTAAACAAATCACGGCAGGTTTGAAAGTAACAGTTTCCTGCATTTTCTTTCTACATATTTAGAACCAGATCTGTGTAATGCATACTTATTAGGCCAGGCTATGGGTCTTGATTATACTATTTTTGATCTAAAGTAATTAGGTACATCAATTGATTTCGTGTTTTGATCAATTATAAAGACATTAAATGTTACGTGAAAGTTATGTTACGTTATAAATTCGTAGTATTCGCCTATCCTTATACCAGGTTAAATCCTCTGTTAGTTTTATAATATAGGTTTTGAAGCTTAAATTTACACTTTCTTCACAGACAATTGTCTCGGTACAGCCAAGAAGAAGGTGACAACGTTCTCAAGACTGCTGCGAGGGTTGAAGTCTCATAGGAAAGAGAAGCATGGATCCTGTTCGCCGAAGCACATGAACAGTCCTCGACAAGGCTTGCCTCCTCAAAGGGTAAGTAGTATTTAAGACTCTTAGAACTATAAAAGACCACAAGAATCACTCACTCTTATGGTCCATCCCATCGCCTTGACACTGATCTAAAAAATCTTTACCTCTGTCTAAAATATGTAAACTATTTATAAATATCGTTGAAATAGATTTCTAGTTGAATTAAATAAGTACGAAAGATTTGTTAAAGAAAAATAGATGAACGACATTGTCATGTCAATATCAGGTCTTTGGAAGTGAAATGTGGTTGATTCTTGAGGTTAAGTTGTAATCGTGTGTTATGTCTAAATTAATAGTTATGTACTATTAAATCTACATTGCACTATGGTATTGTTGTAATAGTTAACAAGGGTTAAAATTTATTCATTCGACATCATTGCAGTTTTATCAATGTTTCACGTACCTAAACTCAAGCTAACTAATAGAATTTCTTTAAAATGATGCTCTATACAAGCTATTAATTAATTTGCAATGTTTGTGTGTTAGGCACGGATCTTGGAAGCTCAATTAGAACCACTTCCCGGTGTCCAATTGAACTTAAATTTGGTGTACATCTTTGGTGATAATACAATAATATGGTACCTTGAAGCTGTTCTGATGATGGAGCCGTAAAACGGCTGCAGAAACTTCTTAACTAAATAAGATAACCCATAGAGTTTTGGCTCATTTGTTTTGTCTTAGTAAGAACTTTAGTGCTGTATGATATCTAGGGTCTGATGATGGAGTCGGAAAGTGGCCATAAGAACTTGTGAATTAAATAAGATAAAGCCATCGAGTTTGGGTTTGATTGGTTCGTCTTAATGAGTACTTTTTAAGGCCAAATATACACTTAAAAGATTATTTTAAAAATATTTTTTTAACAATTAACCTATATTAGGATGATGTTACAACAATATATTGTGCAATTGGGTTTTAATAATGTCGTGCACGTTTCTAACGATCTTTGACAACCCTGAACTTATGAGTCCAGGACACAAAGGTCGTTAGAATACAGGGATTACTACTCTAATCCTGTAGTGTGTGATCTTAGATATTACGTTTGAAGATAATAGGAGTTGGTTATTTAGTAGTAACATAAATGTATTTACTGTAAATAATATTCAAGTGTGTGCTCATTGTATTAATCGTATAATCTCGTGTGTGTGATTGTCAATTACTTTGCTCACCCGCCTTCATTTGAAAACTGAAGCGTGGGAGTATCGCGTAGAGGTTAGACTAATAACCGGTATAAGTTGATAACTAAGTACTATAGATTTGACATAGATATAAGTTTGTTATACTAAGTATTTAAGTTTTAAGTACCTATATATTTTTTTGTTTTAGCCATATTATGGCCTCTAAACGAAACCTGGCATAGATAAGGCTAATTGGTATTTATTTTTTATAAAACTATGTAATTTCATTTTTATACAACTCCCTCACGGTAATTTGATTTTAAACTAGGTATAACCGCCTGATCTAACCACACAAGATACCTATATCCTGGGTGGGAATTCCAGGACCTCTGACTTAGCAAGGGTCACCAACTTTTAGACTAGACAACATCTGTAACACTACAATAGTATCGCGTAATAAGTAGGCAGCACAACTTTTCGTTGCTTGCAAATATAGTTCCACACTCCCCTAAGCGATCAAAATGACATACGAAAAATGCAGCTTTACATCCCGTTTTATGTTTTTTTTATGTAGAGTTTGAATGAGGTATATAGTAAGAAAACTCTTATATTGTTCTAAAGGAAAATATTATTCTCGTGAAGTAAACACTGCACCTTCGTGACTTCTGAGACCAAATACGCCTATATTGTATTATATGTGTGTAGTGCATCGCGTGGGTGGTCAGCCTGACCAGTTATACTGTGAAACGCGGTGTCCATAACATGACACTTTGCACTCAATAAGTGATAATAGGGCTGCAACGGATTGAATGGATTGTTTTAATTGTGGAACCACTTTTTAATTTGTCACGGAAAACTTCGAGCAATTATAAAAAGGCATTGGAAACATTTTACGAGTAAATTGTGACCAGCTTGCTTTTATTTACCAATTGCAAATTCGTGTGACCACTCGAAGAATGTTTAGAATTGGGGCTAGCTAATTATGTGAAAGTAGTGCTTAAGAAATATTTTAATTTTTCGGTCGTAATATAAATAGTATTGATTAAATGCCTTTACTCACGAAATAACAATAATCGAAACTAAACATGTAAAGTGTAGTCAGATATTTATTTTCCCTAAATAAATCCTTGGTAAAAACTTGGAAACGGATTTGGAATTTTAAAGACTAAAGTACATGAGTTCTGTTTTACAAAGTCATGTACTTTAGTCTTTAAAATTCCAAACCCTAGATCGAACAATGAGATCGAAAACAATAAAATTGAGTCTCCATTAAACTCAGTATATACCACAGTGTAGGGTGCGTACCCCTATTGTCGTCTCACGATTTCTCGTTAGTTACAACAACAGTTTGTAACCGAATCTTAGTTGGAGCACACGCTCGCGGCGCGCGGCGTCTGTCTCTCTCTTTTTTCATACATTCCCTTTTGCTACCCCCCATTATGTGTATCCGGCGCGACGCCGGTGCGCCTTTGACATGCACTCCGAGCAATTAGTATGACGCGTCGTGTGTAGGAACAAACCTACAATACGTACGTGCAACGTTTAATTTTTTTCGGAATGTTTTGGGGCTTGCTGTTTACGTCGTCTGTAAGATTATATCATAAGTTCAAAATGTAAAAATATCTGCTTGTTAATTTCAATTAGTTTCTTTTTATTAAACCTCTAAAAAAATAACTTTTCAATTTGGTAAAGTTTGACTTAAAGATAGCAATATAATGATTAATATACCTAATGTCACCTCATCTTACAATTCAGCTAGAAAACTAATCGCTTACTAATAACTGAAATAAAATGTTATCAAGAATCTGCCCTATCGAATCCAAACAAAAAAAATTACAACCCCTTCAGAGGAAAACAAGAAAAATATGAACTCTGCCACCCGCATACAAGAAACACGCATCAAATACGCAACTCATCACCCAAATTAAGTGCTACATTTTTCCACGTCCACCTATATATTTATTAATCTCCAGACTGGGAAGGGGGTGGGTACGTCTCCGCATGCCTTTTGAGAAATGACGCCTGCCAAAGTTAAGTCGGTTGAGCCAACGCAAGACGGTGAGTTATGACCGTTTGTTGAGCTAACGGATAAAGGCCATTAGAGCCCCGGCATAATCCTTATCGGCCAACTTGCACTTAGGATTAGTCTTGTCAAAAGTTGCCTTTTTTCGGTTTATTGACCGAGTCGTGTCCAGCTTTGATTAGGGGATCAGAACTGGATGAGAATTATTTGTAATGTTACGTAATCCCCGAAAGTCCGGTCGAAAGTTACATTAGGGTTATCGAGATTAAAAAGAATGATGAATGAGCTAGAATTGTTATATTATTAGTAATGATGTAAGTGGCTAATGAGTGCGATGGACTCAGATTGTATTTTATATTTAGTTATAAATATTTCTTATCGAGAAATAAATGCTTCACAATGTTCACCTCCCAGAGGAAATGTTGTTTCTTAATCTACTGTACTGTTTCGGAATATAGTAATGGATATAATTTGGAACATGTATGGTTATGTAAAAGTACCTTCGAATAAATAACTCAGCCACAATAAATATAACCAACTTGAGGTAACCTGGCAGAAATGTATTATATTAATAAAACATTGCGCTTTTGGACTATGATATCTTCATACCAAATTTAGGTTTAGTCGAGACAGTTGGAGAGACAGGGTTACATTTGCATTTATAAGGATAATAGTTCAAGTGATAATAACGTAGAAAATGTGACGTAATTTCTATTGTACTTCTAAAATGTACAATTTTGATAATAGCGAGAATATTAAACTTTAAATGAAAGTAGTAGTTCCAGCGGACCACGATTATGAACACTATAGAGTGCTTAAAACGTCGAGAAATATAATAAACGATATTAAAGTTGTATTACGTGATATTATTCTATGAACTACGAACAAGTTGGTTGAATTATGAGATGATGCTTTAGCGCTTTAAAATACACTAGTTTTTATAAATTTTAATCTGTAACAATCGGTTCCCTTAGTTTCAGCACTCAAATTGGAATAACAACTTTATATGTATAAAAGTCCTCACAGTTTTTAGAGGATATTAACGTTTGAAACACAAATACGTTTCGTTTTTTAGGGTACAAGACATACAGGCGTATTGTGATTTATGAAGCACATACAGACATATTCAGAAAACGGTCACTCTTATATGGGCTTGACAGTGGAAACATTGAATTGAACCACGAAAACCCGTTGACCCACCACATCTCGCCTAATAATATGACAGCCTAAATTTCAATTCAACATTCTTCTGCCTAAGTTTTTCGGTTGACTCAGATACCTAGGATGTAATCATCACCAATTTCCCTGGAACAATTTAATTTACTTTGAAGTTGTAAAAATCTCAACGTGTGTCGCCTACATAAATCAGTTTGCGCTGTCAAACAACATTTCCTTTAATAATAAGTCTGGCCAATTTTCACTGGGGTAAATTAAATTTTGCTTAGTCGCTTGCCCCGTCATCGCTTCATATTACGTTGGCAAATCCGCGAATAAACTTCATTAGCTTTGCCGTTATTTTGCGGAATACGGTGTTATAGTTAGAAGGGAAATATAAAAATTTTCATGGGACAACTTTTCTTTAATCTTTGACCCAATTGTTTTCGGTTCAAAAGATATTTAAATTTTAAGTGTACTTCCTTGATTGTTTAGATTTGAGCTAAAGTTTGAGACAGATTATAGTTACGGTTTCATTGTAAGGAAAATAACCAGGTTTCTAGGTAGAGCGGAAGAGAGATATGAGAGAATTTAAGAGCTTTGATCTGCCTTCATAGAAAAGAAATGGTTAAATATTTATTTTTTCTTTCTCATATTTCTAGAATATTTATAAATCCCTTCTGGAAAATTTCTGAGGACACTAGGGCGGATTTAAGAGCTCGGGAGTTACATTATAATGGGGGGTAGTGACTTAACCCGTTGAGTGAAGCCAGTGAATCAGCAATTTACTTTGCCCATCTTTTGAAGGAATATAGTTATCAATATGACCTGTGCAGATAGATCTTTATATATGTCTTAGTATAGAAAGTGCAGCCCTGCATCCTGAACCAGACGTCCTGTAATTGATTTTACGACTTCAGTTAGCCATTCTAAGTGTAATTCAAATTTAGTACCATAGCTATAATCCTTTATGAGGCGTGAATCCTCATGTTGGGAAAAGGATAAACATGAATGTTATTACGGTATTTTGGTGTAGGGCTGATCGAATAATCGATGAGGCATAAGTTATTTTTCTAATATCAGCTTGGGGTGCTAATAGCCATGCCTATCGTGGTCTTATTTATTTTGCATAAATCTGAAGCGATAAGATGAGGAACTGGGAGATGGCGTACAGAGACGCTTACGGATTTACTTACAATATTAGTATGGCATCTTAAATTTATTAGTCCTAGTCTATCTTGTGCCTGTTTGGTATTCAGTTCTATGGACATTATCATGCTATTAGAGACGTCCTTGTACCTATATTTCGTCGTCATTGTCATTTGCTTCTACAGGTCCAACGGTCAATATTGTCCAGCCATCCAGCCTTCTGCCTTCTGCAACCAATTTATTAACTTCTACACATAATGTAAAACCTATACAAGACCATATTAGATATATTTCGGGACTTAATCGCGTGAATATATATAAGACCATTTCGAGAAAGGCCATTCCATACATTTCCTTAAATTTGACTTACGGAGCCTGTAGACTATTGGCACGTTGCCTTGGATACTTCTTGCTGGAAGTATTATTGGTCTATGTTCTGTTCATGTATGGTTTGCGCTCCATGGAGAGCAATAAAACGTTATAGTTGCTCCACGGTCGCTTTTAGCGTTTCGAAGATCGTAAATACCTGCGGCCATCTTGTACCAACAAACGTGTGCACATTGCATTGTTAGACAATTTAGAGGTTATATTTAGACTTTTAAAGGCGATTGGGATAGAATAATACAAAATGGGTGACCTAATTAGGTATTTCGTGTGTTAGTTTATTGTAACATGTAATATTTATGCGTGCTGTAAATTCAAGTTTATGAAGGTACTTGGTAAAACTCAATAATAGTTTTTCGGCGGCCTAACGCGTCTGTAAAGAAAATAAAAATTGGAAATTTTGCGATATTGTTCAGAACATCTGGTGCAATTTACCGGTCCGTTAAGTCAAACGTAAGTCTTAAGTTAAATTTCTGGTTCTAGATATAATTTGTTGCTTACTAAAGCTAATTATAGTACACATTGCATTGTTAGACAGTGGCCTATCACTCCACAGAGAGTCCAAGTCAAGTTATAAAATAATAATTTATTATATCAACTTCTCCAAAATTGGCCCAGAGTGTTTTACCCAAGTAAAACAAACAGTCATAATATTAGTACTTATAGATTTAATAATGTTGAACTATTGTATCCAATTCTGACCACAATCAATACAACTGAACTAAAACATTTGTATTTGCCAATCAAAAGGCTGAAAGCAATTATTGCTTCGAAATAAAAATAAAACATATGTTAAAGCAACGGTCATTAAAATAGCAGTTTTACTCGATTGACAGTATTTGTGGGATCTTGAAATCTGTCTCATCGTTGTTATTTTTATCTTTCTACGGTAAAAGAATCTTCGAAGCGGTTTTTGTAGGTAAATAAACACGCAGTAATACTTTTATAGTTCAAAGAAAAAAGTTGCTTGAGGGAAATCTTCCCAAAATATTCGGTTAGTAGAGAAATCGGGTTATGTTGAAATTTTCACCAAATGAAGTTGGCCCCAGTGGTCACCCGCATCACATTTTCCGGCACTACGGGACGGTGACGAATACGTAATTCTTAAGTTTTGTAAATCCTTGCGGAATAGGGTAGGTATTTTAATAACAATTACTTTAATATGATAATATATTTCAAATGTTTAAGAGTCCAAAAATGGTAGGTACATATCGAGAAATCCTCTGGTAAACCACTGAGAATATTTAATTTATAATCGCCTAAAATCAGTTATCAAACATCTCAGACAGTATTCAAAAAGTTCGTTGAATAAGTTAGTCTCAAATTGTATACAACTAAATACAATTCAATTCAAAGTGAAACACGAAGTATGCAAATGAATCGTAAAGAGATTTTCGTGTAGAATGATTAAAACGTAGCCGATATTAAAGTTTCACAAATAAGGAAGTTATTCGTTATGTAGGGCTGGCACAATTTTTTTATACAACGCAATGAAAAGACGAGTAGGTCGTAGGCCAGATGATAAGCTTCACGCTAGCCCATAACAATATCAACCACCCAAATCCTTTTTTTTTGACAAAGATCTGAATGTCACCGCGCTCCTCATTTGAGACATTAATTCGGAAATCTCATTTGCCCATTAATTACACTTGTTACAGTGCTCTTCAACCGAAACACAGTTAATACTACAATTACACACTGACACTTTGTGGTACATATTTTAAAAACCATAAATGGTGGTCAGTGAATGGTATTAAAAAGTAATACCTACTCAGTTTGACCGTTTTACGGTACTTACTACAAAGTAGAACTATTAAAAGTAGTGCAGCGTAACGGACAAATGTTGCACAGCTGATTCAATATTTAGATTTACTTTAATTGCTGACTGTATGCAGCTTCTGAAGTGTGTTAATCACCTAATTATTTACCGTAAGGAATGAGATGGTAAATAATTTTGCTTAAATTGTTAAAACGATTGATGTTATAATAAAACAACATAAAAAATATAAAATATTCTTCTTTAAGTTTAAAAAATAGAGCTATTATGTAAAGAAATTAGTTTATCGTAAAAAAGCGTGGGCAGGTTGTGACGATATTGATTTAAAATGACCCCACGTTCTTTGAAGCGAAGTTATGGGGGTTAATATCTCAACAAACGCCGAAACATGTTTTCTTTATCGGAATTAGTAAGCCAAATACGAAATTCCACAGATATAACTTAAAAACTGGCGTAGTTTCATATAAAATTACAACCATTATTTTACCTCCTTGAGAGTTGATTTTTCGAAAACCCCAAAACATATTTTCTTTATTTTAAACTAATAAGCCAAATACTAAATTCCACACTTCTAACTTCAAAACTGACAGAGTTTCATATAAACTTACAAATACTATTTTACCCCCATATGGAAAGAATAAAAAAAACCCTTTTTATTGGATTGTATTGTCATCGGTTCTTGATAAGTGTGCAAAGTTTCAATTAAATCCGACAATCTGAAGTGGTTGAAAAACACATTCAGAAATTTCGTTACTTACTAACATACAAACACACATATGAACCTAATAAAAGCGTGCTAAAAAGCTTATTATTAAGCGTAATCATATTCCGAATGCTTAAATAGAAAATAGTTACAAAATAAATATTGTAAGGTTTTATGTCTTGGACAGCCCTAGTTAAAGCACATTTATCAAGTTTACTACTGTTATGTATTCAGGAGCATTGTTTTTGACGCAGATTACTTTCCTACCACATTTCGCTATGAAAATTGTATGCAACTTTGTTTCTGAATATTTTTGCATTATTAAATGACTTGAATGTTTTACCTAGTTTGCCCATCTTTGCGGAACACTATTGGAATATTTACGTCATAATACCTTTAAACATTTTGAATATGAATGGTTTTACATTTAACATCAAATTCTACATTGCACAATATTCTGTCGAAGTTGAACTTGTTTTACATCACTGATTTTGAAAAGCTTCAAATAGTTTTAACTTGTTTGGTTTATTTTTAATTTGTGTAACATATACACAATAACCTATAGGTATTTTATTATCTTACTTCTATTTCTTTTTTGCTATAACGGCGGCTCAAATAGAACATTGTTTATTATTGAAAACTTTTGCAGCATATTCCCCAATGAGATAAATCCTAATATACTTAGTAAATAACAATATTATATTAGCAATAAATGAATAATTAGTTACCTTCAATTATGCACAATAGTTGAAATGAATTAATAATTCGATATCTCTCATAGCTTGTCACCAATTATCGTGTCAGTCGCAGCCCTGAATTGCTGGGCTATATCTGCCAATCTAAATAATGTGTTAAAATCATTTGCATATGCTCCAAATTTTAGTGTACCTATCACAAATTTCGTTATTAATACAAAATAGTATATCAAGTAAATATTGGTTACGAAATAATTCGTTTCCTCTGATCATTTGAATGGCATAAATGAGTTAATTTAATTGTAACAGTCCGTTTGTGACAATTAGAGTAATTACATAAAATGAAAATTATTATGATCAGGAGCTATAATAAAGCAGACAATAAGACGAAGAAGTTAAAATGTAAATATAAATTTGATATGTAGTTACATTTCAAATGTATGTATGGCATGTATATCATATATGTCTTTAAATATAAAATACAATTTCTGTTTGTTAGTCTCACTAAAACTCAAAACGGCTTAACCGACTTGATTTTTTATTGGTTTTGTTGTTTTAACCTTAAAAGAAACACCTTAAAATCAAAATTGGTATTGACCATGCTTAGTGCAGGGTTCCATAGCCTTGGCCGTATGTAAAAACCCTATTTGATTATTTGCACCGGCTAAAATTAAGCAGCGACTACTACAACACACTTTTTCACCAAAAAGCAAAAAGGTTTTAGGTAAAAACAAAAAGTTCCCAGGTCAAACATTCTATAATACCTCTCTCTACAGATCAAAACCGTCCCAAAAACCAGTCATACTTGTTCCAAAAAATTGAAATTCCAATTCAATCGAAAAGGGCCTCTAATATTACAGCATTAAGTTTTCAATAGCACGCGTCAAATAATTTTAAAGGTATATTTTTGAATAAAGAAAACGTGTGTGACTTTGATAAGGGGCCAATAAATTGTGCAGGACTGGAGTTCGGGCATTGCCTGTCGCATTATAGAAGGTCCCTATTGTAGAGTATTCGCATTATTCCCTTATCAACTAAGAAGTTAATGGGCAAGCTTTGTGTATTCTATGATTAATTGATTCGTACATGCCCTCATTGTGATGCAGATATCCTTAGCTTTTTCCTTACTAAGTGAAAATGATAAATGAAAATCTATTGTTATCCGCCACTGTATGAACGTATGGTAATTAGCTGTGCGATTTTCTTGTTTATGTTATTGTATTTGTGTTTTAGTAACTGTATGGTGTTTAGGTATATGTTGTATTTGTTTTATATGTTTGTTTTGTGCGTAATTGTGAATAATTTAAGGAGTTATTGGTTTAGTAAATACGTCAGTAATAGTTTATAATATCAGTAATAATATGTCGCGTTTGTATGAAACTAATTAGCTTTATTTATCCTGTAAATACTATAATAATAATATCTTGGGACAACTCACACAACGCTATCTGATCCCAAACTTAGCAGAGCTTGTACGATAGAAACCAGACAACTCATAAACATACTTATATATTTCTAAATACATACATATTATAGATAAATAACACCCAGACAAAGAATAAACCATCGTGCTTATCACACAAAGTTTTATCCTGGGTGGGGATAGAACCCACGACCTCTTGCGTAGCAGTCGGACACACTCCCACCGCGCACAAAGGGGCAGATCACTATGTATGATTATTCGTTTTTTTATCATATTATATGATTACCGTAATCTACGAAGACTTGCTAGGGTATCATTTACTGGTGCGTTCATCATCTGTCCTAATTTTCGCTACAACACTTGGTCCTCAGCCTTCTGCATTCAGTCCATCCCAGCGACCTTCTTTAGGTCGTCGGTCCACCTGGCTGTGGGCCGTTCTACCTTTCGTTTATCTAGTCGTGGTTTCCACTCTAGGACTCGTTTGCTTCAGAGACCATAGGTCAATCCGCAGATATGGCCAGCCCATTGCTACTTTAGCGAGCTTACCCTGCAAGCTATGTCGGTAACTTGAGTTGGTCGGATGACCTCAATTTATCCTTCAAAGAAACCTCAAGCATAGCTCGCTCCATAGCCCGCTGCGCAACAAAACAATTGTGATTAACTAGTGCGTTGTCCATTATGCATTAGTATATAAATAAAAACTCAGTATTCTTAATTCACTTAGGAATGAAGAATTATGAATGTCAAAGGACCTGAAATTGATTTTTTGATTGACCTATTTCAACATCACAAAGAAAAATAATGTTTAAAACTTATTACAACTATGCTTATACTGTCTCTTATCTTTTGTTAACTGTTTTTTTTTGTTTTAATACTATAAACCTAAGGCAATGCTTTTAGAAACAAAGAGCAAAATTTGCTATCCACGTAAAATAATGAGTTATTAGGTTAAATATTATACATTTTTTTCTCAGAGACGGCCTAAATGATTGCTAAAGTCTGCGAGTTAAGCTTACCTTAAGCTATATGACCTTGAATAATATGTAACATGAAATATGATTGTACTTGAATATTATTTTAATGGAATAATATTACAATGAAACATATTAACCAAAAAATGTTAATTGACGATTATGTGAGACTGGAACATTTCTTAAACATAATTTCTGTAATACTACTTTAACACAATGCTTCACACACACATATATATATTGCCCATAATAGTAGTAGTAGGAATAAGTTGCTCAAACGTTATAAATTACATATAATAGTTATCGACCTAACTTAACAATTTTATGCTCAAAATTAAGAATATTAACTTTCATATTATTACAGTGGTATTTTTCGACTTCGACTGCGCAGTCATACATCAAATAGAACAAACAGTCCTGTTTAAAACTTAAAACTTAAAAAAAAAAAACTATTAAGTATTTTTTTTATTAATTTTGTCTTGTCTTCCTTATAGTGAACTAATATTTCAAAATTTAAATTCATTTAAATCTATAAAAATAGGTAAATTGAGTAAAAAATTAAATAACTAAAGTAAATAATCTGACTTCCAAACTTTATCGCTTACAAAACTTTATTTAGACTTAAATTATGATGGTTGAAGTTGCTGTTTGAGACGATAATTTATCATACCTCCTTTATACGAGAACAGGGTGATTCGGGAAAAAGTTCGAGTTTTCAAAGTAGCTAGTGAGTGTATTTGCGAGAAATCTTTATAAGAAAAATTACTAGTCGGTCAAGTGATAAATGATCGAAATTTTTGTTATATTTACATTTATTGTATAGCTGGTTAGATTTAAAGTTAAGTCAATAAATAACATTCGGTCAATAAAGCGATTTTTTTAAAAGGGCTAAAATGATGCCGACTGTTTTTTTTACGAAATCATTAAAATGGCAGCCAGTAAAGTACTAGGACTATATGTAAGCGTAACAACTTTTCAACAGGTGGATACACCGGACAGCGTGCTACAAAGTGGGCTAGGCCTAGGGCCTGGCCCCGACACGGCACTCAGGTCCATGGTTGACCCAAGAGACTATGACCGCCTCCGCTTCTTTCAAATGAGTGCCGCCCAACCAAACACCTTCGAAGAAACTATACATAGGGTGAGCATTCAAAATTTTCCTTCAACATCTAAAAAAGACTGAGCTTAAAAACGTCTTTTTAAAATGCCAAATTCGAGCGTTTAACTTGTGTCGTTTTAATTTTAACATTTTTCAGTGTAAAAGCGATACAAAACGAATCTTTGGCGTTTAAAAAGGTATTGTGAACATACAATAGACTGTGTCATTGTATCGTTAACTTTCAGTTAAGGGTATAATAAAAGCTCTGTTTTTTAAAGGTGTTGCAGGAAAATGCCGATCTGTTACGCTCTGGATGGCAAATTATTTCGCTCATTTATCTGTGTATAGACGTATTTTTTATTTATCTGTGTACAATTTTAGTATCGTATTCATGTTTAGTTTTAAAACCATATCATATAGTAAAAATAGCTCATTATTAGAAGCTAAATGTATTTTTATCTTTCTGCTTATTTATTTGTGTATGTTGTGTTATTTATTTCATGTTTAGTTTAGGTATTTTAAGATATAATGTTATGTAATAACTATTCATAAACTGTTTTTATATTTATATGGAATAATTACATACGTATAATATCATTTTGCCAAACAGAGTTTTAACAGGTTTCAAAATTTAAAATCTCATCAAACATTTTTGGCTTTTTAATCGGCATGCTCAAAGAATTGGAGGTGGCTCTACGATACAAATTGTATTGCATTCAAAAATATTTTATTCCTGTCATGTTTTTACAGATTCTTTTATTTATTTATCTTAAGCTGTTTTTAATATTTTTTGCACAGCTCCGTAGTTTGGTATTATTTGCACGAAAATATTTTGCATGTTGAAATTATTCAAAAATGCATGTTCAGCACGATGAACAAATTGTTAGAATTCACAAATTTATTTCGTTTCATAACTAGTATGGGTTTTTTATGATATACCATTTTTATTTTAAAAGTCGTCCGTATTTTGGTATATTTTAACAATATTATAAATTTCAAATATCAAATTTCAATATCAATTATTAAAAGTTACTTCAGTTAAGGGTCAAAGGCAGATCAGAATATCAAAATTTAATTATTTCTTTTGATTAATTCAAAATGTTTAATTTGTTGCAGTTAAAAGTTCAAGAAGCAATGAAGAAAAAAGACAAATTAGCGAGAGAACAAGAAGAAGTAAGTCATACCAACTCACAGGCGTATTATCTTGTTATTAAAGGTTTAGAATACTCCATAGAAAATTTAGAATATCCCTTTATAATATCTGTATCAACTAACTACAGTGTAGGGAAATCAAAACCCCAAAGGTTTATGTGTGTGAATGCCATGTTTCAAAATGGAAAGCAATGAAAAAATCTACAAAAAATCCCTCGTTCCAAAGCGTACACCCAAAACTAATCTGATGCCAGCCTCGCACCAACGTGTAATCTCCTGACTGGCTGGAGCATTCGAAGCGCACCTACCGAGCCAAGCTAATCGTGGCCTAATCTCGGACTAAGCCTATTAGAGGCAGTTGTATCGCTTCCCTACGAAACTTCCGAAGCCCCTTGCTCAGCACATTTCGCTCGTAAAACTATGGGTCGAACTTCGGAATATTGAACATTGAAATTTTACTATTGTAATAAACTATGTCACATAATTCAGTCATACGAAAAGGGGGAAATATTCAAAATATTTACACTAACATTTATATCCAGGAATAAAAACATTTACATAGTATCAATGTTGATAAACTTTCGCGATTTGTACACATAATGAAAATATATATATTACGGGTCTTAATCGCGTGAATAATACGGTCAAATCGTCGGTCATTTACATAGTATTGTTTTACTTGTAACTTGTTATTTGATGTAGCGTCATAAAATTGTTTCAAGAATTAAATAACATAATAATGTGTATTTTTATGTCCCGTTTCCGTGAAATTGTACTAAAATCTCATTTTCTAGAACAGTGCGACACGTAAATCCCTTTCGTGTATAAACTGCGCCGTCTTGGTAACTAAGTGTGCATAAATTAAGTTAATGTTCAATACTTTTCTACTTACGAGAAAGTGGTCTTTTTATTGCCCCCTTTGAATATTTATTATCGTGTTCACGCATTCAGGAAAATATTTCGCTTGAAAAATAATTTTGAAAAGTTTTCTCAACATATTTATTGCTCGTCTCTTAACCTGTGTTTATGTATTTTACTAGAACGTGTGCACTGTGCATGTACAAGGACAGGGGAGAATGAAAGCATCTCATTTCCTTATAAAAACCTATAAAGTTTTTACGTCTCATTTTAAGGCATTGCTATTTTGCAAAAGGAAGCTGAGATGAACTCGGCGGGTGGTAAAAATTGCAAAATCTAAAAATGTTTAGGCACAATGTAACGGACTCATGAAAATTGCTCATTATTTTTAAAATTAAAATTCTCCTATCTTGTTTCTTCACTCCCCTACAAAATAGCTAGCTCAGTTTCGTTGCAAAATTAAAATAATGCTATCTACTTTAGGGGCGTGAAAGAATTTTCCTCAAATATTCAAGTCTGATGTTTTTGGTAAAAGTGTTTTACTTTTGTTACAGATTCTAAGAGATATAAGACATGGTCTTATGAACATGGGAAGAGATGGCGTCCGAGGTCCATTTGGAGGTATGTTAACTATCCGTACATCACCTTTTCCAAAATAGTGTCATATATAATATTTGGAAAAGGCTGTATATGGTTGAAATGCTTCCATGAGTTCAGTTTTTGTAATTAAAATCTGATTGCTTATTGATACTTTGAAAACATCCGACAATAACAAAGTATTGATCATATTTTGATAAAATTTAAAGGATCAAATCAATCAGATTTTTGCTATTGTTGAAAATGCTATCGTGATTCCGCATGTTGCTTGCACGATTTTTACAACCTATTTAAGCAATTGTGCGGAATGCTTCTTTGATGATATTCATTTCACGTTCGACCATGATCATTCGGTATGCTTTCGATGTGCATCTATCATTCATCATTTTTTGTTATTTATGGAATGAAAAGACTGGACCAAGAATTCCATTCAATCTTTATCATTAGCGCGAGCTTGAAAACGAAGGCGCGATATATAGTCTAATAGAAAACATTAATACAATCAAAGCCTTCATCATTCATACGATCAATGTTTACTTTGCGACAAAATGCTAAATGCATGTTTTGGAGAAAAAATGTTTTGCAACCTCGCACGGCTTTACGATGTTCGTACACAGCTTTAACTGCAGTGTTGTCAGTGAATCGCCACTATGTGGGAAGCATTTTTACGGTAAAGTTTTTTCGCAATTTTGTTAGCACGTATTTTTTATTTGCATTACTGGGAAACTACGCTGCATTGAAGTCTAATAGAGGACTCGTTTACAGACGACACGTATATGTACGACGACGAAGCGAGAGGCCTCTCAGGAAGAGGGCATTGGTACGACGAACCGCCGTATGAGAGTGACCCAGAAGATTTTTTGATGGGCGGCGGGGCGCCGGCAGCTTCATTTCAAAATGGTCGTGTTTGCTTCACGCTCAACCTGAGAAATGAACCAAGAGGTGAAGGCGTAATATCACTTAGAAGTGCCGGAGATATAAGTTTAGCGAGAACCCCTAGAAGGGGATTAATTATTCCGCAGAGTGGTCCCTATCCAACCACTGTTATCCCCTTGCGAACGGCGAGAGATCGAGAGAGTGGAGATTATGCCGCGTCAGACATCCAATCTATTGGATCAAGATTATCTGGAATCTCTTTAGAATCTAACCGGTCGGAACGGGACTCTAGGCGGGGATATAGGCAAATGTCCGGATACCGGATAGGTGCTGATCCTTTATCACCTGCTTCATCTGATTACGAAGATCAAGAGAGTGAAACAGATTCACAACACATAGCCACCGTTCACAAGGTAATTTGAGTTTACATCTATAATTGTATTCGTTATTAATCAAAGCTGTTTAAATAGATTCTTTTTAATAAATTGTCCAGTACAAATTATGTAGCTTTTGATTTTGGTAACCTTTGCCCGATTGACAATGTTATATGTCTTTCCAGTCAGCTGAAGAATGCGAAGGAGTTTCAAATCTGGCAGGAAAAGTGAGAGGTCTTAGGCAAGATGTCCAAAGAAAAATATCAAGATTAAGACAAGAAAGGGGTCCCGAAGGGAGCGATAGGCGGACGAGTGGCGATCAAGCGTTTCCATGTTCTAATAGTTCTTTCGAAAGTCTTCCCAGCGGATCAGGCAGTAGTGAGTGGATTTATTGAGTTATTTGTTGTGTTAATATAAATGGTTTTGTAAATAAGTTTGTCTTTCCTTTCTTTGTACCATAACGCCCCGATGTGTTACTTACAGATACCCTTGTATTATACATATGTAATTCTAATAATTTTAGTTACATTAATATCTAATCCTACTAATAGCATCGCATTAGATCACTAAAAATAACTAAACCCTAAAACCTATCCACAGTTGAACAAAGATGTACACAGGTATTTCTACTTTCAATGTGTGTTGGTCGTAGACATTGAAATATATTTTATCTGAGCCCAGAATATTTATGTACAGGCACACAAGCATTGGTTCGCGCCGGTAGTAATCACTCATCTCTCTCGGCAGAAGAAAACATAGAATTAAGTCCAGCCGGGCGGAGTTTACTCGTGCCGCAAATGCTGTGCCGAGCTCGAGCGCTCGTCGATTACATACCCAATATTTATGAGAAAGATGCCCTGAGATACAAGGTAAGACGACTTAATATTAAAGCGTACCCGATGTTAGCATCTACGAAGGTATTTCTAATAACGTGTTATTTGTCAACAGAAAGGAGACATCATTGAAGTTATAAACATGAACGCGTCTGGTATTTGGCGCGGTGTACTGAATAATAAAGTTGGAAACTTCAAATTTGGCAATGTTGAAGTTCTGTCAGAGAGGGATACAGTCCGTTCTAGGTCTAAATGGTGTAAAAGCCGTGAGAGACTTTGGGAAACACGACCACGTACAGTAGAGGAATTACTGAGGAGGATAGATTTACCGGAGTATGCTGTGGCCTTTGCTAGGAATGGATATGAAGATATAGAACTATTCAAAGAGATTGAACCATCAGATTTGGACTACTTGGGAATAATGACTCCTGAACATCGTACACGTATTCTTGCTGCAGTTCAACTTTTACACCAGCTTGAATGTGAGTTGCCACAATAATATGTAATATAAAGAGCCTGCTTAAATAAATCTAATGTTTTATGAAGCTACTAAGAAAATTATCCACTCTCGTAGGTGGCGAAGCTGAAGCAGAGGTTGATGGAGGCGGCTCAAGTTCCGAAGGAGGAGACTCTCCCTTTGGCAGACGACAGTTTCCACGAGATTCGGGGTGTTATGAAGCAGGCGTCGGTGTCGGAGGTGTTCGAGTTCGCACGTCACCGTTAGTTCACAGAGCAGATGAGCCAACGCACAGGCCACCAGAACCGGCCCCACAAGCAAAACGATCAATTCGTCGCCGGCAGCCAGACGATGCTGAATGTGATCGAATCGAGCGCTATCCAGGTCCGGGCACTGACCGAACTACTGTTCGTAGCGTTGGTCTCCCTGGCGGTGCTAGGGATGATACCTGCGAGTCTGATCATCGGCTTAATGTAGTCAAGTTCGTTGCTGGTGGTGAGCCTTGTGCCTCAGAGAAAAGTAGTGACTCAGGGGTGAGTAGTTCATCATTGAGTTCTGCTCATCCTCATCGTCCCTGAGCGAGGCCTTCCGCGCCCGCGCTCGCCTAGGCGCTGGCGCGGGCGCGTGCGCAAGCCGCGCAGCCGCCCGCACCCCTCGCCAACACTGAACCATCCGCGCCGCCCGAATGCGAATAAACTAGCCACACTTTTCTATTAAACTGTTCTCCTCTTTATAAGTCACTTTTGGGTGGATTTTTCAAACATGTTCCAATTTGTCTTAGATTTACTGTTGTAATCGTTATGACAACATACACATAATCACATACATTTAAGTATTCTTATTAACTCAAAATAAGACTGAAATATTTTGTCAGTATAAGTATTCATGCTTTGGGCGGCGCGAACAAAGCTTCGTGTGGGTTATTTTACATCGACTTTTAAGAAGTTGATAAATAATTAATTGTTTTGAAATAATATCATGTTTTATGACGTACGTACCCACAAACTTTCTTCGTATAAGAACTTGTTACTAAAGACTGACCTGAGTTTGGTAGCACTTGATGTGCTGTAATTTTTATGACACAATTCACAGTTAAAATTGCAATAATGTAACGATTCTTCTTTAATATGTTCAAGTAATAAATTATGAACAAAAGATAATAATTGGTGTTAATAGATTCAATCGTAAATAGATTTCAGTACGGAATATTATTATGGATTATAGATATTTATATAGGTTGCTTGTTACGATTTCATAATATGAAGATGTTGAAATCGCTTTTTATCATTCCGTTATAAATTGGAAAGCATATCATGGATGGCAGCAATTTATTATAGCTTTAGTTGCTTTGGATACTTGACTCTGTTCAAAATAGATAGGTACTAAATAATATGCCTATTTGTCCAAGATAATTCTACCTTTTGGATCAAACGTATTAACATTAAAATGTTATTTCGTACCACCAACAAGATCCGGCTGTTTTATTATTCACGACACTTTGTTTGCGTATTTAAATTCTGTGCCATTTATAGTAGAATATCTATTCTATAGTATATTTATTTTGAACAGAATATTCTAAAAAGCATTTATGACTGTATTTATTATTTGTAGCGGAGGCAATAAGCCAGTTTGTATAAGTAACTGGAGCGTTGAAAGCGCAACACTCGATAGCAATAATTGTACATAGTTTATAGATAGGTTAATTATTATATGTTGATAAATAAAGTTTTTTGTAATTTTTTAAGAGAGCTTTATGCGGTGTGCCGTATGTACAGATAATGTAGTAAAACAGTGAAATTTTGAATTTCACCCCGAGATCTTCCGTGTCATGGTAAAGCAATTTGACATCGTTTACGACTTTCACACTTGTGACTGGGCACTCGTAAAATTGTAACTACTGTCAAACTACAGACGGGAACAAAACAATATTAGGTTTCGCAGCCCGCGTCGAAAATATCTCACATTTCCCTGTTGAAATAATATTGCGTTCTTCATATTGTTATGTTATTTTTTTAATATTGCCGTATACAGAACTATGTTCAATATGAACAACGATATGTGTGTAATAAATTCTACGTGTATGGCTACTTTGTTACAAAGTTACTAGCGTCTTTCTCGTTGTTCCATTTACTTAGGTACCTACCTAATGTATTTGAAGTAAAACAAGTACCTTACTTGTTTTACTTCAACTAAATTGACTTTCACAACGAAGTAATTTTCTGAAGTGAAGTAATATTTTAGTTTCATTGTTGAGAAGGAAAGATTCCATTTAACATTCAGCATTTGTATCCTGAACGTTAAAAGGAACCGTTTCTTTCTCATTTGTTACGCTTTCATAGATTTTTGTTGCTCAGTCACTTGTGATAAAACTGAACACTTTCGACTGCCCGTAGTGTCCCTTATGTAAATTTTGTAAAAAAAAGTAATCCTTCACATTTTCGACTACGATCGTGAACTAGTCCGAACTATTGAATGTACATAGTTAAATGTTTGTTACTTGTATATTGTAGATAGAATATATTTCTTTTGACAATTGTATATTCAATAAAATTAATTCTTTATTAAAAATAATGTTAAAGAAATAATTTATTTATAATCAAAATTACGTTAATGATGCTCAGGTAGATTTGAATTTATCAATAGTTTTGTGGTTATAGTGTTGTTTTTAAGATTCGTGATTATAAGTAAGCTATATGATTCACATTTTTTTTAATTTCTGTAAGCCATACAACAGTAACTGTACGTACTTTTTGTAGCAGTATTTATATTTTTTTAAAACAGACCTTATGTGTAAGTTAACAAATCTGTTTACAAACATGGATTCTAAATAAATAAATCCAATAATTTTAGATGTATTTTTTTTTAGGATCGAACATTTTAATTTCCTTAAAACTATTCTGTATCTTGAAATGATACATACTAACGGCCGTTTTCAATAATCTAGAAACTAGAGAGAGATAGAAATTTGTATGGAGCTTATGTCAAGTATATAAATATTATATAACTCTAGCAGCCAAATATTGAAAACAGCCGTAAGTGAAGAAGACGAGAACATTCGGCCACAGCCTGGTGAGTATTTTACGTGTGAAATTCGGAAGACTAGTCTTGGTGCAACAAGTAAAAAAAAAATAGTTAAACAAAACTAATTACCTAAGAGTAAAATAAATACTTTACACACATATTAAATTATAGAATTTTATAAGCTACGGGTCTTAATCGCGTAAATATTTTATTTTAAGGCTAAATATCTTTGTTCACAGCCGTGGCAATACGGTCGCAACGTCAGGCAATAGCAACAAAGGTATTTAGCTTTAAAATAAAATAGTTACGCGATTAAGACCTGTAGCTTATAAAACTCTATAATGTGTACAAATCGCAAAAGTTTACTAACATATTTTACACATACTAAAATTCGCCATTTAGTACCATAGCCAATATTGTAGCTTCTTATAGTTTAATGATAACTGTTGCCCAATTGTAAACATTTCATGTCTACTAAATAATAAATCTGATTGCCTATTAACAATTTAATTGTTATTAATATCAGTATGAATATTAATAGAATTTAACACCTCTAGATAACAACGAAATAGTTAAATCTTATCGTAGAAACTCGCCCAATTAAATTTAGATCCTTAAATACCCTTTATTATTCAAATTTAATCTACCATTTCCAAGTAGATGAATACCAGAGACAATTCAAAACTACAAACCGTGAATTATAAAGTCTGACAATATCTGGAAATTCCTATTCATTCCTAACTTGCTATCGATCATTGTCTAATAGCCTGTCTTTACGTTATCATTAGGCATAAAGGCTATAAATAAGCTGGCATCAAAATACTTGTTTTGGTTAAGGAGTAAATTATCAACAATTACTATTGGCAACAAGCTATTGTGTTGATATTGTGATGTAGATTACGACACTATTTTGTGTTGTATTTATTCGTGCTATAATAATTTATTTATTTGGAGGACCAACAATAATATAACAACATACAGCTAATTACAAGTCATCTCCAATAGCCGTCAGCTTATTCGTGAGGCCGCGAAAAGAACAGAAAAAAACTTTCAAAAGAAAATAAAATAAAAAGAAACAATGAGAAATATAAAAAATGCGTAACTATAATTAAGTTAAGCACAGGACAGATGCTCAACCTCCTGGGTCCTGGCGGACTGTCAGAATTGTAACTTAATGTTAAATATGGAGGTGTGCTAATACATTACGGCGCATGCGCGGCGGACACTTTTTTGAGCACGACGCGAATGCGCCGTGATGCATTTCCAAGCGCAGCTCTCCATTTTCCATTAAGCCAAGGCTTTGACAGTTGGTACGGGCTTGCCGTGGACACGGATAAAAGATCGTGAATAAGGATCCTGATACTTGTTGAAAAACTCAAGGCTAAACAATCTCCTGACGTTATACTTGTATTAAAAATATAAATGTCATAGCACAGAATAAGTAATAGTACTAGTAGCCATAGTGTCTAACTGTAACTGCATTAACCATCTCAGCCGCTCGCTCGATAGTTTCTTGAGTGGTAAGTTTAGACGAATGTAATGTCTCATGGATCTTGGGCGAGTGTTAATCTTTGAAAGAAGTTTAGGGCAATCGATTTGGTTACTTCAAATTTTCAAAAAGTACTAGACATGCGCGATGGACCGTCGGTTATCTAATGGAACTCTCGTTGAATGAAGGTGGAATTGTTTATAAACAATTCCGCCTTCTTCCATTTCATTCCACACTCGTTTTGAGCGATAACATAGGTGTCTGGCAAAGTGACAAACCTCCTCTGAATCCCTCAGAGGCCCTCAATCCTGTCAATATACTTCTTGTATCTGAGACTCCAAATCTGCGATCCATATTTGATCCAACCCCACATATCTATACCAAATACATAAAAGTGACTTACGTTTGAGTATTCAGCCGAAGTTTTTAGACGCCGATCCACTCTCAAGCATAATTTTTATCAATATTAACGCTAAAAATTACAGCTACACATCCTGAATCAGTAAATGGGGAGAACCCTCCCCTTCCCCAAACAGAAATCCGCTACTGATTGTGGTCAGTTCATCTTCAGAATATGTTATTCCTATATTCTGCATCTCAAATTCAATATCTGGCTGGCACCAACACCGCTCGTTAGCTTTATATACTTTTATGTCCCATTTACAACACTGAATTTGAGTAACAATTGGCTTACATACTTAAATTTTTTATCATTCTTTTATTTAAAATCGGTGTTTAATACGTTAAGTTCTTTGTCGCCTAACTTTATTATATATGTATGTAAGTACTTATTTCGCTTCTCACAAAATATTACTTGCACAAAACATTTTGTATTTTCTAAACGTCAAGTGTTACTTACTTATACAATAAATCAATTTCACCTCTATGCCCCAAGGTACCGAAAAACTACTTATTCCCAGTCATATATCTCGATATATCCGTATCAATTTACACAAAATCATATCAAAACAAAACCGAGTTTTTCGCAACAATTTTACCAATATCGTCAAGCCTTACTTCCTTAAACAGAGAGTGAGAAATCCGAAAAATAATGCGAGATTAGAAAAGGACGAAGCTATGAAAATATAAGTGGGGGTGTTCTTTCTGTATATACAAGATTTCATATCTAAGCCTTGTTATTAATGATCAGAACTTAATCTTACTACTAACTCCAATTGATTTCAAAATCTGTATTTCTACATTATCATTTTATGGCATCGCTAAAAAGTTGTTTGCTTCTGGTTTGCAAGTACAAACGAAATTTTATCTTAAAACGTAAGCAGTAAAGTTGAAAATTTAGAGTGATGTTGTATTGAGAATTTATTTACAAATAACAAGGAGATTTACGGCGCAACGAATGAATATCGGCAATGTATCATTGTAAAGGAGACTGTATACAAGTATCTTAGTGTTATAAGCACGCTTTAGCATAGCGAATGAGTTTCTATTACGAGGCGGATGGAAATGTAAATGGAAAAAAACGACTTCAAAAAGGAGGAGGTCTCAATTCGATTGTATTTTTTTTAAATGTTTGTTATTCGATTACTCGCAGACGGCTGGACCGATTAAAAAAAGTTGTTTTGTTTTTGAAAGAGTATACTTCCAGATTGGTCCCATTGTCATTAAAGTTTGGACCTGATGATGAGGTCTTCGAGAAATCGAGGGAACTCTTCAAATATTAAAGACACGGTGTGTCTTACACGAAATACAAATATACCCAAATTACTATTAATTTGGGTATATTTTGTTGTAATTCGTGCATTTACTCTTAAAAAATACCATTGAGTGCAATGGAACTGATGATTAAGACCACAGATGACCAGCGAAACTATTCAACTATAAATATTCCTTGTTGCGATCTGAGTACCGTGTTCGATACCTAATTCTTCGCCTCCGTCGAATCATGTAATGGAACTCCTCAAAAATAAATTAACATTTGGAAGTTGGTGCCTACACCATAAAACTACATTTCCTGGCACAAACTTCAAAATGTTTAATTATTTTTTGTTGTTGACCATATTATTTTTTGCTTTTTAGTTCCCATATATTTATTTTGGTCGGTTTTTTTTTAATTTTATTGAAGATTTTGTTGTCATGCGCGGTAGACATATTTGAGCGCACCGCGCATGCGCCAGTTCGCACGGCCATATTCACAACAGAAAAATAATGATAGTGAATAAAGACCCACATAGTATTTTTAGCACGAATCCGATGTAGCGGTAATAAATGAACTGAGAGCTACAATAATAAGTCTTAACATGTGTACGTGTAGTTAGGTCATTTACTAAGGATTATAATCTGCTATGACAGTAACAACTAGTCATTTTTCCGACTGCAAGCACGAACTAATTGCAACTCGACGTATTTGCATTTAACCGTTCAATTATAAATTATAAGTGGATGACTTATGAAGGCCCACTGTAACCCTTTTATCATGCATCATGGACCATTTTTCAATACGAATACAGAATAAATCTTAAAGGAACCCTGGGGATTGCTCTTTATTGCACTGTAAATCAAATTAAACTTGTAATGAGGTTACGGTGAAATGAAATTACAGGTAGGGTCCAAAAGAAAATAGGAACAACAATGTTCGCCGTTAACAAATGGTTTACCAGTTAATCTGTAACTAGCAAACGTAATACATCATCATGCTGGATTAGCACATTGGTAAACGCGGTGATTTCTCAGTGTCGACCTTACTTTGTATAGGGTACGCTGAAGACTTTATTTGCGTACCTAACTATATCTGATGCAATATTTTTGTGAATTTATTCAAGTTTTTGCATGGAATTTATTCTTCTAAACTGTAATTATGAAAAGAATAGCCAATCAACGAAAATATCGAAAGTAACTACATTAGTACCTACAAACGGTAATCCTTAGCGCTCATTCCCATTTGTCGGATGTCGGAACCGAATAAAAATCGGGTGCTCTAGTGGATTACGACGATACGATTTATATATTTTTTATAGTCGCTTACGATTTTTTATAGTCGTCTCTCCATACAAAATTTTCTAGCACTAGAGAATCCGATTTTTATTCAAATCTGCCACCCAACAAGTGGGAACGGGCACTTAAACGTGCCTTGCTCGAGCCAATTACACAGAGGTCACAGACAAAAAAATCATACCACTTCGGATCACAATGTTTGGAAGATGTTCCGAAATTTCGTGTTGTATATATATTTTGTAACTTAATATGCTAGATTTATATACTAGGCTGCATACATGATGTTAACACGTTGGGTCTCACCTCAACACTCAAATAAGCTTATCATTCTGCCCAATGATAAAGAAAACGAACTGAAACATAGACGATGCTTGAACTAGACTCAGTTAATACTCCTTATGACGTCATAATCTTTTTCTATTTCATCACTTTTTTATTTTGTTTTTTTTTTATCTTGGGATAAAGCGACAACGCTATCTGATCCCAAACTAAGCAGAGCTTATACTGTAGAAACCAAACTACTACTAGAGATACTTAACACAGATACAGATAAAAAAACATTGTGCCTGGACACAGAATCAACCATCATCTTCATCACACAAAGTTTTATCCTTGGTAAGGATCGAATCTACGACCTCCGGCTTAGCAGTCAGTGTCACTAACCACTAAACCAACACGCCAGTCGAACTAAAAGAATAGCACTTCGAGGTAAAACGGTTCCCCGTTTTAATACTGATTACATGTTTATACCTACCACAGTCAAGTAACCACCATAGTATTATTTACTTTGTGGTTACTGCCTGACAATAGGTAACAGTTTCTTATTATGAGTAGGAACTATGCAACATTGAGTTTACTGCCGGCCTTATAGGCTTGAACAATCAGTTTCGCGAGGGACACTAATAAAACAGTTTCTTAAACAAATAAGTACTGACGCCATAAAGAAATATAGCTATTAAATATAATAATGTTACATAAAGTAACGGTTTTCATAGCCATCTTACTAATTAGACGGAAAATAGGATATGGTATAGGCATTGTGATTTTGTCACCATTCAGGTGTCATATTATTATCATTATGACTCAAAATGTGTGAGTCATGGATGTTATTGTACACGCAACCTTTACAATTGATATTAGAAACATATTTGCAAACTAAACATCTAAAAATACTATTTAATTTATGCCTCTGTGGCGCGGTGGGAGTGTATTCGACTGCTACACAAGAGGTCGTCACCCAGGATAAAACTGTGTGATGAGCACGATGGTTTATGTATGTATTTAGAAATATATAAGTAGGTATGTTTATCGGTTGTCTGGTTTCCATAGTACTAGCTCTGCTTAGTTTGGGATCAGATAACTTTGTGTGAGTTGTTTCAAGATATTATTATTATTATTATATAAAAAATAATTGCCGTGTGGTGCCGGCTTAAGAATAGTATCACCCCATCTCTTCCTGTGGGTGTCGTCAAGGCGACTAAGGGATTTCACCCCGGAGGACGGGCAGCAGCGTCCTCTGCCTACTTAAAGCCTTACTGCGATCGCCAACCCGCTCGCCAAGCGTGGCGATTATGGCAATTACCCCCAGGATCTACATACCAGTAGGTTCTACTGGGGAGACCCGTGCCCAGCAGTGGGCCATCATATGGGTTGATATGTATAAAAAAATCATTATCTTTAGGAACAAACATTTTTTCACCAGAAAACGGTGAACACTGGCCTAGTCGAAATCATTTGACAAATATTCCTATTGTATTAATTCTGACAGATCGAACCTATAATACTCAAACGATACTTAACATTAAGTCGAGCTCAAAAGTATTTCTATCGCTACTATCTAATAGATGACAGCATCAATGACGTCTTAAATCTAAGTAAATAACGTTTGAGTATTTGGCCATTACAGTGTATTTTTTTGTCGGCTAAACTGGCTTCTATATTTCGTGATTTGGTATGCCACACATTTTGTTCACACCTGCTCATACATATATGATGGCCATATGATGGCCCACTGCTGGGCACGGGTCTCCCCAGTAGAACCTAGTAGTATGTAGATCCTGGGGGTAATTGCCATAATCGCCACGCTTGGCGCGCGGTTTGGCATCGCAGTAAGACTTCAAGTATGCAGAGGACGCTGCTGCCCGTCCTCCGTTGTGAAATCCCTTAGTCGCCTTGACGACACCCGCGGGAAGAGACGGGGTGGTACTATTCTTAAGCCGGTAACAAAATATAATATACGTTTCTAAATTTTAGGACCAAGTGGTCACGTGACACACCATCAATTAACTATTTACCATTTGAATAAAGTTTCCGTCCACAAAAATATAGCCAGCAACCCTCTTTGCTGACTGTTTTTTTCTCTTTAAAAAGACAACTCCCGCAGTAGGGTACAAGCCCTGTGTCGCGGGGGACTTTACAAACATACAAGTCACGGACACAAACTACACCCGGACCCGGAACAACAATTTGTGGATCACACAAAGTGGTGTCCCGTGTGGGAATCGAACCCACGACCTCTTGCGTAGCAGTCGGACACACTCCCACCGCGCCACAGAGGTAGTCAACTGTACATTACATACACAATGAACGCAGGAACTAAGTTACGAGTTACGACCGCCACCATATTTACGGTTATCCATAAACGTCGAACGAACTGCATGACAGGAAGAACGAGATAACTGGCAAATTAGGGGTGGTCATTTTGTCATGCATGTGTATAAAATAGGTACCCTTTTTATAACATGGGGTAACGTGGTTACGGCCTGCATGATGGTTAGCAGTTATCTCAGTTTATGGTCACTAGGAAACCAGGAGTAAGATTGCTAGAGCGACCCTTTCTTTAAGGCAAAGTACAGTAGGTACATAGGATGCTAGGCTAGCAGAATAAATTAACTAATAAAAATTTAAATTTAATACTTATTGTTTTTAAACTTTCGCGATTTTATACATCTATACTAATATTTTAAAGATGAAGACTTTTGTTGTTTGTTTGTTTTTTTGAACGCGGTAATCTCAGGAACTACTGATACTAAGTGAAAAAATATTTTTTCTGTTGGGTAACCCATTTATCGAGAAAGACTATCGGCTATATAACATCACGCTACGACCAATAGGAGCGGAGCAGCAATGAAAAATGTTGCAAAAACAGGGAAAATTGACGCAAATGAAGTTACGCGGGTCAGCTAGTATTAGATATATTTAAGGACATAAATAGCGTGAATTATTTAAAATTAACAAAAAATTTATTTACCCGACGTTTCGATCAAATTGCACCGATCGAAACGTCGGTTATATAAAAAGTAGGTAGGTACCTATAAATAATACAAGCATTAAGTCTCGAAATATATATAATATACATTTCATACTTTCATAAAAAACCCTTCGAACCTGGTTACAAATTAAAATGTAAGGTGAATCAAATGAGTTTAAACTTGTTGCCACTGAAGTATTTCACTATAAGTTTTCTGGGTCTGTTTTCAATTCAACTCGATCATTATACACGTATTGAACCATTGATGGACACAGGCCTCACTTAATTTACGCCATAACACCCGGTCCTCCGCCTTCAGCATCTAGTCCAAATTATACAAATCGATTAGAAACTGATAGGCACTGGGTACCCACGTGTTACTGAGTGAGAGTGAGAGATATATAATCTAACTTTATTAAAATCTGAGTGAATTAAACCTTAAAATTTAATAAATGAAATTGACCGCACCTTTCTGCTACACAAAGGTATTCAGCCCTAAATAAAATATTTACGCGATTAAGACCTGTAGCTTATAAATTTCTATAATGTGTACAAATCGCGAAAGTTTATCGTATTGCAATACGGTCGAAACGTCGGGCAATAACACAATAGTATTTAGCCTTAAAATAAAATATTTATGTGATTAAGACCCGTTGCTTATAAAATTCTATAATGTTTATTAATAGTTTTGACAAATGTGGAAATACCAGTAATGCTATACTGTGATACCCACATATCAAACGTTATCACCAATACGTCACATTTTGTCAGCGATACATTAGGATGCGGTCTCGACCGGCGTTCTAGGATATTATTGACATTATCTAATAACATCGACCTCTCCACAATTGGACGTGTGATATATTGTTCAATTTATCTATCAAGTAAGTCATACATCTTAAAATTATTGAGGATAATTTATACCCTGTACCGTGGAACTCTAGAATGAGTAATAATTCTCCAAGTAGATAGATACAGCCATTTGTTAATTTAATTTAGTATTCAATGAATATCTTCTTATAATATTATCAGATTGTTGAATATAGGACAAACTGAGTCCACATATGCATCGTATGCAACGCTTTATGACATCTAGACTCTTAAATTTGTATGAAAACAGTTGAATCAAATACATACTGTCGTACGCAACGCTATTACACGCGTTCCACGAAACGTTAGAATCCAGATCGGTGTGGGAAGGTTGAGGGGATATCATACGTAATCTCACGCGTTAGACCAGCACTAGACCAATACTACCTGAAAAAATGACAAATAAGTATGATGTCAATATGCGTTGTGTACGTGGGAAAAGTGTGCACACCAACTCTCACAAGTTGCATACGTGGGCTCAGTTTGTCCTTACCTTTATGTGTCCTGGAATATCTAAATTCAACAGAACTCAGAGACAGCTAATGATGTTTATAAATATGAGCCGGGCGTAAAGCTGACTACATGCGGCAAGGGTATCAAGATAACAGTTTCAACTAAGCCTTATTTTTTATAGAATACAGTTGATTAGTAAGCTTGGCAGCGCCTACACACCACATCCCATTGTTTAACTGTGGCATGTTATTTTGAACCACACTTATGTCACAAAAATAATATAATATATATAATATGTTGTTTAAACAGTATGATTACACGCCTCGTTAGGTTTGCGCTGAGTCATAATGGTTCACTTTTACTCAAAATTTATCTCTTCACCAAATTTTATCCCACCAGGTTCTGGCAGTTTCTTTTCCATTTATAGTTGCTATAACCATAATCATAAAAAGGTATGAATGTCAACTTGTTCGAAAATAAATATTGGACATATTTCCAACCTACGCAATCCAACGCCTCAAATCTGCAAAAGGTTGGTGGTTTGATTCCCACACGGGATACAACTTTGGGAGATTTTGGGACCTTTGGTTTTGAGTCTAGTCGTATATCTATGTTTGCAAAGTCCCTCATAACACAGGGCTTGTACTCTAGTGCCACAAAACACTTTGTTCCAAAGGTGCTCAAAGATTCTCAGACTGTAAACGGTTTCAAACTCCGTTTGTCCACCGCCACCGCTATTGGGACGTCACCGAGGACGAGATTTATTTTACTTCAATGGCCGTGATGACGGCGCTTGGGTATACCCAAGCCACCTATAGGTGGCCACTGACGATACGTCCATTTGGAAGCCTTCCGAATGGATGCATTCAGAATGGATGTACACAAAATGATGGCACCGTTGACTATACTTCCATTTGGACGTACGTCTTCCATTTGGACATACGCAAAAAGGCTGTAAAGTCTGCTGTCAACACTATAAATTGGTTTTAGAAGTAGTAAAGATTATAAATTTGACATTTTGCGAGACCGTCTTCCTCTTTAGGAGTAGTCTTATTAAAATGAATATGTTCTGTTATGTGTCATCTTACGTACATTAATAATGCAATTACAGCACAGCAATGTATCAGCAGGGTGAGTGCCTGGTGATCTGAGCTACAGGCTCACGCCTATTTCAGACACCAGTCCTCTCACAATTACTATTTTTTATTAATCATTGTTAATGTGATGAATTGATATAGTATAGATTGGTGATTGTGAGACGAAAATAAAGAAATTATTATTATTATAAAAATTATTAAATTATTATTATAATAAGAACTATATCTGTAAATAAGTTACCATTCTTTTTTCTTTAATTTTTTTATACCCTGTAAAAGTTTCTTATGTAAAAAAAACATAACGGGGCGGTACGAAGTTAAAATGAATCCCTATTTCCTGTATAAAAAAAGAATGAATGAAATGGGGTAAAGGTGACCAATCACCTTTACCGATTTCATTCAATCTTTTTTTTTACTATTTTAAATTAGAAGGTTTTTACGTAAAAAAAGTAGTAAAAATACGAAAAAAACAGCTAATTATTAATAAACATGGATAGTTTCGCAAATCCCAGGATGTCGTTTTGTAACCTGTAATTTCACGGTCAATAATAGTTCAATAAATAAATTAATAGGTTGACCAACAACTCAAAACGATTACTCTCACATAATTTCATTGATTAATGACGACATTAACAGGCTATTTGTTGATGTATATCGCAATAACCGTCTATCAAATGTTTTGAATGGATGATATTATGTAAACTAGTCATGATATAGTTTAGGTTTCACATCACAATCTGTTGAAAGGTATTAGGAACTCACAACTCACACATACTTATTCTATAGGTAATGCCACATAATAATTATACCTACTAGAGGGTAATACTCAGATATGTTCTATTCAATTCGTCCAATGTTAGCGTAGAATTAAACTATGAAGAAAAAATACCGGGCAAGAACATGTCGGACCATGCTCAGTGTAGGGTTCCTCCGCAGCCTTGAATAAATGCATCAGCAGAAGAGCGTATGTTCATGGCACTTACACCTTTTTGTTGAGAAACGCAGTTTTTCAGCAATAACTCAATATCGATATATCTGGTCATGTCCGAAACAATTTTAATTCAAAGTATTTATTAAGCTCTGCCTTTGTGATTTTTTAAATTTTTTTTTGGTTACTCAGTTCAAAAGTTTAGGGGGGCACAGTTTATGCAACTTTCGAGGCAATTATTTCCAAAAATATTTACTCAATCAAAAAAAGTTTATTAGAGACTTTAAAATGTTTTTTTAGAGGACCTGTCGAATGATGTGCCACACGATGATGTTGGCTGAAAAAAAAAACATTTTCTGTTACATGTATGTAGTGCCCCCCCCCCTCACCCCAAATATTTATTTTTATTATGTAGATCTAACTAAGTAGTGGCTACAACAAGACACCTTTTTACCAAATTTCATCAATATTAATTGAGAAGTCTTTGAGTAAAATGGCTGTGACATACGATATGGACTGACAGACAGACAGATGGACATGATGAAACAGTAAGGGTTCCGTTTTTGCCATTTTTGCTACGGAACCCTAAAAAGGGCCAAATTGTGCTACTTTCATAATGCCGATACAAAATTGATCTATGTAAATAATATTTGTTGATTGAAATTCTTTTTAATTGAAGGTTGGAATATTTTTTAATACTCGTAATATTTACGTATATGTGGTATGAGAAAAAAAATAACCATAAGGGCAGATTCTGGTTACGGCAGATTCTTGTTGAGGCAGAAATTGAACAGTTGCGAACCAAAACTGCACTACACCTCACCAAAAAGGACACCTTATAACATTTTTTTTCCTGTCAAAACAAAGATATAACTGTATACCTAATACTATAAGATAAAAGTTGCGATCGCTTTCAAGTCGCTTAGCATTTCACCACTACTAGGTACTAAGTTTTATACATAGGAAAGTAACTCTGTCTATTACATTTTCACACTTGAACTCCTGGATCGATTTTCATGACATTGGGTCTAAATGTAGTTTGAAGCCTAAAGAGTAACGTACAATATCCGAGTATACCCCATTGAGCAAAAGTTAATTAGTTTATGCCGTCGTAACCTTTTAAAGTTATTCCAATGTCAACTCAACAGACAAAAAAAATATCACACAGCTCAGAAAAATACATACAACGAGCATTAACTAACTATATCTTCCTGTATCAAATTACAACGGTATCCTGGTAGTCTGTGGCTCAACATGGGTGTCCAGGCGTGTTTACCTGAGTGAGCTATGTGCACTGTAATTAACTTTTTATTTTAACGCCGCCGGACCACCGGCCGACTCGGACGTACAGCTAGCTTGCTTTTATGCTAAATAAATGCTAATTTAAAATTATATACCTTTTTTGTGGGTAACAAGTATTTGGTTTAGGGTTAGTTATTTTATTTTTAAGGTAGGCTTTAGAGTTTGTATGTGGAATTGTAAAACTAATATTTCTAAGTGCCTACATATTCCTCGAATGCGAAACAACAAGGAAATATACGCAAAAAATATTATTTGTTTTATTACGGCCGAATACTCCATATTTCATTTATTTTAAATAGGTATGACATTGCAAAAAAATAAAATAACTAACCCTCAGCTAGTCTATACTAATAATAATATTATAAAGAGGATAGATTTGATTGTTTGTTTGCATTGAATAGTTATTAAGTAGAATAAAAATTATTTCACGATTAGAAAGCTACATTATCGAGGAGTAACATGGGCTATATTTTGTTGTCAAAAAAATTAGAGATCCCGACGAAAATTGCAATAATGCACCCGGGCGAAGCCAGGCAGGTAGCTAATATTGTATAAAGATCCGTTTCACACAAAACTTTTCATTACACATTAATATAATGCACTGTTATTTTAAAGGAAAATGCTTTAGTATTATAAAGGAAGTTATTATATTAATGCAATGAAGTCAATTTCGCAAATGTACTGCTGTTTACTGCCACCGCTTCTCGGAACATAATGTATGAGGTAGACAAATGTATTACCCAAAGCCTCTAACAAAAAACATAAAGTTTCAGATTCTATAATACCGAGGCTTATTTTGAACGTATCTTTTATGTGTCTTGCTTCAGATACAAAAGTCTTTAGGAGTGATTATTTAGAATCGAAAGGATTTTAGTTTATCCTGGGAAAAACAGCCACTAGATCCAAAATATCTTACCTTTTAAAAAATAACCCAGTAGTTTCATTCCCGACTTGTTTCACATTGTATTAAGGATTGTGTCTCTTTCTGTTTAACCATTTCTTATTATTATAATAATCTTTCCTAATATTATAAAACTGAAGAGCTTATAATAATAATAATATAATATCTCACACAACGTCATCTGATCCCAAACTAAGTAGAGCTTGTACTATGGAAACCAGACAACTGATAAATATACTTATATATTTCTAAATACATACATATTATATATAAATAACACCCAGACACAGAATAAACGTGCTCATCACACAAAGTTTTATCCTGAGTAGGGATCGAACCCACGACCTCCTGCGTAACAGTCGGATACACTCCCACCGCGCCACAGAGCTACTTATCCGAATTGAAATGATTCTTTAACTGTTGGATATAATATAACATCACGCTACGACCAATAGGAGCGGAGAAGCAATGAAAAATGTTGCAAAAACGAGTAAAATTTACGCAGACGAAGTTGCGAGGGATAGCTAGTACTCGATAATATATTGAATGTTGTTAAAAAAATTAAAGTAATAATATAACTCCTGTAATTTCCATAGTAGATATGGGTAATACCTTTTGTGTAAATATGAGTTTAGGTGTCTATTTACATTATGCCAAGATTATAGGTAAAAGTCAATAGTTTTTATTCCCTCGTTCTTTTCTCCCGCTTTACCTATTGTTTGCGAACAGGCATTACAAGTACATGTAGAATCGGCTTTCTCAAGTGTAGTATTTTGCTTCCTAAGTGCATAATTAAAGATTTTTTGATTGATTGTATACTTCAAAAATCCTTTACGAGTTTAGCTCAATATTAAACATTTTACGTACAATATAAGGTACCTAAAAGCAGTCAATGTAATGTTAAAACGTTTGCGTAAGCTAACATAGTCTTAACTTCGACTTACAGTCAATTTACGATGTCAAAGTCGTAAACGTCAGTTACATCGGCGACATTGAACCTTACGTTCTCTAACTATAGCAAAATGTATTGGATATAGGCACAGTGTCGACACTCGATTTATAAAACTAATCGCAATAGTAGATGTTTTAAATACTTGCAGTATTCTAGGGTTGAGTTTGATGCACAATGAGACCATACAAAATTAAAACGTGTGTTTATTTTATTGTATTTTTATTCGAGTTGTATAAATTTGATTTTTGCCAGTCATTGAGGTCGTTATAGGCTAACAATACTGCACGAAAAAATGGTTAGGTAAAACAACATATATATAGCTAGTTACCTATATGTACACACAAATACTTAATACACACGAAATGGAAGAATACGTAGAAAGAAATAAATAGAGGTTTTGAGGTAAAGCATCAAATTGGCGCGAGCAGTTTATCACAGTAAACGCATGACGCTGCGCAGTGACAACATGCAATTTAAATGAAAAATATTTTGTTATACCACTAAATAGCGTACTTCATGAAATGATACGTTTCTGTTATCCTACACTGTTGCAGAGTGATTATTGCATCGTCGAAGCACGCCAGATGGCATTTTATTTGTAAACTTCGAGTTTGCATTTATTTTATGCAAGCAGTACGGACATGCTGTCGTGATACTGGTTGATGCCTGACTAACTGGCATTACGGTAGTTACCGTGCATTTATGTTGCCAAAATAGAGTGCGGTAAGGCGTGTCGGTATGCAAAACGTCATTGTTGCCAGTCCAGTAAGGTGCAAAAAAACTTAACTTATTTTTTAGGATTCCATATCCCAAAAGGCAAAAAAACGTAACCCTTAATAGATCACTTTGTTGTCTGTCTGTTCGTCCGTATGTCTGTCAAGACCCTTTATCTCAGGAATGCGTCGAGGTACGCAGTTGAAGTTAAAACCTAATATACTCAAGTCGACGGTCCCTTAAAACTGGAAAAAATGAACTTTTAAGTTAACGTCAAAGAACGGCCTTTTATTTTAAAAACTGAGCGACTCGATTACTGAACTATTTCAAATTTGTACGGAGCCCTCGGTGGGCGCACTTGTCCGGTTTTTTTTTTCGTTTAATCACACTGCAAAGGGAAGTTTAATTTTCGGCCTAATTTCCTTCTTAAATATAATTAGAATAAAATAAACCATATTATCTACATATTTGGGCTCAAACTAATATAATTATTACAAACTGCAGTCTACTTAGTCACAATGAAGGAAGATAAAACGGCCAACAATTTCCGAGATTATTACACCATTAACCTGAAGGAGTCCTCTCAGTGTAAACCCAACTTAACACCTTAGTGCTGTGCTATCGACAAAATGGGTACATTAACAGAGTTTTACGACATCTACTCTAGCTAATACACAGTCTAGTGCGGAATAAAATTAGTCTTAAACTAATTCGAAATGGTGTTACAAGTTAAAAATATACGATTTTTAAATGTTGTAACAAAGGGAGAAAGACAAAAAATATTATTCATTTTGCTCTGAACTAAAATATATTACGTTCTGGGTATGTATTTGAGATGAAAGCAAAATAAATCAGATGGTCAATCAATTGAGACAGTAATATTTATTTATTTATTAGGATATTCTACAGCTTTTTTTTAAATAATTGAAACATTATTACTAGAAAAATATGTAATCAGGTTGTGCTGACTGCATTTACAAATACTAAGCCAATGAAAGAATTCCACAACATTGAATATAGATGAACGTAAAATACATTTTGACATTTAATTAATTAAATTAAAATAAAACAAATTAAATTAAACAAAATAATAAAAAAATACATTAATACAATATGAGACTAAGAAGGTTCTAGCTTAGTTAGATCGCAAATAACGCGGTTACGGTGGTAGGTATTTAATTAACACTAGAACGACGATAAAATCATTAATCTCTCAGTAACTATAGTATAGTACCTATATCAAATATACTTATAGACTTTTAACCAAAAACATTTAACAACTAAGATTTTTACATTGAAAATCTGTTTTTTTTATCTGCCTTCAAAATGTTGGTTCTCTGTTTGATCCCTATGTATGTCTATATGTTTGCTATTTTCTCGAATCCGTCTTAGATGGGGTTTTTGCTATTCGACTGCTTATTTTTAAAATATAACAATGTGGGTCACATATTATTAGCAATCTTGTTTACCCCTCTAGCTAAGGTAAATTATTGTGTTAGGAGTGCATTTACGTCGGCAGTAGGTGTAATGTATAGGATCCAATTTTTAATTAATATAATTTGCATGCAAATCCTCTAACATGGTGTTTAGTATATTAGTGGCAGCACCTTGCCCTTATATCAAGTTTATAAATATTCAAATACTGTAAAAATTGGCGATTTGAAGAGTGGCAGCGAATTTTTATTGCCATGTTCTTTTCTCCTTCTTTACCTACTGTTGGCGAAGTTGGCATTACATGTACCTACAAGTAATATCCCAAAGTATCACACGAACTATTTTACATCCTAAGTGAATAAATAATGTTGATTTTTAGGGTTCCATACATAAAAAAGGAACCCTTATAATCTCATTTTCTTCCCTTTCCGTCTGTCCGTGTGTCACCACCGATTTTCGTGGACCTAATAAGTTGAAGAATAGAATATATACCAGATACTGGGGTCTATATTCCCTATTAGGTGTACAAAAATCAAGGTATTGAGTCAATAGGATAAAAGTTTAATTTCGCGAAAAAAAAGTACTAAAATTGACCTTAATTTGCCACTTTTTTATTGTGTCAATTTTGGTTGATAATAAATAAAATGATTTAATTGACGATTCTAGGTCAATTAAAAGTACCTACCCCTGTAGGTTTGGGTTTGGGTCGAAAACCTATATAGTAGTTCCCGATGACCTAGAATTGCAAAAAAATAAAAAAAATGAAAATCATAGGGTGTTCCTATATTTATAATATGTACTTACCTACATTTGGCACTGAACCCTCGGTGGGCGAGTTCGATTCGCACTTGTCCGGTTTTTTTTTCGCGACCTCTTGATTTTAGTCCGATACCTTAATCATTAGGATACCGGGCTAGGATAAGATATACGGCGTTACAATTTTATTATTGAATACTAACTTTTACCCCTAGGCCAGCCATCTTTAAGATTCCTGAAATATTTTCTTGTCTCTGGTTTACATCTCAAAAGAAACTTCTCTCCAAAATTCCAGCTCTTTAGGTCAAAAGGTTTGGGTTGGGCTTTAATAATTAAATGAATGAGTAAGGACTTTCATTTTTAAGTAATTATTAACTGTGAACTTAAATTACCTGTGTGGAGTCGGCCATTAATCACGTCATTTTTTTTTGTTGCTTTTGGAACCCTCCTCTCCCTTTGGTGATATGTGGTAAGGTTTTAGACTAACCCTCCCCCCCCTACCCAACATCATGAGTATTTTTTAGTATAAAAACCCCGTCCAATTGTTATCTTACTACACCCGCCTTCTCTGGTGATATTTCGTGATTTGGATTATTTTAAACTATTGCATAGCTTTTATCGCGGGCTTTGAGCACTACGACCGAACCACAGCAAAACTTCACACAAAAATTCCGTAACGAAAATAAAACCTAACACTCCCCACTCCACCTACCATGTAGCTCGGCCGAGCGTTCGCTTACCGTATATGTATATTGTACGACTGTACGAAGCTAGCACGGATCGAGACGAGCTGCTCCGAAATGTAATGAAAAGACAAAAAAATACTACATAAATAAAAAATAAATAAATCATTATAAATGCATAAGTTGACAAAAAATGCTATGCAATAGCTTTACCGCGGCAGCCCCCGAGTGCCACACATTTTTTTTCTATATATCTTGCTACGTAGCAATCCGTTTGTTTTAAACAATACACTAATATGGTGTCACATTTTCATCGGTAAATGTGTCCTCAGCAGAGACATGCACCCAGTGGTACAATCCTCATCTTTTGTCTACGGATCTCGTTGCTAGGTCTGGTACACTATTTCTCTTTGGAGAATGTTAGACTGCCCATACCCACCCTGCAATTCGGCAGCTAATTCATTAGTATGTTGGTCCAGTCTGGTATGATACTTCTAGCTGTTCGACTCAATTTCTTCCTTAAAAGTTCGCAATTTGAAATCTAGGTTGACATATTTATTGCTTACTTGTTTTGGGATATTAAACATGGCTCTCATTGGTTTGTTTTGAAATCTTTCAAGTATTTCGATATAACTATGGCTGGCGGTGCCCCAGAGCTGGATGCCATAAGTATAGCTTTTTAAATAGTAATCTTACTGGCGTCTGTCAGCTGAGACTTGCCACCAATAAGCCAGTATATGCTACGCAGTTTATTGTCTAGTTGCTTTCTTTAGTCCATATGTGTTTGCGCCAAGTGAGTCGACGGTCGAAATGAATACCTAAAAATTTTGCGTCATCTGATTGTGGGATATCTATATTATAAAGTTTCACAGGTGGACAGGTTTTTCTTCTAAGTGCAAAAGTTACTTGATTTTTAAATGGTAAATTAATTTGATTTTAATTTAATTTGAACCTGTGGTTCAAATCAAATTAATTTAATTCAAGTTATGAACAATTGCTTTACAAAAATTAATACACTACTACGATACATATGACAATTGTTGTAATTTTTTTTGGAAGAATACTCTCGCATTAGGGTATAGGCCCTGTGTTGCGGGAGACTTTATATACATACAAGTCCATACACAAAGTACACCCAGACTCAGAACAACAATTTGTGTCATACAAAGTGTCCCGTGTGGAAATCAAACCCACGACCTCTTGAGTAGCAGTCGGGCACGTTCCCACCGCACCACAGAGGCAGTCCATATGACTTTACATTTATACCTAGTTCGTAAAATAAAAAGAAAACTAGAAAAGAATAAGGCTATCAAAAGATACCCTAATGGCTAAGGCATCAGACTCGCAATCGTGAGCCCGCGGGTTCGATTCCTACCCATTATACTACCGACGTGAATCCACTCCGAACACAAGCCACTGCGCTTAGCTGTAGGGGCTAACAAGATTGCTAGTAATGCGCCACAATGCCATATTGCTAGACATTTAAAAAAATAAAAACTTTACTAGATATAATAATTTTCCAACAAATTGATCTGTTAATACTATAGTACATGGATGACCGAGCTTTCCGGCATTTTTTAAACGACGTTTTAAAAACTTAAAACTAACAAAACCCCTGCATACTATATTTCATAAAAAATCGTTAGTACCGTTGCCGAGATTCAGCTTATAAAACGTTAAGTGCAAACCTTAAAGTAGTTTGCTCAGAATCAGTAACACAATCCAATGCGATAGTTTTTGGACCATGTTTTATTTTACAATTAATAAATTATTCAATTATGAATTAATAATTCTAACCTTGTATATATAGGTACAGACACACACACACACACACACACACACGCGCGCACGCACGCACGCACGCACGCAAGCACGCACGCACGCACGAATGCACGCACACACACACACACACACACACACATATATATATATGTATATATATATATATATATACATATATATATATATATATATATATATATATATAAATATATTCAAGAATTGCTCATATAAAGGTGTAAAATACACTCAGATAAAAAAAAATGTTGTTTAGTCAGAATTTCTGGGAGGCAAAACAGATAAATTTAGAATCGTATTAGCAAAAAAATTAAAACCAAACGTGTTTGTTATGACTTTATGAGACACACAGTCGTATAATCTAAATTGTTTTTTTTATACTTTTGCCTTAGAATGTTATCGTAACCGATTTTGGTCATATAATATGATGTCCCACTGCTGGGCACGAGTCTCCTCAGTGGAACCTACTTTTTATAGATCCTGGGGATATTTGAAATAATCGCCACGCTTGGCGAGAGGGTTGGCGATCGCAGTAAGGCTTTAAAATACGCAGAGACCGCTGCTGCCCGTCCTCCAGCGTAAAATCCCTTAGTCGCCTTGACGACACCCACGGAAAGAGATGGGATGGTACTATTCTTAAGCCGGTACCTTAAGGCTTTTGCTCACAGCAGCCAATTTCATTAGAGACTAGTCGCCGCATTATTTTAGTGCACATGGTTATGCACTGACACAAGTACATCTACTCTCATAGTCCTAATGTGCTTATTACATTACATCAGGGGCCCTAAATCCTTAAAAAGAGCAGTATAATAAGAGTTAGGGCCCTAATTCTCTAACAAATTTTCTAGGCCACCTCGATTTAGGGCCCTGATTCAGGGTAGTGTAATAGCCGTTTATGATACGATTGAAAAGAGATGAGGTGTAGTGTGGACAGCTTAACATAATCTTAAAGGTACGAATTCATAATAAACCCGTATTATGAAAACGATCACGCATCTTTAATAATATAATGTAAGAGTAATAATAATATCTTGGGACAACTGGCTGCCTCTGTGGCTCGGTGGGCGTGCGGCCGACTGCTACGCTAAAGGTCGTGGGTTCGATTACCACACGGGACACCAACTGTGTGTGATCCACAGATTGTTGTTCCAAGTTTGGGTATATTATGTGTCCGTGACTTGTATGTTTGTTAAGTCCCCCGCGACACTGGGCTTGTACACTACTGCGGGAGTCGTCTTTAAAAAAAACCAAACAACTGATGAACATACTTATGTATTTCTAAATGCATACATATTATAGACCAATAACACCCTGACAGAATAAACCATCGTCTTCATCACACAAAGTTTTATCCTGGGTGGGGACCGAAGCCACGACCTCCAGCTTAGCAGTCAGGGTCACTAACCTGTGGACCAACAGGCTAGTCAAACTATGAACTAGGAAACTATGAACCGACAGTGGTAATGTTGCTTAATCTCGTTGGCTTCTTCGATCTGATCGGTTATCATTGAGTCAAGGAGTCCTCGATCTACAATGCAGAGCATTCCTGTCCAAAGCGAAATTCGGTTCTACATGTAACTAAAACACCTAGTAGATACTAATTTTATAGGTATAAAAATATAACACAAAGCCGATCAATATCCTCTTCCTGTTTCGTCCTTGTCTTCCTATTTTGAGACACTCTACTTCAATAGCATGGATACAGCAATGAGCAAACTTTTATAGCTTAACCTGTTCATAACCTGTTATAAAACCACATAATTTATGAAATTGGTCCTATTCTTAAACGTATATTAAAGAATTACATGCGTTTTATTCATGCTGAAAGTAAAATAGGTACAATTTGAGATGATTACACTTTTGCTATGCTTTACATGAAAGAGATGATTTTATAAAAAGCACGTTTTTATTTTAAATATCTTCTAGGGTGTCGATTCACGTATTTAAAGCAGTGCAGTAGCAGTTCAGTTGCAGTAAAGTTTCGATTAAAACGCCTATTTTTGTATTCTTGTAACTTTGGGATCGATCTCAAATACGCTTGCGTCAAGTATGCGTCTCGAGAATGCAATAACGACATTCTAGTACGGTGCGCAAGCGTTTTTGAGATCGATCCCAAAGTTACAAGAATACGAAAATGGCCGTTTTAATTGAAACATAATTGTTACTACACTGCAACTGTACTGCTTTAAATACGTGAATTCCTGTACATATGGTACTTTGAAATTGGTCACACTGAACAAGTATTATTATTATCTATTTGATTCCGATTATATCTACTACAGACAACTAAGAAAATGGGAAAATCTCATTCGTGTTCTTCGGCTCAGGCATTCGCACGAGTGGACATAGGAATCCCTATTTTTTTCCAGTAATTGTTACTCAGGGATAATGTAGCATTCTAATAAAATAAATAATCCTAATCTTTTCCCTGTGTAATATTAGTGAACATTATATTAAAGACACTACCTTCACATACATACATAAAACATCGCAGTTATTTTCAAGTATTTACAAAAAAAAATTGCAGACGTACTTTCTCAGTGCAACGAACAGCCAAACAGTATGTCAGGACCTAGCAAGGGCTTCGATAATTGCAGATCTACACAGGTGGTCGAAACGGAATGCTAATGCGTTCGAAGTGCTATAATTTGTGCGTAAACTTAGTACCTAATAATAAATATTTAAATGGCCACGTACTGGAAGCTTCGTCTCGACTAAATTAGTTTTGTACTCATTAGAAGTTAGATGATTTATTAGCAATTATTTAGTAATTTTATTTAAGTGTAATAGTTTCAAAGAAAAGTGGTTTTTAAGAAATAGGTTTTGAAAGTAATTCTGTTTTAATTTACTCTCGCAAAATTTTATGAAGTAGTACGACATGCTCGTCGCTTTATTCTTAATAAATAAATAAATAACATATAAAGCCTTTTATTTCATGCTGGTTTTGGTTAAAATTTACAGTGGGTTTACAGATGTCATGCAATACGAGTAATAGAAAATACAAACAGTAAAATACTGTTCTAAATTCACAATAAATATTATTAAATAACAATTACTTTGTAAAAAATATAGTTTATTTCAAAAACAAAAAAAAAAGTAAATTATTAAATAAAATCTCTTCATTTAGTGGTATAAAAAAAAGAAAAAAAAAGAAAGAAAGAATATTAATTAAAAACCACTGAACAATGGTTTTCAATTAAACCTGAATTAGCAATCATAAGTTGATGTGCGTTTTCAAAGTTTATGAACTATTAAAATGTTTTAATGAACAAATAAATACTTTAAGAAAAGTATTTTTTTATTCATTATTCAACAAATAATGGTTATCAATTAAACCTAAATTAGCAATCATACTTTACGTATGAATAATTGAAAAAATCAAATGAATAAATAAATATTATACGTGGTACTTATTAACCGGTACCTACCTATTAGTATAAAAAATAAAAAAAACTACTAACAGCGAAGTTTTTATAATGCATTATATTTATTTACATATTAGTTATATAGTATGTAAATAAATATAATGCATTATAAAAACTTCGCTGTTAGTAGTAATTTTCCGAAGAGTTCTTACGATTATTTATTGTATATACTTTTTTAGTCGCCGTGCTAAATTCAACAGTAAAACTCGCTCTACCTCTCTACAAACTTCCAAGAATATTAAAGTAAAACAAACAAAAAACAGCAAACGTCAATTTATGAACAAGAAATAGTTTCCTTTGAGTGGAAATCAATGTTAGTTGCAGCACGGAAACATTGTAATTAAATATTCATAGCACGAGAGTGTTTTAAAATAAAAGTAAGGCAAAATTTAAATAACAATTTTATAAATAAATTCATGCACAGAAAAACATAGTGTCAGTTAGTTGAAAAAAATATCAAACACGATAATCCAATAAATTTTCTATTAATCCTTTTATTAGAAATATCGCATTAAAATCGATTCGAAAATTGAAGTAAACAGCTTCGATGCCACAAAAGGAAAATTACATTAAATTTTTTGACTTTTAAAGGCTTAAAATAACCAAAATTATTTACCACGATACCGAGTGTTTGTTCGTATATCCCAGCTGTATCATTACCAACATCCTTGAATGCGAACGTATAATTTCCGCAGAAGCCTACCATCTTGCTAATCGATGTTTACCTCGATAAGTCACGAAGTAACCGATCATTTCGGCCACTTGTTCAACTACTGTTGGAAGAAATTGAACTTGAAATTATTATGAATTAGTACCACGGGGATAAACTGCGGTTAAGCTTCCATGGCTGATGTTTTAGAACAAGTATTTTTTTAAAGATTTAGTCTTACGTATTATTTATTGTAATTGCTGTTTAAATTAAACAAGTAATGTTTGTTTTAGACGACTTTCATTTTGAAGGTTTGTATAATGAATAATAAATTCGGCCAATTCAAGGTTGAATCCTTTCATTCTCATATGACTAAAGTTACTAAATTTTTAGACTCCGCTCTCTGTTATTTAAAGGTAAAAATAATAGTGATAGGAATAGTTTGAATAATCGGGTATAAATCTAGTACCTAACCAATATGTTTGGAATACAGAAAAGGTAGTAAAATCTATACCAAGGTAGACCAGTAGGACACAATCTTTACACTTCGGGTGAAAGTAACTTAAAAGCAGCTATTTGTAGTTTTCTTTAACGACAATTTACAATTTGCTCGAAAGTAAGATTCGTACTTAAACTATAAACAATATAAATATATAAAATTCATGAAATTTATGTTATGAATGAGTTAATATCAGTTATCTTTATTCGCTTTTTATACCACATTAACTCTTTATTGCTTAGACCTTGATAAATCTAAGGTTTAGGCAATGACAAAGCACCAAAGATTCCCTAATTTGTGCATATCTTTATGGGGCATTGTTGCGTCAACATTCACATAACCAAGCAAGTTCTGAGTATGAAAACTTGGCCGAAAAATCGGGAAAGACCCCTTCAAATTTGAAAGTCCGAAATTAAAACGATCTTTTTTTTTCCAATGATCTAAAAAAAGTTCAAATAAACGACGCATAACCGTTTCGTATATCGAAGAATGACGAAGAGAGCCTACCCGAAATTATATCAGATAAGGCTAGGCAAAGAGAGAATCGTATCAAAATTTAACTACATCACAATACACAATAATAAAAGATATCACAACCATAACCAACTCATAAGCGTAATATTCATTTATTTGAAGAGTCTCCAGGTCAAATTTAAATTCGGAATCATACGCCAAAACAGTAACAACAATGACACGTATGTCCTTTTTCAACCGCATACGCAACCCTCAAAGGAGATGTAACCGGCGCGATTTTCCGAACCTACGACCGGAGCACCGTTCGCGTACCGTTCCGCAAAAAGCCCTCTACCCATTTAATTTTATGGCAAGGGCGGCGAAAACTCGTCTCTCGCATCTCCTGGACTTTTATTGTTTGTATTTTTTCGCAACTCAACGGCATTCACCAGGCGTGCAGAAAAAGAAGAGTATTCATTGTTAACGTAACATTTTGCGCCGCTCGTATGTTCAACTGTAAAGTTTTAATTTTTTAGTTTGGAACATTTAGCTTGGTAATGAGGTTTAGTCAGGTTTTAGTTTCGCTGAGTTGGTATGCATGTCACGTTAACGTTGTTTTGCATTGTGATTTTTATGGGGTGTAATTTATCTGCGTCTTTTGGCATTCAACAAATTATTTACGTAATAAATTTAACCTCGTTTAGCAAGTTACAAACCCCTGTAAGCAAGACGGAACAAATATATTTGTAAAGTAAAATTAAAAGTATTTTATATTTTTGTGATACAGGTTCAAAAGTAAGTATCTTATATCTAAGAACAATACAAGTAATTGATGATTATATAAACATTGCCCATTTTTGGACTATGTACCTTCTGGTCCATTTTTTTTTTGAAAAACACTCGAACTCTTTTTGATAATTTATAGGCAATATGGCCTTATTGATATCTGCTGGAGTTGTGCTATATTCGTTTAACATTGGTATGGCAAAAATGTAAACAGACAATCCGTACCAAACCAGAAAACAGGAAAAACGGAAGCGTTCTTTAAATTGCTGAAAAAATAAAACGTCAGCAAGCCAATAAAATAAAGAGCTCGAGCAAAAAGGTTAGATTCCAAAAGGGTTTTTACAAATGCCTGTTACGTGAGACTTTCTAGTAGGTCACTGCAAACCAATGGCTTGAAGTTATGAAAAATAGCGCAAGTTACAACTTTGAGATAAGCACTTATTACATTTTTTGCTGAGTTACCCTGAATAAAGTCTCTATTCCCTGGAATTAATGTTTGAAGATGAAAGAATTTTTAAATTTAGAACAGGATAACGAAATACCTAGTCTGAATTTAAAAATGGTAATGTTTTAACTTTATGACTAACAAAGTTTTTAATGTTAGTCTCTTGTGTTTTTTATCTATAATCGATATCTGTTTAGAATATCGATAATACCTTCTTATATGGAATTCGATTGCACTAGCTCTTATTAACGTAATCTCACACAAACAGAATTGATCTTACAAAAGGTCCAATGACACAATCCAAAATCATCTTGTCACACTCGACGGAGGAATCGATTTACACTTCACATTGTTGAGTGTCCATTGCCAAGGGACCCAATCGTGTAGTGACAGCGCCACGGATATTAACCACTCGATGGCTAATTGTTCCCAGTTCAATTATCGAACAACTGTCAACGGAGTATTCGTCGAGTCTGAAACAAGTTTAGCAAAGGATTCGATTAACGATTGTTAAGTTGACGGTCTCACTGAATGATTAAAAATGACGTCACCATTTTCATCTCGTAAATTACAAAGAGCTTTTTATGGTTCCTTTACTCAAAAGATGTCAATAGAAATTCTTATACTAAGTCTACAAGGTAGTCTGTCTTTCCTCTGACTCAGCTGTATCTTTTAAGCTTGCTAGCCTGCTCGAATTTTCACAGAATTTTTGTATAAAACGAACTATTATACCTCGTTTACATTGGCATGGTTGAAGCACAATGACCAAACAGAATTTGCATTCGCTACCCTCCATACAACATCAAATAATTTAATTATGGTTTTCTGTAAATTCGGCCGAAATAAGCTTCCAAATGCAATTGTAGAATGCCATAATTTTCTACAAGCCATATCAATAACCAAAGACTTTTCTTTATTATTAAATCATTTAGAACAAATTAGCAATCAACCTAAATAATTTACATACATATCAACCCATATGATGGCCCACTGCTGGGCACGGGTCTCCCCAGTAGAACCTACTAGTATGTAGATCCTGGGGGTAATTGCCATAATCACCACGCTTGGCGAGCGGGTTGGTGATCGCAGTAAGGCTTTAAGTACGCAGAGGACGCTGCTGCCCGTCCTCCGGTGTCAAATCCCTTAGTCGCCTTGACGACACCCACGGGAAGAGATGGGGTGGTACTATTCTTAAGCCGGCACCACACGGCAAACCTAATAATGCCCAACTATAAATACCAGCTAAGATTCCTAACAAAAGAAGTGCATATTTCAGCAAGACAGCAAAATGGCTTCTCATTTAATTTTCTTTGTGTTCTTGCTCCAAGCTATGACTGTAATCAATATTCTGTTTGATTTACAAGCTATAATATTTCATGTCGTAATTACTGACAATAGCCACATATTCAATTACTAATAAATGTTTATTTACGTTCTTTATTTCTTACTGTAATTGAAGAAAGAACTAGATACTGTGTTATCAATAGGAATCGTGTTTTAAATTGATTATCTTAACTTCGTCAGCGTAAGATCGTCCTCTGAGAAATGTTAATAGTAATATTTCATCGATTGGCCTTCATTGCTCAGGTTGCGCGTTTTATTTGTGAGTCAGAAATGGGAAAGTAATATTAATTACAGTGCCATCGATACCTTAGTAGAAAATAATACTAATTATTTCTCATAAAATGCAGAACCCGACCAATTTATATCAAAGCATTTAATATTATAATAAACATACCTAACAAGAGAACGCCAGTACAGGCCTCGTGGGCCCTCTTTGATACTTCATCAATTAGTTTTAATAAAATTCATACGGTATTGTTTTTCCTGTAATGAAATAATGTTGGATGAATTTTACAATAAAGTGAATATGTTATTAAATATTTTCTTTCTAAATTAATTTAGAGAAGAATCTGATATTTTTGGGCGTTTGTTATTTAATAGTGTTGAACATACAGGCTATGAGAGAAGTGTTGTAACACAAAATTATAATTTACTGGGAGAAGCAGGGCAAAGTGTATTATTTTGGTGAAATTGCGCAGCCTGACTAGGAAAATACTTCCACTTTACAGAGTACTACAACGGAATTGGATATCAAAACCCTGCTTGTATGAAAAGAGGCTTAGTCAACCAAACCAATAAAGTATAGGTATTTTATTCATTAATACAAATTCTGAACCAAATTCCAAAAAAATGTTCTCTGCCTAACTTTAACAACTACAAGACAAGTAAAAGTACAATTTAATCAGATTTACAGCATTTTTGGTTATACATATATGGTACCTAATGTTAGTAAAGAGTATTTTTGTTTTTGCACAAAATAGTACTATTATTTTGTACAAAAATATAAATACTCTCTTATAAAAATGTACGTCTCCGATAAATAAATTAATATCTAGAGATAGTGATAGATAAATTACACTCAGGCACACCCACCCACCACTCGTCACACAAAGATTAATCTTGGGTGGGAATCGAACCTACGACCGCAGGCTTAGCAGCCAGAGCCATTAGTGGTTGCACTAACGGCTGTTTTCAATATTCTATCTATCTATCGATATTGACATATGTTCCATACAAAATATGTCTAAATTCCATCGAGAGATAGATTATATTATTGAAAAAGTTTGAATCTCAACCGTGCTTTGTTTATCTTAGAAATAAATTTAAGGTCTAACTGTACCAAGATTTGTTGTGAAATTAAAACTTAGATACTGTTATTTGCAACATAAAGTTTACTTTTTGTTCTCTGTAATTACGTTTTGTTAATACAGTTGTTTCTATAGGGGCGTTCTGTCAATAGTAGTTGTTAGAATTTTGTTGTCTTTTGTTTGCTTTATTTTGTAATACAATTAGCTGTAATAATAATTGCACTTCTAATAATACAATTTATAAAGATTCAAGTCAAAGGAACCTTTATACGCATTGAGCTCGAACAACACACACATGTACATTTTTACAAGAATCTCGTTTCGATATTAAGTGTCTATGGGGGATGTCAGACGCACTTCTTATGCAGGTGACCTACTCTCTATACTCGCCGTGAGAGGTCCCTGACTCAGTAGTGACCGAGCAGATCGAGATATCTGTGATGTTAAGCAATGTTACCACTGGCGGTCCATAGTTGGTGACCGTTTTCGAACACTGACAAACGCACTTCTTATGCAAGTGACCTACTCTCTAAGTAATACTCGCCGTGGCGGTCCATAGTTGGTGACCGTTTTCGAACATAGTCACACCTTTTCGAGCTTCGGAGAGCACGTCAAGCGGTCCTCGGTCCTGTGTCTAATCCAATTTCTCTCCAGTCGTGTTTGATTTACGTCCCATCGGACTATGAGAATGAGGGAATAGAGAGTGCTCTTATGACTGCGAATATAACTATATAATCGCAGCACTGCGAATATACTAGTGTGAGGGAATAGAGAGTGCACTTTTGTCTGCGCATACATAAGAGTGCTCTATAATATCTCCTGTGTAGTTGGCTCGTCTCTAATAAGAATGCCGCCGTAACCGAAATCGGTTAGAAGATATTTTTCTGTCTCTCAGAATTTTTATTTAGTAACTAATGTGGTAAATTAAATTGTCACAAAGTACTTGTATTAGTACATTGTTTAATGGCCCAAACCGATGTCGGTTTCTGCGGCCTATCTTATCAGATACTAGTCAACTACACAGGAGATATAATAATTAACTCTTTTGTATGCACAAACTCAAGTGCACTCTCTATTCCCTCACACACATAGCCTGATGGGACGGAAATTCGGCGCGATCGAAAAGAAAATGGGCGCAGGATCGACGGCTTATCGTGCTCTCCAAGGCACGGAGGGTGTGACTGACAACAGACAGTGGTAAAGTTGCTTCAGGTAACTCGATCTGCTTGGTAACCACTGAGTCAGGGAATAGAATTCCAGAGAGTAAAATTTAAAAGAAATTCGAATTATTTAATAGCCTCAGCGTCTCAAATAAATACTTGTCAGACACAAGAACTGCATTTAATATAATATTTACAATTTTAACTCGATCCGGATCTTCTTGACGCGCCATTAAAACGTAACCACTTAAGCCTTGTGTAATGGATTGAAAAATTGAAATTACAATCTGATTTATCACGAGCGGTTAAACATTTGTACGTGATTGGCATACATCTGCGCTAATATTATACTCATCGTACAAATTGATTTGTACAATGATGCGTACGGAAGGATTTTCGTATGTTGGGTAGAGGCTAGCTCGTTTTGATTCAATGATTTGTTTTTCATAACTCTGAATATCTAAAAAACAATGTCTTATTGTTAAGTAACGTCGTTTGGGGCATGATTTTGTATAGACCTACGTATAATGACCACTTCGCCTTCTGAGTGCTATGTCTTTTTCCACGTAGACCTACTTAAATTGATTACCTGTAATCAGTATAATAAATTATCTTTTTCAGGGCTTGGTGCTTAGCGCGGGCCTAAATAGAGAAGGAAAGTATTAAGTTTAGTGACATATTTCAGATTGGATGGCTCGGCTTTTGCGCTCCGGTAAAGCGATCGGAAGTCTTGAGTTCGATTCTTGGGCCTAAACTTCAATTTTTTTCCTTCTAATTCAATTATAGTATTAATAAAGTAATAAGCAAAAAATGCCTATAAAAATAACTGTGATCTTTTTTCAAAGTTTCCATAAATATTACAGCCATGCTGTTGTTACAATAATACGTACGTGTCGCGACCGTTATAACCCGCGAATATTACTTCTGGCATTCATAGAACTCACCACCAAGGAGGCTATGTTAATCTGTTACTGTAATATTAAAAGTAAATGTTTGAAAATTTCATAATAAACCTATTGCAGTGACAGAAACAAGTAGCCCAAGTATGTACTTTGAGGTTTGCCCACGGAAGTAAGTGACAGATTAAATAAACATGACATAAATGTTGTGACAGCCTTTAAAGTAACCGTTAATCCTTTGTATGAAATGCAGCAGAGTATATTATAGGTATTATAGTCAATCGATACTAAAAATCTTTATGAGTTTTCGAACAATAACCAAACTCATAGACTCAAAGAGAGTTATAGATAAAATTGATGATATTTTTGGACCTTTTTTGAGTATAAAAACGATTACTTCCCCAGTCACTAGTTTAGAGCTTATAAAGAAAATTAACGACCTATAAGTGATATGCATGAGACACTAAACAAATTACTGGAATATAATGAAATGGCATGTGAATGGCCTTATTAGCTAGCAGTCTTGAATTGCTCTACGTTTATTGATTTCTGTTATGTCTTGGAGTACATTGAACTATAATGCCTTTGTTTTTACTGGGAAAAGTATTTTTCGTGTATGATAAGTATGATAACTGTTACGTGGCTAGGCAGTATTGTAGAAATTATGTTTATACCCTATATGTAATGTAATTCTACAAGAAACTGATATTACTCATGTCACTCAGTTATACTATCTTTTTGCAAGCATAACTTCGTAACTATATTATTATGAGTAGCTATAAATTTGTTAGAACTAAAGAAGAACTCTACTTATAGAAATATATTCTTATTTATAAAAACTTCTTCGAAACTGTCCAATTTATTTCAAAAAAAGTAAACAAAGTTTTCAAACATGTCACGACACAAAAGATATTTTGTTAAGCTCTAAAAAAACCAGCATGTTCTTTAACATTATTTGAAAGCGAATGACATAAATTCTTAACGGGCAAATTGACAGGATGACTTGTATCCGATTACAAATAAAAAAAAGATGTGTGGGCGAAATTTCTGGCGACCTCATTCTTGGATTGGTCAAGCCTCCTTGATGATCATAATTTTTATGCAAATGTACCAATGTAAATCAAGATTCCATAACCTTAGCCACATAAAAATCAACTTTAGTCTTTTGTATTTTAGACTTAAAATTCAATATTTTGATAAATGTAAGTTATTAAAAATATAAAAGCAACTCATCATCCACATCTAATTATCCAAGTCTAAATTGTTTCGATTTATTTTCACACCCAAAGTACTCGAGTATCAAAATATCTAATCGAGTACAAAAATAATGAGGCTCAGTCTGACTTTTATTTGGTTGGATAATAAGATATTGACGCTTTATTAACATGTGACTTATTAACGTGAGACTTCCGTAGCCAAACCGGGGCCAGAAGCGACGCTACGGAAGTCTCGGGTTCGATTCCTGAGTCTGGATTCAAATTTTTCTATCTTTCAAAATTTCAAATCATTATAAAGAACCGTTGGAGAAAAAAGATAAATTTCAAAATTAAAATAAATGAAACTTTCTACGACAACTAACGCCTCTAGTGGAGAGTAGCTAAACTAAATTTGACATTACTTCAGAGTTGATACTACAAAAAATATGATTTTGCTAATAAAATTCTTATAACAGTGCCATCTAGTAGTGAGTAGTTCAACAAACCTGACATTTTTGACATCTATTGACATCTAATTGACACTTATCAGTGTTGCTACTACATAATAATAATTTCGAAGATTACGGTGCGTTCCAGCTCTCTGACAATTGATTGATGTTTAGCCTAAAGCCTGCCCAAGTTATAAGGTAGGCACGTTCCTGGTTTTTAAAGGTGGATTATTTATTTAATACAATAATGGACAATGTTATAGACAACGTCGATGATAATAACATTACTTTGAGAAAACCACGCAATGTACGATCTCTGTCAAGTTCATCCGTGGAATCCATGGGTTCTGATTCACCAAGAAGTGTTAAAAGTTTGGATCTTTCTACTCGTAACAAGAGTGATGAGTTGATAGAATTGCAAAAAAATATTGGTAAATTAAATGAAGATTTGTTAAGCGCTCACTTAGAAATAGAAACACTGAATTTAGACAATGCATCGTTACAACAAAAATTAAAACACGAAATACACAAAAATGAACAATTAAAAAAAATATGTACCAATTTTAACACAAGTAAATCTCACAAAAAGAGCAATTCGAAAAGATATAGCAAGACTTACAATAACTTAATACCCAACATTTCTGCCAGAAAACTAATGTTTGACACTCCCAAGCCTTCTCCTCTGATAGAACCTAAAAAAGTGCCAAATTTAACTTGTGACGTTAACTCGAAAACAATTCATATAAGAAAAGGAGATACTTTATTAAGCTGTGGCAATGTTTCAAATATAGACGAACCTACACAGGCTCTACAAACCAGCAGACTAGAAGACAGCAGTATTAGTAAGAAGGACACCGAGAACTTACGGAAAATTATTCTTCTGTCAGACAATCAAGGGAAAGGTGTTGTACAAAGATTGCTACAAAGTAGAGGTATCTCTCAGGATAACCGAGTACAATCGATAAGAAAACCGAATGCAAAAACAAAGGATGTGCTTGCAGATTGCAGTAGCTTGACAAAATCATTAACAAGAAGTGATTATGTAGTCATAATGACCGGAAGTAACGACACAAATCCTATTGAATTTATGTCAGAAATATCTATTGCATTGCATCTTCTTCAACATTGTAATGTACTAATTTTGAATGTGTTATATAATATGTATCTCAACGAAATAAAACTGAATCATCAGCTTAAACTTCTTACTCAAAATTTTGAAAACTGTACGTTCGTAAATGTAGATAAAACCAGGATATCACTAAACAAATACTACATCAAATAAATGTAATACAATATAATAATACATTTCTGTCTTACAACAGCCATAAATTGAAGCCAGGTACTAACACTCTAAAATTTAAATCTCAAAATGCCCCTGCAAACTTCCCTATAGTAACTTCTGACAACCAAACTTTAACTTCCAGCGATATTGTAGAGCCGAAAATTGGTACCATACCATACTATTTTCGTGCCCTCAGGAAAAAACACAAAACAGATTTTCAAAACCCCCAAGCATTTTTTCGTAACCAATAAAAATACTTATTCTGTACTTCACCAAAACATTGCTGGTGTACTTAATAAAATGGAAGATTTAGAAATAGTATTACAAGAATTATATGAACTAAATGAAAATATTAATATCATATGTCTGAGTGAACATTTCATAAAGAAAAGTGAGGAAAATAACTTAAACATTAGTAATTTTTATCTTGCCATTATTTTCGCAAGACAAGAACAACGGCGTGGGGGAACATGTATATTGTGCAAACAAGGGTTAGAATGTATTCAACTAGAATTAGTGACGGAATTTGCTGTAGAGAAACATTTTGAAATATGTGGTGTTGAAATTCAAAAAATAAAAATAATAGTGCTCTGTATTTATAGAATGCCAAATTCAGACGTGAATATATTTTTTCATAATCTAGAAAAATCCTTGGTTAAACTTCAACACAAAAAGTATAATATCATAATTTGTGGCGATTTTAATATTGATTTACAGGATTCAGGTAAAAATAGTACTAAATTCAAGGATTTAATTCTTAGTTATGGATTACGATATCACATAAATGAACCAACTAGGCTTAATAAGTGCATAGACAATATCATCAGTAACATTAATAACGTGGCGGGCAAAACCTATAACTTTTACCTCTCTGACCATAATACAGCTCAAGTTCTCACAGTCAAGCAACAAAATAGTTGCAATGTTGGAAAGGACCACTACTATAGGAGTTTCAATAATTTATGCAAAGAGAATAAGGACACATTTGTTAAGTGTATTAGATCTCTAAGTTTTGGTGACATACTTGATATTCCGAATACGAATGACGCTTTTAATGAGTTTCATAACACTCTCGTACTTTTTTATAAACTATGTTTTCCACTTATCAAAGTGAAGCACTCATTACAAAATACAAAAAAATGTAAATTGATATCCAAGGGTATTAAAAATAGTAGTAAAACTAAGAGGTTACTAAGATATAAATACTACTCAGATAAAAACATATATAATAAGAATAAATACGTAGTATATTCCAAATTGTTAAAAAAATGCATGATCAACCTACAATCACTGTGTAACCAAAAACTCATTCTCAATTCCGAAAATAAAGTTAAAGCTACCTGGGATGTGGTTAAGCGCAGCATGGGTAATGCTTCATCTAGGAAATTTATAAGTAATATCGTAGATAATGCCAATGAAATAACATCAGGACCTGACATTTCTAATAAATTTAATAATTATTTCATTGACACTACTAATCACAATTCATTAAATCCAAGTAATTATAATTCTGACACATATGAAATAAAATCTAATGACAATAGCATATTTTTAGAACCTACGTGTGCCTCAGAGATCTATCAGATAATAAAATCTTTAAAGAATACCAAGTCAGCTGGATATGACAATATTACAACAGAACTTGTTAAAAGAACTTCTCAATATATATCAATACCGCTAGCCCACATTATTAATCTATCTTTAGAGCAGGGATGTTTCCCAGATAGGCTGAAGTTCTCATTAATAAAACCCCTACATAAAAAGGGCGCAAAAAATGACGTTAGTAATTACAGACCAATAGCCTTGATTCCTACAATATCTAAAATATTTGAAAAGGTAATGTACAAACGACTGCTTAATTTTCTAGAAAAATATAATATTTTAGTTGAAGAACAATGTGGTTTCCGGCAAAACAAATCAACCTCGCTAGCAATATTTACGTTGGTCAAGGCAGTTATTAAAAGTAAAAATAATAATAAATATTCTTGTGCCTTGTTCCTGGACTTAACTAAGGCTTTTGACCTTGTTGACCATTTTAGACTTATTCAAAAGTTAGACAATTATGGCATCAGAGGTCTAGCTAACAAATGGTTCGAATCATACTTAAGAGACAGAAAACAAATCACTAGGATAACAAAAATCAATGAAGCAACTAATGCCATAGAAGATTTTGACTCTGAACCCCGAATAAACCAGTGTGGTGTACCAAAAGATAGCATTTTAGGTCCTCTATTATTCCTTGTTTACGTAAACGACCTACCTCAGTTTATTAAACATCAGTGTGTTCTATTTGCGGATGACACAACAATCATCATAGAACATAATAAACAAGAGGACATAAACTTAGAGATTAATAAAACGTTAAGCAATGTAATTAAATGGTTAGATATAAATAAATTAAAAATAAATGTCTCTAAAACTAACGTCATACATTTCAGAACCTGGAAAAGCAAACCTACACAAATTACGGTTACCTTAAAAAATACTGTGATTGAACATTTACGTAGTACCGTATTTCTAGGCGTAACTTTAGACCAGCATTTTACATGGAAGGAACACATAGACAAAATCTGCACAAAAGTAAACAGATTTGTATTCGCCCTAAGAAAGTTTAAAGATGTTACATCTAGGCAAACCTCATTAACCGTGTACCATGCGTATGTGTGCTCCGTAATCCGATACGGTATAGTCGCCTGGGGCAATTATACAGAACTAACGAGATTATTTATTGCTCAAAAAAAATGTATTCGTGCCATATTCAATCTGGATTGGTATGACTCTTGTAAGCCAGTATTTAAGACGCACAACCTTTTAACAGTTCCTAGTTTATATATATTGGAAATCGCTAAGTTTGTAAAATTTAATTGTACATTATTTGAACGCACCGACAATACAAACAAAAGAAAAGTCAATAACTTAGATTTTGTAATACCTGTGCCTAAAAAAAAAAATTAAGCCGTGTGGTGCCGGCTTAAGAATAGTACCACCCCATCTCTACCCGTGGGTGTCGTCAAGGCGACTAAGGGATTTCACCCCGGAGGACGGGCAGCAGCGTCCTCTGCGTATTTAAAGCCTTACTGCGATCGCCAACCCGCTCGCCAAGCGTGGCGATTATGGCAATTACCCCCAGGATCTACATACTTGTAGGTTCTACTGGGGAGACCCGTGCCCAGCAGTGGGCCATCATATGGGTTGATATGTATGTATGTATGTATGTGCCTAAATTAGAACTCTTCAGAAAAAGCTGCGTATACATGGCTCCTTTAATCTACAACTCAATACCAAAATCATTAACCCTTGTTCCTCGTAATCAATTTTGTACTGCGTTACATGGATGGTTGTTACAGGAATGCTATTATTCTATTGAAGAATTCTTAATTAAAAATCCTTGCAAGTTTTATAATTCGGAACGTACTCGGAGGTATAGGTTAGTTATTGTTAGTTAATATTTGCTAATTTAATTATATAATTTAATTTTTTTTGCTAATTTAATTATTTTATGAAATATTGTAATTTAATATGTGGTATGATGTAATTAAATTTAATTTAATATAATGTATAACAATTTAATTTGATGTAATTTAATATACCATAAACGATAACTTATATTTAAGACACCTGTTGCACGCTGCAATTTAACGGCCAAATGTGTGAAACAAATATATTGTAACATCTATGTACAATCGGCCTACTCGGCGGTCGTACACCCTTATGGCTATAATGGCTTGCGAGAAACGTTCGCTCTCTACGTAAGCGCACTCACACAGGCACATCTGCGCCTTATCGGATGCAAGGAGGCGGGGTCCTTGTTTTTTTTTGGTCCGTTGCGTTGTTGTTGTGCATATTTCGAGCCGATTAGACCGTTGTAAATACATACTAATAAAGGATTGTGACTTTTATTGTAAGCGAGCTTTTTTCAGTTGCGCGAAATAGCAATTAATTATTTTATTGTAATACACACAATCTACATTAATATTATAAATAGTTTATTTATATATTTATTCCTTTGTGTTGTTGAAATTGTAAAGAGGTAGTTTAAAGCTTGGAGAGGAATATAGTATATTTTGCCTCAATACTATTATACATGTGGAATAGTGGACGGAGGTACGGGAAACTGTTAGCTTTTAATATTTTTATGAATTACGTTTTGATTTTTAATCTATCAGTTTAAAACTAGTGCATGTAATTTATGAACTAGAACCTATTTTCGATGTTTTATATTGTGCGTATGTTTTAGTATGATTCTGTTAAGTAGGATTATCGAAATTATTTAATTTAATTTTTGTAAAATTATTTTGCATTTTTGATACATATCCATACTAATATTATAAATGCGAAAGTAATTCTGTCTGTCTGGCTGTCTGTTAGGCTTTCACGCTCAAACAGCTATACCGATTTAGATGAAATTTGGTATAGAGATAGTTTGAGTCCCTGGGAAGGACATAGGATAGTTTTAATCACGATAACCGACATCCACGCGGGCGGAGCCGCGGGCTAAAGCTAGTAATATATGTTTCAATAATGCGAAATGATCGTTTTGTAACAAATATGTTACAAAACGATCATAAAAATTTTTCAAATATTTAAGTTATTTACGTCTTCATTTTGGCTTACCCCACGTAAGTATTTAAGAGGTAATTTGATGCAACTATGAGTTCTATGATTAATCTATACTTATATTTTTTGAGAGTTTGTTTGTATGTTTGAACGCGATAATCTCGGGAACTATTGGGTCAAATTGAAAAAAATATTTTACTGTTGGATAGCCTATATTTCGAGGAAGGCTATAGGCTATATAACATTACGCTACAATCAATAGGAGCAGAGCAGCAATGTAAAATGTTAAAAAAAGGAGGAAAATTGAAGCTGACGGAGTTTGCTGGTCTTCGTCTGCTTCAGACAGCTAGTATACTATATATAGTTGTTCCCAGTGACTTCGCTCGCGTATATCTTGATTCGAGTGATAAGAATCCTACATCCTTCACCTGTTTTAAAACCTATATTGTTTTGTAAGTTCTCTGTTATAAGTATTTTATCTAAATTTAATTTCAATTAATCATTGGATTGATTTAACGAAATAAAGATATTAGAAATTTAAAATTTAAATCGGGCTAGTAGTTTCAGGGTTAACCTCTACATACAACTTTAACTCTTTAATATTAATAGTATGTATGGTTTTAATTCAGCAAGTTATATTTAATTTTTAACCACTAATTATTTTAATAGAAATAAATGTATTACCTGGAATGAGGGCAAGAAATAAGGAAACGAGTAAATTTTTTTATTAATTTTATGGATCAGTCAAACAATTCCATTACACATTTAATACTTAATTATACTTTAAATTGTGGATGAGGTATGCAAACTAAAACAATAACGATATATTTTTAATATTAAATTATTATTTTACCATGCTATATAGTCATCAAAGTGCTTAATTACCAATTACTTTATCAACAAATATTATAGAAATAACGTCTTAGTTAGTGAAAATAGTCAGTTTCATTATTTTTTTAAATTTACTGCCTCTGTGGCGTGGTGGGAGTGTATTCGACTCGTGGGCTCGATTCCCACACGGGACACCAATTTGTGTGATCCACAAATTGTTGTTCCGAGTCTGGGTGTACTTTGTGTCCGTGACTTGTATGTTTTTTAAGTCCCCCGCGACACAGGGCTTGTACCCACGACTGCGGGAGTCGTCTTTTTCAAATTAAGTAACAATGTATGAATTAATGTATTATCTCAGATGCTAGCTTATATTTATTACAGTAAAATAACCAATAAGTTTAATTTAGAATACATTTTAAAATAATTACAAACATTTAATTTCAATACAATCTATTGGCTCTTCCGTCAATAAATATTAACTCTCCTGGAACATCAGCACTCATCTACCTCCACATATTAACAATAATTCGTCCTCACATTCACACTTCCAGATTCACATTTCTGGGCTTGTATCTAGTATTTATTTTAAAAAAATCGTCTAAAAATTTAGCGTGTGATAAATCATAACCTCTGTACTCTCGAGCGAAACGCACTCCTGCTTCTTCTAGGTCCTGGCCTAATTTTTGTAGCGGAATAATGCACACATTTCTTATAGCCTGCATGCCGCAGTCAAATAGTCTAGCGAACGTCGACGTCTTGGTAAATGGCTGCACTTCGTATGTGCTAACCATTTTCGTTACGCGATCCGACGTTAAAAGAGTCCTCCTCAGCATCCCGCTTTATCCAACGTCACGCTGAAAGCTCTCTGAAAAAAAATAACAAGTTAAAATAAATGTATAAAAGATCTTCGATACCTATTCATTAAAAGTTTGAATGAATAGAAAAGTAAGTCAAGCACATTTTTAAAAATGTGTTATTTCATTATACTTAATATTATTTCTTTACAAATCAACAGACAATGAACGAGTTGTTACTGATAAACTGTTTATGAACTATTATTAGATAATAGCTCTTAAACAGTTTAAATATGATTGAAAATAGAATATGCGTTAATATGAGAAGCTACCGTTTGCGAAAACAAATTCGCATGCCAACTATTATCAATCCTATTCGATTGATTTTAAAGATGATAATTGCCATAAGCGTTTCCAGTTTTAGGACATTTACTGTGCGTAGGTATCATGAACCTATTTTTTCGGCAAATATATTTATGGCACCTGGAATTACCGAACCGTGGGAAAGCAAAAACTTATTGCATGCAAACTATTTTCAGTTCTTGTGTAACGATTTAAAGACGATAATCGATTAAAGGATTCTCAGTTTTACAACTTTTACTATGGGGATCATAAATCTATTGTTTTATCAACACAATATACGTTTTATGATGCCTAAAATTTACTAAAACGTAGGAAAGAAAACAATTTATTTTGTCAAAGATACGAATGAGGATTTTCAATACTTCAAAAAATTGAACATAATTTATTTTGTATAAACATAAATATTTTAAAAAGAATTATACATGACATCTTTAATGTGAGAATAATAAAAATGAAACACTATGATTTAATAAGGGTGGATTTAAGTATAAATCATAGAAAAAAAATATAAGTGTATAAAAGCACGAAATTCCTACTCTTCACATATCAGTAGAGACAGCCTTTTTTATGTTGCCACTCGTTCTACAAAATAGTTTTTGTTCCGATTAGTACTACGTTTCGTTAATATATTTCAGATTAATTGAACGAGTGAAAGTCTAGTTCCAAGAAGTTCACCTTTAAAAAATATACGAATTAGCAAGTGACTCAAAACGCCACGTTTAAAGTAAACTAAATGTAAATATTATTGGACATCAAAAAATATAAATGAACTTTTACTTTACATTGATTTATGAAAAAGACATTAACGGTTTATGAATTTATAATAAATCATTTTTAATATTATTTATTTGTTGAATAATCATAAGTAGTTCTAAACCTATGTATGATAATAAAATATTTAAATATTTTTTTTTAAATAAAATTATTTCGACAATCATCGTTATATTTGAATATATTTACATAAATGTTTAATAAATTATGCACTTAAATCTTTCTCACCCATTGCACCGTCTATTAACAAAAACCATTTAATAGTTATTGTTTTTTTAAAAATTATATACGAAATAAATACATTTTGTAAAATTCAAATAATAAGTTTATATACTTAAAATATTAGGAATAAATAACTGCGATTGATGAAATAACTAACCCTAATGTCTGCCATCATCAGTGAGAATATTATTATATTATAACAACGAAACAAACCTCAGCTATGAAATTAACCATCGTCTTCGGAAATATTGATTATATTATTATTTGGTCTCCCCCAATTACTTTTTAACCAATAGCCAATTATATTGTTAAACATAATTTATAATTATTGTAATAAGATATACGAGTAATTTGAATTTGACTTACGGTAACATTGGTAAAGGTTTGAATCCTTGGCCTTGAAGATCCAAAATTTTATTCACGGTTTAAATTTCGGTTAATTGTGAAAACTCACTGAGGTCAGCAAGAAAGCATCCAACAGTTCAGTAAAACACAGCCACCGTAGGTAAACAGATGAAGAAGAAACGGTCCACTAATTCACATCACAAGTCAACGAGAGTTCTATCAGTAGTCAACGAAGTGGCAAGATATCGGAATCCGTAAACAGAACAAGTCGTGAGCAAAATACAGTAAACATGCGCGCGTCATCATACAAGGAAGTGCAAATTGCAACTAAGGTAACAAAAATGTTTTATGTTCCCGTTGGTTACCACACCTTAGCCCCGTCCTAATTGGTTGAAAGTAAAATGTGGGAGTGGTTTTTGCGTTTGTGTGTGTGACCGAACCGTTGTGAACCGCTCATAGCAAAATATTTTCAGGTGGTCGAGCATCAAGTGGGCCGATTGTACCTACCATGTTTGACGCAATATATGATATTCTATTCTATTCTATTCTAAAAATGCAATTATTGTATTTGTAAAGTCTTTGGCAAGAAATGCCTATAAAAATTATTTTGATGACATGTTTCACAGTACAGTAGATTTTGTGTAAAAGGGCAACAAACATCATCCAACCGTAGAAGTATCACGAAAGAGGTGAACGATCCAAAGACCTCTTTCGTCCATACATTTGTCTATCCCCATAAACTTTCCAAAATATATTATTAATTAGATATACCTATATCAAAACTTCATCGCGTTAAACATTTAAAGGCACGATTTATTTATTTTCTAGTATAAAATAAAATATATTATTAGTAGGATGCTTTAAAACAACTATTACGTTTGCTACTTCGGAATGAGAGCGACTAAAATCGGTATATCTTTAAAATGGATATTGGGTAACTTGGCATCTTGTAATCGTCATTACGGCTGCTTCATACGTAATTTGAAAGGGGACCTTGCATATAGTAGAACTTTGTTCAAAGTTGTGCTTAAAACGATTGGGGTGAAAAGCGTAAGGGTAATTTCTATCAGGGCTTTTAATAAAATATTTATCAAATGGAACGTATAAAACTAAACTCAACAGTTTCCTTCCTGTCTTTCATTTAAAATGTAAGTTTTAAGTTGAATTTGGTTTTCATTATAAACTAGAATGATAACTATTTATTATACGAGAATTAACTTATTAATTAAGGTTGCACCGGCCGTGGTCACAAGCGTGGTGGTCCGCTCGTGACCACGGCCGGTGCAATATGGTCGAAACGTCAAGCAATTTTAAGGTAAACAATGCGCGTTAATTCCCGTATAATAAATAGTTATAACAATGCAACGCGAAAGTTTAAATGTTAGTATAAACTAGAGTGAACCAGCCATTTTAAATATACACACCTACATTATAATAATGTACTTTAAAATGGTTAACTAATTACGGATCAGCTTTTACAACATTTTTATTCAGGCATATTGTATTAGCTGCCAAACTGCGGCTTAGCACGAATGTTCAACTATTATAGAAAACTAGCTGACCCGCGCAACTTCGTATGCGTAAATTTTCCCGTTTTTGCAACATTTCTCATTGCTGCTCCGCTCATATTAGTCGTAGCGTAGTGTTATATAGCTTATATACTTCCTCGATAAATAGGCTATCCAACAGTGAAAGAATTTTTCAATTCGGATCAGTAGTTCGAACGCGTTCAAACAAACAAACAAACAAACTCTTCAGCTTTATAATATTAGTTTAAATGATACCAATTGTTTTCTTTACGACCATGTAATATAAATTTTTCAAACTATTATTTTATAAAAACCTTGAAATAATAAAATGAAATGCTGCTAGTTCTGATATTTAAAAAAAAAGCCAAAGCGGTGTCATCCTAAAGTGATGTGCCTTATCATATATACGGAATATAGAGTTATCTAATATGGATAGGTGTGCTTAAAATTGTACGGAGTGTAATTTTAAAAACAAACATAATCACGCTTTGTAGGACTTTGAATCCGTTTTTAATCAGCTACATCGAATCATGATATGATATTACCATAAACTCTTCACAATAAAAACAATTATTTGCTGTAGAGAAAAGCAAAGAATTTAAGTTTAAATATATCTTCGAAAACCAGCAGGGTTCCATCATTTTGTTCGTCAACAAATAAAAAAGGCCTGTCACAAGAAGGCGAGTTAAATTTCTCCCCTTTTAAAGTCATTATTTTATTATGGTTACTGATAAATATTATGATGCGGCTACCACTTTCGAAAGCGTCTTGTGACAAAAAGGGTCATGCAACCGATGTTTACAACGTTATAAATACCTTTATGTGACATACTGTTTAAAGTTTAAATTAAGGTTCGAAAATAAAAATTTGACTGCCTCTGTAGCGCGGTGGGAGTGTATCCGACTGCTACGCAATAGGTCGTGGGTTCGATCCTCATCCAGGATAAAACTTTGTGTGATGAGTACGATGGTTTATTCTGTGTCTGGGTGTTATAATAATAATAATAATAATATTTATTTATTTCCTCCTCACAAAAACAGACCACAAGTAACAAAACACAGGTTATGTAAAATAGTACAATTTTAAACTTAGGCTATTATGTGAGGAGCTGGTGTCTGAGTTAGGCAAAGACAAATGCCTGTATTACAGATCACCAGGTCCTCACCCCACGGTATAACAAAAGCATTACAAAAATAAACCACGTAATTAATTTTACATATGAGAAAAAATAATAGGAGGGTAGTTTACAATAAAAATACAAGTATAAACTACAAAACAAATAATATTATTATGTGCCTTCATTTAATTTGAGAGAGTAAAGAGTTGTCTTTGTTGAGTGTTTGTGTAAGTTAGTGTGTTGAGTGTATGTATATGTGTGTGTTTTTACTAATGGCGTGTGGTACAAGAGAAAAGCGAAAGTGTATATTATAATATTTAATGGAGTAAGTTTTCTGTGAAATTGTAATCTTGATTTTGTAGCCACTCCACAATTTTGCATTTACATTTATTCTTAGGAAGGGAATATATTAATAACACCCGATTTAACTTATTGTATAATTTAGGACCTAAAGAGCCGAAAAATCTTTGTGCCAAACTTGTTTTATATAAAGTTATAGTGCAAATACGATCCTTACGTCTTTTTGTTTTATATATATTTGGTTCATATTTTGTCAGGGAATGTTGCTTGGTTACCACACCGAGAACAAAAAGCTGCCTGACAGTTAACACTTTCCACATTTTGTTATTTATCTATAATATGTATGTATTTAGAAATATATAAGTATGTTTATCAGTTGTCTGGTTTCCATAGTACAAGCTCTGCTTAGTTTGGGATCAGATAGCTTTGTGTGAGTTGTCCCAAGATATAAGATACTGTTTTCTTTTAACTAAGTATTTGTGAGGCAAACAAATCAAATTAGTGAGCCTATGCATATCCATATATGAAAAGACTTATTTTTATTTTTCCTTACATTGTTAAAATGACAATACACAACTCCTTTTTACAAAAATATAAAACATGACAGTATCTGCGAATTTTTGTCTTCATATTTTAATTAGGAAAATAGAACAAAAAGTATAATATTCACTATTTAAAGTATATTTTGTATAAGGGTAAAACCATACGAGAATAATTTAAAAAATATATATAAAACTCTTTAATCTAATATATAAAATTCTCGTGTCACAGTTTTCGTTGCCATACTCCTCCGAAACGGCTTGACCGATTTTGATGATTTTTTTTGTGCTTATCCGGTATCTATGAGAATCGGCCAACATCTATTTTTCATACCCCTAAGAGTTTGTTTGTTTGTTTGAATGCGATAATCTCAGGAAGTACTGGGCTGCACTAAAAAAATATTTTATTGTTGGATAGCCCATTTATCGAGGAAGGCTATAGGTTATAACATCACGCTACGACCAATAGGAGCGGAGCAGCAATGAAAAATGTTGTAAAAAAAAAGGAAGAAAAAGAAAAAAGGGAAAATTTACGCAGACGAAGTTGCGCGGGTCAGCTAGTATTATATAAAATTTCTCACAAAAGAATTCTCAAGTTTTAAACTAAACTTCGTTTCATTTTGATTTATCCATATATATTTAAAATCATTACGAAGTGCTCTTAAAACAGATAAAGTGCTTTCATTTAAAATCTTTAATTGCTTGGCAAAGCGTAGCAGTTTCGTCGAACAATCTGACAGTGATCTTATTCGTCCGTGTATCATATAAAATATTGTTCCGTTGCACGCACTACATGACTGGAATGCACACATACAGAATAATAAATAATTGTTGTTCCAGTCATTATGAAGTAATTACCATTAAATGCACCTGATGCATTATTTACGATAAATGTAAGAGTATTTAGGCTGTTTATATCAAATTCGTTGAAATAAATACACGGTAATGGTAATTGTTAAATGTTGTAACTCAAATCAGAGTCAATATTCTAATACGAAAGTAGATTTAGAAGACGCTTTTAGTCATTATTGTTGATAAAAACAGGCTAAGTGCGAGTTGGGTTCGCTCTCGAAGGGTTCTGTACCGCCTGTACTATATTTAACGAAACCTAGAAACGTCGTATAAGTATTACATATATTTCGGGACTCAATCGTGTGAATTATTTAAAGGTTCTAGGAACTCTGTTATCAGCAAATTTAATCGTAGCCGTAACGACACCGCGCCTCAGTGTAAAGACTTTGTAACTGTAGTGTGTAGAAGTACCGACAGTACAAATTATCAACCACGTACATACCCGTGACCACGATCGGTACAATTCAATCGAATCGTCGGGTAAATAAAAGGTTCGCATCTTTAAATAATTCACCCGATTAAGTCCCGAAATATATCTAATAATTCAATTCGGATCAGTAGTTCCTGAGATTACCGCGTTCAAACAAGTCAAAGAAGATGAGTGCCGTTCGTATTTCGTACCTTTAAATAATTCACGCGATTAAGTCCTGAAATATATCTAATACTATATATACGACGTTACTAGGTTTGGTTAAATATAGTACAGGCGGTACAGAACCCTTCGAGGGCGAACCCAACTCGCACTTAGTCGGTTTTAATTATTATTAATGACTAAAAGCGTTATAATATTAATATAGATGTATAAAAATCGAGAAAGTTTAACAATAGTCGTATAGTAATATAGATTATGTGAACATTTCAAGTCTATCTATTAAACAAAGTGCCGATTTAGTTAGTCGAATCCTAGCAGGGAAGTGATCAGGCAATGACACCAAATCGAACTTTTTAAAAAAACTAGTGTATTTTTTTTAATTTTTCGTGGGTGGTCTCAAACGGGATACCATTTTGTTTGCTGAGTAGGTATACTTAGTTCAGTGGCTTGGTACCGACATGTATTATTTTAATAAATAATAAGTCTTTTCGCTCGGTAAATAACAAGGTCACACATTGAAGTCCGGTAACCGTTGTAGCGGGTTGAATCGGGAAGCTTTGGGGTTTTACCCCTTCGGTTTCATATTTTGAGTATTATTTTTATTAAAAAAATAAGGCACTTTAAAAATATGGTTTAAGTATAATGGTCTGATCAACATGATAGGTAGGTAGAATAGATAGATCCATGATTTCTGCCTATATATTCAGGATTTCATGTTTTGTGGTTACGATCAGACAGAAAATAAAAAAATATTGGTGAAATAAAATATCGTGTATAAACTACTAAACAAAAATTCTACCATTTTAACCGGAAACTAACTTTTATTTTAAAATGAAATGTGGAATATTAGACTCTGATTACAATGTACAGGAAAATGAGTCTACAATTAAGAGTAACAAAGGATTAGATAAAAGGAAAAATAGAAACAAAAACAAACACATTAAAGCTCACTATTAAGCATTATTGAAACTAATGATACCAGTAATCTATCAGCAATTAGAAAGGAATTAGGTGGTTTTATGTCACTTTAGTTCTAAACTATACAATAGACATATCACTATAATAATCTGTATAATTATTACAAAAGGAAACCGGGCCTAATGACAACGCACAGCACAAGCCACTGAAAGAATTGAACTGAAATTTGGCACACATATATTTATTGTACCTATATATATTTATTAGTCTTGTATATATATTTATTAGTCGATAATCCTTGAGCTCGATTTCGCCGGCTAAAAAGGTGTAACGAGGGTTATAAATCAATCGAAATTAACAATAATCAACAATTTTAAGAAGGGCAAAGTCACGGGAAAAAGGTAGCTAATACATCTATACTTAATATTATAAAGAGGAAAGGTTTGATTGTTTGTTTGATTGTTTGTTTGTATTGAATAGGCTCCGAAACTATTGGACAGATTTGTTTTTTTTTTTAAATAGCTATGTGAGATTGTTGTCCCACATTACTAGCAATCCTGTTAACTCCTCCAGCTAAGCTCTATGGTTTGTGTTAGGAGTGGGTTCACGTCGGTAGTGTAATGGCTAGGATTCGATCCCACGACCTCATGATTGCGAGACCGATGCCTTAGCCATTCTTTCATCGTTGTGACGCTACACTATCCCGGGTGACATAGGCTATTTTTTAATCCTGTATTCCCACGGGAACGGTAACTACGCGGGTGAAACCGCGAGACGTCCGCTAGTATTTTATAAATAGACGACAACCGTAGCTAGAACTTGGATGATAAAATTTGTACATTGGTTCCGTTTTATGAAGTAGGCATCCATTAAATATGATTTTTGATAACTCACCCCTAAGAAGGGTTAAATAAAGGTTTCAACCTTTATTTAAACCTTCTTAGGGGTGAGTTATAGCACTAGCACTTCCGTGTAGGCGAAGCCTCAGACAAGAGTTAGTAAGAAATATTATAATGATGAACAAATATGTACGAACTAAAAACAAAAGTTTTATAAACAAAACAAAAGAATAAAAGTTTCTCATATACTGTTCAGAAAGTTGTGAAGAACTTAATAATATGTAGCAATAAGCTTTCAAATGTAATGAGTTCGAGAGTGCTCTTCCTTGTACGTTATACATATAAGTGCGTGCCGTATATTTTGTTTTATACACATGACAAGGTCGTTCAACTTCAACAATATTTTAAAATTAAAGCTTTTATTAGATGAGATGGACTTTAAAAAGTTGGCAGTATTTAAGGTTTTTTTTCTTGTTTTTGAGCTAAGCTGCCATTCTTTTCATACTAATACTACAAATATTACATTTTGTTTCTTAGTTTGTGTTTGTTTTATTTACATGCTGTCTTCCATCTAGTTGGGATCAGAAGGTTACATGTCAGTTTTCTCACGTTATTTTAAAATATATATTTTTTACTTTTTTTTTATTAAATTAACAGGTTATTAAAAAAGTTAAAACTAAAACGGACGCACCCGCAAGCAACACCCAAAAAAAGAAAACGACTACAGACATCGCATATCAGGCACGCATAATCTAAAACCATATTCAAAAACGCACAAATAAATCTGAAACTCCACAGCACATCCTCAACCGCGCCGATAACTCACAACCGCAAATTCACCTTTCAAACATTTTTATTCCCTCACGACATCACGTCACGTTTGATATAGTTATTTTTACAAAGGTAGTGTAGGGGGACAGCGGTCGGACGTAACGTATTGGCGAGCTTACACACGATCCCTTGACTGATTTATTGCTTGCGTAAATCTCCAATTTACACGACAATGCGTCTATGTATACGTAGACTGCGGTCTAATCGATGATAAGAATCGGTTTAGCCGAGTTTCGATTTGTAATTCGGTTGGTTGCCGAATGTTCTGAATTTAAAGTAACGTGTCTAAGATGTGCTTTGAAGTGAAACGGAGACACTCAATCAATGTTGAAAGTAGCTAGTTCCTAGCTTTTTTAACTGCACTGTGTAATGGGAAACCCTTCTAGTTTTAGATTAAATTAATAGATCAACGATCATGTCTACTACCTGAACTCAAGACTAAATTATAAATTCCTACAATAAATTAATCGATTACTATCAGTATTTACTAATTAATTTTTTAAGTCATCAAATTCATCAAGATTTAGCATCGTATATCTTATAGTTTCTGATTTGAACACCGATACTGGTCAGTTGATTATAAAGCTGTTAGCTGTTTCGTGTTTTATGATTTACGAAGTAAGGATAGAAAACTCTTACCAAAGTTATATATAAATTGCACTAAATAGTATACTAACCATTAAATAAGGACGTGTATCCTACTAATATTATATCCTACTAATATTATAAAGCCGAATGTTTGTGAATGTTGATGTGTGGATGTGTGGATGTTTGTTCCTCTTTCACGCAAAAACCACTGAATGGATTTTAATAAAACTTTACAATAATTTAGCTTATACATCAGAATATCACATAAGCCATAATTTATAAAGATATTGTGTAAATTGTCCAAAATATAACGATAAGTGTCAAGTAAGTTGGAAAAAAATCTACAATCGGCGACATGTTTTGGCGTACGCCGCAAATATCGTTGAAGTTACCCATATATAATGTATGAACGATATGTTTATCATAAATAGTCCTACAAAAAAGTCCGCGATAGCGTATGTCTATCACTTATATGGTAGACGTACACGGGTGAAACCGCGGGGCGCAGCTAGTATATGTACGTCCTTACGTCCTTGTATTACTAAACCATATTAAATACGTAACCGATATGGAAGCCTAACTGCATCAAGAAACAAAGCTCAACAGCTTCCGGTAACGTAAATAAATGATCTGTAAGTCTGTTTTTACATTAACACAGAATACGGTCGTCACATTGTTTATTCAATTCAGACCTTTTGCCTAATCCTTATCGACCAGTCTGTGGTGCTTTTGCCCCGACTCAGGCGTACCACTAAGTGACCACAAAAAGAACCCTGATCGTGGTCGTGACATGCTTAGAGATTATTAAGTCCACGTTCATTAACATTGAAGACGAATTAAAATGTGTGCGTGTTGATTAAGAAAGTATTTTAAGATACTTGTATTTGTAATTTATGTGGTGGTTACATGTGCACTGGTTTATGGTAGCTTGAATAAAGAAATGCATTATAATATGAGCCTTTATTTCACGACTCTTCCTTTGTCGATATTAGGTCATATTAAGTTAACGTTTCGCATTATAAACTATCTAAATCCAAAATGGATCATGGTCCGAAATAAATGATTATTAATAATTAGTTAATATATTTTTTTTATATCTCCTTGACCAAGCGTGACGCGTTAAATGGAGTATGTTTATAATAAAGATGATGATGTAAGGAACTTTCGAGTGATGCGCAAGTTTTAAGAATTGTAGCTTTTTGTAATATTGATGTATTGATTGAGTAGGCATGTGTATAATGTCAATGCTTTGGGTAAGCGTTTTAACGACAAAACAATTGAGACTATGTGTACTGTGTGCGCTTTCCATTGGGTTTTGAGTTCTATTGCAAGGTCTTGATAAATTGATAGCTTTTCTGATATTGTAGATAGGATGTTATGAGTGTTAAAGATAGCTATATCAATAATATATACGGTATTATTAGTTTTATCAGTTCTATTGTAATGTACTGTTTTATCGGTTATAATAGTTCGGTCCCAATAAATTTTGCACGTTCTGCTCTCAAGAATGGTGTCTGGTTTATATTTATAATATGGAACTTTTTTAAGAACAAATTTGTACCGAAGAGCAAGGTGTTGGTGTACTATTGTAGCTACTTTTATACAAGTGATTTGCAGGCGCCAGTTATATGTTGGATTGCCAGTACGCATATCATTACTATTTTACAATTTCTACAGATCGAGAGTATATTCTTTGGCTCACACAGTGTTATTTCCCATCGTTTTGACATAGCTCTAAACAATAATGAGAAAATTTCGTACTGTCCATTATTTGGATGTTTGCCGCGTCGCGTCGTATCAATTAAACGTGTATTTACAACTTCCAATAATCACAAAAAATCCAAATCACCCATTAGTATATGTGTGAATGTGTGAAGCTGTAATATTACAGCCAGATGTTTTGGTGATTTGGTATAATGCCTCGGGCGTGAATATCCATTTTCTAAATATTGTAATAACTTGTTCACCTCTTACGGCTCCTAAGGGAATTGGGTATTGATAGAATGGTACTTGCAATAATGCGCTTGAATGAAATAGTATCAATATTTGAGTGTAATACCTCCGATACTTTGAGTAGTGCTGAAAAGTATTTCTGTCGCAGCTACTAACCTTCAAGTAACAGTGACAGCAAGAGAGTTATCAGCAACTTACATTCATGCAGCTTTTAAGTATTCGGCCATTATTGGTTTAGGAATTTCGAATGTAATTGCTGATTACAAGGAAATTTTAATTTGATATTTTTTTTTGGTTGCAACTGGCAATTTAGACATAAGTATTTTATTTAAACTTTTTAGTGGGTACGGAAAATTAACAATCTATTTTAGACTGGCCTGTTGGTTTAGTGGTTAGTGACCCAGACTGCTAAGCCATGAATTCGATCCCCACCCAGGATAAAACTTTGTGTGATGAGCACGATGTTTTATTCTGTATCTGGGTATTATTTATCTTTAATGTACATTATTATTAATATTATAAAGCTGAAGAGTTTGTTTGTTTGTTTGAACGCTGTAATCTCAGGAACTACTGGTTCAAATTGAAAAAAATATTTTACTGTTGGATAGCCCATTTATCGGGGAAGGCTATAGGCTATATAGCATCACGCTACGGTCAATAGGAGCGGAGCAATTAAAAATGTTGCAAAAACGGGGAAAATTAACGCATACAAAGTTGCGCGGGTCAGCTAGTATGTATATATTTAGAAATATATAAGTATGTTTATCAGTTGTCTGGTTTCCATAGAAAAAGCTCTGCTTAGTTTGGGATCAGATGGCGTTGTGAGAGTTGTCCCAAGATATTATTATTATATATATTATTCCTATCTGCGTCTAACTTTTAAAAATACCGTTTTATTTATTTATATTCTTTTCTATCCAAGTTACCGTCTCAGTGTACAGTTGCAATCAAAGCCCGTACCAACCACAAAATGTGGACACTGTTTACACCACAAAACAGCAAACTTTAAGCCGTGCCGTCTGAGTTGGCCTTTAGTACATGTTTATACCTATGTAAATAATATTGTATGAATTTATACTTGTGTGTGTGTAACCACAAGTAGTAAACGAATTCGTTCAGATCAAACATTCTTATTTGATTTCGTTGGAATATGTACTTAGTTCGTACCTTTTTAGTGTTCGTACCTATTGAAATGCATTTATGGAACACCTATGAAATGACTTTGATGATACGTTCTTTTTATAAAGATTGTTATATAAGTGATCTAACTGGATATTGGTGACGGATGCTATTATCAAAGGAATAGACTGAATTTTTATGATATTGTAAGAAAACGTTATTTATAACTTTTTGAAGCGGCGGTAGCCTAATGGCTAAGGCATCGGTCTCGCAATCGTGAGGTCGCGGGTTCGAATCCTATCCATTAAACTACCGACATTACGTGAACCCACTTCTAACACAAGCTTTTGAGCTTAGCTGCTGCAAGCTTCTGAGCGAATTGTATTCGTCCTTCATGTTTTTTAATTGTTATCCTTGTTTGATCTGATAAGTTTTATAAAAGGTGTCGTTTCGATAAATGAAGATAGTCCGTGACAAAAGGTCTATAACGCGATTAAAAATACGCAAAATAAATAAAATATTTTGAATGAATTATAAATATTAATACGTCATTTTAAACCGCAAATATTTCCTGTGGAGTAATAATGCATAGAATATCCCTAAATTGAAAAGTCACTAATACCAAATTAATTTTGACATTGATGATGAACTCTAGGTGTTACTACTTAACTGCCACATTTTCTTTTGTATTTAATCTATCTCTACTATTATAAAATTGTAAAGTAGCTGTCTCTGTACATTGAAGATATTTAAAAAAAAACTAACCTAGATCGACTAAGGGTTTCTAAATCCAAAACCATGCTTAGCTTTTTTCGCGAATTGGCGCCAAAACTACTGAACAGATTCTATTCAAATTTTAGGAGCATAATCACCTATGCCCAGATTAAGATGTAGGCTATATTTCATCACGCTAATTTCTTTAGGACCTGAGCAATAGCGTTTAGTATGAAGTAGGTAGAGCCGCGGGCATAAGCTAGTACTTACATAAAATTCTATAAAATAAATAACTAACTTTGACTTTTTGTACGCATTCAATCATAGTGATGCATCTGATTATGAAATACAAAGCCTACAACACACCCTCCGATTACTCTATATTCTCTGCCTTTGGTGGAAGCCGCAACCACCGGATAAGACCTCTAACACCCCTCTCGCCTCTTTGGATTACAAAGGATAAAGGGGTGATTGAAAGCATCATCACGGCTCAACGTAAATTGGACATGTTTACCTGAAGTGCTGTAAAGCACCCTTTATGTTAAAGATGCCGTTGTTAATGGATGTGTCATGACTATAACGTATTTTTATATTCGCTATTTCGTCTTCTTTTAGCACAGACACCTGACGTTTTCATACTTTTTTTTATGAGGAAGTTTTCGTTGAAGTATTAAATTCATGTCCCTCTTTTTGTGTAAGCAATTCACTTCTAGATTCATTCATTTATTTTATTTTATGAATTTACATACGATTTGACTTGTAACTGTCTGCTACTACGTTAGTAGGTACGTACATACATACATACATACATACATACCTCGTACTAACGTAGTAGCACACAGTTACCAGTCAAGCTTCGTACGTACGAAGCTTACAAAAAATCGAGGTTCCGTCTTTATCATTATTATTATTTTTCAAAGTAGAGTATTAAAAAAAGCTTTGTGTGCCTAAAAATAGAGTTCATAAAAATCCTCTCCTACTTTTCTGTAGTTAAACAAAAATATTTTAAGGTAAAGTCAATACAATTTTGAGATAATCGAGAGGGAATCATACAGTAAAAAACTTAAGTATGCTTTCTCTTGGGAAAACATTCATCTATCTTTGGGATCTTAGATCTGCCTAGCTGTACGTTCTAAATAATAATATCTTGGGACAACTCACACAACGCTATCTGATCCCTAACTAAGCAGAGCTTGTACTTTGAAAACCAGCCAACTGAAAAACATACTTATATAATTTTAAATACATACATATTATAAATAAATAACACCCAGGCACAATAAACCATAGCAAAGCCTTAACCACACAAAGCTTTATTCTGGGTGGGGATGGTACCTACGACCTCCGGCTTAGCAGCCAGGGTCACTAACCACTAGACCGATAGGCCAGAGTAAAAAATGGTTGTCCATTAAATACAAATTAAATCCAGAAGTAATTAACTTAAAGATATCACATAAAACCATCCAGCCATATCCATTAAATCTAATTCGCTCACATTATTTGCATTCGAGAGATGGTAGCTGTCATCGAGCACAGTTTATGCAGGACTGACCCATGTTTATAATAACTATGCAAATTATTCCGATATCGTCCCCAATCGGCCTTCGACGGGGTAAATTGAATTTGTAACTCTGATTAAACCCCCCTTTGAAATGCCGATTTGTACCGCTAGCGTTTTTTAATGAATATTTTTTTAATTTGCATTTTGGTACCGGACTAATAAATGAACATCGTGTACGTTTTTTGCATGTTTACCGACGTAATAAGTTGTTATCATTTTCAAATTGTCTAAGATCCAAAATGAACGAAGTAATTTATTGCTGTATCACGTTTTAAAATTTAAATAATAATAATAGTAATTAATCTTTGATAACATAAAAAGCATAAAACTAACTCTTGTGAAAAATCAATTCTACATGTACATGTAATGCGTGTTCGCAAACAATAGGTAAAGCCGGAGAAAAGAACAGGCAATAAAAACTTGTGGCCACTCTTTTCAAATTGCCAATGTTTACAATGTTTCTTTGTTTATAAAGTGTATATGCAGGTAAGGTGCTGCCACCATTATATTATACAGCATAGATATAGGCCTGATGCAAAAAAAAGAGTTAAAAATATTAAAGAATAGTACCTACATGAGATTCGATATATCAACGTCAATGGGTACAACATAGTAGGGTTTACATTCACGTATGTATTTGTTTAAGGGTGTTAAAAAGTTTTAATTGATTATTAATATCTGCACGTATCTGTAGTAATCTGTACATAAGATTCTGTTTAAATGTAATTTGAAAATAGTTTATTATTTTAATATACATTGGTGCACTGCATACCATTAAAAAAAAACAATATGTTATTTTATCAACAAGTTTAAGCATGTAGTATAAAATTTAAAAATTCTGTAACTATCCAAACAGATTTTCCAATACCAATAAATTCATGGTTTCTAATTGTCGATAGTATACACAAACCCTTGTTTAATATTCCGTGATATTAAAACAAACAAACAAATATAATATTCAATTTATTAACTTAAAATCCGGGGATTTTAGTGTCCCCACGTAATGGTGTGGGCACGATCAGCCACGTGGCACCCTTTACAATGTTATAGAACATACAGATCGCACATTTGATAAGCAATCTAACCCATCAAGTTGGTCACAGCTATGTCATGGCGCATTAAAAAGTTTTAATGTTTTGTTATAATATTTTAGGAATTTCGTGTCATTGAAAACAGATTGGTGAGTATCAGATATCGTTAAATGAAACTTTAAGTTAAGTTGATATTTTCATGATCTATACTAATATTATAAAGTTGAAGAGTTTGTTTGTTTGAACGCGGTAATCTCGGGAACCACTGTTTCGAATTGAAAAATCTTTTACTGATAGAGAGAGTAGGAAGGTTAAAGGCTACATTACATCACGCTGCGACCACTAGGAGCGGAGCAGCAACAAAAAATGTTGTAAAAACGGGGAAAATTTTCGCAGACGAAGTTGTGTGGATCAGCTTGTATCTGTTATACATATAATAACTGAATAAATCCTATTAACAGCTATAATTTTAATTTTTAATAAATTCTATGCAAATTCATTAAATAGTTACATTTTCTTTTGTTTTGAGAAATAATTGGTAAAATCTCTTTTGTTTCTAATTCCTAAATATCATGTGACACTTTCTACAATATATTAGAAATCTTATGCTAGTAGTTTTTTTTATTCTTATTATGCTTTACAGCACAATATGGATACGAAATGAGTCTTAACAATACCATATCTGCACTTCAACTGGAATATTAATTTACAAGACTCAGGGTCCAATTATATTTTTAAGAAGTAAACTAAACGCATCGTCCGTGTGTACGATTTATCGTAACGCACATTCCTACAAGATTACACTAATACCGCTTTGATTAAAATGCACTGCCTTTTTTCTATATTTAATTTTACGCTTTGCGTGTTTTAAAGTTCATTCGAATGAGGGGTTAGAAATTGGTACCCTAATACCTTACATTTCAAAATAAAGTAATGAAAATTTAGGATAAAAACCACACATTTGAAATTAAAGTAAAATACTTATTAAAATTAAGCTTTTGGATAATGACGACCATGCAACGTTGAAATAAAGATATGGAAATCTATACTAATAATATAAAGCTAAGAGTTTGTTTGTTTGTTTGAACGCGGTAATCTCAGGAACTACTGATCCGAATTTCGAAATTCTTTCACTGATAGATAGCCCATTTATCAAGGAAGGCTATAGGCTACATAACATCACGCTACGACCAATAGGAGCGGAGCAGCAATGTGAAATGTTACTAAAACGGGGGAAATGTACGCATACGAAGTTGCGCGGGACAGCTCGTAAACATTATAAATATCGTAACGATAATATTCCTCCGATCTTCTACGATATTTACTTGTAGAAAATACTACTTATTGGAGTCATGAAATAAAGCTTTTTTTACCTCAACCTGCATTTTATTTCAAACATTGGATAACGAAACTTGATTTGCGTCCATCTGTTCCATTACTTGATAAGCGGCCCTATACTATCAAATCCACATATCACTATTCCTGTCAATCAGTACATACCAAATAGTTCTTATCATTGATTTTTCTGAGCTGATTGTGTACATTGACAGTCCTATAGCGTGATAGTGTCACGTTCAACCGGAACGGTATAATGAGAGATACAGTACGGCACGCCTTGCCACACACCCACTGTTATATCTAGACCTCCCGCCTCTCCCTAACACGTAAATAATGTTCCCATAAATACACTGTGTGGAATAATTATGAGGGTCAAACTAGATTGGACATTGTTCAAAGGTACTGAACCGGTAGATTGGTTAACAATGTAATGTAAGTGATATGCTGTATTGATTTAGGTGTGTAGAAGGTTGTTCGTTTACCAAACTTGTACTAGAAGCAGGAGTGGGATTAGACTTGTTTTATTTTGGATTTATTTATTTATTAAGAAAACCAACAGCGATACAGTTGACTTAAGTGAATAGCTTGGCCAATAACAGGTTTCCCTCAATAACTTAATTATCAGATTCAGCTTACGAACTTTTATAAAAACTCTTTTAGACATAAACACTTTTGTAAGAAACATATAGATAGTCACTAACCACAAGGTATGTACCTACTATAGAATATGTAAAGTTAAGATGGATGGAGGTAACTTTTTTTTTATGATCTGCAATTTGAAGGATGTTCTGGAGCACCCAAAGACATCCACATCTACATCTTGGATTGATTTGGTCATGTGGTGAACGCTTACATTACTGCGAGCTTGCTTTTATAAAGTGACTAGGATATCATTTTTTTTTTAAAGATTTCTAGCAATGTGGGATTGTGGCCCCACATAACTAGCAATCCTGTTAACCCCTCCAGCTAAGCTCTATGGCTTGTGTAGGAGTGGGTTCACATCGGTAGTATAATAGCCAGGATTCGAACCCACGACCTCACGATTGCGAGACCGATGCCTTATAGCCATTAGGCTACCGCCTCTTAATAGGAGTAAACTTCGACGACTCGATAAGTTTTGAAACGCAAAAATGTTGATAGATATTATTTTCTATGCGTTTAGACTACGTGACTAGACGTGACTAAAGTGATAATAATAAACAAGAGATTGTTACTGATATGTTACATAAATTTTTTATGTATCACCCATATTTGCAAAATAAATATATTTGTCTTTGAGATCATTATTTTCGACTGCCTCTGTGGCGCAGTGGGAGTGTGTCCGACTGCTACGCAAGAGGTCTTGGGTTCGATTCCCACACGGGACAGCACTTTGTGTGATCCACAAATTGTTGTTCCGGGTCTGGGTATACTTTGTGTTCGTGACTTGTATGTTTGTAAAGTCCCCCGTGACACAGGGCTTGTACCGTACTGCGGGAGTAGCTTTTTTTCTTTACTGGCATAACAAGTTATCGTAGCCTATGGGCAAATACATTATAACATGAATTATATCACCAGAACCACCATCTAGGACCATTATATCTGAAAATATAAAGAGATCAGTAATCAACTCAGAGAACATTTGACAACTGAGCGTGTACTGAGGAGAAATTGACAGGAAACAACGATGGTGTTGTTGGTCTTTGGCAATACCATGTACATAAACAAGAAGTAACATCTCTTTCTTACTTTCATAGGTAGTAGTAAATGTCAAAGATTGGATGTAACTAAAAACGGCCGGTCTCAATAATCTAACTATCGATGGATTTGTCTACTAGAAGTAGAATTTTGACATATTTTGTATGTAGCTTATGTCAAATATATAGCTCTAGTAGCCAAATCCATCGATAGTTAGATTATTGAGACCGGCCGTAAGTCACGTTGTTAACTCAGTTTATGAGAAACGTTAAGTTAAACATTTTGATTGTGTGTAACATGAAACAATTGAAATTAAAGTTACCAGTATTATTATTTACCACGTAACAAAGTAAAGTAGGTAACCAGATAACAGCTGATAAGTATCATATCTTCCATCAATTCAAAGAAACGTTTTAATTTAATTGTGAGAAGCTGTTGGTACATTTCGACTTAAAATCGCTACTGGGTGGTACCATTGTTACCAAACCGTCTCTTCCCAAAACTTGCTAATTTTTTGAACAACAAGCGAATTTGTACTTTAAGCTTATTTTAATAAAGTACTCATTTCCATGGTGTTTCGGAGATGATGGTTAAGATAGCGACGCGTAATCAACTCGCGCATTTGGTGAAGGAAATACTAAAGATATGAATTTTTAATGGATACGCTTTGAATAAATATTGTAATCGTGTGTAGAATCTGTGTTAAATAATTATATCTCTTGCGAAATAATAGATGGGGACACAGAGATTACATCATTGAAAATAATAAGTGTTGAATATAGGACAGACACAAGAACGGTACATTGAATGATAATTCTAGATTAGGTAGGTACAAGCCGCCTTTTTGAATGGGCTTTGTCAGAAGGCCCAAATCTAAAGTACCTTTACAAACTGCTGGGTTCCGAATCAATATAGATGAGTCTGTTGCTTTTTTGAAATTGAAACCACAAAATAACCAGAGTACAGTACAAAACGTTTATACAACGCGCGCTCGACCAACTCACACACAACACAGAGACATCGCTCATGAACACCGAATCTCGGGACGCCTATCGCATAAAGTGGTTCATACTATTTTCTGTGATTCCGAGTCCGTGAATGATGTCCATGTATAAGTTATATCTTCTATATATCTATATCTATACATATAATAAAATTGTAAATTTCACGTGTCTGTACATGGCCGAACATAGTAAAAAAAAATATTGGGAAATGTTCGAAAAGAGTATTTAAACACATTCCTACATTTTTAGAAATGTCTGTCTGTCTGTCTGTCTGTCTGTCTGTCTGTCTGTTTGTTTGAACACGCATCACGCAAAAACTACCAGACAGATTCGGTTGAAATGTTGTATGTATATTCTAATAAGTCTGGATTAACATATAGGCTATAATTTATCACGCTATTTCCCATAGGAGCTAAGCAATAATGGATAATGTCTGTAGCTATTTATCGTTATAAAACAATAACTACTTGACGGATCTTCATGAAAATTTGCAGTTTTATAGTAAATACTATAGGTCATTACTTACACTATGAATCATTACGCTATAGTCTAAGGGGAGCGAGAAGCAACGTATGTTTGGTCGAACCATTATGGATTTTCACAATTTTTTCCACAATAAGACATTATTTACAATTGTAACCCATGGAAACAATAACTTCACGCTAAAACTATAAGGAGCTAAACACAACGTTTTCAATTTTCTTAAGATCAGCTATTTTAACCTTTTTGTATCGGCTGAGGTGGTCTATTGGCACAAGTAGCGGTATTAAACGAGCGAGGTCGGAGGATCGAGTCTCAAGAAAGCGAGTCCGTTTTTGTGTTGTTTTAACATTCTTTTTATTCTTTTTTTAAGTATTTTTCTAAATGTATACTTATTTATACAAGCTTTTATTTTCGACTTTAACATGTTTACTTTGTTTAACAAATTTTCATATTAATAATCACTTCCAATAGGCACTTTTATCATTGTTTTGCATGAATCGTGATTATGTTATGAATGTAGAAATGAAAAACAATATTACAATACAAATAAACAGTAACTACTTGATATTTTCTAGAATTTAAAAATGTTAATTGCTTAAAAAAATGAAAGATTAAGTCCGTGTTATATCAAAATAAAACACGTGGCGCCATCTGTGATTCGATTTCTTTTGAGTGCCAAAATTACTTACCTACAAATGTTGATAAACTTTCGCGATTTGTACACATTATGAAATATATGTGTTACGGATCTTGATCGCGTGAATAATTTAAGGTTAAATACCTTGCTTACCTACGTTTAATATGCATGATAGTTTAAGTATAATTTAATATAAAATCATCAAGTATTAAAAGAAACTTATCCAGTTTTAAAAATAGATGGCGTTTAGATACAAATTAAAAAGAATCAGGAAAATTGATTAAAAAAAAATCTGAAATTCTTACGTAGAGGGATATGAATATATGATGATCTTAATTTGCGACAGGTTTGACACACCTATTTTTAAATTCACCAATGTAGACATTATAAAATAATATTTTAATCTTCTAAAGTAAGTGAAAAAAAAAATTTGAAATAAGGTTAGAAATAGTATTTAAACACAAAAAAAAGATATCTGAGTATATCTTTTAGAAACGTTTGAATGTTGTTTGTTTGTTTAAACACGCATCACAGTACCGCGGGAATGCAATGTTTTAAAACTATTTTGCGGGGGACTTTACCAACACGGACACAAAGTGGGTGTGCTTTAGACTCGGAAAAGATCGCTCGGGCAGAACATAACCCGCGATCATAGCCATCATAGGGAATCTGTGAAAGTTTTTTCCATCATACCTTTATTACCTACTAGCTAACCCGCGCAACTTCGTCTGCGTAAATTTTGCCCGTTTTTGAAACATTTCTCATTTCTGCTCCGCTCCTATTAGTCGTAGCGAGATGTTATATAGCCTATAGCCTTCCTCGATAAATGGGCTACGCAACAAAAAAAAAATTTCAAATCGGACCAATAGTTCCTGAGATTAGCGCGTTTAAACAAACAAACAAACTCTTTAGCTTTATAATATTATAGTATAGATGTATAAATTAACTTGAAGGAGCGGCTAGGTACCTCCGATTAAAACGGAGTTGGTTGTCGGAGCCGAAGTTGGAATCGGTGGTTTAAAATCTTTCGGAGTCAGAATCCAAGCTCCTTAACACAAAATTTCGCGCCAGTACTTTTCGCGGTTTCGAGCTTCATTTAACCCGAAACCGCCCAAGTACTCGCGTGATGGGGGACGGGGGTATTTTTCAATATTAATAGTATTTGATGTGATGCAAATCATTTTGGTAAAATACTTTTTTGTCGAGGTGTGGTCATGGGAATTTTTATAATTTGTCTTCTAACCGTCTCTGGCGCCATAAACTTTATCGCCCTTCATTTTGCTGCACTGGGCATTTGCTTGGCTTGCCCTGCTATAAGTTTGGCCCTGATTAAAGCTAGGCCCAAATATCCATAGATGCCACAGAGCATTGTGGAGCAAGTTTCCAATATGTTTTACACAGAAGTTGAATTGTAATATAAACTACCTTAATATAAAACCAAATTCCACGCGAACAAAGTCGCGGGCACAGCTAGTTAATAATAATATCTTGGGACAACTCACACAACGTCATCTAATCCCAAACTAAACAGAGCTTGTACTATGGCAACTAGACAACTGCTAAACATACTTAGATATTTATGTCTAAATACAAACATATATATTTTTATATTACGTAACGAAGAGACGAGCTGGTCATGCCTGATAATGATAATAATAAGAGCTTGTACTATGGCAACCAGACAACTGATAAACTTACACAAATATTTCTAAATACATACATATTATAAATAATAACACCCAGACACAGAATAAACCATCGTGCTCATCACACAAAGTTTTATCCTGGGTGGGGATCGAACCCACGACCTCTTGCGTAGCAGTCGGATACACTCCCACCGCGCCATAGAGGCAGTCAAAGTCAAATAATAAGCGGCACGCGCCCCATCCCGTTACAGTGCCCTTTAACCGAAACACAGTGATTTGTTAATATCACTATTTCAGGGAAGAATAACTGACATTGTTGTGGTATCCACTAAGACAGCCTATGGCTTTGACCTACCACCTATCTAAATAACGTACAAAGGTTACCTTCTGCACTCTTCGAATTTTATGTCTAAACGGTATTAGATATCTACGTGTTATGTTAAACAGCACAGTTACATTCTAGCTTTATAATTTTAACTGTGTTGTACTCATTATCGCTATTATGAGACTAATGGAATTATATTACAATTTCATATTCATGATTTCAATGACAAAAACTCACGTGTCGCAAGCAAACGCATTCACACATCAAATTATTAATTCAAACCGACTTCATTACTCGCGTTCAATATTCCAAAGAGTCCTTTTTACATCCCTAATGTAACTCGTATGTAAAATATGAATAACAAGACATGTAAAGACATCTGCTATACGAAAAACGGGGAGAGGAAAATTTAATATTGAATTAAGGCGTTACGTAGAAATCGAGAAAGGAGCGAAGGTGAAAATAAATCCTCATGATATATGGGGGCCGAACCTTGGGGCGTTGACAATTTTTGAGGCAACATTTTCTATTTTCTTTTGGCTGTGTGCATTCTGTACTGTAATTTGTTTTATGATTTCATGCTGTAGTTTTGTTTGTTTTTGCAGGCAGGTTGTTGAATACATACCTAATGTCTGTGGTCGTGTGTTGGTTGTTTACTGGATTTGGATTCGTATTGGCTCTAATAATATAAAAGCAACCTATCTATGTATAAAATATATCTTAATAACTGGGCTTATTTACTTCCGTAGTAGAAGAAATGATAACATTGTTGATTTGTCCTTCTTTTACGTATATATAGTTATGGGTTACAGTTTTGGAAAGTTTGAATCAATGATTCGCTAATGCCATTGTTTATTTTGGTTGTCTGTAAAGTTGGTTTGTGTGTGTGTGTGTGTGGTCGTGAGTGTTCGTCGGTGTGTAAACGAGGTAAGAAATCATTGATGATATTGTAAAACCACCACGCCGGTGACAGTTTTTTTTTCAATTTTATCGCATATCGCTGCAATAGCCAATACGTTGATGACATTGTAATAAACAACTATGCCTATGACAACTTTAATGAATCTGGGCACATGCACCCGACGCGACGGCCACAATACTTCAGCCTATCAGCAGGCGGAGTCGCTATTCGCATTCGCATTCTTTGAACCAGTCAATAACGTGACTGTTTAACAACCAATCAATAACGTGACCGTTGCTACGTGACAATTTTTCGTGCGTGCACCTCATCAACGATTTATAAGACGTTATGACGATAAAAAACATAATTTGTCTTAAAACGGTATCAAAACAGGAACATATCTCTTCTCTCTGCGAAAATACCCATGGGCTGTTATCTACCACGAGGGTGCACTACGGATTGGTAAATGTCAAGAAACAAGCCGGTTTTGTCTCCAAAAATTCTTACACATATTTTGAACAGTAATGGTTAAACAAATCACGTTTTGAACCCTAGATCAACTTGTAAATAGGGGCCATTTTCATTTGACCACCTTATGACATATTTAGCGCGAAACTCAATAGACTGTTGCTTTCTCTTCCGACTTTTGTAATATTAATTTACCATATTACCAGATCAGGAGATTAATGCAATTATTAATGTAACCATAGTCATCAATAATCTAATAAAGGAAACAAGAAAAGTGATTGATTGATGGTAATTTAAAATGTAGTTAGTGAAACTTTTGATCCAAATACATAGACAGTTACTCTTGTTCAGGAACAGAAAATTATCGTAATAATATACATTCGACACGACTTGGTATAGATTTTCCTCAATTTAGGCATACAAAAAAATCCTTAATGATAATGTCGTCATATGTAATATCTATATCCTTCTATAAATATCTCTCGTATGAACTCGTTTGCAATTGTGCATACGTTGGTTATGGATGTCAGTCTTGGTTTACTATTTGTCAACCATTTAGGCATTGAAGATGAGGGCTAAATTAGTGTAAACTTTTTGACAGATTGTCCAAGCTTTTAGGGTTTGGTCATTCTGTCAAAAGCGGACACTGATTGTAACACATTGTGGCAAAAACTTTATCTTACACCAAGGGACCGTCTCCACGGGCTTGAAACTCGCGGCGATTCCGTTCTACTATCGTCGGGTAGTCTCCAAGAACGAGCGATTATTCGTCGTGACTCGTAACGGAATCACCGCGTGTCCGAGACGTCATCGTATCGGCACTTTTTCGAAGCAGGACACCTGCGTGTGACAGCGCGCTCGCTGCAAGATCACAGCGCTCTTGCTGCGAGCGAGCGGCGATACGATGGCGTTTCTCTCGCACTCAGCCACTCATCGCAACGCCACGATAACATCAATGTGAAGAGACACGTTCTAAGAGAGTGTATAGAAATAGGTGGCACGACGATAATATCGCCGAGATTCTCTCGCCCGTGGAGACGGTCCCTTAGGGTAGCATATTCATATGAATGGTAGAGTAATTATATTTAAATATATATTGTAGAGTTTGAGACTCTTGTATTTTCTTTTAAATACAAACTTTTTTATAATTTACACTAGGTACATTTGACCCACAATCGAATCGATTACAATCTGTGTTTATATTATAAGAATAAAGTCAACATTACGTCATTCCGTAAATTTACACGTGGTAAAAAATATTTGTCAAAGAGTCGCGGTCGCCACACACGAAGTCAGGTATTTTTGTTCGAAAATAAAAATATCTCTATTTACTTTTACTGAAATAGAAAATAAACAAAAAACCGAATACTCTTCAGATCATGATACGTTCGTAAAGCTATTCTGACTTTTATTTTCAGAGTCCAGACTTGAGTGACGTGTCGTGCCGACCTTTTGATTTTTAAGTAAGTGTGGGGAAATATCGTGACAGTTTTATTTGACTTATTAAATAGAGATAGATGGAGTTATTTAAACATTTTTATTTAACGCTATTATATTTCAAAGGTTTTCCATTTTATCGTCAGGTGTTATGTCGCGGTATTTTTTATTAGGAGGTAGCACCTACCTAATTAAGAAGAAAAAATAATATTGATTTAAGCATAGACTTAGGATATACTAGGATTTAAGTATGGTCATTTAAGCTGTGTGTAATATCTTTGGTACATTTCATAATAATAATAATATCTTGGGACAACTCACACAACGCAATCTGTTCCCAAACTAAGCAGAGCTTGTACCATGGCAACCAGACAACTAATAAACATACTTACATATTTCTAAATACATACATATTAAAGATATTACACTCAGACACAGAATAAACCATCGTGCTCATCACACAAAGTTTTATCCTGGGTGAGGATCGAACCCACGATCTCCGGCTTAGCAGTCAAGGTTAACCACTAGGCTAACAGGCCAATCACATGTCATATAAAGCAATGATATTAATAAATTGTCAGGTATACAACCTTTAACAGAAAGGTTCGGTAATATACAAGGGTTGATATGTGCCCGTGATACTGAGTGCAAATTAAAGAATTATTAAAATCAGAGTACCTACCCTAAAATTTTATTTATTATTTTTTGTTTCGTTTATTTAAGAATGAACAAGTTACCAATTAAAAAAGTATGACTTAAAAAGTTTGTCTTCATTTGAATTTTGCGCTTGAGGAGGTATAATACTTATGCCATAGACCTTTTGCTACTGATGGTTGGAAACAAGCCTTCCCGCCATAAGGTGACCTTGCTGGTTTCCAACATTGTAGACGGCTGTTGTAAACCAAATTACTTAGTACTTGGTTTGCAACAGCCGTCTATTACTGTTGGAAACCTTGGCTTGTACGTTTGTTTCCAACCGTCTGGAAGACGCTTTATGCAATCGGCTATGGCACCATCGCACCGAACGTATAATAATGAATTGGCTAAGGCATCGGAGTCACAATCACGAGGTCGTGGGTTCGAATCCCACCCTACCTATTCTATACTACCGCTAGCTTAGCTGGGGGGGGGGGTTAACAGGATTGCTAGTAATGTGCTAATAATATGGCAATGTGCGGACAATCCCACATTGCCATATTGTTATCTTTAAAAATACAATATTTGGAATACAAAGTTAAAAATACTCGCTGTGAGTTTTTTGTTGTTAATTAATTCTGCTTGTTTTTATTGGCTTTGTTTAATAAAAACTTCATACCGATATTTGATATTAAAACATAAAAATGCCATACATTACCAAACATCGGTAAACTGAAAAGTGGAAAGCTTTTTAGGGTTCTCTAGCCAAAATGGTTAAAATGGAATAGTTTCGTCATGTCTATCCGTCCGTATGTCACAGGCATTTTACTCAAAAACTACGGTGAAAAGGTGTCTTGTAGTAGCCGCTACTTAGTTTGATAGCTCATTAGTAAATATAAACATTTTTAGGGGGGGGGGGGCACTCCTTACAAGCGGATTTTCTTTTTCAGCAAACATCATCGTGTGGTACATTATTTGACAGGTCTTTTAAAAATATTATATGGTTTCTAATAAACTGTTTTGATCCAAAAGTTGCATAAATTGTACCATCTTTCTTTTGACATGATCTTTTGAGTTATTGCCGAAAGACTGTGTTTCTCAACGGGCGTAAGTGCCGTGAACGTACGCTCTTCTGCTGGTGCAATTATTCAAATCTGTGTTTTTCATATGTAGTGCATTTATTTTTAACTAGCTGACCCACGCCACTTCGTATGCGTCAATTTTCCTCGTTTTTGTAACTATTGGTCGCAGCGTGATGTTATGTAGCTTATAGCCTCGATAAATGGGCTACCCAATAAAAAGAGTTTTTTTTTCAATTCGGATCAGTATTACAGGGTAAGTAATAGTACCAGTAGTTACTGAGATTACCGCGTTCAATCAAACAAACACTTCAGCTTTATAATATTAGTATAGATATCGGCTGCGGAACCCATCACTGAGCATGGTCCGACATGCTTGCCCGGTTTTTATTATATCTTTTCAATATTTGTTGTACTGAATATATTGATATTCACCAAATAGTTTATTTACTATCCAATCAATTGATGAGGTATCTGTCACAAAAATATTTTACGATGCTTCCTAAGAATGTAATAATCATAAAACTGGTGGTTGTGTTTATGACAATTTGTTTTGCGAATGAGTTTGGTGAACAAACAAGGAACTAAAAGTTAATGAACGTTTCTACTATTACACGACTGCTGCAAATAAGGAGGCTACTTTTGTCTGTTATAGTTCATATTCTATATAACTAATCAATACCTGAGCAGCGTTAAAATATTGGTATGAGTCATTGTTATTGTCAGAATCGCTAAATTGAATACAGTTAGAAATACTAGTATGTTTTTATTCGACTTCAAAAAACTATGTTCTCTGTTTGACCCGTTTGTATGTATGTTCGCTATTTTCTCTAAAACTACTGACCTGATTTGGATCGATTTTTTGTTATTCGATAGTATATTTTTCGGGGAAGGTTTTAATGTATAAAACATTAGGTATCCTAGGTTAGAAGCCAATGGAGTTATAGATTAAAACAAGAGTAAGTCAGTGAAATTTTGCATTAATCGGTGATTTTGATTTTTTTTGTTGTGTTTTCAATTGCAGTTGGTTCATTTTTCTTAAAAATATTATATAAAAAGCAGTGTGGCTGCCGTCACAACACAGACGAAGTAGGTAAAACTGAACCAATACTTATACGTGTGTGTAATATTCTCTAATATACTTATATATGTGTGTATAACACCTAAAAAGTATATTTATGTTAGTATATACTGCTAATCTTCTTTCTTTGTGTAGGAATATAGAAGGCAACCGTTAAATACAGACTGATATATTAACAAAATTGAACGGATTGCGCTGAAGTTTGGTTCGCAGATAGTTATTATGTTATAGCCATCCGCTAACAAAGGAAGACCCAACATTCACCCCCTCAGGGATTGAAACAGGGGTCCAAAATTTGTATCGAGAAACAAAAAAAGCTTTATCGTCACAATACCTTTGACGAAAATTAAGGAACAGACTTCAGCATGAATGACACACTGTCCGAAATCACATCTCAAAATTAACTTAATGTATATTCTATTGAAAACAAAGTTATATTTGAATGATTCACCCACTTTTCCCCAAGGCGAGAAGCTGAATTTGTCATCAGCGTTTCACTTCGTTGCCAGATGTTGCATACCGATCCCCTTAACACTACTAATTGAGTTTTGATACCCTAAAATGCGACTTAGAATATTTGTTACATTAATATTCTTAAGAATTTATGCTTTAAACTATCAGAGACTGTAAAGTTTAACTTTATTTGATAATTTGAAGCATATATTACTGATGTATATATTGGTACTTAATTTGATTACCAGATACTTGCTTTCAGTTTACAATAAGTACTAACGTCTGGTCTTAATAATCTAACTATCGATAGATTTGGCTACTAGAGGTATATATCCATACTAATATAATAAATGTCAAAGTAACTATCTCTGTCTGTGTGTCTGTTACGCTTTCACGCTCAAACAGCTAAACCGATTTAGATGAAATTTGGTATGGAGATAGTTTGAGTCCCGGGGAAGGACATTATAGATAGGATAGTTTTTTATCGCGATAACCGACATCCACGCGGGCGGCGCCGCGGGCGAAAGCGAGCTCCATACAAAATATATTATGTCATAATTTTATCTCTAGTAGCCAAATCCATCGATAGGTAGATAATTGAGACCGACCGTAAACCATAGGCCGTTTTGGGACCACAACGGTTTCAGTTATTCTTCTGTAAAATAGGAATGTTGACGCATTACTGTGTTTTGGTTTGTGTTATGAGCACTATGGTTTATTCTGTGTCTGGGTGTAATTTATCTATAACTAGCTGTGCCCCGCGGTGTTACCCGCGGTTTATTAGCCTATGTGTTAATCCAGGGTGTCAGCTAACTCCATACCAAATTTTATTAAAATCGCTCCAGTCGTTTAGACGTGAAAAAGTAACAAACATCCACACTCATATACTCACAAACTTTCGCCTTTATATATTAGTGTGATTGTATTTAGAAATATTTAAGTGTGTTTATCACTGGCTACCATTGTACAAGCTCTGCTTAGTTTGGGATCAGATAGCGTTGTGTGAGTTGTCCCAAGATATTATTTATTATTATTATAATATATGTTCGTAAAGTTTCGCGATTTGTACACATTATAGAATTTTATATATAATATTTACGCGATTAAGACCCGTAGGGGTCTTAATCGCGTAAATATTTAATTTTAAGGCTAAAAACAAACGTCGGGCAATAAACAAAGGCATTTAGCCTTAAAATAAAATATTTACGTGATTAAGACACGTAGCTTATGAAATTCTCTAATTATTATTATAGTTTCTAAATTGAAATTTTAACGAAATACCACAAATCCTTCTGACATTGACATAATATATTAAAAATACCGTCAATACATTCTTCAGATTCATCTATTTTATTTTAAACAAACCGTGTCTTCTGTTTGCAACACAACCACCGCCCACATGGTATAATGGTTATCCTCATATAATGTCTATCACCAAGCTTAAAGCTAAATGTCATCAAAATCGGGTCAGTAATTATATAGATTACCTCGCTAGCAAAAAAACTTTATTAATAAGATAGTACATAAAAAATAAGTTTCAGTTTAACTACTCAATGAACATTTATAAGAAGCAAGATATTTATTTACATCGTTGTAAAAAAATCCATTTGTTTTTTAGTAGTTTCCCGAACGCAAGTTTATTTCAGTTTCAACTTTTTTACATTGTCGATGTGTCGAGTACTTCCTAGCGCAGTCCTAAACTGATACAATCGAATTTCCATCTCGATATTGCACGTAGTTCAACTAACGCACATAAATGAAGCGTCGAGTATCTAGGAGTTCTATTCAAACTAAAGGAAAAAATACCAATATTTTTTAACAAATAATGAATGTTGAGTTATTTTTTATTTTCACATGAACCCTTAAAGTGTCACTCTTTTTTGGGGTAGTTGGTTAAACCATAGGTTCTAATATGGTGTAATTATGAATAGGTATCTCATATGGTGGCCTGTTTCTATATCTTCAATCTGTGGAACACCTATATGTGTTTTGTTCTAAGATTAAATTTGCTGATGCTTTTTACCTAATTAGTTGATTTTTACATTCTATTTAAAACCTTTCAGAAATTGGACGTTAGGTTCTACAATTACTAGCGGCCGCCCAAGGGTTGAATCTCGATTGAAGTTCGTTAATCTGTTTTAATTAAAATAAAGATCGTCAACGACCATGAAAAAACTGCACTGTTTTTCTCGCCTATGTATTTGTTCCTAGTGCTACAGATCTATTATAGTCACTTACAAAACTAAAACTAATAATTACAATTTACAATGAAAACAACGTTAAGGTATTTTATTTGATTATACATGAGTGTCTCGAGCTGTTTCTACACAATTAAATTTAATTAATACGAATAGTTCGCGAGTCGTTCGCGCTAATGGCCTGAACACGTCTGTTTTCACAAAGGGATATAAATACACTCTCTGTTCATTTCATGTCTAATGCCTACACATCGTTGGACCAACAGAAGCCAACATAGGTCGCAATGCATTATAGAGTTCCTAGTTTTACTTCTATTTTATTGGCTATGAATATTCACAAACGATTTGCTCAAATAATTATATTTTAATATTTCAAAAACACAAGTACAGTAAGAATCGCTATGCACGAATTTCTAGTAGGTGTACCAACTCAGACTCGAAACAATTCATTTCTAGATCTTTATACTTACAATATTTAGATTAGGCATAATTAGAAAATAGCAATTGTAATGAAGCCGAAGATAGAACAAAGTGGCGTGAAATTGGAGAGGCCTATTTTCAGCAGTGGACTGCGATAGGCTGATGATGATGATGATGAATGTTGCGAAACGTTCATAACGCCTAAAATTAAAAAAAACAAATGGTTTTCTGTAAAGTCGGTTTACGGACGATAATTTTACGAGATAACGTCATAAAAAAACATTGATGACATTGTAATAAACAAATATGCCGGTGACAGTTTTTTATAAACTTCCATTTGTATCGCCTGTCGCTGCAATCGCCATAACATTGACGAAATTGTAATATACAACCATGCTTGTGACAGCCTCTGTGGCGCGGTGGGAGTGTATCCGACTGCTATGCAAGAGGTCGTGAGTTCGATCCCCACCCAGGATAAAACTGTGAGATGAGCACGATGGTTTATTATGTGTCTGGGTGTTATATGTATAATATGTATTTATTTAAAAATATTTAAGTATGTTTATCAGTTGATTGGTTTCCATAATACAAGCTGTGCTTAGTTTGGGATCAGATAGCGTTGTGTGAATTGTCCCAAGATATTATTGTTATAGTGGACCCGGGCGCATGCGCCCAACGGCCACAATACTTTAGCCTATCAGCAGGCGGAATCGCCATTCGAGTTGTTTAGCAACCAATCAATAACATGACCGTTGCTTAGCAAATCAATAACGTGACACTTTTTTGTGCGTGCACCCGGTCATTAAATCACCTCACAAACATGTGTATTTCATTTTAAATATCCAAAAAGAAAAAAGAACAAAAGAGGAAGAAGTTACATACTTAAATATTATCTACAACTAGCTGTCGCGCGCAGCATCGTATGCGTACGAAGTTGTTTTTGCAACATTTCTCATTACTGCTCCGCTCCTATTAATCGCAGCGTGATGTTATATAGCCTATAGCCTTCCTCAATAAATGTGCTATCTAACATACATACATATCAACCCATATGATGGCCCACTGCTGGGCACGGGTCTCCCCAGTAGAACCTATCAGTATGTAGATCCTGGGGGTAATTGCCATAATCGCCACGCTTGGCGAGCGGGTTGGCGATCGCAGTAAGGCTTTAAGTACACAGAGGACGCTGCTGCCCGTCTTCCGGTGTGACATCCCTTAGTCGCCTTGACGACACCCACGGGAAGAGATGGGATGGTACTATTCTTAAGCCGGCACCACTCGGCTGAGCCGGCACCACTCGGCTGGCTATCTAACAGTGAAAGAATTTTTCAATTCGGATTAGTAGTTCCTGAGATTACCGCGTTCAAACAAACAAACCAACTCTTCAGCTTTATAATATTAGTATAGATATTCTTAAAAAAAAATGATTGTAGTGAAATCAAGTTGATTAATGTTAGTGTTTGTCGACAAACATTATCAAAGCTAAATCAAATCAATGACTTAATTGAACTACTTGAAAATAACATTACCCTATTGAGCTTTAAAGTCTTCATAACGATTGTTTTGCTCCGCTCAGTGAGTCCTAAATCAATTAATTACAAGGCTGTAATAATACATCAATAAATTAAGATTTGAATAACGATAACTCTTTGAAGTCATTATGCTAATTAAATATGGAATCCATTGTTAATTTCGTAGGTTTTTATTGACGTAACAACGTATTATAAATCGATGACCGGGTGCACGCACGAAAAAGTGTCACGTTATTGACTGGTTGCTAAGCAACAGCAAATGGCGATTGCAGAGACATGACATGCGATACAATCGGAACTAACATTATTGATTGGATGCTAAGCAACGCGAATGGTCTTAACCAACCAACTTTACATACAACTATTTTTTTAATCTTTTGTACGACCATAGGTAATATTCTACCAAAGATATTAATGTTAGCTTAGAGCCTATACCGGGTCTAGATAAGACTTGGGTTAAATTTGATATACGAATAATGTAAAGCTAAGAATGAAATAGGGTCTCCAATTGGTCATCCAAAACGGTTTTCTAGCGGTTTCAGTTTGCTTTAAATGTTGTTCGGTGGACTTGCACTTACGGCCGGTCTCAATAATCTATATGATTTAAATGAGGTAGAATTTTGACATATTTTGTATGGAGCTCACTTCAAATATAGACTTCTAGTAGCCCAAAGTTATTGAGACCAGACCTTAGTCGGTTACATTTATTTCAAGTCATTCGTATGAACTAATGATCTATGCCTGGTTCTGTCTCTCAATATTAAAATCGACTGCCTCTTTGACGCGGTGGGAGGGTGTCCGACTGCTACGCAAGAGTTCGTGGGTTTGATCCCCACCCAGGATAAATCTTTGTGTGATGAGCACGATGGTTTATTCCGTGTCTGGGTGTTTTTATCTATAATATGTATATATATAGAAATATGCAAGTATATTTATCAGTTGTTTATTAAATGTCTCATAAGGGATCAGATAGCGTTATGTGAGTTGTCCCAAGATATTACTATTATTAATTCTTTTGAGACTTAATATTTTGAACATATACAACCCGTGAGCATTTGAATGCAGCATTCGCAGCCAAGAGATTTTATTATTATCTTTGGCTAGTTCATATGATTTGCTTGAACTATTAGGTGATTTTTATCTTCTCAGACTGACTAAAACATTTCCTACTAACTCATTCTTATATCTGTTAATATTTTCAAGCACTAATGAACGCTGACTACGCTGTTCATGAAATTTCCGTTTAGAACAAAGAAAGATACATTTTATAGAATATGGCCTTCCGTATTCAAACGTTCAGTACAGTACAAAAGATACGGTGTTTTTTTCAAAACACCGTATCTTTTGTATTGCATTAATACTTTAGTTTATTTTCTAACATTTTTAAGCCGGATCGTTATCGTTGAAGGAAATCATTATTTTTGTGAAACAGGTCACGCGTTTGTGAATGGGAAAAGTTTGCAGTTGTATTGACCAAGTAGATATAGATATTTTTCAGTATAAGACACTTCTATTTCTGTCTGCTCTTTATACATTGCCTACTGTTCTATATTTTTTTTCGGTTATTTTCTTCGAACTTGTTTTTCCCACAACTTAATTCATATTAAATTATTGAAGTAGGTAGTCTTTTGGAAATTTAAAATATTATTCTTCCTATTTGATGGTTAGACGCCAGTCTTTTGTAGAAATTGTGAAGATTGTAAAAACACATCGTTTAATTTGTATTATGCTAATATTATTAGCACTTGAGAGATTGTTTTGTCTTTGTTTTTAACGTGATAACGTCCTATAAATTGATGACCGGCTGCACTCACAAAAAAATGTCACGTTATAGACTGGTTGCTAAGCAACGCGAATGTCGACATGTCATCTATGTTTTGTTATGACGTTATCACGTAAAATTATAGTCTGTAAACCGACATTACAGATAACCATTTACAAATTTTTAGGGTTCCGTAGCCAAAACGACAAAAACGGAACCCTTATATTTTCGTCATGTCCGTCTGTCTGTCTGTCCACCTGTATGTCACAGGATACAAATTTTACTTAAAGACTACACAATAAATATTAATAAAATTTGGTGAAAAGGTGTCTTGCAGTAGCCGCTACTTAGTTTGATAGCTAAATAATAAAAATAAATATTTGGGGTGGAGGGCACTCTATATATGTAACTGAATTTTTTTTAGCAAACGTCAAGGTGTGGCACATCATTCGACAGGTCTTTTAAAAACATTTTAAGGGTTTTTAATTTTTTTTATTAAGAGAATGTTTTTGTAAATAATTACTTCGAAAGTTGCATAAATTGTGCCCTTATCTTTTGAACAGTGTTACTAAACTACAATAATATAGGTATATATACTAATATAATTTCGAACATGATCGAATATACGATCACTTATTGCAAAAAAACTACGTTTCTCAACAAAAGGGTGTAAGTACCATGAACATACGCTCTTCTGCCGATGCAATTATTCAAGGCTGCGGAACCTTACACTGAGCATGATCCGACAAGCTCATGCCCGGATTTTTTCATTCTGTTTTCAAAATAGAATAAAATGAAAAACCTTTTGTTAGTTAAAACTACTTTACGGGTACAATTAAGTTGCCAAATCTACATCCAAGATAACTATATAACTTAAAATTAAAGAAACAGAACCAATACATCTTAAGCTACCAGGTAGATTACTTCACCAAGAGATTTATTTTATTCCCGAACTATTTCACGCGAAATCTCCGTTGCGTAGACGTAAGGTCCAGTTTATTTTTGACAGAATCTCGGCACATTTCGCTAAGGGATCCAATGATAAGCACACTAAATCCTCTCGAAGCGATGTGTTTAATTCCAAAGTAATCTTATCTATGTATAGATAGTTTTGACGGATTTAGGTCTGTTGTATAAAAGTTTACGGTTAGTCCGCAATAAGTCGACATGGTACACGATTTAGGTCCGAATTTAGACAGAAAAGGTGGTATGAATCACCCGCGCATGTCCTCTTGTATTACTCTGCACTAATTCCTGTTGGATATTTTTATTAACTGTAATCTCGCTTACGTATTTTTTAAACTGTCAAATTGTTTAAACAGCCCACAGCGGACTATATTTGTTCGTTTAGTTCCGTCCTTACAAGTTATTATTATTGATTTACCTACTTTTCATCGGAAAACAAGCTGGTGTAAAGATAGAAGCAGAGAGGGAAGCTAATATACAACAATATTTTATGCATATACAATAAACATTCACTATTTTTTATTTATGCATTGTTTTTTTTTATGAATGTTGTTATTCGCGTGCACCCTTCACAGACTGGTAAACAAACCTTTCCTTCTATAACCAACACCCCTTTTATACACACGGAAAGGCGTTTATACATGAATATGAGTGTAGAGGTCGTCGATGGCATCCCACAATTCATGAATGAGGTTTTTCTGTGAAGGATATAAAGAGGGACATTGATTGCTATTTTTTTGGAGAGTTTGTCGACGCTTTTTACTGTTAGAGTTCTAAAATATCCAGAATAGCTTCAATCAGTGACGGTGATATCGGAATTAAACTACCTAAAAGATAGCCCTTCTTTCTTTTTCAACGGAATGTCTAATTATTATTTTTTTGATTGAGATAATTTAAAAACTAGGTCAGCAATTCGGTCACATTTTCGATGTGATTTTGATGACGACAAAAAGTAAACTAATTTCAAAAGTTTTAATACGCTGTAGGAACATTGGTTGTAAGAAAGGGGCACAAGAAGACGCATATTATCCGAAAGATTTTCATATCCATGCTCTTAACCCTTATAATAAATTAAAAATTAACGTACCAAGATAAATAAAAACTTCTGACTGAAATAAATGTACAAATCATTTCAAAATACCTATCTCAAAAACAAAACTTGATTTATAAAACAGATTCGCCAAGAGAATTATTATCAACAGATTCCTTGCCAAAAATCTTGCGACATTCAATTATGAAGTCGTATGATGAATGGCCATCCTAAAGTTAGTGCTCGCATTTCGGAGGGTGTCTCGCATGCAACGTCGCACGGATCGTTGCCCACTACCATGCTCTGCAATCCTCGTTGATTGCGGTATACGATTCGTCTCAGTGGTTAAAACCAGATTTAAATGCATGTATTGAAGGTTTTATTGTTGTAAAGTTCCTGTTTAAAACGCTGCATAAAATAATCTTCATATAGATGATATCGTTCGATCATAAAGTGAAAAATGTTCAACCACTGGTCATCGTAAATCACTGCTTTGAGACAAGCTTTTGCTGTTTAAAATTCCTAGCTCCGATGCTTCAATAATTTTACCATACTTAATCTTGACTAAGTGTAATGAAATTAACACCCCTGGTTTATTTTATTACACCTACTCAGTTATTCATTCGTTCGTCCTTAATCACGTTATTTTCATTCCGTTTTCGCGGCAAGCGTATGCGAGTACTTCTAAGCGCAACTCTCTATTTACCATTATGACAAGATTTTGATAGTTTGAACAGGCTTGCCGCGAAAACGAAAAAAAAATAAAGTGACTCAGTAGTCGATTTTATGCAAATATTCAAGACGTTGTTATATCAGACGTCGATTCTGTAATCCTAAAAGTAATGGCTCCAAAAATTTTAAAACGCAAAAATATATTTGAAATTCTCGTGACATACAATTACGTAGTCGTAAGATGAATAGCCGTATTAAGGTGTTCACGATTCGAGGTTTGTAGCCAACGTCTCCCGCACCTTTGCTCGCTGCGATGCACCGCACAATCCTAGTTTATTGCAGACTATCGTACATAAGATTCATCCCACTGGCTGGCTAACTGCTGTTCTGTATGTGGACTATTCGGAATCGTCTTGGAATTGAAATTGACGATGCCTAAATTCCAAGCGGTTTTAGTGTTTAATGTTCAGATAAATTCATACAGAATAAAGTAGAGGTGAAGTAAATTTTTTGTAAAATGTTTTCGTTTGAGAAAGAAAAAGACGACTAATGATGTCTACCTATATTTTGCAGCTTCAAAGGTTAAATATAAATAATATTTTTGGAACAGATGATGACAAAGACGACCAAAAGTTAGAAGCAAAGATAACTCCAAAAGAAAATAAGATTACAAATTTATACAATCTAGCCATGAATACTGCCATTTACTACGATGTCATATCTTCGATCAATAGTCTATAGATCATATTGCACATGCCAGATGTTAGAAACTATTTCAGTTAGAGACTTCTCATTAACAAATAGTTAACAGTTGATTAAACTCCATATTTCAGGTCTCTCTATTAATATCGGTAGGTATGTTACGTGTCAAAATTGTGTTTTAAGGTTTACTGTTGATGAAATTACAACATTTCACCTTAGAAAGTGTTTAAGTCAAAAACACTAGTCATTGTTCATTTATTAGGTTTTTATTGAAGTTTTTGCATTTGTGTATCAGTTTTTTCATAATGTAGTTCCTTTATACCGAATTTAATCTAATAGAATTTAATAAAGAATAAAATCAAATTATATTTTTATAAATATTACCACATTCTATATCTGTTATAGGAAATAATAGTTTGATTATAACAGATGTAGAATTTGATAATATATGACCCCAAGTTATTTAGCCGCTCTTGTAGGAATTTCCCACAACGTAAATGAAATATGAAATAAATTTTACAAAAATAACACTTTCCTAAAGTGTTATTTTTGTAAAATTTAAATACATAAAGTACATTGTACCTTGGATTGGTGAGCTCCTCGTTAAGATTTTAACTGCTCATTTTTTTCAGAATACAGGACATACAATATTTTTTGCAAAATGAATTCAAGTTCAGTAAAATTTCCATAAAATTAAAAACAATTTCCTTGCAGACATTTTCCCCAAGCGTTAAAACTCTCCGATAGCAAAGATTTCATAGACCAAAATTAATTCAATTATAAAAAATATTTCAAGAACGCTCTTCGAGAATCGAAATAATAACCCTCATTATTATTTTCTGTGTTAATTTCACACTTTTTTGGCTCTACAGATATTTACGGACGATGGGGACAGCCCCTTATAAAGACTTGACTTACTATATATGTAGGTATACACAAAAAACCAAGGGAGAGACTAAGCTGATTCGCACCACAATCGGATTGTGTTTTTACTTTTTATCTCTAAGTTGTTGCGTTAATCTTTTACTTTTCTAAACCGAGTGCTTTTTATACCTGGGCCTTTTTAATTTCGAAATCTAAAAGGGTGCATAATATTGTAGTCTTTTGACACAAATCTGGCTTGGACAAAATCTCCTAAGGATTTGAAGTGCTTTCGTATCTACGTACCAACTTGCCTTGTTGAGTGTAGTGATCAAAATAGGAGTTACAAATATATTGAAGATATGTGGTGAAAGAGACTGGACTGGGATCATATTCATTTGCAATGCGTGTAAACCATTGACTTGTTCTTTTTGTAAACGTTTGAATGCCTGCTTTAGTATTTATATAGACCTATTTATAACCACCTTATATAACGTTTTAGGCCTCTGGTCTGAAAGTGAGCAAGGGTTTGTTTTTATAAATACGTATTGGATACCCGTAGTGGATTACACACTACGGGTATCCAATGCGTATTGATAAACATGTCACAACGACTTTTTGGTTGAAACAAATCAGTCACAAAATACGCTCTTTCTCGGGCTTTTGAATCCGCTCTAAGCAAATTCTTCAGCTCCAAATTCAAAATGATAGAGTTGCCAGTTCTTAGTCATTCTAAACCAGGGCAAAAATGTGAAAAAATGCCAAGAAATCTGTGCGGCTGTCAATAACAACAGCTACACTTTGTCTTGCTACGTGTGCAATCCGAAATCGCCTTTGGCATTCTGTTGGACAAACGAGCTGCGAAGGCATGCTGTTCACGTACGGTCGACCCGCCCCGTGGTCTAGACAGAACTGACTGTAATTTGGAGGGTGGCTGATGTGATATCAATAATTTTGAACATGGAACAGTCAATGGGAAATATTTTGTTGGTTTTTGGATTTAAGAGAACGCGTACCTGTTAGTACGATTTGGGAGATTTTTAATGAGTTATTTGGTAGTAACAGGTATTTTGAGATGCATATTTTGGGTTGTGATAGTGTGAAGGTTGGTTCGGAATAAAAACTATCGTTTTAATTCCACATTTCAGAAAACAGAAACATTTATTTTCCAGAATATGCTGATTTACAGTTGACAGAAACTTGTGTTACAGCATATTCTGCTACATGTGGCGTGCAAATATTAAGGTATGAACATAAAAATAAAAAAAAATTCACACAGCATTAATACCTGATCACAATCACCAACAAATAAATATTTTAAAATGTTATATTATATCCAAACTTTTAAAAATGTCACTACACTATTATAAAGTAATATAAAATTTAATTAAATGTCAGAAATTAAAACATTAAGATATTATATTATATTATTATTAGTAGATACTGTTTGTAAATTACAATGCTTTTCCCACCGAGTATGAATAAAAGCCATGCTTCCAAATTCTGACACTCGAAACTTAAAAAAAAAATATCGGCAATCGTTCCATGTTTAAATTCATTGCGTTTAACCGATCGAGGGGTGTAGTGACGGCCAGTGACAGGCTCGCAGGCGATAAGTCCACGATGACATGGCACGCGCTTTCGTGCAGGAATAGAATATATAATTATTTTATATTGATTACTAAGGTTTCTGAACGTGATATTTGCAAATGTAGACTTCCTAAATGAAAATTATAATGGTATGGTAAGTATCGTATCACTGTTCGAAACTGCATTGTATATATCTTATTTTCAGGCCTATTATTTGGGCATTAGCCATAATTTCATGTTTGTGCAAACTTAAGTGTACGGTACGTGTTAAGGTACCTCCATATTATTCTTGATGCTCATAAAATGGTTTAACTTTAACAGTGGAATAGTGCATAACCTCGCTGATATGACGGATCAATCACTACTGACTCATAAACGAGGTTGCATAATATTTGTTAATAATAACCTAAGTAAAGCGGCTTTCACAAACTACCGTAAGGATTTCAAAAAGGTATAATATGATTATGACTGTAATACTAAAAAAGTTAGTTAGCAACCATTCTTTTTTCAATACTTGGCAATAGCTGCGTCAAAAGTAAGTTGTTACCATACTACAACTACTAAAAAGGATTATATAAAAATATAAATTTAAAAATCAAAACCGACTGCTCAAAAAAAATGGAAACAAGACCACCTACATATACTTAATATCATGCAGTCGAAGCCATTTTATATGTAAAATTTTGACACAAATACCGTTTCCAAACGGTATCAGTTTAATGTCACACACGAAAAGCGCGAATATGAGACCGCGTAATCACCCACACATTCGTTGATTATTTAAAAAAGCCACAAAGAAATTCGAAAATGCTTTTGCTGAAAACATTGCATGTGATATACGCTAACCACCCCATGCGTGCAAACATTTGTACAATGTAAGGCGATTATACAAACAGGAATCAACAAAAGTGTGTTATCCACACTTAAATATAGGAACTTTTATTCTCCAGTTTCCTAACTTTCATGTACATTCTTAAAACTAATCTAAAGCAGGTAAACAAAATAACCTATAAACAAAGCAGTTATATTTTAACCCAACAGATTCTATGCAAGTTTACAACAAACTACTAACTTGTATGCAAGTCGGAAGCTTATTTTCTTTGTAATTTAAAATTTTCCAACTGCATGTGCTAGGTGTTCTAACTTTGTGTTACGCTTGTACATTTAATAAGTTACTTTGTACAAATATACAGAAATATTTGTTACTTATTTAACTTTGTTGTGATTTCGCTGTAAAGAAAAGTAAAGTTATGTTTTACACGGGTTAAGAATTGCGAATTTTGAGATTTAATTTTGTGCTATGCCTGTTACTTTTATTAATTTAGGAGAGCTGAAATTTTGTAAATAAACTCACGTTGGTACATACTTGCAAGTTTGAAGTTATAAACTGCTAGTGAGTTTAAGAATTGTTATTTAAAATAAAATATGTAGTTATTATTATCCATGAACCTTAAATAATCGTTGAGTTTCAATGTATATTGTTGGTCTAGTTGTTGTATAGTGGTTAGTGAGCCTAACTGCTAAGCCAGCGGTCGTGGATTCGAACCCCACCCAAAATAAAACTTTGTGTGAACATAAGTATTTCTAAATACGTACATATTGACTGGCCTGTTGGTTTAGTGGGTAGTGACCCTGGCTGCTATATCGGAGGTTATGGGTTCGATCCATACTCAGGATTAAACTTTGTGTGATGAGCACAATGGTTTATTCTGTGTCAGGGTGTAATTTATCTACAATATAATAATAATAATAATATCTTGGGACAACTTACAAAACGCTATCCCAAACTAAGCAGAGCTTGTGCTATGGAAACCAGATAACTGATAAACATACTTAAATATTATAGATAAATTACATACAGACACAGAATAAACCAACATGCTCATTACACAAAGTTTTATCCTGAGTGGGGATCGAACCCACGACCTTCGGCATAGCAGTCAGGGTCACTAACCACTAGACCAACAGGCCACTCAATATGTATGTACTTATTTAGAAATATGTATGTTTATCAGTTGTCTGGCTGCCATAGTACAAGCTCTGCTTAGTTTGGTATTAGATGACGTTGTGTGAGTTGTCCCACGATATTATTATTATTATCTATACCAAAAACTATGCTTACCAAGAATGCACAGCAATATTTGGTAAAGACGTATTGAAACGTTTCGGTATAAAATCCAATACAAAGAAAAATACAGTAAAACCGATAAAACCCTGCACAGATTCACTATTCACCCACAAGCTTCAACGAATCAGAAATCTGTTTAAAAAGGGATTTAAAATTTTGAGAGCGCGGATTTTAAACCGGGATCAGAGTAAATCCTCTCCATAAATAACCGTTAGTGAAGTCATCAAAAGGGTAGCTCTGTTCAGGGCGAACCATGTCATGTGAACCTACCATCAATCTTGAGTCAGTCGCTCACTGCACGCATAGCGTAACAAAGGGTCCGCCTTTAGTGGTTATAAACCAGCGAATTTAATACCACCACTAAAATGTGCCCAAAATAAAAATTGCTCACACACGACACATATAAAAGTTAACGAGTATTTCACGTGGATATTTGACACGAAAAACTGACGGTTTAAAGTTTTGTCGGTTGGAAGTTAATTCTTCTTTTACGATATAATTATGTGGCAATTGTTGGACTCAATTGCAATTTCCGTTCGGTGCTTATAATTTGCAAAGGTTTCTAATTTATGTAAGTGAATTATTATTGTTTCTTTATTGTTTGCTGTAATATAACTGGTTTATGATTTAAGTTTACTACAAGTTTTTAAAAAAGCGCAGTATTGAAATGATTATGGTAATTCTCAAATACTCAAAGTATACTTAAATTTAGGCGTGATCAAAATGATATCTATTCACGTTTAAATCACAGTGACAGCTTAAGAGTTGACGGCGACTTAAAGCGCAAGCAAATTACTTGGTACTTGGTTTGCAACAGCCGTCTACACTGTTGGAAACCAGCAAGGTCACCTTGGTTTGTATGTTTATTTCCAGCCGTCTGAAGGACGCTTGAAACTGAGTAACGTTAAGTATTCGATATTCAAACTTAAACTCAAATATCTTTATTTCTTAAAACCAGACCAATGGTTATTTGAAAACGTCGAATTAATACATACTAAAAGAATAATAAAATTATGATAAAAGTTTGAGAAAAAAATAAGTTAGGCGGCAGTTCCAAGTGTAAAGCGCATGAGAAAAAGAAGCCACCAAAAAACACATGGGCCACCCTCTTTAAATCATCAAGATTTTTTTTACAAAAATAATTTTATCGAACGAACCAGTGTGTTTGGTGGGTGTAATAGTTTATAAATCAAGGATAACTAAATAATAATAGTATAAGTTTATTAATGTTTATTTAATTCGACCGTATACATTCTTAACAGAGGTACTAATCTATGTTGAAATAATAATCAATTCCCATAAGTATGTAAGCGCATCATTCCAGAACGACAGAACCTAGGTTAATTTGTTATTGTTGTGTTTATAACTTTCAGGATAAGGCTTTTATGAAAAAAAGGATCTAAAAAATCGTTCTAAAAATGTATTTCAATAGTACATAGTAGTATCACGCCCAGGCATTTATAAAATCGCTAAATCGCTTTTAATATTGCTATCCGCTAGCCGCTTCGCCCGTCGCCACGCTCTTTACCTTAGCCAGTCTACCTTCAAGGGCTCGAAACGGCTTTGTCTCGCGTCTAGACTCGTAATCCATTATTACAGACGCCTTCAAGCCAGGAAGTAGGGACGCGATACTTCTATACGACACTTAGCATATTTACTGTACTGATAAATGTTGCATATTTATCCTTCGTTATCGTTGAGACGTGAATGAAACTGTTGCATTTTTCTTTTAGTGAAAAAAGGAATTTAAGGTTTTTACTTTTCGGGTTCTTGATACAAATGGGACCGGTTGTGTCCCTGTTTTGTACTCGTTTTAATAAATCTCTTTGTAGAGTTACTCTAAAAACCAAATTGTTTTTTTTTCAGAAATGTGTCTATGATACGAAAGTGCTAGGTAGTTTTCTGGAAAAGGTATGATACTTACAATTGATGTATTGTAGGGTACCTAAGAATCAATTGATAAAGCCTCACAAAACACTGTGATATGTCAGTGGAGAATTAAATAACTTCGACATGTTAACATTTTTGCCATTACAACAAATTGGAAACAATGTTAGATATTACATTTACGAAGGGACTCGAATCCGCGATTATAAGAGGTACCGTCCCTACAGCGTTAACCCGGCTACGAGCCACGTTTTAAAAAATGTACTGCATATATGAAAAAGACTTTAAAAATAAAGAGTTAAAAAAATACCGAGCACTATTTTGTGGTTTAGATCTGTACCTAAAAGCATTTTTATTCTATGCTACGTGTGATGCAAAACTATTGAAATCTGTGCTAGCTCTATAACTAGCTTTTTAATATGTGTACCTGTGTATATTTATTCAAAAAAATAAAATAAAAAGGTAACATATTTTCACTTGATAAAAATAGCAAGAACAAAACAATTTTTTACAAGATGTATATGTAAAATTTTGTTTTGTTCTGGCTATTTTTGTAACTCATTATTTTAAAAGCTTTTTCCATATGTGTTCATTTGTACCTATAGATACAAATGAACACATATGACATAATAGAAATGTTTACATAGTAGGTACTATTAAATAACTAATATTTATGTGTTGATAAGGCTTTTTTCGAATCGTCTGAACCAATTTTAACGGATATATCACCAGTAGACAGCTGTAGGTATAACGTACCTATTCCATCCTTCCAAAATATATTTTTCAAGTTTAAAGTAGCTTAGTCACAGCTAGTTAATAAACAAAAGCAAAAAAATCAGGCTACTAATTTAAAAATGTCATACTTGAATGCATGTTTTGTTCTCCATGCATTCATCCCCCACAATGGCAAATTTAAAATAATCGAAGGGGTGCGTACCCATTTCAATAGAACTTTTTATGGAGCAATATAGCGAGTTATTTTGCGTAGAATAAGCACCCATTAGTGTACCTAATAACTTGTTAGGGTGTTAGAAAGGGAGGCTTTTGATCACCTGATCAAATTATCATATATAACTCGAGTAATTGCTACCGAATTGAACATTATAATGTAGTTTGTTTAAATGCAAGTTTCCGCCGTTGCTGTGGGAGGGCACTAAGGGTCTATATAATTTATGGTTCTCGATGATAAAATTTCCCTAATGGATATTGTTCACGAGACAGTCTGGTCTATTTTATTCGTATTACGTGTACATGTCCACATTTTTGGGGGAATAAAAACGTTATTTTTTTCAATTTCATTCCTTGGTGGATGGAATTGCCTTTTGTGATCAAAGGGAAATGTTATTATTGTAGCAGTTGATGTGGAAGTTCATAGAATTATTATAAAGCTATTTAGTTTCAAGGGGTGGAAAACGATTAACTGAAAGTAAGGTCAAAAAAAGAAATTTATTAAGAATTGACGTTTTTATACGAATTTATTACCGGCGTCAACGATAGTGACTTCTTTTCTTAATCACTTAGGATGAGAATTATCTAGATAGTATTGCGTAAGATCAACTAAGAAAATAAACAGAGGCGGATGGCTTTAACGATGGGTGATTCTCATAAAATCCCACTATCCACGAAAAGAAATGTTTACAAACAAATGACACATAACACACACCATCCACAGAGAACTGACTAAGAAAAACACCTACACAACCCGGCTTAATACACTTCTATTTTTATGAAGAATGATGCTACAAACAATTTATTTTCACTTGTATCATGAGTGCAACTCACGTACCTTGTCTAATATAAGCCACAAAATACCAATAGTACAGAAGGCAACCCTCATACGTACCTCCCTAGGGCCACGCATACTCATGTCACTGCACTGACCTCTACAGTACTAGTACACTGGACTGGCTAACAAGTGCAAAGTGACAGCAATTTCAAATACCGAATCGAATGATCATCCAGTAAACTCTTTTGGCACGTATGATAGATGGTTTGTTTTGACTTGATTGTTGTTGACGGTAACTTACCCAGCGTACTATTACCAGTCTATTATCAAATACCACAGTCTAATCTATACTAATATTATTGAGCTGAAGAGTTAGTTTGTTAGTTTGTTTGTTTGTACCCAATAATCTCAGGAGCTACTGGTCCGAATTGAAAAAATATTTTTCTGTTAGATAGCCCATTTATAGAGGAAGGCTATAGGCTACAACCAATAGGAGCGGAGCATTAATGAAAAATGTTGCAAAAACGAGGAAAATGTACGCAGACGAAGTTGCGCGGGTCAGCTAGTAACGAATACGTTCGACGTATCCGTCTGGATGGGGTAATCGTGCAGAGGTTTCAGGGCGCGACACAGCGGGTGTGCAGTGTATGGACGGACCAGACTCAGCGACGGCGAGTCTGGTCCCTTCACTCACTGCCTGTGATGACTGTACTACGATGAACGACTGTATTAATGATTAGACTATGCTAGTGATAAAGAAGTCAGTGACTCAAGACCACCTTGTTTTAGCACTTTGTGGCGCGAGATTCCGTGTCCGTGAAGGGTGTCCGTATACGTTGCTACTGCGCACTTTGTATGTAGTTTACCTTCTGCATTCTTGGTATTCTGTGCACGTACCTTGTCTAATATAAGCTGTATAGATGAGACTCACGTAGGTAACTAATTTAACACATTGTCAAGGCCCCTCGTCGCTTTACTAGTGCATATTTTTCTTAGAAATTGAAACATATCGAATAGTATATAGTGAAGGTTCTTTGAATTAATGGTTATAGAAATAAATAGGTTGGTCATTTGAATGTATATGTCTAAATTAGATAAAAATGTTTGAATTGATAAAGGAGTTGGATATTTTGTTCAGAGTTTAGGCATTATAAATTGTGGTCTGTGTTGATGTAATGCATTTCGATGTTATCCTTTTCATCTCTAGATTACAGTGGTAATATTAGTTCGTCCATGTCTAATGGAAATATAAAGATATATGCCATTTTTATAATAAATAATATTGCATTTTGTATGTAATAAATGTATTTTGTATGTAAGTAATGTATTTGAGTATAGTTAAGTATATTTGTATGTATGTTATGTTTTTAAGTGTTGCCGTGTGGTACCGGCTTAAGAATAGTACCACCCCATCTCTTCCCGTGGGTGTCGTCAAGGCGACTAAGGGATGTCACACTGGAGGACGGGCAGCAGCGTTCTCTGCGTACTTAAAACCTTACTGCGATCGCCAACCCGCTCGCCAAGCGTGGCGATTATGGCAATTACCCCCAGGATCTACATACTAGTAAGTTCTACTGGGGAGACCCGTGCCCAGCAGTGGGACATCATATGGGTTGATATGTATTCTATTGTATTCATCTGAAATAACTAGCATTAGCTGTCAACAATCTGCACCTATATAATTTTATGTTACATCACCCAAAGGTTGGCTGGTAGAGAATGCTTTCAGCATTAAGTCCGCCTTTGTACAATATCTTTGTGCATAAAGTAAATAAAAAAAAAAAAAAATCCCTTATATGTAATTGTAAATGTTTTTTATCAAATTAGACTTACTTTTAACAAATATAAGTCAAATATAAGTCTTTGATATGACGAATTAATTTATTATTTTTGTTATATTTACTGTGGTAATTATTATGTGTAGGTACCTCTAATCCCGAAGAACAACCATAATAACAATTTCACCTCATGACTTTTATCGTAAAATTATTCTTGAAACTAAACCCAATTTGGATGGACCTTGAAACTCTGTTTAAAATAACATTTTGTTTTTTCACCCCTGCTATATAATACAACGTAATTTCAAATTGCTAATTCAAAGTACAATGCAAAAGTCAGTAAAGTACTCCATTAATTTCAGCTCTAAAATTTTTATACCACCATTCATAATCAAAAAAACTCCTCAGAGATAACAACACAAATACTCGTAAGTATCACCCGTGGTTCACGGCCGCAGTATTTGTAATGAACTGCACATCTCACCTCTAGTCATTGTACAGTCCGAACACGTCTTAAGGGAAGACTCACCCTTCAGTTGGTGGGCGCTAAAATTGCGCTTAAAGAAGTTTACAATGTCGAACGTCAGTTTATAGACGATTCTCATCCTGTCACTGTCACATAATGGTGAATAGAAGCGACAGAAATACTTTGAGGACGACTCGAAGTTATGTGTCGCTTGAGTGTCATGATTAGTAAAGAAAGAAAGAAAAAGGATTCTATATTTGCATTACAGTTATGAAATTGTAATAACTTCACAAACAAATAATTTATACAATCACCTTGGTACAAGAAATTTGGGTCTTACTTAGCATTGTACTGGAGCTTCAGTATTGTTACTGGATCCAGTGCTGACTTTCAGTGAAAACCTAAATATAGTAGGTACACGCCGGACTGAGCGGAGTCAAGCTGAGTAGAGCGGGGTGAAGCAGACTTTCAAATAAAACAAATGAACACGCGGCCCTGACGGGCAGAGCGGAGTCAAGCTGAGAGAAACGGAGTGGGGCGAAGAGGGCTTTCAAATAAAAGAAATAAACACGTGGTCCCAAGCCGGACAGAGCAAAGTCAAGTTGAGTGGAGCAGAGCGGAGCGAAGCAGACTTTCAAAAAAAAAAAATAGTACAGTGAAATTAGTCTCGAGAAATTTTTGCATATGTAGTGGTGTGTATGTTACTTAGATATTAGAGCGCGTTTCCACTATATCGTTCTGGCCCTTACAAAAATGTTTCAATATCCTAACATTACTATTTAATTTAATACTTATCCCTAGCAACACTCTGATTTTTGTTTTCAATAAAAACAAGTTTTTATTTTAAAGAAAAAGGTTTTGACTTTATTAAAAAAAATATGTCATTCAATTTCACGTCCTTGAGCAAACGACAAGGCGACTACCGTGAAACAATAAAATATCGTGTCGTTCTTTAGATGATAGTAGTTTAGCTATAGGTAAAAAGTTTTGACCATAATAATTACGAAACAAAACAAATAAATAAATCGTCACTTGATAGTGGAAAGTGGAAACACGCACAAAACCAGAATAAACCAGTTTACTCTGTCCGCAGGTGCCACGTGCAGTCTGACGTCAGTCGCTTGATACCGTTAGAACATAAAGCACGCATTTCATTAAAAAATTATAATTATTAGATACGTAGTAGTTTCATTGTGAAATTTTGTATTTGTTGATTGTTGTTATTGTTTGTTATTATTGTTAAAATATTTGTTGAAGTGTTTAATTTCAAGTGTGTAAGTGTTGTAACTTTATATTGATAATTCAAAATGGCTCCAGTGTTAAAACATGGTCGAGGCAAGCCTTTGACTTCTCAAACTAAGGAAGTTTTGTACTGTTTGTACAAATATTTCGAAAATGAGTGTAATAACAACCCGAGCAGTATTATGACCCCCACTCAATTAGTTGCTAAATCAACAGGAATTTCAATAGCATCCGTCAGAAAGGTAGTATCAGAAAGCAAATGTCGTCCTTCAGATCAGGAAGTAACATTTAAATCTCCTAAAAAGAAACCGAATCGTAAACCTACAATAGTAATCGATAACTTTGATCAGCAAGTTATCAGAAGAACAATTCATGACTTCCACATCACAAATAAAGAAGTTCCCACTTTAAAAACTTTGCACTCAAAATTGAAAGAAGATATCGATTATAAAGGTTGTGTCAGCACGTTACGAAAACACGTCATGTCATTAGGTTTTAATTGGAAGCAAACAGAAGATAACCGGAAACTTCTTATGGAAAAACACGAAATTAGATACTTGCGAATTAATTATTTGATGAAAATTGCTGAATATCGTGAACAACGCCGACCAATTGTTTACACCGACGAAACATATATACATACATCACATACCCTCTCGAAATCTTGGTCAGATGGAAGCACTTCAGGTTTGAAGCAACATATATCGAAAGGCAACCGCTTAATCATTGTTCATGCCGGTGGTATCGATGGCTTTATACCAAATGCATTGCTTATGTTTAAAGCCGACCAAAAAAGTGGAGATTACCACAACAATATGAACTATGACAACTATTCAAGGTGGATTCAAACTCAATTAATACCCAACTTACAACCAAATAGTGTTGTTGTTGTTGACAACGCACCATATCATAACTCAATACAAAATCCTGCACCGAATAGTAATTCTAGAAAACAGCAAATGATAGACTGGCTGACATTTCGAAACATTGAGCATTCATCCACGTTGCTTAAGCCTCAATTATATGAACTGATTCTGCAAAACAAGGCGAGATTTATAGAGTACAAGATAGACGAAATATTACGACAGCACGGTCATACTGTGCTGCGTTTACCACCATACCATCCGGAGTTTAATCCTATAGAAAATATATGGGGGATAGTGAAAACATATGTCGCAAAAAAGAATGTCGCAATGAATATGAAGGTTATAATGTCATTAGCTGAAGAAAAAATGAACGCCATAACTGTAGAGGAATGGAGAAAAGTTTGTTTGCATGCTATTGAGGAGGAAAGCAAATATCAGGGTAGAGACGCAGCTTTAGACACAATATCAGAACGAATCATAATTAATTTAAATAATTCATCTGATGAAAGCGAGGATGGGGATGATTGTGATATGCCTGGGGTTGATGAATTATTAGAATAAAACATTTATGGCCGGAGAACACCTAATTCATACACGTCTTCACTGAAGTGAAAACCGGCATTCAATGCTTGTAATGTTTGGAACTGGCTTGTCTGCCTCATACAGTTCCATAGATTACAATGCGGTGGATACACATTTTCACGACCGTATTAGTACGTAGTGCGTATGCGTAGACGTGCACGCATTTGGTGTGCTCCAGCCACAAACGTATATTACCTTTAAAACAATAAAAACTAAAAATAAAATGTTGTTTTTTTTATTTGCTGACCATACACTACTACAAACGCAAAAATTTCTTCAAGCTAATTTACCTGTAGGTACATATCTAGTCATGGTTTTTTGTAATATTACCTAAATATTTTCTATACGTTTAGAAAATATTGGAACCATTATAAAATGCATAGTATTTGAACTTTAAGATAATATAAGTAACTACGTAATGCAAAAGTTGTTAAAGTTAAAGTTTATATCAGTATCACAAATGCAGAGAGAGCTTGTATTGTGTACTGTCGTAATTCACTACACTATACGATTGTGCAAAGCTGCAATAGCAGCGCTTTAAACAACTATTAACAGCATAGTCGGCTACTAAATAAAGTCAGTTGATAAAAGAACTAAGCCAAAAACATATGCATTGTTTTTCGCTGTCCTTTCCTGTTACACTGATTTAACAAATTTCTAGGATTTTAAATTACAAAAGCAAATACTTAAAGGAAATCATTTGACGATCAGCAGTTCTGATCGCTTCGTACATCATTAAACGGAGATTATCTTTCGAACGTTTCTTTAAAACGAACTAAAGTGAGTCATGTAGCATTCTAGCGTCATCTTAGACCTCCGTATCCCTGGCACAATTAACCATAAGTATTAATACTGTTTCCCCACGGTTTCCGCGCTATTTCGCCTTTGCTTATTGCATGGGGTGTGGGGCTCGCTGTTTTATTGGCACCGATTGTATGTACTACGACACTTTCCCTTTATGAATGTTATGGTTTATTGTTGCCACCCTAGATAGTGTTAGTGTTTCTGAGAGTAATTGGAGTCACCGCTTCTTGCAGCCCCTTAATGTGCATATGACTTGCCACTTTAATACACGAACGGAACTGATCAGGAATTTCTGGGGATTATACGGAGAATAGAAAAATTCTTCAATGGATTGCATGCATTTTTGAGATATTCTTAGGCAGCGATTTATTGTGATTAACATACTATTACTATAATAGTCCGCCGGCTTAGATAGTTACTAAATATACACAATCAGCTGATGTCGAAACAGCAATTGGTCAGACATACTGGAAATAAATTCTGAAATAACTACAAAAGTTCTTGTTTGAATTGACTTGGATTGTTGATGATGTGATAAAAACGACGAATTACAAATGTATCTGGATTTTTATAAGGAATCATATTAACTTCCATTCCGACTGTTATTATCAAGATGTATACTCTTGCACCAACATTTTGCTAATGATGGTATTAGATCCCTTGAGACAAGACGCGCTGCAGGGGGCGATAGATTGCGATTCGCCAAACGGTTTCTATCTTGTTGTATAAATAGCTATAGGGAAGAAAATAAAATAGAAATACTCATAGTCGGTAATATTGATCTTTAATATTGAATCTCAAAGTATGAGTATAAAAAACATCAACACATCTATATGAATACTAACCAAGTGGGAATGCACCCTTGCGATGCATAAGCGGAGTGAAGTTGAGCGGACTTTTAAGTAAAACAAATGAACACGTGGCTCCGAGGAGGGCAGAGCGGGGTTGAGCTGAGTGGAGCGGAGCGGGGCGAAGCGGACTTCAAAATAAAATGAATGAACAAGCTGAGTGGAGCGGAGTGGGGTGAACTGGACTTTCAAATAAAACAAATGAACACCCGGTCCCGAACCGGACAGAGTGGAATCAAAATGAGTAGAGCGGAGCAGGACAAAGCGGACTTTTAAATAAAACAAATGAACACGCGGTCCCGAGCCGTACAGAGCGAAGTCAAGCTGAGTGGAGCAGAGCAGGGAGAAACAGCCTTTCAAATAATACAAATGAATACGCTGTCTAGAGCCGGTGAGAGTGGAGTCAAGTGGAAAATGAAAAACATAACTACCAAGATAACTAGCAATGTGGAATTGTGATCCAATATTACTAGTAATCCGAAAGTTCCTCCAGCTAAACTAAAAAACTATGGCTTGTGTTAGGAGTGGGTTCACGTCGATAGTATAATGAGTTTCGAAATTCGAAACCGCGACTCATGACTGCCTCAACTTTATCCAATATCTTCAAAATTATTGATCGGAATACGGCTCAATGTAGCTCCGGTCCGTTTAGCTCCGCTTCGCTCCATTTGACTCCGCGTCCAATGGAATGCACCCAAGGAATAAAATACATTAATTTAAAGTTTAGTCATAATATGAGAAAGAAACACTTAAATTCAGTAGTTTCCTGATTTATGTAATATTCTTGGACGTATCGTGGTATTGACAACGTAGCTTTTTTTTTTTTGTTTTTTAAAGACAACTCCCGTGGATCACACATAGTGGTGTCTCGTGTGGGAATCGAACCCACGACCTCTTGCGTAGCAGTCGGACACACTCCCACTGCGCCACAGAGGCAGTCAAAGTATATCTCGATGTAGATATACTTTGACTGCCTCTGTGGCGCATTCACGTTCAGAAAGCAACGCCCGAAAATCTAATAAACTTTCGCATGATTCTGAAACGATGCAACCAATTTAGTAAAAACGAGTAGTGGCAATTTCTCCCTTTAAGGAAAACTTCCCCTCATGAAAAAAAATGTTTGAACTCATAATTTATACTCATAAAAGTTTTTTCCCAACAAATAGCCCTCGTATTTTTGGAATTGTATTGCTAAAAAATGTGTTGTTTTTTTAGATGGTATGAACTAGTTTCACTATATCATTGGAGCTACGCCAGTGTCCCGGGACGATGAGCGTTGAAAAATGCTGTTATTTAGGAATGTTCCGAGATTTATTTATTACTGAATTGTTGGATATCAGAGTGAAAATTTTGTTCGAGATTCATAGATGCGGTGTTCTAAAATTGGAACTGCTGTAGGTGCAGCCATGAAAATATTTCCAACCAAATCTTATAATATGAGGAAGCCAATAAAAAGTGAAGTATGAGCAGCCTACACCTAGTTAACAAAGATCACATATGTATAATATTATGTTAGATAAACTTAACTTTTAATGTTTTTACTAACATTCAATCGCGCTACAACAGTTAATCTAGTTTGAATGAAATTTGGCACAGAAATAGATTGATTTATTCGATCTGGAATAGCAAAAAGCCTGTTTTTCATAGAAAAATGTTTATAATTTAATGTCATTTTATAGCAGGAAAGCGTGTTTATTTTGCCTTTAAATATTTATTTCTATGGCTTTTTAATAGGAAATCAGCATTTTAAACTATTGTGTCAAATAGAGTAGAGTACCCTATTTCAACGCGAACGAAGGACAACGAGCAACAGCCATTATACCTAATGTTAGGTACATATATGTACAATATTCATGGACATAAAAAAAAATTTGGTTATGACTATATTTTGTGTACAAGGACGAGTGCGTTTATTAATATCTTTTATGGGTCCTAATTCAATTTTTTTTTTTTCGTTTTCGCGGCAAGCCCCTGCGAACTGTCAAAATATTGTCATAATGATAAATAGAGAGCTGCGCTTAGAAATGCATCAATGAGTATGCGCGGCGAACATATACGAGCGCACCGCGCTTATGCCAGTTGCTTGTCACGAAAAAAGAACGTGAATACCGATCTGTTTCTGACCCTGTTCGCTTACTGATCATAACATTCCTATCAGATCATGACAATGTTACATGAAATATGGTAAAATCATTTTTAGGGTTCCCTAGCCGGAATGGCAAAAACGGAACCCTTAAAGTTTCATCATGTCTGTCTGTCTGTCTGTCCGTCTGTATGGCACAGGCATTTTACTCAAAGACTACTCTATGAATCTCGGTGAAATTTGGTGAAAAGGTGTTTTGTAGTAAATAATAATAATAAATATTTTTAACGTAACAGAAGCTGAAAAATACTTTTTTCAGCAAGCATCAAAGTGAGGCACTGATCATTGTGGTGATCATTCGACAGGTCTTTCAAATTTTTTTTGAAGTTTTAAACAAACTTTTTTATTTATTGAACATTTTTGGAAATAATCACTCCGAAAGTGAAATTTCCAAAAATATTTTATAACTTTTGAATCGTGTGACCAAAAATATGGAAAAAATCACAAAGATAGCTCTTAATAAATACTTAAAACCAAAATTATTTCGGATAAGATCAGATATACCGTCATTGAGTTATTGCCTAAAAACTGTGTCCTCAACAAAAGGGCGTAAGAGCCATGAATGCCATACGCTCTTCTACTGATGCAATTATTTAAGGCTGCGGAACCCTACAATGAGCATGGTCCGACATACTCTTGCCCGGTTTTTTATGTTCATTTGGTTTATGAATTCGTGACCTACATTAGATGACGATGTAAATCACTATTTTAATTTTAATTGTACGTATTGTTTCTTGCATATTACGTAGGTACAGTATACCTATTTAATACAAATATTGTTTATCATAATCTAATGGTAATAAAAGCTGTCAATCATCTTGGTGGAAAATTAAACGACAGAAAGACACTTTGCTCTCAAAACCGGCCAACTGCGAGTGGGACTCGCGCACTAAGGGTTCTGTATAAACTTATAGATGTGTTAATAGTTCGGAAATCTATATAAACACACCAAACTGTGTCGACCAGGTTGCAAAGTGGTGACTCACAAGCCATGGTTACTCAAAGCATTTCAGGTCCAAGTAATGTACGACCCATATTGCTAGTAAAAATCGTTAAAAAAGAAACGGAATACGTCATGTATGATAGGTGTTATGTACGATTCTTAGAACAGAGAACGGAATAAATTTACATTTAAATCTATTTTTTGTTTTTAGCGGGATCTGTGTGACTGAGACCAAGCCGACGGACAACCAGACAAACAACACAATATACTTATTTAAGTAATTACAAGTAAATACATTAATATCTTTAAATATAAAACAAAGTCGCAATAGTTTCACCATTTATAAAACAACAACGGGTGGGCCGATTTTGAAGATCTTTGAATACCCAGACACAGAATAAACAACCGTAATCATAACATATATTTTTGCTTGATGAGAATCGAACCCACGATGTCTAGCTTAGCAGTAAGGCACCCTTATTCATAATTAGAAAATAAATTAGCAGACGTTTTAAGACCATTTTAACTAGCGAATTGTAAGACACTCCGCTAGTTAAAATGCTGCATTATTCTGTTTTGAAAATGGATGGAAAACAAAGACAAAACATTCGTTAGTTAAAATGCTCTTAATACATTTGCTAATTTATTTGTTTACTATGAATAAGGGGTTTAAACTGTAATTGTGATTATATTCAAATTGTACTACAGTGTTTATTAAGATAAACAAAGCTTTCTCATTATTATTATTATGAATAAGGGGGTACGACATTAATTTTGTACCCCCTTTAGTTAGACCAACACCCAACAGGCTAGACGATGTACCACATTATCTTTACACTACTTTATTTAAAAATTGTAGGCTCAGCAATTTCAAGGAGGGGGTCGATTTTTCATGAACTATTTTAAATAATGTTAAGACATATATTTGTAACCTTACACCAAATCCTTTCATTTGTTTTCATGTTATGCCATACCGTTTTCGAAGGGTTTGTGAATGATTCTACATATAGTGCCAATCTAAAAACAATACTGTATTTATAAGTCGCATCAAGTAGATATTCTCCTGTAAAACGCCTTTAGCTTCAAAGCTATGTTGTCGGCATTCCTCTACTGCACGACTATTTAAAGAACGACACCGTTCAACCACCACTTTCCCAGTCTATTTACTTGAACGGAAACCTTACTAAAACTAGCAAAGACAATTAAAGTTCCGTTGTAAGTAGTGCTAGGCATTTTGGGTTCTCGTGGTCACATCTACTTCACATAGGTACAGCAAAGTGGGGTACTCAATCGGCTATCAACTTAATTGATCACAATGTCGGGGTACCTTTTGCAGCAATTTGGGATGGTTAAACGCTTACTTGGGCGTTTCCTGATTAATCTTCGGGGCTGTAATTGCGACTTGTTGGTTTTCGATGTTTGTTTTGCCGTCTTTTAGCGTTTTGGGTATAATGAATTGGTGGTTATGTGTGCATTTATTGTAGGCTTTAGGTTGTTTTGTGAAAATTAGTGTAGGGCTTGACGGTTTTATTGAGATATGTTTGGAAACAATTGGTACCAATGTAGGAATGTTTTAGTCAAATGGGCTATTTACCTTCAATAAATAACTGCTGCATATAAGTTTTTAGTACTTTTTATCCGTTAATATTATGTTTGCAAAGTCTTCTAAGACACTAAACTAGTGGTTCCTTAGTGCGAGAGCATGTCGGACAATGCTCATTGTAGGGTTCCGCAACTGTTACTACAATTAAATGCACTACATATAAAAAAATACGATCTAAAAAAGTGCACCAGTGAAATAGCCTATCTACATGGAATTTACGTCCTTTTGTTGAGAACGGTTTATCCGATCATGTTAAAAATAATTTTAGTTGAAAGTAATTATTAAGCGTTACCTTTGTAATTTTTTTTTCATCTTTTTTGGTACGGTCAAAAATATAAACGGGAGAGGGACACAATTTTTGCAACTTTCGTAGCGATGATTGCCCCCCTTCGAATATTTTTTTTGAACTAAGTAGGGGCTTACATAAGACACCTATATTTCAAATTTCATCCATATACATTGTGCAGTTTTTGAGTAAAATGCCTGTGACATACGGGCAGACAGACAGACAGACGAGGGGACAAACATGACGAAACTATAAGGATTCCGGTTTTGCCATTTTGGCTACGGAACCCTAAAAATGGTAATATGACAGGGTAACGCTGTCATTTATAAAGACAACATGAACAGTAACCTATCAGTTTAGGTATCGAAATAATAAAAAATGTATCATTGTAGTCGCATACTTGTACAACCAACAAACACAATAAATTGTAATCCAAAATAGGTAAGTCCTTGATGACTATCTCATACCAATTCAACGCAACATTGTTCACAACAAACACAATATTCATATTATCTATCGCGTTAATAATTTATTCGACCCAAATCTAAATGTAGTAACGAGTGTACGAGCTGTGATCAATTACAGTCCGTAATCAGAGGCGCCCATCTTGTTCATAAATGGTATCAGACTATTGTATCTCTTAGTCGATGTATAACATATGAATGTTAGGGGTTCTGTATATTTGTGATGCTGTACAAATATCATTTTAGCATTAATCCAGCTTCTTCTGACTTTGGTCAGTATTCGATATCCTCGCGAGGTCCAACAGGAGGACATCCTTCAGAAAGACGGTAAATCTAGCCAATAAAATGTCTGTGAATTTACCCAAGGAAAAAGCATTATTTTCCCACCCAAGGACTTGATTTTAATCATTGATCTAAAAAAACGGGTTGCACTCTGGGAGTGCCAGCAGTTTGAATATTTTGGAATGGTTAGGGATTTTTTTTGGGAATATATATTTTATCAGTATAAAAGTACTATCATTTACGTGGTATAATACAATATTTATCTGTTCCACTATCTTACACAAACATGACAATGACAACGACACGACAATTGAAAAGTTTATCTCTCAGAAAAAATTACATACCTACTGATGAAATTTGAATATTTTTCGAGCTTACTGACATAATAATAAAAAAATATTAAATAATAAATCACAAATCAAAAACCAAAAACAAAAATTGAAATAAAAAAGGGAAAAAAATAATCGTTACTCGGACTCGAACTGGAGTCTTCTGGTTTCTGCATTTTCCCCCGATTTCCCACCTGAGCTATACTAACATTGTGATCTAATGATCCGTCTTACGAATTTTCGATCAGGGTCACATGATCTACGAATTTTCGAACAGGGTCACGTGATCTTGACGCGAATTAAACATTTTTAACCCATACCAATAAAAGATCACAACGCCGCTATAGAAGTTTTTACTTCAACAAGAACCGTTTCATAAGCCAAGCCGTAGGCTACAGTTTATTGCCAAAGAGTTTGTATACCGACTCTAAATAATAAAGGCTCAATAATTCTTAACATTTAGCCACTTTAAATGCATCCAGGCCTGAAAAAATTTAATTAGGTTGCTGTAACCTAATTAAATTTCTAAGAAAAGAAGGTCAACATTTTACCTTCCAATCCTTCGAAAAAAATAAACAAAAAATATCGCGTGTCGAAACATATAAGAACAAAACATATTCTCCATTATGAAAGTGTCCCAATTCGGGGCAGTTGGCGGTATAGGCACGCCTCGACTCAATTGCTGATACGAGAATCCACTATCTTATAGTGGATTACTTTGTATGTGATTAATGCAGTACGCACGTGTTAATAGGACTTAGTTGGTGTTTAGGAAAGATTGTTACTGATATCTTTAAGTAGTGTCAGCCGTTACGTATGTGTTCGTTGAAGTAATCATATAGTTCCTTAGTAATTTATATTTAGTTTCAATGACTGTAAAAAGAAATATGCTTTTAGATAATACACACTAGTTTTAGCCCGCGTTTCGAGCCAAATGATTCACATTCTTCTTTATTCCGTGTCTAATGTCTACGTCCTAAAAGAAACCTCTTTGCAAATTTCTAACTTAAGGACAAGTTTTCTCAGTACAACGATGTGTGGACATTGATGAGTAAGTGAAGTAGTTAGGGTTTTCATTTTCATAGATAGATGAATTAAATTTAGTTTTTTTTTTTAAATAGATAAGTAGCAATGTGGGATTGGGTCCCACATCACTAGCAATCTTGTTAGCTAAGCTGAAAGACTTGTGTTAGGAATGGATTCACGTCGGTAGTTTAATGGGTAGGATTCGAACCCGCGACCTCACGATTGCGAGACCGATGCCTTAACTATTAGACTACCGCCGTTTCAATAGTTCAATAGTTATATATCAATAGTCATATATCACAGAAAAATCTACAGCGCTCAATTACAGCAGGCTAAGCCTTGCTAATATCCTTTAAGAAAGAAAGAGCTAGATCTTAGCATTTCTAAAAAAAAATATTTATCATGAAATTATTAGATCTTCTAGATCATACATAAAAAAATCTCTCGTATCGTTCGAATCCTGCCTATTATACTACCGATATGAAACCACTCCTGACACAAGCCATAGACCTTAGATGGAAGGTTAACAGGATTGCTAGTATTAGCAATGTGGGACTACAATCCCACATTGCTAATTATCTTACTTAAATCATGGTGAAGGCAATAAAAGCTTGTTAAAAAGACGTAGGTACTCTCTATGTTTGTATTTGTATAGGCAAATGGAATAATATTATGAATATATTACAGTTAATACCAAAAGTTTGAAACACAAACACAGAACTCTTGTTAATATTTTGAAGAATAAAAGAAAAACAGCGCATAATAATTTCCGGAGTGTTGTTCCAAAGTTCTAACAACACAAACAAAATGATTTAGTCTGTGTTTAGTAAGTTTAAAGGTGTTTTAGTGTTTATACTCCCTGGTAGGGAGACGAATAAGCGAGTTTTAGTTAGCGTTTATTGAAGAGGAAAATCAAGGGCAGATAACTAGAATTGCCTCGGTGGGAGTGTGTAGGATTGGTGCGCAAGAGGTCGTGATACAAGAGTCCACACTTTATTAACCAGCCTTCAAAATAGATGGTTCTCTGTTTGTCCCGTATGTGTGTGTATGTCTGTCTATATAGTCTAAAACATAGGGTCATGGCGAAATCTGCATTCGATGATGATCTTGATCATTTTTTGCAGAGGAAAATCAATTGCACAGAACACGAATTTCCTTGTTGGGATGTACGATTGCTGCGCAATGGTTCGTGATATAAGAGACCCATATTTATATGATCTGCAATCTCATGCTCTGAGTCTGAGTGTATTGTATCTGGTTAATCGTATGTTTGTAAAGTACCCGAGAAACAGAGCTTGTGTGCCTACTGAGAGAATTTTTTTTAAAATTGGTAGGTATCGAGATTAAGTTTTTCCTTTAATTTTGCAATATTTAGCTGTGATGATTTAGAGTGAGTGAAGAATCTTAGTTGTGTTCTTCACTCTATGAAGGTCGTGTCCAGTCTAAAGAGTCAATAACACTCTGTTCCATATTATGCTAGGATGTCTTGTTTTCTGCAGTTCTCATGGCATACACAGAATTTAACCCTATGAAATTCGTTCATTTTTTCTTAAAAAACTCAGAAATCTTCTAATTTAAAAAACGTTCACACATCACTCGTGTTGTAATTTAATTAATAATGTTGTATTTTAAATATTTTATTAAATATATTCTAATTTCCGGTTTTAATTTGACATATTGTATTAATTTTATATCTGTACCGGAAATGAATTTAAAACCGTTGCTATTTAAAACCGTTGTTGTACCTATTGACTGTTTGAAAAATGTGATGTCTTAACGGTTATAACAATGGTAGAGGCAGTCGTTGTTGAGCTACCGATGTGTAAACATCAGAATTAATAAAGAGTACGAAAGTATCGAAGTGAGTTTATTCTCTACAAAAGTGTTGTGTTTGTGCTGTGGTATCCTGAATTATTACACTCGGCTTAACCTCTGTAATAACACAGTTTGAACAACAACTACTACGTCACGACTCCCTAGAAACTTACAAGAAACTAGTTCAAACTACGAATAGTAAGTGCACGCGCACCAAGCATTCAAACTGATATTCATCTTATACAAAGTATGCATTGCACGATATCGATTGGCTACCGAACGTATCTGTTCTATAAATACCGTTCGGCTGACAAATGGCAGCCCCGATCTGATATATTGATGTGTTGATATGCGCTGCCGAGGGGACGATTTTCGACTTCATTGACATAAATCCCGTTTTCAAGAATATATCGAGCTTTGCAGGGAAACAGACTGTTAGTATTTGTATGGATTTTATTGTTTTTCTAGAGGGTATGGGTATTAGGGTGTGTGTAGAACAGATATTAAAATATATGATTGTGTCGTGAGATAAGCTGAGTGACTTGCGAGGGGAGATTGTATTTATTTTATTTGTTAGTTCACGACAAAATGATGCGTATATTTAATATCTTGTTTCGCGATACAGGGGCTTGGACGCGTGGCGTTCTTGATTCAGTAGCAATGTAGCAGCCTTCAGCTAACTAATTTCTACTCCTAATTTGATCGATTTAGGTAACAACAGCCAATTTTATGAGCGACTAATCATAGATATAATATAAGCGCACTCTTTTTCATCTCACTTTTATAATCCTTCATGAAGAGAAAGATTAGACGCAGGACCGAGGGCTCAACGTTGAAGTCACTACCTTTTAAATTATTAACATATATATATAAATAAATAAAGTAATTTGGGGAATCTCCATTTTCCCAAAAAAAATTAAAGATCTATTGCAGGCATTCCGCCTTGGGAATCTAGTAGGCCAATATTTAGTAAATTAAAGCTGCTTACTTTACCAAGTCGATACATTTTAGAAGCAATCATGTTTGTTAAAAACAATAAAAAGATATTAACAATATCGAATTTTATAAGCTACAGGTCTTAATCGCGTAAATATTTTAAGGTTTTACCTATATTTCATTGCCCGACGTTTCGCCCGTATTGCAATTCTATAATGTGCACAAAAGTTTAGGAGGTTAAGGACGTTTTTTCTAGAACGACAAGAAAACCTGAAAGAATTGTTCTGTCAAAAGTAATACCTAAGACTACACTTTATAAAAAAAAATACATCATGTGTGGGCGCCTATATTATATCTATGATTAGTCGCTCATAAAATTGGCTGTTGTAACCTAAATTGCTCAAATTAGGAGTAGACATTGTTAGCTGAAGACATTGCTACTGAATCAAGAATGCCACGCGTTCAAGCCCCTGTATTTCGAAACAAGATATTAATGTACGCATCATCTCTCACGATGTAAAGAGCCTGTCAGTTAACATATTCAATCAAAAGATAAAATTTTGGTTGGCGGAAAAGTGTTACTACACAGTAGCTGACCTAATTAGTGGGAAATAATGATATACCTTTCTAACTAGGTTTATTAACAGCTCTTATCATGACATTTGTAAATTACGGATTATATTTTTGCATATTGAATCCTGATAAACACCCCCACTGTTCAAGGAAGACGGTTAGGAGGTGTGGGGTTTGCAACCACTAAAAAACCCGCCGTGTATCGGTCGCCACCTTCGTGAACGGCCCGCCGGAATTCGTTATACCGTCGGCGGCCCGCCCAGTGGCAATCCCCGGACACGAAGCTGTTGCGTTCCGGGCATTTCACACCTACGCGGTCCCTGGATACACACAGAGCGCCAAACCTTCACGGAAGACCACGGACGGAGCAGATTACCCCGTATCCTCATCCTCCGCCCGCCCGTAGCCTCACCTATGGTGGCATCAGGCGCAGATGTGCACGCCGACGCCACCCGGTTCGCCGGCGACGGAGCGGATCCACCAGGGAGCTCTCTTCCCTAACGCGCTCCGCCGCCTCCTTTAGCGAGATGATGTCCTCGCAGAAGGATGCGACCGCATTCCATGATCCCTCGCTTCCGACCACTGCGGTGAGAACTCGACGTTTATTTTTCTTGTAAAAACATTATGTACCAACTTTTCTGCAAATAAAACGATTTTATTTGATTTGGCTGGAAATAAGTGATAGTTTATATGTCTGGTTCTTAATCAGTATCAGAACCAGACCTGACTGTAATTGATTAAGATTAGAAGTGAAGGTGCATAGATATTTTCGTAATTGATTACACTGAGTATATTAACATAGATAAATTTAATATATTTATACAGAAGAATTTCAAAATAGACTTTATACCTGCCGCTGCCGGCACGGTGTCTATGTTGTACCAACAAGATAATTTTACTTAGCACTAAAATCTGAGACAATAAGGTTTGATTTATCTTCAAAATAGCCAAACAGATTTTCAACAAACTAACCCAAGATTTTTTCCATTAAAACTACCTCTCTGATAAAAATAAAAGAAAGAGAGAGGTGTCTTATGGATAGTCGGTTGGAACATAGATTCTTTAAATATCAACCCAACAAATAAGATTTTTCCCACACATTCAATCCAAGCTTCAAATCCAATAATAGACGTGATAACTGCTAACGATGTTTCAAGAGTGTTATGTAATATGTGGAGAGGAAAATCGCCTGGACCCGACGGGTTAAGCGTGGAGCATCTGAAGTACGCGGGTCTTCACCTATGTCCACTATTGGGTATGTTTTACACTTTATGTATAAGACATTCATTTGTTCCTGACGATCTCATAAAGGCCGTTGTAGTACCATTCGTGAAAATAAAAGAGGCAACATCAGTGACATAAATAATTATAGGGCTATCACTTTAGCTAGCTGCCAAGGTGCTAGACGGTGTGCTTGATGTATATCTCAGTGCTCATATTACACTTGAAGACGAACAGTTCTGCTTTAGGACAAATTTGTCCACAGAAAGTGCTGTAAAGTTGGTAATTAAGGCAGAAAACTTAAGTCCTACCTGTGTTTCGCCTGTTACGCTCAATGGCGTACCCCTAGTCAGGGTGAAAGTTTTTAAATATCTTGGACACATTGTCAATGAAAACTTCACCGATGATTCACTGCAATACGCTGGCTCGCAGGTTTGCTAGGTGCTCCACTAATGTGAAAGTCCCACCATTTCGCGAATATGCCCAGTCATTTTACACATGCTGCCTATGGGCTAGCCACACGCAGCGGCTGTCAATGCACTGAGAGTGCAATATAACTATACTTTCAGGTTCTTGATGGGACTGGTATTGAAGCGCATCAGCTCAGCAATATTTGCGGAAGCTACCGTGAATGGCTTTTGCATCTATATTGCGTAAGCGAACCGCATCGCTGATGCGCAGGCTGAGTGATAGTTACAACAGGTACCTGAAAATTAGAAAGTCCTTTATTCTTATTTTCAGAGGCATTGGAATAATTTGAACGTTTAAAAATAAATAATATAGTTTTGTTTTACTAACATAGTTTTTAAAAACACTGTATACTAATACAACATGGATCATTGGTATGAAATAAATTATTACTTTTATTACACACGGCCAGTTTGACATAAGTAAAATGAACATTACAGCCTTTTACAGAAATACAAACAACCTATATAAGACAACCTCCATAATCTAGCTTCACATAATCATAAATAATAGATTTTAGATCGATAGCAAAATGTAATACATTTTTTTTTGTCTCAGCCCGCAAACAAAACGTGCGAATTTGGGCGCTACGATGGCAAAGACACACTGCCTCTGTGGCGCAGTGGGAGTGTGTCCGACTGCTACGCTAGAGGATGTGGGTTCGGTTCCCACACAGGACACCACTTTGTGTGATCCACAAATTGTTGTTCCGAGTCTGGGTGTACTTTGTGTCCGTGACTTGTATGTTTGTAAAGTTTCCCGCGACACAGGGCTAGTACCCAACTGCGGGAGTCGTCTTTAAAAAAAAAAACATTATTACAAAGACACATGTTCACAGATACACAAGCAAAAATAAACTGATATTCACATTATAGATACACGTATTATAAATTTTAACACGTCACGGTTTAAAAAAAAATTCCATGCATTCTTCATTCATGTCACTACAAAAGGCAAATAAAACCGACCGTAGTTTAAACAGAAACTTTAAAATGTTATTTATTTGCATACAATATTTACACACGGATATCGTGTCAACACACCAATTACCATTTTAAGTTAGCTTTATTTGCATTGCTGGCAAATTCTTTTTTCCGTTCGAGTGAAAAAAGTTAACTGGACGATTCTACTTTATAGGAACGCTTACACAATGATGGTCGGTTGCGAGGTTGTTTAAACAAAGGTTGGCAAACGAATGATAATAATAACAATTATTTGCTTCCGTTAGTACAAAATCGAATTACCTGGCTTGCAAATATTTCCATGTTATGATGATTTTACTAAAAGTCACTGATTTTGCATGAGCTTTCGCGAAATATGATATACTTATAGTTCATGTTGTCATTAATTATTATGAAAATATATATATTACGAGTCTTAATCGCGTGAATAATTTAAGGTAAAATAACTTGTTTATTGCCTGACGTTTCGACCGTATTGCAACGGCCGTGGTCACGGGTAGACTGATATATATACTTTCATAATGTGTACAAATCGCGAAAATTTATCAACAGTCATTAATTATGTTAGGCAGAGTGAAATTTTCGGGAATTTTCTTAAACCCTCTTATTTGCCGGATAAATTTTGGCCTCCAAAATCGCACTGGTAACCGTAAATAAGGCCCTTATTCGTGCGAACTAGCGCATGCGCGATGCGCTCAAAGATGTCTGCCGCGCATGCACGTTGATGCATTTCTAAGCGCAGCTCTCTATTTACTATTATGACAAGATTTTGCCAGTTCGCACGGGCTTGCCGCGGACACGGAAAAAAGAACGTGAATAAGGACCTGTAGGGGCCACATACATACATACATCTATATATATAGACCCAAAACTAGAATAAAAAAAAGAAAGGAATAGATAACGTTTTGTAAAATATATTTAAAAGTCGCAAGATGAAATCATCACAATTTAACATCCCTTCTGAGATTAGGGGTCGCGAACCTATGTCAATGTCGAAATCTTTGAAACTTGAGACACTGTTCGTAAAAGGTCGCTTTCTTTCTCTTTAGTGACGTTTAATACTGGGATTCACATACGCGAGGCGTCACAGTCGCAGATAATGTAACTACGAATGGTTTCTTTTGCCTACCTACATTTGCGATAACTTCGAATAACGTAAATATTGGACTGATGTATAAATATCTATATTAACTGACAAAAAATTTAGAACACCATAATATTGATCTTTGCAAATATAATTTTCAAACATTATTAAGAAGAATAAGCTTACTGATACTTGACTTTAACGTTAACGGATCCTTAAATCTAAAAATGGCCTATACAACACACCTAAACGTTTTACAATGGGGTAGATGAGAAAAAAAATCATTTCCCCAATTTACATACAAGGACCTTCGAAAAAATTTTTTTTTCCAGATTTTATTCTTTCACTTTGTCGGCGTAAGAAATATGCGTATTTATAAAAAAATCCAGCTTTCTACCACTAAGTACTAACAGCCTCTGAGCTAAGCTGCGGACGTGGGACGGACATGGCGAAACTTTTCCGTTTTGCCGTTTTGACCAATGAACCCTAAAAAAACTATTGAACGGATTTTAATGAAACTTCACAATAGCTTAGTAATACAGCTTAAATAGTAAAATAATAACACGGGTTGCATTTTACCGCCATATCTTACATCCACATGCGGCAGGCGAGACTTAAACTTAGTAAACAATATTTGCTAAATAGTAATTTCGATACCGATCACTGTTTTCATTAAACGCCCCTAAATCATATGTAGGCTCATAAACGCACTTGGACATCCGCCCTCTTGAAGCACCCTTCAGTTCAACACGAGCGAAGCCATTACCTTATATTTGCATTTGTACGCGTGACAAATTACCATTTTATGTAGATAATCATATTGTTAATTGATGATTTATTTGTCAAACTGCTTCATAGTAATTTATCTCGATATCGACGATCAAAACTAATATAGAACAATACGATAAAGAATCTTTAAGATCTGACAACTATAAGTACAAATAATTACTTTTAATTTTATATTTTTTAATTAAAGAACATCAGAAAAATATAAGCCAACGTGCAACATGGTAGGCCAATCAGCTGACACAGTCCATTCCCTTTATATCCACGCTCAGATCAACATTGAATTATACCAAAATTTAATTAACAAAACCACAGGGGTAATCCTAAAAAGGTTTACTGTGCAACTCACGTTTTTATTTTTTACGACACATCAAAAGAAAGTGATATCACGTAATTTTATGGTAATGGAGGGGTGGCCCACAAACCCACGTATAAAGGCTTTTAAATTTACGGTGTAAGCCCTGTGATGAGGCAAGTGTTTTATAGCTTGCAACATTTAAACTCATACGCGAGCTAATACATGTAAGATTACCATCTCAAGGGCGCGAAAATTCACGAACACTTTCAAAACTCCTTAAGTCAAACACACCCTACCCTCCGTATTCACAAGAGTACCTACATTTTAAAACTTGTACGTATCTAAGTCTATGTCCTCGAGCAATATTCTGTTTTCTTAACATAGTACAAAATGTGTCGGCTTCAAAACTTATCTGGAACGATAAAGGAGTGTTTGCTCAAAAGCAACAGTATTCAGATTATCATATTAATAGACAGAAACGGCAAAAGCTTTGTATGAAATCTGAATAGTAGTCGAGATTTTGAGGCTGAAGACAATCTGGGAATTCAAATCATTTTGAAACAGATTTCATGATTTTGACTAAGTTTTAGATTTGGCTTTCTTTATTAAGTAACTAGCGGATACCTAGAGTGCGCTACTACACTTGTTTTTAGGTTGAATTTTTAAAATTGTTTACTGTGGTCTTAACCATATTGACATTATTGCCATTCTAAATAATCCGGTTCGAGGCACGTCGATTGAATGGTTTCAAAGTCTGCAATGAACATAGCAACATTTATTTATATCATATTAATTGTAACTACTAAATCATTAAGGTTTCTCATTATGATTACAATCTAGTCCATAGACTAATTAAGTAATTTAGTTGTAATTTAAACTGATAGAGTGAATGTTTTTTATTATTATGGATGTGTATATTGTCACTTTTTTATTGTCTCTAGTAAAGGTAAGACACTTTGTTCTTGTGTTATTTATGAGTAGCTAATACAACTGATTAGGTATATTTCTTTGGAGAGAGGTTGAGGTGCAATAGGAGACTCAATATTCTACCAAATTTAATAAATTGATGACGACAGAAATCATTATATTTTTAATCGCCACAGAAGTAATATCGTCTTCATATCGAGGTCGAGGGATCTTACAACGCTATTTTTAATAAGTTTCATGCAAATTAGGCACTAGAGACTTAATATTGGTTTGAACACGGTCCCGGATCAAATTGAAAAGATTCCGTGCAACGTCAAGTATGGTCCCACTTGACGAAGGTAGTTCTAGCCTCCCGATCTTTAATACTGGCAGCTGACAAACCACATTCTACATTGGAAATCGTGTTACGTCCAAAATTGTGCTAAACTTTTAAACCAGATTCCTACAGCGTACTATATGAAATAGAAAAATCAAAGTCTAACAAATAGTTTTCACAAACTACATTTGGGACTGCAGCCAAAATTCGAAGACTCCATACCGTTTGAATCGTCAACTGGTTTCCTTTAAAATTGAAAAAGGTGGCGATAATTTTCCAACTTCATTTATTTCTCCTTAATAACACTTTCGAGAAAAAAGGAAAAGTCTTTAAAAAGGCAACAAACGACCTTATTCCGATTGCTATCGTTAGCTCCAGTAACGAGGCAGACGATTGATCTCGGGGTGACAGCAATACTTCTGATAAGCTTTATCCATCCGACGATAGTATCGTCAATTCAATTAACCTAATGATGTCTGGCCCCTCTCTGAATAGGACTACGTTTCTAGTTCCAATGCTTCCTTAATAGGTATCGGTTGATACATATCCGATAGTCTCAGATCAATCTCGTGTTGATTTAACGAAATTTATTGAGTATCCGATTGGTTTGTTAGCAATACAATATATTTCGATATTGATTTATATTTTTTCTTTTACAAAATAAAAATTCTGTGATGTATACGCTGAGATCTCGACCAAGTACATCATGAAGTTGTTATGAGCATAGATTCTTTGATTGTAAAGCCTTTGTGATTTTGCGAGCCATTCTAAGCTTTAATTGTAATATTTTAGAGATGAAAGTTGAACACAGACAGTATGGGACTTAGAGTGGGATTGCTGACCAGGATGGATCGTATTTTTTTTCCTTTGATCTTTATACTTCACTAGCTGACCGGCGCAACTTCGACTGCGTAAATTTTCCACGTTTTTGCGACATTTTTTATTGCTGCTCCGCTCCTGTTGGTCGTAGCGTGATGTTATATAGCCTATAGCCTTCCCCGATAAATGGGTTACCCAACAGTAAAATATTTTTTCAATTAGAACCCGTTGTTCCTGAGATTATCACTTTCAAACAAACAAACAAACTCTTCGCTTTATAAACTCAGGAACTACTGGTCCGAATTAAAAACTCTTTTAGTGTTGGATAGCCCATTTATGGAGGAAGGCTATAGGCCATATAACATCGCGCTAGGACCAATAGGAACGGAGAAGAGAGAATGTTGCTAAAACGGAGAAAATTTACGCAGACGAAGTTTCGCGGGTCAGCTAGTAATATTAATATAGATTTCAAAAATGAAATTATTGTATTTGTAAAGTAATTGGCAAAAAATGCCTATAAAAATTACTTCAATATTCGGCCTGCGACATCATAATTTGTTAAAATGCTCTCTGTAACGAAGCAATAACAAAAGCCGTGATAGTTCTTTAACTACCGACTAGATGGTGCATGCGAGGGCCCAAACTCGCGAGCATCAAGGGATAGAGGAATTTGAGGTCTAGTAACATAGTCCAGATAGGTGGTACGCTTCTGGCCCCGGTTTGGCTACGGAAGTCTCGGGTTCGATTCCTGGGTCTGGACTGCAATTTTTTTTTCTATCTTTCAAAAATGAAATTATTGTACTTGTAAAGTAATTGGCAAGAAATGCCTATAAAAATTACTTCTAATTATTATTCAAACCTTTGTCAATTCTTATATTAAGGACAAACAGATTATTTTGGCCCTGTGTCATGAGGGACTTTACAAACATACAAGGTAAGGACAATAGGTACACACAAAGTAATGTCCCGTGTGGGAATCGAACATACGACCTCTTGCGTAGCAGCCGGATACACTCCCACCGCGCCACCGATGCAGTCTAACATAGATATAACTTTATATTTATTTATTTATTAAACACAAGTTTCAGAAAAACATGCAAAGTCTCAAGAAATGGTTTGACTGTGAGATCGAGGCTCCGTTCAATATTCTTATACAAGTAGGTATCTGGCGGCCCACTCCTACTTTGTACTGACTTTTCTATTACACCTACATAATAAATATACGTAATAAAGCATCCGAAAGAAATTGACAGTGAAACCTGCTTTAAAATCCATTGCGTAGCTTAGGAGAGAATTTAATCAAGTTGTCCCAAGATATTTATTTTGTATTTTTCTATTTTGTCTTTGAACTCTAACAGTATGTACCTTGCATTGTACCTATGTAATTTATCACAATAAAACGCATAGGCACTAAACTGAAACATGCGCATTGAACCTTCAACCGTTAGATCGTGGCTTGGCATTACGATATATGTAATAACATTGCGGGTTTGTCCACGTGAATTTTCAACCTTGCATTAGGTCGTATAAGTTTAAATCCAAAATTCTATCATCATACAAAAAAGCTTTGTTTTAAGCTTCAACGCAAAAAAACAGTGTTTCTGTAGTATCGTAATTCGTAGTACCTACCCATAAATAATACATAATAAACACATTTTTTTTTACAAGATGGGAGGAGGAACTCAAGCTGACAGCGGGTCCTAACTGGAGGAGGGTTGCCCGTGATAGGCAACAGTGGAAGTTGTTAGAGGAGGCCTATGCCAAGAGGCACACCGAAATCAGAGACATTTTGTAGTTTTTAATTACCACACTATTAATGTTACTATTTAATTTCGGAATAAAGGGCTTTATTATTATTATTATTAAACACTTTTTGAAAATATTTCAAAAATCGAAGGAGAGATTTAGTCTTAACCTAAAATCATTTTGGCAGTTACCGTTAAATAAAATGATGAACAAGGTATAACGGCAAGAGAAAACCTCTTTATAATTCTTAAGTCAAGTAGTTAGTGGTTTATAGACGACAGCGCGTATTATTTGAGCGTTGGCGGCTCGGCAATCGACAACAGCCTGTCAGATCGTCAACCGAGTATTATCTTCGAACAAATATTGATATAGATCAAATCACTGCAGTGTAGATATAATATTTACAGGGAAAAAAGATTACCAGCTATCTAAGCTGATCAACTTAACGGCTCATTAAAGCCACGCACGATTGCGTGCTTGTAACAAGTTTCTAACTCATTGTAGTATGTATTGAACTGTTTAGTACATTTTTAGGGTTCTGTAGTTAAAGGGTGACGAAGGAACTATCAGACAAACAGGCGGACGGACAGCGTAACCTTACCACTGTCTCTGGTCGACGTTTCTATTAAATATAATGCTTTCGAATAGCTATCTGCAAAGCTATAATACATTTTTGACATTTCTATAATCTACGACTGTGTGTGAGACAACGCAAAAATTCAACTAACTACCCTTGTATCTATGATGTAAAGCAGGCTGAAGAATATATTCAATTTATCACATAAAAAAAGCTTTTTGAGGCAAGGAATTGGTTGTAGTAGGAGATTCCGCTCTTCTTCTCTTCTATCGGATCTTGTGTGAAGAAAAAAATGTTGAAGCTTAATTTTGAGCTTAAATTTACCTCCACAGTACCTACCTACAACTTCAACTTGTAATGTTTTTAAAAAGTACGAAATTAAAAATACAAAAAATAGCACGTTTATAAAATACAGTAGGGACTTGAAGAACCTTGTTGCTAAATCCTACTCGTGCTTGACCAGTTACAGATTGTTTACGTACAATAACTTTAAATAGATTAAATTAGTTGGCTGTAGTTCTGAAAACTACATACCATTTTTTATTTTTTTTTGCAATATATTAAGCATTTTTTTGTCTGTACGATTTTATTTGTTCTTCAACTTAATTGTTATTCATTCGCTAGTGTCTAAATTACACACTGTCTCAAAACTTTTGAATACCTGTATTTTTTTTTCTAATTACTTACAAAAAACATTCAAACTTCGTTTTGTTAAAGTTGCACTTTCTTAAGATGTATCTTTATTTTGTTTAAGACGAATCTACACTTAATCGTTTTAATAGGCAAGTGTAATTAGTTTTGCTGCGAGTCATTACGAAAGCACTTGTTAGTCCCCCAATAATTATTTCTCCAATGATGTTACGAACAACGTCGCTTTCTAGTACCTTCTACAAGACACAGAAAATACAAGAAAATACTAACCTAACCTTAATACGCTCTAAGATCGCACACGGACATCGCGGACATGCTCTTTTATGTCCCTTTTTAACCCAACTGCGTTAAAAGGAGGGCAAAGTTTTACGAATGTACATACATTTATGTTTAATATGGTAAAGCATTTGACAAAATGGTGGACTCCTAACGACTTCAACATGTGGGATTTGGTTGGATTTCCCTCAATTGTGAAAGTGACACAGATTATATAATTTCGCTAGGATAAAATGATGCTGATGTGTTAGGTTTTATTTTCGTTACGGAATTTCTTGATTCGGTCGCCGCGCTCAAAGCGATGAAAGCTATGCGATAACTTAATAAATAACTCTAACTTAATTCATAAACCTGCGCTCACTTCCTGCTGCATCAGATATATGCATACGGGTCCAGTGCCACAAAAATGGGCAGTCTGATCGATCCGTGATCATTGTTATGATGCTGTTTGTGATACAATAAAATTAAGTACGTATTAAGCTTAACTTCTGTACTCTTTTTTGTATGTACACACGTATTAAGCTTGGTACCTCGAGATCGAATTAATCGAGATGATACTATCACTTAGTTATACAGCAGTCTATTAGTAGTCTATTGTCATATTATACGACAGGTGTCCTACATGGGATGTTCATGAATATTATATGGGTTCACTTAGATACAAAAGTGTCTGCCTATCTCATACATAAAAGGTTTATGTGATATACTTATAGCGTAAGAATGGGAAAGTTTGGTGTGGCAAGATGTGAAAATAAATAAATAACGACGTTTACTCTTTTCAATTGTAAAACGTTATTGACTCTCATATAGTGACAGTTGAAAGTGATTAACAGTGACTTAAATACTTTTGCACAAAATATCGAGGATGTGAGTGTTGCTCTAGTACCTTCTGTAGATACAACATCGTTCACGGATACAAAATTACTGACCACTTCGGAACACTTTGTTTGGAAGGCGTTCCGACATTCCGTGTCCGTACGCGACGTGCATCGAACGAGCTTTCTGCTAAGACTACCACCTGACTATTCTAGCGGTACTGCTGATATTTTGTGCTTCCAGTCTTTTACAACGGAATGACTAATAAATATTAGGCAGCCATGACACGTTCAATATAGGTCAAGATCCTGTGATCGTGATCAGTAATCTTGATACAAATTGACTGTGTCACGTGTATTCAAGATGTATCAATCTATTGCGATCTGCGACCTTGATCAGATCACGATCTGGATTGAGCGTGTAATGGCTGCCTAAGATTAAGTTATGATTATAGCCTGAAATAAGATTATATAAAGAGGAACGTGTTCTTTCTTCTGTTATAATAATAACATATAATAATAATATCTTGGGACAACTCACACAACGCTATCTGATCCCAAACTAAGCAGAGCTTATACTATGGAAACCAGACAACATACTTATATATTTCTAAATACATACATATTATAGATAAATAACACCCAGACACAGAATAAACCATCGTGCTCATCACACAAAATTTTATCCTGGGTGGGGATCGTACCCACGACCCCTTGACCTAGCAGTCGGATACACTCCCACCGCGCCACAGAGGCAGTCAGTGTTGGTTGAGTTATCTGTCAGTGTGTCACTCTTCACTTGAATGGCCTGAAGCTAAAGTGCAAACCTTGCAATTTTCTAAAAAAATTATAATTTCTCTTTGTTTTATAGACCATAATGAACAGTAGGTCGCGCCTTAGGCTGCTTTACTATCCAGTAACATTAAAAATTTACATCTTGGATGTTATAAGGTCCTAGTACACTGAATGCCGGAACGTTGTGATTTTTTATTATTTTGTCCTTGTAAATATCGAGGGTGCTTCGATGGCTCAGCAGAAATATCCCCACGTTAACAAGGTTATAACGGAGGTATATATATATATTACGTAGTTGGATTACGTAGTATTATTTACGCCCTTGTACATTGCAAATACAGTTTAAATTATTAAAACAGGTTGTTACACTAACATTTAAACTATCGTTTTCTTTTCGTGGAATTACCACGGCCGGTGCAACCTGGTCGAAACGTCAAGCAATTTTAAGGTAAACAATGCGCGTTAATTCCCGTATAATAAATAGGTTGTTACACTTCGAAATAAAAAAAAAAAACAAAAAACTAGCTTTCGCCCTTGGCTCCATTCGTGTGGATGTCGTTTATCGCGATAAAAAACTATCCAAAGTTCTCCCCATGGACTCAAACTATTTATATTTAAAATGTTATCCAAAGCGGTTCAACAGTTTAAACATTAAAACGTAACAGACACATAGACAAACAGAATTACTTTCACATTTATTGTTAATAGTTTGGATTATTACAATGGTGATAATCACAACTTTATAATGTTTTGTGCCCGGTTTTATGTATGCATAACAAAGAAAAGAACATTATAAAGTTGTGATAACGAAACATTGACAGTAAGTGTGGAAGCACCTTAAATATTTTATTTTCTTAATAACTGTTACGTCTTAATTGCATTCCTTTTATTTTCGACTTTATCACCCGCTTTTAATTAACAAGTTCATTAGTTATTCTGAATTCAGAATAATTGAATTTTCTCTTTGATACCAAATCTGTTTTTCCAGTTTTGAAATGACACTAACGTTTTGAAATGGTTTATGTTGTATAATTAATATCGCTTCGAGCAATTTGTTACGGTATTCTGATTTGAATTTAAGGTTTATCTGAAAATGGATTTATCTTGGTATTTTGCGCAATTATGAATTTGGCTTAAAATTTAGTGGAATATAATCTTTAAAGAAGTAATTGATCTTATTGTCTGCGGTTGAGAGCTATTACCAACTCTTCTGATTGATAAAATCTCATCTCCAGGTATAAATAATTAAAATGTGTTCTTCAAGACCAGAAAAATAAGAATTTATAGACGGCCATTAAGAAAAAAAACAACGGATTGCATTCTGGAAGTGCCGGCAGAAGTGGAAACTTGCTCATTATATCATACTAGCTGTCCCGCGCAACTTCGTATGCGTAAATTTTCCCCGTTTTTGCAACATTTTTCGTCGCTACTCCGCTCTTATTATATAGCCTTCCTCGATAAATAGGCTATCCAACAAAAAAAGAATTTTTCAAATCGGACCAGTAGTTCCTGAGATTAGCGCGTTTAAACAAACAAACTCTTCCGCTTTATAATATTAGTATAGATACTGATGAAATTTTAATAATATTTTTCGATCTTACTGACATAATAATAAAAAAAATATGAAATAACAAATCACAAATCAGAAATCAAAATCAAAATCAAAAATTAAAATAAAAACACCGGGCAAGTGCATCATGTCGGGCCACGCACAATGTAGGGTTACGTGCTCCCCCCTCCCCGCCCTATCTAAATATTGTGACTTAAGAAGTGGATTTTCTATTGTTTTTGTTTTATATTTACAACGTTATATCTACTTCATAATTAATATGTTTCAATTGAATTTGTACGAAAATTTTGGTACTTCTCGTTTGATCAGCTGTTACTCGTAAACTTGTAAAGCGTACTTAGCTGTGATAGTTTTCCTTTTAATGAAAACTATCACAGCTAAGTAGGCTTATATATATATAGATAGTGATTTTTTCACATACCCAACATCAACTATTTAGCTGGCAGGTGAAATTGGCACTTTAAAGCTTAATATGTAACAAACGAATCCCAAAATCTAAAATCGTCTTCCCAACCCCTAAAAGCTTTTAAAAGACCTATCTAATGATACCCTGTGGGGTATTTAAATGGGCTAGGTGAGAAAAAAAAACAACACACCCATTTTACATATCGAGGAAGTACCCAAAAATGATTTTTTTCAAGGTTTTATTCTTTCATTTTGTCAGCGTAAGTAATATTAAGTGTATCCATGCAAAATTACAGCCTCCTAGCACTAAGTAAAGCTGCGGATGGACGGACGGACGGACATGGCTAAACTATAAGGGTTCCATTTTGCCATTTTCGCTACGGAACCCTCAATCAATCAATCATCAATAATCTGATGCAATACTTCTGTAAATAAAGTTTCATCAAAATCGAATAGTTTCTGCATTTAAAGGCAACAAATATCTTCAAACACATTAATATTTTTTATACGTATTAAGTACTAGAAGAATGTTGGCAACAAGAATATATTGCAATGGTCCGAAATGTATTTTTTATGAGGTAATATTTCACAATAATATTGTCTCCAAAATAGGTAGAGAGAAAGTAAATGCAGGCTAGAATCATTAGTTGAACCTGTCTACCCTCAGTGGCGCCCCTTCGTTGGGACACGAAACGTGATAACGTCCCTCTGTGCGAATGCCATGTGTGGCTAGTAAAACATCTATTAATTTATAGTCCGCATGAAGTTACAGTGCTACTCTCTCCCTATAGACAATAGCGTGATGATAAAAAGTAGTCTAATAACAGCTGCTGATGTAAGAAGTAACCTTCTTACATCAGCAGCTGTATGACAGTCCCGTCAAAATGCGTCCAGTCCTAGTCAGGTGGCGGGGTTTTAACATACTCGTATATTACGTTATGAAATAACCACTCTTTTCGCTCGATAAAGTACAAGGTCACACGTTGAATTGCGGTAAAATCGTTCTCGCGGGTTGAAGCGCGAATCTTCAAATTCGAATTTTGAATTACATTTTTTATTAAAAAAATATTTCGTATAATATCCTTGCAGGGGGGGGGGGTGATCAAACTATGGTCTGATAAAAGGATTCGATTGACTAAATCGGCACCCTGTATAGCACAGCAAGATTACTATCTTACTGCAATATACTAGTATACACGTAAAATTATGTACGTAAATTTAAAATTCAGAAGTTTATATCCAACTAGCGGACGCCTCGCGGTTTCACCCGCGTAGTTCCCGTTCCCGTGGGAATATAGGGATAAAAAATAGCCTATGTCACCCGGGGTTAGTGTAGCTTCACAACAATGAAATAATTTTTGAGCTTATTCAATACAAACAAACAATCAAATCTTTTCTCTTTATAATATTAGTATAAAAGTATAGATATAGATTATTTGCAATATCGTCTAAATAGTTCCATTATGCTGTACACATGCTTTGAATAAAATACTTTATCTTAATCTCTATTTGTTCCAACTTACTTAACAAAGAATTTAACGCGGCTGAAAAGAGTCTGTAGGTATTAAAAAAACTTTAACGTCCAATGAAGTTGGGCTCCAAAAAAGTTTACTAGCAATGAAAACTGGGGCACATTTTATGCGGAAATAAACATTTTAGCGCTTATTTCATGGCCGCACGTAACACATCGATTAACCATCGCCTCCGATGTTGGATAGTGCAATTGGACGTTATATTATTGGGCCGACTGCTTAGATAAAGGTACCATTTGATGACAGGTAAGTAACGAATCGGTGAGTTCCTTTCTTGGAGTAAGGTATCGATATAAATCGATTGATGGAATCGATTTAGGTAAAGATGATTTTGTTATTCAGTTTAGTGTTGTGGGCAATCGAGTACCTTCATTTAAGAAGTTGTGCTTTAAGTTAGTAAAAGATATGTACAGATTAGTCACTCACTGACTACTAGTGAAAACTGACTATTGTCATTTTTGTAGTTGGTGACTAGACAGATAGAGACAAAATTAATCAAATAAACCTTCATTATTAACGAATTTAGTTTTAGAATTAGGCTAATAGGTACCTATTAGCCTAATTCTGAAATTTTCATTTTGTAAATAAGTAAAAGTATTGTTGGACATTTCGACCGATTTGCACCGTCCGTAAATAGCCTTACTTGTTTTAACATTAAACAACCCATAAGGCTAAGTTTCAGCAAAATATGAATCCTAAAGAAAGGTGAGTAAAACCAATTAGTCCGCTAGTAAGCTAGTTGGTTAAATTCATAGTAGTGGGCCCATCTCTAGTTTTTTTCATTACAAAAAATAATGACATTACACCGAAACAGATGTCATTATTTCTGACCATAATTAGACATAACAAGGAAAAGAAATAAAACCATTATATAAAACCACCCACCAACATTTTTTTTAACTTTAATAACATAGTCTAACATAGTTGTTAAATGCAATTATGTCTAATTTAGTCACCTCACGTGTGACATACGTTTTAATGACACGTTGACTATCAATTCCTGAGGTCAATGACTGCAAATAATTTGACTGGTGTCATATTTTTGTCACTTCATCGCGTGTGATATTAACTAGTGGTATGATATAATACATCATTGTTAGTTGATAAGCCTTCCCCTTAAAACGTTACAGGTTCAACAGCTAGTGTAATAATGAAAATGGATGATAACAATACGTTATGGTAAACTTAAGGTCGTCAGACCTGTGATACAGCGAATAACCTGTCATTATAACAGTCTGTACTGTTTAACGATTGCGAGCCGAAGGCTTTTGAATGGTTATACATCAATCTGTTTTAAAGCACCACATTTAACTGGGCATCCAACAAAGGGATTACATTTTATTAGCTGATACTTGATACAAACTTAACAGATACTTCAGCTACGTTGCAATAAGAAAAAAAGAAGAATAACGGTCTAATCGAATAACCATACACATCAACACGAGAATGTCAGCGTTGAAGTTTTAGTTTATTATCTTATATTAGCTTATTTGTCTGGCGCCAAATGACCTTTATCGTTTTTTTTTTTTGTGTAAGTTTATTGTGACAACAAAATTACCTTTCTTTTTTTTCACTTTAACCGCGATTACTTAATGTTAAGAGTTCTGAAAATGGCGGCAAACTGAGCAGTTATCATTTTCACAGCTAGGCATTTAACATGCGAAAGAAAATACATAAAAAAATTATAACATAAGTAAGTCTTTGTTTTCGCAGTTAAAGTTCATTGCAATCAACTCAAAACTAATTATAAGAAACTTGAAAACTAGGCATATTTGAAGCATGTTGTAGCATATACCCGTGAAACTCCACATTTCAGTGTATTCACGGTATATGACACTGACCCATTCTTTTTTAAATTGCACCAGTAAAAACTCAAAATATATTTATTTTATAAATTGGCAAAAAAACCCTAAAAATGTCATACTTTTACATTTCTTAGGATTAATTTTCTTCAACCTACCTACCTATTACATGATATTAAAATAAAATGCCAATTTCCACTTTGCAGAAGTAATCAAAACTGTTGTGTTGTTTATCAAAATGACAGACCCTAATAATATGCAGCCTGTTATTATTACATTTGTACCTGTGCCTGTTATTTGTACAACCCGCTCGCCAAGCGTGGCGATTATGGCAATTACCCCCAGGATCTACATACTAGTAAGTTCTACTGGGGAGACCCGTGCCCAGCAGTGGGCCATCTTATGGGTTGATATGTATGTATGTATGTATGTTCCCGTCACACCCTACTGCATATTTACATCCAAACATGTTAAAGCCATGCGCGATCCCGATCGGTACCAAATAGTACCAATGCACTTGTTAGTACCACGTGGGGTCAAACCCCTTGCAAAGGGCGTCAACACTTTAATTTTATTTTAATAAAATTGGGCTTAAACTCTAAGCTTATTATTATGCAATATCTTTTAGTATCGACAAACTGAAAGCTTTTAAAAATTTAGAGTCTAATATACGGGGGTTAGATTTTTGTGATAATAAATTCTGTCAAATTATCTGAAAAGCTTTGCTATAAAGTTTAGCTATCCATATAATTAAAAATTATTCGTTTTTATAATCCATACTAATATTACAAATGTAAAAGTAACTCTGTATTTCTATTTGTTACGTTTTCGCTTAAACCACTGAACCGATTAAGATGGAATTTAGTATGGAGATAGGTTTAGTTCCGGGATAGGACATAGGATTGCGAGAAGTTGTTATTGCGTTAACCCGCAATAACGCGAATGAAGCTGCCTAGTGACTAGTTATGTCTTATATAAATGGGCTTTTACTAAATATTTATGAATGTTGACAAGTTAGGTACCAACATCTGTACCAAATAAGCAGTTATTATTTTTATCTCTCTGTATCTCTGACTATCAGTTCTTTGGTCTGTTCAGGCTGACTTTTAAAATGGTTGCATAGCCATTATTATTCATTATTGTCTGCCAATTAAAATCTAGTCAAAATAAGTATTTATTTTGCCTAAATTTTAACTAGCATACAGACTACCGTCACTTATGCTACATTAAAGATCTAAAATATTTTTCCACAGGGATGAATGGGGATATCGACTGTCAAGTCAAACCAGTTTCTTTTTATGAAATGTCAAAACGACAAGCTCTATAGAAATGTGTATGGAATAGCAACCTATGACATCATAAGTTCCTATCGTGAACTCATTACTTTTAGTATAGGTTTTTATGCTTTAAGTTCAAAAACATGTAAATTGTAAAACAATACTTATTTTCAGGGCATTTTAAGATTTACTTTTACCTGATTAGTATAAAATAATTTTCTTTTGTTGTAGTCAACTACCCAATTCATGATAGATAATACAACACTTTTTTGTGCGGTGGAACATTTCGTGCTCACTTTCTTCACCTATATGGAGATACCGTTTCTATAAAGTATATTAAAAAAAAAAACCAAAAGCAATCTCCCAATACCAAAAGACAATACCAGATCAGCATACATGAAAAATTCATAAGCAATTCATTAAAATCGATACAATGTTATTAAAGAATATCGATGAATCGATTCATGCATCGATTCATAACGGCCCTAAAATAAATCAGTACAGGGCGTAAAAAAATCAGCCTATCTTTTAATATTTACCGATTGTTTTCATCTCCAAATGAAATACTGCTATACCATATAAGGCCACCAATTTAATATGAACTCTACCCTACCCAATAAAGTCCACTTTATTATGAATAATTTGTATAAGCAGTGAGGGGCATTGCAGGTCTCAATAAATTGGTGCTATTCCACATTAGTAGCTGTTAACATTCCTTAGTAATGCTTCATTAGAAAACGCTCCGAGGTTTTTAAACGTAATGAATGTATGGTTAAGCGTATCTGTGATTAATTGCTAATTTATTATCAGCTTTATTAGTGTTGCTTACAGTTCAATTTTATTGGTGTCATATTTTGAAATTGGATACGATGAGTTGTGTACAGAACTTAATCAAATATTAATTGATAATTGTTATTAAGAATAAATTGAATCTTACGTAAAATAGGTACACATTAGTTGCTGCTGTAAAAGATATTATTAAAGCATCCATGTAATCCACACTAAATTCAAAAATAATTATATTTGTCTTTTACGGTTTTACGCCTAAATCGCTGAGCCGATTTTAATACAGTTTGATATGGATATAGAGTGAAGGTTGGAGGGTAATGCAGGTACAGTTATAAATTTACTAATTACTGTCACTTTAAAAGCCTGTGTTTAAACTACTACTAATTACTACTAGTTCAAAAGAACATTACCCACATACGTTTTTCTTCCTTCGTCTCTTATTCTCTGGTTATATCAAATTTAAAGTAGCTGTGTGTAACTCTAAAAATAGCCCAGATCATGAACCCAAAACTATGCTTTTTAGGGTTCCGTACCTCAAAAGGAAAAAAACAAAGCCCTTATATGATCCCTTTGTTGTCCGATCGTCTGTCTAGTCAAGACCGTTTACCTCAGGAACGCGTGGAGGTATCGAGTTGAAATTAAAACCATATATATTCAAGTCTACGATCTATTGAAGCTGTGAAAAAAATTAACTTCCAAGTTAAACTTAAAAATGGTACGGCCGTTTATGCCGTAAAAAACATATATTTCGACCACCGCTAGGGAATCAAAATTCCGTTGACCTAGAACTATGAAATTTGGCACGTAATAATGTCATAAAGTACAAGTATAGGGAAAAAGTTTGAAAACTATACATTTGTAATTAAATCATACAATATGTAGTCTTTAAAAAACTGCGATACTCGATTCCTGAAGTACTTATAGCGAGCGGCCCGTCCCGTATTCGTACGGGCGGTCATAGGGATCCCTAATTGTTTCTAGTAATAAATATACTCAGGGATATTAAGGCACTCTAATGGTGAAATATTTTTTTTTTAATCGGTTCAGGAGTTTTTGAGTTTAAGCGTTACAAACATACATACATATCAACCCATATGATGGCCCACTGCTGGGCACGGGTCTCCCCATTAGAACCTACTGGTATGTAGATCCTGGGGGTAATTGCCATAATCGCCACGCTTGGCGAGCGGGTTGGCGATCGCAGTAAGGCTTTAAGTACGCAGAGGACGCTGCTGTCCGTCCTCCGGTGTGAAATCCCTTAGTCGCCTTGACGACACCCACGGGAAGAGACGAAGCGTTACAAACATACAAAAATACAAATATTTCTTCTTTATAATTCAATTAAATTCAATTCAATTACTTTATTTGCAAATATGGGTACAAAATAAGGTTTTTCATAATTGTGATGATCTACCATATTTTACCTATAGGCATGCAAAATTTTACATTAGATACACAATATTCATGGTTTATTATAAACAATTGAGATAACAATAATTATAAAAATTCAGCTAACATTATTTTCGACTAGTATATTCAAATATAACGCAATCAATTTAAATATAATCGTATTTCAATAAACATATATAAAAAAAATCAAATGTCAAACCAATAACGAAAATAATAAAAATACAAACAACAAACACATAGCAATACAGATTAAAACAATAATAAAATTATAAAATATGAGAGATCAATAAAGTGAAGCGTATACAATCGCTTCACTAGGATAATTATATAAAATGTCATCTTGGAGTAATTATGTTATCTGTCAAATATTCATGAACACTGTAGTAACACTTTTCAAGTAATATTTTTTTTAGTTTATTCTTTAAGTGTTCGCTTTTTGTTGTCTCCAGTAATTCCCTTGGGAGATGATTATATATTCGCGATGTCATGCAAAATACACTATTATTAAACAATGTTGTTTTATTTTGTGGACAGCATATTTTCAAATGGTGTCGCTTGCTTTTGTAATTCTCAAAACTATCAATATTATTTTTGACATAAATTACAATTTCTAATATATAGATTCAAGGTAATGTTAGTATACCTAGATTTTTAAAATGAGGTTTACAGCTGTCAGTCTTTTTAATCCCACAAATTGCCCTAACACATCTCTTTTGTGCAATAAAAGCCATTTCTTTATACGTTGAATTACCCCAAAATATAATTCCGTATCTAATCAAAGAACCGATATTCCCATGGTAGGCCGTCAGTAATGTTGATGTGTTGGCTGTTTTAGCCAGCATGCACAGAGCATAAGACTGTTGATACAACTTTTGGCATAAGATTTCTACGTGTATTTTCCAATTTAATTTGTAGTCTATGTTTAAGCCTAAAAATTTTGTTAACTCTACTTCTTTTAATTTGTGTCCCAGGTAATTAATTTCAATATTCGTGAATTGTGCCTCTCTATTTCGAAAAATCATCACATTAGTTTTATCTAAATTATTTTTTAAATTATTACTTTCCATCCATTCAATTATTTTTTTAAGGGTATTATTAATATCTAATTCCATAAGTGACTTTTCTTTGCCAGTAAAAATTATAGTGCAATCGTCAGCAAATAGGAATGTTGGGCGACTTATTATTTTTGGAAGATCATTGATATATATATTAAACAATAGAGGCCCCATTACGCTACCCTGAGGGATACCCATATTGACATTTCGATAATCCGATGTGTATATTATTTCTTTGCTTGCCTTTGTACATATACAGCTGATCTGAGTACATTGCTTTCGGTTTCTCAAATACGATTCTATTAGTTCCATAATAATATTAGTAAACAATGGGAGGAGATATGTACTTATAAATTTGTACTGAACCTTCGGTGGGCGAGTCCGACTCTGTCTGTCAATTGTCCGGTTCTTTTTTCAAGTCTGTTTGTTTGATCGGCGGTGACTTTATTGCAGTTAAAGCTTATATTAAATTTGAAAACTTCTATAAATTTAAAAAAAGTCAATAAAATATAACGATAGATATAGCTTGATCTTTGTTAAACTAGACATGCCATACGTTAGAGAGCCCCAGGCAAAAGTTAGTTTTGTATAAAATCAATCAATAAAAATAATCTCTCTCTCGTTGCTCGCAAATTTAGTTCTCATGCCCTAACCAAAATTCCTATTTGTTTTGCCCGTAGGCAAAACACATGTTCTGTAAATGTTTGCTTATTTTGTGGTTTGATGTTTAAAATAGTGGATTTGACAGGGGGATTCTATTGTATGTTGCGTTTAGTCCGTGATAGGCTGACATAACAATTTCAGAATTTATTTTTAGTACACAAATGCAGGCAAAAACGTCAGCGATAACACTATTAAGGATCTCTAGAACATATATTTTTAAATGATTGATATCAAGCTGGAATTGTCACGGTAGCTTCGTTTTGAGGAATTGTCCAACTTTTTGTATAGGACAAATATATTAAACATGGGAAACTTAACTTTGCCATTGGAAAACTATTGTCCCCAACAACGTAGGCAAAAATGATTTTTGTGATGCAACGATTATAGCTTTTACTTGTGCTACGTGTCATGAAGCTACCATTACAATTTCAGCTTGATATCAACCACTTTAAAATATGCTCTAGGGATCCTTACCTAATAATGTTATCGCTTATGATTTACCTGCATTTGTATAAAAATAAGTTAGGAAATTGTTATATCGGCCTATCACGGATTAAGCGTATATATATTTTTAAAGATAACCAGCAATGTTATTAACCCCTCCAGCTAAGCTCAAAGGCTTGTATTAGGAATGGTTTCACGTTGATTGTGGACCCATAGGTAGATTCGAACCCGCGAGCTCACGATTGCGAGTCTGATGCCTTATCGGACTCGCAATCGTGAGGTCTCTACCGTCGCTTCAATGGAATTATAATTGACCTATCGCGGCTATGAAATACTTAAATTTGTGAAGCAACTAGAGTAATAACTTTGGTAATTGCATAAAAGGCGCAGGAACAGAGGGCACAGAGGCACGTGCCCCTAATTTCGAGGCACCCCCCTCTGCCTATAGTGTGTGCAACTCTAACTTGGCCGGACAAATGCATGTTAGCCGCCGTCGTAAGCATATTACATCCGGTACTGCATTTGCCTCTCGTGCCCAGACCCCGAATCAAATCCTGAATACGCTATATGTTCGATTCTGAGTCTTTCTTAGTGGAACATGGCCAGAGTAATGATTACAATTGGGTATTTGACTGCTATCAAAATAAAATATTTTATAATAACCATGTAAAAATATGTCATAAAGTATTCTGAAAAAGTATATTCATCAGAATTTAACGTGTTTATTAATTTTTAATCATAAAGAAAAACACTAAAAGTAAATAACTTGACTACAGAAAACGTGACGTCATATGCTAGCATTTCATACAGATTTGTACGGAGCGGGTCGTTTTTGACGTTTCTTAAAAAGAGGTTGATTTGAATTCAGTCAAATACCCTATTGCGCAGTATAATAATGAATAATAACTGACTATTCATTTTAAATCATTTTTTTTCCCTACCATTATCGAATATGATTGTTATTAGCATGCATTTTAAATAGAGTACAAGATGTGATAGCAAAACTTTTTTACAGGTTAAATCTAACCGCCTTTAATCATATTATTTTATTTTCTTAGGAGAGCTTACGGCTACACAAAAATAAATAGAGACATAGTCAATCACACACCAATTATATAAGCTTCTACAAATGGTGGTCATTGAGGAGTTTCGATGTCTGTCTCCGAAACTCAGCATCAGATCTGTACGAAATTTATATGGGTCCATTTCGGAATAAATCCGTTTCAAACAAAAAAAAAAAAGACTTTTGAAAATACGTTAATACGTAACGGAGTTATGCCCGAACATAAATAAAAAAACAACAGATTGCACTCCGGGAGTGCCATCAGAAGTGAAAACTTGAACATTATATTACATACCTACTGATGAAATTTTCATAATATTTTTCGAACTTACTGACATATTAATAAAAAAATATGAAATAATAAATCACAAATCAAAAAACCAACATCAAAAATTAAAATAAAAAAGGGAAAATAATAATCGTTACACGGACTCGGTCTTCTGGTTTCTGGACCGCCCAATTTCCCACCTAAGCTATATATAATATTGTAGACGGTGGCGAAATTTATCTTCGCATTCAAATGATATTGTAACAGTTTTCATTGCTCTACCTTCGTCTTACGAATTTTCGATCAGGTCACGTGTCCTGACGCGAGTTTTAAACATTTATTACTCATCCTAAAAAGTGCACAACGCTGCTAAAGAAGTGTTCACTTCAAAAATATACAAACATTCGAATTGAGAACCTCCTCCTTTTTGAAGTCGGTTAAAAATCTTATTTTATGTCATTCGAGGTGTTAAGGTTTAATTATATTTAAATTCCTCTTTGCTCAAAAGCGTGTAAAAGAACAGAATAGCACTTCTAAAGAAAAATACGATTCCAGACGCAATAAGTTCCTTAACAAACTACAGGAGAACATTAATATTCCCATTTGAGAAAACTTACTAAGGAATTTGAACAGAACTATTCGACATCGATTTATAATTCCATTAAGTAATTTAAATCGTATTGTACGGAACTTGAACAAGTTGCACTTTCGAGATTTGGTCCCATGTTTCAAATTTTCAATTTAATTTAACTCATGGTAAAGCATTATACTTTTATTAAAGTCTGTGGTACTGTAACTATCCTCAGTACTACGGGGAAAAGAGAAGAACTATTAATAGATAGAGATGGCAATATATTAAATGCACTTTGATTATGATGCCCGCATGAATTGGGATTGAGGACATTTAGAGAATGGGTTGTTGTGGTACAAAGGAATGGGATTATTCAATTGACTTGACTATATTGCTGTTTGTTTGGTTTTACTTACACGGTTTAAATCTGTTCGTAAGTACGATAAATTGTTGCCTTATAGGATTAATACACAATGTTTCGTGAAAAATTTCAAACCATGTTACTGTCAGTTGTGACTCATTTTTTATGTTTGATACAAAATTTCATTTAAGTATTTTTTTTAATTATTTTTTCATTCATGTGTTTTTTTTAAAGTCTTCTTATTTGTGTTTCAGATGCTATGCTATGGCAAAAGTATTTTGAGCTTGTTTCAATTTGATGATCTATTCTAATAAATAACCATAATATCCGGAGGTACCTGTCTTATTTTAACTGTATTTATCTTTTTTGTTTATAAAACTAGGTATTGTCTTGTTATAATAGCTACCGTTGTATTATTTACTTCAGACATTAATAATTTCTTAACAATCTCATTAAAGACTAGCCAACGTAGGAGACATTATAGAACACAAGTGTATGCGCAGACAAAAATCACTCTCTATTCCCTCACTCTCATAGCCGATAAGACGGAAATCCGACACGACCGGAGAGAGATTAGGCGCAGGACCGACGGTTTAACGTGCTCTCCGTTATGTTCGAAAACGTTCACCCATTGGACCACCACATGGACCGGCAGTAGTAACGTTGCTTAACCTCGCAGATATCTCGATCTGCTTGATGGCCACTGAGTCAGGGATCCTAGACATTATAACTTGTACTTTGTATACCCTTTTATCCAAAAAATGCATAAACAGCACAAGTCAAATCTGGGTCCTTATTCATGAACTTTATTCAGTGTCCGTGGCAAACCCGTGCGAATACACGCCGCGCATTCGCTTTGATGCATTTCCAAGCGCAGCTCCATATTTACCATTATGACAAGATTTTGACAGTTCGCACGGGCTTGCCACGGATACGCAAAAAATATCATGAATAAGGACCCAGGAACTGATTTAAGAAGACCGCCAGCTCTATTTCAAATTAGATCTATACAAAATGTACACACGCCTCACGTTTCCCTTTATCCTTTTAAACCGCTAAAATATTGTTTCTGGTTGCACCGATACCGTCGACTCAGCATTGCCCACGTCATAACCGAATGCTTTTACGAAGATTTTTTGTTATTGGAAACTGCTAAAGGTAACGATCTGCATTTTCCGTGGATAACAAAGCTTGAATATTTTAAAGACTTTAAAGATAATAAATATAAAAATTATAATAACTTGGGACAACTCACACAACGCTATCAGATACTAAACCAAGCAGAGCTTGTACTATGAAAACTAGAGAACTGATAAACCCACATGAATATTTTTAAATACATACATATTATAAATAAATAACACCCAGACACAGATTAAACCACCGTGCTTATCACACAAAGTTTTATCCTGGGTGGGAATCGAACCCACGACCTCCTCAATGTACGAAGCATATAACTAAACATACAACACATGAGTGTAGTAGTGCCAAGCAGTAGTGTAACGGGCCATCGACAAATTTTATTGCTATCAGTGATTTTTTATTACTGTTTAAGATAATTTTAAACAGACATACATACTTACATTTCAAAACGTTACCCGTTCTCGTCCTTTAAAAGTTAAGAAAAGGTTCGACTGCCTCTGTGGCGCGGTGGGAGTGTGTCCGACTGCTACGCAAGAGGTCGTGGATTCGATTCCCACACGGGACACCACTTTGTGTGATCCGCAAATTGTTGTTCCGACTCTAGGTGTACTTTATGTTTGTAAAGTTCCCTGCAACACAAGGCTTATACCCTAGTCGTGGAGTCGTCTTTTAATAAAAAGAAAAATGAAAAATCTATTTTATTGAAAATCCGGATTTTTCTTTCTTGTATTGAGTTGCTGTGCATTTTGACTTATAGGTAAACTTTATATTTATAATACATTATTATTTTGTAAAGGTCTCCGCCGTTGTGAAAAACCTAACCGTATTTTGTAGACGTAACCTCAACTTCAATTTCATCGTCCATTTTCTTGTATACGTTGGTTTTACAGCCTAGCTTGTTCACGATAGCCACAACACACGCGAGTGTTGTAAATGCTGGCCGGCTAGACATGGTCTCCAAGGATTACCAATTAAATTTTGTTTACATTTGTGATATTTTGAAGCTGCAGTGTGAAGTTGTGAACAGTGTTTGGTGAAAGCATTATTTGTTCTTTGGTAGTGAAAAGATTAATTTTGATTGTAGTTTGGGAACTTCAGATAGGTACTGGTTCCCAATGGTATGATGCTGTATGTTTTAAGCTTACCTAGTCTGTGTTATTCAGTTTTATCTGGTCGAGTAAGAAAACCAAACTTAGGGTCATAATTGGGCCACTGTGCGTATCTACTTATCTATCTGTCACTCCAGCCAATCCAGGCATTTTCAAAAATTGTAATTGTCTGTCTTGTATTTTTGAACATTTCTTCTCTATGGACATAAGAAATTTTCTAACTAGTCCCTAATCCTATCATTCCTGGTCGAAAGTATCCAGGACATAATCCTTAATATATGTTTTGAAATATATTAATATATCAGTCTTTTTTGGTTTAAAAATTTATGTGGTACCAAATTCATTATTAAAACTACATAGATTACATATTGGGAAAAGTAATAGTAATGCCACAGCCCATAATTTCATCCTGAATAAGAAGATATTTTTTCAAGTAGGATGTATTATATCATGCATTAAAAACAAAACTTAATAGCCTCTGATGATCTTAAACACAATCAAATCACAAATATGTTTTTCTGTTTACTATACTTATCTGTCAAAAAGAGTAAGGGAATCAGACCGAAATGACAAAGTTTATAGTAGATCAGGCAAGAATTAAAACATAATAATAGCCAGCAGGGGATCCGACCCAGGTATAACTCTTGCTAAGAAATATTACAATTTATTAGTTGTATTCAAGAAAAAAAAAAACGTTTTGTTCACATAAGGTTTTAATATGCAAATTGATGACACTTTTTCGTGTGTCATCAATTGCCGTTATGAAGAAAAACATCCATTATTTTAAATTGACTATTTTATAACGCAATGATCAATGTATGGTAGCAAGTATAACATCTGACATAGATACAAACTATAAAATACAAAATAACGTAAATGATATGCTAAAGTAGGCGATACCAATCTTGATTAATTGAGCAAACAGTAAGCTTACAATACAGGTTTGTGCATAAAATACTGGCATTCAGTAGCCCCGGGCAATCATATTTAATAAAACTATAACAGGAATTAGCTTTATTAAAGCTGCTAGCGACTAATAGCCAATAATAGTAATTTAATTACTTTAGCGTTCAGTAATGAAACTGTAATAATGAACATTTTAATGCAACGTTTCAAACAAACATTTCTAAAATTGGGCTTGAAATATTTTAGACAAGCTAACTCACGCAACTTTATCTGCGTAAATTTGACCCGTTTTTGCAACATTTTTTATTGCTGCTCCGCTTCTATTAGTCGTAGCGTGATATTATATAGCATTATAGCCTTCCTCGATCAATAGTCAATCCAATTCAAAAAGATTTTTTCAATTCGAACCAGTAGTTCCTTCGATTATTGCCTTCAAATAAACTCTTCAGCTTTATAATATTAGTATACATATGATGAAATTAAACAAACCCATCAATTTGTTACATTATATCATTTAAATGACATACTAGCTGTGCCGCGCTACTTCGTATGCATAATTTTTCCCCGTTTTTGCAACATTTCTCATCGCTGCTCCGCTCCTATAAGTCGCAGCGTGATGTTATATAGCCTATAACCTTTCACGATAAATGGGCTATCTAACAAAAAATATTTTTTTCAAATCGGAAAAGTAGTTCCTGAGATTAGCGCGTTTAAACAAACAAACAAACTCTTCCGCTTTATAATATTAGTATAGAAAAGCCCGTCGTGAGATTTTTCTAGTGCTTTGCTGCATATTACACAAAGTGCAGTGTAGTAGGTACTATAATTTATGGTAGTAATGTCGATCATTGCCCTTGAGTAGAGCTAAATGGTCTGGTCTTGGTATCGACCTCGCGACAAGCTGATACGCAGACGAAGTTGCGCAAATTCGTCTACGTAAATTTTCGACGTTTTTGCAACATTTCTCGTTGCTGCTCCACTCCTATTGGTCGTAGCGTGATATTATATAACCTACAGCCTTCCTCGATAAATGGGCTATCCAGCAGTGAAAGAATTTTTCAATTCAGACCAATAGTTCCTGAGATTACCGCGTTCAAACAAACAAACTCTTCAGCTTTATAATATTAGAATCGATAAAGCGGAAGAGTTTGTTTGTTTGTTTGTATGCTATAATATCAGGAACTACTAGTCCGAATTGTAAAATTATTATACTGTTGGATAGCCCATTTATCAAGGAAGGCTATAAGCTATATAACATTACGCTACGACCAATAAGAACGGAGCTGCAATGAAAACTGTTCCAAAAACGGGGAAAATTTACGCAGACGAAGTTTCACGGGTCAGCTAGTGTCTTATAAATGGTACAATGTAACAAATTAATGTTTTTGTTTTAATATTTTTTTTATTTTTTTATTTGGCTATGTATACCAAAAAAAAACACTTGTACAGCCACTAATCAGCCCGGTCAACTTACATCATATTGTATTCGCAATGGTGATTTTATCTGTAACGGATAGTACTTCTTGCAGCAAAGATTTCTTACATGAAGCTGTAATCCTATGTTTTGTGTACTAGACCAGTCAATATATAAAATTTGTCATGTTGAACCAACATTTTTGTTCGCAATACTCGATTTTGGCAGTTAATGGAGGTCTGCGCGAATTTGTAACACACAATATCAGATAAAAATGTATTTTTACTTTTCGCTCTTTAGAAAAACGAACAAATATCGGAGGAATTGAAGTGGAATACATGTATGGCCCTTTATATAGCAATCAACGCCGAATGATATTGAAGCTTCGTTTTATATTTTGCGTTGGATTGGTCGAAATTAGATTTGAACGAACGTGGCTTATTTTCTTGCAAATAAAAAACAAAAGAGAGTGATTCTCATTACTGGTTGATTATTTGAAATGTATAAAACAGCAGCTAAAAGACAGTATTTTGTTAAAGACAACTCCCGTTGTAAGAAACTGGCCGCGAGTGTGAAGTGTCCACTTAATATATATGTAAGTAACTAATATACATTCATTGTTTTTAACCTTTCGCGATTTTCATACATATTAGATATATTTCGGGACTTAATCGCTTGAATTATTTAAAGGTACCTTTTATTTACCCGACGCGACGTTTCGATCGAATTGCACCGATCGTGGTCACGGGTAGACAGACATGTAAAAGGTTCGTACCTTTAAATAATTCACGCGATTAAGTCCCGAAATATATCTAATAACATAAATTTAATCCAGGATCAGGTGACAAGTGTGGGAGTCGAAACTATGACCTTATGCGCAGCAGTAGTACAGGCTCCGGCTGTCACCGAGGCAGTCAAGTCACTAATTATTAACACTAGATAACACATAACACTGGGCAAATGCATGCCGGGCCACGCACAATGTTGAGTTCCGTAGTCAATCCAAACAATGTGGCTTAAGTAGTGGGTTTTCTGTTGTTTTGGTATCTTACTTACAACGTTATTTAAACTTAGTAATATTTTTCAATGGAATTTGTACGAAAATTTTATTACTTCTCATTTGATCAGCTGTTACACGTAAACTTGTAAAGCCTACTTAGCTGTGATGGTTTTCCTTTTAATTTCACTATATATATTATTATATATATTTTCACATATCAAACATCAACCATTTAGCTGGCAGGGGGGGGGGGACACTTGACTCTAACAAAAATTACCACTTTAAAGCTTATATTTTACAAACGGATCCCTAAATCTAAAATCATCTTCCCAATTGGGAAGATGATTTTAGATTTTTGTGAGAAAAAAAAAAAGTTGACGTAAGTAATATGTGAATCCATGGAAAATTACAGCCTTCTAGCACTAACAGTCTCTGAGCAAATGTGCGGACGGACAGACGGACGGAGGGACATGGCGAAACTATAAGGCTTCCGTTTTGTCATTTTCGCTACGGAACCCTAAAAAACCTGAGTAAACATTTCTCATGAGTCAAAATTCCAAAAACAACAAATTCGAAACTACTTTACATATTTTTGTATGAAATAAAACAAACCTTAAAACATAAACACACAAAACTATTCCCAATTTTACACACAAGACAACAACCAGCAACTAATTAATCACATCGGCACAACACTAGTGACACGAACTAAGTTCATAATTGTATTCAGAGTTGGGACAGACTTGATTGATTACCCGCACCGGGCTTGTACTGTCCCACGCCTTGAAATACGTACGTACATAAAGGTCACTTCCAAACTCAACAAAAGATCTTCGCACACAGAAGCACACGTAGGTAAAACAATTTCCACGTGCCCAGTCATGGTTTACAATTCGACCGAGCACGACCGAGATTTGTGTACGTGTTTGTTCATGTTTGCGTGAGCCTGTTTCCGCTCGTTACAGGGAGCAAGCCATCTGTATCTATCTAATTTGTGCCCACGCCTCAGAATTAGGACACGACACCTGTAAATTGTAGCGGGACAATTAAATAGTGATGGGTTCAGTTTGATGTTTGGTTTACAGTTGAATATTTTATGAAGTGAAGTGTCGTTTTGTTGGATACAAGGTTATTTAATTTCAGTTTGAATTGCGTCAGTATTTCATTTGAATATGGGCCGGCTAGTTCTTTTAGCAGTAGTAGATATACTTTAAAATCTTAGGTCAACTCACACGAAGTCATTAGATCTCAGAGAAGAAGTACACACATAATAAACAAATACTACTACTTAAGCTATAAACTAGCTATATACAGCGAAATAGCCCGTGTCAAGCTTCATAGCCCCTTGGAATTCAAGATTCTTGAAATCCATACTTATCCTTTGTGTACACCATAAAAGAAAACTTCGTACAAAATTTCTGCTCTCTAAATCCATAGGTTTGGGGTGAGCGTTGTCAAGCTAATGAATGAGTCAGGATTACAAATTACATTCATATATAAAATTTAAAAATATTTAAATATCAATCACTAGCAGCCCGCTCCGGCTTCGCGTGGTGTCTGCACCGATCGTGGTCACGGGTCGACTTTGTACTTTTAAATAATTTACGCGATTAAGTCCCGAAATGTATCTAATATCCATATACCTACCTACACCATTTTGCATGTATCACCACTGATACATGCAAAATGGTGTAGACATATAAACTATTCGGAAAATGTGTGGTGTATTGGCTATTGTTATTATTATTATTCCCTTTATTCTTTTTTTAAATAATCATTTACATTTTATAATATAAAAATATAAAAAAAAATTGTGTCCAACCGGCATCGGGTACAGGGACCAAGCTACCGGTGGTTACGACCCCAGAGAGAGGAACCTCCTCACAATGCGAGCCGTGTCCAGAAGTACCTACTGTTTTCTGCATTAAGCCATTATTATTATTATTTTTATCTTACCTACATGAATAATGTACATTAATAAACAATAATAAAAAAATAGAATTAGCTATAAGTATTATTAATAATAAGTTGTAGTTTTGTAAGTGTTGTGCACACCTATAATTGACTAATTCATCCTAACCTAAAAATAGCCATAAGACATAATAATAATAATGTACAAGTGAATAAGCTGTTGGCGCGCCAAAATTTAATGATCTCAATGATCCTGACTACGCAAGTAATTTTTAAGATTATTGTCAACATACAGACAGATGCGCCGAGTGACTTTGTTTTACAATAAGTTTAGATATAGATAGATCTTTTGTCACAGTTCATCTAAGACGTATGGCGTAGCAATCAGGATCAATAACCACTTCTAATATAGGTACAAAGTAAGTTATCATGGTTGTCCATTGTTGAGAATTGGAATTACCAACAGTATAGCAAAAATAACTCTGAACAATTATCAAGCTAGTGTACAGCTGGAACTGGAAACCAAGATAGCACTGTCTTATTCAGAAACCACATTTCAGTCTGAGATGTTTCGTACAGAACAACTGTAGGTATCACGGCTGGGTAAGCAGGAAATCTAGAAACCTTAACTGCTCTTACAATAAATATAAATAAAAATGTTAATAAAATCTGAAATCTATACCAATATTATAAAGCTGAAGAGTTTGTATGTTTGTTTGAACGCGGTAATCTCAGGAACTACTGATCAGAGTTGAAAAATTATTTCACTGTTGATTAGCCCATTTATCGAGGAAGGCTGCAGGCTATATAACATCACGCTACGACGAGTAGGAGCGCAGCAGCAATGATAAATGTTGCAAAAACGGGGAAAATTTACTCAGACGAAGTTGCGCGGGACAGCTAGTACTGTTTAAAGCTTTACTTTTGGTACTAGATTTTCCAAACGTCTTCAGATGCGTGAAGTTTGATTTCTAAAGACTTTGAGCTATTCTAATAATAAAATCATTTTAGAATAATAACGGGACTTAATCGCATGAAATATTTAAAAGTAATAACCTTTTATTCCACGACCCGTGACCACGATCGGTGCAATTCGATCGAAACGTCGGGTAAATAAAAGGTACCGTACCTTTAAATATTTCACGCGAACTGAACGCGGTTCAGTTTCAGTTCGTTGTGTTCTAAACTTCAAGCAATTTTAAGGTAAATAATGCGCGTGAATTCCCGTATAATAAATAGTTATATTTTATACCTATTTTTGATTTCATTATCATGTTATTGTCATTATCATTTTTACAATTTCATGTTTGTGTACGACAGCACAATAGATGAATATTGTATTTAACCACATAAATGATGGTACTTTTATACTGATAAAAAAATGTATATATATTCCCTAATCATTCCAATATATTCAAAAATGCACAACGTTAATGTTCATGTTTTCACTTCTGCAGGCACTCCCGGAGTGCAACCCGTTTTTTTGTTGTTGTTAGATCCTGTTCAGGCGCGAAAGCATACACGCGTATACGTACGCTGATATGCGCTAACTAATATTACAAAGTATTTTGGTGTAATAGAAAGAAGCCACGAGCGGGAGGTTGTCAGTAATATATACTACAAATCACCCTGTATAGTTCAACGCCTAGTGTGGTTTTTAAACGGGTACCGTAGCCAAAATGGCAAAAACGGAACACTTATAGTTTCGTCATGTCCCTCTGTCTGTCTGTCTGTCTGTCCGTGTGTCATAGGCGTTTTACTCAAAGACTACTCAATAAATATTCTTAAATATAAATTTGAGTGTTTGTTAGTTCGCCAAAACTTTTGCCTTACTCGATCAAAACAAAACCTCGCATGCTGCTCGATGCCCGTGAGCCATTTGGAATATTCAGAAATTTATAAACGTAATCTTATTAAAATTCAGAGCTTGCCAAAACAATAGCACAACTGTTAAAACATTTTACGTCCTAAACTACAGGCAACATAAATTTAATCCCAAACTCAAAGTGCACGTATCCAGAGTGAATGTAATTCACGAATCGCAGTTCGTTACTGTGTTGGAGTCTTGTTTGATTACACCTGAGCTCATGTTCAGTCTGACTCCTAGTGCTAAAGTTTCAGTTTGTCTGTTTAATTTTGTGACTTTCACGAGAATTTTGATGCGTAACCTCCTTGCTGGATTTTCCTCAAATATTTAGTACAGTAGCTCTTACTAGTTCATGCGCGAAGACCTAATCGCGATAAAAAGTCGCGTAACCGTTTTTAATTTTAAAGCTGCCTCTATCATAAGTAACTTAACTAAATATCAAGTGCAATACCGATGTTTGTGAACAAACACCCTCTCTTCAGTGGCGTAGTGAGTGAGCATACTGACTGCCGCACAATATGTTACAGCTTCGATTCTCGCTAAAGACAAAACTGAGTGCCATTAAATGTTTTTGTTCTGTACTACTTTGTCCGCTAGTATGCTATAACTAAAATCGTTGTTATATTTATATTATAAAGCTAAACAGTCTGTTTGGGGGTTAGAATTCACCAATCTCTGAAGATATTGGGCCAAATTAGATGAAATTTCTAATACTAATAGTTATAACATTTATATCACGATATGACGTGAGCAAGCTAGTTCTTAAATCCGTAGCTGCAACCAATGTCGACATAGTCGCGGGCAACGACTAATTTTGGGTTCAAATCACAAATGTTAATAGTAAACAGAAAGATCTACTGTTTTTCCAAACTGTCTCTGTTTAATTTGCTTAGGTAAATCCAAAATTTGAATTAGGATATGTTTTAAAATTTTGAATGCTTCTAGAAAGGGGAGTAAAGCAACAGTTCTCCGAGAGTAAAGTTTAAGAAGTGTATTCCTGCAACTTGGCACTGCACTCTGAAGTGCATTCCTGTAACTCGGTCCCGCACTCTGAAGGGTATTCCTGCAACTCGACCACGCACTCTGAAGGGCATTCCTGTGCAACACGGCACTGCACTCCGAAGTGCATTCCTGCGACTTGGCGCTGCACTCTGAGGGTGCATTGCTGCACATCTACCTGCATCCTCACTTAATAACTTTTCAAACTCTTCCCTTTTGTATATTAGCTATGGTAAATTCTCAGGTCCATTGTACTTATTTTTTAATTAAGCCTAAGCTCTTACCCTTGTCTTTTCTCCTACTTGTACTGTAAACTAGTTTTCTATTATCTCTCTTAGCCTTTATTTACTTCATTATAGCTCTCTATCATTATACATATAATCCCTTATTACATTACAGAATTTGGCTTAGATGGAGAGATTATATTCAAAATTGCATGAAATATGCAACTTTGTATTTATTTTAATTGAGAATATAACGTCATGATTTTAATTTTGTATGTCCTAACTAACATACTTGTAAGAAATTCTTAAAGCTAGGACCGCTAACCACATTTCCCTTACAAAACCTCTGAGCTAACGACCATGGACAGAACAGCTATCGAGACAAACTTTTTTGCTAGTGCACGTTATAAGTAGAGTAACCATGAGGTGTGAATAGCTAATTATAATGAAGACTGTTTGAGTTTGTACAAACTTCGTAACTTATTATTACATGCAGAGAGTTATAAAGTGGTCGCATTGGAAGAAGTCTTCATTGAGATTTATGGATCATATTCTATTTACTAATTGTCCGAATTCTTGTTTGAGCTTTCTAACTAGTAGGTAAGTACAAACAAGGATTCTAAAAACCTAGAACTCTAGATCTAGCCGTAGAATTACTTTATTTATTTAGATTGCAAAGATCTTATAAAAAACAATAACTTATTGTTTTACCAAAACTAATTCTATAATGACTACAATAACCTAATCGTAACCGACTACTTACCAAACTAAGATAAATACTAATGTTGCAATTAACTTACCCTAAGCATATATGTTGAGGTGTGTGAGCTCTACAATCAGTTAAAATAATTAAAGACGTGTTTGTTTAATTCGTGTTTGACACCGTTTCTATTTATTAGTAGTTCTAGTGTTTGGAATTATTGACTATGTATTCAAGAATTCAAACACAAAAGCTAATATTTAGTTTAATTCAGTTAGATTTTCAAAAAATACAAACATCAATATGCGATTGACTTTATAAATTTGAAATTAACAAACCTAAATTACACCCAAGCCGTGAAACTCATAATTTTGTCCCGTGTGGGAATCGAAAATAGCGCCACCGAGGTAGTCACAATACCAAAATAAAAAAGTAGAACCAAAAAAAACTATGTCTCTTTCTTGTAAAGTGTGGTGAGCCTAGTTATAAGGCATTCTGCACACGTGCGACCGCGGCGTCCACGGCCCCACTTTGACCACTTAATTCAATGAGGCTGGATTCAGCGCCTAACGTTGGGTTTACAAACAGTGTTCAACTCGTTCGCTTTGTTACTGCTTGTGTTAATATGTTCTTTTGTTCAGTTTCAGGAGGCTAATTAAATGCATACTTTGATAAGTAACAAACCTTACTCTTTAATCAGGTAACATGTAGCGTTTAGTTTCTAGTTAATTTAAGAAGAGATAAGACTATGAATGGTCCAGGGAATAGTCAAACAAAGGGTTCTTTGTTGGTGTGCTGATTGAAGTAGCACGATGCTATAAAGTCTATTAATAAATATCTATACTAATATTATAAAGCGGAAGAGTTTGTTTGTTTGTTTGGTTGTTTAAACGCGCTAATCTCAGGAACTACTGGTCCGATTTGAAAAATTCTTTTTTGTTGGATAGCCCATTTATTGAGGAAGGCTATAGGTTATATAACATTGCGCTACGACTAATAGGAGCGGAGCAGCGACGAGAAATGTTGCAAAAACGGGGAAAATTTACGCATACGAAGTTGCGCGGGACAGCTAGTATAAGATATTTATTTATATCTAATATATAAATTATTATTTATAAGGCAATTTTTTATTTGGCAAGATTAATAAAGAAGAAATTGGCCACGAAACCACGAAACGTATTTTAATGTTATATCAGCAAGAGAGTTTGGTCAAGATTTGGTTGCTTATCGAAATGCTTAGGGATGTGGTTATTCCTTTACTGACAATGGAGTGTGATCATGTTCTACTGGCTCAAGGGAATAACCTTCTCTTAAGGGTACTTTAATACGCGAAACAGGGTTCGGCTCTATCATAAATTTATATAGAAAATTTAGGCATTAGAACACAACAGGTTTTGAAATAATTATTTTTAGCTCAGTTTTTATTGCGACATCATTTACTCAGGCTGTCGAAGCCTCTGGCAAAAGCTGGTACTTTTATTATGCAAATGAAGTTATTTATTAAAATTCCAGCCACCATTAGCAGTTACTCCAGTTTTTTATTATAAACTTTATAGTAATTGTTTCTATTCAGAAAAAAATATTGATTGAAATGTTTCGATCGTAAACTTAAACATTATTTTCTTTTACCAGTTTTTAAAACTTTTACTACGCGAATAGATTTTAATCAAAAACATGTAGGTTGATTTATAATGTCATAATCGTAAACTGTTGATGAAGTCATTAACATAAACTCGCCTATAATCAAATCAATCAAATTGTTTAAGAAATAGTTTGCACTATTTTGCTAATGAAACTAATTGTATATACCTATTATTCTATGTTTTAGTTACATATTAAAAAACTAACTAATAACTTTAGACGCCTGGCAATGTTTGGCAGGTATCTATATTTTTTTTAAAAACAGGTTAATCAATCACTTAGGTTTAGCAATTTGTTATCGTGCATTATGATATAAGGCACGAAATAATATAAGTTTTAAATTCGTAGAAATGTGTACCACCTCACAAAATTATCAGTTCTCTTTTTGATGTTTACTAGCTGACCTGTGCAACTTTGTTTACGTCTTTTTTTCTTGTTTTTGCAACATTCAGTATTTAAGTATTTGATGCTCCACTCCTGTTGGTCGTATCGTGATGATATACAGCCTATAACCTTCCTTGGTAAATTGCTTATTAAATTCGAATCAAGAGTTCCTGAGATTATCGCGTTCAACCAAACAAAGAAACTCTACAGCTTTTAATACCTATTACTTAGTATAGATTGGCTAGGTATTTCTATGTTATCCTATAGCTAAGTGCTTCAAGTTTTTATTATATCTTCGTAGAATTACAATAATAAAAACACAATTAAGATAAAATAGACAATCAATTCAACATTAATAGACGTTTTAACAAAAAACTAAAAAATATGCAGATTTATCAATAACTGTCTATCTCTTTCTAGTAACCATAATTTGATACTACGCTGAGAAAGATAAGTTGGATCCTATAACAATTATAATTTTTAATTCCGTTTTTTATGTCATTAAAATTATAATTAGGTACTCGATGAAAGTACTGACAACATTTTAGATAGTTCTTCTGTGAAAAAAATACGTATGATTCGAACTCAAAATACATTATTCATTTAGAAAGGAAAAGCAACATTTGCAGAAAACTTGCTAGTAAACAGTTGACACAAATGACATGAAGTCACATTTACATTTACGTCAGGTTTACTAATAAATTGTTAAGCCGAACAAAAGAAGACGGCAATAAAACCTGCGGCCACATCGTAAGCAAAACAAAATTGCATCACTATATAGTTAGGCACAAAGTAACCAATAACATAATTGAAAACGGAACATCAAGCATTTGTCGGCATAAGATATATGCAGTCCAAACCAAAGCTCTGATATAATAAATTAAAAATACTCGTTAAAGCTCGCATCTCGCAAACATGCATGTAAATTTTTGCAATAAAACTTTTAGTTTTGACAATAAATTCAATTGGCTCGTCAATAAATTTTCAAAGCATAAATTCTGCCAAGGTCCATCGGTGATGTCGTAAAAGCGTTTTTATAGCCATTTACTCGAAACAATAAAGAAATGTGTCAAAGTGGAATATTAAAGTGTAATTAAGTTAAAACGTCGCTTTATGCTTTGTTACTGTATTACCCGGTATTTTTCGACGATAAAGAGGAAATTATTTTTATCTTGGTTTGCTTAGGATTTAAGTATTTTATGGCCCTTGGTATTTTCTGTATTTTATTATTATACTTATTTAAAATGGAAACTGTAATTGTATCATCTTGATTAGGTACTGGGTCTTTAGACAAATGGCGTTATATTCGATTAAAGTTTACGCTAATCGAATAGAATGACGTCGTTGCGCGCGCACAGTTGCTATTCTCATATTAACAATTTTCGTATTTACAGTGTTGCACGCGCAATGACGTCATTCTATTCGATTAGCGTAAACTCTAATCGTATAGAATGCCATTTGTCTAGGGGCCCTGGTTACAGTTTAGTTAGCTGCGTATTTTGTAATAATAAACAGTAAAAGATTGTTAAGGGGCGTCTAAACGGGCCATTTTTTAAGGCAATATGTGGCAACTAATTACTCGGCCAATAATGGCAATATGTCTGCAATTTTATAACGCATGATTCAGTCTCCTAAACAGGCTACACATCCGGCCACAATAAAATAGAGAGCGAATGAAACAACAACAAAATTGTCCGGGTAACATTGCGAAAAATCGATCGCTCAGCGATCGTCTGGCAACCATCGTATCAATATTGGATGTTGCCGGCCACGGCATTGCCGCCACAAATTGCCGTAAAAAATGGCCCGTTTAGACGCCCCTTAAACTCATATTAAAAATATTGTCCATATTTATTTGCAACGAAATATTTCTTTTTTACAGGTCTGTGTTTTTACATCACTTTTGCTTCGGTGTACAAGTAAGTAAATTCCTACATATAACAAGTAAGTAGCCTACTACTTACTTGTTATATGTAGGAATTTCCCATGGACGCCTAAGGATGTATAAAATCATAGGTAGCAATCAGTTTAAAAAAAATAAAGAACATGCAGTGCATAAAATTTAAAAACAACTTGATTGTACAAAATTCTATTTGTTCAATCAAACACACCACATCTGTCGGGAGGGCTGTAGTTGAATTTTATGCACTTATATTGTTTGCTTTGCCGTGCCAATACACTCCTAGACGGGAAAATCACAAAGAACCTTTTCATTACCTATTCATAATAACTGGACTAACGGTGTGTTTTAGAAAAAAACTTGCTTGCTGGAATTAATTTCCACAAAACCTTTGTTTCTTTGTGATACCTACTAAAATATGGACAGCTTTTTTAAATATTTACTTCACGTATGTTTGTGTTCTACTTTAGCAGTTTTTTAAGCGTTGGATTAAGCCCATGATACATTCTGCTTTGAAAGAGACTTTTAGACATACTTATCGACTGCACTTTGTATCATTTTATTTAGTACATTTTTTAATAATGTTTGTTTGCAGGACAAGTCACTACATAGTATAAAACAAAGTCGCTTTCTCTGTCCCTATATCCCTATGCTTAAATCTTTAAAACTACGCAACGGATTTTGATGCGGTTTTTTTTAAAAGATAGAGTGATTGAAGAGGAGAAGAAATAAGAAGCGGAGCAGCAATAATAAATGTTGCAAAAACGGGGAAAATTTACGCAGACGAAGTTGCGCGGGTCAGCTAGTAATTGATAAATTTAACATTTTTGAAAATTTAAATTCCAATTTTCACGTCGTAGTTTCTTAATAAATTTTAAACAAATCAAGCCAACACTATTCTCTGTGAGATCATTACTGAACTATTCCAACTTTCTCTAAGACGCGCATCATTTCAACAAATTTGTGTCTACAATTTGTCACCTCTGACTTGATGATTACTTGCTGTCAGAACGTCAAACCACAGCATACAAATTCATTCAACAAACATCTTTAATACTCACACAAATATAAGGAAATATTTTTACTCTGTGTAAGAATATTTTCAGTGATATCGAAATGTCACTTTTGTTTTGTGAGACGTTCCAAATGTCACAGAACGTGAAGAATGATCGTAGTACGTGACGATGAAACGGGTTCTAACAATATTTCTGTTCTCTTATAAATATGACAGTTCGTTTAACATTGTGATTTGAGATTCGGTTTCAGTATCGAATGTCTTCTGAGAAATCGTATTCTATGACAAATCACTGACTAATTTAACGAATGAACGATCTCGTATTAATTTCATTAGGTGAGAATTTGATTGCTAGATAAATTAATAGAGGTGCTAATTAATATCACGATCGATTTTAGTAGATATAACTTTATCGAGCTTTATTTTTTCCCAATTAGTCTGAATATCAAATGACACTTAACTTTTTTACGTTGGTAATAAATATGCTTTCGGGTAACGTGTTTTATACCTGTTTTTATCTCGTAAATCTTTGTCAGTTTAAATCCATAGTGACGTTCGTGCCAAAATCTGACGATAAAACTGGAGTAAATATCTGTCTGCTTGCTTTCTGCTTAAGTTTTAATTTCTTTATAATGTCACTTTTTTTATTTATAGAGTTTCTGACCTAATTGACTTTCACGTATTTATGGTACAAACTTTTAAAATTAGCTGCGGTTTGTTGGTTATTCTCGCAACTCGAATTTGCCACTCCTGTTTGGAACCCGTTTTATAATAAATATAGCGATCAGTTAGAGTCAGTGCAACGCAAATTTTTAAAATTTTTAAATTATAAGTGCTTTTCTACATGGTGTTCATACGAAACTTTGTTAAATAAATTTAAATTTATTACTCTCAAGGCGAGACGGTTATACTTGGATCAAACTTTTCTATATAAGATTTGTCATAATAATTTTGATTGTAATGAATTAATGAACCAAATTTATATTAGCATACCTAGTAAATCTCTAAGAATTCGCAACACATATAATCAAAACCTATTTGCTCCGAAGATGAGCAGAACGAATGCTGGAGAACGAGCTCCCCTGAGGAGAATTATGAAATCATATAATGATAATTTTGCCGGAATCGATATATTTTACTTGTCACCTTCAAAATTTAAACAAGTTATTTTGCAAAATTTATAATCTTCACTTAGCTATCATCTTACTCCCTCATACCTTTATATTTTTGTTACAGTTCACTATGCTATGAATATTTCTTTGTAGTTATTACTTGTGGATAACGGTGCTGGTTGCGTGATTAGACAAATAAGTTAATTAGAAATAAGGTAATTGTTAACTATTATTACGCAATTGTTTGTTACCCCGAATAAAATAAAATAAAAATAAAATATTCTGAACGAAATCAAGCCAACTGTTTGTCGAAAAAGCTTAATGCATTTTTATATTTAGGTGCACAATAATAGTTGACAACTGGAACAAAATAATCGCACTAATATTATAAAAGCAAAAGTTTGTGTGTGTGAGTGTGTATGGTTGTTACTTCTTCACGTCTAAACGGCTGGAGTGATTTTAATAAAATTTGGTATGGAGTTAGCTGACACCCTGGATTAACACATAGGCTAATAAACCACGGGTAGCACCACGGGTAGCACCGCGGGCACAGCTAGTTGAGAATAAAGCACTGATGATGAGCCTACGAGATTCAAAAATATTCAAACTTGATTCGATTCTGTACAGACTCAAGTTATTCAAATAACTAGAAATAGTAACATTTGAAATTTCGAATCGGTATTGAAAAGCGAACGATGCAGCGTTTCACTGACTCTGAGAAACACGATCAGTCTCCTTTAGCAGTCGTTGAGGCGATAAATTTTCTGAAATCTAATAAAGCTGTGATTTGTGCAGTGAAGTTTCGTATTCAAATTGACAGTTTGAATAAAGTAACACATGAATCAGATGATGGCAAGACGGCTGCAATGGAATTTATTAGCAAGAATGTTGATAACTTAATTGCTGCAGTGAATTATTAGATTTAAGGCAATTTGCTTGATTTTGAAAGAGAATTTAGAATCTTTTATTAATTAGTTTTAGCTGACAAAGTTGAATCTTCTTTCGGTGAAATGCATAAGGTACTGGCATTAAGTAAAATTCTTCTTTGCCTATTATTTTGAGCTACTGTTAGTTAACTGACTTTCATTAAATGTTATGGTCTAATTTTTAGTGACCCCGACTACTAAGTATAAAAACTTGTGTGATGAGCACGATGGTTTAATATGTATTTAGAAATATAGATATATGTTTATCAATTGTGTTTGCCATAGTTGTAGCCTCGGCTTAGTTTGGGATTAAGTGGTGATGTGTGAGTTGTTCCAAGAAATTATTATTATATATTTTTTATTTTAGAATAAAGACAACTCCCGCATTAGGGTACAAGCCCTGTGTCGCGGGGGACTTTATAAACATACAAATCACCGACACAAAGTACACCCAGACTCGGAACAACAATTTGTGGATCACACAAAGTGGTGTCTCGTGTGGGAATCGAACCCACGACCTCTTGCGTAGCAGTCGGACACACTCCCAATGCGCCACAGAGGCAGTAAATATGATTTATGATATTACTTATGGGGTTAGTTTCATTGTAGGTGAGGAGTTCGCTACATTTATTTTAACCAGTGCTATTTATCTTATACTTTAATTTATATTCAATCTTAAGTTTATTGTCACCCCAATTACTATCGAAGTCACAAAGTCTTAGTAACAGATTTAACACAAATTTAGATGGGCCGTAACATCAGTAGTACCATTTGAATTGCCAAATCGAAATTGCGAACAATCCTTCAATTTCGTGACGCGACTTTATAGCCGCACTTACAACTTCTATATAATAATTAAATTCAAATTTGCAAACATATTAAACCTCAGCGAATCAGGTTCGCTTTACGACCAAAGGACCTAAAGAATTTATTAAACCAAACCGAACTATTTACGATTTGCACAGTCATCAATAACTCACGAACAGGAAAATGCTATCCTTACGATTTCATTACAATAAATCTCATGACTCGAGTTATAAAGTTTTGTGTCGATCGAAACTAAACTAAGTAGATAATGTACTCTGGTCAGGCCATTCTTTACCTTGTTAAGGTACTAACAAGGAATAATAAACTCCTCGACGATCGAAATAAGGTTGATATTAAAATTTTAGATATTTTCATTCAATAACTTTAAGCATTTTGATAAGTGCAGCCTGATAAGTTGCAAGCGATAATTGACCCATTATTTTGAAGAAAATGATAAGTTTAAATCTTGTTCTTGTTTATACCTGATGGAATTCCAATAACAATTCTAGATACTAATCTAGGATTGTTATTGGAATTCCATCAGGTTTTAGGAAACAGAATCAAGATAGTGAACTACGATTCCTTGAGTATTTTATATTTAGATAAACATTAATGATCTAGATAACAGATACGAATTGTTCATTTTATAATTTGGTTAAAGTAACAGTTGATATTGGACCACTATTAGGTAAACAATACATCTATAGCGACAGCCTCACGGCACCTTAAATCTAAATCTGAGAGATCATGTCCTTTTTTCCTAGGCTCCGTGTTTGTCCGGAAAGTAAATAATATAATAATAATAAAAATATCTTGGGACAACTCACACATCGCTAACCCCAAACTAAGCAGAGCTTGTACTATGGAAACCAGACAACTGAATAACATACTTATATATTTCTAAAGTGTATCCGACTGCTACGCAAGAGGTCGTGGATTCGATCCCCACCCAGGATGAAACTTTGTGTGATGAGCACGATGGTTTATTCTGTGTCTGGGTGTTATTTATCTATAATAAGTATGTATTTAGAAATATATAAGTATGTTTATCAGTTGTCTGGTTTCCATAGTACCAGCTCTGCTTAGTTTGGGATCAGATAACGTTGTGTGAGCTGTCCCAAGATATTATTATTATTATTAGTATAAATATAATTATTTATCAGCTAGATTGCGAGCATCAAACGCGTTGGCCTGTTAACATATAAAACCAGTCATAATATTCAATCGATCACATTGTGTAACACTTGTTCTACATCCATTGTTTCATTTAAACATTATCTAAAAAAAGACTTGCTACTTGAACGCATTTATAGAATCATAAAATATTTTACGATGCCAAAGCATAATCCAAACATTAAATTATAAACGTTATGTATCGAACAACCGAATATCATAAATCTGAGTTTTCGTTACATAAATACCAACGTGATTTTTATTAAAGGGTGTACCTAAGTCTTAAAATAGTTCTACAAATCAAGTCAAACTAGTCTAGTAGCTCTTTATTAGTGTTTTATTAGTGTGTATCTAAGATTTTACCCTAGTACTAATTATAATGTAAAATAACTATCTGTTTCTGTCAATTTTGTTTGAATTTGGTTTTAAAAACTGTGAGTACAATTTGACACAGGAATAAAAGCGTTTAATCTAGGTAAAGGGTTACACCAACCGTAGTCACAAGCTGACAATAGTTAGCTTGTGATCACGGTCGGTGTAACCCGGTCGAAACGTCAAGCATAAGGTAAATACTTTACCTAGGTTAAACGCGTTTATTCCCGTGTCAAATTGTATTTATAATGCAACGCGTAAGTTTAAAAGTTATAAAAACTGTGAATTCTATAAACCATGTGAAATCCATCGAAAATTTAAATTAGTAATCGATATCGAGACGGGGCGGGGTGACCTGCAAGCAAAAGCTTTAAAGGCAGTGTGTATGAGATATGTTAAAAAATTAAAGGGTATTTTGTTACTTCGCAGCTTGTGCTGATCCAATCAGCACTGATTTTTTGTTCTCGTATAAGCAATTCTAAACAATAATTATTGCAAATATCCTGCCATATTGGACGTAATTTGGCAGAAGACTATCATCGATTTCAGAAGCAATCATTATACCTACATATATATTACTAGCTGTCCTGCGCAACTTCGTCAGTATAAATTTTCCCCGTTTTTGCAACATTTTTCATTGCTGCCCCGCTCCTGTTGGCCGTAGCGTGATGTTATATGGCTTATAGCCTTCCTCGATAAATGGGCTATCCAACAGTGATGAAAGAATTTTTCAATTCGGATCAGTAGTTCAGGAACTACTGATCCGAATTGAAAAATTCTCAGATTACGCGTTTAAACAAACAAACAAACTCTTCAGCTTTATAATATTAGTACAGATTATTATTTTTCTTTACCTAAGAGTTAGTTTTAAGGAAGTAAACTACAATCAGACTTAGAATATTCTGAAAATAGCTCAATCTTCTGACACCAATAAACAACTCTTACATTTGCTGAACGTGATTCATTGTTCCTGTAAGGCATTAAGTTCTAATACTTAGTACCCGTTTGTGGCAACATCAATAGTTAATGCCGTATTGGTTCTATTGTTGCCGTCACGTGCCCATTCGTCATTTTGACGCGCCGATCGTGCTAATTCTGTCACGGAGAAGCATCTGCCCCTAATAATGCATTCTTTACGGTAAATGTGCAATAATTGAATCGGCTTTATGGTTCATGACGTGACTGTTATTGGAATCTTTTGTGCGTTTAAAACCCAAGGTGCAATGAGGGCGTAATGTATTTTAATACGAATGTTAGAATGTGAAATAAGAATGTCATTTGATTTAAAACTTTGCAGTTATTTCTATTTCATCCAGTTATCGTTATTGAGTAAAGAGCTATTTAATTGTTTTTAAACTTTCGCAATTTTTAAACATATTAGATATATTCGGGTCTTAGCCCGTGACCACGATCGGTGCAATTTGATCGAAACGTCGGGTAAATAAAAGCTTCGAAGCTTTAAATAATTCACGCGATTAAGTCCCGAAATATATTTAATAGTGCTATTTAATTTTACTGTCCTCTCAATGTCATAACCCTTCGATGTACTTTTTGGCTACAAGACATAACAATAATAATAATTTCTTTATTGTCCCCGCACTAGGATACCCTGTGTTGTGGGACCCAGTCTCTTTCGTGCTACATTGTTGATTAGTTACTTATTATTTTTAATATCTTAAAATTAATAAATGCTTAAATGAAATCTATTAATAGTAGGTACATAAAAGATTATTCATGATAGTTTGAATGTGTGTAAGTGTATGTTTGTGTGTGTGTGTGTGTGTGTGTGTGTGTGTGTGTGTGTGTGTGTGTGTGTGTGTGTGTGTTTTATTTAGTAGTGGTAAATATTTCTTTAGAGTTGACTTTACCTTAGGTAAGGGAAAATTAACTCCGCAAAAATACTAGCTGATTGCTAAGCCAAAGCCGTGATAAGCATGATGGTTTATTCTGCGTTTTGGTGTTATTTATTTCTATTTTCTATTGTCCATAGTACAAGCTCTGCTTAGTGTGGGGTCTGATACCGCTGTGTGAGTTGTTTCAAGATAGCCTAATGGCTATTAAGTGAGGTCACTAGTTCCATCTTCACTACCCATAATACTACCGACGTGAACCCTCTCCTAACACAAGCCACTGAGCTTAACTGGAGGGGTAAACCTGATTGCTAGTAATGTGGGACCCACAACCCCACATTGTTAGTTATCTTTAAAAAAATAATATTATAATTTATTGTGCATCTACTAATTTCATTTACTATTATTTATTTCTGTATTCAATTTAAATTTTTTTTTTAATTATGGTCCAACATAAATTCATTTAACTTGGTAACTTTTGACAAATTCTCAACGACTTCTTAGGATCTGTTCTCAGTAAGCCGGGAACGTCAAAGTCCCCATAAATTCTCAGAAGCGGGGAAGATCCAAATGAATTCGCCATTCAATATCACGCTACATTCTCTTTTAATCTGTTTAAATGACGACAAATTTACTGCTACGGATTTTCATTTAACGCTGTGAATATTTTTGTCCGTTTTCTTGGCGGCCGGTTTGAACGGTAAAGAAATTTACTGGGAATAGATTTCGCCATTAATTTAAACAATTCGCCTTGTTTCATAAATTGCATTTTGTGACCTTTTTAAACCAACTTTTGCCGAGCGAATACCTCATACACTCCCGAAATCTTTTAACTAGTAGGTATCTTCTCATCACTTTTAATTACAATTCGTAGATTCGTAAATACAAGACAAGAGCAAATCTCTTGAATATAGAAGAAGAAGAAGAGATTCAGTTAGGTAGCCTTTTCACAAATAGTTGCCAATGCCTACAAAATAAAAAAAAAGCGGGCATTGGGCACTATCATGCCATAATAATATACAGATAGACAAATAAATTGCCGCTCCCTATAAAAATAAATAGACATAAGAATCAGGGGGGGATGTCATCTATGCCTACTAATATTATAAAGCTGAAGAGTTTGTTTTTTTGTTTGAACGCGGTAATCTCAGGAACTGCTGATCCGAATCGAAAATTTTTTTTCACTGTTAGATAGCCCATTTATCGAGGAAGGCTATATAACATCATACTACGACAAACAGGAGTGGAGCAACAATGATAAATATTGCAAAAACGGGGAAAATTGACGCAGACGAAGTTGCGCGGGACAGTCGTTCATAAATATTGGTTAGGTACATATTACCGTTACTCACCACTACCGCTCTACCAATACTCATTAAAACGAATATTCTCTTTGTAATCCGTACTGCCCGATGAAAGGTTAAAACAAGTATCACACGTAACCTTTATAGAAACAAATCACTATCCGGGAGATCACAGCCGTCATCCGTCCACACTCTTTTAACACTCGTAGCGTTGACGTATTTGTTTCCTCATCACTAAACCGCCCTTTTATCTGTCAATAAAGGCGGTATAGTTAAAGAGATTTGTATTTAGATAATAAATCTGAGTTTTGTACACTTTAAACGATGTTAGCTTTACCTACGGTAACTTCAACAATATAAAGTAATGTTTTTAACAATGTGGCGCGGTGGGAGTGTATTCGACTGCTACAGCAAGAGAGAGCGAGAGGTCGGTTCGATCCCCACCCAGGGTAAAACTTAGTGTGATGAGCAAACACAGTTTATTCTGTGTCTGGGTGTTATTCATAATATGTATATATTTAGAAATATATAAGTATGTTTATCAGTTGTCTGATTTCCATGTTGAATGATTTTTTTTAATTAGATTTCTGCGTTTATAAACTGCGATTCAAATCATGTTCTATTTCACCAACATCATGTTAATATGTGACCCTTGTGGCCTCTGCGCAAAAAAGAACATACCTAGCAGCCAGCATTTTAGATCCGTTATTTTAATTTAGTAACTACAACGGACGGACAGACAGACACACAGAAAAAAATGGTTATCTGCAAAGTCGGTTTACGGACGATAATAATACGTGATAATATCATAAGAAAACATGGATGACATTGTTATAAACAACCACGCCTGTGACAGCTTTAGTGAACCTAGGCGCATGACAAATCGCCATTTGCGTTGCTTAGCAACCAGTTAACGGAACGTGAGCGGTGACGTCACACTTTCTTGTACGTGCACCCGGTCATCAATTATCACGTCAAAAAGGGAGAGGCTTCAGACTCAATAAATGTATACTAGGTAAGCCTAGTATAAATTTGTTGAACCTGAAAGTAAGTTTTAAATTAAAAAAAAAAAACAATCCAATCATAATACCTACATATATTAAATCTAAACCATTTCATTCCTAGAACAAACTTTGGGTTTAACTATTACAGGATTGAATCTCATGCATTTATCCTTCTCTATATTACTGTTTGTATTCCCACGTTAACCAGCAAACAACTACACATAGCAGGGTTATATTTTGACGGTTAATTGACGGCCGCTTTATAAATGCAATCATTACAGAATTGAGGTTAACGTGAGATTTTACCACTGTTTATTTTACTGCGTGGATTTTTCGTATAGTTTTTTAATGGTTATAAATGAAGGTGCTAGTTTGAAAAGTTTGTGTCTCTATAAAACATGATTATCTACCCACAAGCTTGAGTTTTACTAGAGTAATTGCAGTTGTACAGTTTTTGACGTAAATCTATGACCGGCTGCACTCACGAAACAGTGTCTAAAAAAGTCACGTTATTGATTGCTTGCTAAGCAACAGCGAATGGCGAATGCAGCGACATGACATGCGATACAATTGGAACTAACGTTATTGATTGGTAGCTAAGCAACGTGAATGGCGATATGTCATCAATGTTTTCTTATGACATTTTAACGTAAAGTTATCCTCCGTAAACCGACTTTACAGGCAACCATTTATGTTGTCGGTGTAAATGAAACTCACAAAAAATATAGTCTACTTACCTACGTCAATACTATACAAAAAATCGTTTCGACTTACGAAACTAAAACAGACCTGTCTGTCCTTCAAAAAGTCGGTTGTGTGCGGATTCACTTTGACCAATGCGAGCACAATCGTACAAACATATTATAAAACACATTGCCGAATGATATCAAAGAGATTCAGTCCTTTACTTTGTACAAAAAACCCCGAAGCACCACATCTTGAAAGATTTTTCTAGGTTCTAGCCAACTATCCATTTACGTACCAAATTATACCTATATTCTGTTTTTGATTACCAACCTTTAAATACTTAATATTGTATTTAGTGAGTACAATATACTTAAAAAACATACATTTAACAAAATTGATTACTATTGTGAACCGTAACTTTATCAGTTGCTATTGACTTTCTATTAAGAAGCGTTACGAAATAGTGCACAAAAATTTCGTATTACCCACAATGTTGCAAGAAATTGTTTACAAATTATTGACGGTTTTAACTTCTCTGTCATTTTATTTAGAACCTAAGCTTATGTTTAATTTGTATTATCTTTACAAGCCAATTGCATTCTTTAAGAGAATTAAATGTCTTAAACCTGCAGTGCAGTGCCTGCAGTGTAATAACCCACGATTTAATGATAAAAAGATTTCCGATCAGAATAATGTTGTGTTCTTTGTAAAATACCTAATTTTAAAAACAACACAGATTGAGTCATCAATTTTGACAGTTATTTTTATTACAGTCTTTTTCAAGCGACATTTAAGCCACAAACGACATGTCAATATTCTTTTAATGACATACCGTTACTGTTAATTTGTAACACGGTACTGTGACATGTATAAACTACAGTATAATGAGACAGGGACATGGACAGGCCCGTATGTTCACCCGTCATGTCAATATCAGGTTGTATTCAACAGCATTACTTATTGACTGTATAATAGCGAGCATGAGTGACAAGCCCACATCAATCGGAATAAATACAACTATTAAGATATGTACCTACATGCGTGCTAAGTATTGAAGTTTCCGGCAGTCTACTGCAAGGTTTATATTATATCTAAATAGTATAGAATATAGTCGCCATCCTGTTTACTATGTTTCTCTGCTTGCTTCTTTAAAATCATGTATCGGATTTTGATTAAGATTTTAATGTTATAGTAATTTTTCTAGGGATTTCTTGCCAATTACTTTATAAATACAATAATTGCATTTTTGAAAGATAGAAAAATTTGAAGTCCAGACCCAGGAATCGCACCCAAGACTTCCGTGAGGTGGTTTGATGCCGGCCCCGGTTTGGTTTACGGAAGTCTCGGGTGCGATTCCTGGGTCTGGACTTCAAATTTTTCTATCTTTCAAAAATTCAATTATTGATTTTAATGTTATCAAGATTCATTGTGTTAATAAAAAGTGAGGAAAAGTCCGGGACGGGGCAAAAGGCAGAAGTTGGTTTTTAAACACTCATATATTTGCGATGATTTAAAAAACAATCAAATAGTTAATAAAAAACTCCTAACCCATAAATAAAAAGTAGGTAGGTACACAATAAAAACTTTCTGTTCAAGTACAAATAGCCTGAAACGAAACAAATCATGTTTAGCAATCGGGAATATAAGGTAAGTATAATTATTTAGTTAGTTACTTGTTTAAACTTTCATGCTCCCAGAAAAATTCGCATTGATTACATTAAATACGAGTGTATATTATCCAGCTAGGAAGCCCCTTTCGTAGCAAGCACCCCAAAGAAGAAAAAATACTCTTCTACTATATCTTTGTAATCGTCGAGCTTTAATGGCAATGTTTTGTCTACTTCTATTCTTTATAGAAAATAGAATAATATAACAAAAACAAAATGTTTATTAATTAAAATGGTATTAATGTATTAACCTATTTTTGACCACTATGTCAACGTGTGATGCGTTCTACAATGACGCATGCTAGCCTAAACGATATTCATTCACTCCGAAAAAATAAAGGCACATTGACATTTTATACGTTTACCAAACGAATAAACAAGTTGTTTGGCTTCGTAAGGCTTCCTGAGTCCGTCTGTATATTATTTATAGAGAAACCTTATAGTATTTGGCCATTGGATTTGTTTGTTTTTTGTTGAAGGTTTTTTTGTCAAAACCACAAAATTTTCCACACAATGTTTAGGTATCTACGGAATTTGTTTCTTTGTAAACATTCGTCAGAAAACTGTCGATATTTTTTTTGGAAATTATACCGAAATTCTCGTCAGAAAAAGTCGTGTCTTTTTGGAACGAAGTTCCTTAAGGCGCGTTGCGAAAGGGGGCTTGATAAGCGATAGGAAAAAAATAAGACCAAAAGTTGTAACGACACTTTTTGCTATAGTTGTAAGCCGTGCGGCGTGCGCGTGTTTTTCTGTCTGTCTCTCTCGCTCTCTCTCTCTCTTTCATAGAAAGCAAGCCAGTTATTTTCGTTTCATCTTTCTATTTCGCATTGAACAGTGTTGTGTCGCGACGATTATAAAAAGAAAAAAAAATAAGATAAGAACTACGTTCCATCCGGGTGTCCCTCTCAAGTTTTTTTTTTTTCATAAACTTTGTCATATAATTTGGTTTAGTAAATTCACTAACGAGGTCACAAACATTTTATTATCACATTCATCATAAATCAATTCCGAACAAAACAAGTAAGTATACAATAGACGAAACATAGCTGGTCAGTTAGATTCGCGGACGTAACAAAAGTATGAAAATGAACGAATGAGCGAATGAGCAAGGTACAACATCAATCATCGACGTACAAAATTAAACGTCACACGCGTGTTGGGTAGCAGTGGACGGTTGGGGCACAGAGTAGACACGATTCAGATGCTGTTAGACAGGTAAATATAGATTCCCGTGACTTGTGCTTTTTGTAGACCCTTTAATGTAATTATTTAGGGAGCTCTTTACAAGATTTAGACAAATTAAGTTACTTCTAACGGAGAAACGGTTTGAATTCTTCATAAAGTACCTGTTCTTACATTAGGATATTAATAGTCTAATAGCTATTTTACTTATATTAAAATTGACCGTCTGTAAGTATTATTTAAATGTTTATATGAATGTTTTTGGCGATCACTTACTTGTAGACCGGTTGGTCTAGCATATTGAGTTAACCTTTAAGTATCTTACATTAAAATAAAATAAAAAGCTGGAAAGCTTCGTGACTTTGTTTGTATGAGGAGTGTACCTACGTTATTCCCAGATTCCCTGCGTATTCAAAAACAATCATCATTTAAAACCAATCTAGACATACTGTAGTTCTTTTAAAATGTAGAAGGATTTTTTTAATTTAAATCCAGGCAAAATAGAGTCAAGCCGCTAGTTCCTAAATAACAAGGACCTGTATTCTCTATACCTGAACATTACGCTATGTCATCTACGAACGACGCACTCATTAATACTACATTTGTCTCGTCAGGAGACAGAATTCCTTCTTCATTCACCGTTATTAATATTGTATCAGCATAATTATTTCCATCCTTTTCAAGATCAAATGTGACAGGAACGTAATTAGATTTATTACATCCAAGTGAATGCTCTAAAATGATTTTATATACCTATATTATATAGTAAAATAATATGAACAATCAAAATGTACTACAAAATCAGGCACTTGGAATTAATGGCTGTGTCCTGATCTCACGGGAGACTAGTCATAGGGTTAAAAAAATAGTATGTTTTCCTTTGGAGTCTTTGACTGGAGAAAGCAAAAGGCCGTAATGCAGAAATAAACGGAGTGATTGTCAATGCTTTTAAGTTCGCCTAAAAATTAGTCGATGTATCGATTGTTGGTCTCCAAAAGTTACACAACGGAAAAGGTACAAATATTCCTGCCCATAATTTCTCCTTGTCATTTTCTCGATTTAAACTCAACTGTTTGTCAGAATCTTATCATAAGTATTTTTTTTCTTTTTAAAAAAGACGAGCACATGTCCCGCAGTAGGGTACAAGCCTTGTGTCGCGGGGGACTTTACAAACATAAAAGTCACGGACACAAAGTACACCCAGACTCGGGACAACAATTTGTGGATCACACAAAGTCGTGTCCCGTGTGGGAATCGGACACACTCCCACCACGCCACAGATGATTCATAAGTAAATAAATTTAACTTTAAATAGTTTTCGGGGTCGAGACAGCATTACCAAGGATTTGATAAACATAAAGTAGTAAATATGAAAATAGATATATTACGGGTCTTAATCGCGTGAATAATTTAAGGTAAAATACTTTGTTTATTGTCACCCAGTCTACCCGTGCCCACGGCCGTTGCAATACGGTTAAAACGTCGGTCAATAAACAAGGTATTTTACCTAAAATTATTCACGCGATTAAGACCCGTAATATATATATTTTCATAATGTGTACAAATCGCGAAAGTTTATCAACATTTATAAAGTAGTAAATTTAATCATTTTGTTTAACTTTGTAGAGAGATATGGCAACACAACATTAACCTTTGATTTCACCTCAGTCCCTTAAACATCCAGAAAAACACACAAACTCATGTATAACATCTGGAATACATAAATAATACGTTAATCCACGATAATGGTCCCACATATAAAATAATACAGGTTAAAATTATAACGTTGAGCCCATAAAAGGGGATTAGGGAGGACGAGCGCTGACATAGCGAAGCACCCGCTTAAATTACATCTGGCACCTATGTTATATATATGTATGTTACATTTTGGTTGCATTATTGGAAATGGTTCTGGAAGTAATAATAAAGGGTTGACAGTTGACACTGAAGTTTCGGTTTATTTTGTGGTAGTTTTTAGAACGGTTGTCGGGTGGCGGTTTGGTTGTGTGATATGTGCGCTGGGTCGGTTTGAATAATTTATTAAATTAAGTGTGAGATAGGTCGTTGTGAATAATTTCTAGGTAATTATTATTTTATTGGAATCTTTCAGTAATAAAAGATTTATTATTATACTAGCTGACCCGCGCAACTTCGTCTGCGTAAATTTTCCCTTTTTTCTTCCTTTTTTTTTTACAACATTTTTCATTGCTGCTCCGCTCCTAATGGTCGTAGCGTGATGTTATAACATATAGCCTTCCTCGATAAATGGGCTATTCAACAATAACATACATTTGCAATGCGGCCCAGTAGTTCCTGAGATTATCGCGTTCAAACAAACAAACAAACTCTTAGGGATATGAAAAATAGATGTTGGCCTATTCTCATAGATACCGGACAAGCACAAAAAATTTCATCAAAATCGGTCAAGCCGTTTCGGAGGAGTATGGCAACGAAAACTGTGACACGAGAATTTTATATATTAGATAGATTTAGGGTTTGTATGTAGGCTTTATTGTTATTAAATTTTAATTTATAGTGTCTATATTTTGAAAGGACACCCTTGACTATATTTATTTTTTAAAGACGACTCCCGCAGTAGGGTCAAAGCCCTGCGTCACATGGGACTTTACAAACATACAAGTCACGGACACAAAGTACACCCAGACTCGGAACAACAATTTGTGGATCACACAAAGTAGTGAGTGAAGGAATCGAACCCGACCTCTTCTTGCGTAGCAGTCGGACACAGTCCCTCCGCACCACCGAGGCAGTCAAATAAATATTACTGCGTCAAATACTAGTATAATTAAACACACTGGTTCACATTAATAATATCTATTAATGAAACGATTTCGCGATAAAAAATCATTTAAAGTCTACCGGATAACTATTATACGGACATCTTTCGCATTTTTTGAATTAGTATGGATTAGATACACGAACGAACCAGCAATCAATTTCATGAAAGTAAGTTAGAAGTTACACATACTTGGCCTTCTATAGCAACGCTAAGAATACCCACCCCTTTTACTTCTTGTGGTTATCGTAAAATGTGATCAAGGGATTATTCTCCAGGTGGTGCTAACGACAGTGACGTCTACCATAATACATAATAATATAACAAGCTTTTGGAACAAGATATCGATACTACTAAAGGTAAAGAGTTTATTTTTAACAGGCTTAACTATCAAACTATTGTGCCAATTTTGATGAGATTTGATATGCCAGTACGGGGAACAATCTGGAAACTTATAAGAAATAATAATAAATTAATTGATTTCAGGTAATTATATACACCATATACTTTGTCTGGCCTGTTGGTCTAGTGCAGTGGTTCTCAAACTTTTTAAATGACGGAACCCTTTTGGGAAGCAAAATACTTGATGGAACCCTACAATAAAACAATTATTTTTATAAGTGTATTCTTTATTAATCAGCATAATAAAAGTACAATGTATCAGTTACTAATTATTATTTACTTCACCACTTGGTAAGGACAATAATAGAAAACATTAAAAAAGAAAAAATCTAACTAGTGGGAGGTATGAAACTGTTTTTTATTTTTCATCAATTGCTTGATATCAGGTTTGATGGAAGAAAGTTGGAGTCTCATATCAGCTTCGGCGTCCAGTCTATTGCGATATTTTGTTTTCGTGGCTGCGTAGGTAGAGAATCCTGTTTCGCACAAATATGTAGTTGGGAACGGGAGAAGAATATCCAGAGCCATTTGGCCAAGCATTGCATATTCATCTTGGATTCTGCACCAAAAATCATTAAGAGGCGTCGTTTTGAACAATGACTCCATACTTGTGTCTGATGACATTTCTAAAAGAGATTCATATATCTCATTTGACATGTTTTCAGGCTTTTCCAAGTTGGGTAAAAAAGGATTATGAATCCAGGAGTTCACTTTAATTTTTGTATTGTGTTCTTCGGGAAAATACTTTTCAAAAGATGCGCGCATCGAACTGAGATATTGGACCAATTCTTCAAACACATTATCTTCAAACATTTCTGAGTCGTTTTCGCTAACAAACTCACTGAGTAACGTAAAACTTTCTATTTCTTTCTTACCAATGCAAATGATCCAAAAATCTAATTTTCTTTTAAAAGCAGTTATTTTATTATAGGCCTGAAACACTGTTGTCTGTTTACCTTGCAACGATAAATTTAATTCGTTAAGTTTTTGAAAGATATCCGCCATAAAAGACAATCGGAACAACCAAGTTTTATCATACAAACGGTCCTTCAAATTAAAAGAAGTATCTGCTGAAAGAAACATTTGTAACTCGGCTCTAAGTTCAAATAGCCTTGTTAAAGTTTTTCCCCGAGACAGCCATCGCACTTCTGTATGGAGCAGCAGTGTTTTATGTTTGCTGCCATAATCTTCACACAATAATGAGAACAATCGGGATTGTAGTGGTCGTGATTTGATAAAATTAATTATTTTTACCGCTTCATCCATAACTAATTTTAGATTAGACGGCATTTGCTTCATCGCAAGTGCTTGTCTATGCAGAATACAATGACTGGAACTACAATTAGGCGCTTTATTTTTCATTCGTGACACTGCTCCTGCTGTTTTACCTATCATCGCCTTGGCCCCATCTGTACAAATGTCAATGCAATTGTTCCAACTGAGATTATGTTCTTCAAAAAATATATTTATTTTATTAAAAATTTCTTCCCCGGTAGTGTTTGTAAGCAGCGATGAACACATAAGCATGTCTTCTTCAAAAGAACTTTTATATGGATATCTCACAATAACCAGCAGGATAGCCAAACCAGCGACATCAGTCGACTCGTCCATTTGCAAAGCGAATCGTGTATTTTGTAGACGTGTAACTAGTTCTTGTTTGACGTAGCTTGCCAGATCATGGATTCGTCGTGAAACAGTATCGTTTGATAGCGGAACAGTAGAAAGATGCTTTGCAGATTTTTCATCAAGCATACATTTTGTTATGTCTAATACACATGGTTTTATTAATTTCTCAGCGATAGTGTGCGCTTCACCTGCTTGTGCAATGCGATAGCTAACTAAATATGATGCCTCCGTGGCCTTTTCGTTGGTAGTTTGTGTTACATGCATCATATTTTTTTGACTTTCTAATAACTGATCTTTTTTGCGAACAAAAAATTATTTATTCTTGTCTTTAGTCTCGGGGTGTACGGTTTCTAAATGTCGACGCAATTTGGCAGGTGCCATGGAACTATTAGGAAGCAGTTTACTACAGAGCATGCAGAGAGGTGAGCCGTTGGAATCAACAAATCCGAAACTGATATAAGATTCATCATACTTCCTTTTTTTCGTCTTTGAAACCGTCGAGCTTGACGTCGTGGCACTCGTGGCATCATCTTCTGGATCGGTGATTGCTAAATTCTCCGCCCGCATTGCTTTTGAACATTCAGCGTCATTAGAAGATGTTGTTGGAACACGTTTAACACCTTTAAGCCAACGTTCCATTCTTCTTTATTTATAATGTTACAAGTCAGGATAGTGGGGTTTAAATAATGCACAATCGTTACTGCGTATAAGAGACTAAATTTAGAACCTACAGGGAAGAAATGTATAAAACTGAGACAACAGAATACAGCAGGCAGTAAAACAATGAACACTAGTTTCTCGCTAGCGAGCTTGTAAGTAGGTAGTAACTTATCGCTCCGAACGCTAATCATCAACTGACGACGCCAACGCGCGATCGCCGCTTTTATACTTAGTTCTAGACTCGATCTCAAATATTCTCGAAAATACTCGAGTCGGCACCTTTGATAAACAAAAAGCAAAAATAAAAACAGAAATTTAAAAATAGCGTTGTAAACAATATCGACTTTATCCTTTGAAGTTAGAGACGAAAGTCGCTTGTTGACAACTATAGCGTCTAATTCAGAGGCGGCTTTTATCAAAGAGACTGAGCGCTTACAAGTATACTATCCGCTCGTTTTAAGTTTGCCGCTGGCGATAGGTATGAGTGTATGACGTTCGAAATTTTTTATTTAATTGTAACAATAAAAATTGTGTACGGTAGATATTTGGGTAAAACTATGACACATTATAAGTTTTGTTGTCACGTGGGGGAGGGTACGCGCATTCCACAGACCGGCAAACTTAGAGCGAACGCGTTGTAAAAGTATAAAATTGTTGAGACCAAACTTATAAGATATTGTACCAGCTAATGTAACACAAGCTTATACAAATACAAATAAATAAATAAATAACATTCATAGCGTTTTGTCTCCGCGCGGCCGCGGAGTCCGCACAGCCGCGGAGCGACCAGAGAGAGGTGTTTTGATTTTTTTATTTCTAAATTCTTGCGGAACCCCGACAGAGGTATCACGGAACCCTAGGGTTCCGCGGAACACACTTAGAGTATAGCTGGTCTAGTGGTTAGTGAAACTGACTGCTAAGCCGGAGATCCCCACCCAGGATAAAACTTTGTGTGATAAGCACGATGGTTTATTTTGTGTCTGGGTGTTATTTAACTATAATATGTATGTATTTAGAAATTTATAAGTATGTATATCAGCTGTAAGGTTCCCGTAGTACAAGATCTGCTTAGTTTGGGATCAGATAGGGTTGTGTGGGTTATCCTATAATATATAATTATATATACATTCACAATAACTTCTTCATCAGTGCTTTATCCCTTTATCTGGGCCCTCCTCGTTTTACGGCGCCAAGTCACTGTCTTGGGTTGTCGGCTAGTCTATTTGAGCCCGTTCTAGGTCCTTAGCAACGGTTGTCCACCGCGTGGCCTACGATCGCTCTCTGCCTCTCTTTCTATCCGGTATAGCCCTAGTTATCATTTCCTTCGCATTACATACCATCGCGGACGGCTTTCCACCATCTTATCCACAATAGGAGCGACCATAAAAGACCCTTTGACATGCTCATTTCGCACTTTCTCAAGTCTTGTTACTCCGGTTGCCCACCGTAACATTTTCATTTTATTGGTGTACATCATGGTTTTGTTCATGCTGTTTTTTGACTACCCAGCACTGGGCACCGTACATCATGGCTGGTCTTACTGCCGTTTGTAAACTTTAAACCCTTTAGCTGGATTGACATTTTGACACCACTTAAGACACCCACTAACAGTTTCTCCATTTTAGACCCCACAGAACAAATGTAGCCTGGCTAAAATGGCTGACGGACGTTAGTCCGCATCGATGTTGGCATCAAAGCTTAGCAGTGATATTAGATATTTGAATTGATGTAGTACATTCAGTAATGGCTGTCCGTCAATAGATATAGCTATTTTAAATGATGGTACGTCGTGAAATTTGAAATGCAGATATTCTGTTTGGTTTCTGCTAATGCTCTCAAGTGCTTGTTTCCAATCTTGCAAGGCGGTTCTTTACGAATTTATCGGCTCTGACTATATCGTCATCATATATCAAGCAGTATGGGAGAGCGGATTGGACATGCTTAGTAAGATAATCCATTGACCGTTTATATTGAAGTGGACTTAAAACTGAGACTTGATGCACCCCAACTTTGACCTCAAACGGCTAGTCCGTTTGAGGTCAAAGTTGGGGTGCATCAAGGCTCAGTCAGCTCCGTCCGTTTAAACCGTTTGAGGTCAGCCATACTTCTATCAAAAGCCTTCTCAAGGTCTATGAGGACCATGTAAAGGTCTTCTTTGTTAGCACGATGTTTTTCCATGAGTACTCTTACACATGACCTTCCTTAAGTGAATCCGTATGGTTTTCAGATATGAATATCAGTCGTCTAAAACAGTTATTAACGATACGCTTCTATATTTTCAGTGTGTGAGATGTGACCTTGATACCCCTGTAGTTTCCGCAGCCACTGATGTCACCTTTATTTTTGTAGTATGGTACCTACATAGCTACATCGCCATGACTCGGGGATTTTGTTAGAGATTAGAATTGCATTGGAGAGTTTTATTAGCCATTCTATAGCAATAGGACTCAGCATTTTCGAAAGATCTGCGGGAATGTTCTGAGGGCCTACCGCTTTGTAGTTGTGGCGAAATTTGAATGAAAATTTTAATTCACAGTTAGTCACAGCAAGTCTAATAGAAAAACCCTTCTTTAGAATCTGGTAAAAAGTTAGTGTGAAGCCAGCGCATGTCACTAGTAGGTTCTAAAATTATAAAGAAAAAAGATTCTCTATTGGTTTTTGATAGTCTTCAAAATTTGATATACTTAGAAGCAGCAACAAAGAAGTTATCTCAATAACCACGATATAGGCGTCTAAGGCATGTTAAGGTGGTTGTTGTTTGACGTCGTATGTCACTGAGATAATTATAATCAGACCCATATCGAGCGGATATACTAATACTAAGGTACATAGAATAATGAATAGGCTTAGTAGCATTACCCTTTATGTATTAATTTATTACTAAGCTGGTATTAAGGCTATAAATACATCATCGATACTCGAAGTTAAAAATAATTATGCGCGTAATGAAGGGTGTACTTTTTTCAGTGGTTCAGCTGGCATGTTCTATTTATTATCTTTTATTTTTCTTTTTTAAAAAGACAGCTCCCGCATTTTTAATTATTACATTTTTGTGATTACAATATTCAATATGGAGTTTGGTCAAATAAAGTACCCAACACATGTAAGGAAATATTGTTTTTCCTTGAGTAACGGCAACGTCAGTATCTCTTTACAAACTCATTACTTTTAAAAATAAATATTAGTTACATATAATGATTTAAGATACCATTCATCATTAATTTATATAAAAGGAAACAATGACAAATGTATCATTGAAATATATATCAACCATAAATAATACCCAATTTCATTTGAAATAAAAATAATAATGACGAAGATGAGAAATTATTAAACAAATACAAAAGTAAATATTTCAAGCGGCGCATCAAAGCGTCGACGATGATATATTTGTATCGTGCGCACGCGCAAGTAAATGGGGCCGAATAAATCAATTGGTGCGGCAAAGATTAAAATATGAAGAAAGAAAATATTTTACTTGTGTCTTTTATCTACACAGTATTAATTTTTTCTAGAGGTTTTATTGCACTTAAGAAAAACGAAATTCTGAAAAACTTTATTAAGTATATCATCATTTTTGATTCCCAAAGCTTAGATTTTTGTTTTTGGTATAAAAAAGCAAATATCTGACAAGGTACCTTTTTGTATACCTGTTCACAAAAAGGAACCCTTGTACCTTGAATGAAGAAATTATATTTTCCAATTAGTACCAAGTTTGGCTTCATAATGAAAAAAGTGAACACTGCGTAAATGATGTGTATCACTTGATGGTGGAATGTGTCCCAAACAGTAGAGAAAGACAAACAAAACATCAGTTGCTTAGATTTGAGAGCTATTTAAGTTATGTGTATTTGTTGATTGTGTATATTTCACTAACTAAAAGAATATCTCTCTAATAATAATTATATTTAAAGGTATATAATATTATTTAATATAGGTATATAATATTGTGCTTGCCGTGTGGTGCCGGCTTAAGAATAGTACCACCCCATCTCTACCCGTGGGTGTCGTCAAGGCGACTAAGGGATTTCACCCCGGAGGACGGGCAGCAGCGTCCTCTGCGTATTTAAAGCCTTACTGCGATCGCCAACCCGCTCGCCAAGCGTGGCGATTATGGCAATTACCCCCAGGATCTACATAGTGGGTTCTACTGGGGAGACCCGTGCCCAGCAGTGGGCCATCATATGGGTTGATATGTATATAATATTTATTATTAATAAGGGAAATAATATTTAGAAATAGTTTATTTTTCTTGTAGGTAATGGGTACGATGGGGATGACATGGTCATATTATGACTAAAAGCCCGTATACAAAATAAAGATTATAAAAAACTAGCTTGACACCTTTTGTACATAAATTGTTTTTATTCCCGCTGCAAGGTGTATAAAAATAAACATAAAATAAAGTTTTATGGTTAAAGCCACCATCACAGGTGACTTGAGATTAATTTGAGAACTGCATGCGTAAGTTTTTTTTTTTAACGTGTTCATTAGTTTGAGAAAAAACCGGGCTATTGCATGTCGGGTTCTGTAGCTACTCTGCACAATAATGCGGTATAAGGAGTGGGTTTTCTGTTGTTTTCGTTTCATACTACTTACAACGTTATATAAATAGGTAATGAATTGGTACGATTTTTTACACTTTTTGTACACTTAGGCAACTATTACTCCTAAACTTGTAAAGCCTTCTTAGCTGTGATGCTACCCAATATTTTTACCGGGGGGAGGGGGGGGGGGGAACTTGACTCTATCAAAAACTTTAAGGCTTAATATTTCACAAATGAATTCCTAAATCTCAAAATGATACTTGCAACCCCTAAATATTTTTAAAATACCTATTCACACGATGAGTTAGCTGAGAAAAAAACTCACACTCCCACTTGACGTGTAGGGGAGGTATCCGATAAAAAAGGCAGTAACTGATATGTATATCCATACAAAATTACAGCTTTCTAGTACTAAGGGTCTCTGAGCTAACCTAGGGATGGGCAGACAGACAGAGCGATAGTATATAGGTTCCGTTTTGCCATTTTGCCTACGGGATCCTAAAAATCAACCAATAGGCAAAGGCACAAACTGTTCAGAATCATGTCTATATCCTTACTCTTTGTCAACCCGAATGCAAGGCGAGGGGGCGGGATGCGCCGCCTCATAACTAACAAATCGTAGCGACATACAAATTAATTGCCTCGCATTCAACGACCAAAGTTCACAAATCACCATACACTACCCAGTTACTTTTAACTTAAATTCATTTTATACGACTTCGTCCGCAATGTATTTCAAAATTATACCGATTATCATATTACTAAATTTACTTTAACAAATTGAAGGTAAATAAATCTTGAGAGGTGTCGATATTAAGGCCAAATAGGGAGGATATTAACTTTTATTACTTCTGTAGCCAAACTAGTGAGCGGTAATAGTGAATTAGTAGGAGATGATAAAACCCGATAGCTTTGCGAGTGTTGACATCTTGCCAAAGATTAATTAGGTAATTAACAAAAGTGATATTACTGGCACATCATTTAGTATGTGTGGAATATCATTATTATTATGATTACTTAAAGTCGTCTCTATTATCCAAACATTTATAAATATGAAAGTAGATAACTCTGTCTGTCTATTTGATAGTGTTGCGTATTAATGCCTAAACGGCTGAACCAATTACTTACCTAGATTAAATTTGTTTTGGAAATAGTTTGAGTACTAGGAAAGGATATTTAGGATAACGATTTTTATAGCGATAACCGACATCAACACAGGTGAAGCCGCGGGCGAAAGCTATAACTACAACGTGTAACAAAAAGGTGTGATCATTTTCAAGGGTTGGTATGTGGCCATGATACTGAGTGCACATACCTAATTTTATCAAAATCGGAATACCCTACAATTTTATTTATTATTAATTCATTCGTTTCATAATGTACCAGCTTTGGCCCGCAGTTCCGCTCGCGTGGATGTCGGTTATAAAGCTATCCTATGTCCTTCCCCGGGACTCAAACTATCTCCATACCAAATTTAATCTAAATCGGTTTAGCTGTTTGAACAGAGTTACTTTCACATTTATAATATTAGTACGGAAGTATGGATTAAAAAGTATGACTTAAAAAGTTCTATGCCATAATAATCCATAATCCAATAGAATTTTGTTCTATGCCTTAATAACACCAATGCCATACGCCTTTCGCTACTGAAATTTGTCCAAAAGAATAATATGTAATAATAATTCAATCTGGAGCCTTATTCTTGTTTTTTTTTTGTGTTCTTGGCAAGCCTGTGCTGACACTGTAACTATGTACAGTCGCGGAATGAAAATGTTCGTCACCTTAAAGTTCAAGTTTTTTAAACCGAATCAAGGAACAGTAATGCTAACATGTCAAAGTTGTCAAACTAAAAACAAGGTTTTATTCAGATTAATGGCTCAACTTATTTATAGACATTGATAGAACCTTGAAATTAAAACCTTTTCCTACATTTTCTTACCTTTTTTTGAGAAAGTAGACATACATCAACCACATGCGAAAATGTTTAATTATATAGTAATAGACCAAGATACTATACTATACTATACATACTCAATAGTAGAGCAATAACTGAAAAACTTGGTTGATAATAAAAAAATATATATTTTTTTTATTAAATTTTAATTCTAATTCATATACCTGCCACTTTGCCTACCAGGTATACAAACATGTGCACGGGTCCAATACCACAAGAACGGGCAGTCAGGCCTATCCGCAATTGTTTTCAGGATACTGTTTGGTGCTCCCACTTAACCGGCGCATCAGGGAAGCAGTTCTCTTACGTAAGATTGTATGAAAACTGTCAACTCACGCCTCTGCAAACATCCCTGACGCGCTACAGAAACGTGGAAGCCCCATCAGCAACCTGAAAGCATTGTTATATTGAATGCGAAGAACGCTGTAAGCCCTTTGCGTATAACTGACCACAGGTTGCAAGTGTAAAGTGTCTGGCAATACGCTGTAAACAGTGTGATTTTCACTTCTTGTGAACATCGTGCAAACCTGCGAGGCAGCATATTACATCGAACTGCCAACGCTCTCCGCTCTCTCTCGATGTCCTCGTCATCCTTCTGGTCTGGTTTGACACTTTATTTAATGTAATGCCATTAATGCATTGCGAGATATATATAAAAGCGAGATATAGATAAAAGCCTGAGATTGTCCCACCCGTTTAGGGTGGGACAATCTCAGGCTTTTTAGACCCTACCCTAAACACCATAGTAACACTTTTATTTTCATTGTATTGAAGACCATGTGTGTATTCACATAGTTCTCGCATTTGCCTAAAAGTTGACGGAGAGCATTAATCGAGGGTGTCAGCAGCACCATCTCGTCCGCATAACTTATACTGTTCATACATTTGCAGTCTAAAGAGCATCAGACCCCAATAATATTCTGAGAGGTTTTAGTTCAACTACTTATAGTCAAGGAATATTTGTATAAATAAATTCAAACTCTGTTGTCAAACAGTTAAGCACAATTTAGAACATACGAGTTTACAAGTGTATAATGTGATACATAGTTTGAAAGGTAACATGTGTTTGCATAACGTTAAATGAGTGTATTTGAAAACAGACGAACATTTTCATTCCGCGATGTTCTGGTAGTAATGAATACATCCAAATGATTTACCGGCGGCCATGTTGAAATTAATCTATACATTTGCTATTTAATTAAATCAGACATATTACATCACCGGAAGTCAAGTAGCCATCTCCCTTATGAGAGCCATAAATATAAATTGAATGGATCAAATGTAAGTCTAATTTATATCAGTTGCTTTATTGATAACTGGCGCACTAAGTGCGAATAGATTAAGGCTAGATTACGCGAAACAGGGTTCGGCTCTCTCAAAAATTTATATAGAAAACCTAAATATTAGGACACGAAAAAAATTATGTCACTAGTCAAAGAGTTTTTCTAGTAGATGAAATAAAGAAATTCAAGGATATGTCTTAATATGATACTGCAAATAAATCTTGAAGTTGCGGAAAAATGCAAAAACGAGCATTTTCGTATTGTATTTTCATTTCGTAGTCATGGCGTTTGTAATCTAACATATGTACGAACGAATATTCTACTTTATTTTAACCTGCGCTCCTGCGCACTGTGAAGTAATGGTTGTGTGCGGAAGAGCGAGGCCGGCGATCGTGTCGCTGTGTACGTAGCGCTAAAAAAATAATTATCTCGGTGTAATGCCCCTTTAAAGTTAATATTATAACTGAAACTGTAATGAAACTGCCACCTTAAAGGGTAATAATAGGTTCCTAAAAGAAGAAAAAAAAACCTAATTTCATGGCTAGTTAATATAAACTAGGTAACTACTATCTCAAAACGAGATAATATTTAAGTCTTTAATGAGAATGTGTGTAGTAGGTGCAAATATTTGCAATGTCCATAAACTTATTTTAAGTGACGTTAAAATATCGTATAAGTAAATAATAAATATCATTTATTTAATATATTTCCTTGAGCACCATGAAAGTAAAGCATATTTCTGCCACAGATCGGTATGTAAACAAATACGAGCGAGCGCTGACATTGAAATGTCGAATATTGGATTTGACTCCGACTTCCAAGTTTCCGTGTTTATTGAATAAATATGTATAATATACTTCTGCCGATAATACCTTACGTGTTAAAAATAAATATGAAATCTTTTTGGGTGATAAAAATATGAGTCGTGGGGGATTGGAGATGTGCTGATTTATATTTTTATTTTATTTTCACCAGATTATTAACATTACCTGTCTCACTTAGAGTCATTTAGTCCTTAATAAATCATTTACTGCATTTGCACAAACGACTGTGAATATGCCAATACAATAATTGCATTTTTGAAAGATACTACTGCCTCTGTGGCGCGGTGGGAGCGTGTCCGACTGCTACGCAAGAGATCGTGGGTTCGATCCCCACCCAGGATAAAACTTTGTGTGATGAGCACGATGGTTTATTCTGTGTCTGGGTGTTATTTATCTATAATATGTATGTATTTAGCAATATACAAGTATGTTTATCAGTTGTCTGGTTTCCATAGTACAAGCTACGCTTTGTTTGGGATCAGATAGCGTTGTGTGAGTTGTCCCAAGATATTATTATTATTATAGAAAAATTTGAATCCAGACTCAGGAATCGAACCCGAGACTTCCGTAGCAATATGCCAGTAAGGTTTTTACACTGCAAGGAATTTGAGGATTAGTATGAATTTAAATTAGGCCTTTGATTAATAGAAAGTATTTGAAGTATTTGTGGTTTGTGGTATTGCCGTCTAATGTACACTTACTACAAAAAAAGAAGAAAAAATATTTTGACAGCTTCAAATGTTTCCATAAACGATTAATAGGTATATTTTTAACATAACAAGTTTGTAGCGAAAACCTATTTATAGTATAGTTAGATAAAACCTCGATAGTCGAAATATAAGAGATTTATTAAAAAGGACATAGGTAATAATAACGTCGTCTACGGGTGGTCCCTCACCGCTAGCATTAACCTGTAATGTAACGTTACAGATCCCAGCATTACAGCGGTGAAGGAGGAGAACCGAGCATTATTGCGCAACCTGCAATAATACAGATTCGAGCATTACATCGGTGAGGGAGGAGAATCAAGCATTAGGTACAGTGCGCAAACTGAAAAGATAGAATCTGTAATATTTTAATACAACTTGTAACATCAATGAAAAAATTATAGATCGCTTCGAAAATAGAGTAATGAAATAATGTTTAGTTACAGGCGAATGCTCGTTAGTCAGGGATGACGTATTGTAACTTAATGCTCGAAATCGAATCATAAATTTAACATTACAGGTGCATGCTCGCGGCGAAGGTTTAATAAATAGACTAATGGTGTTTGACTGTGCGAGTATCGAGCGCCTACTAATATTAGAATAGCAAGAGAATAGTCTAATGCAATATTACTACAAATGTTCTTCCAGAAGTAAAACCACAAATGCTCCATGTTTGATATTACATTTACATTATTATCTTTATTCCTTTAGACATTGCTCTTCCTATGTTGTAATAGGTGCACGTAGGTACCTAGTATTCAAATTAACGTCAAACTTTTCCAAAATTTAATTAAACTTAAATCAGTCTAACTTCTACTTACTATTTTCTTTAAAGAAATTGATTAATTGGTTTTACCGTGCAGGATTGTAATTGGTTTCCGATGGGCTTGAATTCTACAGATTTCGCGTTACTTATAAAAAGAAACAACGCAAATTAGGCCAAGCAAAGTCTGGCAGTAATTACAAAAACGTTATGTACCTAACTGCGGCTAAGAACTACGAGAGTTTTATTTAAAACTAACTTCGTGGATGTCAGTTATCGCGATAAAAACTATCCTATGTCCTTCCCCGGGACTCAAACTATCTCCATACCAAATTTAACCTGAATCGGTTTAGCTGTTCTAGTGTGAAAGCGTAACAGACAGACAGAGTAACTTTCACATTTATAATATTAGTATGAATTCCAACCAATAAAAATCTCCTAGTTCTAAACCACTTTAATCTCAATCTCTACTAGTCATAATGACATTTTTCTGTACAACCATTGCAATATTACGTTTATGCATAACTGACTTTACTTTAGCCGTGCATTGGAAATCATAACACATACAGCAGTACATACGTGACTTGGTGCGAAAATCTTTAACGTCTGAATGCTTAGACATCCAGACTGGATGTTTATTCAGTTTATACGTTCCATTTCCATTATGCAAGAGACAAGAGGTAAAAATTTGATATGTAGATACCTTAATATGTACTTATACCGTCTGGTATTTTTAAAATAATAGATATGCACCTGCTTACCACTTAGCTCATTCTTTACTCATTCTATGATATATCTACTTAGTTTAAAATCGAAGAGAATAAATACGTGGTATAATCCAGGACAGATCAACATGGTAATGGGAATATCATCATTATATATAGAGAATATAAAAGGAACGCTGATGAATGCACCGTGACTTTCATACCTATGGGGAGCCGATTTAGTCAGTCGAATCCTTGCCGGGCAGTGTTCAGACCATGCTACTGAACTGATATTTTTGAAAAAAGTACATTATTTTTTTTTATAACAATGTTAATCAAAATTTGTGTATGGTAAAAAAATATACCTATTTAGGTGGCGAGGGACATGTATTATGATGATAAATAACACACGTCGAAGTAAAGTGCAGTAACCATTGTATCGGGTTTAAGCGCGAATCTTCGGACTCGAATTTTGATTACCATTTTTATGAAATAAAATTAAGGTAAAAAAATGTCGGCTGATCCCCTCCCTACAAGGACTTGACTTAATAAATCGGCATCTTGTACACAAAAATGCGCGCACAAAACGAGAGTGTGGCACTCGCTTTGTCTCTGGTCTATCTTGTTCCGATTCTAGGACGCACGCACACAGGTCTATGACGATATCTATGTGTGCGTGCGTGAAGAGCTTTTTGTTTGAAGCTTTCGTTCTCTATGGTATTCTGTGATTCCATGTAAGACCAAGTCTATATTGTATGCATCTTACAAACCGCGCATCGCCCGTGTCATCTTAGTCTGCATCAGTTCCTTGCTTACGTTTTTGCCTAATGATCATGATTTTGATGATTGAGACTGAAGTGAATTCTAAATATTTTAAATTGCTTGTAATTTAAACTAGTATATTATGACATGGCTTAACGAGTTAACCTTGTGGCCACGATTGGTAAAATCTGGAAGGCAAAAACACGCTTTAATTGAAAATAGGTTGGTACAATAATCTTAATGGGTCCCCTATGTGAAGCCGAAAAACGATTATTCAAAAATGATTACATCACGGATTTATATTTTAGACTGAGTCCATTCCATTTTAATTAGGGTAGGTACACTCATACGGCATACTATAGGTAAGTACTTTAAAATAATGCTTTTTATATTGCAGTATGAAGCTCCATCGAAATCTTTCATATTGGCGACTGAAATCGCAAACGATAATACATATCTACACTACGACATCTATTTTACTTTTTATACCTAGGTAATTGAGCTTCAGTTTTGTTCGTTAATTCTAGAACTTATCGTACTATGATAACTAATGCAGTTGATATTCCATAGGTAAGTATGTTAAAGATTTCTATGGCATCTTGAATTAGTCATCCTAAAACTGTCTTATTCAATTAAATAGTGCAAAGACACTACAACTGTTAACCACAAAAATCAATTTTATCAAAACAAGAACATTCATTCCAACCGGTTTCATATCCAGAAGCGGAGCGCCTATCAAATATTTCATAGCAACGTACCTCCGTGCAACAGTGTCGACATCTGCTGGGACAGGCGGGCAGAATTCAATTATATAGAACGATAACATTGCGACAGTATCACATTAAAACAAACAGTATAGCAATAACGGTTTATGCTGTGTATTTGCATGGAGAATGTATGGTTAAAGGTACTTATAAAATTTAATGTATCTACTTAAAGGTAGATAAGGTTTTAAGTCAAACCTAGCGACTTAAAGGTATAAGTTTATTGCATTCTATATCATATTTCTACAGGTTCCTCATGCATGGATGCCGGTTATGGCGATATATACAATCCTATGTCATTTCCCGGGACTCAAACAATCTTCATACCACATTGACTGCCCATGTGGCGCGGTGGGAGTGTGTCCGACTGCTATGCAAGAGGTCGTGGGTTCGATTCCCACACGGAACACCGCTTTGTGTGATCCACAAATTGTTGTCCTGAGTCTGGATGTACTTTGTGTCCGTGACTTGAATGTTTCTAAAGTCCCCCGCGACACAGGGCTTGTACCCTCCTGCGGGAGTCGTCTTTTTTCCAAATATTTTCTTAATCGGTTCAACGGTTTAAGCGCGAAGCGTAACCTACTTTTACATCTATAATTTCTTTTACTTTTTTTTTTTAAAGATGATTAGCAATGTGGGATTTTTGGTCCCATATTACTAGCAATCCTGTTACCCCTCCAGCTAAGCCCAATGGCTTGTGTTAGGAGTGGGTTCACGTTCAACCTGCGACCTCACGATTGCGAGACCGATGCCTTAGCCATTAGGCTACCGCCTCCGATTAGATGTGTTATTCTGATTTCATAATTCATCACCGTCCAATCGTTTTTTAAAAGAGCTACAATCATATATCCATCCACCTCCTTCCCTTCAAAGCCTATCAATTATCTGGTTGCTATAGTATAAGTTCTGCCTAGTTTGGGATCAGATGGTGAACTGTCCAAAGACGTTTATAGTCCCTCAGGCGAATGTTGTAACCCAGTCATTGACCAGCAGTGCAACGAACACAGAAGCATCTAAACAATAAAACAGTCCAAGGAATTGAATCAACAGTTTTCTTAGTCTATTTATTCTACCTCACACTACCCAGCTTAGTACTAAACTAGAATAAAAATAGAATAAGATGGAGGCATTCAAGGGATATGTGTGCAACACTATTGTGAGGTCCTCGGTTCTTTCATTGTGAGCCCGGGATTGAATTTCTTGAGCAAATCTTCGTGAAATGTGATCTCGTAGCGTATCTTAGATAAATGGGTTTGCACTTGTGTAAAATAAATATTCACATGAGTAGTCTGTGCAGTCAGTTTTTTAATAGAATTGTTGGGCTTTCTAGTCAGATTGAATCAAGCTTATTGATCCAAGTTATGCATATGTACGTGAGTTCTCTACGTGAGTTAGGTAATAAATATTGAATATTAGACGAACAATTTTACTCATTTCGACAACAGTGGTATATGTTAATGGTAAATTAGAAGAGAAATACAATAGGGATGTTGACTGTCAAGTCAAATCAGTCTCTTTTTATGAAATGTCAGAACAATAAGCTCTATAGAAATGTGTATGGAATAACAATCTATGACGTAGTAAGTTCCTATCGTCAAATCATTACTTTTAGTATTCGTTTTCATGCTTTTAAATTAAAAACATGTAAAATCGTAAGAGAACACTTACTTTCAGAGCATTTTAAGATCTACTATTACCTGATTAGTACTACTTTATCACATCACACTAATATTATAAAGGCGAAAGTTTGTGAGTATGTGAATGTGTATGTTTGTTACTTTTTCACGTCTTAACGGCTGGAGCGATTTTAATAAAATTTGGTACGGAGTTAGCTGTTACCCTGGATTAACACATAGGCTAATAAACCGCGGGTAACACCGCGGGACACAACTAGTAATATTATAAAGCCGAATGTTTGTGAGTGTGGATGTGTGGATGTTTGTTCCTCTTTCACGCAAAAACTACTCAATGGATTTTAATGAAACTTTACAATAATTTAGCTTATACATCAGAATAACACATAGGCTATAATTTATAAAGATATTTTGTAAATTGTTCAAAATATATCTGTCAAGTAAGTAGGAAAAAAATCTACAATCGGCGACATGTTTTGGCGTGCGCCGCAAATATCGTTGAAGTTACACATATCTAATGTATGAACGATATGTTTACCATAAATAGTCCTACAAAAAAAGTCCACGACAGCATATGTCTATCTCTTATGTAGACAGAGAGGTAGACTTACGCGGGTGAAACCGTGGGGCGCAGCAAGAATAAAATAATTTACTTTTATTGTAGAGAGCTACCCAATTGTAAATCAGAATTCATAATTCATTTATTCACATATAATAAGTACAAAGTTACAAATTAATTCTAAGAACAAGAGTAGTGCTTATGTATATGAATATATATAGAATATATAGAAGATATATTTGCCCCGCAGTGTTACCCGCGTTTTATTAGCCTATGTGTTAATCCAGGGTGTCAGCTAACTTCAACCCAAATTTTATTAAAATCGCTCCAGCCGTTTAGACGTGAAGAAGTAACAAACATACACACTCACATACTCACAAACTTTCGACTTTATAATATTAGTGTGATATGAAGTATATATAGAATGATGTAGCAATGAATGTGTTACATATATTATTCCAGAGTTCCTATTTAGCTTGGTAGCAGTAGCATTTTTGCCAATACAAAGCGTACTAGGTAGCAAACATATTATATATCTTTACCCACAGTTCCATAATGATAAGTAATTGTTGCATTTACTAAGCAATACTTGTCTACGAGCGATTTCATTATCTATGGACAAACTAAATCTTAGGGACCATCTCCACGGGCGAGATAATCGCGACGATTCTGCTTTACTATCGGCGGGTAGTCTCTACGAACGAGTGATTATTCCGCCAGCGTATCGTTGCGACTCGTGGCGGAATCCGCGACGGAATCGTCGGCGACCGACGACGGTTCCGAGGCGGGACGTCTGCATTTGACAGCCCGCTCGCCGAGCTTTCATACAAGGGCCACGTTGACGTTTCTCTAGCACTCAGCCACTCGTCGCAACGCCGCGACGATATGGCCGTGTGGAGACACGTTCTAAGAGAGTGTATAGAAATGGTGGCATGACGATAATAATGTCGCGATTCTCTCGCCCGTGGTGACGGTTAAATAACTGTCTCTACGAGCGGCGAGAAAGTCTAAGTTAATTATCCATATACGAAACTAGCTCTTGGTTGAGTTTTTATCTAAGGTACGTAGCTACTAGCACTAGTTTTGAAGCCTATTTTTTATAACAATATAGCGCTATCACAGTCCGCTGGCGGCGCGGATAACAATAGTTATAAAACCATCCAGGATAATTACTATAAACTTCGATGAAAGAAGCGGAATAAAAACAAACTAAACCATTTTTGTTTTATAAAACATAATGAAGAGACGAAGTGTACGTGAACCTGATGGTAACGTCACGCTAGCCCATAACAGTATCAGTGCCACCCAAACTCTTGTTGGGAAAGTGGATGTCAATGCACCGCGTTCTTCATTTGCCCAGTAATTACATTTGCTTCAGTGTCCTTTAACCGAAACACAGTGATGTATTAACATTTCATATTACCACTATTTCACTTATGAATAACTGTCACTGTTTTGGTATCAACCAAGACGGCATTACCAACTCTAATCCTTAACTGAAAACATTACTCTTACACACAAGATAACTTTACGGAAAATAAAAAAACGGGCAAGTGCATTTCGGGCCACGCACAATGTACTCCCACCCCCCTTCCGAATAATGCGGCTTAAGAAGTAGGTTCTCTGTTGTTTTCGTTTCATACTTAATACCTACTTAATAATAATTTGCAATGGAATTTATACGAAACTTTTGTTATTTCTCATTTGATCAGCTGTTACTCGTAAACTTGTAAGGCCTACTTAGCTGTGGTAGATATGCTTATAATTTCACTATATATTATACTACTACCGTGATTTTTTTCATATACCCAACATCAACCATTTAGCAGGCAGGGGGGGGGGAGGGCACTTGACTTTACTATAAATTTGCATTTTAAAGCTTAATAATTCACAAACTGATCCCTTAACCTAAAAATTGTCTTTACAACCCCTAAACGTTTTTAAAATACCTATCTAATGATACACAATTGGATAAAAAGCTGTAAATATGTGCATCAAAATCAGACCACTCGTTTAGGTGCTACGATTTGAAAAAAAAACGCAGAGAACCCCCCCCCCCCCCCTTGTTTGTCGGGGGTTAAAAACAAACTCGACTTCAATCCAACCTATACCAGAACACCTTCTAAATAAATACTTGGATACCCTCATTCTCAAAACATAACTCTTACAAAATAAACGGCCGCGTCACTACCAAGTCCTTCAAAGCGGAATTCCTCTATAGCAATTTAAAGTTACCGCGAGTAGCGAGTCACTCGGAGGAACTTAGATCGATTCGTTTATCGATGGCTCACGAACGATTACCCTTATATTGCTGTTTTATTAGCCTATCTTAGGTGATACGGTCCTATGATCGCGTAACTTTGATAGACTGGTAGTGAGATGAAGAACATTCGAGTTTCAAGTTTGGATTTACATTTACCTTCATTCAATCTTTATTATTATTTTATAGCTGTTCGCTATGGCTTTGCTACTAGCATGTAGATACCACCAAGGCGGGACTAATATTATTTTTACTCCTCTTTTACATTTTTAAAACTACATAAAACATATAAATATAACAAATAGAGTCTCAACGGCATCGGGTACAGGGACCAAGCTAACGGTGGTTAGGGCTCCAGATATAGGAACCTCCTCACAATGCGTGCCGTGTCGAGTATAACCGACTTCTGCATCTGACCCTTGATCCAGCTACCTGACGCGAGCCTCTGCAGGTTTTGGTCGAGGCTCTTGGCGATTAGTCCATGGACTTAAACGACTATATTTTTATCATTATTAGGAAAACAAGACGACTGTACATTTATAAAACATAAAAAGCTTCCATTTTACTTTATAAGGTCTTATAAATCGATGACCGGCTGCACTCACGAAAAAGTGTCTTAAAAGTCACGTTATTGATTGGTTGCTAATCAGCAGCGAATGGCGATTGCAAAGAAATGACGTGCGATGCAATTGAAATCAACGTTATTGATTGGTTGCTAAACATATGCTCGCTAAAGATATGTCATCAATGTTTTCTTATAACGTTATCACGTAAAATTATCGTCCATAAACCGACTTTACAGACAACCATTTTTTTAGATGTGATGTACCCGGTGTCACTCTCAGAACTAAGACGAATCTAACGATCCGTCTTAAGCTAAAATCCATCCAGCCGTTTAGGCTCTACGGCATGCCAAAGAAATATACCTAAACTCGAAAAAAGTATTTATTCAAATAATATTTTTGTTTAAAAAGAGGTTAACGGCAATGTCAGTCGCACATTACTAGCAATCTTGTTAACCCCTAGGGCTAAGCAAAATTGCTTGTTATTGTCTGTAGTATTATGAGTAGGGTTTGAATTCGCGAGGGCTCGATCGCGCTTCCGATGCCTCAGCGTAGAACCCTAGAACATCATTATGTTCTAGGGTTCTACGTTTTTATTTCTTTACAGCTACCCAATATCAGCCAAACGAATACGCTTTGACTGCTACAACTTACGACTACACAACTAACTAACCTACGACTTCATCAGCGTCTAGGCACTGCAATACTGCCCACCATAGACTAAATAAAATTATGTCCGAAACCTCTCACAAACAAACCACAATAACCCGAACAATAATGCTTTTACAAAACCTATTTGCCACACAAACCTCTACCGTAATACCTAGACCTAAATCATAAACAACTAAAGTTAAATTTCTCGTGCAATTTCACATTATTTCACGTGTTGACCGGAACAAACGGTGATCTGAATAAAAGGGGCAGCCGTGTCCGTATGGTAATGGTCACCGAGACCCAGGGTTGTAACAACCAGGATGTATAAATATACGGGTTATGGCGGTGGGTTGCATTAGTGGAATGAGATAACATAATGTACTTGATAACATACCATTGCGCCGCGCGATCCTTGGCTAATAAGCGTATCGGACTAATGAGACTTGAATGCATGAAGCAGAATTGACGTTATGGGGCAGAGGGTTAATTATCAGTCACTAATGAAAAGAAAGGGTTTGTTGTTACTTTGTCTGTCCCTGGCTGGCGCGGTCTTTTATCTACCTTAAGTACGATATAAATGTGATATCCATTTATGTTCTTTGTTTGTCTGGGAGGTTAAAAAGTATGTAAACGCATCACTATACAACTCACTTTTAAACGAAAATAAACCTTTCTATGAAAGAAAACTGTTTAAATCAAGCTAAATTAGTACACAATAAGAAGCTCGACTGTTTAAATTAATAACTGAATTTTGTTTTTAAATCCACCATTATATTTTTTCCAATTTTGATGTAAGTATCACTATCACAGCTGAAATGAATCTAATGATACCTCATAAGCTAAAATCCATCAAGCCATTATGGATCTAGAGCGGGCCAAAAATATACATAGGTACATACAGTCGATAAACATAACCCTCCTTCTTGAGCAGTCGGGTAATAAGAAAATGTTTATTTTACAGATCGTGTGTGTGTGTGTTTCAGTTCTAGGTGTACTTTGTGTTTGTCATATTTGTAACATCATATTAAGTCCTGTCTATTTTTGTGTCCGTTAAATTTGTAATATCATATTTGTTAGTCCTGGAGACATAATAGCTTGTACCCTACAACTCTAAAGGAGTTGTCATTAAAAAAAACACTCAGATACCTACAAACTTTCCACATACACTGACGCTAACTAGATAGACGTTGCACCCTTTAAAATGTTTTGCAAATGATTTCTCTGTAACAGCCTTCAATGTCAACAAACACACATAGTTTGTAAACTCATCACCCCTTGTTGAAACTACTCGCTTGTTACAAGTACAACACGACAGATCATTCCATATTCAGGTCAATCCGGCTGAATTCGACGAACAACCCTACACCGGAACACGCCGGAACGTCAAACATAAACAGAACGGCGCAGTGTCCGGTCCGGCTATTATACCGTGTTAACTGCCTTTAACGATGTTTTTTGAAAGGTAAAAACAATATTGGACCATTGTCACGTTCTTTGTACATTAAGAGCCGTATGAATGTAGGAGTTGTGTTTAATGGTTTATAAAATGTGTTATTGATATTTTGCGGTGTTTGATATTGATTTTTTTGTGTTTTCTTACGGTGATTGTGTGGTTTGTTCTTTCGGTTTTATTTTGTATTTATTGATTACAATCATAAGATTTAGATAAAATAGCACGGTCACTCGATGCGGCGGTAGCCCAATGGCTAAGGTATCGGAGTCAAAATCGTGAGGTCGCGAGTTTGAATCCTATCCATTATATATAGACGTGAACCCATTCCTAATACAAGCTTTTCAGCTTAGCTGAAAGGATTAACAGGATAGCTAATAATGTGGGACTAACAATCCCACATTACCTGTAGCTTGTTTTTGTAGGATAGACAAAAAGTTGAAACACCTAATAATATAATAATTGGCTACATTAGACCCTGTATGTTATTATATAATTTTACATCAATTGAACACAAGCAAAGTATACTTACAATAATTTTTGCGCCTTTGGTACAGTAATTTTAGGACTAAATTTTTTAAAGACAACTTCTACAGTAGGCATGAAGGCAAGTGTCGCGGGCGACTTTACAAACACAAACATAATCATCCATCTAGACTCAAAGCAACCATTTGTAGATTACAAAAAGTGGTGCCTCATGTGGGAATCAAACCTAAGAAACCCATCAGTCGTATACACTCCTACTACGACCCGAGGCAGTCAAATTTATTATTACTTCATTGCATCAAAATCGATATTGAATAGCCTCTAAATGACAACGCAAACGTTAAACGTGGCAGACGTTTAAAATTACCCTTCAATAAACCAAACTACGAGGAGTACCGATATGAGTTACAAGTTTCGGGCCTCCGCCAAAACTACGCATCGATTTCATAGTACGAAAACTGGCTGGCCTTTAGCAAACGAATTTATACCTGATTCTGAAACGAACACACGGTTACTAAGAGCGGAACGTGAACCAAAATTTAGTAAAAGTATACACCATATGTAACCCATTCTTGCAATACGTAAAACATAGGTGCTAAAATCTTAACGGTACAAAGCAATGAACTCAAAACTCGGATTGGAATGCCTATATAAATATAAGGTACCGTAATTTCTATCATAAATTTTGACCTTTAATATTGTGGCACAACTTAAGAAAATAAGTCAGTAATACTTCAAACTTCAATATGAAAAACTGAAACCTTAAATTAATACATAACAAAATAATAATAAAATTAAGATTAGTTTAAAAAAAACTCAATGAAGTTTGACGGCAGTTCCAAGTGTAAAGCTCATGAGAACAATAACAAGCAGATAAATTATGTAAGGTGTAATGTAGAAGTTATTCCAAGTAGAACTAGTATTAGTTTGTTAATTAAGATTAGGTTATGATGAGGCTGACATTATTGAAAAGCCTCTTTAAACAATAAAAGACTTAAAAAAAAAGTAGAACTAGAGTAAAATGCCAATTTTGAAACGTATTTTTAATATCATCACACACATAAATTCTTTAAGGAAATCACCGTATTGTAGGCTCATAGAAAGGTACGTAAAATGGGTTTATAAGACGGACACCAAATTCAAATATAATCATAACAATTCCCTTCACGGTAGTCTATACGCTGCAGCTGTTAACAAATTTGAGATTGTTCCCTGTAGAATATTTTTCCCCACTATCAATAGATCTATGTCAAAGATTTGGCTTGGTACCTATGTTCTTCCTAAAAATGCCATATCTAGAATTTTCATCGTTTTCCGATAGGTCTGTATGTCCGTGAGCAGACAATTTTGGCAGGAAGCCACGGAGCTCGTTTATACATCATCGTGTTTTGACATTGCTGACTTACAACCTGATGACAACGGCCAATGGAATTGGAAAAATACCAATGTGTCTTTATTAGGACTTAAGTAGAATCATGTATTCTTTTACTGTGAATATCTATCCTTTTGATACAGTTTAATTTATTATTTAATTAATTTGAAATTTTGATTTTTTTTTATACTTTATATTATTATACTTAGACAGGTTTTTAATGACAGGTAGGAGACTTAACAAATATACAATCACCGCCTAAGTAGGTACACAACAAAATATTGTGAATACACATCATGGTGTCCCGTGTGGAAATCGAAGAAACAACGCCTTGCACAGTGAGAAAGTCAACACCTTGCATTAAAACTTCCAACACTTATTCTGGTGCCTTATCTTGAAAATAGCACTTCATTCAAATCTGGAAAAACTACCACGGCAAGTTAATAAGCCTACTTTATTGCTATTTCCAGATTTATAACAACTTCAATGTATTACAAAATAAGCGAACATCGAATATAATCCCATCAAAGAGATCACGTATGCAAATAGGCCAGTCGAACATGTATAACCTCGATAAATGACGTAATGGCAGCCCAGAGTAAAGCAAAAAGCTTTCAAGCGCATGTTGGAGAGAAATATGCACAAAGCGTTGAAGCCCAATTGACCTAAATAGGCATACAAATAGTTGAAGGGAAGCCCGCAGAGGTCATTATTCGCTCCGGAGTCCGGCAAAAGTGTCAGGCCAAAGGAAGACGGACATTTATCTACATCCTAAGGGCACCAGTGATTTTGGGAAGGATGTATTAGCACGTAATGGGGTATTTTGTGAAATCAACGCAGCTGTGAATTGTTTTACTGTGGTCTGTAGTAATGAGTGAGATTTTGAGTATTACAATGATTTTGTAGGTAATTGTACAACCTGTTTTCTTTTCTTTTTCTTTTTCGAAATTTAATGTTCAGTTCTGGTAAAGATTCTCATGAGACTCTTTATTTCCTTCAAGTAAACGTCAGCTAGTCTGACATTTATTTGAAGGAAAATATTACTCAAAATTTTAAAAAGCTTAAGCGGCAAAAAAGTTGTTCATCTTTATAAGGGTAAACGCTACGATTTTTTATCAAACAAAACATCCCGAATAAACAACGTTTTGAAAAAAAACATACATTTAAATCCATCTACTTATTTTAGAACTACGATGTCACAGATCATGTAAAAAGTATAATCTTGTGTCGTCAGCGGCTGAATTTTAATCTCTAATTGAAACTTATAATAAAAATACTTATAAAAAATATAAGTAAAGGTTAATTTCGCAAAACGACAACATTGACATACAAACCTCAGAAATATTACAGTCCAATAAAATACTTTATGCGAAGCTCTAAAAGGATCTAGTTATACTTTTAAAAAACCTTTGCCGTAGGCCGGGCGGGTCGGACCAATCTTTTGGATCATTAAATTGTTCTCGCTGACCGACTATGAAGATTGGACGTAAAATGAAATAATTTGTCGTCAGGAACTAGTCCAACTAGATTTGTAGCGTAATGTATACTTGGAATTTTAGACATTTAAAATTACTACTATTATAATCACGCCCGAACAGCTAAATGAATCTGGATGACATTTAGCACAGTGATAGATTTTAGTCTGAGATAGCACTTAAGGTATTTCTTTAATCTGAAAAAATGTACGGGTCCCGTAAAATTTTCACGCTATCGAAGTCACCAGCAAGAGTTAGTTCGAACATATTATCTAATTCATTTTAAACTAGCTGACCCTCGCGACTTCATTTGCTACGATTTTCCCTCGTAATTAAAAAAATTACACACAGTAGCGTGATGATATATAGGCTATACCTGAATTCGGACATTCCTATGTCATAGTTAAGGTATAGGCTATATTATGCATCCAAAATTTGAATTGAATCTGTTAAGTAGGTTTGGCGCCAACCCCGAACAAACAAACAACACGAAAAAAACTAAGCATGTTTTTGGATTCAGAAACCCTTATATAGTCGATCTACGTTAGTTTTTTTTAAATATCTATCTTCAATGTACAGACATAGTTATTTTACAATTTTATAATATTGATGTTTCAATTTTTTTAACATTTTAAGCAATATTTAAAATAATAAAATTTTACAGCATCATCCCTATTCATTTATGTTTGTTTTCATCCCCCTCTTGAAATCTTAAGTATTCTCTAACGGAATGTATTGCTAATGCCTTTGAACTATTGACGCTATTATAATTATATATGGTTGAAATGAGCTGTAACATAGTAAAGTCGGTACAGGACAACAGCTCAATAATAAATAACGAGCGAAGTTACCTCCCTAGCCATCGGGTTACGTTAGGGTTAGCACCTGCTTTTGGCGAGAAAATATTACTTACAAAATGTGAAATATATTGCAAACGGTTTCCGAAGACAGGTAAAAAGGTAAGACCACATACATCACACTAGATATTAGACGTGTAATTCAATTGAGAAACAAATTGACTTTGAATTTAGTACGGTCACATTCGCAAATCATGTAAATGTTGAACTTCTATCAGTCTAGTTCATTATTATCTAATCTAACCTAGCAACAAGTTTAACTTTCTTGGGAATCAAAATTGTTTAGGTTACAATCTTCTGGCTCAGTAATCACATATTTTCTTCTTCTTCTTTCTGCCCTTATCTCAGTTTTCTGGGACCACCGTGTGGCGGTTGGACTACCTTCCTTTAGGCTGTGTAGTTCACGGAATAGCTGTCATTAAAAGTCGCAATGGTATGACCGTTCCAGCGAAGTCTACTTTCCTTGAGATGTGTTTATTATTATATTTTCATTTAACAAATACAGAAAATTATTGACCTATTTACGTTCACGATTCTGAAGTTTTCACACAAGAAAAGTTAAAAAAATTTGAAGTTCTTACGATACACTAGTAACCAATCAATATTTTATGAACGTAAAGTTAATAAAAACGAATATAATAAAAGTTACTATGGAAATCTAGTTCATAATAATTATACTGTATGTTTTTGACGATATACTAATCACGTTTCTTCTCAAGATTTTATATATACCTAGGAAATTTTATATTTTTTTAGAAGAAGAAGAAAAAGTTTCTTTATTGCCAAACATACTCGTATATGACGTGCAAAAAAAAAAAATAACCACCTTAAATTATACCTTGACAGTCTTAACCTTAATTTACAATGAATTCGAGTTTGTACGACATAATTATGACAATAGATGGTCTCATTCAGCATATATGTTGCTAGTTTTACGACAAACTGGCAACGCTGATTTTCAATGAGATATATCTACTTAATGTTGTCTTTTATAGTTTAAGTGAGTGTTAGTATAAACATAATATGATCGTTTTTACCTTGTAATTTGATCCAATTAATAATGTTGATGATCTACCAACCCTGTCCAACACGTACAATGTACAGTGATATGCACTTTCGCCTTCATTACCCTCGCTCGAGTGTTCGCAATTAACGCGCCAACTTTCCGGGTCACAGGTGAAACTGGGCCCATTAGCGGTTCACTTTTAACATTTTAGGAATCATTAGCCACTTCAAACATCGATGGTGAATTTGATTTTATTAGCTTGGCTTAACAGAGTGTATTTAGATTACCACTAGTCAGAATATAATGACTTGTTAAATTTCCATTTGTTTCAGCGCGGCTGCTCCCAGTTTCAGTATTTGTGATTGAATTCTGTCGATATTGCTGAATATACCTACAATCTGCTGCCTCCTAGTCCAGTCTTCTACAAGATATTATTTTATCTTTTCCAAATCACACAATATTATAAGTACAAATAGCATGGGTTCTTTTTTTCGTAACCTGTACTACTGCAAAGTTTTATATATAGTTAATAGATTTTTTACTACGTCATGTAGTAGGGGAGTTCTATTTCCCATAATCGTCTCTAGAGATCCCCTCACCGTAACAGGCATGTAATGTATCGTGTAATTTAGATACTTAAGTGAATTACAAGCATGCTTTGATGACTAGCTAATTGTTAGTTCTTCGTTCTTTAATCGACTATTACCGGTTGTTACAGTTCTGTTGAATGAACGGAAAACTACTTAGTTGCCAGTAAAACTACTTACTTAGGTAGGTACATAGAATAGAAGTGTTTGTTGGGAACTAGTAGTCCAAGCTACATTATTGTGAAAAAAAATCATGTCATCTAAAAGAATGTATACAAGTGTCAATCAAATAAAACAGACTTAAAAATTGAAACCTCTGAAGAATTAAATAATAACTAACCATTCGATGTAGGTATAATGTTTTATTACCAAAGCATCGATTTTAACATTAATCACTTAAATTACATCTTTTCAGAAACAAGATTTTGGTTTATAAATTGTATTATACAAAAACTTCAAAATTCGAATGCTAATCTACATAATCACTTATGCCATAAATAGTATGAGGTATGCATACAGCTTTGCTAAATTCAGGCAATTCTGGTGATGTTGACACTGTACATAATATTTCCTAAAATTGAGAGAACATTCGCATTCTACCTGGATACAGGATCTCCGATGAAGTCCTTAATTATTTCTGATGAATTAATTTATCTGTCTACACTTGTGTTGACGACTACTTATGCCGTGATTTGCTGGTAACACCAGCAATATAATCAATTTCTACTATTAATTAGGTACCTAATAATGCTGAACAGCAACAATACACTACTATAAAGTACTACAACTTTGTTATGGCAAGAATATACTAAAACCCTTAGAAATTTAATCTAAAATCCATTAGAATTAAATCATGCTTAGAAGCACATTCAGATGTTTTTCCTTTTCCCATTCTTATTTACTCTTTCGGCAGTCACCGTATTTAATAGCACTTACACTTACACACAGCTACAGTTTGGATCTATAAAGTAAACTCATAATATTTCCTTATCTCGCAGAAGTGAAAATAAATATAAAGCTAAAGCTCACATATCAATACATGAATACAAAATCCAGCCATCTTACATTCAAAAATATGACCGGAACGCCCGCCTTGAACACCGAACATGTTAGTACAGAAATTCTCGATGGAATGCCCAATAACAAAGCACTGCGGGGAAACTTATTCAATTTGAGTGAGGAGACAACTGTTCTTGGGTTTGAAAGGCATTGTGTTCTGTTCACCTAGGAGTTCGTTTTTTCATTTTATATGTTCCTGAACAATACTTTCATTCAATCCGCTTTTCGACATTAGACATGCAAGGCACGTTCTGTCGCGACTGCTCGCTACCAAGTTCTGTGGCTACGATTTAAGCACGAGCGATGGCGGTAGCGACTATTAATGTCTAGACTACAAATAGTACAACTGTTTTCGTTTTCAGAACAATTTAGCTTACGTAGAATAAAATATTATTCTCTAAATTAAGTATTCATTCGTCATCTAATCCCAAGCTGAGCAGAGCTTGTACTATGGCAACCAGGCAACAATAAATGTAAATACTTATTTATTTCTAAATACATACATAA